>CM060907.1:812806212-814056212 GCA_030737815.1 Allium fistulosum | reverse complement strand
TCAAAAGGGGTTTCGAAGTCAACCTTCAAATATTTTACCCAGATGTTTTATGCTTTCGAGAGGATGGTGCCGACACCATGAAGTTTTCCCCAATACTTTTATGAGATAAAAATTGGTTTTGAAAGAGATGGTTTTGTTTTGTTCACTTGACCCAAATGATATTTTAAATATAAACCCAATGGCTTCGGAAGGGATACTTCCAATGGTTTCGAAAGAGGGTCTTTCAATGTTTTTGAAAGGGGTATTTTCCATGTTTTCGAAAGGTGAGCTTTCAATTGGCTTCAAAGCTATGCTTCTAAAGTTAACGTTAATACTTTGATACAATCGAAAGGTTTCAAAAGGAAGGTTTTAAAGTATTCGAAAGGCAGAAGCCTAATGTTTTAAAGATAGATTTATATGCTTTCGAAGAAGGTTATCCAATGAGGTCAAAAGCAAGGTTTTGAAAGGCTTTGTAACCCAAACTCATTTTTAAAGGAAAATCCCATGGCTAAATGAAGGATTTTTGAAATGATTTTAAGAAGAAGCTTTCCTTGATAAATTTATAGGTTAAAGGGATTAACCTTGTTTTATATGAAAAGTATTTCAAGGACATTAAACCGACAGGAGTTACAAGTGTTAGAACCTTTTATTTAGATGTTTTGATCTTGACAACTATATAAGTAAATATTATATAAAATAACTATATTTGCAGGAGAAGATACTATTCTACTTGATAATAGATTGAAGACCAAGAATTCAGAGAGAAGTTTCAAAATTTATTAATGGTTTGTCTATAGTCTAGTTTAGTAGTTAATCATTGTTAAAATCTCTCCTAGGTGGTATATGCATGCACACAAGTATTTAAAATTATTTCCAAATCATACACACACAAAGTATTTCGTTATTTTCAAATGCCATTATCAAAAAGTTTTCAAAGTACTTCAATATGATAGAAACTCCGAATTCAGTCGACTGAATGAGGAGGTCTAGTCGACTGAATACCTGTGCACGTGCACAGTGCACTTGAAGGTTCAGTCGACTGAACTATGTGTCTTTATAATATTAAACTTTAAAATTCGAATTTTTTGAATATTCAGTAGACTAAAATCTTTTCCTCAGTCGACTGAAAATTCATAACGGCTATTTTTCTGAATGGCCACTTCCATTTAACGAACAGAAACAACCCTTGATTCAAGATTTGCTTCTGTATCTTTAGACCATAACTCTTCACAAAGAATATCATCACTTAAACTCTATATATAGCCTTCAATTCAGTTTTTTGAATCACTTAATTTCTAATTCTATTCTCATATACTTATTATCTAAAATATTTTGCCATTTGCTTTCAAATCTTGTTCTAATCACTTGCACATTCAAGCACAAATTCATTTATGATTAAATTAATTTCCAATCTTCATGAACCATACTATATACCACAAAGGAGAAGATTATAGGAAGGATGTACTCTAAAGACTTATCCGTGCTATCAAAAGAGCAAATCAGTCAAGAAAATTTTCTGTATTGTTGAATTCATGTTCGGTTGCTCAGGAGGTAGAAGTCCTATTCAGTTGTCTAGGCGGTAGAAGTCCCGTTCGGTTGCTCAGGCGGTATAATACCTATTCCTCCGGGTTAAGAGAGGGTTGATAGTTAAATTCCAGAAGGAGTCTGGGACTGGACGTAGAACGGGAGTTTGAACCAGGATAAAAATCCCTGGTCTTATTTACTTTACATTTGCCATTTATTCCGCATTAGTAGATAACTTAGTTACTATTCCATATTACGATCCTTAGCATCACTTTCATTTGGTATCAGAGCAAGGCCATAATTTAACCATAACACAGTTATTTGATATTCAGTTAACATGGAAAATAACACCAACACAAGTTTTGTTGAGGGTCAATCCACTGCACGACCATCACTATTTAATGGTTTGAATTATAATTATTGGTCAACTCGAATGAAAATTTTTATGCAAGCAAATGGATATAATACTTGGAATATCACTCAAATTGAATACATTATACCCACTACACCGTTTGCAGAATAATCAAATACACAAAAGTTAGAAGCTATATCGAATGCAAAAACTATGAATATGTTATTTTGTGCCTTAGATAAAAATGAATTTAATAGAGTTAGCATGTGTACAACTTCTTATGAAATTTGGTGAACTCTTAACGTCACACATGAAGGTACTAACAAAGTTAAACAAAGCAAGATTTCTATGCTCAAAAATCAGTTCCAAAATTTTAGAATGAGACCATATGAAACTATAAATGACATGTATTCTAGATTCCAAGACATACATCATTCACTATTGGAACTAGGAGAATTTTTTTTCGATTTTGATATTGTTTCAAAAATTATAAACTCTTTAACGGATGAAAGGGAACGAAACGTCTTAGCTATTGAAGAAGCTAATGGCATTTCTACCATCAAACCTGATGAGTTAATTGGAAATCTCATGTCATACGAAGTTAATTTGCAGGCAAAACGAGATCAAGCCCAAGGTAAAAGGAATATTGCCTTCAAAGATGAACAAAAAGATTCAAATTCACATGAAGATGACATTGCATTGATTGTAAAGAATTTCAAAAAGTTTTTAAAATTTAGAAAGAACAAGAAGTTTGGAAACAACAGGAGAGACAATTTCAGTAAACCACCAGTTTCGAATCTCGAATGTTATGAATGTCATAGAAGGGTCACATAAAGAAAGACTGTCCTGATAGAAAGAAAGACAGATTCAAGAATAAGAAGTACAATACAAAAAGAAGAAAGCGTTCTCTGTTACATAGGATGATTCAAAATCATCTTCATCATCAGACAGTGATACAGGTAGTGATTTTGAACAAGCCAACGTCTATTTTATGGATTCGACTAACGATGTAAGTGATTTAAATTTTGATGATTTAGTTGATATAAATTAAGAACTGTTAGATAAACTCAAAGAAGTTAAAGGAAAGTATAAATATGCACTAGAAAAATTAAACAAAACAGAAATAGAAGTTGATATGCTAAGAGATGAAAAGAAAATCCTAGAAGAAGAACTTGTTAATACATTAGAATCTTTGTCTAACGTTTCTTCTCAACTCAATATGCTATCAAATGAAGTAGAAGTGCAAAAAGAAAGGAATATGACATTAGCTTCAGAAAATCATGATTTAAAATCAAATATCAAAATTCTTGAATTGAAAAATACCAGTCTCAAAACTGAGTTAGAGAATATCACTAAAAATGTAACTAATTTTAATAAAGGAAGAGAAAATCTTTCTAAAATTATCATTAATTCTCAAACTACTACAAATATGAATGGATTAGGATATAAATATTCTTCAAAGATTAGTTCAAAGAAGAATAGTATATCATATAAAAATTTCAATTTACATAACAATTTTGTAAAACCAAAACCAAAACCAAAGGTTTTCACTCAAAATAAAGAAATCGGTAGCACAAATACTATAAAAATTGGGTAACAAAAACTAATAACAATTTAATCAGAAATAAGTATATTAAATCTTTTATAACTTCAGTTCATAAAAATAAAAATTTTACTTTCAAAGGAAATTCTAAACTCTCTTGGGTTTGGCTTCTTAAGACCTAACTCTTAGGACCCTAATAAAAAGTGGGTACCAACACCATTTTTTATTTTTTGCAGGTGCCAACTAAGAAAAGAGGAAAGTGGATACTAGACATTGGTTTCTCAAAACATATGACATGAAATAAAGATATGCTAACCAACATTATTTACTCAGATGGAGGTTCTGTCACATTTGGAGATAATTTCAAAGGATATATCATCGGGAAAGGCGATGTGAGCGATGACGGTACATCTAACTTACCTCTTATTACAAATGTTTTACTAGTTAAAAAATTAAAACATAATTTGCTAAGTATAAGTCGAATATGTGATAAAGGTTTTAATATAACTTTTTCAGAAAATAAATGCAACATATTGATCAAAATAATAATCTTATATTTGAAGGAACCAAAGAAAGAAATATTTATATATTAAATACGAAAGTCAATCATAACACAAATATGTGTCTAAGAGCCAAAAAAATGATCCTTGGTTATGGCACAAAATATTTTGTCATAAATTTTAAAGCTATAAACAAATTATCTAAGAATAACTTAGTTAAAGGTTTACCTAAAATGAATTTTAAAATAAAAAATATTGTGATACTTGTCAATTAGGAAAATTAACAAAATCTTGTTTTAAATCAAAGAAAATGATTTCTACATTACAACCAGTTGAGTTATTACATTTGGATCTTTTCGGACCAACTCAAGTTCAGTCTATAAACCATAATAGATATGTTTTTGTATAGTAGATGATTTTTCTAGATATACTTGGACAATATTTTTGAAAAACAAAAGTGATACTTTTGAAAATTTTAATATATTTGCTAAAAGAATTCAAAATATTAAAAATTTGAAAATAAAAAATATTTGGAGCGATCACGGTGGTGAATTCAAAAATGAATCTTTTGAAAATTACTGTAATAAGAGAGGAATTGTTCAAAAAAATTCATTTCCTAGAACTCCACAACAAAATGGAGTTATAGAAAGGAAAAATAGAACACTTCAAGAATGTGGTAGAACTTTATTAAATGGAAGTACTCTACCAAAACACTTTTAGGCAGAAGCTATAGCAACTGCTTGTTATGTTTTAAATAGAGTTTCCATTAGACCATTAACTAAACATACAAAATATGAGCTTTTTAACGGAAGAAAACCTAACATATCATATTTTAAAGTTTTTGGTTCAAAATGTTTTATATTAAATACAAAAGATAAGCTTAGTAAATTCGATCCAAAATCTGATGAAGGAATATTCATTGGATATTCGAAATGAAGTAAAGCTTACAGAATTTATAATAAAAGAACTAAAATAATCGAAGAAACACTTCATGTGTCATTCGATGAAAATTTCAAAGTTAACCATAAAATAGAAAATGAAGAAATTATTTCTAGATCAAATGACTCAGATGATGATTTTGAAAGTAATACAGACAATAATTTACCAAATAATATTGAAATAAGATCCCCACCAAGACTTCTAAGAAATAACCCTGCTGATAATATCATTGGAGAAATAAATACCAATGTAAGAACCCGTAATCAACTAAATCGAATGGGTCACGTAGCTTTTCTTTCGAATATTGAACCCAAAAATGCTAAAGAAGTATCAACTGATGATTACTGGATTATAACTATGCAAGAAGAATTAAATCAATTTGAACGTAATAACTTTTGGGACTTGGTTTCTAGACCAAGTGATCAAGCGGTTATCGCTACAAAATGGGTTTACAAAAATAAAGCCGATGAGCAAGGAAATATTATTCGAAATAAAGCTAGACTAGTTGCTCAAGGTTAAAATCAAGAAGAAGGAATAGACTATGATGAAACATTTGCACCCGTAGCTCGTCTAGAAGCTATATGTATTTTATTAGCTTATGCATGTTTTAATAATTTTAAACTATATCAAATGGATGTAAAAAGTGCTTTCTTAAATGGTTTTATAAAAGAAAATGTATATGTAGAACAACCTCCTTTATTTGCACTTGAAAAATATCCAGATCATGTTTATAAGTTAAAAAAGGCTTTATCCGGTTTAAAACAAGCACCTCATGCTTGGTATGACCGTCTTAAAAATTATTTAGTAAGTTCTGGTTTTAAAATTGGAAAAGCAGATCAAACTTTATTTATAAAACAAGATAAAAATGATATTTTAATAATTCAAATATATGTAGATGACATTATTTTTGTATCTACAAACGAAAAATTACGTCAAGAATTTTCAGAAATTATGACAAAAGAATTTGAAATGTCTCACATGGGAGAACTTTTATATTTTCCTTGTTTACAAATTAAACAATTAAAAAATGGAATTTTTATTAATCAAGAAAAATACTGTAATAATCTCATAAAACGATTTGGTATGGAAAACACTTCAGCTAAACCAACTGCTATGAGTACTACGTTACATCTCGATAGAGATGAAAATGGGAAAAGTGTTGACCAAAAACTATATTGTTGTACGATTGGTTCATTACTATATTTAACTGCTAGTCGACCAGATATAATGATGAGTGTATGCTTGTGTGCACGATTTCAAGCAAATCCCAAAGAATCACATTTGCGGGCAGTGAAGCGAATTTTGCGATACTTAAGAAAGACTAAAGACTACGGTCTCTTTTATCCAAAAGAATGTCCTTTTGAATTAGTATCATGTAGTGATGTTGATTTTGGAGGATGTCGAACGGATCGAAAGAGTAATAGTGGTACTTGTCACTTTATTGGACAATCTTTAGTATCTTGGTTCGGTAAGAAACAAAATTGCGTTTCACTTTCGACGTGTGAAGCAAAATATATCCTGCTGCTTTGGCATGTGCTCAAGTAATCTACATGCAGCAAACACTACAAGATTTTGGAATACACCTTTCAAATTCAACAATTTTCTGTGATAATACAAGTGCAATAAATTTATCGAAAAATCCAATAAATCATTCTAGAACTAAATACATAGATATTAGACATCACTTTCTTCGAGATAATATAGGAAAAGGAAATATTTCATTAGATTTTGTTCCTTTAGAAAACCAGATAGCTGATATATTTACTAAACCATTAAATGAAAATATTTTTATTAAATTGCGTCGAGAATTAGGTATTATATGCATTATAAATTTATTTTATAAAATTTTGAAAATAATTTTTTTTTCAAAAATGATTTTTTTTAAAACATGGAGCTGATGGCACTCGATCTCATGTCATTGGTATAGAAGTTATATGCATTTCCATTATGCTATGTTGTTTCTTGGTTTAACAACTATTACCTACCTCAAATTACCCACACAATCAGTATTTCTTATGTTTATCTACCTTAAATTTTTCTTTGGCCATAAACGTTCAATCAATTTGCTTCTCAGGTTACTTCAACCTGAAAATAGTGCATCCTCACAGTATATAAAGGCTTCCCTCCTCACCTTTTTCTTCGTAATTTATTGTATTATATCTTCTTAATTCAATATTTTTCAAATTTTTATACATACCTCATAATGTGTTCATAAGAAGGATCAAATCAGTCTTCCACTATTTTCAGCACTCCCACTTCCGATTTGTCAAAAAATTCCAACAACTCCATTCCTGTATATATTCCAATTAAAATTACACCATCTTCAACACATCACACTGGATATACACCATAGGGGAAGCGAGCTAAACGTAACTTATGTTTTGGCTCTCCATCCACTAAAGATAAAATTGATGATATTCACCATTACCAAAAAGAGACTCCGGAACTTCAACACGAAATGTTCCATGAGCAGAAAGTTAATGCTAAACGCTTAAGCTTTCTAGAACAAGTCACTTTGAAGCTTTGTGGGTCATCATCAAAACAGTGCGTCCATCAACCATCACCACAACGTCCTCAAGTGCCACCAAACTCTTGGGAACGTAGTATTGTATGATCACCAATCCACCCATTACAAGAAATTATGAAGGTTGAACCACGTTCTGATGATTCAAACTCTTCTGAAATCTAAGACTTATTTTATATTGTTTTATATTTAATTTTGTATTTCTTATATGTTTTCACTATTAAATAATGATATAATTTTGTTTTCAAATGGATTATTGATAAGTATATATATCTTTTAATTATGTTATAGAAAAAATCTTTAGTAAAGAGGCTAAGCTCATGAAAAAGCACAGTTTAAGTTGACTGAATAAGACAAAATGGTCGACTAAAACTTCATACGATTTTTTATACAACTACAGAATCAGTCGACTGAACTCCTGAAACCAGTCGACTGAAAAACTTGATTTTTAGTTATGAAGTTACGGCCTTAAAGTTCCCGCACTTCAGTCGACTGAAATATTGATCCAGTCGACTAAATGTTCAGGCATACTTCAAATAGTCTCAAAAAACAGTCGACTGACCTTCTATATACAATCGACTGAAATATTGATTCAGTCGACTAAATGTTCAGGCATACTTCCAATAGTCTCAAAAAATAGTCGACTGACCTTCTATATACAATCGACTGAATTTGCCAATTTTGCACTGAAAACTTGCGGGAAAGATTTTCGTGCATATCAGTCGATTGCCCCTACCAGTTCAGTCTACTGATTCGTATATATTTTGTCTTTTAAAATCTGCCTACACATTTACCAACGTACCTTTTCACCAACCCTATATAACATCTTCTTTTTCATCAAACCCTTACCTCTCAGCACAAAAACCCTAGTCTCCGTATTTCATAAAATCAATTTTTTTCTTAAGTCCAATCAATTAAATGGCCCCATGAACTAAGAGGGCAAGAGAATCCTTCGTCGGACCATAAGAATGTCAAATAAGATCATGGCTTCATAACGACATTGCGGTTACTCGATTCAATGCCATGAAGAGCTCAAGGATTTTTGATGGCTCCTACGTCAAATTCCCCGATTTCAATGCTTATACCATTCGTGAAACTGCCGAAGCAGTGGGATTGGTAGCTTGATTGGGTTCGATGCTAATAATGTCAAGATTTACCCCTCCTCATCAAACTATCCTTCACAAGCATGAACTTGGATCACCAAGATCCAAGAAATAAAGATGACTACATTTGGACGTTAGTTTGCGGCGTTCGCATCTATCTTCCTCTTTAACGGCTTGGCTATATTCTCCGTTGTCCATCCGATGGATCCTATATCAACGACATTGATGTTGAGATAGATAATAGAGATAAAATCTCTCATAGATTTCTCTCCGATGACCTGACCGCTTTTAAATCCGTTGCCTTGTGACCAAAGGCGCGCATTCTTCATCGTGCTCTTATCCGATCTCTTCAACCTCGTACCGGGAGTAACGAGAAGGTTTACAAAGACTTTCAAGCACTCTTCGCCATTTACTCCTCCCAACAAGTAAATTGGGCCAAAGTCATTCTTGACGAATTCCTAACCGTCAATCATAAGAGGAGTTATAAGCCCATGTTCTACGGCGCTTATATCCTGCACATTCTTATGAATTTCGGAGGCACCCTACCCGATACCGACTACATTACCGTTGGCAAACTAAATACTAAGACTTTAAGTCTTATGAGTTTGCCTAAAATTCCTCCACCTAAAGAAATCATTAGTTTCCAACAATGGGCAATGAATCGAGAGCAAGGGATTCCACAACCCCGAGAAACACATATTACCTCCTCCTCCACTCAACCTTCCCGTCAAACAGAGGAAGAAGAAGAAGACGACGAAATTCAAGAGCTTCAAGGTGAATTCCAACCGAAGCACGCTCTTGCCACACTCTCCCGAAATCAAATCAAGCTCAACCAGCGATTGGTCACCATAAAAAAGAACATCGTCAAGACCAACAAGAAGCTTAACTCCATCAAGGGCTTCTTAAACAAGATATGGGAGAGGATTTCATGCACCGGCTCTATTTCTACAAGTATTGCCGAGAATCTCGCTCCTTCACTTGGTCTACATCCGAGGAAGAAGAAGAAGAATCGGGGAGTGAGGAAGTTTAGATTTCTTTATCTTAGTTTATGCCTATCAATTTTCATGTTGTTCCTTATTATGTAACATTGGATATTTGATGTTATTTTGATGTTTGTTTAGTTTTGTTTGGTGTCTTAAGACATGCTTGTCTCTAATGTTCATTTATCATGTTTATCTAATTATGATTCTTCTGTGGTACTATTGTTTATCATGATATCCATGTATTCCTTTTTGTGGATGACAAAGGAGGAGAAGTATATATGTTCAGCAGGTAAATCAAGCAAGTAGATCATTTATTCAGGGGGGTTACGCTCGTTTTTATAGATTTTTTATAAATTTTTAAACTTACATAGTTGTCATCATCAAAAAGGGGGAGAATGTTAGAACCTTGTATTTAGATATTTTGATCTTGACAACTATATAAGTAAATATTATATAAACTAACCATATTTGCAGGAGAAGATACTATTCTACTCGACAATAGATTGAAGACCAAGAATTCAGAGAGAAGTTTCAAAATTTATTAATGGTTTGTCTATAGTCTAGTTTAGTAGTTAATCATTGTTAAAATCTCTCTTAGGTGGTATATGCATGCAAACAAGTATTTAAAATTATTTTCAAATCATATACACACAAAGTATTTCATTATTTGAAAATTCCATTATCAAAAAGTTTTCAAAAGTACTTCAATATGGCAGAAACTCTGAATTCAGTCGATTGTATGATGAGGTCCAGTCGACTGAATACCTGTGCATGTGCACAGTGCACTTGAAGGTTCAGTCGACTGAACCACCCTATTCAGTCGACTAAACTATGTGTCCTTTTAATATTAAACTTTAAAATTCGAATTTTTTGAATATTCAGTAGACTGAAATCTTTTCCTCAGTCGACTGAAAATTCATAACGGCTATTTTTCCGAACGGTCGCTTCGATTAAATGAACAGAAACAACCCTTGACTCAAGAGTTGTTTTCGTATCTTTTGACCATAACTCTTCACAAAGAATTGCATCACTTAAACTCTATATATAGCCTTCAGTTCAGTTTTTTGAATCACTTAATTTTTGACCAATGTGGGTGCTGTAAATCCGCCGGTAGATGCGGGGATGGTGTATCAGTTGTTAGCCAATCTTTTGCAAGCTGGGGTTGCCGGTAATGTGGGAGGAGCTGATCCTGTAGCTCCAGTTGGATATAATTATGCTAGACTAAGCAGAGACTACACCAGTCTGGGTGGAAAGTCGTTTGTTGGAATGGAGGATGTTGTTGAGGTTGAAAATTGGCTATTGCACTGTGAAAGGATCTTTACGGATCTTGGCTTGGATGATGAACAAATAAGGAGGCTGGCCTCTAGGCAGTTGCAAAGGGCAGCGCTTCACTGGTGGAATAGTGTGACTGTCGGAGTTCCGAAGGAAGAATTGACATGGGCTGATTTTAGAAGGAGATTTAAGAAGAGGTTTTTATCTGAGGTTGCTAAGTCGGCATTTAATGAGGAAGTTCATGGATCTAGTTCAGGGAGAGATGTCAGTAATTGAGTACGCTGCTAAGTTTGATGAGCTATCTCGATATAGATATGCCACTATAGATACTAACATCAGAAGGAATGAAAGGTTTATTCGGGGATTAAGGCCCGAGCTTGCTAGAATGAACATGACACATATCCTAAAACCCTGTAATGTGGTGTTGGAGATGGCCATTCGCCATGAAGAGACGCTTGCTATTTCTGCCAGGGAGAAGCCATTGAATCCCAGGGTCCTCAGGGAAAGAAGAGGAAATTCTTTAAAAAGAAGGGAGCCCAGAAAGGGGATGCTGCCAAGAAGGCAAACGCTGATATTATATGCTTCAAGTGTGACAAGAAAGGTCATTATGCTCACGAGTGCCGGACTGGCAAAGGGAAGAAGCCTGTAGAAAAGAAGAATGTGAAATGCTTCAACTAAGACCAATTTAGGCATTATAAAAATCCGTGTCCCGAGCCAGTCAGAGTGGAAAGAGGGAAGGTTTTTGCTATTGGACCACCATTTTCTTCTAGGCCTACTGCAACAGAGAAAGGGAAAACTGTGATGGAAGGTACGATTTTGATTCAGAGTATACCAGTTAGGGTACTATTTGATACTGGTGCATCACATTCATATATATATTACAATATTTGGTTGATAGGTTATGTGTAGAACTTACATACCTTGTTACTTCCTTAAGGGTTGTGAATCCAATAGGAGGGTATGCAACTCTAAGGATGAGATGTGACCAATTAGAACTTGATTTGTTAGGTCATAAGTTTGCATGCAGTCTGTATGTTTTTGATTTCATAGATTTCGGGATCATTTTAGATATGGATTGGTTGGGTCAGTATGAGGCTAGGATATTTTTCCAAGATAGGGAAACATCATTGAGACACCTAGATAGTCCTAACCGAATCATCTTCTCAGTGGAGAATTCTAGTAGGTCTGTTTGTGCTTTGATGAGTGCTATGGAAGTGGGAGAAGGAATATGTCAGGTTCGGGTAGCAAGAGAATTTGCAGAGGTTTTTTAGCCGGTTACGGGATTACCACCAAAACGAGCTGTTGAGTTTCAGATAGATCTTGTACCGGGAGCTGAACCTATGAGTAGACCCCCTAGTAGGATGACACTGATAAAGATGAAGGAATTGAAGGTGCAACTAGTGGATCTTGAAGGAAGGAATTTTATTAGGCCAAACAGTTCGCCTTGGAGAGTGGTCGCGGTGTTCGTGAAGAAACTAGATGGGTCGTTGAGGATGTGCATCGACAATCGTAATTTAAATGAAAGGACGATCAAGAATAGGTACCATCTACCGAGAATAGATGATCTGTTTGATCAGTTGAGTGGAGCCAAGGTGTTTTTCTAATTGGATTTGGCGACAGGGTTCCACCAGTTGAGAGTGACGGAGAACAACATTCCTTTGATAACATTTAGGACTAGGTATGGTTCGTATGAGTGGTTAGTGATGCCATTCGGGTTAATGAATGTACCTTCTTTCTTCGTAGATTTGATGAATCGAGTTTTCCGAGAGCACTTGGATAGGTTCGTGTTGGTATTCATAGATGACATTTTAGTGTACTTGAAAGATGAAAGAGAGCATGAGATTCATCTTTGAGTGGTGGTTGAAACGCTGAGGCACAGTCAGCTGAAGGTGTAGTTTTCCAAGTGTCATTTTTGGAAGAAGGAGGTTAAGTTCCTTGGCTATGTGGTCTCGGAGGAGGGCTTGTCAGTCGATCCAGCTAAGTCGAAGCTGTCAATAATTGGAAGAGACCAGAGACGGTAACCGGGATCAGGAGTTTTCTTGGACTTGCTGGCTATCACTGGAGATTCATTAAGGATTTCTCCCGGATAGCAGCACCTTTGACTAAGCTGACCAGGAAAGACGTGAAGTTTATTTGGTTCGATAAATGTGAGGAAGAGTTTCTTAAGTTAAAGCATTTGTTGACCAATGCACCAGTGTTAGTAGTTCCAGATGGAAACCAAGGGTTGGTAGTATACACTGATGCATGTGGGACTGGATTGGGAGCAGTGTTGATGCAGAGGGGTAAAGTTATTGCTTACGCATGCAGACAGCTTAGACCGCATGAAGTAAGATATCCTACTCATGACTTAGAGTTGGCTGCGGTGATCTTTGCCTTGTAGATTTGGAGGCATGATCTCTTGGGGGAGAGTTTTGAGTTATATACCGATCATAGGTCTTTAAGATATTTATCCTCTCAGAAGGATTTGAATATGTGGCAGCAAAGGTGGCTTGAGTTTTTGGTTGCTTATGATTTCGGCATAGAGTATACTCCTGGGAAAGGAAATAAGGTGGTAGATGCTCTTAGTAGAAAACATCAGAATGTGTTGTTAACTATGTTTGCAGAATGGAAGGATCTAGAAGCTTTGGCCAGTTGCGGTGTGCAGTTAAGATCTACTGCTAGTTCTAGTCAGGATACTGCCATGTTGTCTTGTTCAGAAGTTCGACTAGTGTTGATTGAAAGAATAGCTTCTAAGCAAAGAGAAGATCCAGTTTTAGCCGAGAAGATTATAAGGCTTGAGGTAGGATCAGTGATCGATGATCTAAAGGATTTTTATCTTGACTAGAGAGGATGGTTGAGAAAGAAGGGGCGATTATGTGTTCTAGATGTTGAGAACTTATGGAAAGAAGTTCTTGAGGATTGTCATCGATCCAAGATTACAATTCATCCTAGAGCTACAAAGATGTATCAAGATATTAAGAGGAGCTTCTATTGGGAAGGCATGAAGAGGGATGTTGGCATGTGGGTTAAGTAGTGTGCAAACTGTCAACAAGTGAAAGCCGAACATCATAAGCCGAGTGGATTGCTTCAGCCTTTGGAGATTCCAGCATGAAAATGAGATTCAATATCCATGGATTATGTAGACGGGTTGCCAAGCTCAAATAGAGGAAATGAAAGTATATGGATCATAGTGGACAGGTTGACCAAGAGTGCCCATTTCATTCCAGTCAAGTCAACTGAAACGACACCTGTATTAGTAAAGTTGTTCATTAAGAACATAGGTAGACTTCATGGAATTCCTAGTAGCATAGTCAGCGACAGAGATGCATTATTCACTAGTGAATTTTGGAAGAGTCTACAAGATGTATTGGGTACCAAGCTCAAGATTAGTACAGCGTATCACCCATAGACGGATAGGTAGATAGAGAGAGTCAATAAGGTACTCGAGGATTTATTGAGAGCTTGTGTATTGGACTTTGGTGGATCTTGGGGGGATCACCTACATCTGATTGAGTTTTCCTATAATAATAGTTATCAGACTAGTATAGGAATGACGCCTTTTGAAGTTTTGTATGGAAGGCCATGCAAATCACCAGCATGTTAGTTGGAGACTGGAGACAGATTGGTCTTAGGTGCAGATTTTGTTAGGGAGGCGTTAGAAAAGATTGAGTTGATCCGAGAAGGGATGAAGGAAGCTCAATCTAGACATAAGAGTTACGCAGATATGAGGCATAATGCAACACCCCTAATTTTTGATAACAATATTCAGGAGATTTAGTTAGATAAATTAAATAGAATAATGTAAAGGTTAGGTGATAATGGGGTTGAGATTTGAATAAATTTAATTAAGGTCGTGCCTAATAAAATAATTAATGGGCTTAATAATGGTTTTTGGGTTAATTAAACAACATAAGGGTATATTAGGAAATTTGCCACCCATAACCCTTACCCTTATATATTTTCGTTCCTACCATCTAGCTACCCATTCACGTCATTTTGAAAACATAACGTAAGGAGGTGTGGCTGGCCATTAACAAGAGGATACAAATTAAAAGCCAAAGAATCAAACTTAAGGGAAATCAATCCCAATCCAATCTCCTTATCTAAATCAAGGTAAATAATTATTCCATCTCTATTTTTTTTTGAATCATATGTTACGGATTTAAGGGATAAATTCGTTTTTAAGATGAATTGAATGATGATATGCTTGAAATTTGATTTGCTTAATTTAAACAAGTCTGTTTAAATGGATTTATACATTTTTAAGGTAAAACCGAGATATGTTTATGTTTGAATGCCATAGGAAATTTTTTATGTTATGTAAAACATGATTTTGGAGTTGGTTTTCAATTTTGATAATTTTACAAGCTATGGAAAGATTGTTATGAATTTTCAAAGGAAAATATGGTTATTTGGGTTTATAAATTTATTTTGGAAAACATATTAAGAATTTGGGTCTAGAATTTTGATATGTTAGTTAACATGATTAAAGTGAATTTCTGGAATTTTTGGGGATTTTTCCAAAGTGATTTGCTATGCAAATTAAATTATTTTAGAAGAGGGACTTCTTTGCAAAATTGGTTTTGCTTAATGGAAGGGCTTATTTGATTAACCTGACCATGGTTTAGATCTGAAATTGGTGGCATTTATTTTAGTAAAGAATTTGAAAACGTTAAGGCAACCAATCTGGTGTTGATACGTGGCAGGTTAGTTAGAGAAAAGTTTGCTTTAAGTAGTATAAAACCAGGTTTACTTAGAAAAGATGGTTTTGCCTACTTTGGAAGTACCTTCCGACACAGAGCTTCCACCTTCAACCCAGTCAAACCCTATTAAGCCAAAACCAATACACAAGGTATCACAATGATGGTACGCAGTAGATTGGAGACATGCGAAAGGTTAAGTGTCGAAAGCATAGTTTTCGAAGGAGTCACTACCTTGGTTTGTTTTTAAAAGAGAAGTGCTGGCCTTTGTTTTGTTTAAGCCTTCGAAGGAGTCGAAGCATAAGGTTTCGAAAGAGGTTTTAAAAGGTTTCGAAAAGGTTGCCATAACATAAGCTTGCTTTTGAATGGGTTCCTTAAATTATGAAAGAATGTTTTGAAAGAAGGGGTTCCGACTTAGTCGAAGCCCTATTGCCATTCTTTAGCCTTTTGATGGTATTGAAGATATCAATGCTGTCAAAAGGTACTATGTTTTATAAGTTTAAGCTACTTCCTGTAGCTTTCGAAAGGGGTTATACGTTTCGAAGGCAATGTTTTCGAAAAAGGTTTCATCGCCAACCTTCCAATATTTTACCTAGATATTTTATGCTTTCGAAAGGATGGTGCCGACGCCATCAGGTTTTCCCCAAAATTTTATATGATAAAGATGGTTTCGAAAGAGATGCTTTCGCCTATATTCACTTTGACCCAAATAATGTTTTAAGTATAAACCCAATGCTTTCGAAAGGGGGACTTTCAATGATTTCGGAAGGGTTACTTCCAATGGTGTCGAAAGGGGTACTTTCAACTGGTTTCGAAGCTATGCTTCTAAAGTTAAATGTTAATACTTTAATACAATTGAAAGATTTCGAAAGGAAGGTTTTAAAGTAATAAAAAGGTAGGAGCCTAATGTTTTGCAGATAGATTTTAATGCTTTCGAAGGAGGTCATCCTATGAAGTCAAAAGCAAGATTTCGAAGGTGTCGAAAGGTTTTATAACCCAAACTCATTTTTAAAGGAAAAACCCATGGCTAAAATTAAAGGAGTTATGAAATGGTTTTAAGAAGAAGCTTTCCTTGATAAAATTATAGGTTAAAGGGATTAACCATATTTTATATGAAAAGTGTTTCAAGGACATTAAACCCACAAGAGTGGTATTGTTTTGTAATTATGTTTGCTTCTTCAAATATAAATACATTCACATTATAATGGACCCATAACTGTATTTTGGGGATAAAGGGTAGGAGAACCAGCTAGGTTAACCCAATTGTGAATATAAATTGATTAAATTCCTGGATGAGTAGAATTGCATCCAAGACGTCAGGAAGACCAGAATATAGGTTGCTAAAATATTAAAGAAAGATATTGGCAGAGGTGATCAATAAGTTCTCAGTAAGCCTATGAAAACTGTGTATAGGAAAAGATATTGGCAAGGACCAATTGGTTCATAGTTCGCCCATGAAAACTATGTATAAAGGAAGATGTCAGAAAGACATGTTCATAGTAAGCCCATGAAAACTATGATTTGATACTAGAAGGGGCCAGTTGGTTTGTAGTGAGCCTATGAAAACTATATCCGGATTAAGATATTGACATATGTCAATAGGTTCCTAGTCAGCCCATCAAAACTAGGGTAAGAAGAAAAGGATACTGGAGTCACTAATAGGTTCCTAGTTAACGCATGAAAACTAGGATAAGAGTAAAGATATTGCAGTTACCAATAGGTTCTTAGTGATCCCATGAAAACTATGTAATTGGACAGGGAGTCCTTAAATATTTTACCGGTTATTAGTTAGCCCATGAAAACTAATAGGTTAATAGTAATCCTAGAAACTATAATTGAGATAGACAGTCAAAAATAAATGGGGATGGGTAATCCAGAATTGATTCATTCGTTTTTCATATCATCATATTATATTGTTTTGAACTGTTTTAACCATTGTGGATGCAAGAGCACAATATATGGTTTTATAAAGGTTTTAGGATACTAGTGAGGGGAAAAACCGTTCCGCTAAGCGGCGTGGTCTCACTAGATATCTAAATGATTTGAGATGGTAGATTATTATTCATACCATGCTTTATGTCTGACTTGAAGTTTATTTTTTTCCCTTTAAACTCTCGGGTACTCAATTGATTTTGAGTAGTTTGAGAGTTGAGGTTTTCAGGTACCTCATTAGACAAATAAGCTTCCGGAGACGTGCATGATGCATGATAAATATTTAAAGTTCTCTTTTCTTTTGATTCCACTGTGTTGATTGTAATGGCAAAGTTGTCATATTGCCTGTATATACTTTGATCATCTAAGGGGGCATCTTCATATGTCTCTCTTGGCGTATGTTGTAATAAATATACTTTCTCTGAATGTGATTTGCAATTATGGGATTATGTAATGAATTAAAATGTTTTGATATGGAATGTGATTTTGTTTGAAGTTTTAATTTTTTTCCATATTCATGTGTTTCTGTGTATCAATGAATCTAACACCGTCGTATTTGGTCGTCGAGGATTAATAACTATGGATGACTGCAGCATCCGTAGCCGTTAGTTTTGGGTCTCCAAGTAGGGGGATGTTACAAGTTGGTATCAGAGCATAGGCTTATGAAACTTTAAAAGAAAGTTAAACCTAAATTTTTTTGAAACATAATTCCAATGAATCAGAAATATGATCGAGGTTTGGGTTAATGCTATAGCAACGTACTTGTATTTGATATACATACATACATACATACATACATACATAAACACATACATACATACATACATATATGTACGTATTCCCTTCTCTCTTAGACCGTTATTCTTTATCTTACTAAGGCTCGTATGCAGATTTACGAGAAAGAAGATATGGAAGCAGGAAACGAAAGAGGAAATCTAGTTGGAGGAAGCACCACAACTAACGGAAATGCTCGACCTAATACCAGGAGGAACCAAGGTCGATCGGCTAGTGCTAATCCAAATGCTAAAGCCAATGTTGGTGTTGGAAATCCACCAGTAGATGCGGGGATGGTGTATCAGTTGTTAGCCAATATTTTGCAAGCTGGAGTTGCTGGAAATGTTGGAGGAGCTAATCTTGTGGCTCCAGTTGGGACCAATTATGCTAAGTTGAGCAGAGACTAAACCGGTTTGGGTGGAAAGCCGTTTTCTTGGAGTAAAGGATGCTGTTGAGGTTGAGAATTGGCTATTGCACTATGAGAGGATCCTTACTGATCTAGGCTTGGATGATGGGTAAAAGAGAAGGCTGGCCTCTAGGCAGTTGCAAGGGTCAACGCTTCACTGGTGGAATAGTGTTACTACCGGAGTTTCGGAGGAAGAATTGACATGGGCTGATTTTAGAAGGAGGTTTGAGCAGAGTTTTTATCTGAGGTTGCTAAGTCGGTATTGATGAGGAAGTTCATGGATCTAGTTCAAGGAGAGATGTCAGTAATCGAGTACGCAGCTAAGTTTGATAAGCTGTCTCGATAAGGATATGCTATGGTTGATACTGACATCCGATGGAATGAGAGGTTCATTCGAGGACTGAGATCTGAGCTTGCTAGAATGACCATGACCCATATTCGAGAACCTTGTAATGTGGTGGTGGAGATGGCCATTTTCCATGAAGAGATGCTTGCAGTTTCTGCTAGAGAGAAGCCAGTTGAATCCCAGGGTCCACAGGGAAAAAAGAGAAAATTCTTTAAGAAGAAGGGAGCCCAGAAAGGGGATGCTCTCAAGTAGGCAAAGGTTGATTTGGTATGCTGCAAATGTGATAAGAAGGGTCATTATGCAAATGAGTGCCAGTCAGGAAAGGGAAAGAAGGTTGCAGACAAGAAGAATGTGAAGTGCTTCAACTGTGACCAAGTTGGGCATTATAAGAACCAGCGTCCGGAATCAGTCAGGGCGGACAAGGGGAAGGTCTTTACTGTTGGATCATCAGCTAAGCCTACTGCAGCTGATAAAGGAAAGACTGTGATGGAAGGTACGCTTTTGATTTAGAGTATTCTAGTTAGGATACTATTTGATACCGGTGCATCACATTAATTTATATCCCAGTGTTTGGTTGGTAGGTTATGCTTAGAACCCACATACCTTGTTACTTCCTTAAGGGTTGCGAATCCAATAGGAGGGTATGGTACTCTAGGGATGAGATGTGACCAATTAGAACTTGATTTGTTAGGTCATAAGTTGAATTTATTATGATTGCGGTTCTCAGAAGGCAGGGATCAATTTTCCCCATCGATCCGGCAGTTTGAGTCAATATTCCCCATTGACTTGGCGGTTTGCTTATAAGAATGCAGTTCCATTGGTTCAAGAAGTGAGATATATTATTAATAAAAGGGAAGGCAATTCCTACCTATTTATAGTGCCCCAATGTCCCTAGATGGCTTATTTGGAAAAATAGAAAACACATAGATAAGTATTAAATATAGAAGTGCCGCAGCAAGATCACTGTTCCAAGCACAATGAAAAAGAATTTCATCGATCGTCGTTAGCGTGAATGTTCCGTCTCCAAGTTTCTAGCCGTTCACGTAGTCCTTCCCAATTTGGGCCAAGTGCTCCCGCACCCGGGAATATTCATTTCAGGATGAGATCTCCCACTTCGAAAGTGCAGTTGTGAACCTTGGTGTTGAAGTGTCGTGTTATTCTTTTCCGGTGAGCAGCAGTCCTTAGTTCAGCTTCCTCCCCCTTCTCATCGATCTGGTCAAGCGACTCGAGAAAGAGCTGCTCATTTTCTCTTTGATTGATGTGTGACCTTCGATGAGAAAGGACTTCTAGTTCCACTGGGATCATCGCTTCTAAACCATATACCAAGGTGAAAGGTGAGTTCCCGGTCGCAGATTTATGTTGTTTTGTAAGGCCATAGTGCAAGTGGAAACTCATCAATCCAGTTTTCTTTAGCTTTCGTTAGTCTCTTCTTGATGGTGGAGTTGATGATTTTGTTTACTGCTTCCACTTGCCCATTTGCCTGCTGGTGGGCTACCATGGAAAAGCTCTTCTCAATCCGATAACATTTGTAGAAGTCCTTTAATTCAACACTCTCGAACTAAGTTCCATTATCCATAATGATTTTCTATGGTACTCAAAACATACAAATTATGTTTTTCGTTACAAAGTTAATCACTTTTTTAATGGTAATGGTGGCTAGTGGTTTTGCTTCAGCCCATTTGGTAAAGTAATCAACTGCAACGATAGCATATTTGGCTTCTCCTTTGGCTACTGGTAACACGTCGATTAGATCAGTTCCCCAGATTGCAAACGGCCAAGGGCCGATTATTTGCGTAAGTTCTGAGGATGGGGTTCTTGAGATCTTTGAAAATCTCTGGCACTGATCACAGCACTTGGCATAGTCTACTGCATCTCAGTTGATTGTGGGCCAGAAATATCCAGAACGTAGAACCTTCTTTGCTAGTGTCTGCCCTCCGTTGTGGTCACCACAGCTGCCTTCATGGACTTCCATCAGAATCTTCTTGACTTTGTCTTTGGTTACACATCTAAGCAGGGAGGAGTAGAAGCCTCTCTTGTATAGCACTCCATCTTATAACACGAATAGCGATGCCTTTCGAAGAGCTTCTTTCGTTCATTACGGACTCTGGGAGTATTCCCCTGAGCAATTAGTCCTTGATTGGCGTCATCCATGATTCTCCCTTTTCGATGGTCCTCAGAACCCAGTCGACATCCATCTGGTTTATACGGGGAGTTGCCGACACTTCCCCTGGAACCAATCCCATGGCCTGTGCATCTCTAGAGCTAGCTAATTTGGCCAAGCAGTCAACCTTCAAATTTTTCTCTCTGGGAATATGGGCTATGGTGTAGTGTTCAATGTCGTTGAGCATTTCCTATGCTCTTGACAAGCAAGGAGTGAGATTTTCCCCTTTAGCTTGATATTCCGCTTTACCTGACAAATGACTAGCTGAGAGTCGCTGTAGATATGCATACCTTTTATCCCCATTTCCTTCACAATTTTCAATTTTTCTAACAATGCCTCATACTCCGTATAATACCCCATAATTTAGCGTTAGTTATTTAATTAGTTAGTTAATTAATTAGGCTCCAAAAATGGAATTTGTGCAAACGATGGAATTTGACCATGAAACTTGCACTATTGCGTTCGTAGAGAAATTCTGAGCAACTTTCATATTTGGAATTTTACGATCGGAGTCCAAATGAAGAAGTTACAGATGAAAAACGAATTCGGAACAAGAATAAATAAATAAGAAAAATTAACTAAATTAACCTGGGCCCATAGGTCGACTCATCATCATGGGCGGTCGACCGTTCCCTGTGTAGTAGCTAGGGTTAACCTAGGCTTAACCACCCAGATTTAATATATTTTGATCTAACAGTTCTGGTTGATTCTAGTGTTTATAAATTAAGGCCTAACCCTCCTTTCTCTTCTCATATTTTTGTGGAGGCAGTAGCGAAGCGCTGCCATTTCTTCTTCTCCACTTTCTTTCTAAATTATAAAAATAAGATATTTGTATCTATATTCATACAAATTGGAGAAGAATATAAATCTAATAAAAAGGAGAAGAGAATCAACTATACGCGTACTTGAGGAGTTTGCCTTCGGGTTAGGTATTAAATGACAAAGGGCTACCTATAAATTGGTGTTAAATGGTCAGGGGTCTGCCTAGTCCTTATTAATGAGGTATTAAGTGGCTTGGCTACAATATCTTATATTGCTAAAGCCGTAATAACGTTACTACCATTAAGGAGTCCGCCTGGGATAGGTATTAAGTGACGTAGGATCTGCATAGAATATAGGTATTAAATGGTTAGAAGTCTGCCTAGTCCTTTTAAAGTTATTTTTTTGGCTTGGGTACTGTCTCTTACATGGCTACGATTTATTGGCGATGGGCGTGGTAATAGTTGGATATTAAACATCGGAAGCCTTAAATAAAGGTTAAAGGTCTTTGTAGCTAGGACCCACCGACCATTGATAACATTGTTAGAAACCGCCTTGGGAATAGGGCTTAAATGACGGGGTCTACCTTGATTGAGGTCTTAAATGGCAGAGTCTGCCTATTTCTCTTTTAAAAGTATTTTGTGATGATTATAGAAGCCCGCTTCATATTTAGAAGTATTAAGTGGCAAATTGGTTTGGAATTATTGAGTGGTTGATAAGGCTTCGTAAGTATTTTGTACCTCGGGAAAGGGTAGGTAATAACCGTGTGTGCATTGCAAGGTTAAAGTTGATAACCATAATAGACATAACAATTAAATGGAAACCAATCGGTATAAATTTTCGTTATGGACATTTTATAATTTTTTCAATCACCAGAACGTTGTTCTGACCCCCTTTTTATTACAACCCACAGGATAGATTTAGAGGGACAGGTCAATGGATGTGTTTAGTTGTTGGAGATGTCTTCCTTTCTCTCATGCTCGATGCTGATGTGACAATATGTTATCCAAGGAATACCATTAATTCTAAGGTAATAGTCATAGTCAGTATTCTTATCCTATTATTGTTTTCGCTGTGAGTTTAGATTTCTATCAACCTCCGATAATGCTCATGCTTATTTCTAGGTACCAAATCCAATGATCTGTGCTTTGATGGACTTAGATTTCGATATTTGTCAAAATTTAAGCCCTTTAAGATACAGATTATTACATTTGGTATCAGAGCCTAGGTTACTAGATCAGAGGAATTAGGATAAATTGAGAGAACGTATTTGTACTTTCCTATCTAGTAATATTATTTTTTTACTTTAATTTCTAAGGATTCCGACTATAGAAGCAGTTGTTGTTCCACTCCGAAGGAATGAACAAAGCAATTATGGGTTGGAAATATCTTAGAGTTAAGATTTTCACGCCGACTTCGAAGTACCGCACGAGTGCTCGCGATGCGTAGAGCACCATTAATGAAGAGGATGAGTTCGACATATGGCTGAATCCCGAAGACTGGAGGTGTTGGACTTAATGGTTAAGATTCTAGCTACCTTGTAATTTTGGATTTTGATGATAAGTCCCAGTTAGTCATTGATCACCTCTTTAATGGCAAACCAGATTTTTATTTAGGGAACTATTGTCAATTCCTCAGTCTAAAACCTATGACAGAATTTTATAAACTATATTTTTGAAACACCTTAGAGTTTGGAAAAAAGATTTTCAAAGGATTTCTTTTTCCAAGGATTTATTTTGGAAATTTTGTATTGGGAAAATTTTGAAATTTGAACTTTCAAAGAAACACGTATACTACTACGTTGGTCGTGTTAAGAAACTTTTAGTTTATAAAAGATTAATTTTTGAAATCCTTAAATATTTATATGTATATATCAGTAAAGGGTTGATTTTTTTTTTGGAAAGGAAATCGTTTTCCAATTTGGGAAATTTGTGTTTTAAAAAGGTTTTTGGAAATCCTGAAACATTTCTATATTTATGTATAAGTTTGATTTTGAAGGGAAGTTTTGGTATGAAATTGTTTCTATTATTTAGAAACATGTAAAAAGGAGCATATATTTAGCTCATTGATTTTTCGATTTATAAAATCGAGACTTTTAAAATCTTCTCTCTTTAAGGTATAGATAAAATAGGAATGACAATCAATTTTATTGGGGTATATAGTTTGAAGTGTTGTTGTACCCACCAACTATTGGAAGATATATTTCCATGCGAAGTAGGCAGGAAATAGGGGCTAGAATATTTTTAGTATTTTGGAATTGTTGTTGGTCGCAATAGTTTTGTTGGGTTTGCTATGAATTGCTGGAGTATGCTTTGGGACTAGGCAGTAGGCTTTGACACCGCCGTGATGAGGACAGGACTTTTCGGATCATGTCGAATCGAAGGAGACAGCGCATAATAATAATAATAATAATAATTTGATTTGATCCTAATTGGGTCTAGGTTCAATTAACACCCAAAGCCCGTCTAGTAGTTGACCACTTAGCGGTAAACCTAGAGTGGTCTGCCAGTTAACGAGTTTTGGCACCACTTGTACCTAGAACGAGACTATAAAGTCGTATCCGAATTTCCCCAGTTGCATTCCTTAATTCCTCCTTCCTCAACATGTTGAACCCAATCTCCATCCTCAACCTCCTCCTTCAAGTAGCAGCCTCTCTCTTCCGTCCCTCACCTAGGCAACACCGTTATTCCCAAGTAGCAACAGCCTCGCCTCCCCCTCGTGTTAGTTTTACACATTAGATCTTGCCCCTCCACCACCCCAGATCTAAACTCTATTTCCTCCCACTAACTATCTCTTAGCCCAAGACACCTTTCCGCACCCTTGGTTTTTCCTCGCACCACTATAGTCTTAACCCTTAAGGGGCCACTTGGATGAACAAGAATAAGTAGGAGGTTTCACCACTTTTGGGTTGGAAGAGTTATTCGTCGTGGTATGATTTGCACCAATCCTCTACTTCAAGAATTTTGAGCGGGAATGTTACCCATGTTGCACTGCCTTTTCGATGGAGGCAATAGTTTGATTCGTTCGAAGGTGAAGGGTGTCTTGATTGAGCCAACTAATGATGATCTCGCTGAGATTTTGGAGGCCTCTACGAAGGACGTGGACTTGGATGATTTTGAAGTGACCGACTCAAAGATAAGGTGAATAATGACTACATCTCATATTTTCTATTGTTTTCGGTTTTAAGGTTAATCCAAATTATTTTGCAAGGTTATGGCATGTTTTTGAATGATTAAATGTTTATATATTCTTGTTGATGATTTATGCTTATTCATATAGGTTTTATGATATGTTTTGATGTGAAAACCCTATTAAATGACATCCTAATGCCTTGCGATTTTAGATTTAGATCAGAAACGATATTTTAGAGATGGGTTTCAATTTTCATAATTTTCTGAATTTATGTGGATTTAACATTAATTTTCTAGTGAAGAAAATGATTGTTTGGGTTTAAAATAATTTACGGGTAAATTATTTATGTTTTGGGTCTAAAATTAATATATGTTGGAAAACATATTAAAAATGATTTTTTGAAATTTTTATAGAATTTTCCTAAGTGATTTAATAGATATATAAAATTATTTAAGTTATGGGACTTAAATGTTTTATATATTTGTAAAAGGAGAAGGGGTATTTGTAAATTGTTTAATTCTAAAATTTCAGCTGTGCTTTCGGGAAAGAAAATTTGCAACCAATCATATTTTGACAAACAAGGCAGGCTAGTTGAAAAGATTACTTTAAAAAGATAAAAATCAGTTTAAACATGCTTTATACATGTTTCGTCACTTTTGGCACCCTGCTTCCGCTTGGATTCTTCTGCCTCCTTCACCATCGAAACTAATGCACATGATATAAAAGCTTGGTGTGTAGGGATTGGGTCGAAACATGGGGTTCCGATGGGGTTGAAGCGTTACTTTGTTTCGAATTGAAAATGCACCTGCTTTACAATCGAAAGGAATGCTTTCGATTTGGTTGGCTTTTGAATGAATCAAATATTTTAAAGGAAAGGTTTCAAAATGGGTTGCGCCTTTTTTTAAATAAAATGCTTTTGAAGGGGTCGAAACCCCTAGTTGCCACTTTCTACCTTTTGAAGCAAATGGTTACGGAAGGTATACTTTGTTTTAAAATCCAAGCCACTTCTCCAATGCTTTCGAAGGGTTGGTTTCGACACCATCACTTCTTTACTTAAGAAATACTTTCAAAAGAGTGCTTTCGACTTAAATGTTTTATGACCCCTTTGTTCTATTGAAGGTAGAACCCAAAGGTTTCGTAGAAGATAGTTTTAAATGGTTTCGAAAGGGTTTCCACATGTTTTACATGAACCCAAATGTATCCGAAAGGTTTGATGTTTTAATGCTTTCGAAAGGTTTTAATGAAAGTTTCGAAGGGATGGTTCCCCAATGGTTTCGAAAGGTTTGAAAGGAAAGGTTTTCCAATGTTTTTGAAAGGCAATGTTTAAGTGCTTTAAAGATAGGATGTCTAAGGTTTTATAGCTTTTGAAGGAAAGGTTTTTCAAAGGTTTCGAAAGGTTTATATGAATGGTTTCGAAAGGAATGTTTTGGTTTTGCGGCCTAGGTTATAAAGGGTTTACTTAGTTTCTAAAGGGATACTTTCAATGAGATCGAAAGGGTTACTTTCAAAGGTTTAAAATGTTTTCATCAACAAAGATTTTTGTAAAGTATATATATAACATGGCAAGGTGATTTGAGTAAAGCATAGAATTTATTTTCCTTGTTTAAAGTATGATTTAAAGGTTTAAATCAATTTGAGAAGAAACGGTTATCAAGGAAAATTTAAGGGAAGATTACCCTAAGTAAAATGACTCAGATATTTGTATACTAGATGAGACTGGTATAGGGTCACACTCTATACATTAGCTATTAGCCCCTAGCTAATTTAAAATTCCAGTGTGTAGGGCTTTGTCACATGTAAGACTAAAATGATGTTACATACAGAAAGGAATATATTTGTACAAAGGCAGGTTATTGGTGAGCCTGCAAAACCATTACGATCAGTTGACCGGGAGAAAGTAAATTAGGGACAGACCGTCCAAAAGAGAGGTATCTAAAAGATGTTAGATTATTTGTTTATATTGTCTGGTAGGCACGAGTCAACCAAAGGTTAGTTGTTGGCCAAACAAAACTATAGTGTTCGGAAAGATAGTCCATTTTTTACCTGCTATGTATTTTGCCATGATAGGAAAATATCACTTAGACACCATACTGTAGTGATCAGATTGTATATACCGTAGAAAGCCTAGTTGTGAAGTGAATGCTTTGTTGGGTGTTGTGGAGTTAGAAGACGAGTTGAATCGAGTTTTCGTGGTTAGAGAATTCGCGGATGTCTTCGAGCCGGTAGTAGGATTGCCACCGAAACGAGCCATTGAGTTCTGGATAGATTTGGTGCCTGGAGCAGAACCAGTGAGTAGGCCGCCAAGTAGGATGACACCTACAGAGATGAGAGAGCTGAAGGTGCAGTTGGTGGATTGGGAAGGCAAGAGTTTTATCAGACCTAGTAGCCGCAGTCTTTGCTAAGAAGCTGGACGGATCGTTAAGGTTATGTATCGATTATCGTAAGCTGAATGAGAAGACGATAAAGAATCGATATCCATTGCCAAGAATTGACGATTTGTTTGATCAGTTGAGTGGAGCCAAGGTATTTTCTCAATTGGATTTAGCAACAGGTTTTCATCAGCATAAAGTAACAGAGGATAATGTACTTTTGATGGCGTTTAGAACCAGATATGGATCGTATGAATGGTTAGTTATGCCGTTAGGACTAACTAACGCGCCAACATTCTTTGTGGACTTGATGAACCAAGTTTTCCGAGAGCACTTAGATAGGTTCATGTTGGTTTTCATAAGTGATATATTGGTATACTCTAGAGATGAAAGGAGCATGAAGTTCATCTTAGAATTGTGTTTGAGATGCTGAGGCAACATCAGCTTAAGGCGAAGTTTTCGAAGTGTCATTTCTGGAAGAAGGAGGTGAAGTTTCTTGGTCATGTAGTCTCAGAGAAAGGGTTGTCTGTAGATCCGACTAAGATTGAAGCGGTGAATAATTGGAAGAGACCCGAGACAGTGACTGAGATAAAGAGTGTTCTTGGATTAGCTGGATATTATCGGAGGTTCACAAAGGAATTTCGCGGACAGCAGCACCAATGACAAAGCTAACCCGAAAGGATGTGTAGTTTGTGTGGACCGATAAGTGTGAGGAAGCATTCCAGAGCTTGAAACACTTATTGACACATGCACCTGTATTAGTTGTTCCGAAGGGGAATCAGGATTTGGTAGTTTATACATATGCGTGTGGAACTGGGTTAGGAGCTAATGCAGAGAGGTAAAGTGATTTCCTATGCCTCTCGAGCATAGACCGCATGAAGTTAGATCCTACGCATGATTTGGAATTGGCTGTAGTAATTTTTGTGTTGAAGGTGTGGAGACATTACCTTTTGGGAGAAAGGTTTGAGCTATATACGGATCGTAAGACATTGAGGTACTTGTTCTCTCAGAATGAGCTGAACATGAGACAACAGAGATGGTTATAGTTTATTGCTGCTTATGATTTTGGTATTGAGTACACACCAGGGAAAGGTAATAAGGGTACAGATGCGCTTAGCAGAAAGCATCAGAATGCAGTGTTGGAAATGGTAGCAGAGTGAAAAGATTTAGAAGCATTGACTACATGCAGAATACATAGGAGATCTGAGGCTAGATCTAGTAAGGAAACTATTGTGTTGTCATGCTTAGAGGTTCAACCGGCGATGATCGAAAAGATTGATTCTAAGCAGGAGGAGGATCCATATCGGTGATGATCGAAAAGATTGCTTCATGTTGGTTTTCTTAAAACAAAGGTGCAACCCATTTCGAAAGCTTTCCTTTAAAATATTGCTTCTAAGTAGGAGGAGGATCCATACCGAAACCGAAAGGTTTTATGACCCTTTTGTTCCATTGAAGGTAGAACCCAAAGGTTTCAAAGAAGATAGTTTTAAATGGTTTCGAAGGTTTTCCATATATTTTACTTGAACCCAAATGGTTTTGAAAGGTTTGATGTTTAAATGCTTTCGAAAGGTTTTGATGAAGGTTTTGAAGGGGCAGTTCCCCATGGTTTCGAAAGGTTTGAAAGGAAGGGTTTTACAATGTTTTCGAAAGGCAATGTTTAAGAGTTTTAAAGATAGGATGTCTAATGTTTTATGGCTTTCGAAGAAAGGTTTTTCAATGGTTTCGAAAGGTTTATATGAATGGTTTCGAAAGGAATGTTTTGGCCTTTCAGCCTAGGTTATAAAGCGTTTACTTGGTTTCGAAAGGAATACTTTCAATGGGATCGAAAGGGGTACTTTCAAAGGTTTAAAATGTTTTCATCAACAAATATTTGTGTAAAGTATATATATATATATATATATATATATAACATGGCAAGGTCATTTGAGTAAATCATAGAATTTATTTTCCTTGTTTAAAGTATGATTTCAAGGTTTAAATCAATTTGAGAAGAAAAGGTTTTCATGGAAAATTTAAGGGAAGATTACTTTCAGTAAAATGACTCGGATATTTGTATACCAGATAGGACTGGTACAGGGTCACGCCCTATACATTAGCTATTAGCCCCTAGCAAATTTAGTCCAAAATTCCAGTGTGTAGGGCTTTGTCACAGGTAAGACTAAAATGATGTTACACACAGAAAGGAATATATTTGTACAAAGGTAGGTTATTGGTGAGCTTGCAAAACCAGTACGATCGGTTAACCTGGAGAAAGTAAGTTAGGGACAGACTGTCCAGAAGAGGGGTATCTAACAGATGTTAGATTATTTGTTTATATTGTCTGGTAGGCCCGAGTCAGCCAAAGGTTAGTAATTAGCCAAACAAAACTATAGTGTTCTGACAGATAGTCCATTTGTTACCTGATATGTATCTTTACATGATAATGCTTTACAGTTTAACCAGTTTTGGTTGCAGGGTTATGATTTGCAAAAGATATGTGTTAAATGGATATTAGTGAGGGGAAACCCGTTCTGCTAAGCGGCGTGGTCTCACTTAATATCAAATAACCGAGATGTATAGTATTATTCACACCAAGCTTTATGCCTGACTCGAAGTTTATGTTTTCCCCCTTAAACTCTCGGGTGCTCAAAATTGATTTGAGTAGGCTAAGGGTTGAGGATTTTCAAGTTTTTAGTAGGTTTGCAAATAAATCTTCCAGAGACGAGCAGGTGGCTGACGGATAGCTATTTAGGAGTTGCTGTTTTATTTTGTTTGATTCTGCTGTGTTGCATTATGTCAGTTATGACTATATAGTACTCTGGTCAACTAAGATGGCATAATCATATGTCGTTCTTGGCGTATTTATGTAATAATTATATTTTATCTGAACCTGGGAAAGCGATGGGATTATGTAATTTGAATATGGAACATGTTTTGGAAATGTTATCAAAAATGTTGTTTTTTTGAAACCTGTAATTTTGTTTCATATTCATGTGCTTTTGATATTATGGATACCATTAACATAGCCGCATTTTGTCGCTGGAAGTTAATACTATAGATGACTGCAGCATCTGTAGCGTTTAGCTTTGGGCCTCAAAATATAGTATGTTACACCCGCCTCCCTACCGAAAGAAGTAACCTAATGAGATTCCATATTTATAATTAAGAGTGATAGTGGATATCACGGTAAGGGTTTGCTTCGAGTTTAAGGTATAAAATATTGATATAAGGTTCGCCTCTCTCCTAAAAAGATGTATTAAGTGAACTAGTGAGATTCCAAACGATGTCAGCTAGATAGTACCAGTGAGAAGTCCTACTTGGGGTTAGGTATTGAATGACAAAGGCCTATAAATTGGTGTTAAATGGCCAAGGTCTGCCTAGTCTTTGTTAATGAGGTATTATGTGGCTTGGTATAGTCTCTCACATTGCTAAGGCCGTAATAATGATAGTATAAGTGAGGAGTCCGCTTGGGATAGGTATTAAGTGACGTAGGACTAGCATAGAATATATGTATTAAATGGTTAGAAGTCCGTCTAGTCCTTTTAAAGGTATTAAGTGGCTTGGGTACTATCTCTTACACGGCTACGATTTTATTGGCGATAGACGTGGCAATAGTTGGACATTAAATGTCGAAAGCCTTTAATAGTGGTTAGAGGTATTTGTAGCTAGAACCCACTGACCATTGACAACATTGTTAGAAAACCACCTTGGGAATAGTCTTAAATGACGGTGTCTAACTTCATTGAGGTCTTAAATGGCAGAATCTGCCTATTTCTCTATTAAAAGTATTTTGTCATGGTTATATAAGCCCGCTTCATATTTAGAAGTATTAAGTGGAAAATGGGTTAGGATGTATTGGGTGATTGATAAAGCTTCGTCAGTATTTTGTACCTTGGAAAGGGGTAGGTAAGTAATCGTGTGTGCAATGCAAGGTTAGAGTTGCTAACCTTAATAGCCATAACAATTAAATGGAAACAAATCAGTATAAATTTATGTTATGGACAGTTTATAGATTTTCCAGTCACCAGAACGTTGTTCTGACCCTCTCCTCATTACAATTCACATGATAGATTTAGAGGGACATGTCACTGGAGTTGGACGCGTTTAGTTGTTGGAGAAGTCTTTCTTTCTCTCATGATCAATGCTAATGTGACAATCTGTTATCCACATACCAATAATTCCAAGGTAGTAGTCATAGTTAGTATTCTTATCCTATTATTGTTTCCGCTATGAGTTTAGATTTCTATTAATCTTTGATAATGCTTATGCTTATTTGCAAGTACCAAATCCAATGATATGTGCTTTGATGAACTTGGATTTTGTTTTTTGTCGAAATTTAGGCCCTTTAAGGTATGGGTTGTTACACTCCGCCTCGTTGTTAATAGTAGAGAACTCTAGTCTTAAGGCATCGTGGATTGATCGTCCTTTAGGAGTCTCAAGCACAACTCCTGCTCCTGAGCATAATTCGTTTGATGCGCCATCGACAAACAGCTTCCATTGTGATACCACTTCCATCGTCTCATGCTCTTAGTCATCTCGAATGGTGAATTCCACGATGAAATTAGCCAATGCCTGTCTGTTAATTTCCCTATGAGGATGATAAGTCACATCATACTGGCTCAATTCAATATTCCACTTCAGAAGTCGCCCCGAGGTCTTAGGTCGATCGAGTACCTGTTTCAAAGGTTGATCCATCAACACTTTAATTGGATGGGTTTGTAAGTACAGTCGAAACTTCCTTGACACTATCATTAAGCAATATGCTAAATTTTCTAACTTCGGATAGTTCGGTTCAGCTCTAGTAAAGCATTTGCTAATGTAGTAGACGAGCCGTTGAATTCTATCTTCCTCACGTACAAGTGCTGCGCTTAGAGCATGGGGGGACACTACAAAGTAGATGAACAAGTCATCTCCCTTCACCGATTTGGATAGGACTAGTGGAGTCTCTATGTTTCATAGTAGTTTTCCGAAAGCCGTCTGATAATCCTGATTCCACTCGAAGTTCTTCTTACCCTTCTTCAGTGTATCGAAGAATGGTATACACTTATCTGTTGCATTAGAAATGAATCGACTTAACGCTGTGATTTTGCCATTCAAGCTTTACAATTCCTTCTTTGTCGAGGGGCAATAGCATTTCGTAGGGTAGCTATCTACTCTGGATTAGCTTTGATACCCCTCGAGTTTATAATGAACCCGAGAAATTTTCCTGATGAAACAATGATCAAGCACTTCAAAGGGCTTAATTTCATCCCATACTTCCGAAGGATTTCAAAAATTATCGAGAGATTATCCAGATAATCATGCTTTCACAAGCATGTCATCCATGTATACCTCAATCGTCCATCCAATCTGATTCTTGAACATTGCAATTATTAATCTATGGTAAGTAGCACCAACATTCTTTAAGTTAAACGACATCATGCGATAACAATGCAAACCCAAGTCGGTAATAAAGCCGGTGTTCTCTTGATCAGGCCCATGCATCGTAATCTAATTATATCCAGAGTAGGCATCCATGAATGGAAGCAGCTCATTTCTTGCAGTTCCATCAACTAGCTGGTCGATTCTAGGTAGTGGAAAGATATCCGCAGGCAAGCTTTGGTCAAATCTGAGTAGTCGACATAAGTCTGCCACTTCCCATTTGATTTCTTGACTAGTACATGTTTTGACGCCCATTCAGAATATGTTACATCATGGATAATGTCATTGGCTAATAGCTTATCCACTTTTTCCTTCAGTGCAGCGGGTCGCTCCGGACCCTGACTGCGTCTTTTCTACCTTACTGGTGCGAATTTGGGTGTGTGACATGTTATCTTAGACGATATCCACATATATCAAAATGCGTCCTAGCGAACACATCCAGATTGGCATGAAGGACAACTCGTTTTGCATCTTGACTCCAAGTTGTAAACCTATCTTCAAGACTCGAGCTAGGTAGTCCATGTCAACAGGGATAGCGACAGTAAAATCCATCAATGCTGCCTATTCTTCATAGGGTCCATAGTTGTGTTGAAGCGGTTATGGTCCCCAAGCCAGGGGCCGTTTTGTAATTGCTATGCTCGCGGATCATGAATGTGGACAGTCTTCCCCACATTCCTCCCTTTTTCATGTTGTTTGGCTTCGCGCAATTCGAAGACGTGACATTCTCTTACCATGCTTTTGACTCCTCTTACCAATCCAGCCCCATTTCCATCGGGAAGTTCATTGTAAGGCACCATGGACCCAAAGCTATTCTGAAATCATCAAGGGTCGACGGCCCAAGAAAGCTTTATAAGTTGAGAATCATCGATTATCATGAAGGTTTGAATAAGAAATTCCCATCATTCTTCTTCTCCGAATTCTACAGTTAAGTCAATTGTCCCAACTGGCTGTTTTGGCTTGCTAGTAAATCCCGAATCTTCGTCATACAAGCGGTCACATCTTTCATGCTAATCCTCATCTGATCGAACGTTTGTCGAAAAAGGACGTTTTTCGAGCTTCCACTGTCAACCAACACCATACGCACAACTAACGGTACGATTCCAATTGTTACCACCATTGGGTCGAGAGTTGGCGCTTCTATTCCTTCGGTATCCTAACTTCGGAATACGACATCAGTTATTAACTTCTGTTGTTTGGCCGGGGCTTCATCTTCAATGGCATAACAGGTTTCTTTAGGAGCATGCTTAAAAGAACTAGCGTATCGCTCCATCTTACCCTAACTCTTTTGCTCTAGGTGAGGTCCTCTAGCGATGGTACTTATGATGAGTATCTGATAAGTCCAACGAGTTCCTTCTCCACTAGGCCCGACCTTATTTCCTTGATTGCTCGAAACTTGGGGTCCAGCAAGTTCGTTAGAATTCAGTAGTTTCTTCACATACTGTTGGAGCCTATTGTTCCTTATTAGTTTCTCGATTAAGTCCTTCAAGTGCCGACACTTATTAGTGTTACGACCATGAGTCTCGTGAAAGCAACAAAACTTCCCCGATTTCTTTTGTTGTTCATACGCCTTCCGCTTGGGCGGTTTGTTGTGTCGCTCAGTTCCCTAAGTGGAAAGGTATATGTTCTCCAAGCTATCATTCAATGGCATATAATCCTCATGTCTAAGATTCTTTAGACGTTTCCCGTTCCTATCGCGCCTGCTAGATTTCTAATTCCTCTTCTTCTGATTCAAATTCTTTCCTGCTGTAGCTCCAGAGCCGTTTCCATCCTGCTTAACCATGACATTGCTCTAAACCACTTCCTTTGATTGCTCACTGACATATTTGCATTCGACCATACTTGCCTCTTCCAGTCTTAGAAATCGGTTTGCCTTTCGTTAGAATTATTCCATGGTAGTCGATTATTTCATTTTAGTCCATCTGCCAAAGTAAGTAACCGGGTGAATGGCTCGGACCAAAGCCATAAATATCATATCCTCATTTGGATTGCTTACCTCAGTAACCGTGATGTTGAACCGATTCGTGAAAAATTTCAATGACTCTTTGGGTCCCTGAAAGAAGCGAGATAAGGACATCATATCTTTTGGTCATGTAGTATGGAGTCTAAATTGTTCTAGAACCCTTTTTGCTAATTCGTTGAAAGTGGAATAGATCTCGACGCAAGTCTAGTAAACCGCATAGAAGCAACTCCTTCCAAGAAGATTGGGAAACACCTACAACAGATAACATCTGTGGCCCTAGCTCCATCCATATGCCAATCATATTTGTACAGGTGTTGTTTAGGGTCTGTCGTTCCATTATATGATGGCATAGTTGGCATAGTGAATTTCTTTGGATATTCTTCCCTTACAACGTTTTCAGTGAATGGAGTTAAGCTTGGTGCAAAATCCTAGTCTTCATTCTTCCTGCCTTTGCTTTCCTCCAATAGTCATTTGACCATGTCAGCGATATAGTCCTCGCTAGCATGGTGGTCTATAGGTCGCCTGTCAGAGGCTGCGCCAAGTGTTTGAATCCGCTAAAGATCTCAGTTTGCCAGCTGAAGCCTAGGTTCTCCATTCTCCCATTGGTGCATGGTTGGTCTTACTGGAGTGGTTTGAACTTCGTTTCCAGCATTTTTCCTATTCACATCAGCATTCAGTTCCAATCTATCATCTTCAAGTTGCATGTCATCTTCAGAGTCAGAAACAAGTATTGCGTTGTTAACTTGATGAGTGTTCACTATAAGATTTGGATTTGCAACAGGCTGCTTTCCAATAGGAGGAGTACTTCCATTGCTTTCTATCATAATGCCTACAGCTCTACCAACAACCTCCTTCTGCGTTTTTTATAGTTTCTCTTGTTCAATCCCGAAACAAAGGAATTTTCCAATTCATTAGGAGCTGTAGTTTCTAGTCTAACTCTCAGAGCATTCGGTGGCTACAGCGCTAGCAAGGCATCAATCTTATCCATGAGTGCCTTTTGGCTATTGGCTATTTTTTGGTTAAGTTCATTAACCATCTGGTTAAGCTCTCCTTTAATCACAACATCCTGCTGAGCGGAGGACCCCGGTGCTAGATTTCCAGTATTAACCTCTGTTCGATGATTGTTAGCATTGTTTACTTCAGTTATTAGGGGTTCGCATCACTACCATCGATTGTTACTCCTGTTGATCTTCTAGAAGTTGTTTTATGTTTTCTAGGTGCCATTGATCCCCGATGGCAAGCATATGAATCTTCGAAGCAAATTCCCTAGATCTGACTGTCGGATCTCTTTTAACCCAAAATAGTAAGCTAGACCTAAGCTTGGGTTCATATTTTCTCAACGAAAGCTCCAAAATGGTAATGCTAAAAATGGATCAAAACCTAAGAATATGTTGTAGGGAACTTGTGAGATCTAGATCTAGAAGATAGTAGTAATAATAAAAAAATCAATAGTAATAAGTAAGAAGACACCAGATTTTATAGTGGTTCAACAATATTTTGTCTACATCCACTTTATAGCCTTGTTGCTTATAGATTTGACAGATATTACAAAGAATTTTAGAGTAAATAAGCCGCAATTATAGGGGTTAGATTGATTCTAAGTCCAAGATTGCCTAGTGTAGCTGCTTTGATGACTATGATGTAGAGAAAAGAGTTGAAGAAGAGACAGAGCTTCCGCGTAGTGATCGAAGAAACCAGATCCTTTCTTAGTTGCTCTATGATTTGTATTTATAGGGGTAGTAGTCATATTGGGCTAAGATAATAGTTGAAGTACAGTCCAGACAGAGGCCCGAGATAGTGCATGAAGTCGCAAACCCATCTGAGTTAACACCACATGTCGGTACCGACCTCTCAAGTCGGTGCCAATATCTGTGGTTAAACCCGGGTTGGTTGATTCTTTTTGCCTGCTTCATCCTATATGATTTTGAGTTGCCTCCTGCCATCTCTGTGGATCATTGCTTAGTATTAGTGGTAGTTGCTTTATCACTTGGTTTATTATAACATTCTGACTACTGACTCCTTAGTTCTGGTAATCAGTTGTTTAGGATCCTTTGATATCTCTTGGGCACTCAGGAAATAGCAAAGAAGGGCTCATGCAAAGTTTGAGGGAGAAATATGGAAGTGTGAAGTCCCCACTGACATCTTGAAGTCGGTACCGACATCCCATGTTTGCACCATTCTGGTTGAATTTTCTTTGAGCTGTTTCTATGCCATATTTAGGTGTGCTTCCAAGATTCAAAGTCATTTTGCCTTCATCTCGATGTTCTAACTCCTGTTGATTTTTGCTTGGTTAAAAACCCAATTTACACATAGATAACATGAAACACACACACACATACACACTCAAGCTAGCCCATATCCAAAGTTACCGTGTCCCTGTACCTGTCAAGTCTTGGTCTGAATTGAGTATTATGAAAATAATAAACGGGTCAGACTATCTCTAAATATCTTAAAAGGTGAGATCATGTAATGAGTATGCATAAACATTGAAGATATAGAAATATCCACATAGTGTGCTACACTACACATAATAAGACTTCCTTATAAAAAAATTCTGTCATAAAGTTAAACTATGCCCATCATTGGCAATCATAGAAATCATAATAACAACCACTTCAAAACGGTATCTTTTTCATAGTTATTGAAATAGAGGTACAAAATACGGTAATCAACTCTATTTTATATACCTCTTTCTTTTTAGGTGTATTCCCATATTATTTCAACCGCTACACTTTTATTTATAAATCTGAAACTTGATAATCTATAGAAATTCACATTGCAACACGATGTATAATTAAATAAATAAAAAAACTACTTAATCTCTACAATTTATTATGATAATTAAACGTACATTTTTATTTGCATAAATCATTCTAAATTTATAAATCTGGAACCATTATATATATATATATTCTAAAATTCAGTACTTAGAATTGTCCAATATTTCTCGATTGACATACATACAAAATAACATTCAAGTTATTAAGTATAGAATATGTAGGCAGCGTTTATAATTTCATTTCACGTATACAAATTCAGCTTACAACTCCAACGTACATTTTAGGCATACATTAGATCAACGTACAATGATATAAATCAAACATTATATAAAAATATATAATTTTCTATTCATTGTTTTAACTTTCTAAATCTCTAGATCTAATCCCTGTTATTCTACTTTAACTTCCATTTTCTCCCTATTTAGATTTGTACACCGCAAGCGTATATCGATTAATCAGAGATCTAGACTAGAAAAGAGATTTGGAATTTGATTTGTATTTTAGATTTGGATTTACAATTTAACTTGGCTTTGGTGATTTCATTTGAACCTATTCCCTTCCTCAATCATCTTCTTAATTCTCCAATTGTGTATACGTATAAACTAGATATATATCTAAAAATTTAGAATTTTGGAGGAGAAGAGAAAATGGTAGAGCTCCGGTGTTGCTCCAATAATATGAGTTTAGAAGTGAGGGTCTAGGTCTATATTTTTAGGGGTTCAAACCAATGCCAGCCGTCAGATTAAGTTATAATAAATCCGGGCCATTTGGCCAAAATTTATTGTCAAATTAACATGGGCAATGGTCGACCGTTCATGATCTTGTTTCGACCGCTACTGGTCGCCCTAGGAGCATCTGGGTCGACCGTTGTTTGTTCAAATGGTGATTTATTTTATGTGCTGGTTTGTTTAATTTTTTTTCTTTGTTTAACCAATTGCGTTCATCTATTTCTCACTTTACATATCTTCTGAGATTTGATTTTAACATTAACATTTCTTAACGTCTAAGGTTTCATTAACGTTACTAATTAACGTTTAATTTTTTTACCATAATTACATATATGATTATTTTTGATTCAAACTCTTCAAACGTTGATAACTTTTTCGTTTGAACTTCGATCGAAAAACTTCATATATGAAAATTTATCAGAACATCGCCACAAACCCAATGGTGCAAGTTTCGTAGCCAAATTCTGATGTTTGTAAAAATTCTTTTTTTAGGCATTCATCTTTATTAATTAATTTATTTTTAATTAATTGTCATAGAATCACGGGGTGTTACGTTTTCCCCTAAAAGAATTTCATCCCTGAAATTCCTCAAGGACTGAATAATGTAATATAACATACAACCATTCTAAACTAACCAATCAATTAGTGTGTAACCAATTTTTAACCTATCATGTACACGTGTATAGTGTATCACAATACATATGATATGTATATTGAGCAATTCTAAATTGGCGTCTCATATATGAATGCATCTTTTTAATTTTATTTGAAAATATGATGCAACCCACCTAAATATACTGGTAGTTTATATGTATGTGGATTTTGAAAACCAAAAACTTGTTTTTTACATCCAAATTTTTCCACACTTCTACGAATAGAAATATAGTTCAGCCAATTTTGCATCCAATACCTACCAACCAAAATCCTAGCACATTGTTGCTAACATCCAAATTTAGAAAACTCCAATTTTCTAAACCTATTTTCTTTATGACACGAAAAGGATTTAGATGAAAAATTCCATATTTCCATCCTTTTTTTCTTGGGTACTGTAACATCCCCCTACTTGGAGGCCTAAAACTAATGGCTACGTATGTTGCATACATCCATAGTTATTAATCTTCAACGACCAAATACGGCGGTGCTATATATATTGATACACATATCAAAGAAAGATGGAAAATCTTGATAATTCAAAACATATTTCCACATTCAGATTAAAACATTTCATGTTCATTACATAATCCCAAAATACGCTAACCACGTTTAGGAAAATATAATTATTACAATTACGCCAAGAGCGACATATGAAGATGCCCCCTTGGTTGATCAGATTATATAGTAAGGCTAATAAATCTGCCTTTACAAACAAAACACACAACGGAAAGAAAACTCTAAATATCTATCTGCCTCCTGCACACCTCCTAAAGATTTATTCGTCAGAGAAGAAAAGTTGAGAACCTTAAATCTCAAACTACTCAAAATCAATTGAGTACCCGAGAGTTTAAGGGGAAAACAAAAACTTCGAGTCAGGCATAAAGCTTGGTATGAATAATAATCTAACATCTCAATCCTTTTTAGTTATCCAATAAGACCACGCCTCTTAGCGGAACGGGTCTTCCCCTCACTAGTATCCTAAAAACTTTATAAAGCTATATACCGTGCTCCCGCATCCACAATGGTTAAAACTTACATTTTCAAAATATTATGAGGATGTGCATACTTGAAAATAATTAGGATTTCCCATTCCCAGTTTAGTCTGACACCCTGTCATAATGATAGTTTCTAGGGTCACTATTAACCTCTTTAGTTTTCATGGGTTTACTAATAACCTTGTTATACCTAATAAACACCCTGTCCTATTCAAAGTTTTCATGGGATCACTAAGAACCTATAGTCTCCTGTCAGTTAACTTAATCATTTCATGGGTCCTTTTGAACCTATTAGTCCTTCCAATAACTAATCACCTTATTATAGTTTTCATGGGTTTACTAGGAACCAATGGATTTATCCAGTAACTCACTTCACATCCTAGTTTTTATGGGTTGACTAGGAACCTATTGATACTTCCATTAGCCACATTCTTATCCTAGTTTTCATGGGTATACTAGGAACCTATTGACTGGTGTCAATTCTTAATCTGGATATAGTTTTCATGGGTTCACTACAAACCAATTAGCTCCCGCCAACTGCCCTTAATACATAGTTTTCATGGGTTAACTATGAACCTGTTAGTTTCCTCCAATAACTAGTAAACCGATGACTGGTGTCAATTCTTCATCCGGATATAGTTTTCATGGGTTCACTACAAACCAATTAGCTCCCGCCGACTGCCCTTAATACATAGTTTTCATGGGTTAACTATGAACCTGTTGGTTTCCTCCAATAACTACTTAATCATAGTTTTCAGGGTTTAACCTTTTGGCTTCCACCAATAACTACCTTATCATAGTTTTCATGGGTTTACTATGAACCTTTTGGTTTCCTCTTATAACTACAAAGTTTAGGCATCATATATTTTTGGGTCACCCTGACTCCTTGGATGCAATTCTACTCATTCGGGAGTTTAAGCAATTTATATTCACTATTGAGTTAACCTAGCGGGTTCTTTTACCCCTTTTTTCCCCCAAAATACAGTTATGGGTTATCATGTGAATATATTCCTATTTGAAGAAGCAAAATAACAATTTAACAATACCACTCCTGTGGGTTTATGATCCTTGAAATATATTTCCTAAAACATAGTTAACACCTTTAACTTATATTTTTTTTCAAGGCAATACTTCTTTAAAATTACATATTTAAAGTCATTACAAAACTCCTTTTTATAAGCCGTGGGTTTTCCTTTAAAAATTAGAGTTATGGGTTTTAAAATCTTTCGACAATGTCGAGAGCTTCTATTTTTCAACCCCTTCGAAGGGTTTTAATCATACCTTTTAAAATAATAAGCTCTAGCCCTTATTATTCTTTAAAATACTTCTTTTGCAACTATTCAACTCTATTAAAACTCAAACCTTTCGAAAACTCACCGGGTTCAATTTAAAACATAAGGAAAATCATCTAAGTCGAAAGCTTTGATACCTTTCGAAAGCAGGGAGAAGTGGCTGGTTTTAAAACAAGTAAACCTTTCGACTTTGTCGAAAGCAACGACTTCGAAAGGTTGGAAAAAGCGGCAATAACCTTTCGACCGTGTCAAAAGGTTCAAAACAAACTATGATAAAGCGGCAGTAACCCTTCGATTGTGTCGAAATGTTTAAAACCTTTATTTTAAATAATTGACCTGGTCGAAAGCAACCAAGTCAAAAGCTCCTTTTCGAAAGCAAGCAGGTGTAAGCTTTTAGTTTATAAAACAAACATACCCTAACCTCTTTAGCAACCAACCTTTCAACTAAGTACCCTTCAGTCTTGTTCAATTCATTACGTACCAAGTAACTTGATACCATATGCATTAAACTTTGACCTTGTCGAAAGCTATAACCTTTCGACCTTGTCGGAAGGTCTGGGTCGGAAGGTTTGATGCCAAAATGGCTGAAACATGCTAAAAGCATGATTTTCTTGTTTTGAACTTAAAAGAGGTAACTTTTCAACTAACCTGCCTTTATTTGTCAAATTCTAATTGGTAAACAAATACTTTTCAGAAAAGTGCTGCCACTAATTTCAGAATTAAATAATGATTTTATTTCATAAAGTGTCCCTTCTCCTTAATTAAATATATAAAACATTTATGTCCCATACCTTAAATAATTTTATATATTCATCAAATTACTTAGGAAAAATCTGGAAAAATTCTAGAAAATCCATTTTAATATGTTTTCCAACATATAAAATTTCAAACCCAAATAATAATTATTTTAGTCGTAAATAATTCATAATCCAATAAATCATTTTCTTCACTAGAAAATTAATATAAAATCCATGTTAATTCAGAAAATTAAGGAAATTGAAACCCATCTCCAAAATCATGTTTTCTATAACATATAATTTTCCCATGGCAAATAAAAATCATTTTATCTCGGCTTTACCCTAAACCGTGTATATCTCCTTTTAAACAACCTTGTTTAATCCATTTAAATCATAAATCAAGCATATCATCATTCAATATATCATAAAACCATATTTACACTCAAATCCGAAACCATATGATCATAAAACTGAAAATAGAGATGTAGAAATTATTATTCACCTTAGATTGGATAAGGAAATTGAAGTTTTGTTGAGATTGATTCCTTCTAACTTGAATCCTAAGCTTTAAGTTGATTTTCTCTTCTCCTCTTCCTAATGGCCGTCCTTGCTTGCTTCTCATGGTTATAAAATTTTGTTTTAAGTAAAAATGAACGTGTATAACCTAATGAGAATAGTATAAGGGTGGGAAGTATGGTTATTTACCATAATGCCCTTATGTTTAATTTTTTAACCATTTATATAAGTTCATTAGATTTTGAATAAGCATGGCCACCTAGTTTATTAATCAACCTTAATCTATTTATCTACATTATTCTATTTAATTTATTCTAATTAAATCTTCTGAATATTGTCAATAAAATTAGGGGTGTTACAGGTACCCACCTTTCCACTGTACTTTGAACATTCTCTTTGCCTCCAATTCTTTTCCAACTTTTAAAAGTATCATTTGCATAGTTAATACTTATATAATGGTTTTAAAATAGGTTTTATTTCAAAAATCAACTTTTTGTTCCCCTATCGACAAGACACATAGGAAAAGATTCCATAGCTAAAACAACTTCCTTTTCACTAACTGTATGTTATTTTACTGCCAATTCTGCTGCATAGTAAAATCCATACTAACCATCCTATCACCTATTCCCCCATGTCAAGCATGTGGCATTTCCAAAATTTGGTTTCTTTGTTTCCTGCCCAAAAATATTTTTATATTACTTTTTAAAATATCGCTAAAAGTTTTAGACTTTAAAAATTTTCATCACAAACATTTCAGGACTTTTCACAAAGATATTTTATTTTTCAAAACCAAGAATTTTGAACAAAAATTCTCAGTATACATATTATATATTTTCCTTAAAATAATTTATAGCACATCTCATGAAATCTGGGTTTAGTTAACTGTTAAATGTCCATATTGTACTTCACCAAATTTCGCGGTAAATTTTAAGTTTTAAAACTTTTCTTTTATTTATAATAGCAACTATTCAAAAAAGTTCAATTATAAATTTTAGCTTTTTAAGGTATAAGGATATAGGTCCATGGCTATGCAACATTCCTTCCATGTTCTCCGCTCGATGGAATTTATTTCCAGAATTTTTTTGGTCTTATAATCTTATTTCATTTTTATCTTGGTAGCTAATTAAATAAAATTTCTTAATTTATTCCTTAACTTCTAGATACAACTATTTTCTTTCCTTTTGCATTAGTTAACTATCTTTTCTGAAATTTCCTTGTCTAATTGTTTTCCCATAATATTGCAGTCCACACCGAAAACACATAAAAATGTACATTTTCTGTAATATCATACGAACTTTTATACTAATAAAGACAACTAATGTTTACAACCCAAACCTTAAAGAAACCACTGTTGAAAGCTGCCCTTTCAACATCAACCGACATTAGTGATGTTGTAATCCTATCACTTTGCTTAAATTAAATGGACCGTTCAAAAATGCCATTTTACTATAACCCACATATCTTAACTTTCCCTTTTGGATTTTAATAAATAAGATTCATTATCACAACCAATTATATTACCATCTTCTTTTAATCTAAATCTTTAGATAGTACTCTCAAATCTTAGTATATGCTTCTTTTTATTTATTTTTTCTTTATGCGGATATACTCTAGAACTTGTAGAATTGTACTTTGATACCATTTGTCATTTCTTGTTAGGTTCCTCTTATGGCTTGCACACATGTCTAACAAAATATTCCTAGGTTCTCACCAGTATATCTTACAATCTATGGGGATTTCCAGTGAAGTGTTAATGGTGACTGAATTTTTAAATTCAAAAGCAGACTTCGACTTTTGCCCTTTTTCATTCGCTTCCCCCAGGAAATTTCTGATCTCTGCTCGATCCTTGAAGTTCGATTCCGGTGCTAAAGTTTTAGACATCACGACTTCGCCTCTCAAATTCGTGACATCGGATTGCTCCTTGGCTTTCAATTATGGTTCGCTGCCTCTAGAGGTTTCAGCAGCTGTTGTTTCTTTGGCGTCTGCTGGTATGGGTTTAGTGAATAGGTCTCTTGGTTGCTCAAATTTCAAGCTTCAGGCTTTGTCTGCCGATTTTCCTCTAAAGGTATTTCCTAACCCCGCTCTTTCTAATATTACTCCCCCTCCATGAAAATTGTTGATTGCAATTCTCACTCTAAAAATAGTATTATTATGCGCTCGTCTATGAGTTGTTTATCTTCTTTCTTAAAGAAGACTTAAAAATGCATGCTCTTTTGTTCCTAAATAGTATTCTGTTAATTTTGCTGATATGCCTATCGTCCTCCCTAAGGAAATCATCGATGCGGGTATTGAGTTCTGAAGAGATTATTTGGTTAGTTTCTTTTTGGCCGAGTCCCCTCATTATTCTGTTGTGAAAAAACATGTCCTTGGTTGTGGTGTTTACGTGGATCGGTAAATGTCAGATGTGATAATTCAATGTACTTTTTCAAGTTTTCTTGCCTCCATAAGAGAGACTTTTTTGGAATCGAACCCTATTATTATTGAAGGCAAAGTGTTCATCATCACCCAATGGAATCCATCTGTCAACCTTGCCCGTCGACAAGTTTTATTTGTTCCAATTTAGGTACATATCTTAAATATTCCTTCTATTTTCCAATCGCTTGAGGGTGTTAATTGGATTGTCAACCATATTAGTCAACTAACTTGTTTTGATATTTCCACCGAGCGTAGAAAACTCCTTCATTTTGCAAAGACACTTATCGAGATTTCCCCCTTTAGGCAGTTGCCCACTAGTATTCTCTCCCTAGCCCCCAATAGGATAACACACATTGACATTTCCTATCAGTGGAAACTTCCATTTGCGACCTATGTCACTCTTTTGGCCATATTGCTTCTTCCTGCCCTTATTCCGATGCTGACCCTGATAAGCTTCCCCCTAAGAATCCACACCCTAAACCTCCAGTTAGGCATTAGCAGATCAAAGCTCCTCCCATCTACTACTTCGGCCCTCATTTTCTGCACATCCTAGATTCCCTATCCTTCATCCCTTTGTCTCCACCCTCCTCCGACCGAACGGTTATCCGCCAACCAATCCTCCTTCCTTTGATCCGCCACAATCCACTCCATCCATCCCTTCCCAGGTTTCAACTCCTCCTCTGCCGGTTTAGCCCTCCCTAGAGAACCCAGGTGCCTTCGACTATTTCTCCTATCACTTGCCTAAAGCTGAAATTTATTAAGGCTCTACATTCTGACCCCTCGAGTGCTGAGTGCTTAACTAAGGAAATTATTGATAACCTGCTCGAAGGCATGCAACTGGTCTTCTATAATGAAGCTGGTACCTGGTCTCATAGGTAAAGTTGTTTGTTCTACAATTCAAGATGCGGGTATTCTCCAAACGGATATCAGATGATGATAATGATGAGCGTGAACTATATTATAGGTTTTTGGATGATGAGCTGGTCCTCAACAATGATGGTGAATTTGCGGCTAACAATGAGGCGACCTTGGCCACTCTGGATTGGGATCAAAAATTCGTATTCTCACCTCGTACTCTCGGTTTTTTCCCTGACCTTATTGGTTGGTTCCGTAACTGCACTAGGGCCTAGATGGACTTCTTTTTGGTTGAAATGGATGGACTTCTATAAAGTTATATCCTGCATTTCTGCTACTTATTTTGATGTATTTGTTTTGCTATTTTTGCTTTTCTTGGCTAGTTCTTCTGTGCCTATTTGTTTTTATTCTACTATAGGCCGGCACGTTGGCAATATGTATTCTATATTACGGGCATGCTGCACGGGACTCCTGTACTTCTTTTATTTCAGCTTTATATATATTATGGCTGTATGATCTTCATATCATATATCCTTTATATCAGAAATAAAACTGGAGTAGATAAGAACAACTCTCACTCTATCATTTTCTTATCACTTATACTATCTCCAGTTCCAATCGTTAGCGGGGTCTACAATATTACATGAGGGGGACTTTTGAAAGATACTTGCAATAAATGCGCACAATAATAGAAAACGTCCACTTTCCTTCGGTTTTCCTTTAATTTCCTACGTTGCTTCTAATTAGATTGCTAGCATTATTTTATATAAATTCCTAATATCGTTTCTAATAACTAACATTTTTTATTAGAGTTTCTAATCTTATTTCTAATTATATTTCAAAATTATACTACTATTTAACTCTCTTTAACTTAAACTACTCTAATTTTAATTGCTTCTATCTATATAGTTTTCCTCTCAATTAACCGTCCTCTTTATTCGATTATTATAGTGCGTTCGCCTATTGCCTCATTTTTGGGTTTTAACATTCCTTCCCATTCTATTTACCCCATTTTAAACTTGTGCCACTTCCTATTGTCCACCCCAAAAAAGAGTTTTCCAACTTTTAAAAAAAATTCATCTTAGAAAAATTAGCGAACTACACATGCTCTACCATTTTTTTCTTCAAAGAATTAACCTTTTTATTAAAACCCATTTACTGTTATTTTCGATCCAACAAATTTTAAATTTTCTACTAAAACTTTCTATTTAATACAACATAGTTATTTTTTTTCAAAAGTTTGATATTTACTTACTTTTCAAAAATTGAGTTTTTCTACCTTTAACTAATTCCTTTGAAAATCATTTATTCTCAAACTTTTATATTGAAATAATTTTAAATTTTACATTATTTTTTTTCATGGGGTATGGTACAAAGTGGAGTTTTATTCGTCTTTTATTTTGGACTTTTCTTCTTTTCTACTTACTTTCTAACTTATCTCCTTTTTCCAAATATTAAAACCAGCTATCATATTGGAGTGACTACTTCACACTTATTTCGAGAACTCAATTGCTTTTGGATATCTACAACAGATAGACTCTTATTTTTCCTTTATTTGGACCTTCTGTACATCATCAATCAACATCATACGGGGATCTATATTGGGCTATTGGGAACCCAACTAGGGAGTCACATACTATCTAGCTTTAGGGACCTTCCATATGCAGCACTCATGCTCTTCTTAAGTCAACGCCTTTCTATACGACCTCTTTCCCATAGGGTAATCGGGATAGGTATACATCTTCAACTTTATCCATTGTTCCGACTCCAAATCAACTTATAAATATTTCAATGTATGGTTGCAACTACTCTATAGTTGGAATTTATAGGCTTGGCGAAAAATATATTTATATTTATAGGAAAAATAAAAATACCTTCACTCAACATTTCCTAATTTTTCAACATCGACTAACCTAAGATCCGATACCAAATGCAACAACCCTCACCCTAGTAAACCTGAAGTTTTGCTAAATTGAAAACCCAAGTCCACCAAAGTACGGATCATTATTTTGGTATTCTACAAATAAAAAAATAAATGCATATCAGAGCACTATCGATGTAAATTCATATCGGAATAGTAAAATATAATAAGCACATAAATACAGACTAAGTTGACACTTCCAATATCTTGTGATCTTGTGTCCTTGTCAGTGCCGAGTATACATTAGGAAATATGTCCTTCCACTGTTCCTGCCTTGTACCAGTACCTATCCCTACAAAACCATCCTATGTGTTGTAATGAGGAAGGGTTCAGAACAATGTTCTGGTGACTAGTAAATTATACACTTTGTGCATAATACTAGTTTATGCAGATTGTCTTCCATTACATGTTATGTCTTTTAATATTTACTTAGTCGCTTTGACTCCACGTACCCGTATGATACATCACATCTACCCTTAGTAGACTATAACTATGTAAATATATATAAATATAAGTACAATGTTCCCATATGGACCTATATACTATCCCTACTAGTATCTCTACATCAGCACCCTATTAGGATCCATCACCCTCGATGTATCACCATCTCAGTGCCATGCATGCTGAGGAACTCCCGTAGTGCCTAATAGCGGCTTTTTAATAATTAAGTCATACCCTAAGTTGCACTTTTGGGGATTTTCAACTTGTTTGCTTTCTGGTTGTAGACTCAGCTCTACAAACTATAAGTATACTGGACTCAATGCCACCGATTATGGACTCAGCTCCATAGACTACCCCATGCATGTTAAAAGACTTTTTTAAAAGGGTTAACTAGCGTTTCCTCCTAACAAACAAACCAACAAACAAATATTTGCGATGCATGACCTAACGTCGACTGTACATTTGTAGGCAATGTAACCCATTAGGTGTAACCCTTGTCTTTTTCGTTAACCACTAAGGATTGATCACGTCCTCAACCTATATGCAGCTCCTACTCCTTAATTTGGTACCAAAATGTACTGATATAGGTCCGTTCTCCGCTCACCATCCAATTTAGATTGCCTTTTGAAATCAAGGCAATAGTCCAGTTTTCCTATATTTGAAGCAGATTCCCTTTTGTATTGGAATATTCCTCTAACTATATGCAATCATATATTCTCCACAACTCCAACGGTTGGATATGTCTCACATTAGTATAAAGTATACACAACTACTGGTAGCCCCTTGCAGCGGGCAAATTTCTATCGTGTAACACTACTGACCTTGCATTCCAATCCATTCTAATGACTATGTCATCCTATTTATTTAATTATTTATTAACTTTAATAATTCACACCGTCATGAATTTATACTTGAGGCTACGTGTGTGCGTATATATATCTATGCATATCTATGTACATAACTTCATCCATTCTTATTTATTTATTATGCCTTTATCATTTACTGTTAATAATATTTTCTTTACTTCTTTATGCGTTTACATCTTATTTAATTTAAGGTCATTTACCACTTCTTTTTAAATATCTTTTCCCATTTTTTTCTCTTTTTCCTTTAGTATTTAAATTTTATTTCCATTCCCATTTTTACCTTTTTTCCCTCCCTTATTTTAGAAGACTCTTCATACCCTTTTATTTTAAATTATGTCTTGTCTACCTTTTTATTTCTTTTATTCCACTTCCACTTTACTTGTATTACATATATTCTTTTTGTATACCATTTTTATCACAATTATATTTCTTTACTTTATTTTTAGAGATTTCTATATTTTAATGCATTGGAATTAAATTGCTCCCAAATGGAATGGTTAACGTAGTGAATTTCTATATCTTACCCAAAACATGAATTTGTGTTACGTTGAAATTACAAGGAATTAATGGCAAAAAATACGGTAATCAACACTAATTTATAAATCTCTTTATTTTTAGGTGTATTCCCTTGTTATTTAAATTGCTACACTTTTATTTATAAATCTGAAAATTGATAATCTATTGAAATTCACGTTGTAACACACCATATAACTTAATAAATTAAAATACTACTCAAATCCATACAATTTACTATGATACTTAAACTTACATTTTTATTTTCAAAAATCATTCTAAATTTACAAATTTGGAACTATTACATATATATTCTAAAATTTAGGGAATATAATTATCCAATATTTTCTGATTTACATTTTTATAAAATACAATTCAAGTTAATAATTATAGAATATGTAGGCAGGATTTATAATTTTGTTTCGCGTATACAAGTTTAACCTACAATTTCAATTTACATTTCAGGCATACATGAATAAACCTATTATACATCTAACATTATATAAAAATATATAATTTTCTACTTAACTTTTTAGCTTTCCAAATCTCCAGATCTAATCCCTATTATTCCACTTTGACTTTCTTTTTCTCCCTGTATGGATTTATACACCGCAAGCGTATATAAATTTATCAGAGATCTAGATTTAAAAAAAAGATTTGGAATTTGATTTGTATTTTAGATTCAGATTTACAACTTATCTTAGCTTTGGCGATTTGACTTGAACTTATTCCCTTCCTCCATCATCTTCTACAAATCTCCAATTATGTATACATAGAAACTAGATCGATTTCTAAGAATTTAGAATTTTGGAGGAGAATAAATAATGGCAGAGCTTCAATGTCGCTCCGAAAATATGAGTTTAGAAATGAGGATTTAGGTCGATATTTATAGGGGTTCAAATCAATGCTAATCGTCTGACTAAATTATAATAAATCTGGGCCGTTTGGCCAAAATTTACTGTCGAATTAACATGGGCAACAGTCGACCGTTCATGACCTTGGGTCGACCGTTGTCAGTCCATCTAGGAGCATCTTAGATCAACCGTTGTTTGTTTAAATGGTGATTTATTAAGTGTGCTGATTTGTTTAATTTTCTTCTTTGTTTAATCAGCTGCATTCATTTGTTTCCACTTTACATATCTTCTGAGATTTCATTTTAACGTTAACATTTATTAACATCTAAGGTTCCATGAAATCAATGGTGCAAGTTTGATAGCCAAATTTTGATGTTTGTAAAAATCTATTTTTCGACATTCTTTTTTATTGATTAATTTTTTAAAATTAATTATTGTAAAATCATTGGGTGTTATAGAGTATGAAGAGATAAAGCGGTAAGACTTGACCATGACGGTTGGCTTCGTAAGGATGATAGATTGTTTGTGCTTGATTTTGATGGGTTACATGATGAGATGCTACCTAAGTGCCATCATTAGAGATTGACTATATATCTTGGTGGTAATAAAATGTAACATGATATGAAGCAGACATTTTATGGTAAAGGGATGAAGAAGGATATTGGGACATTCATCTCGCAGTATATGAACTATCAACTAGTGCAGGCTGAACAAAAGAAGCCAAGTGGTATGCTGCAACTACTTGAGATTCCCTAGTAGAAGTGGAAACAAATATCGATGGATTGTTGAGTACCATAGGAGAGTATGATAACATCTGGTCATACTTAATAGATTGACAAAGAGTGCTCGATTCTTACCCATAAATTCTAAGAGACGACATTCAAATTCATCGAGTTGTATGCGAAGTAGGTAGAACAATTCCATGGTGTGCCATAGGGCATTGTAAGTGATCAAGACCCATTATTCATGAGTGGATTTTGGGATAGATTACAGAAGAATTGTAAGCGATCGAGACCCACTATTCACGAGTGGATTTTGCAGAGCTTATAGGTAGTTTTAGGGACATAGCTCTGAGTACATCTTACCACCCACAAACTTATGTTCAGACCGAGAGGGTTAATCATGTTTTAGAGGATCTCTTACGAGCTTATTTTCCTGACTTTGGGGGCTCATGGGATGATCATTTGCATTTGGTTGAGTTTGTATACAACAATAATTAGTAGTCGAGCATTGATATGGCTCTATTTTGAGGCATTATATGGCTAACCATGGGATGCTCCTTCATGTTGGTGGAAAGCGGGAAAGAAACTAATACTTAGACCAGATACGATCAAAGAAACCTCGAAGAATATCAAGATCATTCAATGATGAATGAAAGCCGCTCAAGATAAGCAGAGCTACATTAATAAGTGACATCGAGATTTTAATATCTCTTTCGACGATATGGTATTTGTTAAGATCTCTCCACTGAAGAATGCAGTTCGATTCAGTACTAAGGGAAAGTGGGCATCGAGATTTGTAGGTCCTTTTCCGGTACTTAAGAGATTGGGAACCTCGCCTACAGAGTCGACTTATCTCAGAGGATAGTGGGATCTCATTTGTGGAAGTGTGTGCATGACTCGGGCATAGTAGTGACACTAGATCAATTGGATCAGATTAAGATTTAACCAGAAGCTTCGAGACCTCATAGGCCTATTCGTATAGTTGGACATGATACGAAACAACTTAGGAGGAACACGATGAAGTTGGTAAATGTTCAATTAAGTGAACTAAGAGCGATTGCACTTGAGAAACCTTGGAGAGCATGAGGACTGCTTATTTGGAGCTCTTTACATGGCTAGACTTTCTGTTATCACATTTAATTTAACTTTCGATATGCTGAGTAGTTTGGTACCTTGTACATTAGGGTAAGCATATGATACGTTTACTTGTTTATATATGCATGTTTGATGGGTGTTATGCTTGCTTATAATCGATAGGCATGTGGGGGTAACTATGCTATTTGACCTTACCTTTTTTGATGGGATTTCAGGGGAGCAATTTCGAGGGGCGGAGGGAGGGGATGTAACAACCCGTATCTTACATATATAAGGGTCATAAAATATTATTTTAAAATCCAAATTAGTCGCTATACTTTTGGGGAATGTTAAGTACCAACATTTTTGACCTTTAGAAATTTTTCTGGATAGTTTTGACGCTGAAAACTTGTAAGGGCTATAACTTTTGATAGCTATCGAATTAGAGTTAAAAATCATTTTCGAATGAAAGATACGATGGTTTCTCTTATCCGTAGAGTAGTCACAGTAGATTTTTGGCCTTGCGGTTTAGGAGATATGGACATTTGAAATCAGTCATTTTTGGATAGATTAGTGGGTCACTAAACTAAGCGCATAGTTAGCTCACCAACCCATTTTAGGATTTGAGAAAATAGGAGCCAATAAGATTACCCCTAATCATTATCCCACTTCTAAAAAACTATTATATAGCTCCTATAATCATCTCCTTAGCCAAAAGTGTATCAAATCCTTACTTTAATAGCCAAATCAAGCAATTAAGAAGAGATCGGCAAAGGGATTAACAAAGGATTCATTCATTAATACATGCATGCATTAAGATTCAAACTATTTACGGTTCTTCTTGGATAGGCTTTCTTGTGTATTGACTTGTTTTGAATGGTATGGAGATTATATCGTGTGTATTATGATGATATGATGCTTAATTGGTAGTTTTTGCATGTTTGTTAGCTTAGGTCATAATATGGTGTATCGATATACATTTTGGACTATTGATCAGTTCTATAGTGCTTGAAGGCAAATTGATGCAAACAAATTGCATATAATGTTAAGGCATTTGGAGTAGAGGTTAAATCAACTCAGGAAAATGTAGAAAAGAAGATGAGTTTTCTGGTGTGCTCGATGACCACCAATACTATAAGTGGTTCATAATGGCCTAAGGATGCTACAAAGTTGATCACAAGGTGTTTAGTAGAGAGGAAGTTAAAGAAGACAGTTCAGATGTGCTTGTAGTAGTTGAAGTTGCTTTGGGGTTTTTAGTGGAAAACTCTGGGACTAGGCAAGGGAAACTTCGAGAAAACTTAGAGAAATCTCGAGGTGATGGATCGGTGCCGACTCACATCACCAATCCAAAATCCTTTGTTTTTGGCACCGAAGATCGATATGGTGGAGTCCTTCAGAGGTTCCACAATGGCACAATAGATCACAATGGGTTTAGGTTAGTGGATTGGAAGATAAGTGTGTTTGTACCAAAATTGGGCACAACACTCTTCGGAAGTCTTTGAAGAGATAAAGTGAAGAAATTAAATGGAAAAAGAGGAATTATCTAACAAAAACTCCAAATCTCAGAGATGAAAATAATTAAAATGCAAGGAGACACAAGAATTTAGAGTGGTTCGGCATATTGCTTACGTCCACTATGAAGTAGTTTGCTTTATTGATCTTTCTTTGATGTTTACAATTGATTTCAGCAAATTACAGTGAATAACAATGATTTGCAACAGTGAAATTCGTTGGTAGCAGCAGCAGTGGAGTTCAGATCTGGATCTGGCGGAGTCTGGGCGTTGGAGATCTCAAAGAGGAAGCATAACTCCTTTTCTGTTGGCTTTGGGGGTCTATTTATAGGTGTAGGAGGCTGGTACTTCGCTCAGATCTCGAGAGACCCTCTCTGGCATGTGACCAGGCCCGCCCGCCCAAGCCCGGGAAGTTTCGGTCCAATCCGTGATCGATACAAACAGATTTCATATCGATCAAGATTTCATCCAATGGAGTCGAAATTTGGCGTGGACATTCTTTAGCATGCACGTAGTCTTCTGTGAAAATTTCATAGCATTTGGACTTGTAGATTAGGAGATATGATTGATACGAAATGAGATTCTCGGTTGGCTGTTTCGTTTGACTCGCTCTGTTCGACTCGCTTTCGTTCGACTTAGTGACGTGGCGCTTGAATCTTTGGATCACTCTGCCTTTGATGCTGTTTTGAGCGAGTCGAAGTGTGCACTGATTGAGCGAGTCGAAGTGTGCCCAGATTGGGCGAGTCGAAGTGTGCACTGATTGAGCGAGTCGAAGTGGAGCATCCTGAGGGATTCGAACAATTGCTCTGTGATGGACACGAAGTGGTCATTGTTCGATCGATTCAAACAGTGGCTTTGCCAATGGAGTCGAACTCGATGGAGTCGAATTGTGGTTCGAGCGGGGCGAGTTGAAGAAGGCATCTGATGGAGGCGAAGCGGAGCGAGTCGAAGAAGTCACTTCTGATGGTTGCGAAGTGGAGCGAGTCAAAGTAGTCACTTCTGATGAATCCGAACTGAGCGAGTCGAAATGGAACAAGTCAATGTGGAGCGAGTCGAAGTAGGCTCGAAGCGGAGCGAGTCGAAGTGGTCACTTCTGATGGTTGCGAAGCGAGTCAAACTGAGCGATTCGACCGGTGGTTGGTTTTTATCCAATTTTGTATCATTCTTGACTTGAGCATACGAACTCAGATTGACTTGAGATTTGGAACGTTGACTCTCATAGCTTAGCTTGACATGTCATACCAATTTTAGCTCAATCCGGACTCGGACAAAATTCGTCGATATCCATAGTGAGCCTGTGTATAACTGATCTCTAGGATGGGCCGTCATTGGTTTACTAGTCAATTCCTTGACGTCACGGCCTTGCCAAAAGGTGGGATAACATTTGCCCCCCAAAGTACGTCTTGTTGTAAGATGATGTGCTTTGAAGTGCTGCAGTCTTCATTTTGAACAGTTATCGTCTTTCCGATGAAAGATGTAACCTTTGACTATTTTTCTCGATAATGTAAACTGTTGACTGTAAACTGTTGTACCCTATACTGTTGAAACTGATTGCTGTATGCTAGTGATTAGCCGTCTGTTGTTGTAATCGTTATTAAATGAGCTTATGATTCCTATGAATCTGGAATATTGAATATTAGTCTGACATACATGCATATATGTTAACCAGACTCTCGTTGACGTTTGTACGTTCACGAGTCGTTGTCAGTTTATTTTATATTGAATTCCGTATCGATCCTCTCCTGAACCAATGTGAAACTCGTTGTAATAACGCTCGATGGTTGTTTTTGAATGTTCCTTCGTAACAATCCTCTCCTGAATCGATGTGAAGGGTTGAAACATCGAAGACGATTCCTATTGAATTTAGGGATGCGAATTGAATATTTCGAATCGATGGAGTTGGCCTCTAGAAGCCGTGATTAGATGGGTTCGAACTGACTGTTCGTATCGATGGATGCAGGGTTCGATGGATACGAAACGCTTGTTCGACTCAATGATGGACTCGAACTGCTTGTTCGACTCGATGATGGATTCGAACTGAACGAGTCGAAGTAGGCATTCCTGATGGATGCGAACGGAGCGAGTCAAAGTGGAGCGAGTCGAAGTAAGCTTTCATGATGGAGTCGAAGTGGAGCGAGTCGAAGTAGGCTTCCCAATGGATTCAAACTGCTTGTTCGACTCGATCTCGTGGTGACACTTCATAGCCAGTTGAACGCACTGGGGAGGCGAATCGTTTTTTACCTTTGCTTGCGAGTCCATATAAATACTCTGTACTTAGCCATTTTTCCACTTTTCACTTTCTGTTTTCCTGGCTCACTTTCGTATCGCTCAAAAACTCGAGAAGAAAGAAGAAACATTCTTGCCTTCGAATCGATTATTAATCATCCGAACTAAATGCCATTCTTAGGTAATCCCTAAGCGAATGCAATGTGTAGACGATGAGACTCGGTTTTTAACACCAGATCAACCAGAGTCGTGATCGATCAAGATTCCTTTGCGATCGATTGAGATTCCTTTGCCTCAGCTTCGCGTCGATCTGGAGTAGGGGCTTCGAGATGGTGAGACGGAGGCCTTCGTATCGATCGATGGTTAAGCCTTTCATCAAATCGAGTGCTTTGAATACGTAGATTGATACGAAGGGGTTGCGTCTGATCGATTCGAAACGATGGCCTTTGATCGAGTCGAAGTAGATGGCTTTGGATCGAGTCGAAAAGGATGGCGTTGGATCGAGTCAAAGTGGCAGCCTCGGAACGAGTCGAAGTGGAGGCCTTGGATCGAGTCTAAGTGGAGGCCTGGGAACGAGTCGAAGGGGGAGGATTGGAACGAGTCGAACTGCGCTACCTTCGGATCGACTCGAGCTGGAGGCTTTTAATCGATTCGAAGTGTTGCGCTTCGATCGATTCGAAATCCCCAGCCTCTTGATTGAGTCGAACTTGTACGCCAACTTTCTGACCGAGTCCAACTCATACGCAGATGACCATGACTTATCAATGCGAACACGGCTTTCGTGAGCAATACGAATTGAACATTAAAAAATTTGAAACTCCTTGCACATTTGATCAATTGACTCCGATGAGCTTCAAACTTGCATAACTGGACTTGATTGTTTCACCGCACATCTGATTGCCTATCGAAGCTCGTCGATGAAACTGGAACTTATCAAAATGACAAAAAACTTTAACTTGGACTTGATAGCTAATAACTGGATGGCATGGCTGTGACGGTCAGCGATGATGGTCCTTCCGACTGAATTCCGAAGTCTCGTCGTTTTCATGTTTTCTTCAATCCTGTAGATCTTCTCAAGTGATATACAATACTGCACTCCACATCACATTCACACACTTTACACTGGGGGATGCACGAGCGTTATTGTCTGTTTAATAATGATTTTTCATAAGCTAGTTATTCATGGAAGCCTCAAGTTCACAGCAGCAGGAACTCCAGAGTTCTATTCCCCTAACCATCGAGATATCGGTTATTGAAGCCGAAGTTGTAGACCCAACTTCGGACAATCGTCCAGGTGCCCGGTTCATTTGTAGTCCGCAAGATTCTGTGCCGTCTGGTATCTCTGAAGACATGCTAGGACGGATTTGTTTAAGGCACGGTTTTTCGCTTGATGACGTGCTACTCCCTGGGCCAAATGACAGGCCTCATAATCCCTCGGAGGGGTTTACTGCCTTTAACCGTCATGCCTGTACGGCGGGGACGCTTCCTCCCTTCAATCAATATATAAGGGAGATGTTATCATTCCTTGGAATAGCTTCATCTCAGCTTCACCCCAATGGGTATGCTTTGTTGAATAGCACCTTCATCCTGTTTATGGAGATCCTTTTTCGACCACCGAAGCCGATCGAGATCAGATATTTATTTAACATCAAAAGTCATGGAGACAGCCCTTCTTTCACCTTTTTGGAAGCGGTCAGGAACTGCCACGTTGTAGTGGGCTCCTGGGGAAGGCTAAGTTACTATAAAACTGAATGGTTCTACATTCGATGCCCCCTGGATTTGCTAGACGATGGTTGGATAGACATAAGTGTTGCCATTTTTCTCTTGAATCATCGAGATATTATCAACTGACTTCAAAACTGACATATTCGCCCTCTTTTATAGCCGTAATTTCTCGACCTGACGGTGCATACTTCAGAGAGCTAGTTCGGATCCTTCAAGCATTTCCGGGCGGAGAGAGGCATATCGACTTGGTTCTGTCTGACAGAAATTTGAGGACTGTCGGGCAGATAGAATGGAGGCAGAGCATACAGCTGGAAGGGACACATAGAGTGGTCCCGAAGAAACGGGTGAAGCGCAAAGCGCCCGCAGTCATCATAGCCGAAGAAGTCGATCCGGAAAGAACGCCTACCGATACCGAGCTCCCAGCTGGGCCTTCTTCCGATGTCCAGGATTCAGGAGGAAAGAGAAAAGGCAAGGCTACTACTCACAAACGCTCTAAATCCGAGAGATTTAAATCCGTGGTCGTGTCCTTACCCTTCCCAGGGATTAGAATTTCGGAGGCTCCTCCCCCGCAGGTAGAGAGTCCTTTTGGAGGGCTTGCCGATATTCCGATTCCGGATCTTGAGTCGTCTCAACATGACGACGGGATGGAGGAGCTTAATAATGCTCTTGAACTGAGCGGGTCGCTTGCTATGAGTGCGGCCGACATTTCCGGTTGGTCGGGGGGTTGCACATGCATACACTTCACTATACTACATGATTCACAATTGTAAATCGTCCAACTTAGGAAATCATTAACTCTTCCTTCGTTTTTCATTTTCTGGTACTATGTCTGGAAGAGGATCGATGCTCGGGAATCTCCGCTCGGCCCGAAAGGCTTCTTCTTATTATGAGTCCCGTAGGAGAGACTCGGATAGAGATCGTGATCACGAGTACTCTAACCAAGATAGGTACGGGCGTGATAGGGATAGAGAATACAGACATCGGTCTAGATCACGCTCTCCTCCTCCTAGACTTCCGTCTCCACCCCCTATTTTTGTTCCACACCCACCGGAGCCTCCTCGTCACAGGCTATCTTCTCATGCTTCTAGATTCAAGACTCATCTTCAAAGAGTTGAGACCACGGCTTCCATAATTGGAGAGCAGGTCCCAATCGAACTCACAGGAGAAGGGGACCTTAAACTGGCTCAGATGAGGAAGGACTTTCCGAACATCTGCTTTGATGGCTACGTCTTCCCACCACACTTAAAAAGAATTCTGTCTGGAGTGGAAAACACGGTGCATGAGTACGTTCATGACATCTACACCCAGTATAGAGAGTGGGTAAAGGCTGCGGAGCTTCCAAGGTAGCCTTTGAGCGAGCTAAAGCGCTTGAGAAACTGGAGACCGAACTCGCTCAAAGGGATCGGATCATTCAAGTGCTGACTGCTGAGGCCAAATCTTCTCGAAAATCGGAAATTGAGGCCACCAAAAAAGCTGATGAAGCGAAGGCGGCGATGGAGAGGTTGGGGCAGACACATGTTGCCATGGTGGAGGAGATGGGCCACCGGAACACTATAGTCACCGCCGAGCGGGATGCGGCAGTCAAGGAACTCAATTAACTCAAGGCCAAATTCGCCGACATGGCCAAAGAAAGGGATGATGCAAACAACGCAGCCCAGGAGGCGTGCGAACAAGCTGTTCTGCTCAGGGGCGAACGGGATGCGGCTGTGGCTAAAGTCCAGAAGGTGGAGGCTGAGGTTGAGGAGAAAGTGAAGTTGGCCGAGTCCAGGCTAGAGGCTGACATCAAAGACCTTCTCGTTGTTTACAATGCTAACGTGCTGAGGCACAGGGGTCTAGCCTGGCTCGATGATTTTTCGACGCATCTTTACAATGCTTGGGGCCGACTGGTTGAGGAAGAGAAGGAGGCGCATCAGGGCGAGCCTGTGGATGAATTTGAACTCGAGAATCACATTCTGACTGAAGATGAAAAGAAGATTCTTCACAAGTCAATGATTCTGCATGAGAAGGAAAGACTTGGCGCCCAGCACTTTGAAGTGGGAGAGGGTTCTCGAGTTGACCACCATGAAGCAAGTCTTGAAGTTCCAGCGTCAACCCAGCCTGAATCCTAATCTGCGGTTTATCCCCAGGCCGTTCCTACTTACAATCCAGATCAGCCACAGATGTCTCCGGCTGCAGTGCAAGTCACTGATGCCGCTCTGCCACCTATGAGTCAAACTGAGGAAGGTATTCTGAACATTCCACATATCTTTCTTAAGTCGAAATCTTCGATCGAGTTAAGTTCCAACAGTTCACTTATTCTTTGTCCAGTGATTGATGCTGCACCGGCCATGCCTCCTGCTACTCAAGAATCAAATCAAACGCAGGAGGCTATCGTGATCGAAGCAATCACCTTGAGTACAGCTGACCCGCTTGACGATATGCAGGGAAGTACGATTGTGTTCGACGAGCAGCTGACGGATGAACTCTTTCGCCGTCACGGCGATCCTCTTGCTGACTTGTCATCTGTCATGAATGGAACCGATCCTGCTACAAGTTCTTCAATGCCGACTGCTAATGCCCCCAGCGAGGCTCGAGCAGTAACTGAAGAGGGGATGTTTGCTCAAGTCGATGCTTAAATGGCAGTAGCGGCTCATGGTGGCAGTTTTGGAGGTAGGATGGCAGCACCGGGACCTGCTCCGCTTAGTATGATATCTCATAGCGGTACTGTTTTCATCACCAGCGTACCCATTCCACCTTCTGTACTTGATCCTGTTCCTCCGACTCCGCCCGCTGGGAGCATTCTTATCCACTCGAGCTCGGAGGAGGATGTTGATATAATGCCCTCGCTTGAAGACCAACCGCCGAAAAGCAAAGGCTCGAAGAGGAAGATTAGCGGTGGCTCCAGCGGGTCTACACCAAGAAGGAAGCCAAGGAAGAAGAAAAATTAAACATGCTTCCCCGGTTTATTTTGACTTGCGTTTTGTTGGCCGTGTATAGATGCGGGTTCGGCTCCTGCTAGTAGGAATTTTTTGAAACAAACTTGTATACGAATTTCTCTTATGAATAGCGGAAATGAAACTTTTCTTTTTGAGCTTCTTTGTGCCTTTGTTTAAGTGTTTCAGTGTCTGAAATGTACTTGTAAAGTTTTAGCTTTCGAGTCAAGTTTGTTTTTTGTTTGCCAAGTTCGGAAACTGTGGGCATGGTTCGCGATTGGGAAGCGAATTGAATTTTGACGTCGCACTGTTTCAATCCATGGTCGATGCTTAAGTCCTGCCCTCCAGCCTTATGGATGAGTTGTAGAACATTAGTCAGTGATTGCTCTTTCCTTATAACATGTTGAGTTTAGTGCCACTGAATGGGTGTTTGAGACAAACAAAGATTGAGCGGTTTATTCACGCTTGTCCGATCGTCGACGATCATATCCGCACTCCGGGGATTCTCATTCGTTTACTGGAGGTTGGTCACGCCGGCTTAAGTTTCAATCATGTGTCCGCGATCTGGGGACTTGGAATTGATATTTATACTCCGACTCGTGCTCCGGGAGTTTGGAGTTGATATTTATACTTCGATTCATGCTTCGGGAACTTGAAGTTGGTGTTCACGCTCCGTTTCGCATTCTGGGAATCCGAAGTTGATGTCTGTATTCCGACTCGCACTCTAGCAGTTTAGATTTAATGTTTATACTCCGTTTTGCACTCTGGGAATCCAGAGTTGATGTTTATACTCCGCTTCGCACTATGGGAACTCGAAGTTGATGTTTATACTCCGGTTCGCACTCTCGGAACTCGGAGTTGATTGTTTATACTCCAATTCGCGCTCTGGGAATTGGGAGTCGATGTTTATACTCCGACTCGCGCTTTGGGAGTTCGGAGTTGATGTTTATACTCCAATTAGCGCTCTGGGAATTTGGAGTTGATGTTTATACTCCGCTTCACACTCTGGGAATACAGAGTTGATGTTTATACTCCGGTTCGCACTCGGAGTTGATGTTTATACTTCGACTCGTGCTCTGGGAGTTTGGAGTTGATGTTTATACTCCGCTTCACACTCTGGGTTTACAGAGTTGTCATTTATACTCCGACTCGTGCTCTGGGAGTTCGGAGTTGATGTTTATACTCCGCTTCGCACTCTGGGAATATGGAGTTGATGTTTATACTCCGGTTCACACTCTGGGAACTCGGAGTTGATGTTTATACTCTGACTCGCGCTCTGGGAATTCAGAGTTGATGTTTATACTCCGCTTCGCACTCTGGGAACTCGGAGTTGATGTTTATACTCCGGTTCACACTCTGGGAACTCGGAGTTGATGAAGGATTGTCGTGTATCAATCCTTTTTTGACTTTGATGTGATGGCTTGTCCCCGAGCTCGGGTTTCATTTAGCGAGTGATTGGTTGCATTGCAGTCACTCTCTATTTGAATAAATTCCACCGTATGGTGAAACTTAGCTCTCCGTGCATAGTGATGGTCGTATGAAGCATTTCAAGTAAATCACAGCTCTGGCTCGAAGAGATTGCATTTTATTGCTGAAATAAGAAAGTATGGCAAAGTCAGTTGCCTTATTACAAGTTCTAATTTCAAAATGCAGAAACAAATTGCAAAAAAGGAGAGTAAACTAAATGGATAAAGATAGCCTGTCATGTGTAATAGCGGCAAAGGATCTCTATTCCAAGCTCTTGGCAGAGTAAGACCGTCGACGGTCGATAACTGGAATGTGCCATCTCTGAGCCTTTGTTCAATAACATATGGTCCTTCCCATGTCGGCTTCATATGCGAAGGAACCAGATAGACTCATTTTAAGACGAGATCGCCTAGTTCGAAGGTTCACGGACAGACCTTGGCGTTGTACAATCGGACGACTCGACTTCGATGCGCAGCTGCCCTCAAATCGGCCTCTTCACGCTTCTCATCTAGTAGATCGAGAGATTCAGCAAGTAATATAGCATTTGTCTTCGGATCATAGTATGTCACACGATGAGAAGGTACTTCTAGTTCAACTGGAATAACGGCTTCTGAACTATAAGAGAGGGAGAATGGAGTGTGGCCGGTCGCGGTCTTGTGGGTTGTTCGGTAAGCCCATAGAGCCATAGGAAGTTCATCGACCCACTTGCCCCCGACCTTTTTCCAATCGTTTTTTCAGAATGGATTTTATGACTTTATTAACTGCTTCGACCTGTCCGTTTTTCTGAGGGTGTGCAACTGCAGAGAATTTCTTATGGATGTCGTTTGTAGAAATCTTTAAATTCTGCACTGTCGAATTGGGTTCCGTTGTCCGTAATAATGGTGCGTGGGAGACTGAATCGACAGATGATGTTACGAACCATAAAGTTGATTACTTTCTTCGTTGTAATGGTAGCGAGAGCTTCGGCTTCAGCCCACTTTGTAAAGTAATCAACTGCGACGATGGCGTACTTCGCACCACCTTTTGCCAGAGGTAGAGCACCGATGATGTCGATGCCCCACATTGCGAACGGCCATGGGCTGACCATTTGTGTTATCTCGGTAGGAGTTGCTCTAGGAATTCAGGCATATTTCTGGCACCTATCACATTTCTTTGCATAGTCTGACACATCGCGATTCACGGTCGTTCAGTAATATCCGTATCGAAGTATTTTCTTGGCAAGTGCTTGCCCCCCGATGTGATCGCCACACTCTCCCTCATGCAAATCGTGCAATACTCGTTTAATTTCATTGTTAGCGATACACCGGAGTAGAGGGACTGAGTACCCCCTTTTGTACATGAGTTCATTCTGGATGGTAAACCGTGAGGCCTTCCGAAGGACTTGTCTCTTTTCACTCCTGCGCTCCGGCAGGGTGCCGTGCTCGATGTAATTCCTGAGTGGAGTCATCCATGAATCTTTTTCGAGGACGGTTTCATATACCTGGTCTATTTCTGCCCGGTCAATGCTTGGAGAAGATAACGTCTCCACAGGAACGAGTCCCATCTGTTGAGCTTCACCTGTGTTGGCTAACTTCGCCAATGAGTCGGCTTTTTGGATGCGCTCTCTAGGTATACAGTAGATAGCATAATAATCGAACTGATTCAGTGTTTCTTGGACCCGAGCTAAGTAAGCAGCCAGTCTTCGGTCTCTCGCTTGATATTCTCCTCGAACTTGACACACGACTAGTTGCGAATCGCAATAAATTTCCACGGCGATAATTTTCAGATCTCTGACAAGTTTCAGTCCGGCTATGAGGGCTTCATATTCAGCTTCATTATTGGTTGCATGAAAGTCAAACTTCAAAGCATAGCATATAGATCGGCCTTCGGGGGTTTCGAGTACAACACCAGCGCCCGAACACCGGTCGTTTGATGCACCATCAGTATACAGCTTCTAGACGTATTCGGGGGATTTACTAGTTTCGGGGAAGTCCTCTGGAACGGTAAATTCGACTATGAAATCAGCGAGGACTTGTCCTTGGATTGCTTGTCTTGGAGTGTAAGTAATATCAAACTGACTCAGTTCGATGTTCCACTTGAGTAACCTACCAGACGTCTCAGGTCGTGAAAGGACCCGTCATAACGGCTGGTCGGTGTAAACGACAATGGGATATGCCTGGAAGTACGGTCGAAGTTTTCTTGATGCAATCACAAGGCAGTAAGCCAACTTTTCTTAGCTTTGGATAGTTCCTTTCAGCCCCAGTCAATCGTTTGCTGATGTAGTACACCGGCTTCTGTATCCCGTCTTCTTCTCGAACCAAGGCAGTGCTGATAGCGTTTTCTGATATCGCCAGATATATAAACAACTTCACATGATCAATTGGCTTTGATAGGATAGGCGGTGTGGACAGATGTTGAACCAGTGCTTGGAAAGCGCCCTCGCACTCGGTGGTCCATTCAAAGTTGCGTTTTCCTTTTCAGATCAGATCGAAGAAGGGGATGCATTTGTCAGTGGACTTTGAAATGAACCTGCTCAGTGTCGCCACTTTCCCATTGAGGCTTTGGACTTGCTTTATAGTCTTTGGAATTTCAAGATTTTTGATTGCCCAAATCTTCTCAAGATTAGCTTCGATCCCCCGAGCGTTGACGATGAACCTGAGGAATTTTCCGGATGCAACTCCAAAGTGACATTTCAGTGGGTTGAGCTTCATTTTGTATTCTCGAAGTATGTTGAAAATGGTTTCCAGGTCTTTAACATGGTCGGAGGAGAGTCATGACTTCACAAGCATGTCGTCTACATATACTTCCATAGTTTTCCCGATTTGGTTGTAAAACATCCGATTGACCAATCGTTGGTAAGTAGCCCCGGCATTCTTGAGTCCGAATGGCATAACTTTGTAGCAATAAAGTCCCAGATTGGTTACGAAGCTGGTATGTTCTTGATCGGGTAAATGCATCGGTATTTGATTGTAGCCGGAATACGCGTCCACGAAGGATAAGAGTTCATGCCCAGTTGTCGAATCTACTAGCTGATCAATTCTGGGAAGCGGGAAATTGTCTTTGGGACATGCTTTATTTAGATCGAAATAATCGACACATGTTCTCCATTTTCCGTTCGGCTTCCGAACGAGTACAGGATTCGACACCCATTCAGGATATAGGGCATCCCGAATGAACCCGTTTAAGCTTTTCTGCTTCTTCTTTAAGGGTGGCACATCTCTCTGGATCCATACCACGCCTTTTCTGTTTGACCGGGACATGTCGCGGGTCAATGTTCAGGGTGTGGCTCGCGATGTCCGACGAGATCCCACACATATCGGAATGTGTCCAGGAAAATACGTCAAGATTTACCCGCAGAAACTCAACCAATTCCTCTTGAGTTTGTTGGCTTAGCTGAGATCCAATATTTATCATTTTCGAATCATCGTTATTGTCAACTGGGACATCAATCGTCAGTTCGGCTGGGGATGCTTGACCTTCTTTAGATTCTCCTTCGTCTTTAGTTTCTCTCGGGTCAAGATCTTTGAGGAATTGGCTGGGGTGCCCGGGCCTAGGCCCGGGCGTTAATTGTCAGTTATCGGCAAAACGGACGTAGAGAGATTCCTCCACGCCCTTTCCTTTCTCCTTTCGCTGCGCCTCCCGCAGCTCAACAACATAGCAGGCTCTGGCAGCAGCCTGATCTCCCTGAATGATTCCTATTCCATGATCAGTGGGAAACTTTAAAGTCAAACACCACGGAGCGATGGCTGCCCTGAATTCAGAGAGGGCCGGTCGGCCCAAGAAGGCATTGTAAGGGGAGTCTATGTCCAAAACAATGAACTGTAACATCCGTACTCTCCGACGTTCTCCAACTCCCAACTCTACTGGCAGTTCCACCATTCCAGTGGGTATAGTAGCACTTCCGTTGAAACCATGGACTCGAGATTAACAAGGCTTCAAGTCCGTGGCTTCCATTTTCATTTGATCATAAGCTCGCTTGAACAAAATATTCACAAAGCTTCCACTGTAAACTAAGATCCTCTTCATCCAAGCGGGACCTACTTGTGCTGAGATGACTAGTGGATCGATAGTGGGAGCTTCGACTTTATCAGCGTCTCTGTTCCTGAATACGATGTCATCTGCCATCGTTTTCTATTGCTTGGCCGGAGCCCCTTCATCAAAAATACTACAACACTCGAAGTCCGCATGCCTGATAGAACTGGCATACGACTTCATTTCCTTCCAGCTTCGATCTGCTGGGTGAGGACCACCGCTTATTGTATTGATGACCAACCTCCCGCCTGTACGAGTGGGTTCCTCCTGTCTTTCCTGATTTGGCACACGATTCTGATTTGATGGGCCCGCACTACCAGACTACGGCGCCTGCACATACTAATCCAACTTCCGTTCATGTATCAGTTATTCAATGAGGTCTTGTAAGTGACGACACTCATTGGTGTTGTGGCCATAACTCTCATGGAATCTACAAAATTTCCCTGTTTGGATTTGTCTTTCAGTCGGTGGTTTCAGGACAGGTTTCTTGTATTGCATGGTATTGCATGTCTGCAGATACACATTTTCCAACGACGTGTTTAATGGAGTGTAAGTATCATACATGGAAGCTCTACGCCGTGGACCACGATTCTGATCGCGTTTTTTGCTTTGATTTCCATTGTCCCTTTGCTGATTCTGTTTATTTTGTACGTTCAACTGAACTTTTCCAGAACTATCTACGGACTGTTTAACAATGATGTTACTTTGGATTCCTTCGATGTTGGGCCCTGCGTCATCCTGCTTCCTAGACTGTTTCGCATCCTCCCTTCTCAGGAATTAGGCTACCTTGGAATAGAAATAGTCCAATGACTCAGGTGGTTTTCCAGCTAACCAATTTCCGAACTCGGAATCAGCATCAATCCCCTTAGTCAATGCCATCAGGATAGAGTTATCATTGGGATTGCTTATTTCTGTACATGCAGCATGGAATCACTCCAAGTAACGTCTAAGTGTTTCTCCGGGAGCTTGTGTAACACTAGACAGAGTGTTAACGTCTTTAGGCCTTGCCACGTGCATACAGAATTGTTCAACAAACTTTGCGGCCATCTAATCAAAATTAGAAATGGAACGTGGTGGCAAGCGAGTAAACCACATGGTAGCGATGCCCCCTAGGGAAATGGGGAAACTTCGGCACTTTACTACATCATCATCTCTCGCAGCATTCATCAGCCATTCGTATTTCAGGATGTGTTGATTGGGATCAGAACTTCCTTCATAAACTGACAGAGCTGGCATCCTGAAGTGCCGAGGTGGTTCAGCATATAATACATCATCTGTGAAAGGGGTATGACTTCGGTAGATTCCCCAGTCGTCATTATTGAGACCCTGACTTTCACGGATCATTTGACGAATCATCGCTGGTATATCTGGCATCTGGATACTAGGAGCATGCTGAGCCAAGGTGTGGTCGGGTTCCACAGTGCGAGTCTGGACCGGACGCGGTCGACGGTCCGTGCCTCGCCTCCTTGGTTCAACATCCTCAGGGACATAAGGCTCAGGAGTCCGTTCCCGTTGGTTACGTCAAGGATCAGCTTGGTTTCCAGCATCACCTCCTTGTTCGGTTGTGGTGGTAGTAGCAATGTTGCCTGCGACATGATAAGGAGCAGCACCTCCTCGGGATGAAGGTCCTGTATGGAGACTAGCGGATGGTCAAGCTCTAGGTTGCCCAAGATTCGAAGCAGGTTGGTGTCCCGTGGCTTGGGTGTAGCTTACACCTAGCCGTTGACGTGTGGATCTGGTTTGGCCATCGGAGTAGGCTGAACTTTCTGTGGAAGAATAGGAACCTTCGTCTCTTCTGGATCTTCTTTGCCTTTGGCGATTAAGCTGGTTGGTTAACTCTGCGTTGGCACGCAGTTGTTTAGTTAGCTGTTGTCGACTCTGGGTCAATTCTTGGAACAACGTCTGGAACTCTTGTCTGCTAACCGGACCTGTTGGATCTGAAGGTCCGGCGGCATCTTGGTTTGATGGAGGCAATTACATGGGATTCTGCCTGTCCCGTCCTCCTTGATCAGCAGCTGTAGAGGTAGTCCGTGTACTTACCATAGTGAGGTGATGAATGCCCTTTCCTAGATCTGATGCAAATCTGAATAGAATGGAAGGGCTTCAAAGTTCTAGATCTGGATCTTCTTCTTGGATTTATGCAATCCGATATGGATAGGAGATCCAAAGAGCAGGAGAAAAATTGGGGTTTTCTCAGTGAAAGCACTAAAGTGTTTGTACCAAAATTGGGCACAACACTCTTCGGAAGTCTTTGAAGAGATAAAGTGAAGAAATTAAATGGAAAAAGAGGAATTATCTAACAAAAACTCCAAATCTCAGAGATGAAAATAATTAAAATGCAAGGAGACACAAGAATTTAGAGTGGTTCGGCGTATTGCCTACGTCCACTATGAAGTAGTTTGCTTTATTGATCTTTCTTTGATGTTTACAATTGATTTCAGCAAATTACAGCGAATAATAATGATTTGCAGCAGTGAAATTTGTTGGTAGCAGTAGCAGTGGAGTTCAGATCTGGATCTGGCGGAGTCTGGGCGTTGGAGATCTCAAAGAGGAAGCAGAACCCCTTTTCTGTTGGCTTTGGGGGTCTATTTATAGGTGTAGGAGGCTGGTACTTCGCTCAGATCTCGGGAGACCCTCTTTGGGACGTGACCAGGCCCGCGCGCCCAAGCCCGAGAAGTTTCGGTCCGATCCGTGATTGATACGAATAGATTTCGTATCGATCAAGATTTCATCCAATGAAGTCGAAATTTGGCGTGGACATTCTTTAGCATGCACGTAGTTTTCTGTGAAAATTTCATAGCATTTGGACTTGTAGATTAGGAGATATGATCGATACGAAATGAGATTCTCGGTTGGCTGTTTCGTTCGACTCGCTCTGTTCGACTCGCTTTCGTTCGACTCGGTGACGTGGCGCTTGAATCTTTGGATCACTCTGCCTTTGATGTTGTTTTGAGCGAGTCGAAGTGTGCACTGATTGAGCGAGTCGAAGTGTGCCCAGATTGGGCGAGTCGAAGTGTGCACTGATTGAGCGAGTCGAAGTGTGCCCAGATTGGGCGAGTCGAAGTGTGCACTGATTGAGCGAGTCGAAGTGGAGCGTCCTGAGGGATTCGAACAATTGCTCTGTGATGGACACGAAGTGGTCATTGTTTGATAGATTCGAACAGTGGCTTTGACAATGGAGTCGAACTTGATGGAGTCAAACAGTGGTTCGAGCGGAGCGAGTCGAAGAAGGCATCTGATGGAGGCGAAGCGGAGCGAGTCGAAGAAGTCACTTCTGATGGTTGCGAAGTGGAGCGAGTCAAATTAGTCACTTCTGATGAATCCGAACTGAGCGAGTCGAAATGGAACAAGTCGATGTAGAGCGAGTCGAAGTAGGCTCGAAGTGGAGCGAGTCGAAGTGGTCACTTATGATGGTTGCGAAGCGAGTCGAACTGAGCGATTCGACCGGTGGTTGGTTTTTATCCAATTTTGTATCGTTCATGACTTGAGCATACGAACTCGGATTGACTTGAGATTTGGAACGTTAACTCTCATAGCTTAGCTTGTCATGTCATACCAATTTTAGCTCGATCTGGACTCGGACAAAATTTGTTGATATCCATAGTGAGCCTGTGTATAAATGATCTCTAGGATGAGCCGTCATTGATTTACTAGTCAATTCCTTGGCGTTATGGCCTTGCCAAAAGGCGGGATAACAAATTGCAAAGGTGTATGATGAGTAGTTTTAGCATATCGATGCATACTTGCAAGGCAAAGGCATTGCACCTCTAGGATAGTGAAGACATTTCTTCGAGCCGAATGGAGTGTGAATTCAGGGTGAGTTATTGGAGTTGAGCCACCACTGAACAACCGCCACCTTACTTTAATGGTGGTGCAATCGATTTGGGGGGGTCGTGGCAGCATAAGAAGCCCATGAGATTGATCACTTGGAATTTAATTAAGAGGGTGTTGGGGAATAGAGCGACGATGATCAAAAAGAAATACAGTGGAAATGCAAGGATTTCCTTAGTTTTCTCCAGGCTTGGCTTAGAAAATATGATGCAAGACTCCTGGTCTTACATTGAGAGACTCTAGGGATGTTTTGAACTTTGACAAATTAACTACGTGAGTCGTTTAGATGAGTACATCTTACAAGAAGTTTTGGTAGGACTTAAGGGTTGTTCGAGGAGGCATCTTTGACGATGTAAAATGATGGAGTGGAATACAATATGTTCTATTATCGAGTCATGTGCTAAGAGATCAGTGGCAACTCTAGATGTGATGTGTGTTTCGGGGGCATGGGTATGTGAGGACGCTTACCATGTACCCTAGACCTTTGTGATGCTCGGGCCTACCATAGGGAGGGCAGTACCAACGTGATGGTATGCGTTGAACACAAAATCCGACTGCGACGTACTATGTTGTCGAGCTTTATAATGATCATATGAGTTATCATATATCGAAAGATATCTTAGTGGTGATGTGAGACCTTAGTGATGGTCACTGTGGTTGCTTGATTGTTATGTGTACTATGATTTCTATGTTTTCCTTGATTGTTGTATGATTAGGATGGATGTCATGTGCTGTAGGTACTACTATATTAGAAATGACGGAACCCAGTCCATTTTGCAATAGGTGAAATGGATAAATTTAGTTTTTCCCTTATTTGGATCTTAATGTGCCTACGAAGTTTATTAAACAACATTAGATCCAATCTAGTTATTAAATAAAATCATATTTTATTTAAATAATTTCATATTTGTTAATTATCATATTAATTAATTTGATTGAATTGTTATTTGAATATATCATATCATATTCATAACATCACATGATAACATAAAAATATATGAGCATGTGTATAGTTATACACACACATATGGATATTGGGATTTATATCCATTGTACATACATACATATTATAATTATGTATGCAAGTGACAAATTCTCATGCATATCAGGAATAAAATGCCTAAGTATATACATACGTTTAATTATACTACAATATATGTATATGGTTTGTGTTCGTCGATGGAAATTCTATCGGTTTAGAAAACCGTCGAACGAATTTAAATTAAAATTTAACCGCAAGCGCACGGCGTACACTTGTAGTACGTGGCGAATACGGGTCGATCCGTAGGGAATTGATGATTTTAAAAATCTATTCAATCAAATTAAACCAAAGTCGAGTGAAAGTTAAGCTAGAGAATTAGAAAATTAGCTAACTAACTAAAAGAATAGAGATGCAAGTACAAGAGTTAAATGACAATTTAGAGAATAAATCCACTCTCTAGATCATGTAGTTCAACACATGTGAAATCATAATCTCCCTTTTTTGGTCATTAGTGCTTTAATTGATGTGTTTATCATAAGTATGGCATATTTGTGCTATTGATTAACCAACATAAGCCATCAAACTATAACACACCCCTTAAACCACTTACTAACTTTCATGAAATTTGACAATGAAAATGAAATCTATTTTAAGTATGGCCTATTAACTATTGATTAGAAATATAGACCATCAAATTTTAATTTCAAATCACTTTCTTATACCATAATCATATTTTGATGAAGAGGCATTTGTGTTAGTGATTGTTTAAGCATAGCCTATTTGGTGTCAACAATATAGGCTATCAAATTCAAAGCAAGAACAACAAATAAAACACTTCATTGATCATCATTAAGCACAAAAAGAGAGCATGAATTAACAAATAGTTGAAGCTACATAATTAGATAGCTTCATTACCCCTAAATTGAAGGGGTTTAGCCTCTCATATTTGTCATTTTATTAGCAAATGTAGCTAGCAACATAGAACAAAACAAAGAGAAAACGAGAGCTAAATGAAAGAAAGAAAAACTAATCTAATTGCATAAAATAAAATCTACACTACTTGCATAAATAAACAAATCTACACTACAACATGAAAGGAAATAAGCATGAAAAGGAAAAGAACATGTATTGAAGTTGCATAAAAAAGAAATTACATGAGAATAAAAATGGCTAAGTAGCCATGAAAAGAGAAAGAGAGCTTGTCTTTTTATTTTGAGGCTAAACTAACTAAAGAGAGACTAAGGAGAGAGAGGAAGTTACATGAACATAATGGGTTATTTATACAAGCATGAAACCCTAATCCATAATTTGAGGAATGCCCAAACTACCCCTTAGGAAGTGTGGTGGCCAAGTAACCTTTAGCATCCATTAATCATCATTTAAGTGTACATGAAGCCATTAATTCCATAAGCATGTGCATTAGCCTCTAATGTGTACATTAAGGTAGGTGGGTAGGTGGAGTCCTCCATGATCTTCACATTGAATTATTTCCATCTTCATTCCTTTGTGTTCTTTTTGTGCATGCATATCTTCTTCATGAAACCACTTGTAATGGAAATCAAATTCCTATAAAATAGTATGGAAATTTCTAATTAAATTTTTCAAGTTAATTTATGCACAAAGAATGACTATTTTGCCCTTGGATGAAGATGAATATGTGACAATTTTGAATTAATATGGATTTTGGTTAAAACAAGTTAAAATACCCAATATGATCATTTATTTGAATTAATTAGAATAAATATGGTGGTAAAAATATGCACATTTACGTGCACATCAAATACCCCCACACTTATCTTTTTATTCGTCCTCGAATAAAGGAAAAACTAAGATAAATCCATTTTCGTAGGGAGCACGATTGCATTGAGCGTATGCAACAAGCCGTTAAACCTCTGGGTGTCCCCAGTAGGACGAGCGTTGTCTCGTGAGGGTTTTCAGCGGATACTACCCACAAAATCCAAATGTAGGATGAAAATATTTACAAAATGCAAGATTTATTTACAAAGAGATGAATGCAAGTTTTTGAAAATATTTACAATGAAGGATTTATTTTTAAATTGACACAAATAAGTTAAATATAGGTTTTGGTTATTATCTTGAAAATTTAAGTCATTTTACTTGTTAAAATTTCCAATAAAAATCAAGTTTTCAAAGCAAATAGACTATAGTTTAACTCGTGGTTTCGGTTGATTACGTAGTGTAACTACGAAATGGATCCTTAGTTGATTATCAAAGTTTATCAAAGTGGTATATTCATTTCTTTTCAATAACAAGTCAAATCAAATAAGTTAAAAATAGTGCTAGGATTTCATTTGCTTACTCTCTCTTGTTTGAAAATTTTATTGATATTAACAATATTTACATATGCCTAAATCAAATAAACTGAGGCCAGATATATTACCCATGCACTGCTTTGCGGACTGATGTGAGGGGAATACAGAGCGTGGCGAGTGAACACACAAGTGTGAACACTTATTGACTGTAGGCGTTATTAGTAAAAGAATTTTTTATATACACACCTAACTCAGATAAACTGAGGCCAGATATACCGACTGTGCACTGCCTTTCGGACTTACGTGAGAAGGTTACAGAGCATGGCGAGTGAACACACGAGTGTGAACACATGACTCTAGGTGTTTATTAAAAATATATACATATATACAAGAAATATTTTGTTTTTTTTGTTTTTGTATTTTTTTTAGGGAGAGAGTTTCGCAAAATCATCTTAGCATCATTTTACTTAGAAGACAAAAAAATGTTATATCCTTTACTTTAAATCAACCACTTTTTAAAACAAAGATTTTCAATTAGGATATATTTCATAATTATCACGTATGAATCTTCCTATATACTAGTTAAACCATTATTATTTGTAATCAAACTTCATTTTTATTTTTGTTAAGACGAATAAATTTTCATAAATTTCAATTTAATAAACCGAAACCATATATTTATCTTGTAGTGTTTCTTTAAAAATAAATCAAAATGCTTAAAAAAATGTTTTTGGGATATTTTTTTTTAAATTTTTTTCCTTGAGTTTTTAAAGCAAAAATAAACCATGAAAAATTAAAAATGAAGATGAGTCTCCCCCCACACTTGATTTTGACTGTGTCCCCACGGTCGACCCAAGTGAAAGGAGAAAAAATAAAACAAAAATAAAAAGATGACCTTTATTTAAATGAAAATTAACGTTATTTACACGAGATCAGAAAGTATATCGTCAAAAAGTAAATGAAACGGTCTTCCAAAGACCGATTCATTTGTCTCGTCAAGTATACGAGACACAGCTCAAGCTCGAAAAACCACATCGTAAAAGATTTCAAAGTTGAATGTTGATTTGGAAAAACGAATGTCGTTTTATTAAAAACCGTACGATTTGTTTTATTTACGATGATTTTCGGGGTTGATAGAATAATTGATTGAAATTCAAATTTATTATCACCAAATTCAAGCTTATCATTGATTTCAAAATCAAAATGATGATTCAAATCATCCCCTTCAGAGTTTAACGACTCGTTTTCAAAAAGTCCATAAAACTCGTGTTCGTTAAATTCGACTTCCTTTGTTGGATTATCAACAACTTTATTGCATAAATCAAGTTCAAAATTCAAAGTTGTTGTATTCAAATTTTCAGGAAAAAGGAAGATCAAAATTTAAATCGAGTTTCTCACCCTCAAAAGAATTGAAATCCAACTCAATTACAAAATTTTCAACAACTTCATTAAGACCATCATTTTCCATTTCAAAAGTTGTTATTTGAAAATCGTCGATTTGGGTAAAAGATGGATTATTACTTAACTCGTCGCACATTGGAATTTGGTTTTGTTGTTCACATTGTTTCATATAAGTTTCAAACAACGAATCTGTGTGATCATCGTAAATTTCATTCATTTGTTCAACAAAATCCAATTTATAATTATTAGCTTGAGGATTTTCGATTTGGATTTGTTGAGAACAAAAATTTTCGCTTGCATCATAGTCGAGATTATTTCCATTGCCAAAATTATTTGAAAAGTGGATCACATTTTCATTTTGATTTTGAAATTCATTTTGGAGTTCAAAATTGAATTGGCATGGGTTATACTCGAAATCGTTTGAATTTTGAATTGAATTCAAATTTTGATTATTTTGAAAATCTTGACTTGAGTTATCACACAAATAAGAATTACACAAATCATTTATCATTTGATTTTGTTGTGTAGAGATTTCAAGTAGAGATGAAATGCTATTTTCGAGATTCGAGGGTGGTTTGTCATTTTGAAAATTTTATGGTTCGAAACTCAAATCGTTTAAACAATAGTTGTTGAAATATCCATACGAATTTGGTGTGAAATTATATGGATTATATTGATTTTCACAACTATCGTAGAATTCATGTAAGTAGGGAAACTCAGACATTTTCAAGAATGTTTTTTTTAAAGGATAAATATTTAAAAATAAAAATTATTTTTCAAAAGGGAAATTAATTTTTGTTTTGTTTTTTTTGGGTTTTCAATTTTTCTTTGTTTTTGAAAAGATTTTATAATTTTTTTTTGGATTTTGGTTTTTCTAAATTTTTTTGGATTTTTGAAATTTCAAAGGAAAAAGGATTTAAAAATTTCAAGGGAAAAGGAATATTCATAATTTTTTTTAGTTTTGGATTTTTAAATTTTTTTTGTTTTTTTTATATGCATGAACTAATGCAACTAAATGAATGTAGTGGCTAATTACAAATGATTTATCCTAAGTTAACCTAAAATTGTATAATTACAAATTGTCTTAAATCAACAAGATAGTTCTCAGCTAGGTAACAGGCAGGAGTTATCGGTGCACCACGAATCACCGTAGCAATGCAGCCGAAGGTTTAAGTACCTTCAGAGGAACAACCACTATAATATTTACGAATCACCGTAATATTTATAAATGGTTATTACTCTGCCGTAGCCTAGACACCAAGAAATTAAATTGTTCAAAGAAGACAACTTATCAATATACAATTAAGTGTTATCGATGTCTAACCGTTATTACTAATCAAAATTCTAGGATGAAATGCAAAGCAGAAATTAAACGTGTATTAACAATGCAACTACGAATGGATTTTTCTTTTTTTCTTTTTGATGCTCTTTTTTTTTGATTTTTTTTATACAAATGCAAATGCAAGCAATCAACAATGCAAGAAATTAAAAACAATAAATAGGAGTAAAAAGCAACAAAAGTTATTTATAAACAAGCAGGCAATTATTAATTTTTGGCAAGCACAACGAAGCAAGCACTTTTCCTATTTGCTTTGGCAACCTGAAAAGTAAAAACCAAAGATATATACACAGATTATATATATATATATATATATATATATATATTTTTGAAAGGAAACTTAAAAGTAGAGTTTTACTTATAAAAAAAAAAGATAAAACAAAACAGCAAATGGAAAGCAATTTTTTTAAGTGAGACAAGGAAATTAAAAAAAATTATTTACAACTCAAAGCAAAACAACATACAAGAATTCTGAAAGCAGTACCCAAAGAAACATACAAAAACACTCAAAGCAAGCATTTCTTTTTCTTTTTGTTCTGTTTTTTAACAAAAGACTTAAATAACCAAAATAAAACTTAAAACAAAATTTTTTTTCTAGCCCAACAAGAAGCCCAAACCCGCTAAGCTTCTGAATCAGAAAAATAAAATCTCCATCTTGCAAAAATACAATCAACTCGTTCAAATTAGTTCCTAAACTTCAGAATGTCATTATTTTCAAAACGAACTCTACCAGAATTTCACAAACACGCTTCCGCAAAGAAGCGAATGAAAGAATTCGAAGTTGAGGTGTCGAATTTGCTCGCGAACGGAAGAAGTCAAAGTCTATTGTTCGTAGTTGCTGTTCAAGGTGGCTCACGTATTCGAGTTGTGGTTGGAGTAGGTGGCGATTCGAAATTGGGTGGGTTGTCTGAGTGAAGGAGAATGAGTTGTCTGATTTAGTAGCGATTTCGAGATTCGTTAGCAAGCTTAGTGAAAAGGCGGTGAGGAGTTGTTGGTTCGGGGGGTCACTATTGATTGGATGTTGATGAGTATCAACGCAATGAGGTTGCGGCAGTGGTTTCTCTTTTTTTTAGTCGATGATGATGTTGTGGTTTGCAGGCAGTGGGTTATGGCCTGGGGCTGGTGGATGGTCGGAGTCGAGTGACAAGAGGAGGAAGCAGGGTATTGATTGTTCTTTTTTTTGTTGGAGCTGCTGTTGTTGATGTGATGAATGCAGGCAGCAACAGTGAAGAATGACAGAGAAATGAAGTGACAGAGTGGAGATGGAAGTGGTTTTGGCAGCGGCACTTGGTGAATTGAATTGAATGGGATGTAAATGTGCAGTATGTCCGGACTGGTGGAATATGGAGTTGCCATGGAGTGGTGTAGTGGCTTTTGAAGGCAGATGGTTGAATGTGGTTTGTGGTTGTCAGTGTGATGCTGCTTTTTGGAAGTGGTGGAGAAGGTGTTGTGGTGGTCAGATGCTTGTATGTTAGTTTGTTATGGGACGGGGATGATTAGGGATGGTTTTCAGGCGAGTGCGGCGATTGCAGTTGCAGCTGTTGACAGTATTGGGCACGGTAGTGGTAGTGAGACGAGGCGAAGGTGATTGTTACAGGCACTGTCGTATGTACTGTAGGCAAGGTGTGACAATGGCAAGTGGTGATAGTTTGGAGGAGGTGATGTAGTGACCGCGAAAAGCTGAATGATTGGTATGGCTGTCACAATATAGAGTTGGTGGAAAGGTTTGGGTTGAAGTTGTCGTAGAATGGCAGTACAGTAGATTGTGGAGGAGGAATGTTGTACAGGGAAAGTTGGCTGTGGTAAGGTATTTTGAGCAGTGATGACTGCTCAAAGGTTGCAGAAGCAGAGGTCGGGTAGTTTTTTTTTGGGTTGTGGGATTGGTTTGAAATATATGGTAATGGGTATGGTAGTGGAATTGAAGTGTTTGTGGTGTATTCAGAGGAGGATGATGTGAAATAGTAGTGGTACTGAAGTGTGAACTGTTGTATGTGGAGGATGAAGTAGGTTAGTCAGGTGATAATTGTGAAGGAAGTTTGTGAGTAGTTTGTTTGATGGCTGAAGAAGAGTGGGGTGATGTTGTATGATATATGGTGAAGTAGGAATGTGTGTTTAGCAGTATGACAGTTTTTTTTGTACAGGGAGGATGGTGAGGATGGCAGTTTGAAATGATATGAATGGTAGTGATGTTGACAAAGAGGAGGTTATATGTGAAGTATGTATGTGTGACAGTTTGTTAATAGGGTAGTGTGAGCAAGATCAACAGGCAGAGGGTATGGGTCATGACCGGGAACCGAGATGGTGGGGAGTAGTGTTGACAGTGAGTATGTTGTTTGAGGGGGGAGTGACAGAAGAGGGAAAGTCTGGTAGTTGTAGAAGTAGGCAAATTGTGATGGAGTGGAGTTTGTTCCGATACGATTTTTGATATGCAATGGATGATGTTATGGCCAGTGCACTTGGTTGTGGACAGGTGAATAAATGGTGGACATAGGCAAAGTGATGCAGCAGTTTTGTATTTGGCAAGTGGAAATTGTGTACCAGTAGCACAGTTTGGTTAGAGGAGTTTGTAGTGGTGGTTTGGTTCAGGCAAGGGGTGTGAAGCAGTGTGGTAGTGGGTTGGTGCACTGTTTGGATGGTTTGTATAGGGGGGAAGAAGGCAGAAAGTAAATGTGCACAGGACAGTCAATGCACAGAGAGCAGTACACAAACAATTTTTTTTTGTAATGTAAAAGCAGTGATGAAAATTGTAATGTAAAAAAAAAAGAAAATGAAATGGAAAAACTGATTTTTTTTCTTTTTGATATGGCTTGTGTAATTTTTTTTTTTGTAAATTGAAAAGCAAATGCAAATGAAACTAGAAAACAAGAAATGCACACAATCACAATGCAAACAAAAATCACACAACACACAATATTTTTTTTTTAAATGCAAACATAAAAAAAATAAAAATCAAACAACAAATAATCCGAAGAATAGAAAATAAAAATCAAAACAATTCCCCGGCAACGGCGCCAAAAACTTTTTCGTCGACGGAAATTCTATCGGTTTAGAAAACCGTCGAACGAATTTAAATTAAAATTTAACTGCAAGCGCACGGCGTACACTTGTAGTACGTGGCGAATACGGGTCGATCCGCAGGAAATTGATGATTTTAAAAATCTATTCAATCAAATTAAACCAAAGTCGAGTGAAAGTTAAGCTAGAGAATTAGAAAATTAGCTAACTAACTAAAAGAAAAGAGATGCAAATACAAGAGTTAAATGACAATTTAGAGAATAAATCCACTCTCTAGATCATGTAGTTCAACACATATGAAATCATAATCTCTCTTTTTTGGTCATTAGTGCTTTAATTGATGTGTTTATCATAAGTATGTCATATTTGTGCTATTGATTAGCCAATATAAGCCATCAAACTATAACACACCCCTTAAACCACTTACTAACTTTCATGAAATTTGACAATGAAAATGAAAATGAAATCTATTTTAAGTATGACCTATTAACTATTGATTAGAAATATAGACCATCAAATTTTAATTTCAAATCACTTTCTTATGCCATAATCATATTTTGATGAAGAGGCATTTGTGTAAGTGATTGTTTAAGCATAGCCTATTTGGTGTCAACAATATAGGCTATCAAATTCAAAGCAAGAACAACAAATAAAACACTTCATTGATCATCATTAAGCACAAAAAGAGAGCATGAATTAATAAATAGTTGAAGCTATATAATTAGAGAGCTTCATTACCCCTAAATTGAAGGGGTTTAGCCTCTTATATTTGTCATTTATTAGCAAATGTAGCTAGCAACATAGAACAAAACAAAGAGAAAAAGAGAGCTAAATGAAAGAAAGAAAAACTAATCTAATTGCATAAAATAAAATCTACACTACTTGCATAAATAAACAAATCTACACTACAACATGAAAGGAAATAAGCATGAAAATGAAAAGAACATGTATTGAAGTTGCATAAAAAAGAAATTGCATGAAAATAAAAATGGCTAAGTAGCCATGAAAAGAGAAAGAGAGCTTGTCTTTTTATTTTGAGGCTAAACTAACTAAAGAGAGACTAAGGAGAGAGAGGAAGTTACATGAACATAATGGGTTATTTATACAAGCATGAAACCCTAATCCATAATTTGGGGAATGCCCAAACTACCCCTTAGGAAGTGTGATGGCCAAGTAACCATTAGCATCCATTAATCATCATTTAAGTGTACATGAAGCCATTAATTCCATAAGCATGTGCATTAGCCTCTAATGTGTACATTAAGGTAGATGGGTATGTTAGGTCCTCCATGATCTTCACATTGAATTATTTCCATCTTCATTCCTTTGTGTTCTTTTTCTGCATGCATATCTTCTTCATGAAACTACTTGTAATGAAAATCAAATTCCTACAAAATAGTATGGAAATTTCTAATTAAATTTTCTCAAGTTAATTTATGCACAAAGAATGACTATTTTGCCCTTGGATGAAGATGAATATGTGACAATTTGGAATTAAAATGGATTTTGGTTAAAATAAGTTAAAATACCCAATATGATCATTTATTTGAATTAATTAGAATAAATATGGTGGTAAAAATATGCACATTTACGTGCACATCAGTTTGCATACACACATTAATAATACCATATTATATACTGTTTAGACATACATACACATGTATTGCCACTTATTTATTTGCTTTGAATGAGGCTTCATTCGAAGGGGTTTAAAGGTCTGTTTTAGCCATTTTTCCTTAAGTAAAATGTTGCTAATTTGAAGGGGTTACTTCGATGGGTTATAACATAAAATACTTATCTTTGTTTGAATATGTAAGAGGGATCCTTATATAAATTGGATGTAAATAAACCTTGGGGACAACAGGGTGGGTTTAATGTTTTCGATACATAGTTTGGGGTTACAAACAGAAATATGCTTTAGAAAATAAACATTGAGGCTATCAATGTGTTTTTATTTAATTTAACCTAATTGGGGCTACCAATGGGAATAGGTTAAACATGTGGGATACATGAGAAAAATAAATATTCATGGGGATCATGAATTTTAATGAATAATCATGGGGATCATGATATTTTAATTGGCCAAGTGTTGGGTTCTTGGTTAACCTAGGAAAATCATGGAATGTGCGGTGGATAGCCCACATCAAATTTATAAAGTAAAGAATGTTTTACCAGAGGTGGTTAGCCTCGGGATTTGGCACCCAAGGGTTCATAGTCATCCTAGGAAAAATATGGAGTGTGCGGTGGATAGCCCACACCAACTTTTATAAAACAATGTACTATGGATAATCTGCATTTATTTTGATGAATTTGGGACGGATAGTCCTATTTAAGTTTTTACGGATGTTCATTTTAAAGATTTTAGAGGGGAACTCTAATAAATGGATTTTAGATGGGAAATCTAATAAATTGCTTTTAGGTGGGATATCTAATGAATGGGTGGATGAGATATCCAATATATATAATTTATGGCTTTATTTCATATTATGTTAAGACTAATCATTTTGGGTGCAGGAGCATAGTAAATGATTTGCATGTTTTGTTTTGGATACTAATGAGGGGAAAACCCGTTCCGCTAAGCGGCATGGTCTCACTAGATATCTATTTATGATAAGAGATGATAGGGGATTATTCATACTGGAATTATTATCTAACTTGAAGTTTGTGTTTCTCCATAAACTCTCGGGTACTCAAAATTAATTTGAGTAGTCTGAAAGTGGGAGACTTTCAGGTTTTTGGACGAATAAGCTTCCGGAGACGTGTAGGAGGCAGTGTTAGCTATATAGGAGCTATTTTGTGTTTTCCGCTGTGATGTACTAAGAACTGTAAAGTTCATATTTATTAGTACTTTGATCATCATAAGGGGACATCTTCATATGTCGCTCTTATCGTATTTGTACATGTATATGTGATCTAACCGTGGTTAACGTTTGGGATTATGTAATTAAATCTTAAATTGGAATTCATAAGAATTGAGAAATTATGTTTTATTGAAGTTTAAATTTTTTCATATTCTTGTGTTTTTGTGTTGCCAATAGTTTCAAGACTCCGATTTCGGTCACTCGGAAATAACACCTATGGATGACTGCAGCATCCGTAGCAGTTAGTTTTGAGCCTCCAGAAGTGGGATGTTACATTCTCCTACTTACTTGCTTATTCCTTTACATTGCTACCTACCGAGTTTCCAGGCACCGAATTAATTTTCCAGCCCTAGCTTCCACCGCCATCGTCGCTTCCAGCTTCCACTATCGCTCGTTGTCGCTCCTCCAGATTGATCACCAACGACCAAGATAGCCGCCACCTTCAGATTAGCTCCTTAGAGTTCTTAACTCCATCCTCCTCTGAAACCCTAGTTGGAATCTTGCTTTGATTAAATTTGGAGGTAGGTGAAGGAAGATTTAGGAATAGAGATGATGGTTGTGGAGATGATGGAAGCCTGGCCAATCTCAAATGGGATGGAAACAATCAAAATCATATGAGTTTTCTTGGATATGAAACTAAGAATTTGGGTTTCTCTCGACCAAGTGCATGTGATTTTATAGAAAATCTTGACTTGTCTCTTACGATTGCTTTCCGTATGAAATTGACTAAGCTCAACCATCATATGAATTTTGATATGACGATGAATCCTAAGTTTGGGCGTATTAGATGACCCTACCACTCCGCCTTTCCGTAACTTCACTTCTAGCGAACCTGAAAGGAAAGACTTTCCGCATCACTCCAAACAACGGATCCATTATCGATCATTGATCGATAACGGGTAAGTATGAAAATATTATCTTAAAGGATAATGCAGATCATTTATTGAATGTGAATAGGCTATCTACACTGGGTGGTCTGTTTACAGTACTCAGGGCATTGGACTCACTTCATTTGGAAAACACATTGCATTTGCCCCAGTTAACACTTAGAATTCAATTGGTCAACACATGTCGGCTTCCTTTGAATTCCAAGCGTTGATCACACGGGTGTTTCCATTTCAAGTTAAATTTTACCTAACCGTGTTAAACACCAACTTCTACTGTCTTAGAATGTCTCGAAGATCAACCGACCAAAAGTTTTGTGAGGGATCATCTACTCCTTCTGAGGGTGCATCCACTGCTGCTCAGGTTTCAACATCTGTCCCGGTTTGAACCAACCAACCTACAACCTTCGGGTCTAAGATCCAGATAGTACTGATGGATCCTGTTCTACCCCCATTCCCTCTAGGGTTAATCATAACTGACCCTCCGGAATAGATACCCACCATTTTGATCGAGAAGATGCTGGGTAACATTTGCTTGCAACGTGGCATCCCCACAGAAGATGTTCGCCTACCAGGAAGAACTAAATTCGCACATCATCCCCTACTTGGTTTCACTACTTGTTTTTGATATTTGTGTCTCAATGGTGCTGTCCCACCTTTTAAATCCTTCATAAGGAGTTTCATGGAAGAAACCGAGCTTGCACCATTTCAGGTTCACTCGAATGGACTTGCCTTATTGAGTTCATTATATGTTCTATTCATGCGAAGATTTAAACGCCCTCCCTGATTTCATGAGCTTATATATCTGCTCAAGTTCAAAAGAAGAAAAGATTGTCCATCCTTTGTAATCACCGAGGCCTAGATTAGATGCAAGGTCATTGGGAAGCTCCACAATAAACGTTCCTAGTTCAAGAGAGAATAATTCTTGGTATGTTGTCTAGAAGGATTCAATCGATTCTGGTTAAAAGGAAGTGAGTTCCTCCCTATCAGTTCCTCTTGATTTGGAATCTCTACATTCCAAACTTAATGTGTGTCTCTCACTGGTACTCCAAAGTGGGACAAAAGATCGGAGCACAAGAAGATGCTTGAAGACTTCAAAGCCGTTAGAACGAGCCACCAATTTGTTAAGTTCCTTTTGACAAATGAGAACTTACAAGAATATGGATTTCTTACTCCGGGAAGAATAACCAATACTGAAGCTTCAACGAAGAGCTGCTCTCGATGACGCACTCATTATAATCCGCCTTCTCATAGCTCCAACAAGGATTCTCAAGAGGAAGAAGAGGAAGGTGCTTCTGGTGAGGAACATGAGGAAGGAACTATTGATACAGAAGCTGACGAGCCTATGAGGAGTGATGGGGATGAAGCTGTTGGAACAGGGGCTAACAAGTCCATGAAAGATGATGCCCCTGGTTATGTGGATGATCGGTAGAATGCCCATGATCCCGATGGAGGACGAGCCGATTAAAAGGAGAGATTGGAAATAGCCAATAGTGGATGAAGATAGGGAGATATCAGATGATTATGATGACAACGACTTTCACATCGCTAAGGAAGAAGAATATGAATCCTTTGGTGAATCGCTGGGTATGAGCACCAGCCTTCCTAATATTTCTTATATGAGTCTATTGACCACTGAGGCATTAAGCCCCAAGCTCCCGATCTCCACTCCTCCAGGGAAAACCGCTGTTGAAACTCCATAATCTATTGGAGGTCAAGCTACTACAACTCCCATTGGAGATATGTTGACTTGTGACTTTCTACGAGACATTTTCATTCATGTGAATGAATTCGGGGATATCTCGATTAGCGAGATGTTGAACGAGATCGGCTCACAGATCGACATATCTTCTTGCGCTTTTATGAGCGAAGGTGGAAAGAGTCCAACCCTTAGATCATGCTGATATGGTTAGTAGAATACATAGGGGGCCATCGACACTACATTCACTTCAGAGACACAGACATGGACACACATTTCTGCATCGAGTCAACTTTCCTATCCAAAGTGTTAACTCCACTTTCCTTTTTATTTCATGTTCCATGGGTCATGGATTGTACCACCAACTTAGTTAAAAATCTGGCTCATACAAGGATCAAACTTCGGATCCTTCCCATCGCTCTTATCGCAAAACGGACGAGGAGAGGAAGAAGAGAAAGGAGGAGGAGGCTTGCTACTTGGAAAAAGTGAGGAGATAAAAGAAAAGGGGACGATGAGGGTAGTGCTCCCGACGATGTACAAAAGCGCCACAAAGACTCTCATGAATGCCATAAGGCTACATTATCTATTGCTCCCCCTCGCATCGAAGCTCAGACAGCCGCAGTACAGGAAGTCCCTTCATCCCTGAGTCATAACTACTACAGTTTCCCCCGGTTCTTCTAGCCAAAGGGAGAAGTTTGTACTCTCACCTGGTCCACTCATGCTCCAGGATGCCTACCTGCATTTATTCTTAAAGGGTGTTAAGTTCGACAAGAACATCAAGCCCACCAACAAAATCATTTCCTTGTGCAATCTTGAGATAGTCCACGAGGACTTAGAAGCTGGATTTGATTGGAAGCATCCTTTGAAGGCCCTTTCAGATGTGAGTCATATCAATTACTAGGATATTCTCTCGTTCGAGGCTGAAAGGGCAGACCATAATTAAGCGATCAAGGATTGTGATACTGAAATAGCCAAATTGAAAGTTGAGAGGGATGTAGCCTTAAAGGGAAAGGTCGCTAGAGACAAGTTATTGACATGGGCAGCCTAAAATGGCTTGGCGATGATTATCCTCGAACTCTTGCCATGGTCTAAGAGGAAGTGCTGGTAAGATCAGAGAAGGCCAGGGATATGCACTTCGAGGAAGAATTAATGGCTGCCTATCTCAGCTCCGAAGACATAGACTTTCTGCCTGTCGATAGACAGATTCTTCGAGAAGAGAGAGAGAAGGATGCGTTGATGCTGTTGCCAAGGCTCTTGCTAGCCCAAGCTCTTCGGGCCAGCATGAAACACTTGTTCCTACTTCTCAAGAGCAAACGACAACCGTTCCAATATCCACAACTACTATTTTCGGAGCTGGTCATGTTCATCTATCTTCTGAAGCCTTAGGTTAGCTATACCTTTCTCTAACTATCGTGCAACCCTTTGAGATGGGGACTGCCGTAGGAAACTTCGAAGTTGTAGTTCGTGACCAAATTCAAACTCCTGGATCAGGTTTTCACTCGTCTCTCCAGTGTTCTAGGTGCTTCAATTCACTCTAGAATCATTTATTGAACTACACAACTGTGTTTCCCAAATTGTAGATCAACCTACTCTTCCTTCATTGCCCCCAGCCACTCACTACTTAAGAACCCATGCTCTCTTCACTGCTTCCACTACCATCTCTGCAGTTGCTTTTGGCATGATTCCTGTCTCCAAGTCCAGGGCTAGACTTGATTCTAAGCAGATAGAAGCATTGCAGAATCTGGAGGATATCTTTGTATCTATGAACGAAAAGGTAGTAGTCATTGGTCACTCGGAGCCAATGGATAAGACAATGATGGTGGATAGGACAGAAGAGGAAAAGAAAGGGCTTCAGTTGAAGAAGGAAAAGGAGGAGGCAAAGCACAAGACTCTAACTACTATCAAGCTATGGATGTCAAAGGATGGAAGCGTGGCTATCAGAGGATCTGAGGGGTCTGGTCCCATTATAGAAGAAGGGACTGATAAGGATAGCAGGAAGAAGATCCCAATCCTCTAAGGCAAAGGCAGCAAAGGTGGAAAGAAGTGATGGTGCACTCGAGCGCTGGTGGAGTGGAGTACCTGTGGTCCTTTTGGTGTGCGTATTTTGTGTTGTTTGAGTATGTACACGTACAGAGTCTATGTTTAATATTTCTTTCTTTGTTGCATCAGTGGAGCCTGTATTTTTCTTTGGTTGTGCCCAAATAAGCCGATATTGTGCGGGTTCGACCCCCGCTATCTGGATTGTACAAAAAATGATACTGGTAATGAAAAGATTAGCGTTTCTATTGTAATATTTCCTATGTACTTTCCCTATACTTTACGTATTGTGCCTGTTTATATACCACTGTGTGTACATGATATGATTGCCTGTCTTGCAATTTTCATATTATATACTGCTGTACTGTGTGATGTGTGTATTTACTACAACTCTGTGCATATGAATAGTGTGAGTAGTGTACTTGTTTCTTTAGCGCAACTCTGTGCATTTAAATAGTGAAATTTATAATCAGTTTTGTATACTACTTTACTTAGTTCAATTATGGTTGCCAAAATTCTCTGTTTGGCATAACAGAATTATGGTGTGATTTTTTTTATTTTGACCAAGTGTTAGTATGTGTGCCCCCCACTCCACAGGGCCGGTTACTCGAACACTCGACCTTAACACTTGATCAGAGATCGGGTACTTTGGGCGACTCTTTAGTTGCCGCCATTCGAGTTGTATAGTAGCTCCTGTCTTTGGGAACTTGTGGTTTGGATGCTCGATTGCAAGCATTTTCACCTCGATCATTGTCAAGTTTCTCCAAGTTTGGTATAAAGGACCTATCCGCCTGTTAGTTTCTATCTCCGAAAACTCACAAATAGCTTAATCCCTTGGGTTATCCTGTGATGTCCCTATCTTCGAGCAATGTCGAGTTTTGGCAGGTGTGTGCTGATTTCCTAACTAGCTTGGTGATTTGAGATTTACTAGCGTTGCCAGGGCAATGCCAATACTTGAAGGATGGAGATCAGATTTTATCATCGATCTTGTGGTTTGGAATCTTCGTGAAACTACCGGGGCAGTGCCGGTCTCTTGGAAAGCAGGGATTGATATCTACCAATCCTTTAACAGATAAATTTCTCGACATTGCCCGAGCGCCGCAAGTACTTAGGAGATTCTAAAAATTGTCGATGTTATCGGAGTAATGTCAATGACTTAGATACAAAGGGGTTTCCCCGCATTACCGGGACAACGCTGGTACTTATAAAGTTGGAATTGATTTTTCTATCGATCTAAAGGTTCTGGAGTCAATACCTCTTATCCGAGAGTAAGAAGCACATTTCCAGTTATGTATGCATATCGCTTTCGAGAACAAAGTTCCACTGGTTTAGGGGGTAATGCATATCCTATTGAATGGAGTATAGGTATGTTGCGTACTTGAATGAAGTTCCATTGGTTCAAGTAGCTTTGTACAGCTTATAGTGTGGCACATAGAAGGAGTGCTTACTTGGACGTGGTTCCATTGGTCCAGGAAGCGACGTGTGGCTTATGGGATGCATGCAAGGAATTATTATGTACTTGAACATGATTCACCTGTTCAAGAAGCGATACGCTGCTTATGAGAATAACGCAAGGAAATATAGCATACTTGAACGCGGTTCCACCTATTCAAGCGGTGACATATGGCTTTTGGGATGCACACAAGGAGAACGATAAGTTTCTCGATGCCGCCGGAGTGACAACGAGTCTTCTTGAGGAAATATGAGCCTTCCTGATGCTGCTGGAGCAACATCGGTTCTCAGAAGGCGGGGATCAATTTTCCCTATCGATCCGGCAGTTTGAGTCGATATTCCCCATCGACTTGCGGTTTGCTTATAAGAATGTGGTTCCATTGGTTCAAGAAGCGAGATATATTATTAATAAAAGGGATGGCAGGTCCTGCCTATTTATAATGCCCCAATGTCCATGGATAGGTTATTTGGAAAAATAGAAAATACATAGATAATTATTAAATTTAGAAGTGCCTCAGCGAGATCGTTGTTCCAAGAACGAGGAATAAGAATTTCATCGATCGTCGTTGGCTTGAATATTCGATCTCCAAGTTTCTAGCCGATCACGTAGTCCTTCCCAATTTGGGCCAAGTGCCCCGTACCAGGGAATATTCATTTTAGGATGAGATCTCCCACTTTGAAGGTGCGGCTACGAACCTTGGTGTTGAAGTGTCGTGTTGCTCTTTTCTGGTGAGCAGCAGTGCTTAGTTCAGCTTCCTCCCCCTTCTCACCGATCTGGTCAAGCGACTCGAGCAAGAGCTGCTCGTTTTCTCTTTGATTGACGTGTCACCATCAATGAGAAAGGACTTCAAGTTCCACTGGGATCATCGCTTCTAAACCATATACCAAGGTGAAAGGTGAGTGCCCGGTCGTAGATTTATGTGTTGTTCTGTAAGCCCACAGTGCAAATTGAAGCTCATCAACCTAGTTTTCTTTAGCTTTCGTTAGTCGCTTCTTGATGGTGGATTTGATGATTTTGTTTACTGCTTCCACTTGCCTATTTTCCTGTAGATGGCGTATCGTGGAAAAGCTCTTCTCGATTCGATAATGTTTGTAGAAGTCCTTGAATTCAACACTCTCGAACTGAGTTCCATTATCCGTGATGATTTTCTGTGGTACTCCAAACCCGAAAATTATGTTTTTCGTTACAAAGTTAATCGCTTTTTTAGTGGTAATGGTGGCTAGTGGTTTTGCTTTAGCCCATTTGGTAAAGTAATCAACTGCAACGATAGCATATTTGGCTCCTTCTTTGGCTACTGGTAACATGTCGATTAGATCGATTCCCCAGATTGCAAACAACCAAGGGCCGACCATTTACGTAAGTTCCGAGGATGGGGTTTTCGGGATCTTTGAAAATCTCCGGCGTCGATCACAGCACTTGGCGTAGTGTGCTGCATTTCGGTTGATCGTAAGCCAGAAATATCCATAATATAGAATCTTCTTTGCTAGTGTCTACCCTCCGGTGTGGTCACCGCAGCTGCCTTCGTGGACATCCATCAGAATCTTCTTGACTTTGTCTTTGGTTACACACCTAAGTAGGGAGGAGTAGAAGCCTCTCCTGTATAGTACTCCATTTTATGACACCAATCACGATGCCTTTCAAAGAGCTTCTTTCATTCATTCCGGCCTTTAGGGAGTATTCCCCTGAGCAAGTAGTCCTTGATTGGGGTCATCCATGATTCTCCCTCTTCGATGGTCCCCAGAACCCAATCTACATCCATCTTGTCTATACTGGGAGTTGCCGACACTTCCCTTGGAACCAATCCCATGGCATCTCTAGAGCTAGCTAATTTGGCCAAGCAGTCAGCCTTCATATTTTGCTCTCTGGGAATATAGGCTATGGTGTAGTGTTCGATGTCATTGAGCATTTCCTATGCTTTTGACAAGCATGTAGCGAGATTTTCCCCTTTAGCTTGATATTCCCTCTTTGCCTGACAAACAACTAACTGAGAGTCGTTGTAGATATGCACACCTTTTATCCCTAGTTCCTTTATAATTTTCAATTCTGTTATCAATGCCTCATACTCCGTATAACACCCCGTAATTTGGCATTAGTTAGTTAGTTAATTAATTAGGCTTCAAAAATGGAATTTTTGCAAACGATGGAATTTGACCATGAAACTTGCACCATTGTGTCATGGCGAAATTCTAAGCAACTTTCATAATTGGAATTTTACGATTGGAGTCCAAACGAAGAAGTTACAGACGAAAAATGAATTCGGAACAAAAATAAATAAATAATAAAAATTAACTAAATTAACACGGGCCTACATGTCGACTCAACATTATGGACGGTCGTCCGTTCCCTGTGTAGCGGCTAGGGTAAGCCTAGGCCCAACTGCTCGGATTTGATATATTTTGATCTAACTTTCTGGTTGATTCTAGTGTCTATAAATTCATGGCTAACCCTCCTTTCTCTTCTCATATTTTTATCGAGGCAGTAGCGAAAATGTGCCATTTCTTCTTCTCCACTTTCTTTCTAAATTATAAAAATAAGATATTTGTATCTATATTCATACAAATTAGAGAAGAATAGAAATCTAATAAAAAGGAGAAGAGAAGAGAATCAACTATACACGTATTTGAGGTAATTTATATATATATATATATATATATATATATCTTTATTTATTATCTCTTCCAATCCCAAATCCCTTCTCAGATCTGTAATTCTAATATATGTATATACCATTTTTATACATATTTCTCAAATTAAAAAGGATTTGGAGACGAATCAAATGTTCTATTTCAGATCTGGAGATTTGGATCGCTTTTAAAAGGTTAGTAGGAAATTTTATAGATTTTATAATATGAAAATTATCCCATTGGTGTTTATTTGATTATTATGCCTAGATGGATAATTGTATATGAGTTGTAGGCAACAAATTGAATATAATCTGAATATAATAAATCGTCTACATATTCTTGTTTATGAATTGATTTAGAATTGTTTACAACCTGGTCTGGAAATCAGTCCCAAAAGTACGAATTTAGAATATTGATTTGAATGAAATTTGTTTAAGATCTGAAAAGGGTTGTATAATAATGTTATGAATTTGGATTATTACCTTAATCTTGTGGAATGTAAACTTTTCTATGTTTGGAATTGTTGGAATTTAGATCCGTTTAATATTTGTAAATTAGTTTGATTTCTCCCTTTTTGAAAAAATACAGCGTTTGATCTAGCAAGAAATAGATGCAAATAAAAAGAGAAAAGATGTGGAAAATATGAATTCATTGTAGTTTACACTGTCTATTTCAGTATTAAAAGGAGATTATTCCTTGTGATTTCAAATGATGTAATTTGTTATATTTTAAAGTTAAATATTTTGTTTTGGACTAATTTATAGAAATTATAGCAGATAATCTTTTTAGATATGATTCCAACAATTGAATGTGGAAAAGAATATTTAGTGAAGATATATAACTAGAATATATTTGATAAAAGTTGATATTTGTACATAATTTACTATGCTTATAATAATTAAATAAAACTTAGCGAATAACGACGCTTACACGTAATATTTGCAAATAGGATAATTAATTAATGGGAAAGGAATTTAAAAGGTTGTAACTTCAATAAATGGAAAATAAATGGTAATAAATATGGGAGTTGCAATAATTTGGTAGTGTAAATGGATTAAAGGGACCAATAAATAAAGAAGTTGAATTAAAACTATGGAATAGTTAAAAGGGTTACTAATTTGAAAATAGTAATCATACATATATGTCTTAGGAATTGTCCATTAGGATTTTATTGACAAATTGATATTTATGAGCATAAAAAGGGGATTTATGGGTAGATAAGCATTTGAGGTAGATCTTATTGCCATAAATAAAAAGGTAATTAGTAAACTAAGTCTAATGTCTACCTAAGATAATATAAGTAAAGACTTAGGATGGTTAATTGGACATAGTAGGTTAGTGACGCGAGGTAAGTAAAGTCACTCGACGAAAGATCGCCCTTCACTTTGAGGCTACCAGCAGTCGGGTGCACTTATTACTGATGTGAGATATCAAAAATCCTAGGACCCATGATGGGGTGAGTGTTGGGACATGCTTTCTTAACTAAAAAGTATTAAATGGTCCAAATTTGGAATTAGGAGCGGTGAGGGATATCTCCATAGGGTTTCGCGTCTGGTTTAAGGTGTTAAGTGTCTGTAGGGTCCGCCTCTCTCCTAAAAGGAAGTATTAAGTAACCCAGTGAGATTCCAAATAAATAAGGATGTCTCTAAAAGGGTTTACTTCAGTGTTGAGGTATTAAGTGACTATTTTAGGGCTCGTCTCCCTACCGAAAGAAGTAACCTAATGAGATTCCATATTTATAATTAAGAGTAATAGTGGATATCTCGGGAATGGTTCGCTTTGGGTTTGATGTATTAAGTGACTAATCTAGGGTTTGCCTCTCTCCTAAAAAGAAGTATTAAGTAACCTAATGAGATTCCAAGCGTTGTCAGCTAGATAGTACCAGTGAGAGTCTGCCTTGGGGTTAGGTATTAAATGACAAAGGCCTACTTATAAATTAATGTTAAATGGTCAGGGCTCTACCTAGTCCTTATTAATGAGGTACTAAGTGGCTTGGATACAATATCTCACATAGCTAAGGTTGTAATAATGTTATTACCCATGAGGAGTCCACCTGAGATAGGTATTAAGTGACGTAGGACCTGCCTAGAACATAGGTATTAAATAGTTATAAGTCCGCCTAGTCCTTTTAAAGGTATTTTGTGGCTTGGGTACTGTCTCTTACACGGCTACGATTTATTGTGATAGGCGTGGTAATAGTTGGACATTAAATGTCGGAAGCCTTAAATAAAGGTTAGAGGTCTTTGTAGCTAGGACCCACCGACCATTGACAACATTGTTAGAAACCACCTTGGGAATAGGTCTTAAATGACGGGGTCTACCTTGATTGAGGTCTTTGTAACATCCCCCACTTGGAGGCCCAAAACTAACGGCTACGGATGATGCATTCATCCATAGTTATTAATCCTCGGCGACCAAATACGGTAATGTTAGATACATTGATATAACAGAAACACATGGATATGTAAAAAAAATTAAAATCACAAAAAATTTTCACATTCTATTCCAAGTCATTTCAAATTCATTACATAATCCAATACAAGAACCACGTTAAGAGAAAATTTAATTATTACAGCATACGCCAAGAGCGACATATGAAGATGTCCCCTTGGATGATCAGAGTATATAACTAGGCAATTAAACATTTATGCCTTTACAAAAAAACGCATTGGTCAAAATAGAAAAGAACTCTAAATAGCTAGCATGCCTCCTGCACATCTTCGGAAGCTTATTCATCTAAAGAGGTACCTGAAAACCTCAACTCTCAGACTACTCAAAATCAATTGAGCACCCGAGAGTTTAAGGGGAAAACGTTAACTTCGAGTCAAACATAAATCTTGGTATGAATAATAAACTACCATCTCAAACCATTTAGATATCTAGTGAGACCACGCCGCTTAGCGGAACGGGTTTTCCCCTCACTAGTATCTTATTCAAAAATTTATAAAACCATATACTGTGCTCCTGCATCCATAATGGTTAAAACATAACAATTTAAAATATTATGATGATATGCAAAACAAGTAAATCAATTCTAGATTACCCATCCCCATTCATTTTGACTATCTGTCTCAGTTATAGTTTTTAGGGTTACTATTAACCTATTAGTTTTCATGGGCTGACTAATAACCTGTTTAATGTTTATGGACTCCCTGTCCTACTTCATAGTTTTCATGGGATCACTAAGAACCTATTGGCCTCTGCCAATAACATCATTGTTTCATGGGTTCTCCCTGAACTTATTGGTAACTCCAATAACTTCCTTCTTATCCTAGTTTTCATGGGTTGACTAGGAACCTATTGACATCTGTCAATAACTTAATCCAGATATAGTTTTCATGGGTTCACTACAAACCTATTGGCTCTTGTCAATAACTCAATCTAATCATAGTTTTCATGGGTTTACTATGAACCTATTGGCTTCTGCCAATAACTTTTTCTATACTTAGTTTTCATGGGTTTACTATGAACCTGTCTACCTGACAACTTCTTTAATCAATATTTAAGCATCCTACATTTTGGTCTATCTGACCTCCGGGATGCAATTCAACTCATTCAGTTGTTAACTTAATTTACATTCACTACTGGGTCAACCTAGCTGGTTATTCTGCCCTTCCCCAAAATACAGTTATGGGTCCATCACAATGTGAATATATATATATATATGTATGTATGTATATATATATATATGTATGTATGTATGTATACGAAGAAGTAAACATAATAATATAATAATACCAACACCTGTGGTTTAGTATCCTTAAAATCAATTTATATAAAACTTGGTTAATCCCTTTAACCTTTTAATCATGGAAAACTTCTTCCAAAACTCCATACTTAAAATCATTTCAAAACTCTTTTATTGTGCCATAATTTTCCTTTAAAATGAGATTGGGTTATTTGTTTTGAAAATTAAGGCTTTCAAAACCTTTAATCATTACTTTCGAAACCATTGGAAAACTTCCTTTTGAAATCCCTAAAATCTTCTTTTCAAAACTCTAAGCACCTGCCTTTCAAAACACTTTAAAACCTTTCTTTCGAAACCTTTCGAATGTATTAAAGTGAAACCATTCAACTATAGAAGCTTAGCCTCGAAACACTACAACAAAAAGGACCTTTCGTAGCGTTTTAAAAGTGCTGCAATAATCATTAGCGGCATTTCGAAGAACGCTGCCTTATATCATGCTGCAATAGAGTTAGGAAATTCTGCAACGTTTTTGAAATGTTGCTAAATAAATGGCTATCGATGCATTCAAAAACCGCTGCAGTAAACTAATATTTGCAGCGTTAATTAAATGCTGCAAACTCATTTAGCAGCGTTTTGGCAATGCATTCTAATATCATTACTTCAAGAGAACCAATATTATCGCTGCAGTTTTGAAACACTGCAAAAGTAAGTTATGCAGCTTTTTTGAAACGCTGCGGTATATCAATGTTTTTGCTACATTTTACAACTACTGCAGCAGTTTTAAAACAATTATATAAACCATGAATAATATATTCAAAACAGCTCAACTTATAAAACACTGATATATATATATATATATATATAATTCGATATTATAAGCAGTTATAATGATTAAACATAATCAAAGCTACATCAATTTCATATACCATAAAATTTAGTCATATACAACGTTTCATGAGCAATGTTTTAAGAACAAATTTAATGACATAAAATCTTACAAAAAGATCTTGTTAAAAGACAAAATATAAATCATGGAAAGTCCAAGTTTGTCTCCTTCAAAATTCCAATATGCCTATAGGAAAAAAAGGCAATAGAGATCAGCATTAGAAGAGAACAAATATGAATTTATTATATAAAAGCCAAAAAGGAAATGAGATACATACAGTGATCCATTATAATGTCAATTTTCACATATTCCGTTATCATTTCTCTTTTTACTTTTCGTTTACTACTAACTCAAAAAACCCAAGCATTTGATCCAATTAAAAAGAAAGTTGACTTAAAAAAACTCAAATTCAAGTGTAAAATAGTGTACAATCGGTTAAAAAGACAAGATTATCATTCACTTGACTTTGTATCACCAATATAACATCCCAGATTCACCTAAAGTTCTTATCCAAAGCAAAATACCCTAAATTTAGTTCGGCTTCATCAAGAGGCCCAGGTGGATATTGCCTAGCAAACTATGATGGCAGGAATTCTCTAGTAGTGTAAATGTATTCTATGTTCAAAAAATAGTTGATGTTAATATTCATCACAGTGTGACTACATACAAGCTATTTGTAATATTAAACATGTTGGTAATATTAATTAAGTTTACTATCTAATTTGTATGTGTCATGGCTTATCTATAGATTAAATAATACATTTTCACAGAATATAGCTAAGATTATATATAATAATTATCCTTAACATATTATATATTATTTATGATCATGAATGAAATATATTTTATCATATATCAATGTAATAAACATTTTATTATCTTCATAAGAAAATAGTTCTACATCGAGTAAACTAATTCTTATATCAAGAGAAAAACGTTCAAATGCTTTAACCAAATTGAAATTATTTGTCATAAACTTGTATTGTTGTTGTTCTTGCTATAAACTTAGATAATTTTTATAAAATTTAGTTAATTTATTATTATTATTTATAAAACTTAGTTAAATTATTATTTTTATTATTATAAATTTAGTTAATTTTTATAATACTTAGTAAGCTTGGCTAATATTTTATAATTTATTATTATTATAAACTTAGTAAATTTTTAAAAACTTAGTTAACTTATAATTATTTATAGAACTTAGTTAACTTAGTTTAACTCTTATTCTTCTTCTTCTTCTTTCTATATTATTATAATAAATTTAGTTAATTTTCATAAAACTTAGTTAACTTTGTCAATATTTTATAATTTATTGTTGTTGTTATTATTATTATTAACTTAGCTAATTTATTATTATAATTATTTATAAAATTTAATTGACTTATTTAAATTATTATTATCATTATTACAAATTTAGTTAACTTTTATAAAACTTAGTTAACATATAATATAATTTATTATTATTATTAATAACTTAGTTAATTTTTTATTATTATTATTTATAAAACTTAATTAACTTAGTTAAATTATTATTATCATTATTATAAGTTTAGTTAATTTTATAAAACCTAATTAACATTATTAATATTTTATAATTTCTTATTATTATTATTATTAACAACTTAGTTAATTTTTTATTTGGATAAATCTTTAACTCTAGGCAAAATATAGGAGCCATTAGCATGTACCATAAAACTGGATTGAGTTTAAGGGCAACTAGTGGAGGGACCCCTTCAGCTAAGAAGAGGAAGGCGATCCATGTTGCGAAGAAGAAGTTAACTCTTATTGGATGGTAATACTCTCTTTTTACAGCTTCGAAGTATAGTATTGCTTTAAGGATGTATATGATTGATACTGTGGACATTAGTGCAATTGAGATGCACCATAAGATGAAGTTAATGAATAAACATGCTTTTGGAGAAAATAATGAGCCGTGTTCAGCTATGCTTTTCCATAGTATAGCTTGACTGCTCACTCCAAAAGCATTCAAACTGGATAATTTCGATAATTTATGCCTGTAATGATAGAACGCTTCAAAGTGGATAATTTCGAACTTCATTTTCAAATTTGATAAACAAAAACACAAAGGATTCCCTTTTCAAAAATGTTATAAATATTGAACTTGAAAGTATTCAAACTCTTTATAATTATGCAAGTGGTAGTTGTGTTTATCCCTACATGTTACAATGTTATTTTGACTAGCACAGATGGGATAATTCTTCGTGCAATTATAGAACAAGCTCCTGATTCCAGGACGCAAGAGCATGTATAATAGGCTTCACTATTTAGTTTTAGTTGGTTGTGGAATTCCTTTAAATCAAATTCATTGTTTTTTCTTTCTTACAGAACTTAGATTGAACTGAAGTATGACAGTTGGTCGTGCTCTTAATCCAATGCATCAACTAGGTCAAGTACAAAAAAGGAGATGACTAGCTTCAGTAATGAAGTTTGTTTTATAGTTTTTAGTTTCTACTTTAAAACAAAAAATGGCATATAATGCTTAATTAGTTTAGAAATACAATCATGTCATGAAAACAAACTAGTAAGGAACATGCAGTTCGGACTGTGACGGATTGACTAAGCAAACCATGCCCGAGAGCTTGTGATTACCGAGTAAAATTTAAAGGGGATAAGCAAGCCTATAGGTGTTCAGTTTGAACTATAAATGGACTATTTCAGGCTAAAGTTTTAATGACATTGCTTCAGTCTATGATATTAAGATACAAGTGTGTGCGCATTTGTGCTTCTATGCTTTTCGGACAATTTGTTTGTGACAGTGGTTGGCAATTTGAAAATCACAATATTGGCATAACTATGTATCACAGTCTATGTAGTTGCTGCCATATTGTACTTTAATATGTGGTCTCACTTCTGTCTCCGTAAAGAGGTTATGATATCTAACTGGTGTTCTTTCTTTTGGCTCCACAAAGAGGTTATTATTGACATAATCAAATGATTTAGTCCCTCTTGTACATTCCAAAACATGGCATTTATTTATTTCTAAAGCATTTATTAGCTTAATAATCAAATACTACAGATAAATATATTTCATTAACAATAGTGATCTAACCTCATACTATAGAACCCTATACTTATCTGTAATCTTTAACACGTTGAAATAATCCAAACTTTATGGCAGTTTATTTCATCCTTTGGAAATACTATAATCCTATGAAGTTTATGTTCGATGTAACTAGGCCTAATCCATGTTCACTGTAACTATGCTTAAGCAATGTCATCTTATGCAAACCCACACGACAATTATAGCTTCATTCTCAAAATGCATAGACTAAGATTCAAATCGTTTCTTAATTTCTTGATTTTCCTAAACAAGAAGGAGGATCAAATTTTTCTACTTAATATACATTCTAAAGAAATCATGGTTAATACAAAGTCGTTATCAGCTTGCATATGATAGATGATCAACATATAACTTAGTAATAGTATATATACCTAGCGACTCCATGGTAAATAGAAGTTCTCTGACCAAAAGTTTCGACAGGCTTTTTGACCTCTGCCACAACGATCTTGCTAACATCAATGTCACAGTCAGTGGGCAACATGGAAGCACCTGCATGGAAGAAACTAGCTGCGCCTATACTTCTCAACTCATCATTACTGTCCACGTTAATCTCATTAACTCATTGTTACCGTTGTTGGCATCCGCTTCTCCGCTAGTGAACTTAGCCTATTGGTTACCGCCACCGCTGCCGATTCACACGGTTAGGCAATTATCAATTGCATTTACTTGTATAATTTGGGGTCTTTCTAAGAAATGCATGGTCAAATAGTACACTGAATGTTGCAAAAGAAATAGTTTACACCTCACCAAGCCATACTTTGTGTTGGCAAACTTAATAATCATGTAGAAAAAAAACATTCAAAGTATGTGAATTAAATTATCTCCTTAACACAAATATAACAAAAAAATTTGTTCAGGCACCAACAACATCACATAGGAAACTATTGATTTCATATGAATAAAACCTGCTTATCGACAGTTTGTATGTTAAAAATCAATATCTAAAGTGTCCATATCAGACAAATTTCCATAACCCTCTTTAATTGCGCAACAAGAAAAGATTATTAAAAAGGTGTTAAAATGAACAGCATTGTTATAGGAAGTGGATGAACAAACTTAAGAAATAAAGAATTTGACTACACCAACTAACAATTAACAACAATGGCATACTGCTGAAGCAAGCCAAACAAAAGGTTATCATACTACAGCATACACATTTCTAATATGTATACTTTGTTATTCTGTGTGTTTTTAATAGTAATGGTCATACTATATTCAACAGCGGTGCTATGTCTTATTTGCTTAGAGATAAACCACATGTTAACGATAGATGTTCATCCATATGGTTTTAAGAAATCATATCAAACTGCAAATACATATGCTTGCCTCTCGACTATATAATATATAATGCCTCTCAAATATATTATATAATGCATCTCCACTATATTAACGGTAATTACATATGCTTGGTCGGATGGTAGATGTTCATATAATGCTTGCCTCTCAACTATTCAAATTGCAATTTAGAATTTTTGCAGGCATATATCTGGCATTCGAAATTATGTAAATGCTTGCCTATCTCAACTATTCAAACGAATGCCTTTCTCAACTATCTCTGGCATTTGAATAGTTGAGATATTTATTAACGGTAATTATATATGCTTGGTCGGATGGTAGATGTTCAGATAATCATAATAAGTGCAATTCAGAATTTCAAATTCACATCAGAAATCAATTTAACATTAATATGCAATAAAAGTACAGTTCAAACGACAAACCAAATATGAAACAAACAATAATCAAGTTAATCAAATGATAAAATCAAGTTAATTGGCATAAACAGTAACTGAAATATTAAATGTACCTTGAATTTGTGATTTATTGTGCTCTAAGGTTCTTAGTTGGGATAGTTAATTTGACTACATGGGAGGAGGGACGCTGCACCAAAGTAGAAGAAGGCTGCGAAAAGGAGGTCCTAACTAGTGAAAAGGAAGAAGTAGACAGGTGACTTAAATCAAAGAAGAGGGGAGGGGAGCAGCGTTCATTGGAGGAGGGAGAAGAGGTGTAGTGTTGATTGACAAGTTTTGGGGAAAGTAATTAGGATGTTTGAGAGGGAAAAAGGAATTGGGGAAAAGTGGGAAAGTAATTAGGGCGAGGGAAAGCAATTTGCATAAAAAAGACCCGTGTACTAGTGCATTTGGGAGGGAAAGTAATTAGGCGGCGTTTTGTTAGTATTTGATTATGTTTTGAGACATAACAAGCAACATTTTGTATTAAAATACTGCATACTAGTGCTACCAAAAACGTATTTTCTTATAGTGAAACCATTTGAAAGTACCCTTTCTGAAACCATTGGGTTTGTATTTAAAATATCTTTTGGGTCAAAGTGAACAAAAACGAAAGTACCCCTTTCGAAACCATTATTTATCATATAAAAGTGTTTGGGGAAAAACTTGATGGCATTGGAACCATCCTTTCAAAGGCTAAAACCATATAAGTAAAACGTTTGTAGGTTAGCTTCGAAACCCCTTTCGAAACCATTAACCCCTTTCGAAAGCTTTAGGAAGTGGATCATATTTACAAAACAAAGGCTTCCTTTCGAAAGCATTGACATCTTCAATTCCTTCGAAAGGAATAAGGTCGGTAGAAGGGTTTCTACAAGTTCGAAACAACCCATTTTCAAATTATTAGTTTGGAAACTAAGTAACTCATTCGAAAGCTATACTTTAAACAATAAGGCGGCAACCCCCCTTTCGAAAGCTATTCAAAAGGCCTCTTCGAAAGCATCTATTTCGACACCTGCAAAAGCATTTAGTAAAACAGGCAAGCACATTTCTTTAGAAAATAAAACGAAGGTTTCGTTCCCATCGGAAGCAATGTTTCGACACCATGCCTTCCGCCTTTCTCCAATCCAGTACGTACCAATGTTGATACCTTTTGTATTAGTTTCGGCTTCATGGGGTTTCGACTTGATTGAAGGCAGAAGCTATGAGTCGAAAGGTGCTTCTAAAAGAGGCGGAACCCACTTTTCTGGATAAAAGCTGATTAATGCCAATATATTTAATTAACATGTATAACAATTTGTAGCCCATATATTTAATTAAGCTCGGCCTCTAGGTTTATTTTCAAATCTCAATCTCCTTATCACTCTAACATTTACATTACTCTATTTAATTTATCTAATTAAATCTCCTGAATAATGTTATTAAAAATTAGGGGTGTTACAGTCTTAAATGGAAGAGTTTGCCTATTACTCTTTTAAAAGTATTTTGTGATGATTATAGAAGCTCGCTTCATATTTAGAAGTACTAAGTGGCAAATGGGTTTGGAATTATTGGGTGGTTGATAAGGCTTCATTAGTATTTTGTACTTTGGAAAGGGGTAGGTAATAACCGTGTATGCAATGCAAGGTTGGAGTTGATAACCTTAATAGACATAACAATTAAATGGAAACCAATCAGTATGAATTTATGTTATGAACAGTTTATAAATTTTCCAGTCACCAGAACGTTGTTTTGACCCCCTCCTTATTACAACCCACATGATAGATTTAGAGGGACATGTCAATGGATATGTTTAGTCGTTGGAGATGTCTTCCTTTCACTCATGCTCGATGCTGATGTGATAATCTGTTATCCAACGAATACCATTAATTCTAAGGTAAAAGTCATAGTCAATATTCTTATCCTATTATTGTTTCTGTTGTGAATTTAGATTTCTATCAACCTTTGATAATGCTCATGCTTATTTCTAGGTACCAAATCCAACGATCTATGCTTTGATGGACTTAAATTTCGATTTTTGTCAAAATTTAAGCCCTTTAAGATACAGATTGTTACATTTGGTATCAGAGCCTAGGTTAGTAGATCAGAGGAATTAGGATAAATTGAGAGAACGTATTTGTACTTTCCTATCTAGTAATATTATATTTTTACATTAGATTCTAAGGATTACGACTATAGAAGCAGTTGTTGTTCCACTTCGAAGGAATGGGCAAAGCAATTATGGGTTGGAAATATCTTAGAGTTAAGATTTTCACGCCGACTCCAAAGTACCCCATGGAGTGCTGGCGATGCATAGGGCACTGTTTATGAAGAGCATGAGTTCGACATATGGCTGAATCCCGAAGACTGGAGGCGTTGGACTTAATGGTTAAGATTCTAGCTACCTTGTGATTTTGGATTTTGATGATGAGTTCCAGTCAGTCATTGATCACCTCTTTAATGGAAAACCAGATTTTATTTGGGGAACTATTGTCAATTCCTTAGCCCAAAACCTATGAGAGAATTTTATAAAGTATATTTTTGAAATACCTTAGAGTTTGGAAAAAGGATTTTCAAAGAATTTCTTTTTCCAAGGATTTATTTTGGAAATTTTGTTTTGGGGAAGTTTTGAAATTTTAACTTTTACAGAAACACGTATACTACTACATTGTTCATGTTAAGAAATTTTAGTTTGTAAAAGTTAATTTTTGAAATCCTTAAATATTTATATGTATATATATCAGTAAAGGGTTGATTTTTGGCAAGGAAATCGTTTTCCAATTGGAGAAATTTGTGTTTTAAAAATGTTTTTGGAAATCCTGAAATGTTTATATATTTGTATAAGTTTGATTTTGAAGGGAAGTTTTGGTACGAAATTGTTTCTATTATTTAGAAACATGTATAAAGGAGCATATATTTAGCTCATTGATTTTTTGGTTTATAAATTGAGACTTTTAAAATCTTCTCTCTTTAAGGTATAGAATAAATAGGAATGACATTCAATTTTATTGGGGTATGTAGTTTGAAGTGTTGTTGTACCCACCAGCTATTGAACAAAATATTTTCCTGCGAAGTAGGTAGGAAATAATAGCTAGAATATTTTCATGTTTTTGGAATTGTTGTTGGTCGCAATAGTTTTGTTGGGACTGCCATGAATTGCTAGAGTATGGTTTAGGGCTAGGCGGTAGGCTTTCACACCGCCGTATTGAGGACGGGAATTTTCGGACCGTGTCGAATCGAAGGAGACAACGCAAAATAATAATAATTATTTAATTCGCTCCTATTTGGATCTAGGTTCAATTAACACCCAAAGGCCGTCTAGTTGTTGAACAATTAGCGTTAAACCTAGAGTGGTCTACCAGTTAACGAATTTTGGCACAACTTGTACTTGGTACGAGACAATAAAAGTCACATCCGAATTTCCCTAGTTGCATTCCTTCGTTCCTCCTTCCTCAACATTCTGAACCCAATATCCATCCTCGTCCTCCTCCTTCAAGTAGCAGCCTCTCTCTTCCGTCTCTCCCCTAAGCAACGTCATTATTCCCTAGGAGCAGTGCCTCGTCTCCCCTTCATGCCAGTTTTGCACGTTAGATCTTGCATCTCCACCACTCCAGATCTAAACTCTATTTCCTCCCACCAACTATCTCTTAGCCCAATACACCTTTCCGCACCGCTGGTTTTTCCTTACACCACTATAGTCTTAACCCTCAAGAGGCCACTTGGATGAACCATAATAAGTAAAAGGTTTCGCCGCTTTTGGGTTGGAAGAGTTATTTGTCGCGGTATGATTTGCATAGATCCTCAGCTTCGAGACTTTTGAGCAGGAATGTTACCCATGCTGCACTGCCTTTTCGATGGAGGCAATAGTTTGATTCGTTCGGAGGTGAAGGGTGTTTTGATTAAGCCGACTAATGATGATCTCATTGAGATTTTGGAGGCCTCCGCGAAGGACATGGACTTGGATGATTTTGAAGTGACCGACTCAAAGATTTTGCAGTAGATCTTTTCCCAAGAGTGTTTGGAAGATGGATAATCTATGTTCGACTGCTCGCCTGATTATGTGCATCATTCAACACAACATTATCCCTAAGACGAGAAGTTACGATTGGATTTATCCCACTATATGGAAGACCACCTATGCTAGTATTGGCGGCATTGCCATTTGTTGGACCTGCATCCTTATGATTCAATTTGTTGATCAAGGTAGCACTCCACAGAGTCATTTTCCGTATTTTCACCTATCCACTCTCGTCTTTAGATAATACAGATGAACCTCCATGGAGAGGAAGTTTAGTAGAAGGTTTATTCTGCCATCATTAGATCCTTCTTTAGGAAGATGGCAATTCCAAACCCATCAGTAACACTAGTAGTGCCAATGGTACGAATTTAGGTGTATAGCCGCCATGCTACGACCATTCAAGGGTCACAATAATGGATTGAGATCCAGCCATGGAGAAAGGCATCTCGTAGTCTGTAGGCATTATTTTAGGAGTTAGGGTGTTGTTGTCTTTTCCCTTCCATCATTTTTTCTTTTCTTTTAGGTTGTTTGGGTTATAACTGTTAGTTGTCTCTTGTAAAAGGCACGCACGATATTATGAGTTCCTATTTATTTACTGTGTTATTGTTTTTGAATATGCAAACCGCTCCTATATATGTATAGTAAAGAAGCAGTATAAATATAGGAATTTTATAAAGACACTTGACTAACATAATGCAACATAAGACTAGAAGTTTAGAATAGTTGGAAAATTTAGTGAAGGACATGATAAAGTTGTTTTGTTATGACGGGTCATTGCTCATGTTTCTTAAAAGCTAAGGTAGCGTTTGGTTTGCGTTTTGAGTTTTCAATTTTGAGTTTTCATGATCATTTTCAGTTTTTCATTTTGGAGATTTTCATTATTTTCCAAAATGCGTTTGGATGTTCCTTTGTTGGAAACATGTTTTAAAAACTGAAAATAGAAAAATGCATATGGTTTGAAATATTGTTTTCATATTTTGAAATTTTGAGTTTTCTTTTTGGTAATTCAAACGAAATTAAATAAAAACTAGTGCCATTATATCCAGTTACTAATTAAAAATCGAAAATAGATAAAAGACAACACACTAAATTCTAAACATAATAATTAAGCCTTAAAGATAACACAACATTTTAAAGTACATAAGGCCAAATTGTATAGGAATAAAATTACAATAAAATGATTCATAATAAGGTCTTAGACATGTAACATAAAAGATACATCAAACAAAGATAAAATTGAGAGAGAACAACTCAAGCGTCTTTCACAATAATATAATAGATATATCAACCATAAATTTTGTAAGCAACGTGTCTGAGATGTGTTCCGAATCATATCTGCACATGGTAGTACAAATGTAAGACACATACTGGATCATTTCACAAAATTAGAATAAAAATGAGAGTTAGTATTAATCTAAAATAAATGCATCTGACAATTTTTTTATGATGGACATGTTACTAACTTAGAGGACATAAGAATAGGCCCACGAGAGGAATATGGAAAAGTTAAAAGGAAGGAACTCCTAGCATATTCATAGATCAACAGAAGCATTCATATAATCTATTGTTGAAATGATTTTTATTTTGTTGAATGATGTACCAAATGTAACATGATATAATAATCAGATGGTGAATTAATTTATTGTTTAAACTTTAATTTGCTCAGACATGATTCACATTGCAATGAAACAAGATGGAATGAATTTTGAATTTGAAGTAGAAATAAAATTGTACCTGAACTATATATGATGAGTTGTTACATACTCATTCCACATCTATGTGGCTAGTTGATCTCTAACTTGCCCCATTTGAGTTATTTGACTAACATTAAACTGCACAACTTCTTCATGACTTGACTCCAATGTGGATTGAAATATCATATTCTTGGATGAATATTCGGAAAATAGAGTATCCAACTCGTGCTCCTCCTGAATGAAGTTGTGTATTATGCAACATGCAATTGGAATTTGTCTTTGTCTAGAAAGAGGAAAATTTGTCATCGGCTTTAAAATGGGAAATCTTGCTTTTATAACTTCAATACAACACTCAATGATTTTCTAACATGATGAATTTCTGTAGTTGAATAAGTCTTCCTTTCCACATAGTCTTCCTTGTCCGTTATAGTCACGTAAATGATATCTTTTTCCACGATAAGGGGAAAGAAACCCAGGTATGTTTTGGATATCCGGAATCAACAAGATAAAATTGTTCTGGAGATAAATAACGAAAACAATCACTTGAGAAACTTTATTTTTGCATTAGCAAATTATAAATATTTGTAAAAATGTGGTTATCCATCATAAATAAAGTTATTTGAGAGTACCTCCTCGTGGCATTAGAAAGTTATTGCTTGGTTTTGAAACTGCATCAATAAATACTCGAGAATCATTAGTTGTACCTTCCCATCCAGCATATACAAATATGAATCTCATGTCAAGTCACATGCAACCCTCACATTTTGTGTTACAACATTTTTCCTTCCACGAAAAGATGTTTGCCTTGAAGAAGGAGCCCATGCTGAAACATGCGTTCCATCTATTGCCCCAATACAATTCTGTTGTATGATATCAAATAACATATTATTATTATTAGATTGCCAAGTAAATAAATATTTTATATATTTAATCGTATCACCTTGAAATGAGGATACTTTCGCAAAAGACGTTCATGGACGGTATCTTGATTTTTTGGTTGAATAATCTCCGTGCCTAACAAGCAAACAGATCGCAAAACTTTACGAAACCATTTTGAGATTGTATGATTAGAATGTTGAAAACGATCACCAATCACACTATAGCGTGTAGTGTGTCCTATAACCATCAAAAACATAGCAACCCCCTCCTCAACGTCGACTTTTTTTACCATTTCTTAATAATCCCTTTTCTTTTAAACATCACAGAAGTTCAAAAACACATGTTTTTTCATGAAAAACATTTGATGATAGATAGTTGGATGCCCATTTAAAATTTCAAACATTTTTCCGGTAAGAGATGATGTCCTACAAGGTCTCTTACTAATAACACTTCTTCGGTTAGCAACTAAATAGCTAAACGTCATTATATCATCAATGTCATCTGATGTAAGGTTATCCATTAAATCATCTTCGCTTGAACCATCATCTCATTAGAGACACTAGTATGTGCTAAAAGATCAGAAAATAGATGATGCTCGGAACGGAGATGGTTCCATTTTCTTGTCAATCCCGTAATCTAATTTCGTTGCTCGAATCATTGTTGATTAATCTGGCCCCATACATCTTTTGTGAAAGTAGAGCATTGTAATCTTCCAGCTTTCACATTCTCATAGAGTATATCAATGAAAATCTTCTTGTTCTTTGTGGACCATGACATTGGTTCTTTTGTTTTTCCACCTCCCATGTTCTATTTTTTAATATGAAAGCAACTTTATAAGCATATGCTATTTAATATGTCATCTTCGTATTTGATAAAAGAAAATCTTGTAGTATTATGACATTGGTTCTTAACTTTATCATTTTGGCTTGTCTAGGAAGAGAACAACTTAAAGTCAGTTGTATTATAAGTGATAATGAATGGAAAAGTGAGCAAAATAGAAGCTTAAGTAATGAGATAACATAAGTGATTATGAAATCAATAATTTGAGTGATTTCTGGTTTTGCAACACAACCAAGAGAGGAGAATTCATTTTCAATGAAGCATGGAACCAAAAAGGAATTCAACTAGAAAAAGTAAAGTGGGTTAAAATGGTATGGAAAATAAAGCATTTCATTTCCCCCTTTTTTCCAAACAGTAGTTGAACAAGCATTTTATCTTATTATTTGTGTTTCTGAGATGGTTAAACTCAAAAGATGCATTCGTCCAAATGACATTACAATAAACGCAACAGAAAATATGCTCTAATTCCACAATGTCTTGGAGAAAGGTCTTTACTTCCGCAACTCATGGTGAAAGGTCCATTAAAAATAAAATATTGACATTGGAATGGTTGTTTAAACTACACTTGAATTTTATATCAATACTAATATATGTAGTCATACACTTTAATGCTTTTTGCAGGTGAAAATAAGTAAAACATTATATATAATACAGTTACATGGCTAGCAGTTTGGATTGATCCTATAAATAATTATGTTTATGTAGCAGCTAGCAGTTCACTGAAAGGTTCAGGCGACAAAGAGCAGTATGAACAAGCTTGGTGTCCTATCTGATACTATTTTTACCTTTTGCAATTCTTATAATCCCAAGTCACTTAAGTAATGCATGCCCTTGTAGAATTACATGGATGATATTCATGGAACATATATACGTATTTTAGCAAAAGATCTTACAAAGAGAAAGATTGTAGCTACTACTTATTTTAAAGCATGTACTTGGAGCTATCAGCGAAAAATTAAGTGCAACTTTTTTGAGGATTTCTATATTTATCAGGATGCTCTTTATTTATGCTAGCATGGTGGGTTTCCAATCTATGAAATTCATTTAAACCGATATATCAGAAAATTCTAATTCTGGCTCAATTCAGATTCGAAGTTCAGGAAAATTTCAAACTATACAAGAATAAATAAATCATACTTCAGAATTACAACAAAATTTGTTGCAATAGTTTTAAATAGACTTGGAACTATAAGGTAAAGAGGGTACCTTTTAGATATTGTAACTCTTAGAGCATGCACAAGGGAAATAAAGAAAGTTGAATCAGCTTTCAATTGTCAACCCACAGGAAATCCTTTATTCAAGCTGCTATAGAAATCAAAAATGGAACGCTGCTATAAAGGAATGGCATAAGGAAACTACTAGTGAAGCATAATCAATTGATCAGATCAAAAGGCAGAATGATGAGATATACTCCAGATCGGTGGTCAATCCACATGATGATGAGTTGATAACATGTTGTAAATAAAATATAGATAATCTTTATGCTGAGATGTGATAATTACTTAATGTTCTCATAAGTTGAATCCTTTATGGACTGATATAGATTCTATATGAATAGTAATAAATCTAGTCAGTCTTACTTATAGAATCAGTGGATTGTATTCGGTGTGTCCTGTATGATACTGTATATGGATTCCTTTTAAAGCTTGGCATATAAAATCTATCGACATGCTTCTTTTACTTATTAATTGTAATGTTGCATATAACTATCATATTTTTGAGCTCAATATTTTATTTTAAATGCAAATAATGATAGCTTTTGTGTGTAAATTTGTCAAAAATCTTACACCGTTCCATTTCAAAATGAATCCCTTCTATCATGGTTTTGAAATACTTGATCTGAACTAAAACAAAAATTGAGAAAAGTCATCCAATCAATCCTGAAATAAAATATTCAAGATAGTTGAATCTATAGTTCAAGTTTATAATTTTCTATAAGGAAAAAAAATACAAGTATGTACGAAGAATAAAGTAAAATCCACCGAATCTACAATTTATAATTTAAATCCAGCTTTGGTTTAAAATTCTTCGAGTCAACATAGCATCAAACATAAATCAGAATTTACCTTAGAATGGTGTTGAATTAGAAGCAGCTTGAATGGTGAGAAAACCCTAACCCATTCTGGAGAGAAGGAGCCACTATAGTAATAAACTTGATGATCTAAACAAATCGAATCAAGGGTAGTGCAAAAGAAAAAAATTGCGATTTTAGCAGAAATTTTGATAATCGACGAAAATCGAAGAAGAAGAAGAAGAGTGCGGCCAGAAAACAGATTAAGGTTTTTTCAACGTGTTTGCTTCATTTTTGGATACTTAGTTTTGGATTTTCAGTCGGGTCTGAAAATGGTGAAAACGAAAAAAATACTGTTTTTAGTTTTCTGTATTGGGCCTATTTTGAAAAATTATGATTTTTCAAAATGAATTTTTCTAAACGATAAAAGGAACAAGTTTTCAATGTTTTTCAAACTGAAAATTGAAAATGATTTGAAAACGACAAACCAAACGCGGCCTAAATTTTTTGAATAATAGATGCGATGACATTTCTAAATAAAATATCAAGTTTTATAGGTAAAGGTTAATTGTAGATTTTAGAATTTAGTTTATGCGTTTAGCGCATAACCAACTTCCGACTACATTGAGACTGTGGCTTGGTTTATCAAAATTTTTGAGAAGGAAAATATTTTGAAAAGTTTTTCCTTCATTTGAAATGTTCTCTTTTGAAAAATAAAAAAAAAGTTTTTTAGGTTTTTGTTATTCTTGACTCGTGGAAAATAGTCACAAGGACAAACTTTGAAAACAATTTAGGCTGAAGGACAACAAGTTTCATTTTGGGCTGAAGGACAAACTTTGAAAAAAATTAGACTGAAGGACAATGCTAATCATAGCTAGCATTTTGTATAGTGTAAACCTGAATATAATGCTAGTTATAACTAACAATTTGTATAGTGTAAAAAATGAATATAATGCTAGTTATAACTAGCATTGTCCTTCAGCCTAATTTTTTTCCAAAGTTTGTCCTTCAACCAAAAAATGAAACAACCTTCAGTTTAATGTTTTTAAAAAGTTTGTCCTTTTCCCTAATTCACTCTTTTGACTCTTAAATTATTTTTAGAAGTTTTGTTCAAAATTTTATTCAAGGGAAAATGTGCGTTTAAATATTTTGGGATCTTATTTTGACGTACGGATTTGAAAAGTGAGAAAGATTTTTTTTTTGTGAATTTGATTTTGAAGGCGACATGTTAAGAATAGCGAAGGCAAATAGAGTTAGAATTTACGGATTTAGTTGTGCATTAGAATCGACGATGTGATATCAAGGGAAAAGCCGTTTTAGCCTTGGAATTTCTATTTCCATACCTTGTCGACGACGCCCGTGAGTCTTTTTTAGACTTAATTACATTTTAAAGCTTGAAATAAGCCTCCTTATGCGTTTTGTACATGGAAAATTTGGAGTAAATCCGGGGGAGCGAGGAAATTTCCACTGTACTACGGGAATAGGAAGATTATAGTGTGGTAAGAATATTGAATTCTCCGCCAAAATTCCTTTTTTTTGGCATTGGAGTAAAGTTTAGGAAGCGACTTTTTGATGCGTTAGATTATTGGATGGTCGGAAGCGGATGCAAAATTGGTTGCTTCATACTTCTATTCGTAAAAGTATGAGGGTTGTGGGTAAAAAGATTTTTCAAAAAGCTGCATACATGTAGAACTGCCAGTATATATATATATATATATATGTTGCTTACATCATATTTTTCCAAAAATGTTTTCAAAAGAAATGCATTCATATAGGAGGATCCGATTTAGAATCATTATGCATACATATTTTCTGTGTGGTGATACGATAATACACTATGCACTTATGCACATTTGGTTGCAAAATTGGTTGTACACTCATTGGTTGTTTAGGATAATTGGGAGCCACAACCATGACTTAGTCATTGGTAAAATTTTGGGTATGAATTTTTTTAAGGGGGGAAGAATGTAACACCCCGTAATTTGGCATTAGATATTTAATTAGTTAGTAAGTTAGTTAATTAGGCCTCGAAAATGGAATTTGACCATGAAACATGCACCATTGCGTTCGTGGTGCAATTCTGAGCAACTTGCATATTTAAATTTTGGCGATCAGAGTCCAAACAAAGAACTTACGGACGAAAAACGAATTTGGAACGATAATAAATAAACAAGAAAAGTTAACTAAATTAACCCGGATCCACAGGTCGATCCACCATCATGGACGGTCGACCAGTGATGGTCAACCCCTAGATAAGGGGCGGCTGACCGTTCCCTGTGTGGCGGCTAGGGTTAGCCTACACCCAACCGCCCGTATTTAATATATTTTGATCTTATGGTTCTGCTTGATTCTAGTGTTTATAAATTCAGGCCTAACCCTCCCTTCTCTTCTCATATTTGTCTAGAGGCAGTAGCAAAGTTCTGCCATTCTTCTTCTCCACTTTCTTTCTAAATTATAAAAATAAGATATTTGTATCTATATTCATACAAATTGGAGAAGAATAGAAATCTAATAAAAAGGAGAAGAGAAGATAATCAACTATACACGTATTTGATTTAATTTATATATATATATATATCTTTATTTATTATCTCTTCCAATCCCAAATCTCTTCTCAGATCTATAATTCTAATATATGTATATACCCTTTTTATACATATTTCTCGAATTAAAAAGGATTTGGAGACGAATCAAAGGTTCTATTTCAGATCTGGAGATTTGGATCACTTTTAAAAGGTGAGAGGGAAATTTTATAGATTGTTATAATATAAAAATTATCCCGTTGGTGTTTATTTGATTATTATGCCTAACTAGATAATTGTATATGAGTTGTAGGCAACAAATTGATTATAATCTGATTATAATAAATATCGCATACATATTCTTGATTATGAATTGATTTAGAATTGTTTACAACTTGATCTGGAAATCAGTCCCAAAAGTATGAATTTAGAATATTGATTTGAATGAAATTTATTTCAGATCTGAAATGGGTTGTATAATAATGTTATGAATTTGGATTATTACCCTAATCTTGTTGGAATGTAAACTTTTCTATGTTTAGAATTGTTGGAATTTAGATCCTTTTAATATTTGTAAATTAGTTTGATTTCTTTCCCTTTTTTGGAAAAATACAATGTTTAATCTAGCAAGGAATATATGCAAATAAAAAGGGAAAAAGATATATAAATTATGAATTCATTGTAGTCTACACTGTCTATTTCAGTAATAAAAAGAAATGATTATTTCTTGTAATTTCTAATGATGTAATCTCTGATATTTTAAAGTTAGATCTTTTATTTTGGACTAATCTATAGAAATTATAGTGGATAATCTTTTTAGATATGATTCCAACAACTGAACATGGAAAGGAATATTTTAGTAAAGATATATAACTAGAATATATTTGATAAAAGTAGATATTTGTATGCAATTTACTACGCTAATAATAATTAAATAAAACTTAGCGAATAACGATGCTTACACATAATATTCATGTTTAGGATAATTAATTAATGGGAGAGGAATTTAAAAGGTTGTAACTCCAATAAATAGGAAATAAATTGTAACAAATATGGGATTTGCAATAATTTGATAGGTTAAATGGATTAAAAGGGCTGATAAACAAAGAAGTTGAATTAATAACTATGGAATAGTTAAAAGATTTACTAATTTGAAATTAATTATCATACATAAATGTCGTAGGAAATGTTTGTTAGGATTTTACGGACAAAGTGACATTTATGAGCCTAAAAAGGGAATTTATGGGTAAATAAGCATTATGCTTAAGGTAAATCTTATTGCCTTATATAAAAGGAGAATTAATAATCTAAGTCCAATGTCTACCTAAGATAATATAAGTAAAGACTTAGGATGGTTAATTGGACTTAGTAGGTTAGTGATGCGAGGTCAGTAGAGTCACCCGACGAAAGACTGCCCTTTAATTTGAGGCTACTGGCAGTCGGGTGCACTTATTACTGATGCAAGATATCACAAATCCTAGGACCCATGACGATGTGAGAGTTTGGACCTGCTTTCTTAACTGAAAAGTATTAAATGGTCCAAATTTGGAATTAGGAGCGGTGAGGGATATCTCCATAGGTGTTCACTTCTGGATTGAGATATTAAGTGGGTGTAGGGTCCACCTCTCTCCTAAGAGGAAGTATTAAGTCAACTAGTGAGATTCTAAATAAATAAGGATTTCTCTAAAAGGGTTTATTTTAGGGTTGAGGTATTAAATGGCTATTTTAGGGCTTACCACCCTACCGAAAGAAGTAACCTAACGAGATTCCATATTTATAATTAAGAGTGATAGTGGATATCTCGGTAAGGGTTCGCTTCGGGTGTGAGGTATTAAATGATTGATCTAAGGTTCGCCTCTCTCCTAAAAAGATGTATTGAGTAACCTAGTGAGGTTCCAAACGATGTCAGCCAGATAGTACCAGTAAGGAGTCCTCTTTGGGGTTAGGTATTGAATGACAAAGGCCTACCTATAAATTGGTGTTAAATGGTCAGGGGTCTACCTAGTCCTTTTTAATGAGGTATTACGTGGCTTGGGTATAGTCTCTCATATTGCAAAGGCTGCAATAATGATAGTACCAATGAGGAGTCCGCTTGGGATAGGTATTAAGTGACATAAGACTTGCCTAGAATATATGTATTAAATGGTTAGAAGTCCGCCTAGTCCTTTTAAAGGTATTAAGTGGTTTGGTTACTATCTCTTACATGACTACGATTTTATTGGCAATAGACGCGGTAATAGTTGGACGTTAAATGTCGAAAGCCTTTAATAGTGGTTAGAGATCTTTGTAGCTAGGGCCCACCAACCATTGACAACATTGTTAGAAAACCACTTTTGGAATCGTCTTAAATGATGGGGTCTAACTTGATTGAGGTCTTAAATGGCAAAATCTACCTAATACCCTTTTAAAGGTATTTTTTCATGGTTATAGAAGTCCGCTTCATATTTAGAAGTATTAAGTGGCAAATGGGTTTGGATGTATTGGGTGCTTGATAAGGCTTCGTCGGTATTTTGTACCTTTGAAAGGGGTAGGTAAGTAATCGTGTGTGCAATGCAAGGTTGGAGTTGCTACCTTAATAGACATAACAATTAAATGGAAACAAATCGGTATAAATTTATGTTATGGACAGTTTATAGATTTTCCAGTCACCAGAACGTTGTTTTGACCCCTTCCTCATTACAACCCACAGGATAGATTTAGAGGGACAGGTCACTTGAGCTGGATGCGTTTAGTTGTTGGAGAAGTCTTCCCTTCTGTCATGATCGATGCTGATGTGACCATTTGTTATCCAAGGAATACCCTTTTTCCAAGATAGTAGTCATAGTTAGTATTCTTATCATATTATTGTTTCCGCTATGAGTTTAGATTTCTATCAACCTCTGATAATGCTCATGCTTATTTGCAAGTATCAAATCGAACGATCTGTGCTTTGATGAACTTGGATTTTGATTTTTTTCGAAATTTAGACCCTTTAAGGTACAGGTTGTTACACTCTGCCTCGTTGTTAGTAGTAGAGAACTCCAGTCTTAAGGCGTAGTAGATCGATCGTCCTTCAGAAGTCTCAAGCATAACTCCCGCTCCTGAGCACAATTCGTTTGATGATCTATCGACAAACATCTTATATTGTGATACTGCTTCTATCGTCTCCTGCTCTTAGTTATCTCGAATGGTGAATTCCATGATAAAATTAGCCAATGCATGTCCGTTAATTGCCCCTCGAGGATGATAAGTCACGTTAGCTCAATTGAATATTCCACTTCAGAAGTCGCCCTAAGGTCTTAGGTCGATAGAGTACCTGTTTCAAAGGTTGATCCATCAACATTTTAATTGGATGGGTTTGAAAGTACGATCGCAACTTCCTTGACACTATCATTAAGCAATATGCTAAACTTTCTAACTTCGAATAGTTCCGCTCAGCTCTAGTAAAGCATTTGCTAATGTAGTAGACGAGCCGTTGAATTCTGTATTCCTCACGTACAAGCGCCGCGCTTAGAGCATGGGGAGACACTGCCAAGTAGATGAACAAGTCTTCTACCTCCACCAGCTTGGATAGGACTGGTGGACTCTCCATGTTTCACAGTAGTTCTTCGAAACCCGTATGACAATCTTGATTCCACTTAAAGGTCTTCTTACCCTTCTTCAGCGTGTTGAAGAATGGTATACACTTATCTATTGCATTAGAAATGAATCGAATTAACGCTGCGATTTTCCCATTCAAGCTTAACAATTCCTTCTTTGTCGAGGGGCTATAACATTTTATAGGGCAGTTATCTACTCTGGATTAGCTTCGATACCCCTCGCGTTTATAATGAACCAGAGAAATTTTCTTAACGAAACAACGATCCAGCACTTCAAAGGGTTTAATTTCATCCCATACTTCTAAAAGATTTCAAATTTTTTTTGAGATATTATCCAGATAACGTGATTTCACAAGCATGTCGTCCACATATAACTCAATCGTCCATCCGATCTGATTCTTGAACATTGCATTCACTAATCTTTGGTAAGTAGCACCAACATTCTTTAAGTGAACGACATCATGCGATAACAATACAAACCCTAGTCGGTAATAAAGCTGGTGTTCTCCTGATTAGGCTCATGCATCGTAATCTAATTATATCCTAAGTAGGCATCCATGAATGGGAGTAGCTCATTTCCCACAGTTCCATCAACTAGCTGGTCGATTCTAGGTAATGGAAAGCTATCCGTAGGGCAAGCTTTGTTCAAATATGAGTAGTCGACATAAGTCTGTCTTTCCATTTGATTTCTCGACTAGTACAACGTTTGACACCCATTCAGGATATGTTACGTCATGGATAAAGCCGTTGGCCAATAGCTTATCCACTTTTTCCTTCAATGCAGCGGGTCGCTCCAGACCTAGACTGCGTCTTTTCTACCTAACTGATGTGAATTTGGGTGTGTGACATATTATCTTAGAAGATATCCCACATATATCAGAATGCATCCAAGTGAACCCATCCAGATTGGCACGAAGGAATTTTATCAGCTTGTTTTGCATCTTGACTCCAAGTTGTGAATCTATCTTCAAGACTCGAGCTAGGTTGTCCATGTCAATAGGGAAAGCGACCGTAAAATCCATCGGTGCTGCCTGTTCTTCATAGGGTCTATAGTTGTGTTGAAGCGACTATGATCCCCAAGCCAGGGGCCGTTCTGTAATTGTTATGTTCGCAGGTCATGAATATGGAGAGTCTTCCCCACATTCCTCCCCTTCTCATGTTGTTTGGCTTCGCGCAATTCGACGACGTAAAATTCTCTTGCCACGCTTTTGACTCCTCTTACCACTCCAGCCCCATTTTTCACCAGGAACTTCATTGTAAGGCACCATGGGGCCAAAGCTATTCTGAAATCAGAAAGGGTCGACGACCCAAGAAAGCTTTATAAGCTGAGAATTCATCGATTATCATGAAGGTTTGAATAAGAAATGCTCTTCATTCTCCTTCTCCGAATTCTATAGTTAAGTCAATTGTCCCAACTGGCTTTTTTGGCTTGCCTGTAAATCCCTGAATCTTCGTCGTGCAAACGGTCACATCTTTCATACTGATCTTCATTTGATCGAACGTTTGTCGAAAAAGGATGTCAACTGAGCTTCCACTGTCAACCAACACCCTACGCACAACTGTCGGCCCGATTCCAATTGTTACCACCATTGGTTCGAGAGTTGGCACCTCTATTCCTTCAGTATCCTAACTTCGAAATACGACATCAACTATCAACTTCTATTATTTGGCTGGGGCTTCATCTTCAATGGCATAATAAGTTTCTTTAGGAGAATGCTTAAAAGAACTAGCATATCGCTCCATCTTACCCTAACTCTTCTACGCTGGGTGAGGTCCTCTAGCAATGGTACTTATGATGAGTCTCTGATCAGTCTAACGAGTTCCTTCTCCACTGGGCCTAAACTTAATTCCTTGATTGCTCGGAACTTGGGGTCTAGTAGGTTGGTTATAATTCAACGGTTTCTTCACATACTGTTGGAGCCTATTGTTCCTTATTAGTTCCTCAATTAAGTCCTTCAAGTGCGGACACTTATTTGTGTTACGCCTGTGAGTTTTGTGAAAGCAACAAAACTTCCCCGATTTCTCTTATTGTTTAGATGCCTTCCACTTAGGCGGTTTGTTGTATCGCTCAATTCCCTGATTGGAAAGGTAGATGTTCTCCAAGCTTTCATTCAACAGTGTATAATCCTCATGTTTGAGATTCCTTAGACGTTTCCCGTTCCCATCACGCTTGCTAGATTTCTAATTCCTCTTCTTCTGATTCAAATTCTTTCTTGCTGTAGCTCCAGAGCCATTTCCATCCTGCTTAACCATGACATTGCTCTAAACCACTTCCTTTGATTGCTCACTGACATATTTGCATTCGACCATACTTGCCTCTTCCAATCTTAGAAACCGGTTTGCCTTTCGTTAGAATTATTCCATGGTAGTCTATTGTTTCATTTTAGTCCATATGCCAAAGTCCGTAACCGGGTGAATGGCTCGGACCAAAGCCATATCCTCATTTGGATTGCTTACCTCAGTAACCGTGATGTTGAACTGGTTCGTGAAAGATTTCAATGACTCATTGGGTCCCTGGAAGAAGCCAGATAAGGACATCACATCTTTTGGTCATGTAGTATGGAGTCTAAATTGTTCTAGAAACCTTTTTGCTAATTCGTCGATAGTGGAAATAAATCTCGACCCAAGTCTAGTAAACCACATAGAAGCAACTCCTTCCAAGAAGATAGAGAAACACCTATAATGGATAACATTCGTTACCTTAGCTCCATCCATATGCCACTCATATTTGTACAAGTGTTGTTTAGGTTCTGTGGTTCCGTTATATGATGGCATAGTTGGCATAGGGAATTTATTTAGATATACTTCCCTTACAACGTTTTCAGTGAATGGAGTTAAGCTTAGTGCAGAATCCTAGTCTTCATTCTTCCTACCTTTACTTTCCTCTAATAGTCATTTGACCATGTCAGCGATATAGTCCTCACTAGCATGGTGGTCTACAGGTCGGCTGTCAGAGGCTGCGCCGAGTGTTTGAATATGCAAACGATCTTAGTTTGCCAGCTGAAGCCTAGGTTCTCCATTCTCCCATTGGTGCATGGTTGGTCTTACTGAAGCGGTTTGAACTTCATTTCCAGCATTTTTCCTGTTCACATCAACGTTCAGCTCCAATCTATCATCTTTAAGTTGCATGTCATCTTCACAGTCAGAAAAAAGTATTGTGTTGTTAACTTGATGAGTGTTCACTTCAAGATTTGGATTTGCAGCCGGTTGCTTCCAATAGGAGGAGTACTTCCATTGTCATAATGCCTGCAACTGCACCAACAACCTCCATCTGCTTTTTGTTATAGTTTCTCTTGTTCAATCCTAAAACAGAGGAATTTTCCAATTCCATAGGAGCTGTAGTTTCTAGTCTAACTCTCAGAGCATTCGGTGGCTACAGCGCTAGTAAGGCGTCAATCTTACCATGAGTGCCTTTTAGCTACTGGCCATTTTTTGATTAAGTTCATTAACCATCTGGTTAAGCTCTCCATTAATCACAACATCCTATTGAGCGAAGGACCTCAGTGCTAGATTTCCAGTATTAACCTATGTTCGATGATTGTTAGCATTGTTTACTTCAGTTTTTTGGGGTCGCATCATTACCATCGATTGTTACTCCAGTTGAGCTTCTAGAAGTAGTTTTCTGTTATCTAGGTGCCATTGATCCCAGATGGCATGGATAAGAATCTTCAAAGAAAATTCCCCAGATCTGACTGCTGGATCTCTTTTAACCCAAAATAGCAAGCTAAATCTAAGTCTAGGTTCCGATTTTCTCAATGTAAGCTCCAAAATGGTAATGCCAAAAATGGATCAAAACCCAAGAATATTTTGTAGGGTACCTATGAGACCTAGATCTAGCAGATAGTAGTAATAATAAAAGAAAATCAATAGAAATAAGAAAGAGAGACACCAGATTTTATAGTGGTTCGACAATCTTTGGTCTACATCCACTTAATGGCCTTGTTGTTGATAGATTTGACTGATATTACAAAGAAATTAAGAGAGAATAAGCCACAATTATAGGGGTTAGATTGATTCTAAGTCCTAGATTGCATAGAGTAGCTACTTTGGTGACAATGGTGTAGAGAAAAGAGTTGAAGAAGAGACAGAGCTTCCGTGTAGTGATCGCAGAAACCATATCCTTTCTTAGTTTCTCCATGATTTGTATTTATAGGGGTAGTAGTCATATTGGGCTAAGATAACAGTTCAAGTACATTCCAAACAGAGGCCCGGGAAAGTGCATGAAGTCGCGAACCCACCTGAGTTAACACCACATGTCAGTACGGACCTCTCAAGTCGGTGCGGATATCTGTGGTTAAACCCAGGTAGGTTGATTCTTTTTGCTTGCTTCATCCTATATGATTTTGAGTTGTCACATGCCATCTCCGTGGATCATTGCTTAGTATTGGTGATTATTCCTTCATCACTTGGTTTATTCTACTGTTTTGACTACTGACTCCTCATTTTTGGTAATCAGTTGTTCAAGATCCTTTGATATCTCTTGGGCACTTATGAAATAGCAAAGAAGGGCTCATGCAAAGTTTGAGGGAGAAATATGGAAGTGTGTGAAGTCCCACTGACATCTTGAAGTCGATCGGTAACGACATCCCATGTTTGCTCCATTCTAATTGAATTTTCTTTGAGCTGTTTCTATGCCATATCTAGGTGTGCTTCCAAGATTCCGAGTCATTTCTCCTCCTGTTGATTTCTGCTTGGTTAAAACCCAGTTAACACATAGATAACATGAAATACACACATACATACACACTCAAGCTAGCCCACATCCAAAGTTACTATGTCCCTGTACCTGTCAAGTCTTGGTCTGACCTAAGTATTATGAAAATAATAAACATGTCATACTATCTCTAAATATCATAAAAGGTGAGATCATGCAATGAGTATGCATAAACATCGAAGATATAGAAATATCCACATAGTGTGGCAAGACTTCCTTATAAAATCATCATCTCATAAAGTTAAATTATGCCCATCATTGGCAATCATAGAAATTATAATAACAACCACTTCAAAACGGTATCAATTAACAAGCATAAAAGCGAGCAATAGACGAACACATCGCAAGCCAACAACAAAAGACAATAAAACATCACAAGTCAACAACTAAACACAAGCACATCACAAGTCAATAAAATAGGGAAGCACATCGCACGCTACTGTAATAGACAAGCACATCGCAAGTCAATAATAGATGAGTACATCGCAAGTCAACACAATAGATGAGCACATCGTATGTTGACATAATAGATGAGCACATCGTAGGTCAACACAATAGATAAGCATATCGCAAGTCAACAAAATAGACAAGCACACCGCAAGTCTACAACTAAAGATGAGCCTGGAAGCACGCTGATGAGATCATTTCTGATCGAAGTGTTAAATACATTCAATTAGTAATCAAATGAGTATCTCCCACTGTCCCATAACCACTCGGTGATACTTGAATATTTATTAAAAAATCATAGGTTCCACTCAAGTAAAATATTCTATTGAACGAGTCAAATAATTAAGTGATAAAGTGATACAAGTTGTTACTACTATAATTTTCATCGAAGGATTCAATGTGTTATGACTTTGCTTCAATAAATAACATCAAAGATGTTTAGCCAGCAAAATGCTTATAGATCAATGTCGATGAGATTGGGCACTACACTTTAGCGATAATATTCACGATGTCGCATGTGATTAAGCAAGCGAAGATGCCAAATACAACCCACTTCACAAGTTACTAGATATTATCGGTGCAATCATAGCATGTTTCATCAATAAAAAGTCCTATCCACATCACACTGCACAAGCTCCTTGATAGCATTATCGCACATGGTTATTTCTTACATTGATAATAATTATTTCTCACTCCATCCATGTACAAGTAACGCTGCACTTTGCAAGCTCTCTGAAAGTATAACATGTCGAAGACATTGTTTAAGCGGTGTTGATAGAGAGCACTATCAACATTCACGGGGACTTAGAGCATGGTGACAAGTTCATTATGAACTATTATGAAGACCTTTGTATTAGAAAGAAGCGGCATCACATGTCATAGCACTTCAAAGGTATCCTTTTATACCAGCGTCAATTGATGCCAGTGTCGAAGACATCAAGGATGAGATGATGCTGCCCCCTATATATGATTTCCAGCCACGAAGACCAAAGTTAAGTTAGCATAATCAAAATCAAGTCTATTTAAGGTCAATCCCGCCAAATGAATACCAATAGAGAGGCTAATGCTAAGCAATGACGGGATCGAAGCATTACGAGGACCCAAGATGTGAAGAGAGGGCCACTCATCCCTATAAATACAACCCTAGGGGTGCCATTTAGGGACCGAATTTTTTCTCCGCTCTTATTTTTTACATTGTAAACCCTAAATAAAATTGGGAATTTTAGAGCATATTGTTATTTTGGAACATTGTACACATAGGATCTTGAATATAAAACAAGGACATCGCATATCATATGTGTAATCGATTAGAACTTGTGAATTGAACATACTTATGACTTCGCATATTTGAACTATTGTGACTTCGTGATTGGCATAGCATATTTGACTTCAACTCAGGGACTTCAAGCTTGAACTTGATTTGAAAATACGACTTCGAACCTGAGCTCATCTTGCATACATGACTTTGACTATGACAACAACATCCAGAATGGATACATCAACTCTTACTATGTTGTTAACTTCGACGAGCCTCTTTAGGGTATCGTCTTGAACAATCAAGTTTTCCGAGCACTTTTGGGTTAGCAAATTTATTTGCTAACATTTTGGCGGTAGAAGGAGGGCCTGAAACTCTGACTTCGTCAAAACCTTAAATGGGACTACCTTGACCTACATATCTAGGGTATAAAAAACTTCCTTTTCCAAGCATATCCGAATTCCAACTGATCAACCTTAATCCCTAACACAACGTTGCTTAGTCATGTTAAGCAGTCTGAACAAGGATCTTTTGAACCTTAGATAATTAGACTCGCCCATCAAATCACTAGTGATTTGCAAGTCCACGAAGAACAGTTTTGGGAATGAAGGCTATACAAATCATAAATGAAAAGAAACAAGTAGACATTTACGATCTAGACAATTAGAGTATTAACCTATTCCGTATTGGCCCTACTCCAGTTTTAGCTTTAGGAAGAGAGAATTCTAAGAAAGATAATTTTTTTCTAAAGATAAGAAGGGCCATTCAATTCCATGCCAAAGGGGATTTTATTTGAGAAAGGGATCACAAGTGATTTTAACACATTTGCTTAGAAGTGGCATAGGGTCATGAGTTATTCATTGGCTCCAAGTGAGATTCAAAGGGCCTTGAAGAGAAAATTAATCATTGAAAGTGAAATGCCTGCACCAACCAACAAAAGAGTTGGACATCAGCCAAAGAGACTAGCCTTCAAATCGAGACTTCCAAAAGATTGCAATCTCAGCATGTCTCTTGAGAATATCTACTTCTTGACCAAGGATAAGCTTGATTATTGGCCTTTACAAAAGAAAAGACCCAAATTCGAAAGGAATCTTAGGGGATCATATTGCCACTACCATCTCACAAACGAGCATGATACTAATTGTTAACTGGGTTTTTATCCATACAGAAATCAATAGGAGTTTGAACGTTGAGACAAAGATGAAATGACTTGAAATCTTAGAAACACACCAAGATAGGCTAGAATAACAACTCAGAAAAGTTTCACACGATTGGACCAAGGGTGAGAAGTCGGCACTGACCTCTTCATGACGGTGGTGACATCTCACACTCCTTCATCTCTTCACCAAACTTTACAGAAGCTCTTATTTACTTATTTTATGTGTACCCAAACAATATTAAAGGATTCTTAACATCTAAGCATCAAGGTTTAAGAGTTAGCAGTTAGAACGACAGAATAAACCAAGAGATGAAGGAACCATCACCAATATCAACCAAATAAACTACATGGAGCATCTCTAAATCAAATAGCAAGACAAGTGCAAAAGAGCACAACCTCTTTGGAGTTAACCACAAAGGTCGGTACTGACATGAGAATTCGGTACCGACATATCTGGTTAATCCCGATGAAGTTGAGATTTCACACAATCTTTTAGGCCGATTTCTATGTTCTACTCCAACTCTCCATTTGGCCTAATGCGATTGCTACCACTATAAATACAATCGATAGAGCAACTTAGATCAGATCTAGATTTTGCTAACACTACACGTGATCTCTATCAATTCTTCAACTTTTACTCTTCACAGTATTCACTAGGGCATCTCCATTAGGCAATTCTATAACTAAGAACTTGTCTAACCCCTGTGCTTATGATTCTTTCTCTCTTAAACCCCTTGTAATATATAAAAAGCAAGGTCAAACTAATAAGCAAAGTTAAAAAGTGGACGTAAGCTTAGTTATTAGTCGAACCACTATAAAATTCTCTGCGTTTATTTACTTTTCCGCTACTTTTATATTACATTTGTTCTGTTCTAATGGGGCTGATACTTTCACATCGCACTCCAGGGTGTTGATCCATTTTTGTGGTTAACATTTTGGTACTTTCACTGAGAACCAATGAACCCAGGCTTTGATCTAGCTCTCCACTTTTGATCGGATAGGTCCAGAAGTTAGATCCACAAAATCGTATTTTCAAAAGAATTTGAAAACTTGCCATTGAAGATCAATGGCAGGAAGAAAGAGAGCAACTTCTAGGAGATCTACGCGTGTTGTACTACCCCATATTTTTAGTAACATTATTTAGGATATTTAATTAGCTGAATTAAATAAAATGATGTGTTGATTAGGGTATTGAGATTTGATTTTAATTAAGGGGTAGTCGTGCCATTTAAACAATGAATTAAAATAAGAGTTCAAATGTAATAGAGGAGGGGTAAAATAGGAAAGAGGTCATTCCTATACCCCTAAACCTTGGCCGTGTATCTCCATACACGTTCATTTCATTTTAAAATTTTTATTTTGAGGCCGGCCACCATTAACGAGAGGAAAGGAAAGAAGATTAGGACAAGCTAAGGAAGGAGCTTAATCAAATCAAATCCATTCACATCTCAATCTCTTTAATCACTAAAGCTATGGTGAATAATGACTACATCTCAAATTTCTTATTGTTTTTGGTTTTAGGATGAATCCAAATTTATTTGCAATGTTTTGCCATGTTTCTGAATGATGGAATGATTATATATATACTTGTTGATGATTTATGCATGTTCATATTGATTTTATGATATGTTTTAATGTGAAAACCCTATTAAATGACATCTAAATGTCTTGCAAATTTTTATATAGACCAGAAATAATATTTTAGAGACGGGTTTCAATTTTCAGAATATATGTGGATTTTATATGAATTTTCTAGTGAAGAAAATGTTATTTTGGGTTAAAAATTATTTACGGTTAAATAATTAATGGTTTGGGTCTGAAATTAATATATGTTAGAAAACATATAAAAAATGATTTTCTGGAATTTTTATAGAATTTTCCTAAATGTTTTAATGGATATATAAAATTATTTAACGTATGGAACTTAAATGTTTTATATATTTATAAAAAGGAGAAGGATATTTCAATTTGTTATTCCTTGAAATTGGCAGTACTTTTAGAAAATATTTTGCAACCAATCACAATTTGACAAACAAGGCATGTTAGGTACAAAGAAATAGTTTAAAAGGACAAATATACATGTTTTTCACTATTTTGATGTTTTAGGCACCAGACTTTCGCCTCCTTATCTTCACCTCCGACTCCATCGAAACCAATGCACTAGGTCGAAACCCTTAGCTCCTGCCATTTTACCTTTCGACCAAGATGGTTTCGAAAGGGTTGCTTTACTTTTTAAACGTGACCACTTCTCCAATTTTTTCGAAGGGATGGTTTCGACACCATCACTTCTTTGCTTAGGAATGCTTGCGAAAGAATGGCTTTCGACTTAAATGGTTTTAATGACCCTTTCTCTCTATTGAAGTATAACTCAAATAGTTCCAAAAGTGATGGTTTAAATGGTTTCAAAAGTTGTTTTTCCACATGTTTTAAATTGAACCCAAGTGCTTTTGAAAGGTCTGTGTTTATAAAGGTTTGATGCTTTCGAAAGGTTTTAAAGAAAGGTTTCGAAGGGGTGGTTCCCTAATGGTTTCGAAGGAGTCGAAAGGGAAGGATTTTCTGGTTGTTTCGAAAGGATTAAAAGGAAAGGTTCTCCTAAGGTTTCGAAAGGCAATGTTTAAAGGTTTTAAAAGAAAGATATCTAAGGTTTTTAAAGCTTTCAAAAGGAAGGTATTTCAGTGGTTTCGAAAGGGTTTTGAGGATGGTTTTGAAAGGAAGGTTTTAGCCTTTCGGCCTAGATTAAATAAAGGGTTTTACTTGGTTTAGAAAGAGGTACTTTCAATGGTTTCGAAAGGGATACTTTCAGTGGATTCAAAAGGGGTACTTTCAAAGGTTTAAATGATTTTATTAACTTAGATTTAGGCAAAGTGTGTGTGTGTGTAACATGGCAAGGTGATTTTGGCTAAAGCATATAATATATTTTTTCCTTATTTGAGTTTGATTGAAAGGTTCTAAGTCATTTTGAAAAGGTTTTCAAGGAAAATTATGGGAAGGGATCCCTAAGTAAAATGACTCAGATATTAGAATACCAGATGGCACTGGTATAGGGTCGCGCCCTATACATTATCTATTAGCCCCAGCTAAATTTGTCCAAAATTCTAGTGTGTAAGGCTTTGTCACAGGAAGTCATTGAGTTGAAACCAAGGGTTCCGAAGGGTTCGAAGCGCTGCTTAGCTTTTAAATGAAAATGCGCTTGCTTGCATTCGACTGAATAGCTTTCGACTTGGTTGGCTTTCGACTAGGTCAATTAGTTTTGAAGGAATGGTTTTGATTGGGTTGCGCTTTTGTTTTAAACAATTGCTTTTGACTAGGTCGAAACCCTTAGCTCCTACCATTTTTACCTTTTGACCTAGATGATTTCAAAAGGGTTGCTTTACTTTTTAAACATGACCACTTCACCAATTTTTTCGAAGGGATGGTTTCGACACCATCACTTCTTTGCTTAGAAATGCTTGCGAAAGAATGGCTTTCGACTTAAATGGTTCTAATGACTCTTTCTCTCTATTGAAGTATAACTCAAATGGTTCCGAAAGTGATGGTTTAAATGGTTTCAAAAGGTGTTTTTCCACATGTTTTAAATTGAACCCAAGTGCTTTCGAAAGGTCTGTGTTTATAAAGGTTTGATGCTTTTGAAAGGTTTTAAATAAAGGTTTCGAAGGGGTGGTTCCCCAATGGTTTCGAAGGAGTCGAAAGGGAAGGTTTTTCTAGTTGTTTCGAAAGGATTAAAAGGAAAGGTTCTCCTAAGGTTTCGAAAGGCAATGTTTAAAGGCTTTAAAAGAAAGATGTCTAAGGTTTTTAAAGCTTTCGAATGGATGGTATTTCAGTTGTTTCGAAAGGGTTTTGAGGATGGTTTTGAAAGAAAGGGTTTTGAGGATGGTTTTGAAAGGAAGGTTTTAGCCTTTCGGCCTACATTAAATAAAGGGTTTTACTTGGTTTAGAAAAAGGTACTTTCAATTGTTTCGAAAGGGATACTTTCAGTGGATTCAAAAGGGGAACTTTCAAAGGTTTAAATGTTTTTATCAACTTAAATTTAGGCAAAATGTGTGTGTGTGTGTGTAACATGGCAAGGTGATTTTGACAAGCATATAATATATTTTTTCCTTATTTGAGTTTGATTTAAAGGTTTTAAGTCATTTTGAAAAGGTTTTCAAGGAAAATTATGGGAAGGGATCCCTAAGTAAAATGACTCAGATATTAGAATACCGGATGGGACTGGTATAGGGTCGCGCCCTATACATTAGCTATTAGCCCCAGCTAAATTTGTCCAAAATTCCAGTGTGTAGGGCTTTGTCACAGGAAGGCATTGAGTCGAAACCAGGGGTTCCAAAGGGGTCGAAGCGCTGCTTAGCTTTTAAATGAAAATGCGCTTGCTTGCATTCGACTGAATAGATTTCGACTTGGTTGGCTTTCGACCAGGACAATTAATTTTGAAAGAATGGTTTCGATTGGGTTGTGCTTTTCTTTTAAACAAATGCTTTTGACTAGGTCGAAACCCTTAGCTCCTGCCATTTTACCTTTTGACCCAGATGGTTTCGAAAGGGTCGCTTTACTTTTTAAACGTGACCACTTCTCCAATTTTTTTGAAGGGATGGTTTCGACACCATCACTTCTTTGCTTAGGAATGCGAAAGAATGGCTTTCGACTTAATTGGTTTTAATGAACCTTTCTCTCTATTGAAGTATAACTCAAATGGTTCCGAAAGTGATGGTTTAAATGGTTTCAAAAGGTGTTTTTCCACATGTTTTAAATTGAACCCAAGTGCTTTCGAAAGGTCTGTGTTTATAAAGGTTTGATGCTTTCGAAAGGTTTTAAAGAAAGGTTTCGAAGGGGTGGTTCCCTAATGGTTTCGAAGGAGTCGAAAGGGAAGGATTTTCTGGTTGTTTCGAAAGGATTAAAAGGAAAGGTTCTCCTAAGGTTTCGAAAGGCAATGTTTAAAGGTTTTAAAAGAAAGATATCTAAGGTTTTTAAAGCTTTCGAAAGGAAGGTATTTCAGTGGTTTCGAAAGGGTTTTGAGGATGGTTTTGAAAGGAAGGTTTTAGCCTTTCGGCCTAGATTAAATAAAGAGTTTTACTTGGTTTAGAAAGAGGTACTTTCAATGGTTTCGAAAGGGATACTTTCAGTGGATTCAAAAGGGGTACTTTTAGAGGTTTAAATGTTTTTATCAACTTAGATTTAGGCAAAGTGTGTGTGTGTAACATGGCAAGGTGATTTTGACTAAAGCATATAATATATTTTTTCCTTATTTGAGTTTGATTTAAAGGTTTTAAGTCATTTTGAAAAGGTTTTCAAGGAAAATTATGGGAAGGGATCCTTAAGTAAAATGACCCAGATATTAGAATACCAGATGGGACTGGTATATGGTTACGCCCTATACATTAGCTATTAGCCCCAGCTAAATTTGTCTGAAATTCCAGTGTGTAGGGCTTTGTCACATGTAAGACTAAAATTATGACTACACACAGAAGGAATATATGTCTGTATACATATAGGTTAGTGGGGAGCCCGCAAAACCATTAGGATCAGGTGACCCTGGGAGATGTTAAGTTAGGGACAGATCATCGAGAAGAGAAGTATTTAACTGATAGTTAAGGACAAACCATCCAGAAGAGGAGTATCTAACAGATGTTAGATAAATTTTGATGTATTATCTAGTAGGCCCGAGTCAACCAAAGGTTAATAGTTAGCCAAATAAAACTATAATGTTCGGACAGATAGTCCATTTATTACCTGAAATGTTTGTTTACATAATGATGCTTTATAGTTTTTAACCGGTTTTGATTGCAGAAAAAGGTTTGCAAAAGATATGTTTTAAAAGGATATAAGTGAGGGAAAACTCGTTCCGCTAAGCGGCGACGTCTCACTTAATATCAATAACTTAGATGTATAGTATTATTCACACCAGGCTTTATGTCTGACTCGAAGTTTCTGTTTCCCCTTAAACTCTCGGGTGCTCAAAATTTATTTGAGTAGGCTGAGGGTTGAGGTTTTCAGGTTTTAGTAATTTTGGCGAATAAAGCTTCTAGAGATGAGCTGGTGTCTGATGGATAGCTAATAGGAGTTATAGTTTATTTTGCTTTGATTCCACTGTGTATATTAAGTCAGATATGACTATATTGACTCTGATCAACCAAGAGGGCATCATCATATGTCGCTCTTAGCGTATTATTGTATAATCATATTTGATCTTTACTTGGGAAACGATTATGGGATTATGTAACTTGGATATGAATTATTATTTTTAAATGTAATCAGCAAAATGTTGTTTTTGAAATCTATGATTTTGTTCATATTCAAGTGCTTCTGATATTATGGATACCATTAGTATTACCGTATTTTGTCACCAGAAGTTAATACTATGGATGACTGCAGCATTTGTAGCGCTTAGCTTTTGGCCTCCAGATACGGGATGTTACAACTTGGTATCAAAACATAGCTTTATGGAAAAAAAACTTTAAACTAAAAATGATTTTAAGAACATAATCCTAAGGAATTAGAGAAAAATCGAGGTATGGAATAAAGCTATAAAAACGTCCTTGTATTTGCTATATATAACTATACGCTTTATATCTAGACTCCTATCTTTGTTAGGTTATTCTTTTGTATATCATGAGGTTTGAATACAGATATGGATGGTAGAAGAGGAAGACTTAACCCAGGTGGAGAAGGCAATGATGGAAATACCAGACCTAATGCGAGGAGAACCCAAGGTCAGGCACAAGTAGAGAATGTGGGTGCTGGAGTCCCGCAAGTTGGGATGGAAGCTGTTTCCTGGAGATTTTCCCAGGCAACTAGTGCTCGGCATCTCAGACTGTCCGGCATCCAGCAGTGTTCGGCGATGCACTTGGCATCTAGGAGTGTTCGGCGAAGTACACAGCATCCATAGTGTCCGGCATCCAGCAGTGTTCGGCGAAGTACACAGCATCCATAGTGTCCGACATCCAGCAGTGTTCGGCGTCAACTGGCACTCGGCGACAACCAATTCTCAGCGCTAGCGTTCGACATCATTAGAACTCGGTGATAGGAGAACTCGACATCAAGAGCGCTCGGCATCCCAAGGTACTCGGCGTAGTACTCGGCAACAGGAGTACTCGGCATCCCAAGGTACTCGGCGTAGTACTCGGCAACAGGAGTACTCGGCATCCCATGGTGTTCGGCGTAGTACTCGACATCCAGAAGACATTCAGTATGCACAACTACTCAAGATACCGGTATCGTTCGGCCTGCATACACCGTTCGTTCAAGAGCTTGAGATGGAGGCACGTTCGGCCTCAACAGACAACCATCCTACACTTCCCACGACACCAACACACTGTTCGGCATAGAAGGAATGGTTCGGCGTAGCGGCATTCGGCAAACCTTGCTCGGCATACAGCGACCACTGTACTCGGGCTGGAGTGTTCGGCCATCAGCCCACTTGGGAAGTCCAGCCCATCTTTGTCTATAAATAGAGGGGCAGGGTCACAGTGGAATGGATCCTTTTTTGGGAGAGAAAATACTGGGGAGACTCTGCCATTTTCGAGACTCATCTTCTCTACTTCATTCAAGCATTTGATTCACGAATTGTATTTGTAATCAACTATAAAGAAGATCAATAAAGTTGAACAAAGTGGACGTAGGCAATTACGCTGAACCACTATAAATTTGGTGTTCTTACTTTCTACATTTAAATTAGCATTGTCTTCTCTGTTTAATTTACATTCATCACTTATATCTCTACACAATCTTTCTGAATGAGATTAGTGACCAATTTTGGTGCTAACACTTTGGTGCTTTCACTGAGAATTGAATTCTCAGACCTCAAGGATCTGCTTTGAAGCTACTGGATTGAACAAATCCCCCAAGGAAGATCCGACTCACTGTTAGGACATCCGTTTATTCTACTCAGAGTTCATACCAATAGCTCTACAATGGCCAGACCACGTACCAGGTCAGCTTCTCATAATGCGGATGCCCACGAAACTGCTAGTGTGCAACAAGCAGGACCTAGCAATCAACCAGCGATTCCGAGTGCAGGAATTGCCACTCAAGAACAGACTCCAGTTGTCACCAGAATAGAGTTCAATGACTTGATGAGAGAACTCAAGGAAAGCAGGAGACAACTAGGAGAGCAGATGCAAGCTAACGCCAACCTGATGGCACAACTCACTCAACAGCAGCAACAGAATGATGGGGGCAATCCCGCTCCTTACTCTTCATCTGACAGCTCAACTTCCTCTGATGAACCTCCCAGGCGCAGACGACGTAAGACTGAAGCTGCACGAGCAGAAGCTGATGTTCAGACGACTGGAGACCGTAACCAAGCAAGAGCTGGGAACTTCAGGACCGGAGTACAAATGGAGGATGGAGGTCCAGATCATCAAAACGCTAACGATGTCGGACCTCAGGACGAACGATTGGCAGGTCGCCAGGAGAGGAGGCACCTGCATGGTCAGGCACGTAGAACAGACACTAACCTTCCGCCTTCCATACAGACACCAGATCTGACAGCCATGATCAGGCAGTTGATGAAAGAAAATCAGGGGTTATCGAATGATGATTGGGGAGTGTCAAGAAGTCATACTCCGTTCACAGATGTTGTGTTGCAAGCGGCGTACCCCAGGAAGTTTAGTATGCCTACTATCCCTGCGTATGAAGGGAAGACTGACCCCAGACAGCACGTCATGAGGTATGAATGGATGATGGATTCAGCTAGAGCGAATGATGCTACCAAGTGTAGGTGCTTTTTGATCACTCTATCTGGGATCGCTACTATGTGGTTCACCCGACTTCCTCCATGATCCGTATCAAATTTCGAGGAGTTGGCAAAGAAGTTTATTGAGCAGTTCAGGATACACACTACGCGCCCAAAGGACGTGATGACTCTGTCAAGTGTAACCCAAAATCCCGAGGAGTCGTTGAAGGAATATTTACAAAGGTTCCACATAGCAGCAACTGAAGTCAGTAATCCCAATGACCATGCAATTCTGATGGCTGTAATGAGAGGTGTGGATCCAAACTCTGAGTTTGGAGACTGGCTAGCAGGAAAACCTCCGGCTACGCTAGAGCGTTTCTACTCTAAGGCACACCAGTTCATAAGAAGAGAGGAAGCTAGGTGGGTACGACGAGATAAGGCGCCAGGGCCTGTCCAGGAGTCAATAAAAAGCAACATTGCTGTGAAGCAGTCTGGAGACAGCTCGGGAAAGGTCCAACTCGGAGTATAAACATCTACTTAACTCCGTACTCCCAGAGTGCGAGACGGAGTATAAACATTAATCAACTCCGTACTTCCAGAGTGCGAGACGGAGTATAAACATTAATCAACTCCGTACTCCCAGAGTGCGAGACGGAGTATAAACATCTACTTAACTCCGTACTCCCAGGGTGCGAGACGGAGTATAAACATTAATCAACTCCGTACTCCCAGAGTGCGAGACGGAGTATAAACATTAATCAACTCCGTACTCCCAGAGTGCGAGACGGAGTATAAACATCTACTTAACTCTGTACTCCCAGAGTGTGAGACGGAGTATAAACATTAATCAACTCCGTACTCCCAGAGTGCGAGACGGAGTATAAACATTAATCAACTCCGTACTCCCAGAGTGCGAGACGGAGTATAAACATCTACTTAACTCCGTACTCCCAGAGTGCGAGACGGAGTATAAACATTAATCAACTCCGTACTCCTAGAGTGCGAGACGGAGTATAAACATTAATCAACTCCGTACTCCCAGAGTGCGAGACGGAGTATAAACATTAATCTACTCCGTACTCCCAAAGTGCGAGACGGAGTATAAACATCTACTTAACTCCGTACTCCCAGAGTGAGAGACGGAGTATAAACATTAATCAACTCCGTACTCCCAGAGTGCGAGACGGAGTATAAACATCTACTTAACTCCATACTCCCAGAGTGCGAGACGGAGTATAAACATTAATCAACTCCGTACTCCCAGAGTGCGAGACGGAGTATAAACATTAATCAACTCCGTACTCCCAGAGTGCGAGACGGAGTATAAACATCTACTTAACTCCGTACTCCCAGAGTGCGAGACGGAGTATAAACGTTAATTAACTCCGTACTCCCAGAGTGCGAGACGGAGTATAAACATTAATCAACTCCATATTCCCAGAGTGCGAGACGGAGTATAAACATCTACTCAACTCCGTACTCCCAGAGTGCGAGATGGAGTATAAACATACATCAACTCCATACTCATTCCCAAAACTGGGGGCAGAACCAAAGCAAAGCATGCTAGTTGAACATTTGTCTAAAAGAAGATTGCAACGAAACGATTGAGAGACGACTGTCAAGCAATCAACTGAACGGAAATATTCAGCATGAAAGACTGCGGTATTTCAAAGCACGTCATGTTTACACAAGACGTCCTTTGGGGGGCAAATGTTATCCCGCCTTTTGGCAATGCCGTGACACCAAGAACTTGATTAGAAACCAGTGACAGTTCGTCTTGGAAGATCGGTTACACAAAGGCTCACTATGGATGCTGTGGCTCGATCCAGACTCGGACAAAATCCATCGACATCTATATTTGACTTGGAGACCTAAACTGCTTGGAATGAATATGGCCTGATCATCCACTCCAATCGAGTCATAGAACAAAGTTCGACAAAATACAGATACCCCTCATGAAGCTCAGTGACGCCGGGATCCATCAAAAGTGGACGTGATTTGATCATCTACACATCAAATCCTACCCTGAACACGAAAGGTTGTTCGAAAGCCCAACTTGAAGTAGCTATGGTAGACTGCGTACTCGCTAACCATCACTGTCAATATATGGACATGACTACACCTTGGAACATATGCAACTTACTTTGTCTACTCAACAATCTATTATCCTTATTTTCTAGAAGGAGATACAGAGCAAATTGTAAGAGATTTGGCTATCTAACCCAACATGGATGTGATTCAACCATCTGTCATATACCTCTTCCTTGACTTGATTGGAAGAGCTATAATCACCATGCGGACGAGAATTGATCGTCCATTTTTCAAATTTCGTCCCTCATCCTGGGGGGCAAAATCTCATTCCGTGAGCAAACGTGGTTCGATTGTTCATTCGACGACATTAGCCTCGATACAGTAGATGAATACAAATTAAAGAGTGGAAATACGACTGCTCTCAACTTAAACCTCCAAGTCCCCAGAGTACGGACTGGAGTACTCTAAGTCCCCAGAGCACGGACTAGAGTATAAACGATTCCAAATCTCCGAATCCCTAGGGCGCGGATCGGAGTACTCTAAGTCCCCAGAGCGCGGGCTAGAGTATAAACGATTCCAAATCTCCGAATCCCCAGAGCGCGGATCGGAGTACTCTAAGTCCCCATAGCGCGGACTAGAGTATAAACGATTCCAAATCTCCAAATCCCCAGAGCGCGGATCGGAGTACTCTAAGTCCCAAGAGCACGGACTAGAGTATAAACGATTCCAAATCTCCGAATCCCCAGAGCGCGGATCGGAGTACTCTAAGTCCCCAGAGCGCGGACTAGAGTATAAACGATTCCAAATCTCCGAATCCCCAGAGCGCGGATCGGAGTACTCTAAGTCCCCAGAGCGCGGACTAGAGTATAAACGATTCCAAATCTCCGAATCCCCAGAGCGTGGATCTGAGTACTCTAAGTCCCCAGAGCGCGGACTAGAGTATAAACGATTCCAAATCTCCGAATCCCCAGAGCGCGGATCGGAGTACTCTAAGTCCCCAGAGCGCGGACTAGAGTATAAACGATTTCAAATCTCCGAATCCCCAGAGCGCGGATCGGAGTACTCTAAGTCCCCAGAGCGCGGACTAGAGTATAAACAATTCCAAATCTCCGAATCCCCAGAGCGCGGATCAGAGTACTCTAAGTCCCCAGAGCGTGGACTAGAGTATAAACGATTTCAAATCTCCGAATCCCCAGAGCGCGGATCGGAGTACTCTAAGTCCCCAGAGCGCGGACTAGAGTATAAACGATTTCAAATCTCCGAATCCCCAGAGCGCGGATCGGAGTACTCTAAGTCCCCATAGCGCGGACTAGAGTATAAACGATTTCAAATCTCTGAATCCCCAGAGCGCGGATCGGAGTACTCTAAGTCCCCAGAGTGCGGACTAGAGTATAAACGATTCCAAATCTCCGAATCCCCAGAGCGCGGATCGGAGTACTCTAAGTCCCCAGAGCGCGGACTAGAGTATAAACGATTTCAAATCTCCGAATCCCCAGAACGCGGATCGGAGTACTCTAAGTCCCCGGAGCGCGGACTGGAGTATAAACGATTTCAAATCTCCGAATCCCCGGAGTGCGGAGCGGAGTACTCTAATTCCCCGGAGCGCGGACTAGAGTATAAACTGTTTCAAGCCTCCAAGTCCCCGGAGCACAGAGTCAGCAAGAAGTCCAAGTACTCGAAAGATGTGGGATGAGAGGTACGCCATGTCCAAAAATGTTTGAACAGCACAAGAATGGACCGGGAGATAATGCAACTCATAAGAACTTGAGTTATGGCTACAATTAGTCAGCAAACTAAGGAAAGACAAGAGAATCACCCAAGCGAAAAAGAAGCTAAAAACTTTATTCAATAAGTCCAAAATGGGGATACATGATCACTCCTACAAAATTCAGACCTCTCTATACAAACTACAAGTTGTGGAAGATAAAAGCAATTACAAGACTTAAGCAAAAAACTCGTTGAACGAGTGTATCGATTATTTCTTCGACTTCTTCTTCTTGTCTTCCTTCGTTGTTTCCGACGACTCCTCTCCCTCACGCTTTTTCTTGGACTTTTTGCTTGCTAGAGAAACGGAGTTGGGAGTAGGAGACGGAACATCTAGTGGTTTGGACCTGCCCGGGAGAATGATTTTCAGAGGTCTGTTCCACGGGTCAGTGAGTTCCAGTATTTCAGACTCAACTTTGACTTTGACTTTTTTCTTCTCCTCGTCGGCGAGACGGTCCTTCATGCTTATCTCTGAAGTATGCTCAAAGGCGCCAGTGATTTCAATTTCATCGCTTCCTTCGGTAGGAGACGAAGTATCAAGTTTGTCATCATCTAGCGCCCCGATCACTTGAGCGTCTGGACCGGGAGTTACTCCTGCGTGAGCAACGTCGCTTGTTTTCTCTGCTTCCTCCTTGGCATCATCGCTCCTCGGAGTTGGCTCGGCGTCAGAGCAACCTGCACGAAAACATAAGGAATGAGCATTAGAACGAATAGCCACTGTTGAAAAATGACGGGATCTCTTCAACTTCTAGAGAAAGTAGAATTTCCTACCAGGGTCCGGTTGGCTATCGGTGGCGCGAGGGGTTTCACCCTCCAGGATAGGTGACAGCACATGAACACCAAGCCCGGGATCTTCGGGATCATAACTAGCATGCTGCTCGAATGGATCAAGTGTTGGCTGACCGGCCGATTGAGCAGCGTAAGGAGCGGCAATGTGAGGAGTAGTAGTATCGGCCCCAGACGGGCCAGCTTCATCATTCTTCTCTTTCGGAGGGGAAGAGCCTTTGCTATAAAGTGCCAATGCTGCGGATAAGTCCGATGGCTCATTCCCCCTTAGGAACTCCTTCACCAAGACATCCTCATCGACCTCGTTGGAGCCCGACTCGACCTTCCTGATCCTTATCAGAGTTTCCCACGCCTCAGCCAGGGATTCGAGGTAGCCGTCACCCAGAAATGTTAAGTCGCGGTGCATAAGGACACGGACTCCATACTCGGCGATCAACGGGTCAAACATACTTTTGACCTCTTCCCTGCCGGCTTCTGCGGCCGCCTCGAGGCGAGAATCAAGCTCTTCCACAGCCATTCTTTTGCCCTCCTCACGGGCCTCGTCCTTCATTTTCTCGACCCTGGCGAGTTCGTCATCGAGCTTTGTCTTCAGGAGTCGGGTAGCAACAATCTCATCACAGTATCGCTGTGATTCTTCTTGAGCAGCTACTTTGTCTTCCTTCTCCTTGGAAAGTAATTCCTTCAGCTCTTTGACTTGAGAAGCGAGTGCGTCCCTTTCCTTTTGGACAGAGTCTTTTTCTAGGGCGAGGGCACCGCTGCGCTGGACTGCTTCGTCAAGCTCTTTTTTGTGAGCCGCCTCTAAACGAGTAACTGCCTCGGCAGTATTTTTTGCGCTTTGTTCAGCGGCTTCTAGCTTTGACTTATACGAAGCAAGCTCTTCGTCTTGGAGTTTGATGATTTTCTTATCGCTGTCAGCCTCCAGATTCAGCCGGTCAATCTCGTGTTGACGCTCAACAGATACTTCCGAGACCTTCTCTACCAAGTGCACAATCGCGTCATGTTGAACATAGACGTCGTTATTGCAGGCAATGGCACTTTGCTTCACATGCCCGGGAATATGATGAATGGCCGGGAGGAACTTCAGACCATCGAAGCAAAATTTTGGAAACTTGGCCTTAAGATCGACCATCTTTTCCGCAACAGTTGGGTCCACCGCAGTAGTAGGAGGAGGAGGCTTTGAAAACTCCGTTCTTTTACGTTGCTCTCGAACTTGCCTTGTACTCGATGAACTGGAATGTTGTTCTCGAGGAGCATCAGACTGGTAACCCTTCTGTAAGGATTTCTCTCTATCCGGCTCAGTTGGAGGAGGAAGATCACGGGACTGGGAAGATTGAGAATGTGCTTTCTTGCGGTGAGATGACTCTCGGGGACGATTATCCCTATCTTCATACTCGCCTCGGTCCCTGCGTCTGCTTGAACCGGAATCCCGTCCAGAGTGATGGAATATAGAAGACCCCTGAAGGCGATCAAGTCCGTGAGAGCGGCCCATATCACCTGCAAAGAATGGAGATAACAACGAGTTAAGGAGAATTCACGAGTTAAAAAGACTTGAAGTATATTATGGAATGCGCATGTGCGTGTGTGTCCTAGTGTTCCCCCCGACGGACCCGTTCGTTTATCTTTGCTAATCGGAGTGTTGTCTCCTTGAGCCGGGAGTTGAACTCCTACATTGCCTCTAGCGGGCGAAGAGAATTTGAGAGCTTCAGGATCATCGAACCCGTAATTAAGTAAATCGTCGGGGATGGACAGGTTGGACAGACCCCTCAAAGAACTTTCCAGATGCTGTGAGGAAGCCTCTTTCTCAAGCGGAATAAGCGTAACTTTTGAAGTGCCACCAACTTTCTCCTTCTGAACTTTATGTTTTAACTTCTTCTTTCCCTTCGAAGGGGAGGACGACGTCTCAATGTCGTGAACTTCGACTGCCGGATTCTGAGCGGGACCCGCATTCTCACCCTGAGTTTCAGGGGCATCATCCTCTTTGCGCTCGCCTTCTTCGTGCGTGTCGGGAGCGCGGCGCGACGACGATCCGGCAAGTTTTTTCCCTTTACCGGACAGAGGCTTGGGAATGGTAACACCTTCTGGAAGGCTGATCCGACGATCAGGAGCCAGCAAGCCGTACCTCGACAGTGATTCATTTGAAATGATAACTCGGATGTCTCGATCCTCGGCAGGAAGAGCTCTAATGGCATCGACAGCCTCAGAATATCCTCGGCCTTCCGGCGCGGGTTGATACCTGAATAGATGAAATGAAGAGTTAGGAAAAGCATGACTCCGATCAAATACGAATAGCGACTCGGCAGAGAGACTTACTGCCTTCAACCCATCTCCTAGCGAAACCAGAAGGGCAACGCACATAGAACCATTCCTGTTTGTACATGGCGAATTTGCTATAGGCCCCTGTCAAGATCTGGCATTTGTGGTATGGCTCGAGGAACATAAAAGAAGGACTGTCTTTCCGTCTCTTGAGCATGTAAATATATCTGATATCACCGGCGGTTGGAGGTCTGGAGAAGACAGCCATGAAAAGTAGGTACGTCCCATATAGAAATGCATGGCCGTTCGGGTGCAGCTGCGACGGAGCTATGTCTATGTATTGCAGTACATCCCGGAGAAATAAGTTGAATGGAGGCACGCTGCCCATCCAACACATGAACTTGTTGCAGGTAGTGTACCCGACTGGGGGCAGATGAGGGCGATCGTGTCTTGAAGGAACTAACACGTCGGCAAAAGGAATCCCATGAATGGAGCATATCCGTCGCAGAGCAGCTTCGTTGATCTTCGAGGCTTGTGAATCGATCGGATTGTCTAGTAAGATTGTTGCCTCTAGAGCATCAGGTGCCAAGTTACGAGCAGGAGAAGTCGATGAATTAGAAGTATCAGCGACTCCTTGCCTTGATGACGGCCCAGGCCTGTCGGATATGGTGGCAGAGCTAGATTTTCTCGACATCCCCAATAAATAACGAACCTGGCTAAGTGCTTGAGAAAACTATACTTAAAAAATGTTGAACGTTAGAATTAGCAACACGAGTTTTCCCCCCACGTGTTGTGTGAACTAGTGCAAGCAATTGTGTACAAGCGATAAGAATCTAAAGATTTTAAAGATATAAAAATTAGCTTCGAATCATCGCCTTCGAAGACCATCATCGCTGACCGTCTCAAAAAGCTCGCCTTGAGGTGAGTACAGTTCCAGATGCAGGAAACATATGATTTATAAAGTGACCGGCCTAAGTGTAGTCTGACATTTATATTGTTCGGCATTTGAATGTTGTTCGGCATTGAAATTGTTCGACCTAAGTTCTGTTCGGCATGTATGTGTTTGTTCAGCATTTGAATGTTGTTCGGCATTGAAATTGTTCGACCTAAGTTCTGTTCGGCATGCATGTGTTTGTTCGGCATTTGAATGTTGTTCGGCATTGAAATTGTTCGACCTAAGTTCTGTTCGGCATGTATGTGTTTGTTCGGCATTTGAATGTTGTTCGGCGTTGAAATTGTTCGGTCTAAGTTCTGTTCGGCAATCGTATCGTTCGACCAAGATACTGTTCGGCATCTAAGAATGTTCGGCTTGGGTTTTGATCGGCTAAGTTATTGTTCGGCGTTTTAGTAAGTGTTCGGTTTTAGTTCGTTCGGCTAAGTTGTTGTTCGGCGTTCTAACGAGTGTTCGGCCACATTCAGACGAAATACTATTTGCAGCCTCTATCGTTCGGCGCATGACAACATACGCCGAACCATAGCTATGCCATCCAACACCCTTACAACCTCCAACGTTTTCCTTTTCCTTCATTTTTGACTTTGGTTCGACGCGATGGAGCTAAGTACAATAGCCACATGTGCAAACACCTCGAATCCTTCCTCCTCGCCTCGCATTATCGTTCGGCAATGAGGACAACCTACTCGAAAACTTCCTACAGGACACACTTGACTCATTTGAAACTTATTCAAGTTATACGAGGAGCGGTACCTAGATTGTAGTAAGGAGCTTAGGAAGGAATGTTCAAGTTGTAAATCTGTTCGACTAGAGAAGGTTAGAAATCTTGGAAGAATGGCAGAAACGAAAAGGTAAAGGAGAAGGGACGGGAAGGACCTGGTTATATAGAGGGAGGTAGAAGTTGAAAAGGCTATACCCGGTAGAACCGGTCAATACCAGAGTGCTCGACATCGAAACGAAGTACCATTCGGCACATGAGCATTATCCGGCTTCGAACGTACCGTTCGGCGTCAAAACCACGTTCGTCACGCACCTCCGTCACAAGCCTCCTCAAGAAAGCATCATCAAGGAAAATTGGACCAGATTCAAAGCGCATCACGTTCGGCCATGCGATACACTTTGGGAGGCAAGTGTTTCCTGGAGATTTGACCAGGCAACTAGTGCTCGGCATCTCAGACTGTCCGGCATCCAGCAATGTTCGGCGATGCACTTGGCATCTAGGAGTGTTCGGCGAAGTACACAGCATCCATAGTGTCCGGCATCCAGCAGTGTTCGGCGAAGTACACAGCATCCATAGTGTCCGGCATCCAGCAGTGTTCGGCGTCAACTGGCACTCGGCGACAACCAATGCTCAGCGCTAGCGTTCGGCATCATTAGAACTCGGTGATAGGAGAACTCGGCATCAAGAGCGCTCGGCATCCCAAGGTACTCGGCAACAGGAGTACTCGGCATCCCAAGGTACTCGGCGTAGTACTCGGCAACAGGAGTACTCGGCATCCCAAGGTACTCGGCGTAGTACTCGGCAACAGGAGTACTCGGCATCCCAAGGTACTCGGCGTAGTACTCGGCAACAGGAGTACTCGGCATCCCATGGTGTTCTGCGTAGTACTCGACATCCAGAAGACATTCAGTATGCACAACTACTCAAGATACCGGTATCGTTCGGCCTGCATACACCGTTCGTTCAAGAGCTTGAGATGGAGGCACGTTCGGCCTCAATAGACAACCATCCTACACTTCCCACGACACCAACACACCGTTCGACATAGAAGGAATGGTTCGGCGTAGCGGCGTTCGGCAAACCTTGCTCGGCATACAGCGACCACTGTACTTGGGCTGGAGTGTTCGGCCATCAGCCCACTTGGGAACTCCAGCCCATCTTTGTCTATAAATAGAGGGGCAGGGTCACAGTGGAATGGATCCTTTTTTGGGAGAGAAAATACTGGGGAGACTCTGCCATTTTCGAGACTCATCTTCTCTACTTCATTCAAGCATTTGATTCACGAATTGTATTTGTAATCAACTATAAAGAAGATCAATAAAGTTGAACAAAGTGGACGTAGGCAATTACGCTGAACCACTATAAATTTGGTGTTCTTACTTTCTGCATTTAAATTAGCATTGTCTTCTCTGTTTAATTTACATTCATCACTTATATCTCTACACAATCTTTCTGAACGAGGTTAGTGACCAATTTTGGTGCTAACAGAAGCATGTATCAGTTTTTCATGAATATGATGCAAGCGGGTGTTACTGCTGGAGTACTGGGAGGAGGAGTTCAGGAAGCTCCAGTTGTCAGTGATTATGCTAAGTTGAGTGGAGATTATACTAAGCTTGGGGGGAAGCCGTTTATTGGAACTGAGGATGCTATCGAGGTGGAAAATTGGTTGTTGCACTACGAAAGGACATTTGCTAGCTTGAGGCTCAATGATGAGTAGAAGAGGAGGTTGGCATTAAGACAGCTTCAAGGAGCTGCTTTATTTTGGTGGAATAGTGTGACTGTGGCAGTGAATGAGGAGACTATGACATAGGCAGAGTTTAAAAGGAGGTTCCAGGAGAGGTTCATGTCGGTGAGGGCACAGTCTGTTTTGATCCGGAAGTTTGCTGAGCTAGAACAGAGAGAGATGACTGTTCTGGAATATGCTAGCAGGTTTGAAGAGTTGGCTAGATATGGTTATGCCACAATTGACACAGTGATGAAGAGGAATGAGAAGTTTTTAGAGGTTTAAAGCCTGAATTGGCTAGGGCTACCTTCCCGCATATTAGAGATCCTTGTGATGTGGTTGTGGAGATGGCTTTGAGACATGAAGAGATGCTTACTTGTCAGGAGAAGAGTAGAGTGAAGGAGGTCCAGGTTGGGCAAGGCCAAAAGAGGAAGTTCTTTCACAAGAAGGGTGCTCAGAAGGGTGGAGCAGCTAAGAAGGGGAAGTCTGAGGTGGTTTGTTTTAAGTGCGACAAGAAGGGGCATATTGCTAATGAGTGTCGTACTGGGAATGCTAAAGAAGTGATCGGAAAGAATAACATCAGGTGCTTCAAATGCGATCAGATAGGCCACTATAAGAATCAATGTAAGGAGCCTGCTAAATTTGGAAAGGGCAGGGTGTATGTATTAGAGCCTGCTACTTCGAGGCCAACAACTCATGAAAAGGAAAGGCGGTTTTGGGAGGTACGCTTCAGATTGATTGTATGTTTGTTAGCGTTCTATTTATACTGGTGCATCACATTATTTTATATCTAGATGTTTGATAGATAAGCTTAACCTAGAACCAACATATTTCGTTACTTTCTTATAGGTTGCGAATCCAATTGGAGGGTATGCAACTCTAGGGTTGAGATGTAACCAGTTAGAGTTTGACTTGTTAGGTCATGCTTTTGTTTGCAGTTTGTATGTTTTTTATTTGTGGGATTCGGGATTATTCTTGGGATGGATTGGTTAAGTGAGTACGATGCTAGGATATTTTGCCAGGATAGGAAAATATATCTTAGACACCCTGATTGTAACGACAGGATTGTTTATACCATAGGAAGCCTTAGCAGTGAGGTGAATGCCTTGTTGGGTGTTATGGAATTGGAAGATGAGCTGAATCGAGTTTTAGTGGTTAGAGAATTCGCGGATGTTTTTGAACCTGTAGTTGGATTGCCACCAAAATGAGCCATTGATTTTCAGATAGATTTGGTTTCGGGGGGCAAAACCATTAAGTAGGCTGCCAAGCAAGATGACTCCTACAGAGATGAGGGAGAAGGTGCAGTTAGTGGATCTAGAAGGCAAGAGTTTTATCAGACCGAGTAGTTCACCTTGGGGAGCAGCCGCAGTGTTTGATAAGAAGCCTGATGGATTGTTAAGGCTATGTATCGATTATGGTAAGTTGAATGAGAGGACGATAAAGAATCGATATCCATTACCGAGGATTGACGATTTGTTCGATCGGTTAAGTGGAGCCAAGGTGTTTTTCCAATTGGATTTGGCGATAGGGTTCCACCAGTTGATAGTGGCGGAGGACAACATTCCTTTGACAGCATCTTGAACTAGGTATGGTTCGTATGAGTGGTTAGTGATGCCATTCGGGTTAACGAATGCACCTGCTTTCTTTGTGGATTTGATGAACTGGGTTTTCCGAGAGCACATGGATAGTGCAATGTTGGTTTTCATAGAAGATGTCTTGATATACTCTAAGGATGAAAGAGAGCATGAGGTCCATCTTAGGGTGGTGCTTGAGACGATGAGGCAGCATAAGCTAAAGGCGAATTTTTCGAAGTGTCATTTTTGGAAGAAGGAAGTGAAGTTTCTTGGTCATGTAGTCTCAAAGAAAGGGTTGTCAGTAGATCCGAATAAGATTGAAGCGGTCAATAGTTGGAAGAGACCCGAGACAGTGACTGAGATAAAGAGTTTCCTTGGATTAGCTGGTTATTATCGAAGATTCATTAAGGATTTCTCATGGATAGCAGCACCGATGACCATGCTAATGAGGAAGGATGTGAAGTTTGTGTGGACCGATAAGTGTGAGGAAGCATTCTAGAGTTTGAAACACTTATTGACCCATGCACCAGTTTTAATTGTTCCAGAAGGGAATCAGGATTTGGTGGTTTATACAGATGCATGTGGAACATGATTAGGAGTTGTGCTGATGCAGAAAGGTAAAGTGATTGCCTATGCTTCTAGATAGCTCAGACCGCATGAGGTCAGATATCCGACGCATGATTTGGAATTGGCTGCAGTGATTTTTGCATTGAGACGGTGGATATATTACCTTTTGGGAGAGAGGTTTGAGTTATATACAGATCATAAGTCGCTGAAGTAATTGTTCTCTCAGAAGGAGCTAAGCATGAGACAGTAGAGGTGGTTAGAGTTTATTGCCGCTTATGATTTTAGGATTGAGTACACACCAGGAAAAGGTAATAAGGTTGTATATGCACTTAGAAGGAAGCATCAGAATATAGTGTTAGTGATGATAGCGGAGTGGAAAGATTTGAAAGCATTAGAAGATTGCAGAGTGCAGTGGAGATCTGAGGCTGGGTCTAGTGGAGAAAGTGTTATATTAGCTTGTTTAGAAGTTCAACCGGAGATGATCGAAAGGGTAGCTTCTAAATAGGAGAAGGATCCTGTGTTAGTTGAATGGATTAGGATGTTGAGAGATGCGACCGGGAGCGATGACTTGAAAGATTTCAGTCTTGACCAGAAGGGGTGGTTATGAAAGAAAGATTATGTGTTCCGAGTGTAGGAAACATAAGGAAAGAAGTTTTGGAGGAATGCCATTGTTCGAAGTTCACTATCCGTCCAGGAGGAACTAAGATGTATCAGGATATGAAGAGAAGTTTCTTCCGGGAAGGTATGAAACAGGATATTTGGCTTATGGGTAAAGTAGTGCTTGAATTGCCAATAGGCAAAGGCTAAACAACAGAAGCCAAGTGGATTGCTTCAACCATTGGATATTCCAGTATGGAAATGGGATTCTATTTCTATGTATGTTATTGACGGGTTGCCAAGATCTAGTAGGGGAAATGAAAGTATATGGGTCATAGTGGATAGATTGACCAAGAGTGCCCATTTCATTCTAGTTAAGTCAACTAGGACGACACCTGTTTTGGCGAAGTTGTTTATGAAGAATGAGGTTAGACTGCATAGAATTCCTAGTAGTATTATTAGTGATAGAGATTCATTGTTCATTAGCGAGTTCTAGAAGAGTCTACAGGAAGTTTTGGGAACCAAGCTCAAGATGAGTACCGCTTACCATCCGCAAATAGATGGGCAAACAGAAAGAGTTAACAAGATCTTGGAATATTTGTTAAGAGCTTATGTATTAGATTTCGGGGGATCGTGGGAGGACCATCTGCATTTTGTCGAGTTTTCGTATAACAACAGTTATCAGACTGGTATTGGGATGGCACCATTTGAAGCTTTGTATGGAAGGCCGTGCAAATCTCGCGTATGATGGTTAGAGACCGAGGATAGGTTGGTTCTTAGTCCAGATTTAGTTAGAGAAGCTATAGAAAAGGTTGAGGTCATTCAAGGTAGAATGAAGGAGGCTCAGTCTAGGCAGAATAGTTATGCAGATAGAAGACGGAAAGACTTAGAGTTCTCGTTTGGAGATCAGCTTTTCGTCAAGGTGTCACCGATGAAGGGTATGATCAGATGTGGAAGATCAGGGAAGTTGGCACCAAGGTTCGATGAACCTTTTCCTATTGTTGAGAGGATCGGGAACTTGCGTATAGAGTTGAGTTACCGAGTAGTTTGGTAGGAGTCCACGATGTATTCCATGTTTCTCATCTTAGAAAGTGTGTTAGAGACCCAGAGACTACTATTGCACAAACTGTGTTAGAGGATTTAGTAGTAGAACCGGACTTGACCATAGTTAGAAAGCCAGTTGGTATAGTTGCGAGAGATGAGAAGAGGCACAGGAACAAGACAGTCAGATTAGTTAAAGTCCAGTGGAGTGACGATGAGAGAGACTGTACTTGGGAGACTGAAAGTAGGATTAGGGATGTTTATCCTGACTTGTTTGATGGTATGTTTTACCTCTTTGATTGATTTGTTTTGTACCTTATCGTAATTTCGAGGACGAATTTCTTTAAGGAGGGGAGTTTGTAACACCCCATATTTTTAGTAACATTACTTAGGATATTTAATTAGCTAAATAAAATAAAATAATGTGTTGATTAGGGGATTGAGATTTGATTTTAATTAAGAGGTAGCCGTGTCATTTAAACAATGAATTAAAATAAGAGTTCAAATGTAATAGAGGAGGGGTAAAATAGGGTATAGATCATTCCTATATCCCTAAACCTTGGCCGTGTATCTCCATACACGTTCATCTCATTTTAAAAGTTTTATTTTGAGGTCGGCCACCATTAACAAGAACAAAGGGAAGAAGATTAAGACAAGCTAAGGAAGAAGCTTAATCAAATCAAATCCATTCACATCTCAATCTCTTTAATCTCTAAAGCTAAGGTGAATAATGACAACATCTCAAATTTCTTATTATTTTCGGTTTTAAAATGAATTCGAATTTATTTGCAATGTTTTGCCGTGTTTTTGAATGATGGAATGATTATATATATACTTGTTGATGATTTATGCATGTTCATATTGATTTTATGATATGTTTTAATGTGAAAACCCTATTAAATGATATCCAAATGCCTTGTGAATTTTTATATCGACCAAAAATAACATTTTAGAGATGGGTTTCAATTTTCAGAATTTTCTGAATTTATGTGGATATTATATGAATTTTCTAGTAAAAAAATGTTATTTTGGGTTAAAAATTATTTACGGTTAAATAATTAATGGTTTGGGTCAGAAATTAATATATGTTAGAAAACATATAAAAAGTGATTTTCTGGAATTTTCTGTAGAATTTTCCTAAGTGTTTTAATGGATATATAAAATTATTTAAGGTATGGGACTTAAATGATTTATATATTTATAAAAAGGAGAAGGGGTACTTTGTAAAATAATTCAATTTGTTATTTTTGGAAATTGGTAGTACTTTAGAAAAGAGAAACTTGCAACCAATCACAATTTGACAAATAGGGAAGGTTAGGTACAAAGAAATAGTTTAGAAGGACAAATATACATGTTTTTCACTGTTTTGATGTTTTCGGCACCAGGCTTTCGCCTCCTTACCTTCGCCTCCAACTCCATCGAAACCAATGCACATGGTCTCAGGTGACTAGTACATAGTGAATTGGACAAGGGGCAGAAGGCATTGAGTCAAAACCAGGGGTTCCGAAGAGGTCAAAGCGCTACTTGCTTTTAAATGAAATGCGCCTCCTTGCTTTCGACTGAATAGCTTTCAACTTGGTTGACTTTCGACCAGGTCAATTGGTTTTAAAGAATGGTTTCGATTGGGTTGTGCTTTTGTTATAAATAACTGCTTTCGACTAGGTCGAAACCCTTAGCTGCTGCCATTTTACCTTTCGACCCAGATGGTTTCGAAAGGGTTGCTTTACTTTTTAAACGTGACCACTTCTCTAATGCTTTCGAAAGGATGGTTTCGACACCATCACTTCTTTGTTTAGGAATGCTTTTGAAAGAATGGCTTTCGACTTAAATGGTTTTAATGACCCTTTCTCTCCGTTGAAGTATAATTCAAATGGTTTCGAAAGAGATGGTTTAAATGGTTTCGAAAGGTGTTTTTCCACATGTTTTAAATTGAACCCAACTGCTTTCGAAAGGTTTGTGTTTATAAAGGTTTGACGCTTTCAAAAGGTTTTAAAGAAAGGTTTCAAAGGGGTGGTTCCCAATTGGTTTCGAAGGAGTCGAAAGGGAAGGTTTTTTTGGTTGTTTCGAAAGGATTAAAAGGAAAGGTTTTCCTAAGGTTTCGAAAGGCAATGTTTAAAGGTTTTAAAAGAAAGATGTCTAAGGTTTTTAAAGCTTTCGAAAGGAAGGTTTTTCAGTGGTTTCGAAAGGGTTTTGAGGATGTTTTCAAAAGGAAGGTTTTAGGCTTTCGGCCTAGATTAAATGAAGGGTTTTGCTTGGTTTAGAAAGAGGTACTACCAATGGTTTCAAAAGGGATACTTTCAATGGATTCTAAAAGGGTACTTTCAAAGGTTTAAATGTTTTCATCAACTAAGATTTAGGCAAAGTGTGTGTGTGTGTATATATATAAACATGGCAAGGTTATTTTGAGTAAAGCATAGAATATATTTTTTCCTTGTTTGAGTTTGATTTAAAGGTTTTAAATCATTTTGAAAAGGTTTTCAAGGAAAATTATAGGAAGGGATCCCTAATTAAAATGACTTAGATATTAGAATACCTGATGTGACTGGTATTGGGTCGCGCCCTATACATTAGCTATTAGCCCTGACTAATTTTGTCCAACATTCCAATGTGTAGGGCTTTGTCACAGGTAAGGCTAAAATTATGATTACACACAAAAGGAATATATGTCTGTATACAGATAGGTTATTGGTGAGCCCACAAAACCATTAGGATTAGGTGACCCTGGGAGATGTTAAGTTAGGGACAGATCGTCGAGAAGAGAAGTATTTAACATATTTAAGGACGGACTGTCCAGAAGAGGAGTGTTTAACAGATGTTAGATAAATTTTGATATATTGTCTAGTAGGCCCGAGTCAGCTAAAGGTTAATAGTTAGCCAAATAAAACTATAATGTTCAGACAGATAGTCCATTTATTACCAGATATGTATGTTTACATAATGATGCTTTATAGATTTTAACCAGTTTTGGTTGCAGGAAAAGGTTTGCAAAAGATATGCTTTAAAAGGATATTAGTGAGGGGAAACACGTTCCGCTAAGCGGCATCGACTCACTTAATATCAATAATTGAGATGTATAGTATTATCCACACCAGGCTTTATGTCTGACTCGAAGTTTCTATTTTCCCTTAAACTCTCGGGTGGTCAAAATTGATTTGAGTAGGCTGAGGGTTGCAAGTTTTAGTAATTTTGGCAAATAAAGATTCCAAATACGAGCAGGTGGATGACGAATAGCTAATTTGGAGTTATAGTTTATTTGCTTTGATTTCGCTGTGTATATTAAGTCAGATATGACTATATTGACTCTGATCAACCAATGGGGCATCGTCATATGTCGCTCTTGGTGTATTATTGTATAATCATATTTGATCTTTACCTAGGAAACAATTATGGGATTATGTAACTTGGATATGAATTATTGTTTTGAAATGTATTTAGTAAAATTTTGTTTTTGAAATCTGCGATTTTGTTCATATTCAAGTGCTTCTGATACTATGGATACCATTAGCATTACCGTATTTTGTCATCGGAAGTTAATACTATGGATGACTGCAGCATCTATAGCGCTTAGCTTTTGGCCTCTAGATACGGGATGTTACAGGTGCAACAATTGGCAGTGATGGACCAAACCGCCCGTAGGTTGAAGTCAACAACACCACCAATTTACCAATAAGAGTTAATACTAGAAATCAAGCACCGGAACCTTCTACTCATTATGAAGTTGTGATGAATGGAGAATTTAACCAGATGGTTGATCAGCTTAACCAAAGATGGATGATAGCCAAAAAGCTCTTATGGACAAGATAGACACTTCGCTAGTGCTATATCCACCAACCGCCCTAAAAGAGGGATGGCGAGCAAAAGCAAAAGGAGATAGATGGTGGACCAACTGGAATTGTTATTGAAGGTAATAGAAGTACTCCTCCCACCGGAGGACAACCTACCGCAAACTCCAACCTTGGAGCAAAGGCTCCACAAGGAAATATTGCAATGCTTCTCTTCGATTCTGAAGATGATATGCAACTCAATGCTAAAGGACTATACTTGAGTGCAGACGTAGATAGGAAAAATGCTAGTAAAGAAGTTCAAACTGCCACTATTGCGCCAACCACATGCCAACAGAATCCTACAGGAGTGGTTTTCCAAGAGAATGGAGAACCTAGACTTCAGTTAGCAAACCAAGGCTATTTGCGGAGTCAAACGCTTGGCGTAGCCCCTGACAGTCGGCATGTGATCTACCCGACTAGTGAGGCATTCATTGTGGACATGCTTAAACGCCCGATGGAAGAAAGTAAGGGCAGGAAGGATGGTGATTGGAGTTCTGCACCATGCCGAACTCCGTTTATAGAAAACATTTTAAGAGAAGAATACCCCCAGAAGTTTAAAATGCCCACTATGCCATTCTACAATGGGATGACGGACCCCAAACAGCACTTGTACAGGTATAGTTGGCACATGGACAGAGCTAGGACAATAGATGCAATCCACTATAGATGTTTCCCTATCCTCCTAGAAGGTGTTGCTTCTATGTGGTTTACCAGACTCCCAGCAAGATCCATTTTTACATTTGATGAGTTGGCAAGGAAATTCTTGGAATAGTTTAGGCTTTATACGGCACAACCAAAAGATGTGATGTCTCTATCTAGCTTTTTCCAGCGACCAAATGAGTCGTTAAAATCCTTTATGAACCCGTTTAATACTGCAGTTACTGAAGTAAGCAATCCTAATGAAAATATTGTATTTATGGATTTAGTCCAAGCTATCCATCCGGATACAGACTTTGGAAGATGGATTAAGATGAAACAAGCAACCACCATGAAGGAGTTCAACTGGAAGATGAGTCGGTATCTGAGATTGGAAGATGCAGACACATTGGAGGGCAAGACTACTAGTGTGCAACCAAAGGGGATAGTTCAAAGCAATGTAGCGGTCAACCAGGATGGAAACAATTCTGGAGCCGCGACAGTGAATGCAGGGAATGATGGTCATAAAAGGAAAAAATAGAACATTAGTAGGCGTGATGGGAATGGAAAACGGATTAAGAACCTGAGACCTGAGGAGTATACATCGTTGAATGACAGCCTAGAAAACATCTACCTTGCAACTTAGGGAACTGAATGATACAACATGCCTCCCAGAAAGGAAGAATCTAAATGATAGAAGTAATCTGGGAAGTTCTACTGCTTCCACTAGACTCACAGGCATAACACGAATGAGTGCCGACATCTAAAAGATATGATTGAAGAATTGATTAGGAACAACCGGCCACAATAGTATGTGAAGAAATCACAAAACTCTGACCAGCCGGCTGGACCTCAAGTTCTAAGTACTCAAGGGAACCAACCTAGACCCAACAGAGAGGGATCCAAATGGACGAATAGAGACTAGTTATCGGTACTATTTCCAGAGGACCTCACCTAACACAAAAGAGTTGGGGGGAGATGGAGCAATACACAAGTTCATTAAAGCACACTTCGAAAGAAACTTGTTTTGCGATTGAGGATGGTGCCCCAGCCAAGCAGCAAAGGACACTCAATGATGATATAATGTTTCGAACCTGAGACATCGAAGGAGTAAAAGCATACTCTCGACCCGAAGGTAGTAACCATCTAAATCAGGCGAGTAGTTGTACATCGAGTCCTAGTGGATAGTGGAAGTTCATTCAATATCTTGTTTTGACATACATTCGATCAGATGAAGATCAGCCTGAAGGATGTGTCTGCCTATCGAATGAAAATTCAGGGCTTTATGGGAGAACCAAGATAGCCAGTCGTGATGATTGACATGCCTGTCGAGCTCGGAGAAGGAGAATCAAGGGTAGTCCTTATCTAAAACTTCGTGATCGTGGATGAAATGTCAACTGACAAAGCTTTCTTGGGTCGATCGACCCTTGCTAATTTTAGGATTGCTTTGGCTCCGTGGTGCCTTACCATGAAATTCCTAATAGAGAATGGAGTTGGAGTTATAAAGGAAGATCAAAGCATCACTAGAGAATGTTATGTCACTGAGTTATGCAAATCGAAATGAAAGGAAAATGGAAAAATGTGGGGAAGTCTCTCCACATTCGCAAAAGTCAGCATAGGTATTACAGAACTACCCCTGACTCAGGGACCATAGTCATTTGGACAAGGCTTAGGACCTTAGGAAGAAGATAGGGGAGGAATGGATGGCACCAGTAGAGATCATGGTGTCAGTCTCTATCGATATGGATGTCCTAACTCGAGTCTTAAATATAGGGTCACAACTTGGGATTAAAATGCAACAAGAATTGATCAAAGTTCTTCGCGCCAACCTGGCCGTGTTCGCTTGGACGCATTCCAATATGTATGGGATATTACTAGAGATAGCGCATCACACACTCAATATCGATCCCAAGTACACTCCAGTGAGGTAGAAGAGATGCTGCCTAGGTCTGGAGCGATCCGCTACGCTAAAGGAAGAAGTGGATAAGTTGCTGGCTAAATTCTTTATCCCTGACGCAACCTATGCTGAGTGGGTGTCAGATCCAGTTATAATTAAGAAGTCTAATGGAAGTGGCGAACTTCTATTGATTACTCGGACCTAAGAAAAGCCTGTCCAAAGGATAACCTCCTGTTACCTACAATCGACCAACTTGTAGAAGGAACTGCAGGCCACGAATTACTCTCATTCCTGGATGCCTATTTAGGATACAACCAAATTATGATGCACAAACCCGATAAAGAGAACACCAGCTTTATCACCGACCTTCGATTGTATTATTACCAAGTGATGCCATTCGGCTTGAAGAATGACAGCGCTACCCACCAACGGTTGGTGAATACAATGTTTAAGGATCAGATCGGATGAACGATAGAAGTCTATATGGACAACATGCTAATCAAGTCACGTGTGTTAGGAAATCACTTGGACAACCTCTTGGAAATATTTGAGATTCTCCGAAAGTATGAAATGAAGCTTAACCCGTTGAAATTTTCTTTCAACATGGCTTCAGGGAATCTTTTAGGTTACATCGTGAATGCTAGGGGCATTAAAGCTAATCCCAAGAAAAATACTGTCCTGCAGAACGTCACAACACTTACGACCAAAAATATTGCAAAGTCTAAATGGAAAGGTTGCAGCGTTGAGCCAATTTATTTCCACAGCAATAGAGAACTGTATAACATTCTTTAACGCATTGTGGGTAAGAAATTTTTTGAATGGAATCAGGCCTGCAAAACTGCTTTTGAGGAATTGTTGCGACATATGGGGACCCCGCCAGTTTTATCTAAACCGATGGATGGAGAAGACCTATTCATCTACCTAGCAGTGTCAACTCATGCTCTGAGCCCAATAGTGGTACGCAAGAAAGCTAGAATCCAGTGGTCCATTTACTACATCAGTAAGCTATTTACTAGAGCTAAGGTGAACTATCATAAGTTGGAAAAACTAGCCGATTTCCTATTGTTGATCGTGTCAAGGAAGTTACGCCTATACTTCCAGGCTCACCCAATCAAAGTGTTAATGGATCAACCTTTGAAGCAGGTGATATACCGTCCAAAGATGTCGGAACGACTACTTAAATGGAACATTGAGTTGAGTCATTACGATATCACTTATCAACCCCGAAGGGCAATCAACATACATGGATTGATAGATTTCATCATCGAGTTCATAGGATGAGATGGAGAAGAATAAAATAATCCAAAAGTAGTGTCATAGTGGAACTACTTGTCAATGGTGCATCAGATAATTTCTACCCGGGAGCGGGAGTTATTCTCGAAACTCCCAAAGGACGGTCTATTTGCTATGCTCTAAGGTTGGAGTTTCCTGCTTCTAATAGTGAGGTGGAGTACGAGGCATTAATAGCAGGACTAACAATTGTGAAGGAATTAGGAATAAGGGCTGTGCACATCAACATCAACTCTCAGCTGGTTGTTTGTTAGATGAAAAGGGAATATCAGGCAATGGGGGCAAACCATATCCCAAATTTTTCAAAGGCATGGGAACTGCTGAACGACATTGAATACTATACCATAAGTCATATTTCCGAGGGAAGAGAATATAAAAGTAGATTACCTAGCTAAACTAGCCTGTTCTGAAGAAGCACAGTCAACGAGGCTGGTTCTAGTCGAGACGCTGACGGCTCCTAGCATAGATCAGATGGACATCAATTGGATTCTAGAAACTACAGAGGAAGAGGAATCGTGGATGACATCGACCAAAGACTATCTGCTTAGAGGGACACTCCCTTGGGATCGGAATGAGTGAAAGAAGCTTCTCCGAAAGGCACCATGATTCGTACTACAAGATGGAATGCTCTACACAAGGGGATTCTCCACCCCATACTCAAATGTATAACCAGCAGCGAAGCCAAGAGGATCCTCTGGGAAGTTCACGAAGGCAACTACGGAGACCGCATCAGCGGGTAGACACTAGCAAAGAAAGTCCTTTGTTATCGATATTTCTGGCTTCGGTCAACCAAGACGCAACTGACTACACTAGATGTTGCGATTGGTGCTAGAGATTTTCCAAAATTATGAGAACCTCATCTACAGAGCTGATGCAAATGGCCAAGCCATGGCTATTTGCAACATGGGAAATCGATCTAATTGGCGTATTACCAATAGCTAAAGTGGGAGCCAAATATGCTGTCGTCACAGTTATTTACTTCAACAAATAGGCCGAACCAGAACTGCTGGCCACCATCACTACTAAGAAAGTAATTAACTTCATTATTAAAAATATTATTTGTAGGTTAGGATTACCGCAAAAAAAAAACATAAAATGAAACTCAGTTTGAGAGTGCTGAATTCAAAAAATTCTACGAGCCTTTCCAGATCGAGAAGAGCTTCTCCGTAGTGGCACAATCGCAAGCAAACAGACAAGTGGTGGCAATGAACAAAATCATCAAATCCACCATCAAGAAACGGCTGACCAGAGCTATAGGAAACTGGGTTGATGAACTTCTGCTTGCACTACGGGCTTACAAAACGTCTCATAAATCGACAATCGGGCACTCACCCTTCGCCATGGCATATTGTTTGGAAGAACCGATTCCGATGGAACTGGAAGTCCCCTCTCATAGGAGATGACACTTCAACCAAAGTGAGAATGAGCAGCTCCTGCTCGAATCGCTTGATCAAATCGGTGAGAAGTAGGAAGAAGCAGAGCTAAGGACTGCTGCTCATCAAAAGAGAGTGGCACGACACTTCAACGTTAAAGTTTGCAACCACATTTTCAAAGTAGGAGATCTCATCGTGAAACAAATCTACCCGGGTAAGGGGACACTTAGCCCAAACTGGGAAGGACCATACGTTATCGGCAGAAACTTGGAGATGGAACTTTCGACTCACAATGGTCGATGGAATCTAGATTCCCCATGCTTGGAACAACAATTCACCGTGATCCTATTTTTTTTGTATTTATATCTATGTATTTCCTATTTTTGCAAATAAGCCACCCAGGGATACCGTGGGCATTGTAAATAGGCAGGATTTGCTCTCTTTTTTATTAATAAAGTTATTTTACTTCTTAAACTAATGGAACCGCGTTCATGTAAGCAACCTTTTGAGTCGACGGGGTCAGATCAACTCGAAAACCATTCACTCGCTGCTTAGACCGGTGGAACCGCATCTAAGTACGTGTTATCCCGCCTTTTGGCAAGGCCAGGATACCAAGGAGTTGGACTCCAAAAGTCGTTTGTCAAAGGCCAGGATACCAAGGAGTTGGACTCCAAAAATCGTTTGTCATGGATATCATTGAATTTTGACCAAGTCCGGATCAAGCCCCAATCGATGGGACATGATCGGGAAAAATAAAGCAAACCAACGCTCCAAGTTTCAGATCGATCCGAGTTCATATACTCAAGTTATGAGGGATGCAAGGTGAAGGGAAGAGCACATTTTCGTATCCATCAATAAGCAGCAGTTCGTATCGATGGATTTCGTATCCATCGGTGGTCCTCGTTTTCGCATCCATCGATCTCATATCGACCAGAATGATTAAGTCCACACAGTGGTGAGCTTCGTATCCATCATCCAATGTCTATTTCGTATCCATTGGTCAGTGCCCGCTTCGTATCCATCAGTCAGTGCATGCTTCATATCCATCAGCCAGTGTTTGCCTCGTATCCCTGGATGAAGTCTTATTCGAATCCATCAGGTCAACCAGCTTGGATAACGTGTCATCTCTCGAAGGAAACGAGGCAAAATACCTGGAGTCGAAGCAGTCAACACGGAGCAAATATCGGATCGAGGCGAAGCGCACGCACCACATCATCCCTTGATGCGAATGCGCCGAGATGTATGGAGTCGACGCGGTCGATTCGGAGTGAAGACCGGATCGAGGCGAAGTGTGCGTTCCACGTCTTCACAGAGGCGCGTGATACCATCGATTCGAAGCCCTCAGCTCAGAGAAATGGATTCGAACCAGACAGCCTAGCGAAGAACATCATCTCGTATCGATGATACCTCTCAATCCCCTGATCCAAATACCATGAAATTTTAACTGAAGGTTGCACACATACCGAGGAACATCTCCACCAATTTTGAGCTCAATTGGAAGTAATCTTGATCGATACGAAATGATTTCGTATCGATCACAGATTGACTTGAAACTCTCTGGAAGTGGTCGAATGGGTCCCCTCACGTGTCAAGCCAAGTCTCCCGGAGTTTGAGCGAAATCCAAGCCTCCTATGCCTATAAATAGAGCCCCAGAATCAACGGAAAAAGGATCTTTTTTCTCTAGAGCGTCCAGACTCTGCCGGATTAAGATTTACACCCTACTTTTGCTGTCAGTTTCAAATTCTAAACTGTAATCCGCTGTTCATTGCTGTAAACGCTTGTAATCATTGAAAGAGAATCAATAAAATCATCAAAACTTCATAGTGGACGTAGGCTATACGCCGAACCACTCTAAACTGCTTGTCTGTGCACTTTACATTCCTGTTTGTTGGAGTTTTTGTTAGATAATCTCTGTTTTACATTTATAATCTTCATTTTATCTCTTCAAACAACTCCCGAAGAGTGTTGTGCCCATTTTTGGTACAAACAGTACGCTCCTCCCATACGCGCTTGAACCGATGGAACTGCATTCAAGTAAGCAACCCGCTGATTTAATGGAAGCAAATTGACTCAAACCGCCGGATCGATGGGGAAAATTGATCCTTGCCTTCTGAGAACCAGTGCCGCTCCGGCAGCATCGAGAAGACCCAAACCCTCGCATGCATCTATAAGCTGCTCGCTTCTTAGACCAATGGAACCGTGTCCAAGTAAGAACCCATTTCCTTAGCCACTTGAACCAATGGAATTGCATTCGAGTGCTCCCCATTTCTTTCACTTCTTGGACCGACGGAACCGCGTCCAGATAAGCTTTCATTCCTTAGCCACTTGAACCAATGGAACTATATTTAAATGCACTCAACTCCTTTGTTTCTTGGACCAATGGAACCACGTCTAAGCAAGCTTCCACTCTCTTGTTGCTTGAACCAACGGAACCACATTCAAGCATACTCTAAATCATTGTTATTAACTTGGTAATATAATTAGTTTGTCAAAACCTCCTAAGTATTGATGTTGCTCAGGCATTATCGGGAAAATTTTCAAATAAAGGATTGGTAGAAATCAATCCTCGCTGCCCAAAACTCAATATCGCCCAGATATCGGCATCGTTGAAGGAAAATCCAAGGAATTGAACTATCTAGAGGTCTTAAGAAATAGAGGTTGATGATTTGATAGAACCTCTATACCAAACTCGGAGAAAATCAGCTATAACCAAAGTACACAGTGCTCAGAGTCACAGACTACAAGTTCCCGAAGATAGGAGCTATAATACATCCTTGATTAGGGGCAACAAGAGGAAAGCTCGGAGCGCTTGGTCTCGCATTAAGTCGGAGTAACCAGCCCCATGGACTAGGGGGCACACCACATACTAACAATTGGTTAGAGTAAAAGTTACCCTACAGTTCTGTTACACCGAACAAAATTCTAGAAGGTAAATAGAGCTAAGTACAATAGTAAAACTAAATAAATGCAAGTCACACTATTTACACCATTTACATGTATAGTTGTGGTAAATAAAAACATCGTATATCACACAGTACAACAGTGTATATACGGAAATTGCGAGATGAGCAATCGTATTATGCACACATATAGTGGTATATAAATAGGCACAATATATAGAATGTAGAGAAGTAGACGAAAGAGATTACAATAGAAAAACTAATCTTTTCATTGCTTATATCAGTTTATGTACAATACCAAACTGTTATCCCGCCTTTTGGCAAGGCCGTGACACCAAGAACTTAACTAGAAATCGAGGACAGTTCGTCCCGAAGATCGGTTATATGCAGGCTCACTATGAATATCGATGAATTTTGTCCAAGTACGGATCAAGCTACAATTAAAATGACATGACATGCAAAGCTATGGAAGCCAAATTTCCAAATTTCAAGTCAATCCGAGTTCGTATGCTCAAGATATGATCGATGCAAACCAAGGGAATCAATCCGTTCGTATCCATCTGTTCACATCCATCTGTTCATATCCATCTGTTCGCATCCATCTGTTAGCCTCCATATGTTCGTATCCACCAAGTATCCATCTGTTCGTATCCATCACATACACCCAACTTTGTGTTCACTTGGCCTGGTTCGACTTCGAATCCATCAATTAGAGTCAATTCGTATCCATTGATTAACGATCGATACGAATGAAACATCGAACGAACGATACGAAACAGCCCCCAGCCATCGATACGAAGTGAGATGCAATCGATCGATACGAACATAGCAAAGACAATCGATACGAATAGAACAGTTGCGATCGATGCAAACATGGCTCAACTGGATCGATACGAATAGGATACATTCCTATGAATGACTCAATCACACGGCGCGAAAAGTGGATCAATCCGAGGAGTTAGCGCCACGTCAACATGCTGGCACGTGCTCGGATCGATACGAATAGAGCGATACGAACGACATCGATACGATGGAGACAGCCTTTAATAAATTAGAATTTGCATCGATCATGAATCAAAATCTACAAGTCCAAATGCCACCAAATTTTCACAGGAGCTTGCGTACAACCTCAAGAATGTTCATGATCGATTTCGACTCGATTGGATGAAGTTTCGATCGATACGAAATTTGTTCATATCGATCACGGACCGAGTGCAAATGTCATGGGATCGATCATGCGGGCCCACCCACGTGCAACAAGAGGTCTCCCGAGAACTGAGCGAGATATTTGCAACCTACGCCTATAAATAGCAGCCCAGAACCTACAGAAAAGGGACTTTTTGGCTCTTCGACGTCCGGACTCTACCAAAATCACTATTGTACTCGAAAAACACTGTTATATTCTAAATTTACTGTTGTAATCCACTGTAACCAGCAAGCAAAAGTTAATAAAAGTCAATCATTTCATAGTGGACGTAGGCAACACGCCGAACCACTCTAAATCTTTGCATTCTTTTTCTGTTTTTTTATTATTGTTTGGAGTGTTTGTTAGATAATCCTCTTTTTACATTTACTTTCTTCATTTTATCTCTTCAAACACTTTCGAAGAGTGTTGTGCCCAATTTTGGTACAAACACTTTGGTGCTTTCACTGAGAAAACACAGTTTTTCTCCTGCTCATTGGATCTACTATCGATATCGGATTGCACAAATCTAAGAAGAAGATCCAGATTTCAAAGATTAAAGTTCTTCCATCCTATTCATATTTGCATCAAGTCTAGGAAAGAGCTTCGATATCCATCATGGTTAACAAAAGGACCACCTTAACTGCCGCAGATCCAGAAGGACGGGACAGACAAAACCCCGTACAGTTGCCTCCTGCCGATCAGAATGCTGCCGGACCATCAGATCCACAAGGTCCTGCCGCCAAGGAAGAATTTCAAATGCTAATGCAAGAACTGACTTAGAGCCGCCAACAGCTCACTCAACAACTACACACCAAAGCAGAATTGACCAACCAACTAAACCGTCAAAGACGAAGGAGATCCAGAAGGGATCAGGGTTCCTATTCATCCACCGAAAGTTCAGCCTCTTCTGACTACCATCATAGATCCACGCGCCCGCGACTGGACGGAAGTTACACACAGGCCACTAGACATCAGCATACATTGAATCTTGGGTAACCGAGAGTTGGCACGTCAACCAGCCATCAGACTGGACCCTCCTCTCGAGGAGGCGCTGCCCCATACCATATTACTGACAACCGCACTACCACTGCTACCGATTTGGGAGTTGACACTCGAAACCGAACGGATCCGACCCACCACCAACGCAATCATACTCCTGAGCCTTATGTCCCCGAAGACATAGAACCAAGGAGGAGAGACATGGACCGTCGACAGCGACCAACCCCTCCTCGCATTGTGGAACCCGACCACACCTTGTCCCAACATGCTCAAAATGTCCAAATACCCGACATTCCAATGATGATCCTTCAAATGATCCATGAAAGTCAGGGTCTTACCAATGACGACTAGGGAATCTCCCAGAGTCATACCCCTTTTTTTGATGTGATACTCTATGCTGAACCACCTTGGAGATTCAGGATGCCGACTTTACCCATTTATGAAGGGAGCTCTGATCCTAATCAACATATCCTGAAGTATGAGTGGTTAATGAATGCTGCATGAGCTGATGATGCAGTTAAGTGCCGAAGCTTCCCGATCTCTCTAGGGGGCATAGCAACTATGTGGTTTACCCGTTTACCACCTCGATCTATCTCGTGTTTTGACCAGTTGGCAACATAGTTTATTGAGCAATTTCGCATGCATGTCGCAAGACCAAAAGATGTTAATACTTTATCTAGAGTCACTCAAGCTCCTGGAGAGACACTCAGACGTTATTTAGGGAGATTTCATGCTACATGCACTGAGATCAGCAACCCTAATGATAACTCCATTCTAATGGCATTGACTAAAGGGATTGATCATGATTCTGAGTTCGGTAACTGGTTGGCCGGAAAACCTCCCGCGTTATCGGATCGTTTCTATTCCAAGGCAGCCCAATTCTTGAGAAGGGAGGATGCGAAACAGTCTTGGAAAAAGGATGACGCATGGCCCAGTATGGAAGGAATTTAGAGTAATGTTGCTGTTAAACAATCTGGGGGAGCTCCGGGAAAGTTCAATTGAATATTCAGAATAAACAAAATCAGCAGAAAGGTAATGGTAATCAAAATAGGAAATGGGATCAGAATCGTGGTCCACGATGTAGGGCTCCTATGTTTGATAACTACACCCCTTTAAATACGTCGCTGGAAAATGTGTATTTACAGACCTGCAATACTATTCAGTATAAGAAACCTGCTCCGAAATAGTCATCAGAGAAACAGATTCAGACAGGGAAGTTTTGCAGATTCCATGAAAGCTATGGCCACAACACGAATGAGTGCAGTCACTTGCAGGATCTCATCGAAAAGTTGATAAGAGAGAGAAAGTTGGAGTAGTTTGTACGGGCGCCGCAGTCTGGAGGTGCGGTCCCATCAAATCAGAATCATATATCGAATCAGGCTAGACAGGAGGAACCCGCTCGTACTGGCGGGAGGTTAGTTATAAATACTATTAGTGGTGGTCCTCATCCAGCAAACCAAAGCTGGAAGGAAATGGAGTCGTATGCATGTTCCATCAGGCATGCGAGCTTCGAGTGTTGTAGTAGTTTGGAAGATGGGGCTCTGGCCAAGCAACAGAAGATGATGACTGACGACATCGTCTTCCGAGACAGAGATGCCGACAAGATCGAAGCCCCAACCATCGATCCACTTGTCATATCAGCTCAAGTAGGTCCCGCTTATATGAAGAGGATCTTGGTAGACAGTGGAAGTTCTGTGAATATATTGTTCAAGCAAGCCTATGACTAGATGAAAATGGAGACAAAAGATTTGAAACCTTGTCAGTACTGTATCCATGGTTTCAATGGAAGTGCAACTATACCCACTGGTGTGGTGAAATTTCCAATGGAGTTAGGAATTAGAGAACGCCGAAGAGTCCGGATATTACAATTTGTGGTGTTGGATATAGACTCGCCATATAATGCTTTCTTGGGCCGACCGCCCCTAGCTGAGTTTGGGGCTGCTATTGCCCCATGGTGTCTGACTCTGAAGTTCCCCACCGACCATGTGGTTGGAGTCGTGCAAGGAGATCAGGTTGTTGGACGAGCCTATTATGTTTCCGAGCTGCGAGATGCGCAGCAAAGAGAAAAAGGAAATCGCGTAGAGGAATCTCTCTACGTCCGCTTTGTTGAAAATTGACAATTGACGCCTGGGCCTAGGCCCGGTCATCCCAACCAATTCCAAAGAGACCTTGACCAGAGAGATACCGAAAGTGAAGATGAAAGTAAAGACAGTCAAGCTTCTCTGGCCGAACTGACGATCGATGTCCCGATCGACAATAGCGATGATTCTAAAATGATAAAGGTTGGAAATCAGTTGAGCCAACTAACGCAAGAGGAATTGGTTGAATTTATTCGGGCAAACCTTGATGTGTTTGCCTGGATGCACTCTGACATGTGTGAGATCTCGCCGGACATCGCGAGCCGCGCATTGAACATTGACCCGCGGCACGTCTCTGTCAAACAAAAAAGGCGTGGTATGGATCCAGAGAGATCTGCCACCCTTAAGGATGAGGTACATAAGCTTAAATCGAATGGATTTGTTCGAGATGCATTAAACCCGGAATGGGTATCCAATACTGTACTTGTCCGAAAGCCAAATGGGAAATGGAGAACGTGCATCGATTACTCTAATCCGAATAATGCTTGCCCTAAAGACAGTTTTCCACTCTCTCGAATCGATCAACTTGTAGACTCAATGGCTGGACATGAACTCTTATCCTTCATGGATGCGTACTCTGGCTATAATCAAATACCCATACATTTTCCCGACCAGGAGCATACCAGCTTCATAACCAATATGGGACTTTACTGCTACAAAGTTATGCCTTTTGGACTCAAGAACGACGAGGCAACTTATCAACGGTTAGTTAACCGAATGTTCGCTAACCAAATTAGGACAACCATGGAGGTATGCATGGACAACATGCTAGTCAAATAACGATTCTCCACTGATCATATCGGAGACCTGGAGTCAATGTTTAATATCCTCCAAGAATACAGAATGAAGCTTAACCCGTTGAAATGTCACTTTGGGGTCGCATCAGGAAAGTTCCTTTGGTTTATCGTCAACGCTCGAGGAATCGAAGCCAATCCCAAAAAGATCTGGGCGATTAGAAACCTTGAAACTCCAAGAACTATAAAGCAAGTCCAGAGTCTCAATGGGAAAGTAGCAGCACTGAGCAGATTCATTTCAAAATCTACTGACAAATGCATTCCCTTCTTCGATCTGATCCGAAAAGGGAAACAAAACTTTGAATGGACTACGGAATGTGAGGGCGCATTCTGAGCACTAATTCAACACCTCTCCACACTGTCAATTTTTTCAAAGCCTATCGATCATGATAAATTGTACATTTACTTGGCGGTATTAGAAAATGCAATCAGTGCTGCCCTAATTTGGGAGGAAGACTGAATACAAAAACCGGTCTACTATATTAGCAAGCGACTAACCGGAGCTGAAAGGAATTATCCGAAGCTAGAGAAGTTGGCTTATTGTCTTGTTATTGCCTCAAGGAAGCTCCGTCCGTATTTCCAGGCTCATCCTATCATCGTTTACACCGACCAGCCATTACGATAGGTCCTTACGCGGCCTGAGATGTCTGATAGGTTACTCAAATGGAATATCAAGTTGAGTCAGTTTGACATTACTTACACTCCAAGGCGAGCCATTTGAGGACAAGTCCTAGAAGATTTTATAGCTGAATTTACCATCCCAGAGGACTTGGCCGAAACTAGTGAATCTCCCAAGTATATCTGGAAGTTGCATACTGATGGTGCATTAAATGACCGTTGCTCAGGTGCAGAGGTTGTGCTTGAAACTACTGAAGGTCGATCTATATGCTATGCTTTAAAGTTTGATTTTCGCGTGACCAACAACGAAGTTGAGTATGAAGCCTTACTTGCTGGATTGAGACTTGCCAGAGATTTGAGAATCATTGCTGTGGAGATTTATTGTGATTCACAATTGGTCGTGTGTCAAGTTCGGGGGGAATACCAGGCCAAGGACCGAAGAATGGCTTCTTACCTTGCTCGGGTTCAACAAATATTAAATCAGTTCGATTATTATGTCAACTACTGCATACCCCGAGAGCATAATCAAAAGACAGACTCATTAGCAAAGTTAGCCAGTACAGGCGAAGCACAACTAATGGGATTCGTTCCCGTAGAGACATTAGCTTCCTCGAGCATCGACCGAATGGAGACAAATTTGATATTTGAGGTTGTTCCTGATAAGGAGTCATGGATGACTCCGTTCAGAGATTATCTCGAGCACGGGACCCTGCCAGAGCGTAGGAGTGAAAAGAGACAGATTCTTCAAAAAGATTCGCGGTTCACTATTCAGAATGGAGTCATGTATAGAAGAGGATACTCTGTTCCTTTACTTCAGTGTATCGCCCACGATGAAATCAAACGTGTATTGTATGATGTGCACGAAGGAGAATGTGGCGATCACACCGGGGGGCAAGCCCTTGCCAAGAAAGTGCTATGATATGGATACTATTGGCCGACCGTAAGTCGCGATGCATCGGACTACGCTAGAAAATGTGACAAATGCTAGAAGCATGCTCGGATTCCTAGAGCCCCACCTACCGAAATAACTCAGATGGTCAGTCCATGGTCATTTGCAGTATGGGGCATTGACATTATTGGCTCTCTACCTCTAGTCAAAGGTGGTGCAAAGTACGCCATCGTAGCGGTTGATTACTTTACCAAGTGGGCGGAAGCTGAACCCCTTGCTACCATCACAACAAAGAAGGTGATCAACTTTGTAGTGCGCAACATCATCTGCCGATTTGGTCTCCCACATACTATCATCACTGATAACGGTACCCAATTCGATAGTGTTGAATTTAAGGCTTTCTGTCAATGTTTCCACATTCAGAAGAAATTCTTCGTAGTTGGACACCCTCAAGCAAATGGACAAGTCGAAGCTATTAATAAAGTTATAAAGTCTATTCTGAAGAAGCGACTGAAAAAGGCCGGGTGCAAGTGGGTCGATGAACTTCCTATGGCTTTATGGGCTTACCGAACGACCCACAAGTCCGCGACTGGCCACACTTCGTTTTCTCTTTCTTATGGTTCAGAAGATGTCATTCCAATCGAGTTAGAAGTGCCTTCTCACCGCGTGACGTATTATGATCCGAAGAAGAATGTTATATTACTTGCCGAATCTCTCGATTTATTGGATGAGAAGCTTGAAGAGGCTACTTTGAGGGTAGCCGCGTACCGAAGTCGAGTTGCCCGATTATATAATGCCAAGGTCCGACCCCGAACCTTTGAACTCGGCGATCTCGTTCTCAAGAGAATTTACCCGGTCCCTTCACATATGAAGCCAACCTAGGAAGGGCCGTATGTTATTGAACAAAAGCTCGGAGATGGCACATTCAAATTATCGACCGTTGACGGTCACTCTTCTGAGAGCCTGGAACAGCGAAAGTCTTCGTCGCTACTACACATGACAGGCTCTGTTTATTTATTCAGTCTATTTTTCATTTGCAATTTGTTTCTGCATTTCGAAATTTGAATTTGTAATAAGGAAACTGATTTTGCCGTATTTTCTTATTTCAGCAATAAAATGCAATCTCTTCAAGCCAGAGCTATGATTTATTGAATGCGTCATACAACTATCACTATGCACGGAGAGCTAAATTCCACCCGACGGTGGAATTTATTCAAATATGGAGTGACTGTGATACGGCCGGTTACTCGCTAAGTGAAACCCGAGCTCGAGGGAAAATCATCACACTGAAGTCAAAAAAGGATTGATACATGACAATCCTTTAACCAACTCCAGATTCCTAGAGTGTGAACTAGAGTATAAACTTACAAATACGGTCATGAAGAGGGTGGATCCGTCCACCTAACGACTTCGCCCGTATCTTGACCAAGTTTGAGGAGGTGGATCTGTCCATCTAACGGCCTTACGTGTTAACTTAGGGTGGATGTGAACCGACCATCCACGATCCCGATAGATTCGTCGTTCCTGGAGTGCGAACGAAATCCTAAAGCCTGAACAGACCATCTGTCGGCCAACTCCAAGTTCCCAGAGCGCGAACTGGTGTATAAACATCAACTAACTCCGGATTCCTAGAGTGCGAACCAGAATGTCAACATAAATAGCAACTTCAAATTCCTAGAGTGTGAATTGGAGTATAAACGTTAACTCTACATCCCCGGAGAGTGGATGGGAGTTTAAACACAAATCGGATTGGAATCGACCATCCGTAAAACAACTCTGAGTCCCCGGAGTGTGGTCAGAGTGTGAATGCAAATCGGGTGTGACTGACCACTCGCGGATCCATCTAAAGTCCCCAGAATGTGGACATGGTTACAAACATTAAACAAGTGTGACTGACCACCGACTGCCAAGACTAAAGTCCCTGGAGTGTGGACGTATCCTTAAAACTTAAGCATGCGAGACCGACCGCCGACGTACGAATGCAAATCCCTAGAGTGTGGATGCAGTAGTCGATAAATGAGCGAGTGCGATTCGACCACTCGAGTTTCCTTGTTTCAACATCAATTCAACGATGTTAAGCTCAATATGTTGAAGGCGAAGCACAATTTCCACTTGATCTTTACAATTCGTCCCTGAAACTGGGGGTAGAACTTAAGTGCCAATCACCGACTAAGACAATGCAGCATCGGAGTCCGGCTTAGCGTTTGGTCATAACTCATAGTCGTGATTTCAGGACTTAACAACTAAACTCAGATCCAATCCAAAGGTCGAAACTCAACAAGCGTACTGGACTGGAGTTCAAATGCTGAAACACTTAAGCCAATAAACGAAAATTGAGTTAAAGAAAAAATGGAATTTCATTTCAACTATTTGTGGAAGAAAACTAAGTACAAGTTCATACAAAAAATCCTACTAGCAGTGGCCGAACCTTCATCTATACACGGCAAACAAAAGCTAAAGAAATTCGTATCTACTCAAAAATAAGCCGAAGAGATGTATCTATTCTTTTATATTTCTCAGTTTCTTCTTTGCTGTGGACCCGCTGGAGCTGTCGCTTGGTTTTCTCTTTGAGCCCTTGCCTTTCGATGGCCGATCTCTAGTCTGGGACATTATATCAACTTCATCCTCCGAACTCAAGTGTATTGGAATGCTTCCTGAAGGCGGAGTTGGAGGGACAGGATCAACAGTAGGAGGCAGGATAGGCACGCTCGTCTCAACGACCGTTCCTCCTGGAGATATCATCCGCAAAGGGGCTGGACCAGGTCCAGCCATTCCACCACCAAAATCGCTGCCCCGCGCGGCTACCTCCATCACAGCATTGATTTCGGCTATGATTTCCACCTCATGATGTGTTTGTGCATCTCCAGGGACTCCCATAGTTGGAGCCGAAGAACTTGTCATTGGTGCGCTTCCACCTATAACGAACGGTAAATCGGTAAAGGGGTTGTTATGATGACCGAGAAGTTCCTCCATCATCTGCTCGTCGAAAGTAAGTGTGCTTCCCCGTGTCTCGTCAATCGATGCCTTGGTCATTGTGGTGGTCGCTTCTGTTATAATGGCCTCCTGCACATGATGTGATTCTTGAGTTGTAGGAGGCATGACCGATGTTGCTCCGATCACTGGATAAGAGTATAGGAAAGACTGTTAGTAATTATTTCAAGTGACGCTTCCGATTTTGGGTAAGCATAGAGAATGTTCAGAGTACCTTCCTCAGTTTGTCTCGTGGTTGGCGGAACAGCCTCAGCGACTTTCTCGTGAGATGGAGACAACTGCGGTTGATCCCGATTATAAGCAGGAACGGGCTGAGGATCAACCGCAGTTGTGGATTCAGGCTGAGTCGGCACAAGAGTTTCAAAACTTATATCATGATGCTCGACACTAGAGCCTTCTCCAACTTCCGAATGCTGAGCGCCAAGCTTCTCCTTTTCATATGAGATCATTGCATCGTGGAGAACTTTCCATCGTTCGCTCAATACCCGGTTCTCGAGCTCGAACTCATCGATTGGTTCAGCTTGAGGAGCAGCCTTTTCATCTCCTACCAATCAGCCCCAAGCATTGAACAAATGTGTTGGATAGTTGTCAAGCCAGGCCAGGTTTCTGTGCTTCAAAACATTGGCATTGTAAGTAACGAGAAGATCTTCGATATCTGCCTCCAGCCTGGCTTCGACCATTTTAACTTCCTCCTCAACCTTGGCCTCGACCTCCCGAACTTTAAGTACGGCCGCATCCTTTTCGTCTCGAAGCACCACCGCTTGCTCGCACACCTCCTGGGCTGCTTTATTTGCATCATCCTTCTCCTTGATGATTTTGGAAAATTTGGCTTTAAGCTCTTTGAGTTCTTTCAGAGCAGCATCCCTTTCAGCGGTAACTGTGGTGCTTCGGTGGCCCATCTGCTCCACCAGAGCGAAATGCGTTTGTCGCATTCTTTCCATAGACTGAGTCGCCTTATCAGCTTTTTGGGTGGCCACTATTTTAGATTTCCGAGAGGATTCAGCTTCATCATTGAGCACTTGGATAATACGGTCTTTTTGAGCGAGGTCGGTTTCTAACTTCTCAATTATTTTCGCTCGCTCAAAATCCACCGCCGACGCTTTATCCGCGACTTTCATCCACTCCTTATATTGGGTATAGATATCATGAATATAGTTGTGCATCATTTATTCCGCCTCATAGGGGATTTTCTTAAAGTGAGGAGGGAAGATAAAGCCATCGAAGCAAATGTTCAAAAAATCTTTTCTCTACTGCGAAATTCTGATTGCCCCTTCCCCTGTAGGCTCGGTAATATCCTGCTCAGTAACTGTGGGAGCTACAGCTTCGGTCCTACGGTGTTGAGAATTGTAACTTGGAGCATGAGAAGATGGTTTTTGACATGGAGGCTCCAGGGGATGTGTGCCGTGAGTAGAAGGCTGTCTAGGGAGTCGAGGAGGTGGAGAACGCGATCGGGATCGATATCTATAGTCCCTATCTCTATCTCTATCCCTCTCATAACGATCTTGGCTGGAATAACCGCGATCGCGGTTTCTATCATCCTCCCTCCGGCGGGACTCATAATACGAACTCGATGATTGGCGCGCTAAACGGAGACTGCCGAGCATAGAATCTCGCCTATTCATCGTATCTGCAAAGTAAAAGAAAAACGGAGTTAATAATCTCTCGAAGCAGACAACTTAAGCCTGGAAACCGTGTAGTACCGTAAAGTGTATATGTTTGTGCAACCCCCCGACCAACCAGTAATGTCAGCCACACTGATGATAGAGACTCGCTTAAATCTAGAGCACTTTGAAGCCCCTCCAATCCAGTGTCGTGTTGAAGTCACACATAGTCCGAAATCGGAATATCAGCAAGTCCTTCAAAAGGATTCTCTACTTGCGAGGGAGGAGCCTCCGAAATTCTAACGTCGGAGGCTGGCATGGACACAACTACAGATTTCCATCTCGAAGATTTATGACACTTATGTGCAACTGCCTTGCCTTTTCTCCTTCCCTCTGAACCCTGAAAACTGTTAGAAGGTCCGGCTATAGGTTTATCGTTCGTAAGCGTGTTTTTTTCATCACCCTCCTCAATTATTACGACCACGGGCGTTTTACGCTTCACTCGCTTTGTCGGGGCTGCCCTAAGCACTCCTTCAAGTCTTATACTTTGTTTTCGTTCGATTAACCGAAGAATTCTTAAGTTCCTGTCGGTGAGCACCAATTCGATTTCTCTCATCTCGCTTGGTACTTCTTGATGGACCCGTACTATTTCTTTAAAGTGTGCACCTTCAGGTCAAGGAATTGAGGCTGTAAAGGAAAGAGAGTATTAGTCCCAATACCAGTTGCAACTATATTGTTAACTACCAGAAAAGTCGAAGCACTTACGTCTAACGAACCACCAATTGGCGAACCCTGGGGGACATCGAACATAGAACCATTCAGTTTTGAAGTAGCTCAGTCTAGTCCAAGACCCCGTCATCACCTGACAGTTCCTAACCGCTTCCAAGAATGTGAAAGAAGGGCTATCTCCCCGACTCTTAACATTAAAAAGGTATCTGATTTCAATCGAAGTCGGGGGTCGGAAAAGAGGCTCCATGAATACAATGAATAGACTGTTCAGCAATGCGTATCCATTGGGATGTAATTGTGAGGGGGCAATTCTAAAAGAAACCAACACTTCCCGAATGTACTAGTTGAATGGGGGAAGTGTTCCAGTAGTGCACGAATGTCGATTGAAAGCAGTAAACCCTTCCGGGGGAGCATGCTGTCTGTCATTCGGTCCCGGTAATAAGACGTCATCCAATGGCAGACCGTGCCTTAGACATATCCGTCCCAGCATATCTTCGGAGATGTTGGACGGCATAGAATCTTGTGGGTTCCCGATGAACCTGGCACCTGGCAACTCATCCGTAGCTGGATCTATAACTTCGGTCGCGATGACCGGTATCTCTATGACTAAGGGAGATGAACTCTGAAGCTCATGCTGTTGTGAGCTTGTGTTTGTACCAAAATTGGGCACAACACTCTTCGGAAGTCTTTGAATAGATAAAGTGAAGAAATTAAATGTAAAAAGAGGATTTATCTAACAAAAACTCCAAATTTCAGAAATGAGAATAATTAAAATGCAGGGAGACACAAGAATTTAGAGTGGTTCGGCGTATTGCCTACGTCCACTATGAAGTAGTTTGTCTTATTGATCTTCCTTTTATGTTTACAATTGATTTCAGCAAATTATAGTGAATAACACTGATTTGCAGCAGTGAAATTCGCTGGTAGCAGCAGCAATGGAGTTCAGATCTGGATCTGGCGGAGTCCGGGCGTTGGAGATCTCAAAGAGGAAGAAGAACCCCTTTTCTGTTGCCTTTGGGGGTCTATTTATAGGTGTAGGAGGCTGATATTTCACTCAGATCTCGGGAGACCCTCTCTGGCACGTGACCAGGCCCGTACGCCCAAGCCCGTGAAGTATCGGTCTGATCCGTGATTGACACGAGCTGATTTCGACTCGCTCAAGATTTCATCCAATGGAGTCGAAATTTGGCGTGGACATTCTCTAGCATGCACGTAGTCTTCTGTGAAAATTTCATAGCATTTGGACTTGTAGATTGGGAGATATGATCGATATGAAATGGAGTCTTCGGCAGGCTGTTTCCTTCGACTCGCTTCCTGTTTCGACTCGCTTCTGTTCGACTCGATGACGTGGCACTCGATCCTTACTCTGTCCTGGATGTTGCTTCGAGCGAGTCGAAGTGAGTACTTGGTCGAGCGAGTCTAAGCTAGAACTGGTCGAGCGAGTCGAAACTATCACTGGGAGAGTGAGTCGAAATGGGGCATCCTGGGAGGTTCGAGCAGTGGAGTCGAAGTTGATGGAGTCGAACAGTTGTTCGAGCGGAGCGAGTCAAAATGTGTGCTTTCGATGCTTTCGAACTGGAGCGAGTCGAAGTTAGCAGCTCTGAGGGATATGGAGTGAGTCGAATCCAGGTTGACTCGAAGTTGGCCTCTAAGCGAAGCGAGTCGAAGTTGTCACTCCTGGACGTTGCGAAGCGAGTCGAAGGAGCGAGTCGATTGGTAATTGATCTTCATCCAATCTTGTATCGCTCATAACTTGAGTATATGAACTCGGATTAACTTGAGATTTGAAACGTTGGCTCTCATAGCTTAGCTTGCCATGTCCTACCAATTTTGGCTCGATCCGGACTCGGACAAAATTCATCGATATCCGTAGTGAGCCCATGTATAACTAATCTCTAGGACGGACCGTCCCTGGTTACCAGCAATTCCTCGGTGTTATGGCCTTGCCAAAAGGCGGGATAACATTTGCCCCACAAAGTACGTCTTGTGAAAACATGATGTGCTTTGAAGTGCTGCAGTCTTTATTCTGAATAATTATCTTCTTCTCGATGAAAGTCGTAATCTTTGACCGTTCTTCTCGATAATGTTAACTGGTGATTGTTGTGCCCTGTATTGTTGCAACTGATTGTTGTATGCTAGTGGTTACCCATTTTCCGTTGTAGTCGTTACTGGATAAATTTCTGATTCCTAAAAATCTGGAATATTGAATATTAGTCCGTCATTCATGCATATGTGTTAATCTGACTCCCGCTGACGTTTGTGCGTTCTCGAGTCGTCGTCAGTTTATTGTTTTTGAATTCCGTACCAATCCTCTCCTAAACCAATGTGAAATCCGTTGTAACAATGCTTGACGGTTGTTTTTGAATGTCCCTTCGTAACGATCCTCTCCTGGATCGTTGTGAAGGATCGAAATGTCGAAGATAATTTTCATTGGATTTGTGGATGCGAAGTAAGCATGTTGAGTTGATGACGGACTCGAACTGAGCGAGTCGAAGTGGAGCGAGTCGATGTGGACTCCCTGATGGAGTCGAACTGGTCATTCGACCCGGTCTTGGGTTCGAATCGCAGAGAAGCGAGTCGAAACACATAGGAGGCAGAGGAGCGAGTCGAGATGTTTACTGATCGAGCGAGTCGAAGTGATGTCTTTTATGGCTGCATGAGGGAGTCGAACTAGTCACGGGAAAGGAGTCGAGGGAGCGATACGAAAAGGAGCTCCGTATTAGTGCACTGAAGAGGGAGTCGAAGCACGTGCTCGACCCAACTGGAATTCGAATCGGTTATTCCCCTTGCTTTCGACTCCATATAAATATCTGGTACTTAGTCGTTTTTTTACCTTTCATCCTTATTTTCCTTCCCTTCGTATCATTCTAGAGCGTTTCATGAGAAAAGCCTTTGTCTTCAAATCGATTCCTATCTTCAACCACTTGAACTGATTAACAAATTGAGGTAATCCATCGAGTGAAAACATCCCGAAATCGAGAAGACTCGATCCTTAACAGTAAATCGATCAGATTCGTGATCAATCGAAGAGTCCCTGGCCTTAGCTTCATGTCGATCTGGAGTAGTAGTTTCGAGATGATGAGGCGGAGGCCTTCGTGTCGATCTATGGTGGAGTTTCGCATCAAGTCGAATGCTTTGATTCTGTTGATCGACATGAAGGGGTTGTGTCTGATCGACTCGAAATGGTGGCTTTTGATCGAGTCGAAGTGGGTGGCCTTGGGTCGAGTTGAAGTAACTGCTTTGGATCGAGTCGAAATGCGTGACTTCGGAGCGAGTCGAATTGGTTGCATTGGACCGAGTCGAAATGCATGACTTTTGGATGGAGTCGAAGGAGATGGCTCTAGAACGAGTCGAACTTGCACTCCATCCTTCTGACCGAGTATAACTCAAACGCACATGACTATAATTTATCGATGCGAACCTGGCTCTCGTATGCAATACAAATTTGATCATTAAAAAACTTTAAGTTTTTTTCACACACTCGAACAACTACCTCCGACGAGCTTCAAATTGGCATACTTAGACTTAACCGTTCTACTGCATATCTGACTTCCTATCGAAGCTCGTCGATGAAACTACAACTTATAAAAAATAACACCAAACTTCAATTTGGAGTGATAGTTAATAACTGGATGGCACGGTTGTGATGGTCAGCGATGACGATCCTTCTGACTGAATTCTGAAGTCTCGTTCGCTACACGTTTTCCTTAATTCGGTTGATCTTCCCAAATAATATACAATATTGCACTGCACAACACGCTCACACACTTTACACTGGGGGATGCACGAGTGTTATTTGTCAGTTTAACAATGATTTTTTATAAGCTAGCTGGTTATGGATCCTTTAAGTTCCCAGCCGCCGGAATTTGCAAGTTCTGCTCCTTCAACTATTGAGATACTGGTTATAGAGGCCAAAGTTATTGGGATAGCTCCGGACGAGCGTTAAGGGGCTCGGTTTATACTCAATCCATCAGATTCCGTGCCGTCAGGTATTTCTGAAGACATGTTAGGCCGGATCTGCTTTAAGGCACGGTTTGTCACTTGACGACGTGCTACTTCCTGGACCAACCGACAGGCCACACAATCCCCCGGAGGGGTTTACTGCTTTTAACCGTCACGCTTGCACAGCGGGGACACTCCCTCCCTTCAATGATTATATAAGGGAGATGCTTTCATTTCTCGGCATAGCTCCATCTCAACTACATCCCAACGGATATGCCTTGTTAAATAGCATCTTTGTTCTCTTCATGAAGATCCTTTTTCGACCGCCGAAGCCGATCGAGATTCGGTATTTATTCAATGTCAAGAGCCGTGGAGACAACCCCTCTTTCACCTTCCTGGAAGAGGTCAGGAGTTGCCACATTGTACAGGGCTCCTGGGGAAGGCTAAGTTACTATAAAATCGAATGGTTCTATGTTCGGTGCCCTCCTGGATTTGCTGGGCGGTGGTTGGATAGACGTAAGTGTCATCACTTCTCTCTTGAATCATTAAGATACTAGTAATTGACTTTGAAAACTGACACACTTTTCCTTTCTTACAGCTGCAATCTCCCGCCCCGATGGCGCATATTCCAGAGAGCTTGTTCGGATTCTTCAAGCGTTCTCGAGCGAAGGAAGGCACATAGACCTAGTCCTGACCGACAAGAATTTGAGGGCTGTCGGGCTGATAGAGCGGAGACAGAGCATACATCTGGAGATGGTACATAGAGTGACTCTGAAAAAACGTGTGAAGCGTAAAGCGCCCGCAGTTATGATCACCGAAGAAGTCGATCCAGAAAGAACGCCTACCGATACTGAGCTATCGGCCGTGCCTCCTTCCGATGTTCAGGATTCCGGAGGAAAAAGAAAAGGCAAGGCCGCTGCTCACAAACACCCTAAATCCAAGAGATTTAAATCCGTGGTCGTGTCTTTACCTTCCCAGGGGATTAGAATTTCAGAGGCTCCTCCCCCGCAAGTGGAGAGTCCTTTTGCCGGGCTTGATGATATTCCGATCCCGGATTTCGTGTCGTCTCCTCACGATGCTGGGATGGAAGGGCTTGTTAGTGCTTTTGAACCGAGCGGGTCGCTTGCTATGGGTGCGACCGACATTTATGGTTGGTCGGGGGATTGCACATGCATACACATCACTACACTACATGATCCACAACTGTACCTCGTCCAACTTAGGAAGTTGCTAACTCTTTCTTCGCTTCTCATTTTCAGGTACCATGTCCGGGAGAGGATCAATGCTGAACAGTCTTCGTTCAGCCCGAAAGGCTTCTAGATACTACGATTCCCGTAGGAGGGATTCTGATAGGGATCGCGATCGCGAGCACTCTAGTCAGGATAGGTATGGACGTGACAGGGATAGAGAATACCGACGCCAGTCTAGATCACGTTCTCCTCCTCCTAGGCTTCCATCTCCTCCTCCCGTTCAAACTTCATATCCACCGGAGCCTCCTCATCACAGGCCTTCTTCTCACACTTCCAGATCTGAGACTCATCTCCAGATAGTCGAGACTACATCTTCCATGGTTACAGAACAGGTCCCCACTGATCCCACTGGAAAAGGGGCCCTTAAGTTGGCTCAAATGAAGAAGGATTTTCCTAATATTTGCTTCGACGGTTATGTTTTCCCTCCCCACTTGAAGAGAATTCCATCGTCGGTAGAAGGCACAATGCATGACTTTGCCCACGACATCTATACCCAATATCGAGAGTGGGCGAAGGCTATCGAAAAAGCTTCCAAAGTGGCCTTCGAGCGGGCTAAAGAGATCGAGAAGATGGAGACCGAGCTTGCGAAAAGGGATCGTATTATTCAGGTACTCTTTGCTGAGTCCGAGTCTTCTCAGAAATCTGAGATTGAGGCCATTAAGAAGGCTGATGAAGCAAAGGTGGAGATGGAGAGGTTGGGGCAGACACACGTTGCCCTGGTGGAGGAGATGGGCCACCGGAATACCAAAGTTATCGCCGAGCGGGATGCGGCGGTCAAGGAGCTTAATGAACTGATAGCCAAATTCGCCAGCTTGGTCAAAGAAAAAAATGATGCGAACAACGCAGCCCAGGAGGCGTGCGATCAGGCTGTTCTGCTCAGGGGAGAACGTGATGCGGCGGTGGCCAAAGTCCAGAAAGTGGAGACTGAGGTCGAGGAGAGGGTGAAGTTGGCCGAGTCCAGGTTAGAGGCCGACATTGAGGACTTCCTTGTTGTTTACAATGCTAACGTGCTGAGGCATAGGGGTCTGGCCTGGCTCGATGATTATTCGACGCATCTCCATAGTGCTTGGGGCCGACTGGTTGAGGAAGAGAAAGAGGCGCACCAGGGTGAGTCTGTGGATGAATTCGAGCTCGAGAATCGTCTGTTAACTGATGACGAAAAGAAGATTCTCCATGATTCAATGATCTCTTATGAGAAGGAGAGGCTCGACACCCAGTACCTGGAGATAGGAGAGGGCTCTGGGGTTGGACATCATGATGCAAGTCTTGACATTCCGGTGTCAACCCAGCCTGAATCTTTGCATGCGGCTGACCCTCAAGTTGTTCCTGCCTATAATCCGGATCAGCCGCGGATGTCTCCGACTGCAGCGCCAGCGACTGAAGCTGCCCCATCGCTTACAAGCCAAACTGAGGAAGGTACTCCGAACATTCTACATGTCTTTCATGAGTCGAAGTCTTCGATCGAGTTTAAGTTCTAACAATTTTTTAATTCTTTGTCCAGTGATTGACGTTGCGCCCACATACATCCTGCTACTCAAGGACTATATCAGACGCAGGGTGCTATCGTGACCGAGGAAACCACTGTGAGCACAACTGCCCTGATTGATGATATGCAGGGCGGTTCGATCGTGTTCAATGAGCAGCTGATGGATGAACTTTTTCGCTGCCACGACGATCCTCGTGCTGACTTGCCATCTATTATGAGCGGAATTGATCCTGCTGCAAGCTCTTCAATGCCGACTGCTGATGCTCCCAGCGGGGCTCAAGCAGTGACGGAAGAGGAGATGTTTGCCCAGATCGACGCTGAACTGGCAGCAGCTGGTTATGGCGGAAGCTTTGGTAGTGGGATGGCAGCATCGGGACCTGCCCCGCTCGGAATGATGTCTCCTGGTGGTTCTGTCTTTCTCACCAGCCTGCCCATTCCACCGTCTGTAATTGATCCCATTCCTCCGACTCCGCCCGTAGGAAGCATTCTCATTCACACGAGTTCGGAGGAGGACGTCGACATAATGCCATTGCCGGAAGACCAACCGCCGAAAGGCACATGCTTGAAGAGGAAAATTGGCGATGGCTCAAGCGGGTCCACACTGAAGAGAAGCCAAGGAAGAAGAGAGACTAGGCATGATCGTCTGACGTATTTTTATTTTTGCATTTTGTTAGACATGTATAGATGCGAGTTCGGCCCCTGCTAGTAGGAATTTTTTGGAAACTTGTACACCAACGTCTTTTATAATCAATAGAAATGAAACTTTTCTTTTTTGTCATTGTGTATTTGTCTAAGTGTTTCAGTGTCCGAAATGCGCTTGTGAAGTTTCAGGTTCCAAATCAAGTTTGTTTTAGTTTGCCAAATTCGGAGGTTGTGGACATGGCTTGTGACTGAGAAGCGAGTTGAATTCTGACGTCGCATCGCTTCAATCAATGGTTGATGCTTGAGTTCTGCCCCCCGGTCTTGGGGATGAGCAGTAGACTGTCAGTGGACGATCGCTTCTTATTTATAACATGCTGAGCCTTGTGCCACCGAATGGACGTCTGAGTCAAGTGGAGATTGAGTAATGCATTCATGCTTGTTTGATTGTCGATAACCATTTTCGTACTCCGGGGATTCCCATTCGTTCATCGGTGGCTGGTTACGCCGGCTTAAGTTTCGATCATATGTCCGCGATTGGGAGACTTGGAATTGGCATTTGCACTCTGGGAATTCGAAGTTGGATGTTTATACTCCGCTTCGCACTCTGGGAAGACAGAGTTGAATGTTTATACTCCGGTTCGCACTCTGGGAATTCGGAGTTGGGTGTTTATACTCCGCTTCGCACTCTGGGAATATGGAGTTGAATGTTTATACTCCGGTTCACGCTCTGGGAATTCGGAGTTGAATGTTTATACTCCGGTTCGCGCTCTGGGAATTCGGAGTTGGATGTTTATAATCCGCTTCGCACTCTGGGAATACGGAGTTGAATGTTTATACTCCGGTTCGCGCTTTAGGAATTCGGAGTTGGATGTTTATACTCCGCTTTGCACTTTGGAAATACGGAGTTGAATGTTTATACTCCGGTCCGCGCTTTGGGAATTCGAAGTTGGATGTTTATACTCCACCTCGCACTCCGGGAATATGGAGTTGAATGTTTATACTCCGGTTCGCGCTTTGGGAATTCGGAGTTGATGAAGGGTTGTCGGGTACCAATCCCTTTTTTGACTTTGATGTGATGGCTTGCCCCCGAGCTCGGGTTTCACTTAGGGAGTGATTGGTTGCACCGCAGCCACTCTCTATTTGAATAAATCCCACCGTATGATGAGACTTAGCTCTCCGTGCATAGTGATGGTCATATGAAGTATTTCAAGTAAATCACAGCTCTGGCTCGAAGAGGTTGCATTTTATTGCTGAAATAAGAAAGTATGGCAAAGTCAGTTGCCTTATTACAAGTTCTAATTTCAAAATGCATAAAAAAATTGCAGAAAATGAAAGTAAACTAAATGGATAGAGATAGCCTGTCAGATGTAATAACGACGAAGGCTTTCGCTATTCCAAGCTCTTGGCAGGGTAAGGCCGTCGACGATCGATAATTTGGACGTGCCATCTCCGAGCCTTCGTTCAATAACATATGGTCCTTCCCATGTAGGCTTTATATGCGAAGGAACCAGAAAGATTCTTTTTAAGATGAGATCGCCTAACTCGAAGGTTCGCGGACGGACCTTAGCGTTGTACAATCGGGCGACTCAACTTCGATGCGCAGCCGCCCTCAAGTCAGCTTCCTCACGCTTCTCATCTAGTAGATCGAGAGATTCAGCAAGTAATATAGCATTTGTCTTTGGATCATAGTATGTCACACGATGAGAAGGTACTTCTAGCTCGACTGGAATAACGGCCTCTGAACCGTAGGAAAGAGAGAACGAAGTGTGGCCGGTCGCGGTCTTGTGAGTTATTCGGTAAGCCCATAAAGCCATAGGAAGTTCATCGACCCACCTGCCCCCGACCTTTTCCAGTCGTTTCTTCAGGATGGATTTTATAACTTTAATAACTGCTTCGACCTGTCCGTTTGCTTAAGGATGTGCAACTGCGGAGAATTTCTATTGGATGTGAAATCGTTTGCAGAAATCTTTGAATTCAGCACTGTCGAATTGGGTTCCGTTGTCCGTAATTATGGTGTGTGGGAGACCGAATCGACAGATGATGTTACGAACCACAAAGTTGATTACTTTCTTCGTCGTAATGGTAGCGAGAGCTTCGGCTTCAACCCACTTTGTAAAGTAATCAACTGCGACGATGGCGTACTTTGCTCCACCTTTTGCCAGAGGTAGAGCACCGATGATGTTGATGCCCCACATTGCGAACGGCCATGGGCTGACCATTTGCGTTATCTCAGTAGGAGGAGCCCTTGGGATTCGGGCATATTTCTAGCACCTATCACATTTCTTTGCATAGTCTAACGCATCGCGATTCATGGTGGGCCAGTAATATCCGTAACGAAGTATTTTCTTGGCAAGTGCTTGCCCCCCGGTGTGATTGCCACATTCTCCTTCATGAACATCGCGTAACACTTGTTTAATTTCATTGTGAGCGATACACCGGAGTAGGGTTACCGAGTACCCCCTTCTGTACATGAGTCCACCCTGGATGGTAAATCTTGAGGCCTTTCGAAGGACCTGTCTTTTTTCACTCCTGCGCTCCGGCAGGGTTCCGTGTTCGATGTAATTTTTGAGCGGAGTCATCCATGAGTCCTTTTCAGGAACGGTTTCGCATACCCAATTTATTTCTGTCCGATTGATACTTGGGGAAGATAGCGTTTCTACAGGAACGAGTCCCATTTGCTGAGCTTCGCCTATGCTAGCTAGTTTTGCCAATGAATCGGCCTTTTGGTTGCGTTCTCAAGGTATGCAATAAATGGCATAGTATTCAAACTGATTCAGTACTTCCCGAACTCGAGCTAAGTAAGCAGCCAACCTTCGATCTCTTGCCTGATATTCTCCCCGTACTTGACACACAACCAACTGTGAATCACAGTAAATTTCCACGCGATGATTTTTAGATCTCTGGTAAGTTTTAAGCCAGCTAAGAGGGCTTCGTATTCAGCTTCATTATTGGTTGCATGAAAGTCAAACTTCAAAGCGTAGCATATGGATCGACCTTCGGGGGTTCGAGTACAACACCGGCGCCTGAACATCTGTCATTTGATGCGCTATCGGTATACATCTTCCAAACAGATTCAGGGGATTTACTGGTTTCTGGCAAGTCCTCTGGAATAGTGAATTCTGCTATGAAATCAGCGAGGACTTGTCCTTGGATTGCTCGTCTCGGAGTGTAAGTAATATCGAACTGACTCAGTTCAATGTTCCATTTGAGTAACCTACCAGATGTTTCAGGCCGCGAAAGGACCTGTCGTAACGGCTGGTCGGTGTAAACAATAATGGGATGTGCCTGGAAGTATGGTCGGAGTTTTCTTGATGCAATCACAAGGCAATAGGCCAACTTTTCTAACTTCGGGTAGTTCCTTTCAGCTCCAGTCAATCGTTTGCTGACGTAGTACACCGGCTTTTGTATTTTGTCTTCTTCTCGGATTAATGCAGCGCTGATAGCATTCTCTGATATCGCCAAATATACGAACAGCTTCTCATGGTCGATGGGTTTTGACAGGATAGGTGGTGTGGATAGATGTTGGACTAGCGCTTGGAAAGCGCCCTCGCATTCCGTGGTCTATTCAAAGTTTCATTTCCCTTTTCGAATCAGATCGAAGAAGGGAATGCATTTGTCAGTGGACTTCGAAATGAACCTGCTCAATGCTGTTACTTTTCCATTGAGACTCTGGACTTGCTTTATAGTCTTGGGAGTTTCAAGATTTCTGATTGCCCAAATCCTTTCAGGATTGGCTTCGATTCCCCGGGCGTTAACGATGAACCCAAGGAACCTTCCGGATGCAACCCCAAAGTGACATTTCAGTGGGTTGAGCTTCATTTTGTATTCCCGAAGTATGTTGAACATAGTTTCCAGGTCTTTTACATGGTCGGTGGAGAGTCGTGACTTCATAAGCATGTCGTCTACATATACTTCCATTGTCTTCCCGATTTGATTAGCGAACATCCGATTAACCAACCGTTGGTAAGTAGCTCCGGCGTTCTTGAGTCCGAACGGCATAACCTTGTAACAGTAAAGTCCCAGATTGGTCACGAAGCTGGTGTGTTCTTGATCGGGTAAATGCATCGGTATCTGATTGTAGCCCGAATACGCATCCATGAAGGATAAGAGCTCATGTTCAGCCGTCGAATCCACTAGCTAATCAATCCTAGGAAGCGGGAAATTGTCTTTGGGGCATGCTTTATTCAGGTCGGAATAGTCGACACATGTTCTCCACTTCCCATTTAGCTTTCGGACGAGCACGGGATTTGACACTCATTCGGGATATAGCGCATCTCGAATGAATCCGTTCACTTCAAGCTTTTCTACCTCCTCTTTAAGGGCGGCAGATCTCTCTGGATCCATACCACGCCTTTTTTGTTTGACCGGGAAATGCCGCGGGTCAATGTTCAAAGTGTGGCTCGCGAAGTCCGGCGAGATCCCACACATATCAGAATGTGTCCAGGTGTGGCTCAAGATTTGCCCGTAGAAATTCAACCAATTCCTCTTGAGTTTGCTGGCTTAGCTGAGATCCAATCTTTATTATTTTTGAATCATCGTTATTGTCAATTGGGACATCAATCATCAGTTCGGCTGGGGATGCTTGATTTTCTTTAGATTCTCCTTCGTCTTCAGTTTCTTTTGGGTCAAGGTCCTTGAGGAATTGGCTGGGGTGCCCGGGCCTGGGCCCGGGCGTTAATTGTCAATTGTCGGATAAACGGACGCAAAGAGACTCCTCTACGTCCTTTCCCTTCTCCTTCCGCTGTGCTTCCCGTAGCTCAGCAACATAGCAGGCTCTAGCGGTGGCCTGATCTCCATGAACGATTCCTATTCCATGATCAGTGGGAAATTTCAAGGTCAAACACCATGGGGCAATGGCTACTCTGAATTCAGTCAGGGCCGGTCGGCCTAAGAAAGCATTGTAAGGGGAGTCTATGTTCAGAACGATGAATTGCAACATTCGTACTCTCCGACGCTCTCCTACTCCCAACTCCACTGGCAGTTCCACCATCCCAATGGGAATTGTGGCACTTCCGTTGAAACCATGGACTCGAGATTGACAAGGCTTCAAGTCTGCGGCTTCCATCTTCATTTGATCATAAGCTCGTTTGAACAAAATATTCACAGAGCTTCCATTGTCAACTAAGATCCTTTTTATCCAAGCGGGACCTACTTGTGCTGAGATGACCAGTGGATCAATAGTGGGAGCTTCGACTTTATCTGCGTCTCTGTTCCTGAACACAATGTCATCCATCATCGTTTTCTATTGCTTGGCCGGAGCCCCCTCATCAAAACTACTACAACACTCGAAGTCCGCATGCCTGATAGAACTGGCATACGACTCCATTTCCTTCCAGCTTCGATCTGCCGGGTGAGGACCACCGCTTATTGTATTGATGACCAACCTCCTGTCCGTACGAGCGGGTTCTTCCTGTCTTTCCTGATTCGATGCACGGTTCTGATTTGACGGGCCCGCCCCACCGGATTGCGGCACCCGTACATACTGATCCAGCTTCCGCTCACGTATCAGTTTTTCAATGAGGTCTTGTAGGCGACGACAATCATTGGTGTTGTGGCCATAACTCTCATGGAATCTACAGAACTTTCCTATTTGGATTTGTCTTTCAGTTGGCGGTTTCGGGGCAGGCTTCTTATACTGCATGGTATTGTAGGTCTGCAAGTACACATTTTCCAATGACGTGTTCAATGGAGTGTAGTTTTCGTACAGGGAAGCTCTACGCCATGGTCCACGATCCTGATCACATTTTTTGTTCTGATTTCTATTGTCCCTCTGCTGATTCTGCTTATTTTGGATGTTCAACTGAACTTTTCCAGAACTATCTCCGGTCTGTTTAACAGCGACGTTACTCTGGATACCTTCAATGTTGGGTCCTGCATCATCCTGCTTCCTAGACTGTCTCGCATCCTCCCTTCTCAGGAATTGGGCTTCCTTGGAATAGAAACAGTCCAATGACGCAGGTGGTTTCCTAGCTATCCAACTTCCAAACTCGGAATCAACATCAATCCCCTTAGTCAGAGCCATCACGATAGAGTTATTGTTGGGATTGCTTATTTCCGCACACGCAGCATGGAATCGCTCCAAGTAACGTCTAAGCGTTTCTCCGGGAGCTTGTGTAACACTAGATAGAGTGTTAACATCCTTCGGCCTCGCCACATGCATACGTAATTGTTCGACAAACTTGGTGGCCATTCGGTCAAAGTTAGAGATGGATCGCGGTGGCAAACGAGCGAATCACACGGTAGCGATGCCCCCTAGGGAAATGGGGAAACTACGGCACTTCACTACGTCATCGGCTCTAGTAGCATTCATCAGCCATTCGTATTTCAGGACGTGTTGATTGGGGTCAGAACTCCCTTCATAAACTGGCAAAGCTGGCATCCTGAAGTGCCGAGGTGGTTCAGCATATAAAACATCATCGGTGAAAAGGGGTATGACTTCGGGAGATTCCCCAGTCGTCATTAGATAGACCCAGACTTTCACGGATCATTTGGCGAATCATCGCTGGTATATCTGTCGTTTGGACACTCGGAGCATGTTGTGCCAAGGTGTGGTCGGGTTCCACAGCGCGAGTCTGGACCGGACGCGGTCGATGGTCCGTGCCTCGCCTCCTTGGTTCAACATCCTCAGGGACATAAGGTTCATGAGTCTGCTCTCGTCGGTTATGTTGAGGATTAGCTTGGTTCCTAGCGTCACCTCCTTGCCCAGTAGTGGTGGTAGTAGAAATGTTGCCGGTAACATGATAAGGATCAGCTCCTCCCCGAGTTGAAGGTTCTGTGCGGAGGCTAACGGATGGTCCAGCTCTAGGTTGCCCAAGGTTCGAAGCCGGTTGGTGTCCCGTGGCCTGGGTGTAGCTTCCACCCAACCGTGGACGTGTGGATCTAGTTTGGCCATCGGAGGAGGCTGAGCTCTCTGTGGAGGAGTGAGAACCTTGGTCTCTTCTAGATCTTCTTCGCCTTTGGCGATTTAGCTGGTTAGCCAACTCTGTGTTGGCGCGTAGTTGCTCCGCTAGCTGTTGTCGACTTTGGGTCGACTCCTAAAGCAATGTCTGGAATTCTTGTCTAGTGATTGGACCTGATGGATCTGAAGGTCCTGCAACATTTTGGTTGGATGGAGGTGATTGCACGGGGTTTTGTCGGTCCCGTGCTCCTTGATCAGCAGCTGCAGAGGTGGTACGTGTGCTCACCATAATGAATTGATGAAGGCCTTTCCTAGATCTGATTACAAATCTGAGTAGATTGGAAGGGCTTCGAAGTTCTAGATCTGGATCTTCTTCTTAGATTTATGAAATCCAATATAGATAGGAGATCCAAGGAGTGGGAGAAAAATTCGGTTTTTCTTAGTGAAAGCACCAAAGTGTTTGTACCAAAATTGGGCACAACACTCTTCGGAAGTCTTTGAAGAGATAAAGTGAAGAAATTAAATGTAAAAAGAGGATTTATCTAACAAAAACTCCAAATTTCAGAAATGAGAATAATTAATATGCAGGGAGACACAAGAATTTAGAGTGGTTCGGCTACGTCCACTATGAAGTAGTTTGTCTTATTGATCTTCCTTTTATGTTTACAATTGATTTCAGCAAATTACAGTGAATAACAATGATTTGCAGCAGTGAAATTCGCTGGTAGTAGCAGCAATGGAGTTCAGATCTAGATCTGGCGGAGTCCGGGCGTTGGAGATCTCAAAGAGGAAGAAGAACCCCTTTTCTGTTGGCTTTGGGGGTCTATTTATAGGTATAGGAGGCTGATATTTCGCTAAGATCTCGGGAGACCCTCTCTGGCACGTGACCAGGCTCGTACACCCAAGCCCGTGAATTTCGGTCCGATCCGTGATTGACACGAGCTGATTTCAATTCGCTCAAGATTTCATCCAATGGAGTCAAAATTTGGCTTGGACATTCTCTAGCATGCACGTAGTCTTCTGTGAAAATTTCATAGCATTTAGACTTGTAGATTGGGAGATATGATCGATACGAAATGGAGTCTTCGGCAGGCTGTTTCCTTCGACTCGCTTCCTGTTTCGACTCGCTTCCTGTTTCGACTCGCTTCTGTACGACTCGATGACATGGAACTCTATCCTTACTCTGTCCTGGATGTTGCTTCGAGCGAGTCGAAGTGAGTACTTGGTCGAGCGAGTCAAAACTATCACTGGGAGAGTGAGTCGAAATGGGGGCGTCCTGGGAGGTTCGAGTAGTGGAGTCGAAGTTGATGGAGTCGAACAGTTGTTTGAGCGGAGCGAGTCGAAGTGTGTGCTTTCGAACTGGATGTGGAGTGAGTCGAATCCAGGTTGACTCGAAGTTGGCCTTTGAGTGAAGCGAGTCGAAGTTGTCACTCCTGGACGTTGCGAAGCGAGTCGAAGGAGCAAGTCGAAGGAGCGAGTCGAAGGAGCGAGTCGATTGGTAATTGATTTTCATCCAATCTTATATCGCCCATAACTTGAGCATACGAACTCAGATTGACTTGAGATTTGAAACGTTGGCTCTCATAGCTTAGCTTGCCATGTCCTACCAATTTTGGCTCGATCCGGACTCGGACAAAATTCATCGATATCCGTAGTGAGCCCATGTATAACTGATCTGTAGGACGGACCGTCCCTGGTTACCAGTCAATTCCTCGGTGTTATGGCCTTGCCAAAAGGCGGGATAACAGCTTGTAGACTCCATAACTAATCAACTTATCAAAAACCATCATTAGATGATAATAAGTCCGTGTGTTCCCCAATGTGAAGTGCATGAATGTGTTGTGTAGTGTAGTGCTACATAATACTTAAGAAATTCTACGGGATTGAAAGATCTTCGAACGACAAGACTTAAAATTTCAACCAGAGTGACCGTTATCGCTGACCATCACAACTGTGCCATCCAGACTTTGGAGATCGATCCAAGTTACAGTTCGTTAAATTTTGTTAAGTTACAGTTCCATCGACGAGCTTCAAAAGGCAGTCAAATATGAAGTGAAACAGTTAAGTCCGATTATGCAAGGCGGAAGCTCGTCGGAGTCGAATGCTCGAGTATGCAAAAAGTTTCATATCCATCAAGGTTCAGATGTGGATCGATCCCCAGAGAATAGATTTCGTATCAATCATGGAATACCTCACTTTGTATCGATCACTAAAGAGATAGCTCGTATCGATACCAATTGTCCATTACGTATCGATGCTCAGTAGTGCCTTCGTATCGATCGACAAACTCAAGTTTTCGTATCGATCACTTCGGATCGATATGGACTCCCTTCATGGATCGATGCAAAACCACCCCCTCCATTGATATGAAACTTCCTTGCTTTTAGATCGATACGAAGCTCTTTTACCACCCATGATCGATACGTACGAATCCACCATATCCATCTGCTCTCCTTCTCTTCCAGATGGCACGAATTCCTTTTCAACCTTCCACAACTTTGCTCCGACCATCTATGGCCTCCTATTCACCAGAATCGGCATCAAAGCCGAATGAAATGGCAAAGAATCTTGAGTCTTGTTGTTTTCAATGTGATTTTGTGGTTTAATTACCTAGTTTTAACAATTGGTTTAGGGGATTGAAGGCTTGGGGCGGTTTGAAAGCAAAGGCGTTTTTTCTTTCTCGTTTATCCGGAGCGATACGAAGGCTGGAAAGGCAAATGAACAAGTGGGAAAAAAGCTAAGTACGAAAGCATTATATACAAGGGAGAGAGTCTATTTGTCTCTCCGTTATTATGACCGGTTGAAGCAGTCCATGACACAATCGATACGAAAACCAATTCGTATCCAATGTTCAATCGAGGAAATTTCAACATTATCAATACGAAGCAATTCGTATCCATCCAACGAACGATACGAAGTGCGATGCCAAAGCTTGTTAGGACTGTTCAAACCTATTAGAAATGCATCGATACAAAGTGATGAGTTCGTATCCATCAACTGAAAGCCCACAAAGACTCGTATGCATCGATACGACGACAACTTTTCAACCTTTTTCATCAATCCAGGAGAGGATCGATACGAAGGGACATTCCAAAACAACCGTCAAGCGTTGTTACAAATCGAATTTCACATTGATTCAAGAGAGGGTCAATACGAAATTCGATACAAAAGAAAAAATTAAAAAAACTTACAATGACTCGTGAACGTGCGAACGTTAACGAGAGTCAGGTTAACATACATTCATGTATAACGGAATAACATCCAATTTTTTAAAAAAATTCACAGGAATTGAATACTCGTCTAGTGACAGTTACAACAGTGCATTGTACAACAATTGGCAGCCAACAATTCATATTACTGAAGAATCAATCAAAGGTTACATTTTTCGATGAAAAGACAACAACCATTCAGACAAGTTGGATAAAACTGTTCAGCATGAAGATTGCAACTTTTCAAAGCACTTCATATTCTCACAAGACATACTTTGGTGGGGAAATGTTATCCCTCCTTTTAGCAAGGCCGTGACACCAAGAACTTAACTGGAAACTGAGGACAGTTCGTCCCGAAGATCGGTTATATGCAGACTCACTATGAATATCGACGAATTTTGTCCAACTCTGGATCAAGCTACAATTAACATGACATGACATGCAAAGCTATGGAAGCCAACGTTCCAAATTTCAAGTCAATCCGAGTTCGTATGCTCAAGATATGATCGATGCAAACCAAGGGAATCAGTCTGTTCGCATCCATCTGTTCCTATCCATCTGTTCGCATCCATCTGTTCATATTCATCTGTTCGCATCCATCTGTTTGCCTCCATCTGTTCATATCCACCAAGTATCCATCTGTTTGTATCCATCACGTACACCCAACTTCGTGTCCACTTGGCCTGGTTCGACTTTGAATCCATAAATTGGAGTCAATTCGTATCGATCGATTAACTATCGATATGAATGAAACATCGAACGAATGATACGAAACATCCCCCAACCATCGATACGAAGTGGTTGCAATCGATCGATAAGAACAGAGCGAAGACAATCGATACATGACCTACATATGCCTACATGAGTACCTGCATATGATCGAGAGCTTGTTCAAGGGAGTGCATGTGTATAATTGTACATGATCATATTCGACACCCAACGACTAGCGTTAAGGAAAAACAGACTCATACTTGGAAAATCCATAAGAGAAACTAGTTCAGAATTACTAAGCTCGAAACAATGGATCGAGGGAGCAATCTCTAAGTTTATAACATTGGATGCTGGTCAAGCGTTGTGATAAGTAGCTATGGACATAACTCTTCCCAAAAGTGATCCACGAGAAGGATAATGACTATTCAAAGCATATAGTGGAATCCTTTACGGAAATCCTAACTTGTCTCTATTCAAAGCGCATCATGTTTGAAATGAGATGTACTTTGGGGGGTAAATGTTACCTAATTTTTTGACTAGGTAATATGCGAATAGAATGGACAGGTCTAACTTGGGAGTTATTAAGGCAGACAGCCTGGAGAGATGGCCCCAAAGTCCAAAAACCAAGTACAACCGAGAATTCACAAGGCATAACTTGAAGGGCAAGTGTAACGACCGAATTTGTCTTAGTCTTCGAATGTGCTTCAATGATCAAATCGGATGAGCGAGCGATGGAGAAATGACCTAAGGACATTGGAAATATCTTAAAAAGGAAAGAAAAACGAAATATCAAAAAATGAGGGAAAAAAGTTGAAAGTTTGGAAATTTAAGTTTTTGGAAGAGCCGACTAGAAGCAAACCCACAAAATCCTCAGGTTAGACTCGAAGAAGGATGGCCTTGGATAATACTACAAGCACGACCCAAAGTAATCCATGTAGAAACCCCAAGCCCGACCCGAAGTTGGCTCGGTACCGATCCACAGAGCGAGATTGGTACCGACTCATGAAAGCTCAGATCGGACACATAGAAATCTTGGTTCTAACTCCAAGCAAGCGAACTAGTATCGGACACACAGAAGTCTCAGGTCGGACACACAAAATTCTCAGGTCTGACTACAAGCAAACAAAGGAAAATTCAAAGCACAAAAATCTCAGAAATTCTTCGGGTCAAGTCCCAAGAAAACACTCAAATTTCTTGCGTCGGACTCTAAGTTAGTTTAAGCTAAAAAAGACCAAGCCAACCTAAGTTGAAGCAATAATAGAAACACCAACGTTATGGGTCGATACCGACCCCTATCCATGGATCGGTATCGACCCTTATTTCATCTATAATTGGGTCCTATCTTATGTCTACCTACCCTACATGATGTTAGAAACCTATTTCCAAGGTTGTTCTATCATTCTAATGCAATTCCCTATTGATCTCCATGGACTCTTAAATCTATAACTCTGCTCCTCTATAACTCTGTCATTTCAACTCCGAAACAAACTAATATTGGTACAGACAACTATGGAATCGTGAAGCTAACCACAAGACGAGCCAAAGCGAAGAGTTCAAGATGACCAGATTGGCCATCTTAGGGGTCGATACCGACCCATAACCTTGGAGTTGTATCGACCCATACAAACAGATGAGGCGGCACCTACTTTCTTGGGGAATTGGTCTAAAGCATGGAAAACAACCTGGAGATATTTTATGCGAGATTTTAGGCTCCCTACCTCTATAAATATGAGGGTAGGGCTCATTTTTCAGGATCTTTTGGCTCTAGCTCTATTCTACTCTAACTCTTGTAATTTTGAAAATCTAAGTGTTGGAGTTGTACCGACCCATAAGAACTTCTGCCTTTAAGTCAAAATATAAGCAATAAAACTATAAAGCGGATGCAGGCTTGATTTGCCGAGCTACTATAAATTATTGTGTGTTCGTTTTTTCTCTTTTTCATTTTAATTCTTCACTTTTTATTCTCTACTATTACTTATGGGTGTTTGTGCCATTTTTAGTTCAAACAGTTGGGTTTGGAGCTGGTCAGCGACGGAGGTGAAGTTCGAGGTAATGTTGGCTGGAGCAGTAGGGGCTGGTGATGCTAGGGTTTGGAGTAGTGTCGATTTAGGGATTTGAGAGGCTTGTTGGAGAGAAGAGGAAGCTTTAACAAAGTGAGTTATTTTTATAACTCATAACTACTGCCTAGATCGTCATTTCTTTTATTTTCATTAATTATTTGATGATGAATTTTTGGTTGATATGGATTGAATTGAATGAAAAGTTGTGTATCCTTTCTTATTAGTTATTGTAATGATATGTTAGTTGATTGTTGAAAACAAACATTATATGTCGTGCACATTAAATAAATACTTATAACAACCGTACATGACACTTAAAATTGGTCGAAAGGGAATTAATGAATTGAAATGTGAAGCATTGAAAGAAATAAAAATATTTGGATGTAAATGGTAAAGATTTGGAATGATTTTTATTTAATATTAAATTTTTTATTAATGATAGAAAATGTTACAAAAGTTGTGATTTTTGGTATTTGTGTAAATAAGCGGAATATGAATATATTTTTAATTATCTAAGATTATAAAAGTATTTGAAGGATTTTTATAAAAGTAATTTAAAATGATATTATATAGTGATGGTTTATATTTATGAGAATTTAATAAATTGGAAGTTTTATAAAATAATATTTTTGAATAATAATAAGTTTAAATGTGATTTATTTATTAAATGGAAATTATTATTAACAAACAATCTATTTTTTAATTTTGTTAAGGATAATTTGGAAGTATTATCTTTTGTATTTAATTGTTTTACATAAAGGGAAATTTTGGAATTTTGTTTCACAAAAAAATTATGTAAATCGTTGTTTAAATGTTAATATTGGAAGATTTTTTATAAAAGAGAATTTTAGTTTGATTAATTATTATTCTATAGTAGTTTAAAAAGGGTTTGGAAGTAAATAAGGATCGTGAAATATTAATTTTGGAATTTTATATTATTCTTTTGGAAAATATTTTAAAACTTAAAATCCCTATTGGGAAAGTTGGATCGTTCAAAAATTTTCGTTTGATGGTAATTATTAATTATAGAACTTTTTGGTATTACTATTTTAAAATATTAAAGAAGAATTTCAAGTTGTATAAGTTACTTTTCAAAATAAATTTATTCATCTAAAATTTGGAAGAAGATTTAAATGATGACTGGGTTGATATTAAATAAGAGGTTTTAATTAAAGTTTTGAAAAAATGAGAATATTTATGACATGAATCTCTTTGGAATCAGTATTGATTTCTAAATTTAATTGAAGATTTTGGAGGAAATGTGGATTTTATTATTCAAATTTCCTTTATATTGAATACATTTGAACCCAATTGAAGATTTTGGAAATGAATACTTTATAACAAAATTCCTTTCGAATCAAAAAATAATTGAATTGTATGATTGCATGTTAATTCTATATCATGAGAATTTGGAGTAAATAGATTGTTAATACTGAGCGTTATGGGATGTTTGATAATATTTTTCCGATTACTCCTTCGACTCATCTTATATAATATTATGCATGGTTGAGTGGGATTCACAGACGTTTGGTAAATGAGTGAATAATATTGAGTGGAATGGGATGCTCAAATGACTATTTATTTGATTATCCCTTGAATGTGATTGACACTCATATATAAGGGATGGTAACTACACGTACCATTATTGTGTGCCGAATGATTAAGTTTGTGTAATAAATGCCCTACGCCTTCGGCACCCAATATACCAATTTAGTGTGTTGAAGCGGTGCTCGATCGATTTAGGATTGATGTCAAAGGTTATAAAGTAACTAAACATCATAATAAGCATCACAAAACCTATCGTATGTCTTACAGCACAAGGATAAAATGTAGTAGTCATCAAAGATATAAAATAGGTGAGACAGTAAATATAAGTAAATGAATCATAAACCTTAACAAAGTGAAGAGATCCATCAAAGTCATACATATAAGTATTAGAGTTATACATCAAATAATAATAACTCAAAATAAACTATCTCTAGGTAAAGGCACTAGTAAAGTTCATAGTGCTTCTTAGCGGAGTGATATGTAATAATAGCTAAACATAGTAATACATGAGAACGTAACCTCCTTCTCACCATTTGTCCAGCTCCACGTGCTCCCCAGACCTGATATCCCTAATATACTCATTTATAAGTACCCAAAATAAGAGGAAGCAATGCACAAAATCACCAGTCAAACAACAGTCTGGAGTGAGCGAAAGAAAATCTTAAATAATATAAAATCAATATACTAGGACATAGGTTTGGAGAATCATACTTAGCCTATCCTTCATCCAAAGAGTTAGCACATAACATACGACATATGCTACTCTATAACAAAATCATTGTGGGTGTACTATACATCAAAGTACTAATGGTGTCACTACTACAAAATAGGCCATTTGCATCGGTTGTTTACCCCCCTTTTGCATCAGTTCAACAACCGATGCATATGCAACCGATGCAACAGGCTTAACACTTTTGCATCAGTTCTGAAACCGATGCAAAAAGATCCTTTTTGCATCGGTTGTTACTAACAACTGATGCAAAATATCATGGTTGGTTGCTGGACACAGCCCCCATATTGCATCGGTGTAATGAAAACCGATGCAACAAAGGACTTGTTGCATAGGTTGTTGTTGAAAACCGATGCAAACTAATCCCTCTATTGCATCGGTTTTTTATAACAACCGATGCAACTAATCTCTCTATTGCATCAGCTATTTATACCTGATGCAAAAAAACCACTCTCAGAAACCATTATTACAGTACTCAAATAGACTACATATATTATTGATTATAACAAACAATTATGTATGCAATATTACAATCATTCAAAATTAAATTTGATGGCAAATACATAATCAGATTTAATAATTCTACAAAAGAATGAAAAACATAAATAAATTCCACAGTACATAATCAGACAGTCAGTAGTAAAAACTACATGCCAACAAAAATACTACATTCTGCCTGTATTAATAAATTACCTATTTTTATGATAATCAAATTGTGAAATAGGACTAAATGGGGGTTGTCACTTGACTGACAAATAACATATGCTTCAAATTGCTCCCAGCGGATGCTTTTATCACTAGTGGTAAGGAAGGCAATGTACTTTGAGGAAGCACGGTGTTATTTCAATTCGGTTGCTGCGCCCTAAAATTTAGGAATATAACATGCAAACAAATATAAAACAAAGAACGCATAAATAAAAAGTGAACTGAAAAAAAACTTACAATTGAAGCATAAGATTTTCTCGGTTCTTTCATGTCGCCCTGACAAAGAACACATATAGTACACAGTAACATCAGATAAAAGTTTGCAACTATCTATTCAGAGAAGCTCTCCCTCTGCTAAAGGATATAAAAGATCAGATAAAAGTTTGTGTAGGTGACAGTGTGATTTCTGCCTTGCACCATCAAATACGTCTGCCCATTTCTGCCCTGCACCATCTAGTTCTACCACCACAAAACACTTCCTTAACATCCCTTGCACCCCATTCAACAACCTCTAACATCTCCACCCCTGACCACCCAGACCACTGCCACAACCATTACAGTGAACTGCTCAAATAACCTGCTCCGACCAGTGCCTACAACTTCCATTACATCATATAACCAACTACTTGTCTCATCACTGTTCCTCCAACACCGCATCACAACCCCACTGCAACTTGCACCCTTCCAGCAACCAAAACTGTCACATATCCCACTGCTACAACACTTCACCTCCACTAACCACATCCACAGCAACCACCTCCAACACTTTACTGCAAACTTCATCACCCCTCTGACCAACTTCAACCAAGCAAACTTCTGTCCACCACTACAAAACACTGAATCACTGTTGCCTACTCAACTACCATCACCAAACTTTACCATCAAACCACTGTTGCACAACTGCCTACCTTCACCAAACCCCCTGACCACACCATCATTCCCCTACTACCAACATACAGCATACAATATCATTTGCAAACTGCTCCTACATACCCACTACTACATCAAACTTTGCACTGTGCTACATTTTCTGTTTTCAGCTGTTGATACATAATCTACCCTGTCACACCATCCTAGACAACATCATACACAACTCACCTCTTCCCACATTTACCATTGCTGTTATACCCTTACATTTGATCAGACCACCATCATCCATAACTGTCACCTTAACACTCCATTCCCTTACATCTTCTTAGTGCACACTTCAACCATTGCCTGCACACAACATCCCCAGTCATCCAAAGAACAACTTCTACCAATCAACCACAAAACATCACCCCCAACTGTCATCAAAACTGTTCCATTACATCTCCATTCACATACCAACCCTGCATAGCACATTACCCCCAACTGTCTGCCACAAAACATCACCATCTCCCTGACCTGAATACCTTGTGCACATCAGTTATGCATCTACTTAAACTGTTCACACTATCACCTACACAAACTTTCAAATACCCCTTGCTCCTTGCTCTATTGTCTGCATATAGTACACAGTAACATCCCCTCATAATCGACATTAATTCACCACTGTCTATCACCGTCACATTGCACTGCCTGCATACCACCACTTCTACCACAACTCCATATCCTCTACCCATATACTACTGCTCATCATCTACATCAAGTTATAAACTACTACCACATCAAAATTCAGTTTACATCAACACTTCAGTCTACCACAAACCAAAAAAACAACACCATAATAGTTCCTATACTTTATCATAGCCTTAAACCACATAACAACACCGCTTTGATATAATTAGGAATTCGATTGCTTTGAATTTGTTCCAAACAATGCTAATAAACTAGTGTTTTTTGCATTCTTCAAAAATTCTGGCTAGATCCACCTATTAGATGTCAAAGCCGGATGAAAGATTTGCATTGATTTCTTAAAACAACAAAAATAAATTTGTAAAATGAAAAGGAAGATGAATTATAAAAGGGCGGAGACCTGAAAATCTTATGATATATTCGTTATTAAAGAAACAACTACTAAAAAAGATAGGTTTCGAATATTCAAATAAATTTGGAGCTTTATGATAAATTTGAAACTAATTGTTTTTATAAAGCTATAAGTAACTTGCCTTGGTTAGCATCAATGTCGACAATTGTCTACAATGCAAAAATAAACCTTACCATAAAAACAAGGGAGCATGCATCTCATTGTAAAATTAGAGGGAAAAAGCAAGAAAACTACGATAGAAAAAGTGGAACATATATCTTTTTTTTGTTCACAATATCTTATGTCAAACCCACAACTAGCATGCCCATATATTTCAATTTCTAATTGCATCAATTTAAGTGATTATGTTTTTTTCAAAACAATAGTAGTAATGAAGATGAAAACATACAATATAGTTTGTTTTATTGTCAAAATACTATAAATATTTAAGGAATGGTTTACCTGATCAATAATCTTTGGAACCAATCTGTTATTAATAAGATAAATATTCTAAGTTCTAACTACCATCATTCCTCAGATTCCCATGTTGAGTTCTCTTGGGTTCTGGCCTCAATTTTCACATCATTATATGAATTTGAGCATCATTTGTCAAGATGTCAATAACATCTCAATAGCTTGAAACTGCACTTCCAGGCAATTCCAACTCATTATCGGATGTTGTCAGAGGTGCATCTCCATCTTTTTTCAGACGAGAAACTTAGGCTTCTCCTTGTACAACTCTTAACAGTTGCATACTTCCCAGATTGAGAATCGTCCCTCCTTTAAAGAGCTGTCATTTCTCCTTAAACCTTGTAAAAACATCTCATATTCTTGGACTGTATCAGCATCTTCCTCTACACAGTATATATACCATATTAATATTAGATTCATATGTATGATTATACCAGTATAAAAGTTGCATCTAAGAAAGCACTTTTATCTACTTATTTTCCTTTTCATTATTACTCTACTACAATGTTATTTTGGGGTTGAGCAAACCAGTGCACACCTTTAGAACCCATACAAAGCATAGACAGATCTAATGCCAAAGCCCAACAACTAGTTTATCATAATACAGATATTATTGACACTTCACATCAAATCAGTATTATGACTCATCCATATAAAATTTAGTTAGTAATAACAATAATACTTCATTCACATAAAGCTCAAACTTCATCCATGACAACTATTGCATGAAATTTGATACTGAATAACACTCAAAGCTCAAATTATTGGCAACTCGACAAAAAATAAACCCTCACACATTATAATAGTAACAAAGGGTATGGTAGCAACCAATAAGATACCTTTATTTTCAGTTTCATTGTCAACAGGATGGTTATCAGCTTCGAGCTTCTTACTTTCTGCACAATATTAAGGCACAACGTCATGGTAGGATCAAAAATAAAAATAGTCTAAAAGAGAAGTGAAGCAGTTAGAATGACTGCTATGATCCATAGTAATGGATATAAGCTTAACAAAACAGAATAGGAAGGTACTACAAACACAAAGAATGCCATATTCACAGTAGTTCTAACTTAAACTGGCGGTCTCCTTAAACATTGATCAATATCATTTGAAATATTATCACAAAATCAACAAAAAATATGTGGAAAAATTCACAAAGGATAAAAACAAAAAGCCTATCTATCATGTCATAACTACAATAGACTAATATACTACATACTAATATACTATTTCAAATTTCATTAACAAAATTTGGAAACTAGTATGCAAAACATAATCACAACAATTAATAATTCAACAATGTGATATCGATGTATGGGAAACCAGAGCATTCTCCCTAAATAAAGTAACATTGTGTGATTTGTTAATAAGAAAATTAATTGATTCTTCACACAATGGCCATTTTGTAGTCAAATAATTGAATATCAATTAGCACATATTTTAGTTTAATGCAAATAAAATAAAATAGGGTAAGTCATTAATCTCTATTTCATGCGCTTAAATGGGAAGCTTCATTAGTTCGTCATCTGAATTACTAGAACTGAAAAACTACAATGCATACATACATTGTCTAAAATGTAATCAAATGAAATGGTCCAAAATCCAAGCACAAACATGGTTTTCATTTAAGATTGTATCAAGCGTAAGCCGTATTAGAGAGAAAAACATTTTATTCCATGATTATAAGAGAAAAAAAGGAGTTTTGAGACAGATTTTGTTTTGTTAGGAATAGAATAGATTATTCCAACCTTACTCAATCTTCTACTTTTCAGTAAACTCTGAAGAAACAAATAAGATTCCAAAACTTGTATTATTCATTTCATTAACCCATCATTTTTAATTCAGTCATTCGATTCAAAAATATGAACTTGTAAAAAAAATATAAAACAAACGAATAATTCAGTACCGTAAAATATTTCAAATTTGGAAAGATATCAATCAAATTAGCCAAATTTCAAACAAATTACAATCACTATACCTGATTATCAAATCTCATTTATCTACATCAAGTAGCAAAATAAGGTTTTCGATTGAAAATAGCTTGGGAAAAGGAACGAGCGAAAGGCAACATTTGGAAAGGGCTTTAGGAAAGTGGTAAGATCATCAGTCGGATTTAATGAGAAGCGGTGAAAATCAATTTCTAGGATTTTGATTGTTTTGGAGCAGCCGAAATCCTTTTTAGGGAAACGAATGGGAAATAAGCGGCAGAAAATTTTGGGGGGGCGGGAATTGAAACTATTTGCATCGGTGGTTGGAGATAACGGATGCAAATTTGATTTTTTATGACCTATTGCTTTCCACGTACCAATTGCACCGGTTATTAAGATAGAACTGATGCAAATAGTTCTATTTGCATCAGTTTTTACTTCAACCGATTCAAATGAGGCGATGCAAATGGCCTGTTTTGTAGTAGTGTGTCCAAATATCTATAACAATAATACCTACGTCGTGTGACATCCTTAGAGTGATAAGTAACGAAAGCAAACATAACATCCATCTTCACATTCACTCACTCTGTTCATTTGATATATAATAACTCATATGACCAAATTGTAACCTAGAGACTACTCAACGTCCTGGTTTCTCGATACTCAAATCCATGCCACTCAGTAGTCCAAGAACTAGACTACTCATCTGATAGTCCAGGGTAAAAACAGATCATAAGCATTAACTGGATACTGTCTTGCCTTACCATGTTTAAAACATTGACATACTATGGGATATGTGTGGATTAAGTCTAAACATTGATTGACTCTAATCACGTCTTCCTTTACCCTTTCTTTAGGAGCACATATCGAAAACTCTGAGTATCAACGATCCCTTTGCACACGTCGTCCATAGTAGGGCACATTTTGCAACTGGTTTTTAAGTCATCAGACGAATCTTGTTTGAAGTCGCCGAAGTCGGGGTGATTCTCGAAAATCATCACTAGACTTAGAATATCATCATTTGTCCCATAATCATCCTGGAACAGTTCCTCAAGGCCAACCCATAGACTTATGCTCTACATCTCAATGTACGGTTATCCCATAATCTAAGCCATCACTTCTGCGATCTATTCGGACAGCCTCTATGCCACAACTCCATCTCTCCACGTTAGCCATTCACCATGCTACCATACAGTGCATATACAAGAGTGCCATGACTCTCCATGTTGGATCGCATGACCGTAGAACTAAGCTGAAGTCCATACAGTTGATCTAATAGTATTATTCCTAATGACCTGAAGTTCCCTTTCGTTGAGCCTAAAGTAAACGCACCATAGTCCTTAAACAATTTCCATAAAGTCCTGAAGAAAGTCCTATGACCAAAAGCCTTCAGGCCTAAAACCTGAAGTAAGCATAGTAAGACCTAGAGTAAACACACAAGCGACATGGAGTGACTTTGATTTACCACCGCTATAACGACCTCCCTACACCTACTATGCAGAATAGTAGTCAAAGGAAAGAAAAAGAAATAAGATGAAGAAGAAGAGAAAAGAATGGAAAAGAAGAAAAAGGAAGCATCAAATAACCAAATTACCTGTCGCATATCTCACATCGCATCGGAGTAAACATAATAATCGATACAGGTATAAAATAATAGAGACATTAATTACAATGTGAAATAATCATCTGAATATAAGGTCCACAAAGTTATACAACACCATAGTAGAGTTTATACAACAGAAAAGTAAACTCAACTGGTACACTATATCATAATAGTAAATCAACACTGTCAAGGCTCCACAGTGTTACACAGCGGAAATATAATAACAAATGCACATATATGTATAGATACCCGCCACTTCCTGTCGGTCCACCTGTAGCACTCCATAACCATCCACCTGCTCTCAATATACTCATTTAAGAGCATCCGAGATAATAAGAAGCAAAACATAAAACCTTGGATCAGACAACAGTCTGGTAACAGCGATATCAATCTTAAAATACTATAAAACTCAATAATAATATACGAACCAGAGGATATATAAACCATACCTGACCTATCCCTACAACCACAGAGTTAGCACATAAACATAAGTAATATGCTACTCTATAACATTATAAAAAGGTTATACCATACTCGGTATCTGTCAGGGTGCCTAGGTATCTCCACCTATAGTCCCTACTCCATACTATGTAAACTTCAGGTATCTAGGTATCTCCATCCATACCTACTCCACACTAAGTCAAGTCAGGGTATCTAGGTATCCCTACCACAATACCTACCTATTATAACTGTTTGTACCAAAATTGGGCACAACACTCTTCGGAAGTCTTTGAAGAGATAAAGTGAAGAAATTAAATGAAAAAAGAGGAATTATCTAACAAAAACTCCAAATTTCAGAAATGAGAATAATTAAAATGCAAGGAGACACAAGAATTTAGAGTGGTTCGGCGTATCGCCTACGTCCACTATGAAGCAGTCTTCTTTATTGATCTTTCTTTTGTGTTTACAAGTGAATTCAATGATTTACAGCAGGCAATTATGATTTGCAGCAGTGAAATTCGTTGGTAGCAACAGTAATTGAGTTCAGATTTGGATCTAGCGAAGTCCGGGCGTTGGAGATCTCAAAGAGGAAGAAGAACCCCTTTTCTATTGGCTTTGGGGGTCTATTTATAGGTGTAGGAGGCGGGTATTTCGCTCAGATCTCGGGAGACCCTCTTTGGCACGTGACCAGGCCTGCGTGCCCAAGCCCGTGAAGTTTCGGTCCGATCCGTGATCGATACGAACAAATTTCGTATCGATCAAGATTTTATCCAATGGAGTCGAAATTTGGCGTGGACATTCTTTAGCATGCACGTAGTCTTCTGTGAAAATTTCATAGCCTTTGGACTTGTAGATTAGGAGATATGATCAATACGAATTGGGATTCTCTGTAGGCTGTTTGGTTCGACTCGCTTCTGTTTCGCCTCGCTTTTCATTCGACTCGGTTCTGTTTGACTCGGTGACATGGCACCAACTTGTATTGACTGCTGTGCTTTGTTCCACATCGATGGACACGAAGTAGAAGTCTTCAGATGGATGCGAAGTCGACAAAGTGGAGCGAGTCGAAGAATGGGTCGAGGCGGAGCGAGTCGAAGAATGGGTCGAGGCAGAGCGAGTCGAAGTGTGCATTGATCGAGCTTGTCGAAGAAGGCATCTAATGGAGGCGAAGCGGAGCGAGTCGAAGTAGTCGCTTCTGAGTGTTGTGAAGCGAGTCGAAGTAATCACTGTTGATGGTTGCGAAGCGAGTCGAAGGGAGCGAGTCGACCGACGATTGGTTTTCATCCAATTTTGTATCGTTCATAACTTGAGCATACGAACTCGGATTGACTTGAAATTTGGAACGTTGACTCTCATAGCTTAGCTTGTCATGTCCTATCAATCTTGGCTCGATCCGGACATGGAAAAAATTCGTCGATATCCATAGTGAGCATGTGTATAACTGATCTCTAGGACGGGCCGTCATTGGTTACTAGTCAATTCCTTAGTGTCACGGCCTTGTCAAAAGGCGGGATAACATTTGCCTCCCAAAGTATGTCTTATGGGAACACGATGTGCTTTGAAATGCTGCAATCTTCATTCTGAATAGTTATCGTCTTTTTGATGAAAGGTGTAATCTTCGATTGATTTCCAGTAATATAAATGTTGATTTGTTGACTGCCAATGATTATGTAGTGCATTGTTGTGATTGAGTATCGAGTGCTAGCGATTTGTTGTTCACTGTTGTAATTGTCATCATGTAAGCATTCAAGTCCTTTGTATCGATCCTCTCCTGGATCGATCTGAGATGTTGGAATGTATGCTTCGTATCGATGGATACGTAATATTGGGTCTCGGATCGATGGATACAGAAGTAATGCTTTGTATCGATGGAGTCAAATGACCCAGACATAATCATGCAGTGATGCTTCACGGAGGATATGCCATTTCTTATTCCTTTATTCAATAAGAATCCCCGATTGTGGATAATCTTTGATAGGAGTCATCCATGACTCTTTTTCTAGATCCGTCTCCAAGATCTGGTTGATCTTCATATGTCAATGCCTAGAATAATAAGCATTTCAACTGGGACAAAGTCTATTTTTCGTGCATCCCTAGAACTGGCTAGCTTGGCGAGTGATTCGGCCTTTTCGTTTAGTTCTCTGAGGATTTGTGTAGTGGTGTAATAGTCGAAGCCGGTTAGTAGCTTTTGGACCCGGTCGAGATAAGGAGCAAGACGTTGCTCCCTTGTTAGATAATCTTCCCTGACTTGGCGTACTACTAACCAGTAATCACATAAGACACGTAAAGTTTCCACTCCTAGTTTTCTTGCAAGTTTGAGCGCCAAGGCTTCATACTCAGCTTCGTTATTTGTTGCAGGGAAGTTGAGTTTCAAGGCGTAGCAGATCGTTCGTTCCTCAGGAGTCATTAACGCAACTTCGATGTTAGAAATCCGATTATTGGAAGTTTCATTGGTGTACATTCTCCATCGGTTGGACGGTTCTCCACTGTTCTTCGGATAGTCGTCTGATGTGGTGGATTCAGATATGAAGTATGCTAATGTTTGACCATGGAGAGCTCTCCGAGGGAGCTAAGTGATATCAAATTGGCTTAGCTTGATATTCCATTTGAGTAACTTTTTAGACATCTAAGGTTTCTATTGGACCTATCGTAACGGTTGGTCAATATGGACGTTAACGGGGTGAGCTTGTCAATAGCCAGCCTTCATCGTATACTAGTCTTTGGATTCGTTTTTCTTCACATAGCGTTGAGATTCTTATGGTGTGTGTTGACACGGCTCAATTGATGTATAAATCTTCGCGATCCAAAGGTTTGGGTAAAATGGAAGGTCTCTCTAAGCGATCTATCAGAGCTGCTTGGTTGTCCTCGGTACACGGGTGTCTCTAATTGTCGGAATTATCTAGAAATTAGTCTTGATTCCATGAGAATTGATGATGAAAACAAAGAATCTTTCTGATGTAATGGTGAAAGAGCATTTCAAAGGATCGAGTTTCATCCTGCATTTTTTAGAGAGTGCTGAATATCTCTGTCAAGTCCTCGATATGGTTGTTTGATAGTCGTGATCTCACGAGCATATTAACCACATCTACTTTCATCGATCGGTCGATATGGTTTTTGAATGATCTGTTAATCGTTCTTAGGTAAGTAGCATAAGCGTTCTCAAGTTTGAATCCATGGATTTCAGCATAGCACTATAGGCCCAGGTCAATAATGAAACAGTTGTATTCCTAGTCTAGGACATGCTTCAATATCCGATTGTATCTGGAGTTCGCATCCATGGATGTGAGTAATTCATGTCTAATGATCAGGTCCATCAATTGGTTGATCATTGGAAGTGAAAAGCTGTGCTTTGTCATACCCCATGCAAATCTGAGTAGTTGACGTATGTCCTCCACTCTCTATTCGTTTTTCTTATAAGTAAGGGATTGGATATCATTTTGGTTGGAGGGCATCATCGATAAACCCACTGGTTTTGAGCAGATTCGCCTTCTCTTCAAGTGCAACAGATCTCTCTGGATCCATGTCGCATCGTTTTTGTTCACCGAGACATGCCTCGGGTCGACTTTTAATGTAGGTTTCTTCATGGCTAGCGTGAGTCCATATATATATATATATGAGGTCGAGTCCAAGCGAACACATCAAGATTCACCTGAAGTAAAACAATTGACTCTTTTTTCATAATTGCGTAGAGTTGTGATCTGATCTACAATACTCGCGATGGGTTGTAGGCGCCTTATGTGTTTATTTGCAATGGTAAATGATCAGGCTTATAAGGACGTTGAATCAAAGGATTAGTAGAACTTAGCCTTGTACTGCACGCTGCTACATAGCTGGCTCCAGCTTTGAGATTGAATTCACTTGTGTTTCTGAATGATGCGCTTTTCATTCAATGTACTCGCGATCCATTGCTTATTGTAAGGGTCGAAATGATGATCAGTTACCCATGAGTTCAGGTATTGATCTAATGATTCTATCTCTAGGCCTCCTTTCAGTCATAACCTAGAGTTGTTATGAATATCAGGCATGGGTCATAGGTTCAAGTTGTCATACTCAACTCTCGGATAATTACTCTTTTGCCCTCAGCCTCGGGTTGGCGGAAGCATTACGCGAACGGTCTAGTCTCGTCCTAGCTGTGTCTATACTATAGTTCAGGCTTTAAGAACCAGAGTTGACTGATGAATGGTTGAATTATATTAATTTTATCTTCTTGTTCGTGCCCCCAAGTCTGGGGAATATCTCGATAAGTGGCAGGGTAGATAATGTCCGCTTCAATTTTGTATTCTATCCCATTGAACCCTGGGATCGAGTTAACCGATGGAAAGCTGAGTCGTGCCTATCCTGTATTATGTTCTAGTTCTTTCCTATTGGTGGAATACATTGTTACTTTGCCGACATTCGGACATAAGCTAGACTCTGGACGGTCAATGACATTCACTTTGTTGCTTATGTCGCCATACTTTGGGCAAAAACTGAAGAGTGAATCGTCCAGTTAGATCCAATGTAGGATTGATGCTTCCCTTGTCGAATCCAGGGTAAGAATCAGTGTGCAGATGTTTAGGTTGCACCTGTTTTGAATTTCTCTTTTAGTCGGATCATGGTAAGAGTCAATGAATGAATGGTCGCGTTGCATTCATTTGAAGTTGGGAGATCAACTATGTCCATTTCGATTTACGTTCTCCCATCAGATCTAGGGATAAAGTTAGCTCAAATGCAGTCATGTCGTGCTCATTTGGTCTCATGCTCTTCCTGACGGATCGAAGGAAGGTAACGGAGGACGAATGGTCAAGTCACACCCATTCGTGGTTTATTCTTCTATCCATGCTCTGTTGGTCAAAGGTACTCGATGGAGTTAGGGTCACATCGACTTGTAGACGAGGAGGACTGATATTGACCATTGATTCATTGGTACGATGTGAAAGGTGCAGATCGATATTGCCCGTCGATCCGGTGGTACGATATAATTGGTTGCCCAGAACTTCGGGCATTATTCTGATTGGGTAGCATTAAGGTCCCCTTATAGTCATTTCCTTAAGTTGTAAAGGACGCTAAGATGGAGATGTAACGAGTCAGCTTTCTCTTCTTTCGGTGATTTGTACTTCTACCTCCAGTCTTGAGTTAGAAGAGTTAGTTCGTGGATGGTCTAATTGCACCTGTAGTGAGTTTATATTGCTCATGTCGAGTCTAGGTCAGAGTTGGCAAATGAATGGTCGAATCACATTTATTCGTTTGTCTATTCTTGTAGCCACACTTTGGGGATCAGAGTTAGTTGAAGTGCTATTCATCACACCTATTTGATGTTTGTACCCCTGTCCACACTCTGGGGACTAAGTTTTTTTTGTAGAAAATGGTCAGACCGCGTTTTCCTCGGTTAATTCCTCTGCCCCTAGTCAAGGGCAAAAGTCGAAGTGTGGTCGGTCAAATTACAACAACTTTAGTTTGATGCTTCTCCCACTGAACTGTAGGAAGGAATTGATTAGCGGATGGTTAGGTCGCATCCGTCCATGTTGCACGCACTACCCGTCGGATCACAGGCGAGAGTTAGCAGAAGAACGGTCATGCCACGTTCATTTACGGTTGGATGGTAGTAATATCAATTCAGAATAGAATATCCAACTAGGTCCCTTTTCGAATCTACGCCTCCCTGTCGAATCAAGGAAGAAATTTTATCTTGTAAGGTTGGAGTGCATCCCTATAAATTTACGTTATGGGTCCTGTGCCGGGGATAAGAGTTGATGCTCGGACGGTTGTGTCACGCCCGCTTAGTGTTGGATGGTCGGATCGCATCCAATTTTGTGTGCTAAGTGTGCCCCCATGTCAGAGGAAGATTGGAAAGCAGACGGTCGAACCACATCTACTTTTTGTACTACAGAACTTGATGAGGAACCATGGCCGATAGATGGACAGTCGAATCACATCCCTTTTGGTATTCATATTCCAAACCATACTTTGAGGACTAGAGTTGGTTGGTGGGTTGTTAGTCACACCCATTTGGTGTTTATACTCTAGTCTGTGCTCTCGGGACCGAAGCAAGTTGATGGGTGGTCATTCACACCCAATTGGTGTTTATACTCCAGTCCACACTCTGGGGAATTAGAGTTAGTTGAAGTTTATTCTCCAGTTCGCAATCCGGGAATCTGGATTTGTTGATGTTTATACTCCAGTTCACACTCTGGGAATCTGGAGTTGTTGATGTTTATACCCCAGTTCGCACTCAGGGAATCTGGAGTTAGTTGATGTTTATACTCTAGTTCGCACTCTGGGAATCTGGAGTTTTTGATGTTTATACTCCAGTTTGCACTCTGGGAATCTGGAGTTGTTGATGTTTATACTCCAGTTCGCACTCTGGGAATCTGGAGTTAGTTGATGTTTATACTCCAGTTCGCACTCTGGGAATCTGGAGTTATTGATGTTTATACTCCGTTTCGCGCTCTGGGAATCCGGAGTTGTTGATGTTTATACTCTGTTTCGCGCTCTGGGAATCCGGAGTTGTTGATGTTTATACCCTGACTCGCACTCTAGGAGTTCAGAGTTGATGTTTATACTCTGACTCGCACTCTGGGAGTTCGGAGTTGATGTTTATACTCCGTTTCGCGCTCTGGGAATCCGGAGTTGATGTTTATACTCCAGTTCACACTTTTGGAATCTGGAGTTAGTTGATCAGGTACGTGGACAGTTGTATCATATCCACCCTGAGTAAGCAAGCGAAGTCGTTAGATGGACGGATTCATCCTCCTCGAGCTTGTAAATATGGAAGGTGAGATCATTAGATGGACTGATCCATCCTCCTCGGGTTTAGGTTGAACACGGGCAAAGTCGTTAGATGGACAGATCCATCCTCCTCGAGCCAAGTCCGTAAGTTTATACTCCTGCTCACACTTTGGGAGCCGGAGTTAGTTAGAGGATTGTCGTGTATCAATCCCTTATTATCGCAGTGTGATGGCTTGTCCCTGAGCTCGGGGTTTCACTTAGCGAGTGATCGGTGGGATCCCGATTAACTTCCACTTATATGCTCCTCAACGAAGGATGAGATTTAGTTTATGGACGGTTGGATCGCGTCCATGTTCATTTGGATTCCGCTTCTTCCAAGCCTAAGGAGTAAGATTAGCGTTCTGGCAAACTTTATGCTCAAGCATAGGAAGGGATGGTCGAACTACATCCACTCTGAGTTGTGTATTTTCCCTTAAGTCAGTGCAAGAATTGGAGAGCGGACAGTCGAGTCACGTCCAATTTATACTTTGCATTCTTTCGATCGAGCTAAGGAAGAGAGTTGAAATGACAGATCGTGATGGTTAGCGAGTAGGCAGTCGGTTGTTGATGACTTTAAATTGAGGGTTGGACCTTTAAACATGTGTTCCCTCAAATAATCCCAAATGTCTAATGTAGGATTGGACGCATGGATGGTGACATCATGTCCACCCTTGGTGTGATTTCGATTTTATCGGGTATCAGAAGAAGCATAAGTATTTTGGCAAGCTTCAAACACGAGATGGAGAGTGCATTGTTGGGACATATAACTCCAAGTCTTTCTTAAATCTTCTAATTAAATTTCATAGGCGGATGAGGGGATGGTCGGTTGCATCCACTTTGTACTAGAATCCTGAGCTTGTCGGTCTCTTCCGCTTTGATGCCTTGCCCCCCGTCAGGGGCATATAGTAGCCGATTAGTGGTTGGATCATGCTCGTCACGACGATACCTCAATGATTTGATCATAGTCCGTGGAGGTTGTTTTGCACCCAATCTTAAGTACTCGGTTACCTGCATCATTTGCAAGTAGTTTAATTCAAGTAGGTCATATTTCGCAACGTAAATGAAATTGAATTAGAAATAATTCAAAAGAGATCAGATCAAATCTCATTGATAAGTGAGACAGCGTCGTATGCTCGCTATTGCACTTCAGTCCAGCCCTTATCAGTTGGAAGTCTAACGCAAATGGTTCAATTTGATCAAAGTCCTTGATCGATAGGGATCGCATGTTCCCGGTCCTTCGTTTTATAGGGCTTGCACATATTGTCGGAGCTATCCTTCCTGAAGCAGCCTTATGGCGTTGGCATTCACGGTACCCATCTAGAGAAGAGGAGTTTTCTAATCTAGAGTATGGAGTAGGTCCCCTCCTTATCTTGCTATGTTGATCCTTCATCCGATTCATCAACTCAATATTGTCCTAGACATGTTGGTGTAGTCGTCGGCGGCTATCCACCAATTCTCTTATCAAAGTCGTGACTGACAGTCTTCTCTAAGGAATGAGGGAAGACATCTGCGTTTGATGGCATTCTTCACCCTTGGAGAAATCCATGCACCATTCCCACTTCATAGGGTAGTGTCAAGGGTTGTACTTCCATAGTACACCGACATAGTTAACATGTTGAATTTTCACTAGAAGTTCTGCATGTAGGATGGTTTCAACGAATAGGTCTCGGATGGGAAAGATTCTCCAGTCGACATTATGATCAGGTCCATTTTATTGCCAAGGGGTCTTGTAACACCGGCGAATGATGTATGCACGATTGCCCGATGTTCGAGTGGTTTGGTGATGCTGATTGGATGGTGAGTTGGTAAAGATGGGCTCATAGACTGTTGATTATTTCTAATTTTCACCCAGGTAGGAGGCTCATATAAGATAGTGAGGAAGTCCTCTTAAGGTTGTACGTCGTGCTTCTAGTCATATGGACACGGTATGATTAGGATGCGGGCATTTGAAGATGGTTCAGCGTTGACCAGCTATGTTTTGAGTTAGCATAGTAGACAGCGTTGGGCAGTCGTCATATTAGCCATTATACCATAGTTGTCAATTCAGGAGTTTAAAAGCTAGTCAATTGGGGAAAGTTGCAGTTCACCTTACAAGCATGACATATTAACCAACTCTATTTCTTGGCATATTAGCCAAGTTCTCCAGCCTCTGGGAGCTCCGGTTGAGTAGTATTCCTTTACCCATTCCTTGATTGCAAGTTAGCATTTGTTGTCGTGATCTCCTGTGTCTTGTTCAGTCATGGAACAATCAGAAGCACGGATGGAATGTTCCTTCATTAAATTGAGCTTTGAATTCAGGAAATCTGGGTCGTACCCGAAATTTTTTTTTTTTTGAAATTTCGTATCGATACGAACAGAGCATAGGCGATCGATACGAACAAAGCACAGGCGATCGATACGAACAGAGCGATGCGAAGCGGAGCGAGTCGAACAGAGGTTGTCTGATGGATGCGAAGCGGAGCGAGTCGAACAGAGGCTCTCTGATGTATGCGAAGCGGAGCGAGTCGAACACATGCTCTCTGATGGATGCGAAGTAGAGCGAGTCAAACACATGCTCTCTAATGGATGCGAAGCGAAGAGAGTCGAACAGAGGCTCTCTGATGGATGCGAAGCGGAGCGAGTCGAACAGAGGCTCTCTGATGGATGCGAAAATGATCATATTTTCTGGATTCGAAATGATGGATACGAAAATGATCATATTTTCATGGATATGAAAATCATCATATTTTCATGGATATGAAAACATGGATACGAAAATCACCATATTTTCATGGATACGAAAATATGGGTACGAAATTCATGATGAATGTAGTTCCTTTTAGATCTGGAGCAATCTGAATAGAATAGAAGGAACCACTGATCGACAGATCTGGATCTTCTCCTTAGATTTTTGCAATCCAACGACGGTAGTAGATCCATAGAGCAGGAGAAAAGCAGGGTTTTCTCAGTGAAAGCACCAAAGTGTTTGTACCAAAATTGGGCACAACACTCTTCGGAAGTCTTTGAAGAGATAAAGTGAAGAAATTAAATGAAAAAAGAGGAATTATCTAACAAAAACTCCAAATTTCAGAAATGAGAATAATTAAAATGCAAGGAGACACAAGACTTTAGAGTGGTTCGGCGTATCGCCTACGTCCACTATGAAGCAGTCTGCTTTATTGATATTTCTTTTGTGTTTACAAGTGAATTCAATGATTTACATCAGGCAATTATGATTTGCAGCAGTGAAATTCGTTGGTAGCAATAGTAATTAAGTTCAGATCTGGATCTAGCGGAGTCCGGGCGTTGGAGATCTCAAAGAGGAAGAAGAACCCCTTTTATGTTGGCTTTGGGGGTCTATTTATAGGTGTAGGAGGCGGGTATTTCGCTCAAATCTCGAGAGACCCTCTTTGGCACGTGACCAGGCCCGCGCGCCCAAGCCCGTGAAGTTTCGGTCCGATCCGTGATCGATACGAACAAATTTCGTATCGATCAAGATTTCATCAGATGGAGTCAAAATTTGGCATGGACATTCTTTAGCATGCACGTAGTCTTCTGTGAAAATTTCATAGCCTTTGGACTTGTAGATTAGGAGATATGATCGATACGAATTGGGATTCTCGGTAGGCTGTTTGGTTCGACTCGCTTCTGTTTCAACTCGCTTTTCATTCGACTCGGTGACGTGGCGCCAACTTGTATTGACTGCTGTGCTTTGTTCCACATCGATGGACACAAAGTAGAAGTCTTCTGATGGATGCGAAGTCGACGAAGTGGAGCGAGTCGAAAAATGGCTCGAGGCGGAGCGAGTCGAAGTGTGCATTGATCGAGCAAGTCGAAGAAGGCATCTGATGGAGGAGAAGCGGAGCGAGTTGAAGTAGTCGCTTCTGAGTGTTGCGAAGCGAGTCGAAGTAATCACTGTTGATGGTTGCGAAGTGAGTCGAAGGGAGCGAGTCGACCGGCGATTGATTTTCATCCAATTTTGTGTCGTTCATAACTTGAGCATATGAACTCGGATTGACTTGAAATTTGGAACGATGACTCTCATAGCTTAGCTTGTCATGTCCTACCAATCTTGGCTCGATCCGGACATGGACAAAATTCGTCGATATCCATAGTGACCCTGTGTATAACTGATCTCTAGGACGGACCGTCATTGGTTACTAGTCAATTCCTTAGTGTCACGGCCTTTCAAAAAGGCGGGATAACAGTGACATTGCTAGGGTGACAGGTAACTAGTGAGAAACCATAACAAACATATCATCCAATAAATAATACTAACTATCAACCAATGCACCAGATATATGATGACTCATATGATCCTTTGCGACTATCAAGGACTAGTGAAAATATCGGTTCTCGATTGTGTTCACCGTACTCACGAGTTTGAAACCCTATACGATTGTCTATTGTGATACCTCTGTACCACCTGACCTAGCCCATACCGGTCCAGAATACACGATTTGCGCTCCAGCCCTCGGGTGCCCCCGCATATAGTACCCTTGCTTTGACCACAACCAGAACACTCTGAGCCATCAATGATCCCTAGGCATAAACGCATCCATTGAGCCCTACTCACTCGATATGGATCCGAGCCCTACTGGCTCACTAAAATTTCTGGTCATGAGTCTTAACACTCAATCAAGTTCACTATCTATAGCCTTGCTTCAATCCGAGCTGCCATCCCCGATCCTGCTCTCTACCTGAGGTCCTGATCGAAGAACCCTACTATCATGTCATCCAAAGCCCGAGATCTAGCATGATCCATACTGTAACATCCTCTACTTGGAGGCCCAAAACTAATGCCTACGGATGCTGCAGTCATCCATAGTTATTAATCCTCGGCGACCAAATACGGTAATGTTCGATACATTGATATAACAGAAACACATAGATATGTAAAAAAATTAAAATATAAAACAAATTTCACATTCCATTTCGAATCATTTCAAATTCATTACATAATCCCCATACGAGAACCACGTTCAGAGAAAATATATTTATTACAACATACGCCAAGAGCGACAAATGAAGATGCCCCCTTGGATGATCAGAGTATGTATATATATAGGAAATTTTAACAACTTTTCCTTTAAACAACAACACAGCGGAATCAAAATAAAAGAGAACTCTAGATAGCTATCATGCCTTCTGCACGTCCCTGGAAGCTTATTCGTCTAAAGAGGTACCTGAAAACCTCAACTCTCAAACTACTCAAATTCAATTTAGTAGCCGAGAGTTTAAGGGGAAAACATAAACTTCGAGTTAGACGTAAAGCTGGTACGAATATTAATTTACCATCTCAAACCATTTAGATATCTAGTGAGACCACGCCGCTTAGCGGAATGGGTTTTCCCCTCACTAGTATCCTAAAACCTCTATAAAAACATATATTGTGCTCCTGCATCCACAATGGTTAAAACAATTCAAAACAATATGATGATATGCAAAACAAGTAAATCAATTCAGGATTACCCATCCACATTCATTTTGACTATCTGTCACAGTTATAGTTTCTAGGGTTACTATTAGCCTAATAGTTTTCATAGGCTTACTAATAACCTGTTTAATATTTATGGATTCCATGTCCAGTTTCATAGTTTTCATGGGATCACTAAGAACCTATTGGCCCCTGCCAATATCATCGTTGTTTCATAGGTTCTCCCCGAACCTATTGGTAACTCCAATATCTTTCCTCTTATCCTAGTTTTCATGGGTTGACTAGGAACCTATTGACTTTTGTTAATATCTTAATCCGGATATAGTTTTCATAGGCTAACTACAAACCTATTGGACCCTACCAATATCAAATCATAGTTTTCATGGGCTAACTATGAACCTGTCTTCCTGATATATTCATTTATACATAGTTTTCATGGGCTTACTATGGACCTATTGGCCCCTGCCAATATCTTTTCCTATACACAGTTTTTATGGGTTTACAGTGAACCTGTTGGCCCATGCCAATATCTTCTTTTAATATTTTAGCATCCTATACTTTGGTCTTCCTGGCCTCCTGGATGCAATTCTACTCATTCAGGAGTTAATTTAATTTATATTCACTACTTGGTCAACCTAACTGGTTATTCTACCCTTCCCTAAATTACAGTAATGGGTCCATTACAATGTGAATATATTCAAACACATATATGAAGAAGCAAACATAATAATACTAACCCCTGTGGTTTAATATCCTAGAAATCATTTTACATAAAACTTGGTTAATCCCTTTAACCCATTAATCAAGGAAAACTTCTTCAAAACACTTTATTTATGTCATGGTTTCCTTTAAAATGAGATTGGGTTATTTGTTTTGAAAACTAAGTCTTTCAAAACCTTAAAAACATCACTTTCGAAACCCCTAGATAACCTCCCTTGAAAGCATAGAAAACTTCTTTTCAAAAAAATAAATATATACCTTTCGAAACTCTTTAAATCATCTCTTTTGAAACCAAAATGTACCTTTCGAAAGTATCAAAACTAATCTTTAGAAACAGAGCTTTGAAACAAATGAAAGCACCCCTTCCGAAACCTTTGGGTTTACTCAAAAACATCTTTTGGGTCAAAGTGGATATATATGAAAGTATCTCTTTCGAAACCTTTAAACTTCATATAAAATTGTTTGGGGAAAATTTGATGGGGTCGGCACCATCCTTTCTAAAGCTTCAAAACCATTAAGTAAAACATTGAAGGTTAGCATCAAAACCCCCTTTCGAAGCCATTGCCTTCGAAACCCTTGAACCCTTCCGAAAGCATTTAGGAAGTGGCTTAGTCCATCTTTAAAACAAAAGCTACCCTTCGAAAGCATTAATGACTTCAATACATTCGAAAGGCAGTAGAATGGCAGTAGGGCTTCGACTAGGTCGGAACCACCATTTTCGAAAGCATTTTTTATAAACAAGGAACTCTTTCGAAAGCTTATAGTTAAAAACGAAAGATGGCCACCTTCTTTGAAAGCTATTTAGAAAACCCCTTTCGATAGCTTATATTTCGACTCTTTCGAAAGCTTTAGTAAAACAAAGGCAGGCGCTTAACATTTTAAAACAAAACAAAGGTAATGACCACATCAGAAGCAATGCTTTCGACACCATGTCTTCTGCCTTCCTCCAATCCACTACGTACCCATGCTGATACCTTGTGTATTGGTTTCGGTTTTGTGGGGTTTCGACTTGATTGAGGGCGGAAGCTATGAGTCGAAAGGTGCCTCTAATAGTGGCGAAACTTACTTTTCTGGGCAAACCTGACATAATACCAATTAAAGCAAACACTTTCTAACTAACCTGCCTACGTGTAAGCATATGATTGGTTGCCTCAACTTTTCAAATTCTTTACAAAATAACTGTCGCTTATTATCAGATCTAAATTAAGGAAAATTTAACAACCATTCCATTAAGCAAAAACAAAATTGCACTTAAATCCTTCTTTTAAAATAATTTATTTTCCAAAGTAAATATCTTTGGGAACATCCCCCAAAATTATAAAAATTCACTTTCATCATGTTTTCGTGATTCCAATAAAAATACTTAACTAAACACGGTTGAATAACATCATTTTTTCTCGATTGACCTCCTGCACAGAGGAGGTCAGTCGAAAAAACGCTATTCAATCAAAGGTCCACTGATCACCACATCTATATTGTAAATATGCAGTTACAAATAATCCCGCTAAAGTAACAAGAATTAAATCTAAGACGATTCCAAATAGAGAAACTTCAATCATTTCAATTTGTTTGATGAGATAAAAAGAAAGGTATGATCTGTCCCTAAATATTAATATGAAAAATCCATGAATCTCAATGACCAAACATATCAAAATTTCAGACCCAAATTCTTCCTGAATTAATCGAAATAAAATTTTAACCCAATTTGATCATATTTTCCTTTGAAAATTCATAATAATCTTTCCATAGCTTGGAAAATTATCAAAATTAAAACCCAACTCAAAAATCATGTTTTACATAACATAAATTTTTCCATGGTATTCAAAGATCATTTACAATCGATTTTGCCCTACCGTATAAATCCTTATTTAAATATTTTGATTTTAAATCAAATGTATTCTAATTCAAGCATATCATCATCCAAAACATCATAAAAACGAATTTAATCTTAAATCCGAAAACATATGATTATAAAACAAAATAGAGATGGTTTAAATTATTATTCACCTTGATTAAGATATGGAGATTGGATTGAGATTAAGATTTATTCCCCTTGCTTTAATTTCTTAGCTTGATTTGAATTTCTCTTCTTTTTCTTCTTTAAAAATGGTCGGCTCCTCTTTTTTTATGTTTTTAAGCTTTGTGAAAAAGAGAAATGGACGTGAATGAGAAATGAAACTATAAGGAACGAGAATATATAATGGTAAGGGGTTATGTGTGACTATTTCTCAATATACCCTTGTGTAAATTATTTAGCTTTCAAATCATTCTTAAGTCCATTTAATTAATTAATTAAGCACGGCCTCTAAGTATTTATTAAAACCTCACTCCCATTATCACTTAATATTTACATTATCCTATTTAATTTATCTAATTAAATATCCTGAATAATGTTATCAAAAATTAGGGGTGTTATAGGCTCCCCTCCTTAAAGAATTTCGTCCTCAAAATTCAGTAAGGACTAAATACTAAACATAGCAATCATCTGTAACCAATCCTAACAACCATACTAGCCTACCTGACTAGCAATTACCTATATAAATCTAATATAGACATACCCTCAAAGCAGATCAGGATAAGTATATCTAATCCTGTTTTCTGTCTTCCAAGTATAGTCCTTATCGTTGTCGCTTCACTGAACTTTTACCAACTTGACTGTCTTGTTCCTAAATCTTTACTCATCTCTCGCTACAACCCGAACTGGTTGTCTAAAAAAAGTCAAATTAGGCTCTACTATCAAATCTTCCAACCTTGTTGGAGGAATAGTAGTCTTTGGATCATGCATATACTTTCGAAGATGAGACACATTAAATACATTATGGACACCTGCCATACTGCTCGACAACTCTACTCTGTATGCGATGTTTCCAATCCTCTCTATAATATGGAATGGACCAATATATCTCGATGCCAGTTTCCCCGACTTCTCGAACCGTACCACCCCCTTCATCATTGATACTTTAACGAAAACCTTATCTCTAACTGAGAACTCTAGGTCTTTACGCCTCTTATCTGCATAACTTTCTATCTAGACTGAGCTTCCTTCATCTTTTCTCGGGTCAACTCAATCTTCTCTGACACCTCTTTAACCAAATCTGGACCTAAGACTAATCTGTCTCCAATCTCCAACCAACATGCTGGTGATTTGCATGGCCTTCAATACAAAGCTTCAAAATGTGCCATTTCTATACTAGTCTGATAACTATTATTATAGGAAAACTCAACCAAATGTAGGTGATTTTCCCAAGATTTACAAAAGTCCAATACACAGGCTCTCAATTAGTCCTCGAGTACCTTATTGACTCTCTCTGTCTGCCTATTCATCTGAGGGTGATATGACGTACTCATCTTGAGCTTAGTGCCTAACATATCCTGTATACTCTTCTAGAATTCGCTAGTGAACTAAAGCATCGTTGTCAGTGACTATGCTACTAGGAATACCATGTAGTCTAACTATGTTCTTCATGAACAACTTAGCTAAAATAGGTGTCGTCCTGGTTGACTTAACTGGAATGAAATGAGCACTCTTGGTCAACCTGTCCACTATAACCCATATACTTTCATTTCCCCTATTTGACCTTGGCAACCCGTCTATAAAGTCCATGGATATCGAATCCCATTTCCAAACTGGAATCTCTAAAGGTTTAAGCAATCCACTTGGCTTCTGATGTTCGGCTTTCACTTATTAACAATTTGCACACTGCCTAACCCACAAACCAACATCCCTCTTCATACCTTTCTAATAGAAGCTCCTCTTTATATCTTGATACATCTTGGTCCCTCCATGATGAATCGTAAACTTGGAACGATGACATTCTCCAAGAACTTCTTTCCTCAAGTTCTCAACATTTGGAACACACAACCGTCCCTTCTTTCTCAACCATCCTCACTGGTCAAGACTAAAGTCTTTCAGATCATCAATCTCAGTTCCAACCTCAAGCCTTCTGATCTTCTCGGCTAATAATGGATCCTCCTTCTTCTTAGAAGCAATTATCTCGATCAACACTGGTCAAACTTCTAAATAGGACAACATGGCAGTACTCTGACTAGAACTAGCAGTCGATCTTAACTACACACTACAGGTAGTCAAAGCTTCTAAGTCCTTCCATTTTTCCAACATAGCTAACACCACATTCTAATGTCTTCTGCTAAGAGCATCCGCTACTTTATTACCTTTTCCTAGTGTATACTCTATACCAAAATCATAAGCAGCTAAAAACTCCAGCCACCTCTACAGTCTCATATTCAGCTCCTTCTGAGAGAATAAGTACCTATAAGACTTATGATCTGTGTATAGCTCAAATCTCTCCCCCAAGAGACAATGCCTCCAAATCTTCAATGCGAAGATCACCGCAGCCAACTCCAAATCATGAGTAGGGTATCTCACTTCATGCGGTCTAAGCTATCGTGAAGCGTATGCAATTGCTTTACCCTTCTTCATCAACACAACTCCTAGTCCAGTTCCACATGCATCGGTATACACCACCAATCCTTGGTTCCGTCTGGAACTACTAACACATGTGCATTGGTCAAAAAATGCTTTAACTTAAGGAATGCTTTCTTACATTGGTCGGACCAGACATACTTCGCATCTTTCCTGGTCAGCTTAGTCAAAGGCGCTGCTATCCGTGAGAAATCCTTAATGAATCTCCGGTAATAGCAAGCAAGTCCAAGAAAACTTCTAATCTCAGTCACTGTCTCTGGTCTCTTCCAATCATTAGCAGCTTCGATCTTATCTGGATCAACTGACAAGCCCTTCTCTGAAACCACGTGACCAAGAAACTTAACCTCTTTCTTCCAAAAATTACACTTGGAAAACTTTGCCTTCAGCTGATGCTGCCTCAGCGTCTCAAGCACAAATCTAAGATGATATGGTGCTCTCTTTCATCCTTAGGGTATACCAAAATGTCATCTATAAACACCAACACGAACCTATCCAAATACTCTCAGAAAACTCGGTTCATCAGATCCACAAAGAAAGCAGGTGCATTCGTTAACCCGAATGGCATTACTAACCACTCGTACGAACCATACCTAGTCTGAAATGCTGTTAAAGGAATACTGTCCTCTGCCATTCTTAACTAATGGAAACCTGTTGCCAAATCCAACTGGGAAAACACTTTGGCTCCACACAACTGATCAAATAGATCATCAATTCTTGGCAAAGAATACTTATTCTTGATCATCCTCTCGATCAACTTACGATAGTCGATACACATCCTCAACGACCCATCTGGTTTCTTCACGAACACCACGGCCGCTCCCTAAGGCGAACTGCTTGGTCTAATAAAATTCCTTCCTTCTAGATCCACTAGCTGCACCTTTACCTTCATTTCAGTCGGTGTCATTCTGCTAGGTGGTCTACTTACAGGTTTAGCTCCTGGCAGAAGATCTATCCGAAACTTAACAGCTCGTTTCGGTGGTAGTCCTATGACCGGCTCAAAGACATCTACAAACTCTCTTGGTACTCGAACCTAACATAACTCTTCTCCCACTTCCATTGCACTTAACAAAGAACAACTACTCCGGTTAGAATTCTCTGCTGAGAATATAATTCGGTTATGACTATCAGGGCGTCTCAGTGATATCTCTCCATCCTAGCAAAATATCCTAGCCTCATACTTACTCAACCAATCCATACTCAAAATGATTCTGAAATCTACGAAATCGAAAACATATAGACTTCATGCAAACTTATGACCTAACAAATCAAGTTCTAACTAGTCGCATCTCATCCCCAGAATTGCATACCCTCCTATTGGATTCGCAACCCTTAAGGAAGTAACAAGGTATATGGGTTCTAAGCATAACCTATCAACCAAACACTAGGATATAAATGAATGTGATGCACCGATATCAAATAGTATCTTAACTGGTATACTCTGAATCGAAAACGTACCTTCGATCATAATCTTCCCTTTCTCAGATGCAGCTGGCTTAGTAGATGATGGTCCAATAGCAAAACCCTTTCCTTTGTCCATCCTAACCGGTTCTGGACACTGATTCTTATAATGCCCAACTTGGTCACAATTGAAGCACTTCACATTCTTCTTATCTACAACCTTCTTCCCCTTGCCTGACAGGCACTCATTTGCATAATGACCCTTCTTCTCACACTTAAAGCAAACTAAATTAGTCTATGCCTTCTTGGCTGCCTCCCCATTCTAGGCTCTCTTCTTCTTAAAGAACTTTCTCTTCTTTCCTTTATAACCCTGGGATTCAACTGGCTTCTCTCTATCACAAATAGCAAGCATCTCCTCTTGGTGGATTGCCATCTCCACAACCACATTACATGGATCATGGATATGTGTCAGGGTCGCCCTAGCAAGCTCAGGTCTCAATCCCCGAATGAACCTCTCATTTCTCCTGATGTCAGTGTCTATAGTAGCATGTCCATATCGAGACAGCTCATCAAACTTAGTAGCATACTCAATTATCGACATCTCTCCCTGAACCAAATCCATAAACTTTCTTAGCAATGCTGACTTAGCAACTTCAGATAAAACCACTGTTCAAATCTCCCTCTAAAATTTGCCCAAGTCAACTCCTCCTCTGGAACCCCGGCAGTAATACTATTCCACCAATGAAGTGTTGTCCCTTGCAACTTCCTAGTGGCCAGCCTCATCTTCTACGCATCATCCAAACCCAAATCAGCAAAGATTCTCTTATAATATAATAGCCAATCCTCAACTTCTATGGCATCCTTCGTTCCTATAAATGGTTTCCCTCAAGACTAGTGTAATCTCTGTTCAGCTTTGCATAATTATACCCAACTGGAGCCACAGTGTTAGCTCCTCCAGCATTTCCAGCAACTCCAGAAGCAACTCCTGCTAGCATCATATTGACGAAAAACTGATACATTGCTCCCATATCCACTGGTGGATTTCCAGCACCCACATTGGCATCATCATTTTTGTTAGCATTAGCCTGCGACCTAGGTTCCACCTGGTATTAGGCCGAACATTTTCGTTGGTTGTGGTGCTTCCTCCATCAAGATTTCCACTTCCGTTTCCTACTTCCATATCTTCTTTCCTGTAAATCTACATACGAGCCTTAGTAAGATAAAGACGAACGGTCTAAGAGAGAGGAGAATACGTACTTATACATATTTATATATCAAATACAGGTACGTTACTATAGCGTTAATCCAAAGCACGATCTTATTTTCAAATTCATTGGATTATGTTTGAAAATCTTTTAGGTTTAAGTTTTTTTAAGTTTCATAAAACTATGCTCTGATACCAACTTGTAACATCCATAACTTGGAGGCCTAAAGCAAACGGCTACGGATGCTACAATCATCCATAGTTATTAATCCTCGGTGACCAAATACGGTAATGTTAGATACATTGATATAATAGAAACACATAGATATGTAAAAAATTTAAAATACAAAACAACCATCACATTCCATTTCAAATCATTTCAAATTCATTACATAATCCCCATACGAGAACCACGTTCCAAGAAAATATATTTATTACAACATACGCCAAGAGCGACATATGAAGATGCCCCCTTGGATGATCAGAGTGTATATATATAGGAAATTTTAACAACTTTTCCTTTACAACAACACAGCGGAAACAAAATAAAAGAGAACTCTATATAACTATCATGCCTCATGCACGTCTCCTGAAGCTTATTCGTCTAAAGAGGTACCTGAAAACCTCAACTCTCAAACTACTCAAAATCAATTGAGTACCCGAGATTTTAAGGGGAAAACATAAACTTCGAGTCAGACATAAAGCCCGGTATGAAATATAATCTACAACTCAAACCATTTAGATATCTAGTGAGACCACGCCGCTTAGCGGAACATGTTTTCCCTTCACTAGTATCCTAAAACCTTTATAAAAACATATACTGTGCTCTTGCATCCACAATGGTTAAAACAATTCAAAACAATATGATGATATGCAAAACAAGTAAATCAATTCAAGATTATCCATCCCCATTCATTTTGACTATCCGTCTCAGTTATAGTTTCTAGGGTTACTATTAACCTAATAGTTTTCATGAGCTTACTAATAACCTGTTTAATGTTTATAGACTCCTTATCCAGTTTCATAGTTTCCATGGGATCACTAAGAACCTATTGGCCCCTGCCAATATCATCAAAGTTTTATAGGTTCTCCCTGAACCTATTGGTAACTCCAATATCTTTCACCTTATCCTAGTTTTCATGGGTTGACTAGGAACCTATTGACTTTTGTCAATATCTTTATCCGTATATAATTTGCATGGGCTAACTACAAACCTATTGGCCCCTGCCAATATCAAACCATAGTTTTCATAGGCTAACTATGAACCTGTCTTCCTGACATCTTCGTTTAGACATAGTTTTCATGGGCTTACTATGAACCTATTGGCCCCTGCCAATATCTTTTCCTATACACGGTTTTCATGAGTTTATTGTGAACCTATTGGCCCCTGTCAATATCTTCTTTTAATATTTTAGCATCTTATACTCTGGTCTTCCTGACCTCCTGGATGTAATTCTACTCATTTAGGAGTTAATTTAATTTATATTCACTACTGGGTCAACCTAACTGGTTATTCTGTCCTTCCCCAAATTTCAGTTATCGGTCCATTACAATATGAATATATTCTAATACATATATGAAGAAGCAAACATAATAATACTAACCCCTATGGTTTAATATCCTTGAAAACATTTTACATTAAACTAGGTTAATCCCTTTAACCCATTAATCAAGGAAAACTTCTTCAAAACTCAATTTCAAAACACTTTATTTATGTAGTGGTTTTCCTTTAAAATGAGGTTGGGTTATTTGTTTTGAAAACGAAGACTTTCGAAACCTTAAAAACATCACTTTCGAAACCCCTGGATAACCTCCTTCGAAAGCATATAAAACTTCTTTTCAAAACAATAAATATATACCTTTCGAAACTCTTTAAATCATCTCTTTCGAAACCAAAATGTACCTTTGAAAGTATCAAAACTAATCTTTAGAAATATAGCTTCAAAACTAATGAAAGTACTCCTTTCGAAACCTTTGGGTTTACGCAAAAACATATTTTGGGTGAAAGTGAATATAAAGGAAAGTATATCTTTTGAAACCTTTAAACTTCGTATAAAATTGTTTGGGAAAAGTTTGATGGCGTCGGCACCATCCTTTCGAAAGCTTCAAAACCTTTAAGTAAAACATTAAAGGTTAGCATCGAAACCCCCTTTCGAAGCCATTGCCTTCGAAACCCTTGAACCCTTTCGAAAGCATTTAAGAAGTGGCTTAGTACATCTATAAAACAAAAGCTACCCTTCAAAATCAATGATGACTTCAATACATTCGAAAGGTAGTAGAATGGCAGCAGGGCTTCGACTATGTCAGAACCACCATTTTCGAAATCATTGTTTTATAAAAAAGGAACTCTTTGGAAAGCTTATACTTAAAAATGAATGATGGCAACCTTCTTCGAAAGCTATTTAGAAAACCCATTTTGATAGCTTATGTTTCGACTCTTTCAAAAGCTTTAGTAAAACAAAGGCATGCACTTAACATTTTAAAACAAAACAAAGGTAAGGACCCCATCGGAAGCAATGCTTTCGACACCATGCCTTCCGCCTTCCTCTAATCCACTACATATCATGTTGATACCTTGTGTAATGGTTTCGACTTTATGGGGTTTTGACTTGATTGAGGGCGGAAGCTATGAGTTGAAATGTGCTTATACTAGAGGCGGAAACCACTTTTGTGGGTAAACCTGATTTAATACCAATTAAAGCAAACACTTTCTAACTAACCTGCCTACGTGTAAGCATATGATTGGTTGCATCAACTTTTCAAATTCTTTACAAATAACAGCCGCTTATTATCAGATCTAAGTCAAGGAAAATTTAACAATTAAGCCCTTTCCATTAAGAAAACCAAAATTGCACTTAAATCCTTCTTCTAAAATAATTTATTTTCCAAAGTAAATCTCTTAGGAAAAATCCCTTAAAATTGCAAAAATTCACTTTTGTCATGTTATCAAACATATCAAAATTTCAGACCCAAATTCTTCCGGAATTAATCGATATAAAATTTTAACCCAATTTGATCATATTTTCCTTTGAAAATTCATAATAATCTTTCTATAACTTGGAAAATTATCAAAATCAAAACCAAACTCCAAAATCATGTTTTACATAACATAAAATTTTTCCATGGCATGCAAAGATAATTTACAGTAGGTTTTTCCCTAAAACCGTATAAACCCTTATTTAAATATTTTGATTTAAATCAAACATATTCTAATTCAAGCATATCCGCATCCAAAAAATCATAAAAATGAATTTAACCTTAAATCTGAAAACATATGATCATAAAACAAAATAGAGATGGTTAAATTATTATTCACCTTGATTAAGATAAGGAGATTGGATTGAGATTAAGATTTATTCCCCTTTCTTTATTTCCTTAACTTGATTTGAATTTCTCTTCTTTTTCTTCCTTAACAATGGCCGGCTCCTCTTTTCTTATGTTTTTAAGTTTTGTAAAAATGAGAAACGTTAACCCAAAAAATGGATCAAGACTCTGGTTTAAGTGTGAAAGCACCAGCCCTGTTCTGATAGAGCAATAGATCACAGATATAAGAAAAGAAAAGTAAAAGAAAGAAGACATAATTTTTATAGTGGTTCGGGTGTTAATGAAGCCTACGTCCACTTTATATTTTTCTTATAGACTGATTGCTGTTACAAGATGCGTTTGATTACAAAATTTTGATTATCTCTCAATAGATTGAATCCTCAAAGTTAGAATCCACTGGAGAATCAAAATGAATTCCTTTGGAGATTGTTGCAAGGGAAGCAGAGAATGAAGAATGTTTCTAGTAGAGCTTCAGCAATCAGTCCAGAGAAGATCCCCTTTGTGTTGCAGATGAAATTGTATTTATAGAGGTCGGAAGGCTTCTAGGCCAGGTCTGTCTTCATCAGCTCGCAGGTAGGCTACAAGCGACCTATGGGGGATTTGGCTCGTAAAACGAGCAAAAACCAAAGGTCGTTGGTCGCTGGCGACCCATAACTTGGTTCATTTTGCGGGCCAAGTCTTGCCACTTTTTGATAGTATTCCATATCTAGTTTGTTTGATGGTTTGAGCAGAAGTATGGGTTGCTAATGATCCAAGCACTTAGGATTTTTCTAGAGTTTGGAATTGGAGATGTTTCCATAGTCTTTTATCGTAGTTGTTTGCATAGCATCGTTGCACGTTACTCTGTCTTGATGATGATCTACTGGCTGATTGTGCTTTGATTGCCGACCGGACTGAACTGACGCTAGCTTCTTGGTTCAGTTGAACTTGGTCGTTGCTTTAGTAATATGATTTGGCTCTCGATAACTCCTTGCCTTAGCCTTTCTGGTTAAGTTCGAAGCCATTCTGATGTAATGGGGTTGCTCTATATTCTACTAGATCCTGTTTGGTTAAAAACCCGGATAACATTTGCCACCCAAAGTATGCCTTTTGAATGAAAGGTGTGCTTTGCTCTAGAACAATTCATGGCAACGAGTCTTCGGTTGTTGAGCTTTAGTCTTGGTGAAACGTTCAATTCCTTTGGATTCTCTTGCCAGTCACAAGTCGTTCCAAACCTGTTACAGCCTAAGACTCTAGACTCTGCCTAAGTGTAATCTATACATCACAATCATTCCGATTTCATTCAGGGTTATTACATCACATGTCTCTAATTACATTACACATCTCTAATCGTCCCGCATTCATTCAGGATTTACATCACTACCAATTTTTGCTTTTCATTCAGAGTTCTTACATCATATATCAAAATCAAATCATATATCAGAATCACATCATATCACATTATATATCAAAGTCACATTAGATCTCAAAATCACATCATGTCACAAAATATATCAAAATCACATTGTATCACATCATATATCAAAGTCATCCTGTGTTCATCTAGGATTTATCCGTTTTGTTCTATTTATAAGGCATTCAAATCCTTTTTTTGCAAAACCAAATCTATTTTAAGGTCCGATCTTTCTGGACCGCTTAAGTAAGTTTAATGCGTGATCTCTCCGGATCGTTTAATGTTTAGTTTAATGTGCGATCTCTCTGGGTCATATAATGTTTGGTTTAATGCACGATCTCTCTGGATCGTTTAATGTTTTAAGTTAAGGGGATGATATTTTTAGATCATTTATTTGTTAAGTCAAGGGGGATTAAGTAAGCCCATCCGCTCACTCTCTGGTGAGAGGACTTACTTCTTGCACTCTGATCCCGTGGTGGGACTCTAAGGTGATCAATATCGTACAAGTCCATCCACTCGCTCTTTGGTAAGGGGACTTGCACCTTGACTCCGGTCCCGTGGTTGGAATCTAAGGTGATCAATATCAGTTATCAAAATTCAAATATTCAAATCAAAACACATAAATAGAAATTAAACAAGCAAGAGTCCAAAATGTTCATCTCTGGCATCTGACTCGGAGCGTGCCTAGGGACCGTTCGGGATCCCGTATACGTGTAAGCGGGCTTCGATTGTTATTGTCCTAAGTAATCTCGAGCATACAACTCAGAGCATGCCTAGGGACCGTTTGAGATCCCGTACACATGTAAGCGGCTGTTTGTACCAAAATTAGGCACAACACTCTTCGGAAGTCTTTGAAGAGATAAAGTGAAGAAATTAAATGGAAAAGGAGGGATTATCTAACAAAAACTCCAAATTTCAGAAATGAGAAAAATTAAAGTGCAAGGAGACACAAGAATTTAGAGTGGTTCGGCATATTGCCTACGTCCACTATGAAGTAGTTTGCTTTATTGATCTTTCTTTTGTGTTTACAAGTGAATTCGATGATTTACAGCAGGCAATTATGATTTGCAGCAATGAATTTTGTTGGTAGCAGCAGCAATTGAGTTCAAATCTGGATCTGGCGGAGTCCGGGCGTTGGAGATCTCAAAGAGGAAGAAGAACCCCTTTTTCTGTTGGCTTTGGGGGTCTATTTATAGGTGTATGAGGCTGGTATCTCGCTTAGATCTCGGGAGACCCTCTCTGGCACGTGACCAGGACCGCACGCCCAAGCCCGTGAAGTTTCGGTCCGATCCGTGATCGACACGAACAGATTTCGACTCGATCAAGATTTCATCCAATGGAGTCGCAATTTGGCGTGGACATTATTTAGCATGCACGTAGTCTTCTGTGAAAATTTCATAGCATTTGGACTTGTAGATTGGGAGATATGATCGATACGAAATGAGGTTTTCGGTAGGCTGTTTCCTTTGACTCGCTTATGTTTCGACTCGCTTCCATTCGACTCGGTGATGTGGCGCTTGATTCTTACTCTACCCTGGATGTTGTTTCGAGCAAGTCGAAATGTTCACTGATTGAGCGAGTCGAAGTGTGACCAGATCGAGCGAGTCGAAGTATGCACTGGTCGAGCGAGTCGAAATGGAGCGTCCTGAGGGTTTGAGCAGTGGAGTCGAAGTTGATGGAGTCGATCAGTGGTTCGAATGGAGCGAGTCGAAGAGGGCATCTGAGCGAAGCGAGTCGAAGTAGGTACTTCTGATGGCTGTGAAGCGAGTCGAACCTGAACGACTCGAAGTTAGCCTCTGAGCGAAGCGAGACGAAGTTGGTACTTCTGATGGCTGTGAAGCGAGTCGAACCTGAACAACTCGAAGTTGGCCTCTGAGCGAAGCGAGTCGAAGTTGTCGCTTCTGAGTGTTGCAAAGCGAGTCGAAGTCAGCATCTGAGGGATGTGGAGCGAGTCGAAGGGAGCGAGTCGACTGGTGATTGGTTCTCATCCAATTTTGTATCGTTCATAACTTGTGCATACGAACTCGGATTGACTTGAGATTTGAAACGTTAGCTCTCATGGCTTAGCTTGTCATGTCCTACCAATTTTGGCTCGATCCGGACTCGGACAAAATTCGTCGATATCCATAGTGAGCTCGTGTATAACTGATCTCTAGGACGGGCCGTCGTCGATTACAAGTCAATTTCTTGGTGTCACGGCCTTGCCAAAAGGCGGGATAACATTTGCCCCCCCAAAGTATGTCTTGTGAAAACATGATGTGCTTTGAAGTGCTGCAATCTTTATTCTGAATAGTCCTCGTCTTTTCGATGGAAGCTGTAATTTTCGACTGTTTTTCTCGATAATGTAAACTGTTGACCGTCAACTGGTGTACCCTGTATTGTTGCGACTGATTGCTGTATGCCAGTGGTTACCCGTTTGTTGTTGTAATCGTTATTGGATGAGTTTCTGATTCCTGAAAATCTGGAATATTGAATATTAGTCCGACATTCATGTATATATATTAACCTGACTCCCGTTGACGTTTGTACGCCCACGAGTCATTGTCAGTTTATTTTACTTTTGAATTACGTATCGATCCTACCCTGAACCGACATGAAATTCACTGCAACAACACTCGATGGTTGCTTTTGAATGTTCCTTCGTAACGATCCTCTCCTGAATCGATGTGAAGGGTTGAAACAACGAAGATGGTTTTCATCGGATTTATGGATGCGAAGTAAGTATGTTGAGTCGATGGAGTCGGCCTCTGGAAGTCATGGTTCTATGGATTCGAACTGGTTGTTCGACTCATTTTTGGTTCGAATTGCTCTGTTCGACTCAGTCTTGGATTCGAACTGCATAGGAGCCGGGGTCGAAACGCACAGGAGACGGAGTCGAAGGGGAGCGAGTCGAAATGCGCAAGAGATGAAGGAGCGAGTCGAAGTGGACAGGAGACGGAGGAGCGAGTTGAAGTGATGGCTTGTAATGCTGCATCGGAGATGGAGTCGAAGACAAGCGATACGAAGGGGAGCTTCGCATCAGCGCAATGGAGAGGGAGTCGAAACACGTGTTCGAATCCACCGGGATACAAATCGTTTGTTTCCTTCATTTCTAAGTCCATATAAATACTTTGTACTTAGCCGTTTTTCCACTTTTCACCTTTCGCTCTCCTTCCTTGCCTTCGTAACGCTCAGAAACTCGAGAAGAAAGAACAAACATCCTTGCCTGCGAACCGATTCCTACCTTCGATTATTTGAACCAGTTGACAAATTTAGGTAATCTATTGAGCGAAACCATCGCGTAAACGAGGAGACTCGATTCTTAACACCAAATCAAACAGAGTCATGGTCGATCGAAAATTCCTTGGCCTCAGCTTCGTGTCGATCTGGAGTAGGGGTTTCGAGATGATGAGGTGGAGGCCTTTGTATCGATCGATGGTGGAGCTTTGCATCGAGTCGAACGCTTTGAATCTGTGGATCGATACGAAGGCGCTGTATCTGATCGATTCGAAATGGTGGCTTTTGATCGAGTCGAAGTGGATGGCCTTGGGTCGAGTCGAAGCAGCTGTCTTGGATCGAGTCAAAGCGCGTGGCTTTGGATCGAGTCGAAGTGGCTGCTTTGGATCGAGTCGAAGCGCGTGGACTTGGGAGCGAGTCGAAGCAGTTGCTTCGGATCGAGTCGAAGTGCGTAGTCTTTTGTATCGAGTCGAAGTAGATGGCTCTGGAATGAGTCGAACTTGCATTCCACCCTTCTGACCGAGTCTAACTCATACGCACACGACCATAACTCATCGATGCGAACATGGCTCTAGTGAGTAATACGAATTATACAATAAAAATTTGAAACTCCTTGCACATTCGAACAATTGACTCCGACAAGCTTCAAACTTACATAACTGGACTCAACTGTTTTCCCGCATATCTGATTGCCTATCGAAGCTTGTCGATGGAACTACAACTCTAACATAACTTTGACAAACTTCAACTTAGACTGATTGCTAATAACCCGATGGCCCGGCTGTGACGGTCAGCGATGACGGTCATTCCGATTGAATTTCAAAGTCTCGTCGTTTATTTGCTTTCCTTAATCCTGTAGATCTTCTCCAAATGATATACAGTACCGCACCGCACAGCACACACTCACACACTTTACACTGGGGGATGCACGAGTGTTATTTGTCAGTTTAACAATGATTTTTTATAAGCTAGCTAGTCATGGACCCTTCAAGTTCTCAATAGCCGGAACTCCCAAGTTCTATTCCTCCAACCATAGATATACCGGTTATCGAAGCCGAAGTCATAGAGCCAGCTCCGGATGAGCGTCCGGGTGCTCGGTTTATTCTCAATCCAACAGATTCTGTGCCGTCGGGTATCTCCGAAGATATGTTAGGATGGATTTGCTTAAGGCATGGTTTGTCGCTTGACGACGTGCTACTTCCTGGGCCAACTGACAGGCCACACAATCCCCCGGAGGGGTTTAATGCTTTCAACCGTCACGCTTGCACAGCAAGGACACTTCCTCCCTTCAATGAATATATAAGGGAGATGTTATCGTTTCTTGGCATAGCTCCATCTCAGCTACATCCCAACGGGTATGCCTTGTTGAACAACACCTTTGTCATGTTTATGGAGATCCTCTTTCGACCGCCAAAGCCGATCGAAATCAGATATTTATTCAATGTCAAGAGCCGTGGAGACATCCCTTCATCCACCTTCCTGGAGGCGGTCAGAAGCTGCCACATTGTACTGGGCTCCTGGGGAAGGCTAAGTTACTATAAAACTGAATGGTTCTACATTCGGTGCCCCCCTGGATTTGCCGGGCAGTGGTTGGATAGACGTAAGTGTTGCCATTTCTCTCTTGAATCATTGAGATACTAGTAACTGGCTTCAAAACTGACATACTCTTCCTTTCTTATAGCTGCAATCTCTCATCCCGATGGCGCATACTTCAGAGAGCTTGTTCGAATTCTACAAGCGTTTCCGGGCAAAGAGAGGCACATAGACTTAGTCCTGACCGACAGGAATTTGAGGACTGTTGGGCTAATAGAACGAAGACAGAGCATACATCTGGAAGGGATACATAGAGTGGTCCCGAAGAAACGGGTGAAGCGCAAAGCGCCCATAGTCGTGATCGCCGAAGAAGTTGATCCGGAAAGAATGCCTACCGATACCGAGCTCCCAACTAGGCCTTCTGCCGATGTCCTGGATTTGGGAGGAAGAAGAAAAGGCAAGGCCGCTGCTCACAAACGCCCTAAATCTAAGAGATTTAAATCCGTGGTCGTGTCTTTACCTTTCCAGGGGATTAGAATTTCAGAGGCTCCTCCCCCGCAAGTGGAGTGTCCTTTTGCAGGGCTTGCTGACATTCCAATCCCGGATTTTGTGTCATCTCCTCACGACGCCGAGACGGAGGGGCTTGATAGTGCTTTTGAACTGAGTGGGTCGCTTGCAACGAGTGCGGCCAAAATTTTCGGTTGGTCGGTGGATTGCACATGCATACACTTCACTACACTACATGTTTCACAACTGTACTTCGTCCAACTTAGGAAGTTACTAACTCTTTCTTCGTTTATCATTTTCAGGTATAATGTTTGGAAGAGGATCGATGCTTGGGAATCTCCGTTCGTCCTGAAAAGCTTCTGGTTACTATGATTCCCGCAGGAGGGATTCAGATAGAGATCGCGATTGCGAATACTCTCACTAGGATAGGTACGAGCGCGACAGGGAGTATAGACATCGATCCAGATCACGCTCTCCTCCTCCTAGACTTCCGTCTCCTCCTCTTGTTCAAACTTTATATCTACCAGAGCCTCCTCGCCACAGGCCGTCCTCTCATGCTTCTAGGTCCGAAACTCATCTTGAGAGAATTGAGACTACGACCTCTATGATTACAGAGCAGGCTCCCGTTGAGCCCACAGGAGAAGGGGCCCTTAAATTAGCTCAGATGAGGAAGGATTTTCTGAATATCTACTTTGACGGCTATGTCTTCCCCCCTCACCTAAAGAGAATTCCTTCAGGGGTAGAAGGCACGATGCACGATTATGTCCACGACATCTACACCCAATACCGAGAGTGGGTTAAGGCCGTAGAGAAGGCTTCTAAGGTGGCCTTTGAGCGAGCAAAAGTGCTTGAGAAGATGGAGACCGAGCTCGCTCAAAGAGACCGAATTATTCAAGTGCTTACTGCTGAAGCCGAGTATTCTCGGAAGTCGAAAATCGAGGCCACCAAGAAAGCCGATGAAGCGAAGGCGGAAATGGAGAGGTTGGGGCAGGCACATGTTGCCGTGGTGGAGGAGATGGGCCACCGGAACACCAAAGTCATTGCCGAGCGGGACACGGCGGTCAAGGAGCTTAATGAACTCAAGGCCAAATTTGCTGACATGGCCAAGGAGAAAGATGACGCGAACAACGCAGCCCAGGAGCCATGCGAACAAGCTGTTCTGCTCAGGGGTGAACGGGATGCAGTTATGGCTAAGGTCCAGAAGGTGGAGACTGAGGTCGAGGAGCGGGTGAAGTTGGCCGAGTCCAGGCTAGAGGCTGACATCGAAGACCTTCTCGTTGTTTACAACGCTAATGTGCTGAGGCACAGGGGTCTAGCCTGGCTCACTGATTTTTCGATGCATCTCTACAATGCTTGGAGCCGACTAGTTGAGGAAGAGAAAGAGGCACATCAGGGCGAGTCCGTAGATGAATTCGAACTCAAGAATCGCATTCTGACTGATGATGAAAAGAAGATTCTCCATGAGTCGATGATTCTGCGTGAGAAGGAAAAACTTGGCGCCCATCACTTTGAAGTGGGAGAGGGTTCTGGATTTGACCATCATGAAGCAAGTCTTAAAGTTCCAACGTCAATCCAGCCCGAATCCTTATCTGCGGTCGATCCCCAGGCTGTTCCTGCTTATAATCCAGATCAGCCGCAGATGTCACCGGGTGCAGCGCAAGTTACCGATGCCGCTCTGCCGCCTACGAGCCAAACTGAGGAAGGTATTCTGAACATTCCACATATTTTGTTTAAATCGGAATCTTCGATCGAGTTAAGTCCTAACAGTTCTTTTATTCTTTGTCCAGTGATCGATGCTGCACCGGCCATGCCTCCTGCCACTCAAGAACCATATCAAACGCAAGAGGCTATCATGACCGAAGCCATCACCATGAGTACAGCTGCCCCACTTGACGATCTGCAGGGAGGTACGATCATGTTTGACGAGCAACTGATGGATGAACTCTTTCATCGTCACAGCTATCCTCTTGCTGACTTGTCATCTGTCATGAGTGGAACTGATCCTGCTGCAAGTTCTTCGATGTCGACTGCTGATGCTTCCAGCGGGGCTCGAGCAGTAACTGAAGAGGAGATGTTTGCTCAAATTGACGCTGAAATGTCAGCAGCGACTCATGGTGGCAGTTTTGGAGGTGGGATGGTAGCACCAGGACCTGCTTCGCTTAGCATGATATCTCCCAGTGGCGCTGTTTTCATTGGCAGCGTGCCCATTCCGCCTCCAATGCTCGATCATGTTCCTCCGACTCCGCCTGCAGAGAGCATTCCTATCCACTCAAGCTCGGAGGAGGATGTTGACATAATGCCCTCGCCTGATGACCAATCGCCGAAAAGCAAAGGCTCGAAGAGGAAGATTAGCGGTGGCTCCAGCGGGTCTACACCAAGGAGGAAGCCAAGGAAGAAGAAAGATTAAACATGCTTCCCCGGTTTTTTTTGATTTGCATTTTGTTGGCCGTGTATAGATGCGGGTTCGACCCCTGCTAGTAGGAATTTTTTGGAAACTTGTACACGAACTTCTTCTATAATCAAATAGAAATGAAACTTTTCTTTTTTGACTACTTTTTTGTCATTGTGTATTTGTCTAAGTGTTTCAGTGTCTGAAATGCACTTGTGAAGTTTCAGTTTCCGAACGAAGTTTGTTTCTGTTCGCCAAGTTCGAGTAGTGGGGACATGGTTTGCGATCGGGAAACGAGTCGAATTTTGACGTCGCATTGCCTCAGTGGATGGTTGATGCTTGAGTCTTGCCCCCTAGTCTTGGTGGTACATTGTAAAACATCAGTCAGCGATTGCCCTTTTCTTATAGCATGCCGAGTCTAGTGCCGCTGGAGGGGTGTTTGAGACAAACGTGGATTGAGCGGTTTATTCACGCTTGTCCGATCGTCGATGATCATATTCACGCTCTGGGGATCCTCATTTGTTTACTGGCGGTTGGTCACACCGGCTTGAGTTTCAATCATACGTCCGCTACCTGGGGACTTGGAATTGGCATTTGTACTCCGACTCGCGCTCTGGGAGTTTGGATTTGATAATTATACTTCGATCCATGCTTCGGTTACTTGAAGTTGGTGTTTACGCTCCGTTTCGCATTCTGGGAATCCAGAATCGATGTCTATGCTCCGACTAGCACTCTGGAAGTTCAGGGCTGTCATTTATTCTCCAATTTGCGCTCTGGGAATTTAGAGTCGATGCTTATACTCTGCTTCGTAGTCCGGGAGTTCGGAGTTGATATTTATACTCCGCTTCGCACTCTGGGAATACGGAGTTGATGTTTATACTCCGACTCGCGCTCTGGGAGTTCGGAGTTGATGTTTATACTCCGCTTCGCACTCTGGGAATATGGAGTTGATGTTTATACTCCGACTCGCGCTCTGGGAGTACGGAGTTGATGTTTATACTCTGACTCGCGCTCTGGGAGTTCGGAGTTGATGTTTATACTCTGCTTCGCACTCTGGGAATACGGAGTTGATGTTTATACTCCGCTTCGCACTCTGGGAATACGGAGTTGATGTTTATACTCCGCTTCGCACTCTGGGAATACAGAGTTGATGTTTATACTCTGACTGGCACTCTGGGAGTTCGGAGTTGATGTTTATACTCTGCTTTGCACTTTGGGAATACGGAGTTGATGTTTATACTCCGCTTCTCACTCTGGGAATACAGAGTTGATGTTTATACTCCGACTCGCGCTCTGGGAGTTCGGAGTTGATGTTTATATTCCGCTTCGCACTTTGGGAATACGGAGTTGATGCTTATACTCCGACTCGCGCTCCGGGAGTTTGGACTTGATGTTTATACTCTGACTCGCACTCTGGGAGTTCGGAGTTGATGTTTATACTCCGACTCGTGCTCTGGGAGTTCGGAGTTGATGAAGGATTCTCGTGTATCAATCCTTTTTTGACTTTGACGTGATGGCTTGCCCCCGAGCTCGGGTTTCACTTAGCGAGTGATTGGTTGAATCACAGTCACTCTCTATTTAAATAAATCCCACCGTATGGTGAAACTTAGCTCTCCGTGCATAGTGATGGTCATATGAAGTATTCCAAGTAAATCACAGCTCTGGCTCGAAGAGGTTGCATTTTATTGCTGAAATAAGAAAGTATGGCAAAGTTAGTTGCCTTATTACAAGTTCTAATTTCGAAATGCATAAACAAATTGCATAAAAAGAAAGTAAACTTAATGGATAAAAATAGCCTGTCAGGTGTAATAGTGGCGAAGGCTCTCGCTATTCCAAGCTCTTGGCAGGGTAAGACCGTCGACGGTCGATAACTTGAATGTGCCATCTCCGAGCCTTCGTTCAATAACATACGGTCCTTCCCATGTCGGCTTCATATGCGAAGGAACCAGATAGATTCTTTTTAAGACGAGATCGCCTAGTTCAAAGGTTCGTGGACGGAACTTGGCGTTGTACAATCGGGCGACTCGACTTCGATGCGCAGCTGCCCTCAAATCAGCCTCTTCACGCTTCTCGTCCAGTAGATCGAGAGATTCAACAAGTAATATAGCATTTGTCTTTGGATCATAGTATGCCACACGATGAGAAGATACTTCTAGCTCGACCGGAATAACAGCCTCTGAACCGTAAGAAAGAGAGAACGGAGTGTGGCCGGTCGCGGTCTTGTAGGTTGTCCGGTAAGCCCATAGAGCCATAGGAAGTTCATCGACCCACTTGCCCCCGACCATTTCCAGTCGTTTCTTCAGTATGGACTTTATAACTTTATTAACTGCTTTGACCTGTCCGTTTGCCTGAGGGTGTGCAACTGCGGAGAATTTCTTTTGGATGTGAAATCGTTTGCAGAAATCTTTGAATTCAACACTGTCGAATTGAGTTCTGTTGTCCGTAATAATGCTGTGTGGGAGACCAAATCGACAGATGATGTTACGAACCACAAAGTTGATTACTTTCTTCGTTGTAATGGTAGCGAGAGCTTCGGCTTCAGCCCACTTTGTAAAGTAATCAACTGCGACGATGGCGTACTTCGCACCACCTTTTCCCAGAGGTAGAGCACCGATGATGCCGATGCCCCACATTGCGAACGACCATGGGCTGACCATTTACGTTATCTCAGTAGGAGGAGCTCTAGGGATTCAGGCATATTTCTGGCACCTATCACATTTCTTTGCATAGTCCAACGCATCACGATTCACGGTAGGCCAGTAATATCCGTAGCGAAGTATTTTCTTGGCAAGTGCTTGCCCCCGGTGTGATCGCCACATTCCCCCTCATGCACATCGTGCAACACTTGTTCAATTTCATCGTGAGCGATACACCGGAGTAGAGGAACTGAGTACCCCCTTCTGTACATGAGTCCATCCTGGATGGTAAATCTTGAGTCCTTTCGAAGGATTTGTCTCTTTTCACTCCTGTGTTCTGGCAGGGTTCCGTGCTCAATGTAATTTCTGAGTTGGGTCATCCATGAATCCTTTTCGGGAATGATTTCGCATACCCTATTTATTTCAGTCCAGTCGATACTTGGGGAAGATAGCATTTCTATGGGAACGAGTCCCATTTGTTGAGCTTCACCGGTGCTGGCTAGCTTTGCCAATGAATCGGCCTTTTGGTTGCGTTCTCGAGGTATACAATAAATGGCGTAGTAATCGAATTGATTCAGTACTTCCTGAACTCGAGCTAAGTAAGCAGCCAACCTTCGATCTCTTTCCTGATACTCTCCCCGCTCCTGACACACAACCAATTGTGAATCACAATAAATTTCCACAATGATGATTTTCAGATCTCTTGTGAGTTTTAAACCTGCTAAGAGGGCTTTGTATTCAGCTTCATTATTGGTTGCATGAAAGTCAAACTTCAAAGCGTAGCATATGGATCGACCTTCGGGGGTTTCAAGCACAACACCAGCGCCCGAACACTGGTCATTCGATGCACCATCGGTATACAGCTTCCAGCTATATTCGGGGGATTTACTGGTTTTGGGAAAGTCCTCTGGAATGGTGAATTCAGCTATGAAATCAGTAAGGACCTGTCCTTGGATTGCTCGTCTTAGAGTGTAAGTAATATCAAACTGACTCAGTTCGATGTTCCACTTAAGTAGCCTACCAGACGTCTTAGGCCGCGAAAGGACCTGTCATAACGGCTGGTCGGTGTAGACAACTATGGGATGTGCTTGAAAATACGGTCGGAGTTTTCTTTATGTGATTACAAGGCAGTAAGCCAACTTCTCCAACTTTGGATAGTTCCTTTCAGCCCCATTTAATCATTTGCTGACGTAGTACACTGGCTTCTGTATCCCGTCTTCTTCTCTGACCAAGGCAGTGCTGATAGCATTTTCTAATATCGCCAAGTACGCATAAAAATTCTCATGATCAATAGGCTTTGACAGCATCGACGGTGTGGACAGATGTTGAACTAGTGCTTGGAAAGCGCCCTCGCACTCTGTGGTCCATTCAAAGTTTCGTTTCCCTTTTCGAATCAGATCGAAGAAGGGAATGCATTTGTCAGTTGACTTTGAAATGAACCTGCTCAATGCTACTACCTTTCCATTGAGACTCTGGACTTGCTTTATAGTCTTGGGAGTTTCAAGATTTCTGATTGCCCAAATCTTTTCAGGATTAGCTTCGATTCCCCGGGCGTTAACGATGAACCAAAGGAACTTTCCGGATGCAACTCCAAAGTGACATTTCAGTGGGCTGAGCTTCATTTTGTATTCTCGAAGTATGTTGAACATAGTTTCCAGGTCTCTAACATGGTCGGTGGAGGGTCGTTACTTCAAAAGCATGTCGTCTACATATACTTCCATTGTTTTCCCGATTTGATTGGCAAACATCCGATTGACCAATCGTTGATAAGTAGCTCCGACGTTCTTGAGTCCGAATGGCATAACCTTGTAGCAGTAAAGCCCTAGGTTGGTCACAAAGCTGGTATGTTCCTGATCGGGTAAATGCATCGGCATCTGATTGTAACCAGAGTACGCGTCCATGAAGGATAAGAGTTCATGCCCAACTGTTGAATCAAACTAGCTGATTAATTCTGGGAAGTGGGAAACTGTCTTTGGGACATGCTTTATTCAGATTGAAATAGTCGACACATGTTCTCCACTTTCCATTCGGTTTTCATTTGAGCACGGGATTCGACACCCATTCAGGATATAGTGCATCTCGAATGAATCTGTTTGCTTCAAGCTTTTCTACTTCTTCTTTAAGGGCGGCAGATCTCTATGGATCCATACCGCGCCTTTTTTGTTTGACCGGGACATGCCGCGGGTCAATGTTCAGAGTGTGGCTCGCGATGTCCAGCGAGATCCCACACATATCAGAATGTGTCCAGGCAAATACGTCAAGGTTTGCCCGCAGAAATTCAACCAATTCCTCCTGAGCTCGTTGGCCTAGCTGAGATCCAATCTTTATCATTTTCGAATCATCGTCACTGTCAACCGGGACATCAATCGTCAGTTCGGCCGGTGATGCTTTATTTTCTTTAGATTCTCCTTCGTCTTCAGTCTCTCTTGGATCAAGGTCCTTGAGGAATTGGCTGGGGTGCCCGGGGCTGGGCCTGGCGTTAATTGTCAATTATCGACGAAACGGACGCAGAGAGATTCCTCTACGCCCTTTCCCTTCTCCTTTCGCTACGCCTCCCGCAGCTCAGCAACATAACAAGCCCTGACAGTAGCCTGATCTCCCTGAATGATTCCTATTCCATGATCAGTGGTAAATTTTAAGGTCAAACACCATGGGACAATTGCTACCCTGAATTCAGCGAGGGTCGGTCGGCCCAAGAAAGCATTGTAAGGGGAGTCTATGTCCAAAACAATGAACTGCAACATTCGTACTCTCCGACGTTCTCCAACTCCCAACTCTACTGGCAGTTCCACCATTCCGGTGGGTATAGTGGCACTTCCGTTGAAACCATGGACTCGAGATTGACAAGGCTTCAAGTCTGCGGCTTCCATCTTCATTTGATCATAAGCTCGCTTGAACAAAATATTCACAGAGCTTCCACTGTCAATTTTTGTATCAAAATTAGGCACAACACTCTTCGAAAGTCTTTGAAGAGATAAAGTGAAGAAACTAAATGAAAAAAGAGGAATTATCTAACAAAAACTCCAAATTTCAGAAATGAGAATAATTAAAGTGCAAGGAGACACAAGAATTTAGAGTGGTTCGACGTATAGCCTACGTCCACTATGAAGTAGTTTGCTTTATTGAACTTTCTTTTGTGTTTACAAGTGAATTCAATGATTTACAGCAGTCAATTGTGATTTGCAGCAGTGAATTTCATTTGTGGCAGCAGCAATTGAGTTCAGATCTGGATCTGGCGGAGTCCGGGCATTGGAGATCTCAAAGAGGAAGAAGAACCCCTTTTGTTGGCTTTGGGGGTCTATTTATAGGTGTAGGAGGCTGATATTTTGCTCAGATCTCCGGAGACCCTCTCTGGCACGAGACCAGGCCCGCACGCCCAAGCCCGTGAAGTTTTGATCCGATCCGTGATCGACACAAACAGATTTCGACTCGATCAAGATTTCATCCAATGGAGTCGAAATTTGTCGTGGACATTCTTTGGCATGCTCGTAGTCTTCTGTGAAAATTTCATAGCATTTGGACTTGTAGATTGGGAGATATGATCGATACGAAATGGAGTATTCGGTTGGCTATTTCCTTCGACTCACTCCTGTTTCGACTCGCTTCCGTTCGACTCGGTGACGTAGCACTTGATTCTCACTCTGTCCTGGATGTTGCTTTGAGCAAGTCGAACTGTTCACTGATTGAGCGAGTCGAAGTGTGCCCATATCGAGCGAGTCGAAGTAAGCACTTGGTCGAGCGAGTCGAGGCAAAGCACTGGTCGAGCGAGTCGAAGTAAGCACTGGTCGAGCGAGTCGAAATGGGGCGTCCTAGGAGGTTTGAGCAGCGAAGTTGAAGTCGATGGAGTCAAACAGTTGTTTGAGCGGAGCGAGTCAAAGAGTGCACTTTCGATGGTTTCAAACTGGAGCGAGTCGAAGAGAACAGCTCTAAGGGATGTGGAGCGAGTCGAACCTGGTTGACTCGAAGTTGGCCTCTGAGCGAAGTGAGTCGAAGTTGTCACTCCTGTGCGTTGCGAAGCGAGTCGAAGTTGGCTTCTTCTGAGTGTCGCGAAGCGAGTCGAAGGAGCGAGTCGACCGGTAATTGATTTTCATCCAATCTTGTATCGCTCATAACTTGAGTATACGAACTCGGATTGACTTGAGATTTGAGATGTTGGCTCTCATGGCTTAGCTTGTCATGTCCTACTAATTTTGGCTCGATCCGGACTCGGACAAAATTCATCGTTATGCGTAGTGAGCCCATGTATAACTGATCTCTAGGATTGGCCGTCATTGGTTACTAGTCAATTCCTTGGTGTTACGGCCTTGCCAAAAGGCGGAATAACATTTGCCCCCCAAAGTACGTCCTGTAAGAACATGACGTGCTTTGAAATATTGCTATCCTTACTCTGAATAGTTATTGTCTTTTCGATGGAAGTTGTGACCTTCGACCGTTCTTCTTGATAATGTAAACTGTTGACTACCGACTGCTGTACCATGTATCATTGCAACTGACTGCTGTATGCCAGTGGTTTTCCGTTCGTTGTTGTAATCGTTAATGGATTTGTTTCTGATTCCTGAAAATCCGGAATATTGAATACTAGTTTGACATTCATGCATATATTTTAGCCTGACTCCCGTTGACGTCTGTACGTTCTCGAGTCATTGTTAGTTTATTGTTTTTGAATTCCGTATCGATCCTCTCCTGAATCGATGTAAAATTCGTTGCAACAACACTTGACGGTTGCTTTTGAATGTTTCTTCGTAACGATCCTCTCCTGAATCGATGGGGAGGATTGAAACATCAAAGATAATTTTCATTGGATTTATGGATGTGAAGTAAGTATGTCGAGTTGATGGAGTTGGAAATCGATAGATACGAAGCGCTTGTTCGACTCGATGGTGGACGTGAACTGAGTGAGTCGAAACGGGGCAAGTCGAAATGAATTTCCCTGATGGCTGTGAACTGAGCGAGTCGAAGTGTGCCCATATCGAGCAAGTCAAAGTAAGCACTTGGTCGAGCGAGTCGAGGCAAAGCACTGGTCGAGCGAGTCGAAACAAGCACTGGTCGAGCGAGTCGAAATGGGCTTCCCTGATGGCTGTAAACTGAGCGAGTCGAAAAGGAGCGAGTCGAAATGCACTTCCTTGATGGATTTTAACTGCTCGTTTTGCTGCACCGGGGAGGGAGTCGAGGACAAACGATACGAACGGGAGCTCCGCATCAACGCACTGAAGAGGGAGTCGAAGGAGCGTGTTCGACTCCACTGGGATTTGAATCGTTTATTTCCATTGCTTTCGAGTCCATATAAATACCTCGTACTTAGCCATTTTTTAACCTTTTACCTTTCATCTTTATCTGCCTTGCTTTCGTATCGCTCTGAGACTTAGAGAAAGCAAAGAAGAAAAACATTCTCGCCTTCGAACTGATTTACATCTTCAATTACTCGAACCAATTAACAAATTTAGGTAATCTAATAAGCGAATCTATACGTAAACGAGGAGACTCGATTCTTAATACCAAATCCATCAGTGTCGCGATCGATCGAAAAGTCCTTGGCCTTAGCTTCATGTCGATCTGGAGCAGGGGTTTCGAGATGATGAGGCGGAGGCCTTCGTATCGATCAATGGTGGAGCTTCACATTGAGTCGAACGCTTGGCATCTGTGGATCGATACGAAGGGGCTGTGTCTGATGGACTCAAAACAATGGCCCTGGATCGAGTCAAAAAGTACATATTTTGATCGAGTCGAAATAGTGGCCTTGGAACGGTTCGAAGTGGAGTGCCTTAGGATCGAGTCAAACTGTGTAGTTTTCTATTGAGTCGAAACAGGGGTTTTGGATCGAGTCAAAGCAGAGGCTTCGAAGTGAGTTGAAGTGCGTGGCTTTGGACCAAGTCGAAGCAGAGACTTCGAAGCGAGTCGAAACGCGGGGCTTTGAACCGAGTCAAAGCAGAGGTTTCGAAGCGAGTCGAAACGCGGGGCTTTGAACCGAGTCGAATTGCGCACCCTGAACAATCGATTCGAACTTGCGCCTTAGTGTATGTTTCGAACTTGAACCGGAGCGATTGTCTTTAACTTGAACCTTTGATGATTGACCATTGATTTAATTTCGACGATATCAAAAATTATAGTGGCTTTGACCACTTAACTCCGATGAGCTTCAGATTTTTTTAACTGGACTTAATTGTTTCACCGCACACCTGATTGCCTATTGAAGTTCGTCGATGAAACTGGAACTGACTAAAATAATAACACATTTTTACTCGGACTGATAGCTAATAACTGGATGGCACGGTTGTGACGGTCAGCGATGACGGTCTTTCCGACTGTACTCCGAAGTCTCGTCGTTTACACGCTTTCTTCAATCCTGTTGATCTTCTCAAATAATATACAGTACTGCACTGCACAACACACCCACACACTTTACACTGGGGGATGCACGAGTGTTATTTGTCAGTTTAACAATGATTTTTATAAGCTATCTAGTCATGGACCCTTCAAGTTCTCAGCAGCCGGAACTCCCAAGTTCTATTCCTCCAACCCTAGAGATACTGGTTATCGAAGCCGAAGTCATAGAGCCAGCTCCGGACGAGCGTCCGGGTGCTCGGTTTATTCTCAATCCAATAGATTCTGCGCCGTCGGGTATCTCCGAAGATATGTTAGGACGGATTTGCTTAAGGCATGGTTTGTCGCTTGACGACGTGCTACTTCCTGGGCCAATTGACAGGCCACACACTCCCCTGGAGGGGTTTACTGCTTTCAACCGTCACGCTTGCACAGCGGGGACACTTCCTCCCTTCAATGAATATATAAGGGAGATGTTATCGTTTCTCGGCATAGCTCCATCTCAATTACATCCCAACGGGTATGCCTTGATGAACAACATGTTTGTCCTGTTTATGGAGATCCTCTTTCGACCGCCGAAGCCGATCGAAATCAGATATTTATTCAACATCAAAATCCATGGAGACAGCCCTTCTTTTACCTTCCTGGAGGCGGTCAGAAGTTGCCACATTGTACTGGGCTCCTGGGGAAGGCTAAGTTATTATAAAACTGAATGGTTCTACGTTCGGTGCTCCCCAGGATTTGCAAGTCGGTGGTTGGATAGACGTAAGTGTTGCCATTTCTCTCTTGAATATGGGAGATACTAGTAACTGACTTCAAAACTGACATATTTTTCCTTTCTTGTAGCCGCAATCTCTCGTCCCGATGGTGCGTACTTCAGAGAGCTTGTTCGAATTCTTCAAGCGTTTCCGGGCGAAGAAAGGCACATAGACTTAGTCCTGACCGACAAGAATTTGAGGACTGTCGGGCTGATAGAACGAAGACAAAGCATACATCTAGAAATGATACATAGAGCGGCCCCGAAGAGACGCGTGAAGCGCAAAGCGCCCGCAGTCGTGATCACCGAAGAAGTTGATCAAGAAAGAACGCCCACCGATACCGAGCTCCCAACTGGGCCTTCTACCGATGTCCTGGACTCGGGTGGAAGAAGAAAAGGCAAGGCCGCTGCTCACAAACGCCCTAAATCTAAGAGATTTAAATCAGTGGTCGTTTCTTTACCTTTCCAGGGGATTAGAATTTCAGAGGCTCCTCCCCCGCAAGTGGAGAGTCCTTTTGCAGGGCTTGATGATATTCCGATCCCAGATTTCGTGTCGTATCCACACGACGCCGGGATGGAAGGGCTTGATTGTGCTTTTGAACTGAGCCGGTCGCTTGCTACGAGTGCAGCCGACATTTCCGGTTGGTCGGGGTATTGCACATGCATACACTTCACTACACTACATGATTCACAACTGTACTTCGCCCAACTTAGGAAGTTACTAACTCTTTCTTCGTTTACCATTTTCAGGTACTATATCTGGAAGGGGATCTATGCTCGAGAATCTTCGCTCAGCCCGAAAATCTTCTGGTTACTATGATTCCCGCAGGAAGGATTCAGATAGAGATCGTGATCGTGAATACTCTAACCAGGACAGGTATGGGCGTGACAGAGAGTATAGACATCGATCCAGATCACGCTCTCCTCCTCCTAGACTTCTGTCTCCCCCCTATTCTAACTTCAAATCCACCAGAGCCTTCCCGTCACAGGGCGTCTTCTCATGCTTCTAGGTCCGAAACTCATCTTCAGAGAGTTGAGACCATGGCTTCTATGATTACTGAGCAGGTCCCTACTGAACCCACAGGGGAAGGAGCTCTTAAGTTAGCTCAGATGAGGAAGGAGTTTTCGAACATCTGTTTCGATGGTTATGTCTTCCCACCGCACTTAAAGAGAATCCCATCAGGGGTGGAAAACACGGTGCACGACTTCGTTCACGACATATACACCCAGTACCGGGAGTGGGCAAAGGCTGCCGAGAAAGCTTCCAAAGTGGCCTTTGAGCGGGCCAAAGCGCTCGAGAAGATGGAGACCGAGCTCGCAAAAAGGGATCGGATTATTCAGGTACTCTCCGCTGAGTCCGAGTCTTCTCGGAAATCTGAGATTGAGGCCGTTAAAAGGGCTGACAAAGTGAAGGCGGAGATGGAGAGGTTGGGACAGATTCACGTTGCCTTGGTGGAGGCGATGGGCCACCGGAACACTAAAGTCATTGCTGAGCGGGACGCGGCGGTCAAGGAGCTTAATGAACTCAAGGCCAAATTTGCTGATTTGGACAAGGAGAAAGACGACGCGAATAACGCAGCCCAGGAGGCGTGCGAACAAGCTGTTCTGCTCAGGGATGAATGGGATGCGGCGGTGACTAAAGTCCAGAAGGTGGAGATTGAGGTCGAGGAGAGGGTGAAGCTGACCGAGTCCAGGCTAGAGGCCGACATCGAAGACATCCTTGTTGTTTACAATGCTAATGTGCTGAAGCACAGGGGCCTAGCCTGGCTCGATGACTTTTCGACTCGTCTCCACAATGCTTAGAGCCGACTGGTTGAGGAAGAGAAAGAGGCGCATCAGGGCAAGTCCGTAGATGAATTCGAACTCGAGAACCGCATTCTGACTGATGATGAAAAGAAGGTTCTCCACGAGTCGATGATTCTGCGTGAGAAGGAAAAACTTGGCGCCCAGCATTTTGAAGTGGGAGAGGGTTCTGGAGTTGACCATCATGAAGCAAGTCTCGAAGTTCCCGTGTCAACTCAGCCCGAATCCTCGTCTGCGGTCAATCCCCAGGCTATTCCTGCTTATAATCCGGATCGGTCGCAGATGTCTCCGACTGCTGCGCAAGTTAATGATGCCGCCCTGCCACCTACAAGTCGAACTGAGGAAGGTATTCTTAACATTCCACCTCTCTTAAATCGGAATCTTCGATCGAGTTAAGTCCTAACAGTCCTTTTATTCTTTGTCCAGTGATCGATGCTGCACCGGCCATGCCTCCTGCCACCCAAGAACCATATCAAATGCAGGAGGCTATCGTGACCGAGGCAACCACCATGAGTACAGCTGCCCCGCTTGACGATCTGCAGGGAGGTACGATCGCGTTCGACGAGCAGTTGATGGATGAACTCTTTCGCCGCCACGGCGATCCTCGTGCTGACTTGTCATCTGTTATGAGCGGAACTGATCCTGCTACAAGCTCTTCAATGCCGACTGCTGATTCCCCCAGCGGGGCTCGAGCAGTAACCGAAGAGGAGATGTTTGCTCAGATTGACGATGAACTGGCAGCAGCGGCTTATGGCGGCAGCTTTGGAGGTGGGATGGCAGCATCGGGACCTGCCCCGCTCGGAATGATGTCTCCTGGTGGTATTGTCTTTCTCACCAGCCTGCCCATTCCACCTTCTGTGATTGATCCCGTTCCTCCAACTCCGCCCGTTGGGAGCATTCTTATTCACACGAGTTCGGAGGAGGACATCGACATAATGCCCTCGCCTGAAGACCAACCGCCGAAAAGCAAAGGCTCGAAGAGGAAGACTGGCGATGGCTCCAACGGGTCCACACCGAGGAGGAAGCTAAGGAAAAAGAAAGATTAGGCATGCTCTCCCGGTGTATTTTTATTTGCATTTTGTTAGCCGTGTATAGATGCGGGTTCGGCCCCTGCTAGTAGGAATTTTTTGGAAACTTGTACACGAACTTCTCCTATAATCAATAGAAATGAAACTTTTCTTTTTTGACTTCTTTTTTGTCATTGTGTATTTGTCTAAGTGTTTCAGTGTCTGGACTGCACTTGTGAAGTTTCATTTTCCGAATGAAGTTTGCTTCTGTTCGCCAAGTTCGGGTATTGTGGACATGGTTTGCGACCGGGAAACGAGTCGAATTTTGACGTCGCATTGCTTCAGTTGATGGTTGATGCTTAAGTCTTGCCCTCCAGTCTTTGTGGTATGTTGTAAAACATCAGTCAGTGATTGCCCTTTTCTCCTAGCATGCCGAGTCTAGTGCCGTTGGATGGGCGTTTAAGGCAAACGGGGAATGAGCGGTTTATTCGTGCTTGTCCGTTCGTCGACGATCATATCCGCACTTCGGGAATCCTCATTAGTTTACTGGCGGTTGGTCACGCTGGCTTGAGTTTCAATCATATGCCCACTGTCTGGGGACTTGGAATTGGCATTTGTACTCCGACTCGCGCTCCGGGAGTTTGGAGTTGATAATTATATTTCGATCCATGCTTCGGGAACTTGAAGTTGGTGTTTAGGTTCCGTTCTGCATTCTGGGAATCCGGAGTCGACGTCTATGCTCCGACTTGCACTCTGAAAATTCGGAGCTGATGTTTATACTACGGCTCGCGCTCCGGGAGTTCGGAGTTGATGTTTATACTCCGCTTCGCACTCTGGGAATACGGAGTTGATGTTTATACACCGCTTCGCACTCTGGGAATACGGAGTTGGATGTTTATACTCCCACTCGCGCTCTGAGAGTTCGGAGTTGGATGTTTATTCTCCGGTTCACGCTCTGGGAACTCAGAGTTGGATGTTTATACTCCACTTCGCACTCTGGGAATACGGAGTTAAATGTTTATACTCCGATTCGCGCTTTGGGAGTTCGGAGTTGAATGTTTATACTCCACTTCGCACTCTAGGTATACGGAGTTGAATGTGTATACTCCGCTTCGCACTCTGGGAATACGGAGTTGATGTTTTTACTCCGCTTCGCACTCTGGGAATACGAAGTTGGATGTTTATACTCCGCTTCGCACTCTGGGAATACAGTTGAATGTTTATACTCCGACTCGCGCTCTGGGAGTTCGGAGTTGAATGTTTATACTCCGCTTCGCACTCTGGGAATACGGAGTTGAATGTTTATACTCCGCTTCGCACTTTGGGAATACGGAGTTGATGTTTATACTCTGCTTCGCACTCTGGGAATACGGAGTTAGATGTTTATACTCCGCTTCGCAATCTAGGAATACGGAGTTGAATGTTTATACTCCGACTCGCGCTCTGGGAGTTCGGAGTTGATGAAGGATTGTCGTGTATCAATCCCTTTTTTGACTTTGATGTGATGGCTTGCCCCCGAGCTCGGGTTTCACTTAGGGAGTGATTGGTTGCCTCGCAACCACTCTCTATTTGAATAAATCCCACCGTATGATGAGACTTAGCTCTCCGTGCATAGTGATGGTCATATGAAGTATTTCAAGTAAATCATAGCTCTGGCTCGAAGAGGTTGCATTTTATTGCTGAAATAAGAAAGTATGGAAAAGTCAGTTGCCTTATTACAAGTTCTAATTTCGAAATGCATAAACAAATTGCAGAAAAGGAAAGTAAACTAAATGGATAAAGATGGCCTGTCAGGTGTAATAGCGGTGAAGGCTCTCGTTATTCCAAGCTCTTGGCAGGGTAAGACCGTCGACGGTCGATAACTTGAATGTGCCATCTCCGAGCCTTCATTCAATAACATACGGTCCTTCCCATGTCGGCTTCATATGTGATGGAACCGGATAGATCCTTTTTAAGACGAGATCGCCTAGTTCGAAGGTTCGCGGACGGACCTTGGCGTTATACAATCGAGCGACTCGACTTCGATGCATAGCTGCCCTCAAATCAGCCTCCTCACGCTTCTCATCCAGTAGATCAAGAGATTCAGCAAGTAATATAGCATTTGTCTTTGGATCATAGTATGTCACACGATGAGAAGGTACTTCTAGCTCAATTGGAATAACGGCCTCTGAACCATAAGAAAGAGAGAACGGAGTGTGGCCGGTCGTGGACTTGTGGGTTGTTCGGTAGGCCCATAGAGCCATAGGAAGTTCATTGACCCACTTGCCCCGACCTTTTCTCGTCGTTTCTTCAGGATGTACTTTATGACTTTATTAACTGCTTCGACCTGTCCGTTTGCTTGAGGGTGTGTAACTGCGGAGAATTTCTTTTGGATGTGAAATCGTTTGCAGAAATCTTTGAATTCGACACTGTTGAATTGCGTTCCGTTGTCCGTAATAATGGTGTGTGGGAGACCGAATCGAAAGATGATGTTACGAACCACAAAGTTGATTACTTTCTTCGTTGTAATGGTAGCGAGAGCTTCGGCTTCAGCCCACTTCGTAAAGTAATCAACCGCGACGATGGCGTACTTCGCACCACCTTTGCCAGAGGTAGAGCACCGATGATGTCGATGCCCCACATTGCAAACGGCCATGGGCTGACCATTTGCGTTATCTCAGTAGGAGGAGCCCTAGGGATTCGGGCATATTTCTAGCACCTATCACATTTCTTTGCATAGTCTAACACATCGCGATTCACGGTAGGCCAGTAATATCTGTAGCGAAGTATTTTCTTGGCAAGTGCTTGCCCCCCGGTGTGATCGCCACATTCTCCCTCATGCACATCACGTAACACTTGTTTAATTTCATCGTGAGCGATACATCGGAGTAGGGGAACTGAGTACCCCCTTCTATACATGAGCCTATTCTGGATGGTAAATCTTGAGGCCTTTCGAAGGACCTGTCTTTTTTCACTCCTGCGCTCCGGCAGGGTTCCGTGCTCAATGTAATTTTTGAGTGGAGTCATCCATGAATCCTTTTCGGGGACGGTTTCGCATACCCGGTTTATTCCCGTCCGGTCGATACTTGGGGAAGATAGCGTTTCTACAGGAACGAGCCCCATTTGTTGAGCTTCGCCTGTGCTGGCTAGCTTCGCCAACGAATCGGCCTTTTAGTTGTGTTCTCGAGGTATACTGTAGATGGCGTAGTAATCGAAATGGTCTAGTACTTCCTTAACTCGAGCTAAGTAAGCAACCAACCTTCGATCTCTTGCTTGATACTCTCCTCGTACCTGACACACAACTAATTGTGAATCACAATAAATTTCCACTGCGATAATTCTCAAATCTCTAGCAAGTTTCAAGTTAGCTAGGAAGGCTTCATATTCAGCTTCATTATTAGTCGCATGGAAATCGAACTTTAAGGCATAACATATGGATCGACCCTCGGGAGTTTCAAGCACAATACCAGCGCCTGAACACCGGTCGTTTGATGCTCCGTCAGTATAAACTTTCCAGACGTATTCGGGGGATTCACTGGCTTCGGGCAAGTCCTCTGGGATGGTAAATTCAGCTATGAAATCGGCTAGGACTTGTCCTTGTATGGCCCGTCTCGGAGCGTAAGGTCAAACTGGCTTAGTTCGATGTTCCACTTGAGTAACCTACCAGACATCTCAGGCCGTGAAAGGACCTGTCGTAACGGCTGGTCGGTGTAAACAATAATGGAATGTGCTTGGAAGTATGGTCAGAGTTTTCTTGATGCAATGACAAGGCAGTAAGCCAACTTTTCCAGCTTCGGATAATTTCTTTCAGCCCCAGTCAATCGTTTGCTGACGTAGTACACTAGCTTCTGTATCCCGTCTTCTTCTCGAACCAAGGCAGTGCTGATTGCGTTTCCTGATATCGCCAAGTACGCATACAACTTCTCATGATCAATAGGCTTTGACAGTATCGGTGGTGTGGACAGATGTTGGACTAGTGCTTGGAAAGCGCCCTCGCACTCTGTGGTCCATTCAAAGTTTCGTTTCCCTTTTCGAATCAGATCGAAGAAGGGAATGCATTTGTCAATGGACTTTGAAATGAACTTGCTCAGTGCTGCTACCTTTCCATTGAGACTCTGGATTGCCCAAATCTTTTCGGGATTGGCTTCGATTCCCCGGGCGTTAACGATAAACCCAAGGAACTTTCCGGATGCAACTCCAAAGTGACATTTCAGTGGGTTGAGCTTCATCTTGTACTCCCAAAGTATGTTGAACATAGTTTCCAGGTCTTTTACATGATCGATGGAGAGTCGTGACTTCACAAGCATGTCGTCTACATATACTTCCATTGTCTTCCCAATTTGATTAGCGAACATCCGATTGACCAACCGTTGGTAAGTAGCCCCAGCGTTCTTGAGTTCGAACGGCATAACCTTGTTACAGTAAAGTCCCAGATTTGTTACGAAGCGGGTATGTTCTTGATCGGGTAAATGCATCGGTATCTGATTATAGCCTGAATACGCGTCCATGAAGGATAAGAGTTCATGTCCAGCCGTCGAATCCACTAGCTGATCAATTCTAGGAAGCATGAAACTATCTTTGGGGCACGCTTTATTCAGATCGAAATAGTCGACACATGTTCCCCACTTCCCGTTTGGCTTTCGGACGAGCACGGGATTTGACACCCATTCAGGATATAGCGCATCTCGAATGAATCCGTTCGCTTCAAGCATTTCTACTTCCTCTTTAAGCGCGACAGATATCTCTGGATCCATACCATGCCTTTTTTGTTTGACCGGGACATGCCACGGGTCAATGTTCAGAGTGTGGCTCGCGATGTCCAGCGAGATCCCACACATATCAGAATGTGTCCAGGAAAATACGTCAAAATTTGCCCACAGAAATTCAACCAATTCCTCTTGAGTTTGCTGGCTTAGCTGAGATCCAATCTTTATTATTTTTTAATCATCGTTATTGTCAATTGGGACATCAATCGTCAGTTCAGCCGGGTGCTTGACTTTCTTTAGATTCTCCTTCGTCTTCAGTTTCTCTCGGGTCAAGATCCTTGAGGAATTGGCTGGGGTGCCCGGGCCTAGGCCCGGGCGTTAATTGTCAATTATCGACGAAACGGACGCAGAGAGATTCCTCTACGCCCTTTCCCTTCTCCTTTCGCTGCGCCTCCCGCAGCTCAGCAACATAACAGGCTCTGGTAGTGGCCTGATCTCCCTGAACGATTCCTATTCCATGATCAGTGGGAAATTTTAAGGTCAAACACCATGGGGCAATGGCTATTCTGAATTCAGCGAGGGCCGGTCAGCCCAAGAAAGCATTGTAAGGGGAGTCTATGTCCAAAACGATAAACTGCAACATCCCTACTCTCCGACGTTCTCCGACTCCCAACTCTACTGGCAGTTCCACCATCCCAGTGGGGATTGTGCCACTTCCGTTGAAACCATGGACTCGAGATTGACAAGGCTTCAAGTCTGCGGCTTCCGTCTTCATTTGATCATAAGCTCGCTTGATCAAAATATTCACAGAGCTTCAACTGTCAACTAAGATCCTTTTTATCCAAGCGGGACCTACTTGTGCTGAGAAGACCAGTGGATCGATAGTGGGAGCTTCGATTTTATCTGCGTCTCTGCTCCTGAACATGATGCCATCCCTCATCGTTTTCTGTTGCTTGGCCGGAGCCCCCTCATCAAAACTACTGCAACACTCGAAGTCCGCATGCCTGATAGAACTGGCATACGACTCCATTTCCTTCCAACTTCGATCTGTTAGGTGAGGACCACCACTTATTGTATTGATGACCAACCTCCCGTCCGCACGAGCGGGTTCTTCCTGTCTTTCCTGGTTCGGTGCACGATTCTGATTTGATGGGCCAGCACCACCGGAGTGCGGTGCCCGTACATACTGATACAACTTCCGATCACGTATCAGTTTTTTAATGAGGTCTTGTAAGTGACAACACTCATTGGTTTTGTGGCCAGAACTCTCATGGAATCTACAGAACTTTCCTGTTTGGATTTGTCTTTTAGTTGGTGGTTTCGGGGCAGGCTTCTTATACTGCATGGTATTGTAGGTCTGCAAATACACATTTTCCAATGACGTGTTCAATGGAGTGTAATTATCGTACATGGAAGCTCTACGCCGTGGTCCACGATCCTGATCGCGTTTTTTGTTCTGGTTTCTATTGTCCCTCTGCTGATTCTGTTTATTTTGGACGTTCAACTGAATTTTTCCAGAACTATCCCCGGACTGTTTAACAGCGACGTTACTCTGGATACCTTCGATGTTGGGCCCTACGTCATTCTGCTTCCTAGACTATTTCGCATCCTCCCTTCTTAGGAATTTGGCTGCCTTGGAATAGAAATGGTCCAATAACGCAGGTGGTTTCCCAACTAACCAATTTCCGAACTCGGAATCAGCATCAATCCCCTTAGTCAGAGCCATCAGGATAGAGTTATCGTTAGGATTGCTTATTTCTGCACACGCAGCATGGAATCGCTCCAAGTAACATCTAAGCGTTTCTCCGAGAGCTTGCGTAACACTAGACAGAGTGTTAACGTCCTTAGGCCTCCCAATGTGCATACAGAATTGTTCGACAAACTTGGTGGCCATCTGGTCAAAGTTAGAGATGGATCGCGGTGGCAAACGAGTGAACCATATGGTAGCAATGCCCCTTGGGAAATGGGGAAACTACGGTACTTTACTGCGTCATCAGCTCTAGCAGAATTCATCAACCATTCGTATTTCAGAACGTGTTGATTGGGATCAGAACTTCCTTCATAAACTGGTAAGGCTGGCATCCTGAAGTGCCGAGGTGGTTCAGCATATAAAACGCCATCGGTGAAAGGGGTATGACTCCGGGAGATTCCCCAGTCGTCATTAGAGAGACCCTGACTTTCACGGATCATTTGGCGGATCATCGCTGGTATATCTGGCGTTCGGACACTTGGAGCATGTTGTGCCAAGGTGTGGTCGGGTTCCACAGCGCGAGTCTGGACCGTACGCGGTCGATGGTCCGTGCCTCGCCTCCTTGGTTCAACATCATCAGGGACATAAGGTTCAGTAGTCTGCTCTCGTTGGCTATGTGGAGGATCAGCTTGGTTTCTAGCATCACCTCCCCGTCCGGCAGTGGTGGTAGTAGAAATGTTGTCGGTAACATGATAAGGAGAAGCTCCTCCCCGTGTTGAAGGTTCTGTGTGGAGGCTAGCAGATGGTCCAGCTCTAGGTTGCCCAAGGTTCGAAGTAGGTTGGTGTCCCGTGGCCTGGGTGTAGCTTCCATCTAACCGTGGACGTGTGGATCTAGTTTGGCCATCGGAGGAGGCTGAACTTTCCGTGGAAGAGTGAGAACCTTGGTCTCTTCTGGATCTTCTTCGCCTTTGGCGATTTAGCTGGTTAGTCAACTCCGTGTTGGCGCGTAGTTGTTCCACTAGCTACTGTCGACTTTGGGTCAACTCTTGAAGCAATGTCTGGAATTCTTGTCTAGTGATTGGACCTGATGGATCTGAAGGTCCTGCAGCATTTTGGTTGGATGGAGGTGACTGCGCGGGATTTTGTCGGTTCTGTGCTCCTTGATCAGCAGTTGTAGAGGTGGTACGTGTGCTCACCATAATGAATCGATGAAGTCCTTTCCTAGATCTGATTGCAAATCTGAGTAGAATGGAAGGGCTTCAAAGTTCTAGATCTGGATCTTCTTCTTAGATTTATGAAATCCAATATAGATAGGAGATCCAAAGAGCAGGAGAAAAATTGGGTTTTTCTCAGTGAAAGCACCAAAGTGTTTGTACCAAAATTGGGCACAACACTATTCGGAAGTCTTTGAAGAGATAAAGTGAAGAAATTAAATGAAAAAAGAGGAATTATCTAATAAAAACTCCAAATTTCAGAAATGAGAATAATTAAAGTGCAAGGAGACACAAGAATTTAGAGTGGTTCGGCGTATAGCCTACGTCCACTATGAAGTAGTTTACTTTATTGATCTTTCTTTTGTGTTTACAAGTGAATTCAATGATTTACAGCAGTCAATTGTGATTTGCAGCAGTGAATTTCGTTTGTGGCAGCAGCAATTGAGTTCAGATCTGGAACTGGCGGAGTCCGGGCGTTGGAGATCTCAAAGAGGAAGAAGAACCCCTTTTTTGTTGGCTTTGGGGGATTATTTATAGGTGTAGGAGGCTGATATTTCGCTCAGATCTCGGGAGACCCTCTCTGGCACGTGACCAGGCCCGCACGCCCAAGCCCGTGAAGTTTCGATCTGATCCGTGATCGACATGAACAGATTTCGACTCGATCAAGATTTCATCCAATGGAGTCGAAATTTGGCATGAACATTCTTTCGCATGGTCGTAGTCTTCTGTGAAAATTTCATAGCATTTGGACTTGTAGATTGGGAGATATGATCGATACGAAATGGAGTTTTCCTTTGGCTGTTTCCTTCGACTCGCTCCTGTTTTGACTCGCTTCCGTTCGACTCGGTGACGTGGCACTTGATTCTCACTCTGTCTTGGATGTTGCTTCGAGCGAGTCGAACTGTTCACTGATTGAGCGAGTCGAAGTGTGCCCATATCGAGCGAGTCGAAGTAAGCACTTAGTTGAGCGAGTCGAGGCAAAGCACTGGTCGAGCGAGTCGAAGTAAGCACTGGTCAAGCGAGTCGAAATGGGACGTCCTGGGAGGTTTGACCAGCGAAGTCGAAGTCGATGGAGTCGAACAGTTGTTTGAGCGGAGCGAGTCGAAGAGTGCACTTTCGATGGGTTCAAACTAGAGCGAGTCGAAGAGAACAACTCTGAGGGATGTGGAGCGAGTCGAACCTGGTTGACTCGAAGTTGGCCTCTGAGCGAAGCGAGTCGAAGTTGTCACTCCTGTGCGTTGCGAAGCGAGTCGAAGTTGGCTTCTTCTGAGTGTTGCGAAGCGAGTCGAAGGAGCGAGTCGACCGGTAATTGATTTTCATCCAATCTTGTATCGCTCATAACTTGATTATACGAACTCGGATTGACTTGAAATTTGAGACGTTGGCTCTCATGGCTTAGCTTGTCATGTCCTACCAATTTTGGCTTGATCCGGACTCGGACAAAATTCATCGATATCCGTAGTGAGCCTGTGTATAACTGAACTCTAGGATGGGCCGTCATTGGTTACTAGTCAATTCCTTGGTGTTACGACCTTGCAAAAAGGCGGGATAACAGTCAACTAAGATCCTTTTCACCCAAGCGGGACCTACTTGTGCTGAGATGACCAGTGGATCGATAGTGGGAGCTTCGACTTTATCTGCGTCTCTGCTTCTGAACACGATGTCATCCGTCATCGTTTTCTGTTGCTTGGCCGGAGCTCCCTCATCTAAACTACTACAACACTCAAAGTCCGCATGCCTGATAGAACTGGCATACGACTCCATTTCCTTCCAGCTTCGATCTGCTGGGTGAGGACCACCACTTATTGTATTGATGACCAACCTCCCGTCTACACGAGCGAGTTCCTCCTGTCTTTCCTGATTCGGCACACGATTCTGATTTGATGGGCCCGCACCACCGGATTGCGGCCCCCGTACATACTGATCCAACTTCCACTCATGTATCAGTTTTTCAATGAGGTCTTGTAGGTGATGACACTCGTTGGTGTTGTGGCCATAACTCTCATGGAATCTGCAGAACTTTGCCGTTTGGATTTGTCTTTCAGTTGGTGGTTTCGGGGCAGGTTTCTTATACTGCATGGTATTGCAGGTCTGCAAATACACATTTTCCAATGATGTGTTCAATGGAGTGTAATTAACGTACATGGAAGCTCTACGCCGTGGTCCACGATCCTGATCGCATTTTTTGTTCTGATTTCTATTGTCCCTTTGCTGAACGTTCAACTGAATTTTTCCAGAACTATCTCCGGATTGTTTAATAGCGACGTTACTTTGGATACCTTCGATGTTGGGCCCTACGTCATCCTACTTCCTAGACTGTTTCGCATCCTCCCTTCTTAGGAATTGGGCTGCCTTGGAATAGAAACTGTCCAATGACGCAGGTGGTTTCCCAACTAACCAATTTCCGAACTCGGAATCAGCGTCAATCCTCTTAGTCCGCGCCATCTGAATAGAGTTATCATTGGGATTGCTTATTTCTGCACACGCAGCATGGAATCGCTCCAAGTAGCGTCTTAGTGTTTCTCCGGGAGCTTGCATAACACTAGACAGAGTGTTAACGTCCTTAGGCCTCCCAACGTGCATACAGAATTGTTCGACAAACTTGGTGGCCATCTGGTCAAAGTTAGAGATGGATCGCGGTGGCAAACGAGTGAACCACATGGTAGCGATGCCCCTAGGGAAATGGGGAAACTACGGCACTTTACTGCTTCATCAGCTCTAGCAGCATTCATCAACCATTCGTATTTCAGAACGTGTTGATTGGGATCAGAACTTCCTTCATAAACTGGTAAGGTTGGCATCCTCAAGTGCCGAGGTGGTTCAGCATATAAAACGTCATCGGTGAAAGGGATATGACTTTGGGAGATTCCCCAGTCGTCATTAGAGAGACCCTGACTTTCATGGATCATTTGGCGGATCATTGCGGGTATATCCGACGTTCAGATACTTGTGGCATGTTGTGCCAAGGTGTGGTCGGGTTCCACAGCGCGAGTCTGGACCGGACGCGGTCGACGGTCCGTGCCTCGCCTCCTTGGTTCAACTTCCTTAGGGACATAAGGCTCAGGAGTTCGCTCTCGTTGGTTACGTTGAGGATCATCTTGGTTTGTAGCACTGCCTCCTTGTCCGGCAGTGGTGGTAGTAGCAATGTTGCCGGTAACATGGTAAGGAGCAGCTTCTCCTCGAGTTGAAGGCTCTGTACGGAGACTAGCGGATGGTCCAGCTCTAGGTTGCCCAAGGTTTGAAGCAGGTTGGTGCCCCGTGGCTTGGGTGTAGCTTACACCTAGTCGTGGACGTGTGGATCTGGTTTGGCCATCGGAGGAGGCCGAACTTTCTGTGGAAGAATAAGAACCTTGGTCTCTTCTAGATCTTCTTCACCTTCGGTGATCTAGCTGGTTAGTCAACTCTATGTTGCCGCGCAGTTATTCAGTTAGCTGCTGTCGACTATGGGTCAACTCTTGAAGCAATGTCTGGAACTCTTGATTAGTGATTGGACCTGATGGATCTGAAGGTCCAACAGCATTTTGGTTGGATGGAGGTGATTGCACGGGATTTTGTCGGTCCCGTGCTCCTTGTTCAGCAGCTGCAGAAGTGGTATGCGTGCTCACCATAATGAATTAATGAAGTCCTTTCCTAGATCTGATTGCAAATCTGAATAGAATGGAAGGGCTTCAAAGTTCTAGATCTGGATCTTCTTCTTAGATTTATGCAATCCAATATAGATAGGAGATCCAAAGAGCAGGAGAAAAATTGGTTTTCTCAGTGAAAGCACCAAAGTGTTTGTGCCAAAATTGGGCACAACACTCTTCGGAAGTCTTTGAAGAGATAAAGTGAAGAAATTAAATGGAAAAAGAGGGATTATCTAACAAAAACTCCAAATTTCAGAAATGATAATAATTAAAGTGCAAGGAGACACAAGAATTTAGAGTGGTTTGGCGTATTGCCTACGTCCACTATGAAGTAGTTTGTTTTATTGATCTTTCTTTTGTGTTTACAAGTGAATTTGATGATTTACAACAATGAATTTTGTTGGTAGAACCAGCAATTGAGTTCAGATCTGGATCTGGTGGAGTTCGGGCGTTGGAGATCTCAAAGAGGAAGAAGAACACCTTTTTCTGTTGGCTTTGGGGGTCTATTTATTGGTGTAGGAGGCTGGTATCTCGCTCAGATCTTAGGAGACCCTCTCTGGCACGTAACCAGGCCTGCATGCCCAAGCCCGTGAAGTTTCGGTCCAATCCGTGATCGACACGAACAGATTTCGAATCGATCAAGATTTCATCCAATGGAGTCGAAATTTGGCGTGGACATTCTTTAGCATGCACGTAGTCTTTTGTGAAAATTTCATAGCATTTGGACTTGTAGATTCGGAGATATGATCGATACAAAATGAGGTTTTCAGTAGGCTGTTTCCTTTGACTCGCTTCTGTTTTGACTCGCTTCCATTCGACTCGGTGACGTGGCGCTTGATTCTAACTTTGCCCTGGATGTTGTTTTGAGCGAGTCGAAATGTTCCCGATTGAGCGAGTCGAAGTGTGCCCAGATCGAGCGAGTCAAAGTATGCACTGGTCGAGCGAGTCGAAATGGAGCGTCCTGAGAGGTTTGAGAAGTGGAGTCGAAGTTGATGGAGTCGATCAGTGGTTCAAATGGAGCGAGTCGAAGAGGGCATCTGAGCGAAGCAAGTCGAAGTAGGTACTTCTGATGGCTGTGAAGCGAGTTGAACCTGAATGACTCGAAGTTGGCCTCTGAGCGAAGCGAGTCAAAGTTGGTACTTCTGATGGCTGTAAAGCGAGTCGAACCTGAATGACTCGAAGTTGGCCTCTGAGTGAAGCGAGTCAAAGTTGTCGCTTCTGAGTGTTGCAAAGCGAGTCAAAGTCGACATCTGAGGGATGTGGAGCGAGTCGAAGGGAGCGAGTCGACCAGTGATTGGTTCTCATCCAATTTTGTATCGTTCATAACTTGAGCATACGAACTCGGATTGACTTGAGATTTGAAACGTTGGATCTCATGGCTTAGCTTGTCATGTCCTACCAATTTTGGCTCGATCCAGACTCAGACAAAATTCGTCGATATCCATAGTGAGCCCGTGTATAACTGATCTCTAGGACGGGCCGTCGTCGATTACAAGTCAATTCCTTGGTGTCACGGCCTTACCAAAAGGCGGGATAACAGAGGCCTTTGATTATTATCGTCTACATACTAAAAGAAAAGTGCGGGAAAAGAAATGATAAAACAAAGCATTGGAATCGAATCCGACTCCTGTTTTACCACGATCATGGGATAATTTGTCTTGGCGCTTGTCCCTGGGCGTTTCTTGATTCATTTGCCATGGATGGCAGTTGTCCCTGCAATTCCACCATAGTTATGTTCCTCACATATTATGGCAGCTGGTTGTTCTGGACCAGTTCTTCTATCAGATCACGAAGGTGTCGAAACTCATACGTCTCATGCCATTCAACTCATGGAAGCTGCAAAACTTTTCAGATCTTTTCTCTCGATCAATGGGCTCCCTCCTAAGCAGCCTTCAGTAGAGGTTATGCCCACTCCTATCCAGGTATATCCTCTTTGGGGTTTTAGTCAGGTCAGTGTATAAGGAGAATCTTGGCTCGTTTCTTTGTCGTTTTGGGTCTTTGATGTTGTCATCGGCTTCCTCTTCCCTTTTTCTCTTCCAATTCCAGCTCCAGACGGTTCCCCGGCTTCGACGGCATTTATTTCAGCATCCACATCCTCGTCCTCGGCTTCGATGGCATTTATTTCAGCATCCACATCCTCGTCCTCGGCTTCGACGTCTTCCTGACGCAGGTACCTCTCAGCTTCATAATAGAATTCTACAAGGTCCATTGGTGGGTCCCTTTTCAACGTGGCTTTGAAATCAGTTTTATTCGCAACTCGAGATACTGCTGCCATTAGGATAAACGATGGGTATGGTTTGTCCATCGCGGCTTCCAAGCATTGAATCTTGTTAAATAACTTCTCCAGGACTTTCCAGGCCTTTGTTTTACGTTTGAGAGCGTAAGTAATTCCTTGGTTTTGAGACATGAACCCTGAACTGTCTCAAGAATCTGCTCACTAAGTCGGTCCACGTGCTTATGGACCTATTTTCCAATTGTCTGAACCACACTGCAACCAAATCTGTTAAGTATAAGGGGAAGCATCACCCCATTACTTCCTCAAAAGCACCCAACACCTCCATATGTTGAATGTATCGCATCATATGAATCGTCGAGTCTGTCTTCCCGTCGTACATTTCCAGTGTCGAAAGCTTGAAATCTGGAGGCTTTCTCGTGTTCCAGATATTAGCAGTAAATGGATTTCTGTTCACATCTTCCAGACCGTGATCTGGGGGCCTCCTCTGATGAATATCTGTACCAATTCAGCAACTTTGTTCTCACCATCCAATGAAGGTCTCTGTCCTAAAGCAATGCTTTGCCCCCTGCCCATTGGGGGTATCTCAGGGTGGACTCTTCCATCAACGTACCTGTTATCCCACCTTTTGGCAAGGCCAGGATACCAACGGACTGATTGAAAACCAAGTATCACTCGTCATAGATATCGACGAATTTTGTCTGAGTCCGGATCAAGCTACAATTGATATGAGGTGACGACAACAACCAAAGAGAGCCAACGTTCCAAGTTTCGGGTCAATCCGTGTTCATATGCTCAAGTGATGATCGATTCAATCTAGAGGAAATGACCCAGCCTTCGTATCCATCGCTAAGGTTGATTTCGTATCCACCAAGGATGCGCAGTTTGTATCGATCAGGTTGGCAATGTTCGAGTCCATCGAATTCGTATCGATGGACTTCGTATCCATCAACAGGTGTTACGCCTCGTAACGATTGGCCAGTGTTTACTTCGCATCCATCATAGAATCCTTACTTCGTATCCATCAAAAGGCTCCAGTTCGCATCCATTGACTTCGTATCCATTGAGAAGCTACGTGGTTCGTATCCATCAAGGAAAGGTCTGTTCGTAACCATTGACCATCAGTGGTTCGTGTCCATCGATGACTGTTGTTCGAATCCATGAATGAGGTCTTATTCGAATCCATCAAGTCAACAAACCTGGGTGACGTGTCATCCCTCGATGCAAACAAGGCGAGATTTATGGGGTCGATACAGTTAACACGGAGTAAAGACCGAATCGAGGCAAAGTGCACGCGCCACATCATCTCAGAAACACGTGCAACTATCGATACGAGGGGATCGATTCGAAGCTATGGAATCGAACCAAACAGCCATTTGAGAAATCTCAACTCGTATCGATCATATCTCGAAATCCACTGATCCAAATGCAATGAAATTTTCACCAGAGCTTGCATACACGCTAAAGAATATCTCTGCCAAATTTCAGCTCGATTGGACATTATCTTGATCGATACGAAAGGGATTCGTATCGATCGTAGAACGAGGCGAAACTTTCTGCGAATGGTCGCGTGGGCTACCTCATGTGCTAGACCGAGTCTCCCGAAGTTTGAACGAAATCTCAGCCTCCTACGCCTATAAATAGCACCCCAGAGCCTGTAGAAAAGGGATCTTTTGATTCTCAAGCGCCTAGACTCTGCCGGATCGAGATTTGCATCTTACTCTTACTATTAAATTCATATTCCAACCTATAATTCGCTGTTGCTCGCTATAATCATTTGTAATCATTGAAAGAGAATCAATAAAATCATCAAAACTTCATAGTGGACGTAGGCAACACGCCGAACCACTCTAAATTGCTTGTCTGCGTATTTACATTTCTGTTTATTGGAGTTTTTGTTAGATAATCTTCATTTTCAGTTTATTTTCTTCACTTTTGTCTCTTCAAAAACTTCCGAAGAGTATTGTGCCCATTTTTGGTACAAACACTTTGGTGCTTTCATTGAGAGAACCAGTTTTTTCTCCTGCTCCTTGGATCTACCATCGACACCGGATTGCATAAATCCAAGAGGAAGATCCAGATCTCTAATCCGGAATCCTTCCATCCTATTCAGATTTGCATAAAGTCAAGGAAAGAACTCCACCACTCAAGATGGTTAGCCCAAGAACTGCCTCTACAACTGCTGATCAAGAAGGTCGAGATAGTAAGAACCCTATACAACAGCCGCCATCCAATCAAGACAACACTGTTCACTCAGATCCATCGGGACCAGTCACCAGACAAGAGTTCCAAGTGTTGCTCCAAGAACTGACTCAAAGTCGGCAACAATTGACTGAACAGTTGCGCGCTAACGCTGAATTGACCAACCAATTAAACCGTCAAAGGCACAGGAGGCCCAGGAGGGATGATGTTTCCCACTCGTCTACTGAAAGTTCCGCCTCATCTAACTATCACAACAGGTCTACCCGTCCCCGATTAGACGGGAGTCACACACAAGCTACCGGATATCAACCTGCCTTGACCGTAGGACAATTTAGGGTTGGTCCATCAACCAGCTTCCAGACCAGGCCCTCATCACGAGGAGGTGCTGTTCCACAGTATACCACGGACAATCGCACAACAACCGCCGTGGTAGAAACAAGGGCTGATACCCGAAATCTGTCAAATCCGAATAATCAGCAACGTGGGCGTACTCCTGAGCCATACGTCCCGGAAGATGCCGAGCCAAGGAGGCGGGACGTGGACCGTTGACAACATCCGATCCAAACTCGCACTGTGGAACCCGACCACACCTTAGCTCAGCATGCACAGAATATGCCGATGCCGGATATTTCAACCATGATACGACAGATGATTCGCGAAAGTCAGGGGCTTACCAATGACGACTAGGGAATCTCCCGTAGTCATACCCCTTTTACAGACGAGATATTATACGCTGACCCCCCTCGGCAATTCAGAATGCCAACTCTCCCAATGTACGAAGGAAGTAGTGACCCCAATCAACATATTTGGAAATATGAATGGTCAATGAGCGCTGTAAGAGCTGATGATGCAGTGAAGTGCCGAAGTTTCCCCATCTCTCTGGGGGGAATCGCAACTATGTGGTTTACAAGGTTGCCACCTAGATCTATCTCTTTGTTCGATCAGCTGGCTAAAAAGTTTGTAGAACAGTTTCGTATGCATGTTGCTAGACCTAAAGACGTTAACACCCTGTTAAGTGTCACCCAAGCTCATGGAGAGACACTCAGGCGTATTTAGAGAGATTCCACGCAGCATGTGTGGAGATTAGTAATCCCAACGATAACTCGATCTTGATGGCATTAACCAAAGGGATAGATCCCGATTCTGAGTTTGGAAATTGGTTAGCTGGGAAACCACCCGCATCGTTGGACTGTTTCTACTCCAAAGCCGCTCAATTCTTACGACAAGAGGAAGCGAAACAGTCTAGGAAGCAGGACGATGTGAGGCCCAGTAGTGAGGGAATACAAAGTAACGTAGCAGTTAAGCAGTCCAGTGAGAGTTCCGGAAAAGTTCAGTTGAATATACAGAACAAACAAACCCAACCGAGAGGCAACAATGGTCAAGATAAGAAAAGAGATCAGAACCGAGGCCCACGACGTAGGGCTCCAATGTTTGATAATTACACGCCGTTGAATACGTCATTGGAAAACGTGTACCTACAAACTTGCAACACTGTGCAATATAAGAAGCCTGCTACGAAGCCCTCGTCGGAGAGGCAGATTCAAAAAGGGAAGTTTTGTAGATTTCACGAGAGTTATGGCCATAATACCAATGAGTATTGACATTTGCAGGACCTCATCGAAAAGTTGATCAGGGAGAGAAAGTTAGATCAGTTTGTGCGGGCGCCACAGTCTGGTGGTGCGGGCCCTTCAAATCAAAATCGTGTGCAAAATCAAGAAAGATAGGAAGAACCCGCTCGTACAGGCGAAAGGCTAGTTATAAACACGATAAGTGGTGGTCCCCACCCAGCAGACAGAAGCTGGATGGAAATGGAGTCGTATGCTAGCTCTATCAAGCCTGCGGACTTCGAATGCTGCAGTAATTGTGAAGATGAGGCTCCGGCCAAACAACAGAAAACAATGTCTGATGATATCGTATTTGGAAACCGAGATGCCGATAAGGTTGAAGCCCCCACAATCGACCCACTGGTCACATCTGCCCAGGTAGGTCCTGCTTGGATGAAGAGGATCCTGGTTGACAGTGGGAGCTCCGTAAATATCTTACTTAAACGGGCTTATGATTTAATGAAAATGGAAGCGAAGGACTTAAAACCCTGCCAATCACGAGTCCATGGCTTCAACGGAAGTGCTACAATACCCACTGGAGTGACGGAACTACCAGTGGAGTTGGGGGTTGGAGAACGCCGGAGAGTCCGGATGTTGCAGTTTGTCATTTTGGATATTGATTCACCTTATAATGCATTTTTGGGCCGACCGGCCCTTGCTGAGTTCAGGGCAGCCATTGCCCAATGGTGCTTGACTCTGAAGTTCCCCACCGATCACGGGGTCGGAGTCATTCAAGGAGATCAGGCAGTGGGGAGGGCCTGCTATGTTGCTGAACTACGTGGAGTACAGCGAAAAGAGAAAGGAAAGGGCGCAGAGGAATCTCTCTGCGTCCGTTTTGCTGATGATTGACAATTGATGCATGGGCCCCGGCCCGGGCACCACAACCAATTCCATAAAGACCTTGACCCTAGAGACAATGAAGATAAAGACGAATCAAAAGAGAATCAAGCTTCCCCGGCCGAACTGACTATGGATGTCCCAATCAGTAAGGGTGATGATTCGAGGATGCTAAAAGTTGGGTCTCAATTGGGCCAATAGACACAATAGGAATTGGTTGAATTTCTCCGGGCGAATCTTGACATTTTCGCCTGGACACATTCTGATATGTGCGGGATCTCGCCGGACATAGCAAGTCACTCCCTGAATATTGATCCGCGATATGTCCCGGTCAAACAGAAAAGGCGTGGTATGGATCCAGAGAGATCTGCCGCCCTTAAAGAGGAGGTTGATAAGTTACGATCGAATGGGTTCATCTGAGATGCTTTGTATTCAGAATGGGTGTCCAATCCCGTACTGGTTCGAAAACCGAATGGGAAATGGAGAACTTGCATTGAATACTCAGACTTAAACAAGGCTTGTCCAAAGGATAGTTTTCCGCTTCCTCGAATTAACCATCTCGTAGATTCAACAGCTGGGCATGAATTACTATCTTTTATGGATGCTTATTCTGGCTACAATCAAATACCCATGCATTTGCCTGATCAAGAACATACCAGTTTCATGATCAATCTGGGACTCTACTGCTACAGGGTCATGCCTTTTGGTCTAAAAAACGCCGGGGCAACATACCAACGCTTGGTCAACAGGATGTTCACCGACCAGATCGGGAAGACCATGGAGGTTTATGTGGATGACATGCTAGTAAAATCTCGATTCTCCACAGATCACGTCAGAGATTTAGATTCGATATTCTGCATCCTGCGAGAATATGGGATGAAGCTCAATCCATTAAAGTGTCACTTCGGTGTTGCCTCTGGAAAGTTCCTCAGGTTCATCGTTAACACTCGAGGGATAGAAGCAAACCCTGAAAAGATCTGGGCAATAAGGAACCTGCAAACCCCAAGAACCATAAAACAAGTCCAGAGTCTCAATGGGAAAGTAGCAGCATTGAGCAGGTTCATTTCAAAGTCCACCGATAAATGCATTCCTTTCTTTGATCTGATCCGGAAAGGAAAGCGAAACTTTGAATGGACCATGGAGTGTGAAGACGAATTCTGATTGCTGGTTCAACATCTTTCCACACCACCGATCTTGTCAAAACCGGTTGACCACGACCAATTGTACCTTTATCTAGCAGTATTAGAGCATGCATTCAGCGTTGCTTTAGTTCGGGAAGAAGACCGAGTGCAGAAACCAGTCTACTATGTTAGTAAACGGCTAACAGGAGCTGAAAGAAATTACCCAAGACTAGAGAAACTGGCTTATTGCCTGGTCATTGCCTCAAGAAAGCTTCGCCCTTATTTCCAAGCTCATTCCCTTACTATGTACACCGATCAGCCGTTACGACAGGTCCTCACGCGGCCTGAGATGTCTGGTAGGCTACTCAAGTGGAACATTGAACTGAGTCAATTTGATATCACTTATGCACCGCGAAGATCCATTCAAGGACAAGTCCTGGCGGATTTTATAGCCGAATTTACTGTTTCAGAGGATCTGCCTGAAACCACTATACCTCCTAAATGCATTTGGAAGCTGCACACCGATGGTGCATCGAATGATCAGTGTCCGGGCGCCGGAATAGTACTTGAAACTCCCGAAGGCCGATCCATATGCTATGCTCTGAGATTCGAATTTCGCGCAACCAACAATGAAGCCAAATAAGAAGCTTTGCTTGCCGGGTTAAAACTTTCTTGTGATCTGAAGATTGTTGATGTGGAGATCTATTGCGATTCCCAGTTGGTTGTATATCAAGTTCGGGGCGAATATCAGGCCAAGGATCGACGACTAGTTGCCTATCTAGCCCGAGTTCAAGAAGCACTAAGTCAATTCGATTAATACGCTATTTACCATATACCCCGAGAGCATAACCAGAAGGCTGACTCATTAGCAAAGCTGGAAAGTACAGGTGAAGCACTGCAGATGCGACTTGTCCCCGTCGAAACTTTGTCCTCCCCAAGCATTAATCAAATAGAGACGAATTTTGTGTTTGAAACCGCTCCTAGTAGAGAATCGTGGATGACCCCGTACCGAAATTACATCGAGAATGGGACGTTACCTGAGCATAGAAATAAGAAAAGACAAATTCTACGAAAAGCTTCACGGTTCGTCATTCAGAACGGAGTCATGTATAGAAGAGGGTATTCTGTTCCTCTCCTCCGATGTATCGCGCACGATGAAATCAAACGAGTGTCACATGACGTACACGAAGGAGAATGTGGTGATCACATCGGTGGGCAAGCTCTCACTAAGAAGATACTCCGATACGGATACTACTGGCCAACTGTGAACCGAGATGCAGCGAACTATGCCAGAAAATGCGATAGGTGCCAGAAACACGCCCGAATTCCAAGAGCCCCACCTACCGAGATAACCCAAATGGTCAGTCCCTGGCCATTTGCAATGTGGGGCATCGATATCATCGGCACGCTACCTCTGGCCAAAGGTGGGGCAAGATATGCCATCGTTGCAGTTGATTACTTCACCAAGTGGGCTGAAGCGGAACCCCTTGTAACCATTACGACAAAGAAAGTAATCAATTTCGTAGTTCATAACATTATCTGTCGATTTGGACTCCCGCGTACCATCATCACCGATAACGGAGCCCAATTCGGTAGTGCGGAATTCAATAATTTCTGTCAACGGTTTCATATCCATAAAAATTCTCGGCAGTTGCACATCCTCAAGCAAATGGTCAGGTCGAAGCTGTCAACAAAGTCATAAAATCCATTCTAAAGAAACTACTGGAAAAGGCCGAGGGTAAATGGGTTGATGAACTTCCTATGGCTTTATGGGCTTATCGAACGACCCACAGGACCGCGGCTAGACATACCCCGTTTTCCCTATCTTATGGCTCAGAAGCCGTTATTCCAGTCGAGATGGAAGTGTTTTCCCATCGCATGACTTACTATGATCCGAAAACAAATGCTATATTGCTCGCTGAATCTTTGAATCTACTGGATGAGAAGCGGGAAGAGGCTGATTTGAGAGCAGCCGCACATCGAAGTCGAGTCGCCCGATTGTACAATGCCAAAGTTCGACCTCGAACCTTTGAACTCGGCGATCTCGTCCTCAAGAGAATCTATCCGGTCCCTTCACACATGAAACCAAATTGGGAAGGACCATACGTGATTACACAAAGACTTGGAGATGGCACATTCAAGTTATCGACCGTTGACGGTCTTGCTTTGCCAAGAGCCTGGAACAGCGAGAGTCTCCGTCGCTATTACACCTGACAGGCTTTATTCGTTTCATTCTATTTACAGTTTGTTTCCGCATTTTTAAAATTGAATTCTGTAATAAGGCAACTAACTTTGCCGCATTTTCTTACTTCAGCAATAAAATGCCATCTCTTCGAGCCAGAGCAGTGATTCATTGAATACAATGTACGACATCACAATGCACGGAGAGCTAAATTCCATCATGCAATGGAATTTATTCAAATAGAGAGTGGCTGTGATACGACCGGCCACTCGCTAAGCGAAACCCGAGCTCAGGGGCAAGTCATCACACCAATGATAGATAGGATTGATACACGACAATCCTATAACTAATTCCAAACTCCCAGAGTGTGAGCTGGAATATAGACATCAAACAAATGCGGTCTCGAGGAGGGCGGATCCGTCCACCTAACGACCTCGACCGTACTACGACTAAATGCAGTTCTGAAGAGGGTGACCTATCCACCTAACGACTTCGGCTATACCTTAAACAAGCTCGAGGAGGATGGACCCGTCTATCTAATAACCTCGCTTGTCGACTCAGGGTGGATGCGAATCAACCATCCACGATCCTGATTAATCCACCGTTCCCATAGTGCGAACATAATCCAAGTGCCCAAGAAAACGTGACTGACCGTTTGTCAGCCAACTCCATGCTCCCAGAGTGCGAGGTGGAGTATAAACTTTAAAAAAACAATGTCGAAGAGAGTGAACCCGTTCACCTAACGACTTTGACCATAACTTAACCAAGCTCGAGAGGGACGGACCCGTCCGTCTAACGATCTCACTTGTTAAATCAGGATGGATATGATTTAACCATCCATGATCCTGACATGCCTTTCGAACTCCCGGAGTGCGAGTCGGAATGTGAACGCTAACTCCAATTTCCCAGAATATGGGTTGGAGTATTAACGTCAACCCTAAGTTCCCAGAGTGTGAACGACCACTCACAAGATGACTTGTATCCCTAGAATGTGGACTAACACTTGAGAGCTATCGATAGTTGCGGCTGACTGCAGGAATGCAAGTGCAAACCCCCAGAGTATGGATGTAACAATTTATAAAGAAACAAGTGTAGTTTGACTGTTCGATCCTCACATAAACATTTAAGCATAAAAGGAATGAAAGTTGAAACAGAAAGACAAAACTTTATTTCAACTAATCGAGAGCGATGGCTCATATACCAGCCTTTCCAAAAAATTCCTACTAGCGGGGGCTGAACCCGCATCTATACACGGCCTATGAAAGAAAAAAGGTGACAAAATTCCTAACTGCAAAAGGAAATATGTGCATAAAAAGTCTATCTACTCTTTCTTTTTCCTTGGTTTCTTCTTTTTCAACGAGGAACTACTGGAGCCACTGGTAATCTTCCGTTTTGAGCCCTTCTCTTTAAGCGGGTTATCCTTAGACGGGAGCATGATGTCGACATCCTCCTCCGAACTGGAGCCTAAGGGAATGCTTCTCGCGGGAGGAGTCAGAGGAACGAGATCTATAGCCAGGAGCGGGACTGGCGCACTAGTCTCGACAAGCGTGCCCCCAGGGGATATCATCATAAGTGGTGTAGGGCCATGCGCCACTGCTCCGCTCTCTGAGCTGCCACCATGTGCTGCTGCCTCCATCTCGGCATCAATTTCAGCCAGCGTGTTTGCTTCTCGAAGGGCTCAGGCTTCACTGTGTGTCGTGGTCGTCTGTGTCGAAGTACCAGAAGTAGATGAAAATCCACCCAGGATGAATGGTAAGTCCCCAAAGGGGTCACTCTGTCAACTAAGAAGCTCGTTCACCATCTGTTCATCAAAAGAAATTGAGCTCCCCTGCGTTACTTCGGCAGGCACAACCGTCGCAACGGAGGTCGCCTCAGAGATAATGGCTTCCTGCGTTTGGCACGATTCCTGGATGGCAGGAAGCGTTGTCGGTACAACTTCGGTCACTGATCAAAGAAAAGAAGCATTTGTTAGTATACACTTCTATACAAGTTCTTTAGTCCGAATGTACAAGAGATTAGTTCAGAGTACCTTCATCAGTTTGGCTCAAGGTCGGCTGAACGACTTCAAAGGGTGCACCTTAATAGGAGATAGATGTGGCTGGTCTGGGTCATAAGCTGGTATAGGCTGAGAGTCGATCATCGAAGTCGGCACAGAATGAGATGGCATAACAATCTCGGAACTCGTAGTATGATGCTCAACACCAGAGCCTTCTCCAACTTCCTGGGGCTGAGTACCGAGCCTCTCCTTCTCATGAGAAATCATGGAGTCGTAAAGAACCTTCTTTTTGTCATCATTGAGTATACGGTTCTCCAACTCAAATTCATTATAGGCTTCATCAGGATGCCCCGATTTCTCCTCCTCAATCAGCAGATTCCAGGCATTATAAAGATTTGTCGGGTAATCATCGAGCCAAGTCAGATCTCTATGCCTTAACACCTGGGCGTTGTAAGTGATAAGAAGCTCCTCTACCTCAGCCTCAACCCTACCTTCCGCCAGTCGAACCTTCTCATCAACCCCGGCTTCGACCTCGCGGACTTTTTCCATAGCCGCATCCCTCTCCTTCTGAAGCACCAATGCCTGGTCACAGGCTTCTTGCGCAGAGACGTTGGCCGCATCCTTCTCACTCGCAAGTTCGGAGAACTTAGATTTAAGCTCATTAAGCTCTTTGAGGGATGCGTCTCTCTCAGCAGTGATGGTGGTGTTCCTATGATCCATGTCTTCTATCGAAGTGTAGTGCTCTTGTTTCATTCAATTCATGGCCGAGTTTGCATCATCGGCCTTTTTGAGAGCTTCTATTTCGGATTTACGGGAAGACTCGGCCTCGGCATTGAGCACTTGAATAATTCGGTCTTTTTGACCCAACTCTGTTTCCAGCTTTTCAATAGTGGCGGCCCAATCAAATGCCACTTTTGATGCTTTCCTCGCGGCCCTCGCCCACTCCTTATACTGGAAGAATATGTCTGCAACATAGTCGTGAATAGTATTTTCGGCTGTTGGTGGAATTCTCTTCAGGTGTGGAGGGAAGACGTAACCGTCAAAGCAAATGTCGGGGAATTCCTTCCTCATTTGTGCGAGTTTGGCTGCTCCTTCCCCGGTCGGATCAGTCACGACTGATGTAGTAGTCGAGGAGGCGGCTATTTCAGTTCCACGTGGAGGGTCGAATCTAGGAACATGAGAGGGCGGCTTGTGCCGTGAAGTTTCTGGAGGACGTGTAACTATAACTGAGGGTGGTACAGAGGTCCTAGGAGGAGGAGAGTGAGATCGAGATCGACGTACATATCCCCTATCTCTGTCAGACCGTTCCTGACTGGAATACCCCGTATCATAATCTCTATCTCCCTCTCTCCTGCGTGGTTCATAGTGTGATGAAGATTGACACTTGTTGCGCAAACTACCAAGCGCTGAGCCTCGACCAGACATTGTACCTGCAAAGTGAAATAAGGAGGATTAGTAACCATTTATGGTATGCGGTTTGTGGTCAAAGATTGTGTAGTGCCGTGAAGGGTGTATGAATGTGTAACTCCCCAGACCAACCAGAAGTGTCGACCACACTGGTAAAAGGAGACTCGCTAACATCAAGAGTATGTTGTAGTTCATCCAATTCGACATCATGCTGTGTGGACGCGAGGTCCAGAATTGGGAGGTCATCGAGCCCTTCGAAGGAATTTTCCGCATGTAGGGGGGATGCCTCTGAGATTCTAACTCCAGAAAGGGGTCGGTTTATGACCACAGACTTCTATCTCCCAGATTTAGATTGTTTAAAAGCAACTGCCTTGCCTTTTCTCTTTTATTCAGATTCCGGGGTCACATCAACAGGCCCGACCAAAGGTTCAATGTCGGTATGGGTTCTCTCGGAGTCAGCTTCCTCAATGACGATAACTTTGGGCTTCTTACGCCTAACTCACTCCTTTGAGATAGTCTTTAGTACACTGTCAAGCCTTATACTCTGTCTTCACTCGATCAGTCCAAGGATCCTAAGGTTTTTATCCGTCAAGATCAGGTCAATGTTTCTTTCTTCGCTCGGGACTTCTTGGAGAACCCAGACTATCTCTTTATAATAACCACCTTCGGGTCGCTGGATTATTGCTGGAAAAAAAACGAAAAAAAAACAATGTGAGTTCAATTTCGTTCATGATTGCCTTACCAGCTACTTGGGAAAGTGATGATACTCACATCTGAATAGCCATCTTTTGGCAAATCCTGGAGGACATTGGACGTAGAACCACTCCGTCTTGAAGTAGCTTAGCCTGGTCCAAGATCCGGTGACCACTTGACAATTCCTTACTGCCTCCAGGAATGTAAAAGATGGGCTGTATGTTCGACTCTTGAAGTTGAACATATATCTTATCTCGGTCAGGCGGGGTGGACGATAGAGATACTCCATAAATTCAAGAACAAGCTATTGAGCGAAGCATATCCATTCGGGTGTAGCTGAGATGGGGCGATCCCAGAAATGACAACACTTCTCTTATATATTCATTGAACGGAGGAAGTGTCCCAGCTGCGCACGCATGGTGATTAAATGCAGTATATCCCTCCGGGGGATTATGCGGTCTGTCATTTGGTCCCGGCAATAATACATCGTCCATCGACAGACCGTGCCTTAAGCATATTCTCCCTAGCATATCTTAAGAAATATTGGATGGAATAGAGTCCGGTGGACTATTGATGAAAGATGCGTCAGGTAATTCGTCCGGGGCTGGGCCGATGACTTCAGCCTCGATGTCTGGTATTTCGAGTCTGGGAGGAATTACGCTTTGAATTTCTTATGGCTGCGAGCTCGAACCTTCCATAGCTAACTAACTTACGAGAAATCATCATTAGATGTTAAAGAACCCGCGTATTCCCCCCGTGCAAAGTGTGTGCTGTGCGGTGCAATGCATTACTCGAGTAAATTTTGCTAAGTTAAAGAAAATATGCGAGCGATTAAAGTTGTTATGGTTCCATCGACGAGCTTCGAAAGGTAGTCAAGTATGAAGTTTAACTATCAAGTCCAGATATGCAAGAGTGAAGCTTGTCGGCTGAAGAATGTCAAACATTCGAATCCATCAGGGTACAAGTTCGAATCGATCCCAAGAGGCTCGTTCGAATTCATCAGGGTACAAGTTCGAGCCGATACCAGACATCATGTTTCGAATCGATTGTCAAGGACCGAGTTCGTATCGATCAAAATAGGACGACTTCGTATCGATCGTTGGTAGCCTGGTTCGTACCGATCGAGAAGGTCTTAGCTTAACATCGATAACACTCTAGTCGATACTTTTCGTATCGATCGTAAAGGTAAAATTCATATCGATCTAAAGCTAAGAACTTCAAAGCGATCATTAACTCATTTTTCATATCAACCACTTCGTGTCGATACGATCCATCTCCATAGCCATCGATACGAACCACACCATCTCCACTGACATATCCCATTTATCGATGCGAGATCCAGGGAGAAATGTCACTGCCTTCATCGATTCGAGCACGAGACCCCAGATTGATCAATTTTTTGTTTTTCCCACTCATTCTTCTTTAATCCACCGGAGCATCGCTATGGTCGTTTACAACCAAGCTTTGGCCCAGATCTAGTTTTACCAATTGCCAGAATCGATGATCGATGAAGATGAAGTGGATCTGAGGTAACTTCGTTGTTTGGATTCATGGTTGATTACCTAGATTGAAGGTGAAATTCGAAGGATTGGAAGGACAAATCTGGTCGGTTCGAAAATAAGTTGCAGTTTTTCTTCTTTCCCAAATCGAAGCGAAAAGTAGGAGGCGGTAGTAAAAAAGTAAAAAGTGAAAAAATGGCCAAGTTTAGAGTATTTATATGGAGGCTTGGGTGAAACCGGGTCATTTCGTCTCCCAGTCCACGCGACCGGCCACAACCAGTCGATCCACGGGTCGAGTCGAAGGCCTTGTTCGAATCCACCTGACCAGGAGTTTTCATCGATATGAACTGGACAGTGAACTATCGGTGCGAAGCGCACAATGAAGACATCTGAAGGCGATAAACTCCATCGATTCGAAGTGTCCATTTTATAACCATCGACTCACAGCAGTGCAAACCCATCGATGCGAACGATCATTGCGTATCCATCGGAGATCATCGATGCGAATCAAGGTCCACCACGTTTTGTGACCATCGATGCGAGTGAACATTTCGTATCCATCAACTCGACTCGCATCGATATGAAAAACTATTTTCAACTTTTTACATCGATTCAAGAGAGGATCGATACAAGAGGATAGTCAAAAACAACCATCAAGCGTTGTTTCAACTCGAATTTCAAATCGGTTCAGGAGAGAATCAATACGAAATTCGATAACAAGCTAAACTGGCAACGACTCGCGAACGTGCATCGTTAACGAGAGTCAGCTAATCATTATCACACATCAGTCAATTACAGCAATACAGAGTACAACTTTCAACAAGAAATACGATAATTGTTCAGAGAGAAACCGCAGCTTGTCAAAGCACATCATGTTTCCACAAGATGTACTTTGGGGAGCAAATGTTATCCCGCCTTTTGGCAAGGCCATGATACCAACGGACTGATTGAAAACCAAGTATCGCTCGTCATAGATATCGATGAATTTTGTCCGAGTCCGGATCGAGCTACAATTGATATGACGTGATGAGCACAGCCAAAGAGAGCCAACGTTCCAAGTTTCGAGTCAATCCGGGTTCATATGCTCAAGTTATGATCGATTCAATCTAGAGGAAACGACCCAGCCTTCGTATCCATCGCTAAGGTTGATTTCGTATCCACCAAGGATGCGCAGTTTGCATCGATCAGGTTGGCAATGTTCGAGTCCATCAAATTCGTATCGATGGACTTCGTATCCATCAACAAGTGTTACGCCTCATAACGATTGGCCAGTGTTTGCTTCGCATCCATCATAGAAGCCTTACTTCGTATCCATCAAAAGGCTCCAGTTCGCATCCATTGACTTCGTATCCATTGAGAAGCTACGTGGTTCGTATCCATCAAGGAAAGGTCTGTTCGTAACCTTTGACCATCAGTAGTTCGTGTCCATCGATGACTGCTGTTCGAATCCATGAATGAGGACTTATTCGAATCCATCAAGTCAACAAACCTGGGTGACGTGTCATCCCTCGATGCAAACAAGGCGAGATTTATGGGGTCAATACAGTCAACACGGAGTAAAGACCGGATCGAGGTGAAGTGCGCGTGCCACATCATCTCAGAAACATGTGCAACTATCGATACGAGGGGATCGATTCGAAGCTATGGAATCGAACCAAACAGCCATCCGAGAAATCTCAACTTGTATCGATCATATCTCGAAATCTACTGATCCAAATGCAATGAAATTTTCACCGGAGCTTGCATACACACTAAAGAATGTCTCTGCCAAATTTCAGCTCGATTGGACATTATCTTGATCGATACGAAATGGATTCGTATCGATCGCAGAACGAGGTGAAACTTTCTGGGAATGGTCGCGTGGGCCCCCTCACGTGCCAGACCGAGTCTCTCGAAGTTCGAACGAAATCTCAGCCTCCTACGCCTATAAATAGCACCCCAGAGCCTGCAAAAAAGGGATCTTTTGATTCTCAAGCACCCAGACTCTGCCGGATCGAGATTTGCATCTTACTCTTACTGTTAAATTCGAATTCCAAGCTGTAATTCGCTGTTGCTCGCTGTAATCATTTGTAATCATTGAAAGAGAATCAATAAAATCATCAAAACTTCATAGTGGACGTAGGCAACACGCCGAACCACTCTAAATTGCTTGTCTGCGTATTTACATTTCTGTTTATTGGAGTTTTTGTTAGATAATCTTCATTTTCAGTTTATTTTCTTCACTTCTGTCTCTTCAAAAACTTCCGAAGAGTGTTGTGCCCATTTTTGGTACAAATAGTACCTATGTTCTGATTTTCAACTCTAGCTTCATTCAATCCTCCGTTCATTCGAGGAAGTTCAAGTATATCCTTCTGTCGGCCACATCCTAGTATTCAGATCAGCTCACATGCCACCAGTCCCTGGTGTTTCAACAGTCGCTCCGGCATTAGCATTGATTCCCATGTTGATTCCAGCGCTGTCCCCATGTGTCGGTTGTTCTGGGCGTTGGGGAAAAGGCTCCACCTTGCTCCAATCCAAATCCAGCAATCCCTGCATTGTTTCTTGGAGTTTGATTCCTATTCCCTACAGACCTAGCCATCCCTAGGCATGGGGGCAAGGCTCCACCTTGCTCCAATCCAAATCCGGCTATCCCTGCATTGTTCCTTGGAGTTTAATTCCTATTCCCTACAGATCTAGCTATCCCTTGCTCCTCCATCCTCTGTAGGAATCCGTCCATCATCTCCTGTTGTCTAGCTATGAGTCCATCCTACATCTCTTTCATCATCTTTTCCATCTCCACTCTAATCACATAGCTAGTTGATGAGAATTTGAGGACACTTCCTGGCTGCCCCCAAGCTCCGGTTGAATTGCTCCAATTTTAGATCTAGTGTTATGCATCTTCATTTTTCTTTGAATCTCATATTCAAACTTCAATTTTTCTAATATCGTTCAAGGTTCCCAGTGAAAGCACCAATAACCAAAAAAATGGATCAACACCCTGGTTTAAGTTTGAAAGAACCAGCCCTGTTCTAACAGAGCAATATCACAGATCACAGATATAAGAAAAGAACAGTAAAGAAAGAAGACAGAGAATTTTTATAGTGGTTCGGCTGTTAATGGAGCGTACGTCCACTTTATATTTTTCTTATAGACTGATTGTTTTTACAAGATGTGTTTGATTACAAGACTTTGATTATCTCTCAATAGATTGAATCCCCAGAGTTAGAATCCACTGGAGAATCACAGTGAATTCCTTTGGAGATTGTTGCGAGGGAAGCAGAGAGTGAAGAATGTTTCTAGTAGTGCTTCAGCAATCAGTCTGGAGAAGATCCTCTTTGTGTTGCAGGTGGGATGGTATTTATAGAGGTCGGAAGGGGCCTGGGCCAAGCCTGTCTTCATCAGCTCACAGGTAGGCTACATGCGACCTAGAGGGGCTTTGGCTTGCAAAACGAGCCAAAAACCATGGGTCGCTGGTCGTTGGCGACCCATGGCCTATGGGTTGCTGGCGACCCATAAACTTGGTTCGTTTTGCGGGACAAGGCTTACGTCTTTTTGATAGTGTTCCATATCTAGTTTGTTTGATGGTTTGAGCAAAATTATGGGTTGCTGATGATCCAAGCACTTAGGATTTTTCTAAAGTTTTGAATTGGAGATGTTTCCATAGTCTTTTATCATAGTTGTTTGCATAGCATCATTGCACGTTACTCCTTCTTGATAACAATCTACTGGCTGATTGTGCTTTGATTGCTGACCGGACTGAACTGATGCTAGCTTCATGGTTCAGTTGAACTTGGTCATTGCTTTAGTCATATGATTTAGCTCTCATCAACTTCTTTCCTTAGCATTTCGGGTTAAGTTCTAAGCCATTTTGATGTAATGGGGTTGTTCTGTATTCTACAAGATCCCGTTGGGTTAAAAACCCGGATAACATTTGCCCCCTAAAGTATGCCTTTCGAATGAAAGGTTTGCTTTGCTCTAGAACAAGTCATGTTTGATTACATGGTGAAAGAGATTTTCTATGATTTTTGGGGATTTTTCCCAATTGATTTACTAGGGAAAATAAATTATTTTAAAAGTGGGACTTTTCTGCAAATATTGGTTTTGCTTAATGAAAGGGCTTAAATGTTAATCTTCCTTTGATTTAGATCTGATAAATGTGACAGTTATTTTGTAAAGTATTTGAAAAGTTTTAAGACAATCAATTAAAAGAGTACACATAGGCAGGTTAGTTAAAGCAATTACTAAAAATGTGCATGATTTCAGTCTTTAATCAAAAAAGAGGGTTCCGCCTCCTTTAGTAATACCTTTCGACTCCATTGCTTCCGCTCTAACTCGGTCGAAACAAACCTAGCCGAAACCCATCTAGTCGAAACCAATACACATGGTATCACTCGGTTGGTACGTAGTGGATTGGAGGAAAGGCAAAAGCTATGTTGTCGAAAGGAATGCTTCCGATAGGGTCGAAACCCTGTTTGGTTTTCAAAAGTTAAGTCTTTGCTTTGTTTTGCTTAGAGCTTTTGACCCAGTCGAAAACGTATGTTTTTGAAAGATGTTTATAAATAGCTTTTGAAGAAGGTTGCTGTATTATGTTTAAAGTATTAGCTTTTGAATGGGTTCCTTTTGTTTTAAGTGTTTTCGAAAGTAATGGTTTTGACCAAGTCGAAAACCCAGTCGTTATTTTCCCTTCCGAGTGTATTGAAGCCATCAATGCTTTCAAAGGGTTATCTCTGTTTTAACCTAAGCTAAGCCACCTCCTAAATGCTTTCGAAAGGGGTTGAGGGTTCCGAAGGCAATAGGGTTGAAATGGGGCTTCGACGCTACCCTTCGAAGTTTTAACTTAAAGATTTTGAGCTTTTGAATAGGTGGTTCCGACACCATCTACTTTTCCCCAAACAATTCTATAAAGGTTTTGAAAGGTATACTTTCTTATATAACCACTTTGACCCAAAAGATGTTTTAAACCCAATGTTTTCGAAAGGGGTACTTTCACTAGTTTCGAAGCTATTTTCCTAAAGACTATTAAGCAAGGTTTTGATACATTCAAAAGGTATAATTTGGTTTCGAAAGGTTTGATTTATAGAGCTTTGAAAGGTATATACTTAGAGTTTTGAAAAGTGGTTTTCTATGCTTTCGAAGGAGGTCATCCATTGGTTTTGAAAGTGATGTTTTGAGGTTTCAAAACAAATAACCCATTCTTATTTTAAAAGGAAATACCATGGCATAAATAAAGATTTTGAGAGTATTACTTCTTCATATATTTATTCACATTGTAATTTACCCATAACGGTACTTTGGGGAAGGGCAGGATAATTGGTAGGTTGACTTAGTAGTGAATATAACTTATGAAATGACAAAATCTTAATTAAAGGTATTGGCAGGGGCCAATAGGTTCACAGTAAGCCCATGAAAACTATGTAAAGGGAAAGGTATTGGCAGGGGCCAATAGGTTCGTAGTCAGCCCATGAAAACTATGATTTGATATTGGCAGAGGCCAATAGGTTTATAGTTAGCCCACGAAAACTTCATCCGGATTAAGATATTGATAGTTAGTCAATAGGTTCCTAGCAAGCCCATGTAAACTAAGATAAAAGTAAAGATATTGGAGTTACCAATAGGTTCTTAGTGATCCCATGAAAACTATGAAATTGGACAGATAGTCCATAAATATTTAACAGGTTAATAATAACCCTAGAAACTATAGTTGAGACATATAGTCAAAATGAAAGGGGATGGGTAATCTAGATTTGATTTACTTGTTTTGCATATCATCTGTAACATCCCGTATCTAGAGGCCAAAAGCTAAGCGCTACAAATGCTGCAGTCATCCATAATAATAACTTCTGGTGACAAAATACGGCAATGTTAATTGTTTCATAATATCAGAAGCACTTGAATATGAACAAAATCACAGATTTCCAAAAATAACATTTTATTGATTACATTTCAAACAAATTCATATCCAAATTACATAATCCCATATTCATTTCCCAAGTAAAGATTAATTATAATCATTAGAACAATACGTCAAGAGCGACATATGACGATGCCCCCTTGGTTGATCAGAGAAATATAGTCATAACTGACTTAATATATATATATATATATACATAGCGGAAAATAAACAGAATAATCTATAGTCCTAAGTAGCTATTTGTGAGCCACCTTCTCGTCTCCGGAAGCCTTATTCACCAAAATTTCAAAAACATGAAAACGTTAACCCTCAGCCTACTTAAATCAATTTTGAGTACCCGAGAGTTTAAGGGGAAACAAAACTTTGAGTCAGACATAAAGCCTGGTGTGAATAATTCTATTACATCCCGATTTACTGATATTAAGTGAGACCATGCCGCTTAGCGGAACGGGTTTCCCCTCACTAATATCCCTTTCAAAACATATATTTTGCAAATCCTTTCATGCAACCAAACTGGTTAATCAAATTGATATAATAATGATAATAATAGCTAAGTCCTTTAAGCTATAATCATATAACTAATGGACTATCTGTTCAATAGTAATAAATGGACTATTTGTCCGAAACATAATAGCAAGGTCCGTTATGCTAACAAATGGACTATCTATCCATAAAACTGGGCCGACTACCCGCAAATTGGACCAACTGTCCGGATCAAAATGGACTAATTGTTCAAATCATTTTCTTAGAGTTAAATACCCTTTATCTTATTCCTTGAAAACCTTTTCAAAATGATTTAACCTTTTAAATCATATTTATACAAGGAAAATACATTATTAGCTTTACTCTAAGCTATTTTACCATGTTATAATACTTTACTCAAAATAATGTTGATGAATTTTAATGAGGATTAATTATCCTTTCAAAACAAGGTAAAACCCTTTTTAATTTGAAAATACTTAGGCTATATTGCCTATTTAATACATTCGAAACCTTTGTTTAAAACCTTTAAACAACCCTTTCAAAACTGTTGAAGGTAACCCCTTTGAAACCATTGAAAGTAACCCTTTTGAAAGCATTGAAAGCCTTTCCTTCGAAAGCTTCAAAACATTAGACATGCCTCTTTAAAACCTTTAAATATTGCCTTTCGAAAACATAGGAAAACCTTTCCTTTCAATCATTTCAAAACTTTAGGGAACCGCCCCTTTCGAAACTATTCATTAAAACCTTTCGAAAGAGTCAAAACTCAATCCTTTTGAAAGCACTTTGGGTTCAATTTAAAACATGTGGAAACCTTTCGAAACCATTTGAAAATTTACTTCTTCAAAACCTTTGAAAATCATCTCGGTTGAAACCATTTGGATTATGCCTTCAAGTAGAGCAAAAGGATCTGAAACCCATTAAATGCGAAAGCATCTATTTCAAAACCATTTAAAACTATCTCTTTCGAAACCATTTTGGCTTTTACTTCAATCAGAGAAAAAGGGTCTTTAAAACATTTAAGTCGAAAGTATATGTTTCGAAACCATTTCCTAAGTAATGAAGTGATGGTGTCGAAACCATCCCTTCGAAAGCATTGGAGAGGTGGCCGGTTTTTTTTAGAAAACAAAACAACCCTTTCGAAACCATTTGGATCGAAAGGTAGGAGGCGACAGCTAAAGGCTTCAACTAAGTCAAAATCAGTCATTTAAAACAAAAACGCAACCCAATCGAAACCATTCCTTTTAAAACCATTTGACCCAGTCGAAAGCAAACAAGCGCATTTTCCTTTAAAAGCAAAGTAATACTTCAACCTCTTCGGAACCCCTGTTTTCAACTCTATACCTTCCGCCTACACCCACTTCACTACGTACCAGTTAACTGATACCATGTGCATTGGTTTCGATAGTGTCGGAGGCGAAGGTAAGGAGGCGGAACCTGGTGCTGAAAGCGTCGAAATAGTGAAAAACATGTTTATTTTTACTTTTAAACTATATCTTTTGTACCTAACCTGCCTTGTTTGTCTAAATCTGATTGGTTGCCATTTACTTTTTCAAAAAGTGCTGCCGACTTTCCAGAATTAAAAAATATAAATCATCTACAAAAAGCACCTTCTTCTTCCTTAATTATATAAAACATTTAAGTCCCATACCTTAAATAATTTTATATAATCATTAAAACACTTAGGAAAATTCTACAAAAATTCCAGATTTTTTTTAAATTGTTTTCCAACATATAAAAATTTCAGACCCAATTCATTTATTATTTAACCGTAAATAATTTATAATCCAAATTAACAATTTCTTTACTAGAAAATTCATATAAATTCCACATAAATTTAGAAAATTCTGAAAATTGAAACCCATTTCCAAAATAATATTTATGATCTATATAAAAATTGCAAGGCATTAGGGTTTTCACCTTAAAACTTATCATAAATTCAATATAAACAACCATAATTCATCAACAAGTATATATAATCATTCCATCATTCAAAAACATGGCAAATCAAAGCAAAATATTCGGAATTCATCTTAAAACCGAAAATAATAAAACTTTTGAGATGTAAACATTACTCACCTTAGCTTTAGAGATTATAGGTATTGAGATGTGAATGGATTTGATTTGAATTAGCTTTTTCCTTAGATTTCTTCCATTTACTCTTGTTAATGGTGGCCGGCCTTGAGTTTTAATTTTTTTTAATGAAATGAACGTGTAGGGATCCACAGCCTAAGGGAATTGATATAGGAATGGCATCTTTTCTATTTTACACCTCCTCTATTTCATTTTAACTCTTCTTTAATTCATTGTTAAATGTCATGGCTACACCTTAATTGAATATCAAATCTCAATCCCCTAATCAACACATTATTTTATTTAATTTAGCTAATTAAATATTCTAAATAATTTTAGCAAAAAACTAGGGTGTTGGTTCTAATCTATTTGATAACATTAATAAGGGGGGAGACCTATAACATCACTAATTTATTTAATAACATTATTTACGAAATTTAATTAGACAAATTAAATTGAATAATGATGATAAGGGGATTGAGATTTGGATAAAACATATAGGGCCGTGCATAATAATAAAATAAATGGGCTTAATTTGGTTTGCAAGCTAATTAATATACACATGGGCATATTAGTAAATTGCTGCACCTCCTCATACTCACGACTGTACACTTTTGTAATTGCTCATTCCCGTTTCACTTCTCATTTTTCTCAAACGCAAATCAAAAACCTAAATTAGAGCCGGCCATTAACAAGGGAGGAAAAGAGGAAAATTCAATCTAAAGCTAAGGACCAAAGCTAGGAAGGATTAATCAACAACAAATCTCAAATTCCTTATCATATCTAAGGTGAATAAAGTTCATTCGATCTCTATTTCGTGTTATACTCATATATTTTAGGATTTAAGATTAAACCCGTTTTTATGATGTTATGGATGATGATATGCTTGAGCTATATTATGTTTGATTTAAATCAATTCATTTACATATGAAATAGCATGGTTTTAGAGCAAAACCGACTGTTATTGAATTTAGAATGCCATGGAAAAATTATATATTAGGTAAAACATGAATTTAGAGATAGGTTTAAATTTTTATAATTTTTCAAGCTATGGGAAATTTATTATGATTTTATAAAGGAAAATATGATATATTTGGGTTTAAAATTTATTTCGAGTGTTTGTACCAAAATTGCGCACAACACTCTTCGGAAGTCTTTGAAGAGATAAAGTGAAGAAATTAAATGAAAAAAGAGGAATTATCTAACAAAAACTCCAAATCTCAGAGATGAAAATAATTAAAATGCAAGGAGACGCAAGAATTTAGAGTGGTTCAGCGTATTGCCTACGTCCATTATAAAGTAGTTTGCTTTATTGATCTTTCTTTGATGTTTACAATTGATTTCAGCAAATTACAGTGAATAACAATGGTTTGCAGCAGTGAAATTCGTTGGTAGCAGCAGCAATGGAGTTCAGATCTGGATCCGGTGGAGTTTGGGCGTTGGCAATCTCAAAGAGGAAGAAGAACCCCTTTTCTTTTGACTTTGGGAGTCTATTTATAGGTGTAGGAGGCTGATATTTCGCTCAGATCTGGGGAGACCCTCTCTGGCACCTGACCAGGCCCGCGCGCCTAAGCCCGTGAAGTTTCGGTCTGATCCGTGATCGATACGAACATATTTCGTATCGATCAAGATTTCATCCAATGGAGTCGAAATTTGGCGTGGACATTCTTTAGCATGCACGTAGTCTTCTGTGAAAATTTCATAGCATTTGGACTTGTAGATTAGGAGATATGATCGATACGAAATGAGACTCTCGGTTGGCTGTTTCGTTCAACTCGCTCTGTTCGACTCGCTTCCGTTCGACTCGGTGACGTGGCGCTTGAGTCTTTGGATCACTCTGCCTTTGATGCTGTTTTGATCGAGTCGAAGTGTGCATTGATTGAACGAGTCGAAGTGTGCATCGATAGAGCGATCGAAGTGTGCATTGATAGAGCGAGTCGAAGTGTGCATTGATTGAGCGAGTCGAAGTGTGCATTGATAGAGCGAGTCGAAGTGTGCATTGATAGAGCGAGTCGAAGTGGAGCGTCCTGAGAGATTCGAACAGTGGCTTTGCCAATGGAGTCGAAGTTGATGGAGTCGAACAGTGGTTCGAACGGAGCGAGTCGAAGTAGGCATCTGATGGTTGCGAAGCGAGTCAAAGTAGTCGCTTCTGATGGTTGCAAAGCGAGTCGAAGTTGTTACTTCTGATGGTTGCGAAGCGAGTCGAAGGAGTCACTTCTGATGGTTGCGAAGTGAGTCGAAGGGGTCACTTCTGATGGTTGCGAAGCGGGTCGAAGGAGTCACTTCTGATGGTTGCGAAGCGAGTCGAAGGGGTCACTTCTGATGGTTGCGAAGCAAGTCGAAGGAGTCACTTCTGATGGTTGTGAAGCGAGTCGAAGGAGTCACTTCTGATGGTTGCGAAGCGAGTCGAAGGAAGCGAGTCGAAGTTGGCTTCCCTGATGGATTCGAACTGAGTGATTCGACCGGTGGTTGGTTTTTATCCAATTTTGTATCATTCATAACTTGAGCATACGAACTCGGATTGACTTGAGATTTGGAACATTGACTCTCATAGCTTAGCTTGTCATGTCATACCAATTTTGGCTCGATCCAGACTCGGACAAAATCCGTCGATATCCATAGTGAGCCTGTGTATAACTGATCTCTAGGACGGGCTGTCATTGGTTACTAGTCAATTCCTTGGTGTCACGGCCTTGCCAAAAGGCGGGATTACATTTGCCCCCTAAAGTACGTCTTGTGAAAACATGATGTGCTCTGAAGTGCTGCAATCTTCATTCTGAATAGGTATCGTCTTTTCGATGAAAGCTGTAATCTTCGACTGTTTTTCTTGATAATGTAAGTTGTTGACGGTCAACTGCTGTACCCTGTATTGTTGCGACTGATTGCTGTATGCTAGTGGTTAGCCGTCTGTTGTTGTAATTGTTATCAAATGAGTTTCCAATTCCTGTAAATCTGGAACACTGAATATTAGCCTGTCATACATGCATATATGTTAACCTGACTCTCGTTGACGTTTGTACATTCACGAGTCCTTGTCGGTTTATTTTATATTGAATTCCATATCGATCCTCTCCTGAACCGACGTGAAATTCGTGGTAACAATGCTCGATGGTTGTTTTTAAATGTTCCTTCGTAACGACCCTCTCCTGAATCGATGTGAAGGGTTAAAATATCTAAGACGATTTTTATTGAATTTATGGATACGGAGTAAGTATTTCGACTCGATGGAGTTGGCCTCTGGAAGCCATGATTTGATGGATTCAAACTGCTTGTTCGACTCGGTCTTGGATTTGAACTGCATAGGAGTCGGAGTCGAAATGCACAGGAGATGGAGGAGCGAGTCGAAATGCACAGGAGACGGAGGAGCGAGTCGAAATGCACAGGAGACGGAGGAGCGAGTCGAAATGCATAGGAGATGGAGGAGCGAGTCGAAATGCACAGGAGATGGAGGAGCGATTCGAAATGATGGCTTGTATTGCTGCATCGGAGACGGAGTCGAAGACAAGCGATACGAAGGGGAGCTTCTTATCGACACACTGGAGAGGGAGTCGAAACGCATGTTCGAACCCACCGGGATACGAATCGTTTATTCCTTTTGCTTTCGAGTTCATATAAATACTTTGTACTTAGCCGTTTTTTCACTTTTTACCTACCGCTTTCCTTCCTTGCCTTCGTATCGCTCAGAAACTCGAGAAGAAAGAAGAAACATTCTTGCCTTCGAACTGATTCATACCTTCAATCATTTGAACTAACTGACGATCTAGGTAATCCAATAAGCGAATCCACGCGTAAACGATGAGACTCGGGTTTTTAACACCAAATCAATCAGAGTTGTGATCGATCGAAAATTCCTTGGCCTCAGCTTCACGTCGATCTGGAGTAGGGGTTTCGAGATGATGAGGCGGAGGCCTTCGTATCGATCGATGGTGGAGCTTTGCATCGAATCGAATGCTTTGAATACATTGATCGATACGAAGGGGTTGCGTCTGATCGACTCGAAATGATGGCCTTGGATCGAGTCGAAGTGGAATGCCTTAGAACGAGTCGAAATGGAGTGCCTTGGAACGAGTCGAAATGGAACGTCTTGGAATGAGTCGAAATGGAATGCCTTGGAACAAGTCGAAATGGACTGCCCTGGAACGAGTTGAAATGCGCAGCCCTCTCGGATGGATTCGAACTGGAGGTTTTTAATCGAGTCGAAGTGTTGCACTCCGATCAATTCGAAATCCTCAGCCCCTTGATCGAGTCGAACTTGCATGCCAATCTTCTGACCGAGTCTAACTCGTATGCAAATGACCATGATCTATCAATGCGAACACGGCCCTTGAGAGCATTACGAATTGAACATTAAATAATCTGAAACTTCCTGCATATTTGAACAATTGAATCCGACGAGCTTCAAACTCGCATACTGGACTTAATTGTTTTACCGCATATCTGATTGCCTATCGAAGCTCGTCGATGAAACTAGAACTTATCAAAATGATAACAAATTTTAATTTGGAATGATAGTTAATAGCTGGATGGCACGGTTGTGACGGTCAGTGATGACGGTCCTTCCGACTGAATTCCGAAGTCTCGTCGTTTACATGCTTTCTTTAATCCTGTAGATCCTCTCATATGATATAGAGTACTGCACTGCACCACACACACTCACACACTTTACACTGGGGGATGCACGAGCGTTATTGCCTGTTTAACAATGATTTTTCATGAGCTAGCTATTCATGGAACCCTCAAGTTCACAGCAGCAAGAACTCCCAAGCTCTATTCCTCTATCCATCGAGATACCGGTTATTGAAGCCGAAGTTATAGATCCAGCTCCGGACGATCGTCCGGGTGCCGGGTTCATTTGTAATCTGCAAGATTCAGTGCCATCGGGTATCTCCGAAGATATGCTAGGATGGATTTGCTTAAGGCACGGTTTGTCGCTCGACGACGTGCTACTTCCTGGGCCAAATGACAGGCCGCACGATCCCCCAGAGGGGTTTACTGCTTTTAACCGTCAAGCTTGCACAGCGGGGACACTCCCTCCCTTCAACCAATATATAAGGGAGATGTTATCGTTTCTCGGCATAGCTCCATCTTAGCTACATCCCAACGGGTATGCCTTGTTGAACAAAACCTTTGTCCTGTTTATGGTGATCCACTTTCGACCGCCGAAGCCGATCGAAATCAAATATTTATTCAACGTCAAGAGCCATGGAGACAGCCCTTCTTTCACCTTCCTAGAAGCGGTCAGAAACTGCCACATTGTACTGGGCTCCTGGGGAAGGCTAATTTATTATAAAACTGAATGGTTCTACGTTCGGTGCCCCCCTGGATTTGCTAGGCGGTGGTTGGATAGACGTAAGTGTTGCCATTTCTCTCTTGAATCATTGAGATATTAGTAACTATCTTCAAAACTGACATACTTTTCCTTTTTTATAGCTGCAATCTCTCGACCTGACGGTGCATAATTTAGAGAGCTAGTTTGGATCCTCCAAGCGTTTCCAAGCGAAGAGAGGCATATCGACTTGGTTCTGTCTGATAGAAATTTAAGGACTGTTAGGCTGATAGAACGGAGGCAGAGCATACAGCTGGAAGGGATACATAGAGTGGTCCCGAAGAAACGGGTGAAGCGTAAAGCGCCTGCAGTCGTGATAGCCGAAGAAGTTGATCCAGAAAGAACACCTACCGATACCGAGCTTCCAGCTGGGCCTTCTACCGATGTCCAGGATTCGGGAGGAAGAAGAAAAGGCAAGGCTGCTGCTCACAAACGCTCTAAGTCTGAGAGATTTAAATCCGTGGTTGTGTCCTTGCCCGTTCTGAGGATTAGAATTTCAGAGGCTCCTCCCCCGTAAGTAGAGAATCCCTTTGCAGGGATTGTCGATATTCCGATTCCGGATTTTGTGTCGTCTCCACACGACGCTGGGATGGAGGAGCTTGATAGTGCTCTTGAACTGAGAGGGTTGCTTGCTATGTGCGGCCGACATATCCGGTTGGTCGGGGGGTTGCACATGCATACACTTCACTACACTACATGATTCACAACTGTAAATCGTCCAACTTAGGAAATCATTAACTCTTCTTTCGTTTTTCATTTTCATGTACTATGTTTGGAAGGGGATCGATGCTCGGGAATCTCCGCTCGGCCCGAAAGGCCTCTTCTTATTACGATTCCCGCAAGAGGGATTCAGACAGGGATCGCGATCGCGAGTATTCTAATCAGGATAGGTATGGGAGTGATAGGGACAGGGAATACAGACATCGGTCTAGATCACGCTCTCCTCCTCCTAGACTTTCGTCTCCACCCCCTATTTTTGTTCCACATCCACTGGAGCCTCCTCGTCACAGGCCATCTTCTCATGCTTCTAGATCTGAGACACATCTCCAGAGGGTTGAGACCACGGCTTCCATAATTGCAGAGCAGGTCCCAACTGAACCCACAGGAGAAGGGGCCCTTAAGCTGGCTCAGATGAGGAAAGACTTTCCGAACATTTCCTTTGATGGCTATGTCTTCCCGCCACACTTAAAAAGAATTCCGTCTGGAGTGGAGAACACGATGCATGAGTACGTTCATGACATCTACACCCAGTACAGAGAATGGGTAAAGGCTGCGGAGAAAGCTTCTAAGGTGGCCTTTGAGCGAGCTAAAGCGCTTGAGAAACTGGAGACCGAACTCGCTCAAAGGGACCGAATTATACAAGTGCTTACTGCTGAGGCCGAGTCTTCTTGGAAATCGGAGATTGAGGCCACCAAAAAAGCCGATGAAGCGAAGGCGGAAATGGAGAGGTTGGGGCAGACACATGTTGCACTGGTGGAGGAGATGGGCCACCGGAACACCAAAGTCACCGTCGAGCGGGATGCGGCTGTTAAGGAACTCAATGAGCTCAAGGCCAAATTCGCCGACATGGCCAAGGAAAAAAATGATGCGAACACCGTAGCCCAGGAGGCGTGCGAACAAGCTGTTCTGCTCAGGGGTGAACGGGATGCGGCTGTGGCTAATGTCCAGAAGGTGGAGACTAAGGTCGAGGAGAGGGTGAAGTTGGCCGAGTCCAGGCTAGAGGCTGACATCGAAGACCTTCTCCTTGTTTACAATGCTAATGTACTGAGGCACAGGGTTCTAGCCTGGCTCGATGATTTTTTGACGCATCTCTACAATGCTTGGAGCCGATTGGTTGAGGAAGAGAAGGAGGCGCATCAGGGCGAGTCCGTGGATGAATTTGAACTCGAGAATCGCATTCTGACTGAAGATGAGAAGAAAATTCTCCACGAGTCAATGATTCTGCATGAGAAGGAAAAACATGGCGCCCAACGCTTTGAAGTGGGAGAGGGTTCTGGAGTTGACCACCATGAAGCAAGGCTTGAAGTTCCATCATCAACCCAGCCTGAATCCTCATCTGCGGTTGATCCCCAGGCCGTTCCTGCTTACAATCCAGATCAGCCACAGATGTCTCCAACTGCAGCGCAAGTCACCGATGCCGCTCTGCCACCTACAAGTCAAATTGAGGAAGGTATTCTAAACATTCCACATATCTTTCTTAAGTCGAAATCTTCGATCGAGTTAAGTTCTAACAGTTCTCTTATTCTTTGTCCAGTGATCGATGCTGCACCGACCATGCCTCCTGCTATTCAAGAATCACATCAAACGCAGGGGGATATCGTGACCGAAGCAATCACCGTGAGTACAGCTGCTCCACTTGACGACATGCAGGGGAGTACGATTATGTTTGATGAGCAGTTGATGGATGAACTCTTTCGCCGTCACGGCGATCCCCTTGCTGACTTGTCATCTGTCATGGGTGGAACTGATCCTGCTACAAGCTCTTTAATGCCAACTGCTGATGCCCCCAACGGGGTCGAGCAATAACTGAAGAGGAGATGTTTGCTCAAATCGATGCTGAAATGGCAGCAGCGGCTCATGGTGGCAGTTTCGGAGGTGGGATGGCAACACCGGGACCTGCTCCGCTTAGCATGATTTCTCCTAGTGGTACTGTCTTCATTACCAACGTGCCCATTCCACCTTCTGTACTTGATCTTGTTCCTCCGACTCCGCCCGCAGGGAGCATTCCTATCCACTCGAGTTCGGAGGAGGATGTTGATATAATGCCCTCGCCTGAAGACCAACCGCCGAAAAGCAAAGGCTCGAAGAGGAAGATTAGCGATGGCTCCAGCGGGTCTACACCGAGAAGGAAGCCAAGGAAGAAGAAAGATTAAACATGCTTCCCTGGTTTACTTTGACTTGCATTTTGTTAGCTGTGTATAGATGCGGGTTCAGCCCCTGCTAGTAGGAGTTTTTGGGAACTTGTACACGAACTTCTTTTATAAACAATAGAAATGAAACTTCTCTTTTTTGGCTTCTTTCCTGTCATTGTGTATTTGTCCAAGTGTTTCAATATCTGAAGTGTACTTGTGAAGTTTTAGTTTTCGAATCAAGTTTGTTTTTGTTTGCCAAGTTCGAAAACTATGGACATGGTTTGCGACTGGGAAGCGAGTTGAATTTTGACGTCGCATTGCTTCAGCCGATGGTTGATGCTTAAGTCTTGTCCCCCAGTCTTGGTGGTGTGTGGTAAAACATCAGTCAGCGATCGCTCTTTTCTTATAGCATGTCGAGTCTAGTGCCACTGAGTGGGTGTTTGAGACAAACGGAGATTGAGCGGTTCATTCAGGCTTGTCCGATCGTCGACGATCATATCCGCGCTCCGGGGATTCTCATTCGTTTACTGGCGGTTGGTCATGCCGGCTTAAGTTTCAATCATATGTCCGCGATCTGGGGACTTGGCATTGATGTTTATACTCCGACTCGCGCTCTGGGAGTTTGGAGTCGATATCTATACTCCGATTCATGCTTCGGGAACTTGAAGTTGGTGTACATGCTCTATTTCACGCTTTTGGAACCCGGAGTCGATGTCGGTGCTCCGACTTGCACCCTGGGAGTTCAGAGTTGTCGTTTATACTCCAAATCGCGCTCTGGGAATTTGGGGTCGATGCTTATACTCCGGTTCGCACTCTGGGAACTCGGAGTTGATGTTTATACTCCGACTCGCGCTCTGGGAGTTTGGAGTTATTATTTATACTCCGCTTCGCACTCTGGGAATACGGAGTTGATGTTTATACTCCGGTTCGCACTCAGGGAACTCGGAGTTGATGTTTATACTCCGAATCGTGCTCTGGGAGTTCTGAGTTGATGTTTATACTCTGCTTCACACTCTGGGAAATAGGAGTTGATGTTTATACTCCGCTTCGCACTTTGGGAATACGGAGTTGATGTTTATACTCTGACTCGCGCTCTGGGAGTTCGGAGTTGATGTTTATACTCCGACTCGCGCTCTGGGAGTTCGGAGTTGATGTTTATACTCCGCTTCGCACTCTGGGAACTCGGAGTTGATGTTTATAATCTGCTTCGCACTCTGGGAATACAGAGTTGATGTTTATACTCCGCTTCGCACTCTGGGAATACGGAGTTGATGTTTATACTCCGGTTCGTACTCTGGGAACTCGGAGTTGATGTTTATGCTCCGACTCGCGCTTTGGGAGTTCGGAGTTGATGTTTATACTCCGCTTCGAACTCTGGGAACTCGGAGTTGATGTTTATACTCCGCTTCGCACTCTGGGAATACGAAGTTGATGTTTATACTCCGACTCATGCTCTGGGAGTTCTGAGTTGATGTTTATACTCCAGTTCGCACTCTGGGGACTCAGAGTTGATGAAGGATTGTCGTGTATCAATCCTTTTTTGACTTTGATGTGATGGCTTGTGCCCGAGCTCGGGTTTCACTTAGCGAGTGATTGGTTGCATCGCAGTAACTCTCTATTTGAATAAATTCCACCATATGGTGAAACTTAGCTCTCCGTGCATAGTGATGGTCATATGAAGCATTTCAAGTAAATCACAGCTCCGGCTCGAAGAGATTGCATTTTATTGCTGAAATAAGAAAGTACGGCAAAGTCAGTTGCCTTATTACAAGTTCTAATTTCGAAATGCAGAAACAAATTGCAAAAAAGAAAAGTAAACTAAATGGATAAAGATAGCCTGTCATGTGTAATAGCGGCAAAGGCTCTCGCTATTCCAAGCCCTTGGTAGAGTAAGACCGTCGACGGTTGATAACTTGAATGTGCCATCTCCGAGCCTTCGTTCAATAACATACGGTCCTTCCCATGTCGGCTTCATGTGCGAAGGAACCGGATAGACTCTTTTTAAGACGAGATTGCCTAGTTTGAAGGTTTGCGGACGGACCATGGCGTTGTACAATCGGGCGACTCGACTTTGATGCGCAGCTGCCCTCAAATCAGCCTCTTCATGCTTCTCGTCGAGTAGATCGAGAGATTCAGCAAGTAATATAGCATTTGTCTTCGGATCATAGTATGTCACACGATGAGAAGGTACTTCTAGTTCGACTGGAATAACGGCTCCTGAACCGTAAGAGAGAGAGAATGGAGTGTGGCCGGTCGTGGTCTTGTGGGTTGTTCGGTAAGCCCATAGAGCCATAGGAAGTTCATCGACCCACTTGCCCCCGACCTTTTCCAGTCGTTTTTTAAGAATGGACTTTATAACCTTATTAACCGCTTCGACCTATCGGTTCGCTTAAGGGTCTGCAACTACAGAGAATTTCTGTTGGATGTGAAATCGTTTGCAGAAATCTTTAAATTCAGTACTGTCGAATTGGGTTCCGTTGTCCGTAATAATGGTGTGTGGGAGACCGAATCGACAGATGATGTTGCGAACTATGAAGTTGATTACTTTATTCGTTGTTATGGTAGCAAGAGCTTCGGCTTCAGCCCATTTTGTAAAGTAATCAACTGTGACAATGACGTATTTCGCACCACCTTTTGCCAGAGGTAGAGCTCCAATGATGTCGATGCCCCACATTGCAAACGACCATGGGCTGACCATTTGCGTTATCTCGGTAGGAGGAGCTCAGGAATCCAGGCATACTTCTGGTACCTATCACACTTCTTTGCATAGTTCGACGCATCGCGAATCACGGTCGGCCAGTAGTATCCATAGCGAAGTATTTTCTTGGCAAGTGCTTGCCCCCCGGTGTGATCGCCACATTCTCCCTCGTGCACATCGTGCAATACTTGTTTAATTTCATTGTGGGCGATACACTGGAGTAGAGGGACTGAGTACCCCCTTCTGTACATGAGTCCATTCTGGATGGTAAATCATGAGGCCTTTCGAAGGACTTGTCTCTTTTCACTCCTACGCTCTGGCAGGGTTCCGTGCTCAATGTAGTTTCTGAGTGGGGTCATCCATGAATCCTTTTCGGGAACGGTTTCACACACCTAGTTTATTTCTGTCCGGTCGATGCTTGGGGAAGATAGCGTTTCTACGTGAACGAGTCCCATTAGCTGAGCTTCACCTGTGCTGGCTAGCTTTGCCAATGAATCGGCCTTTTGGTTGCGCTCCCGAGGTATACAATAGATGGCGTAGTAATCGAACTGATTCAGTACTTCCTGAACTCGAGCTAAGTAAGCAGCCAACCTTCGATCTCTTGCCTGATACTCTCCCCATACTTGACACACAATCAATTGTGGGTCACAATAAATTTCCACTGCGATAATTCTCAAATCTCTAGCAAGTTTTTAGCCAGCTAAGAGGGTTTCGTATTCAGCTTCATTATTAGTCGCATGAAAATCGAACTACATAGCATAGCATATGGATCGGCCTTCGGGGGTTTCGAGTACAACACCGGCGCTCGAACACCGGTCGTTCGATGCACCATCAGTATACAGCTTCCAGACGAATTCGGGGGATTTACTGGTTTCAGGCAAGTCCTCTGGAATGGTAAATTCAACTATGAAATCAACGAGGACTTGTCCTTGGATTGCTCGTCTTGGAGTGTAAGTGATATCAAACTGACTCAGTTCGATGTTCCACTTGAGTAACCTACCAGACGTCTTAGGCTTGAAAAGACCTGTCGTAACAGTTGGTCGGTGTAAACAACTATGGGATGTGCCTGGAAATACGGTCGGAGTTTTCTTGATGTAATTACAAGGCAGTAGGCCAACTTTTCTAGCTTTGGATAGTTCCTTTCAGCCCCAGTCAATCGTTTGCTGACGTAGTATCCTGGTTTTTGTATCCCGTCTTCTTCTCGAACCAAGGCAGCGCTGATAGTGTTTTCTAATATCGCCAAGTATGTATACAACTTCTCATGATCAATAGGCTTTGACAGTATTGGTGGTGTGGATAGATGTTGAACTAGTTCTTGGAAAGCACCCTCACACTCTGTGGTCCATTCAAAGTTTCGTTTCCCTTTTCGGATCAGATCGAATAAGGGAATGCATTTGTTAGTGGACTTTAAAATGAATATGCTCAATGCTGCTACCTTTCCATTAAGACTCTGGACTTGCTTTATAGTCTTGGGAGTTTCAAGATTTCCGATTGCCCAAATCTTTTCAGGATTAGCTTCGATTCCCCGGGCGTTAACGATGAACCCAAGGAACTTTCCGGATGCAACTCCAAAGTGACATTTCAGTGGGTTGAGCTTCATTTTGTATTCTCGGAGTATGTTGAACATAGTTTCCAGGTCTTTAACATGGTCGGTGGAGAGTCGTGATTTCACAAGCATGTCGTCTACATATACTTCCATTGTTTTCCCGATTTGATTGGCAAACATCCGATTGACCAATCGTTGATAAGTAGCCCCGGCATTCTTGAGTCCGAATGGCATAACCTTGTAACAATAAAGTCCCAGATTGGTTATGAAGCTGGTATGTTCTTGATCGGGTAAATGCATCGGTATCTGATTGTAGCCTGAATACGCTTCCATGAAGGATAAGAGTTCATGCCCAGCCGTCGAATCTACTAGCTGATCAATTCTGGGAAGCGAGAAACTGTCTTTGGGGCATGCTTTATTCAGATCGGAATAATCGACACATGTTCTCCACTTCCTGTTTGGCTTTCGGACGAGCATGGGTTTTGACACCCATTCGGGATATAGAGCGTCCCGAATGAACTCGTTCGCTTTAAGCTTTTCTACTTCTTCTTTAAGGGCGGCAGATCTCTCTGGATCCATACCACGCCTTTTTTGTTTGACCGGGACATGTCGCGGGTCAATGTTCAGGGTGTGGCTCACGATGTCTGGCGAGATACCACACATATCGGAATGTGTCCAGGCAAATACGTCCAGATTTGCCCGCAGAAATCCAACCAATTCCTCTTGAGTTTGCTGGCCTAGCTGAGATCCAATCTTTATCATTTTCGAATCATCGTCATTGTCAACTGGGACATCAATCGTCAGTTCGGCCGGGGATGCTTGACTTTCTTTAGATTCTCCTTCGTCTTCAGTCTCTCTCGGGTCAAGATCCTTGAGGAATTGGTTGGGGTGCCCGGGCCTGGGCCCGGGCGTTAATTGTCAATTGTCGGCAAAACGGACGCAGAGAGATTCCTCCACGCCCTTTCCTTTCTCCTTTCGCTGCGCCTCCCACAGCTCAGCAACATAGCAGGCTCTGGCAATAGCCTGATCTCCCTGAATGATTTCTATTCCATGATCAGTGGGAAACTTTAAAGTCAAACACCATGGGGCGATGGCTGCCTTGAATTCAGCGAGGGCCGGTTGGCCCAAGAAAGGATTGTAAGGGGAGTCTATGTCCAAAACAATGAACTGCAACATCCGCACTCTCCGACGTTCTCCAACTCCCAACTCTACTGGCAGTTCCACCATTCCAGTGGGTATAGTAGCACTTCCGTTGAAACCATGGACTCGGGATTGACAAGGCTTCAAGTTTGTGGCTTTCATTTTCATTTGATCATAAGCTCGTTTGAACAAAATATTCACAAAGCTTCCGCTGTCAACTAAGATCCTCTTCATCCAAGCAGGACCTACTTGTGCTGAGATGACCAGTGGATCGATAGTGGGGGCTTCGACTTTGTCAGCCTCTCTGTTCCTGAACATGATGTCATCTGCCATCGTTTTCTGTTGCTTGGCCGGAGCCCCTTCATCAAAACTACTACAACACTTGAAGTCCGCATGCCTGATAGAACTGGCATACGACTCCATTTCCTTCCATCTTCGATCTGCTGGGTGAGGACCACCACTTATTGTATTGATGACCAACCTCCCGCCTGCACGAGCGGGTTCCTCCTGTCTTTCCTGATTTGGCACACGATTCTGATTTGATGGGCCCGCACCACCAGACTGCGGAGCCCGCACATACTTATCCAACTTCCGCTCACGTATCAGTTTTTCAATGAGGTCTTGTAAGTTACGACACTCATTGGTGTTGTGGCCATAACTCTCATGGAATCTACAGGATTTTCCTGTTTGGATTTGTCTCTCAGTCGGTGGTTTTGGGGCAGGTTTCTTGTATTGCATGGTATTACAGGTCTGCAAATATACATTTTCCAACGACGTGTTCAATGGAGTGTAAGTGTCGTACATGGAAGCTCTACGCCGTGGACCACGATTCTGATCGCGTTTTTTGCTTTGATTTCCATTGTCCCTTTGCTGGTTCTGTTTATTTTGTGCGTTCAACTGAGCTTTCCCAGAACTATCTCCGGACTGTTTAACAGTGATGTTACTTTGGATTCTTTCGATGTTGGGCCCTGCGTCATCCTGCTTCCTAGACTGTTTCGCATCCTCCCTTCTCAAGAATTAGGCTGCCTTGGAATAGAAATGGTCCAACGACGCAGGTGGTTTTCCGGCTAACCAATTTCTGAACTCGGAATCAGCATCAATCCTTTTAGTCAGTGCCATCACGATAGAGTTATCATTAGGATTGCTTATTTCTGCACACGCAGCATGGAATCGCTCCAAGTAATGTCTAAGTGTTTCTCCGGGAGCTTGTGTAACACTAGACAGAGTGTTAACGTCCTTAGGCCTCGCCACGTGCATACAGAATTATTCGAGAAACTTGGTGGCCATCTGGTCAAAGTTAGAGATGGATCGTGGTGGAAAACGAGTGAACCACATGGTAGTGATGCCCCCTAGGGAAATGGGGAAACTACGGCACTTTACTGCGTCATCAGCTCTCGCAGCTTTCATCAGCCATTCGTATTTCAGGACGTGTTGATTGGGATCAGAACTTCCTTCATAAACTGGCAAAGCTGGCATCCTGAAGTGCCGAGGTGGTTCAGCATATAATACATCATCGGTGAAAGGGGTATGACTCTGGTAGATTCCCCAGTCGTCATTACTGAGACCCTGACTTTCACGGATCATTTGACGAATCATCACCGGTATATCTGGTATCCGGGTACTAGGAGCATGCTGAACCAAGGTGTGGTCGGGTTCCACAACGCGAGCCTGGAACGGACGCGGTCGACGGTTCGTGCCTCGCCTCCTTGGTTCAACATCCTCAGGGACATAAGGCTCAGGAGTCTGTTCCCGTTGGTTACGTCGAAGATCAGCTTGGTTTCCCGCATCTCCTCCTCATTCGGTTGTGGTGGTAGTAGCAATGTTGCCCGTGACATGATAAGGAGCAGCACCTCCTCGGAATGAAGGTCCTGTATGATGACTAGTGGATGGTCCAGTTCTGGGTTGTCCAAGATTCGAAGTAGGTTGGTGTCCCGTGGCTTGGGTGTATCTTACACCTAGCCGTGGACGTGTGGATCTGGTTTGGCCATCGGAGGAGGCTGAACTTTATGTGGAAGAATAGGAACCATGGTCTCTTTTGGATCTTCTTCGCCTTTGGCGATTTAGCTGGTTGGTCAACTCTACATTGGCGCGCAGTTGTTCAGTTAGCTGTTGTCGACTCTGGGTCAATTCTTGGAACAACGTCTGGAACTCTTGTCTGCTAATCGGACCTGTTGGATCTGAAGGTCCGGCGGCATCTTGGTTTGATGGAGGCAATTACACGGGATTCTGCCTGTCCTATCCTCCTTGATCAGCAGCTGTAGAGGTAGTCCGTGTACTTACCATGGTGAGGTTATGAAAGTCATTTCCTAGATCTGATGTAAATCTGAATAGAATGGAAGGGCTTCAAAGTTCTAGATCTGGATCTTCTTCTTGGATTTATGTACTCCGATATAGATAGGGGATCCAAAGTGCAGGAGAAAATTTGAGGGTTTTCTCAATGAAAGCACCAAAGTGTTTGTACCAAAATTGGGCACAACACTCTTCGAAAGTCTTTGAAGAGATAAAGTGAAGAAATTAAATGAAAAAAGAGGAATTATCTAACAAAAACTCCAAATCTCAGAGATGAAAATAATTAAAATGCAAGGAGACGCAAGAATTTAGAGTGGTTCGGCGTATTGCCTACGTCCACTATGAAGTAGTTTGCTTTATTGATCTTTTTTGATGTTTACAATTGATTTCAGCAAATTACAGCGAACAACAATGATTTGCAGCAGTGAAATTCGTTGGTAGCAGCAGCAATGGAGTTCAGATCTGGATCCGGCAGAGTTTGGGCGTTGGCGATCTCAAAGAGGAAGAAGAACCCCTTTTCTTTTGACTTTGGAATCTATTTATAGGTGTAGGAGGCTGATATTTCGCTCAGATCTCAGGAGACCCTCTCTGGCACCTGACCAGGCCCGCGCGCCCAAGCCCGTGAAGTTTCGGTCCGATCCGTGATCGATACGAACAGATTTCATATCGATCAAGATTTCATCCAATGGAGTCGAAATTTGGCATGGACATTCTTTAGCATGCACGTAGTCTTCTCTGAAAATTTCATAGCATTTGGACTTGTAGATTAGGAGATATGATCGATACGAAATGAGATTCTCGGTTGGCTGTTTCGTTCGACTCGCTCTGTTCGACTCGCTTCCGTTTGACTCGGTGACGTGGCACTTGAGTCTTTGAATCACTCTGCCTTTGATGATGTTTTGATCGAGTCGAAGTGTGCATTGATTGAGCGAGTCGAAGTGTGCATCGATAGAGCGATCGAAGTGTGCATTGATAGAGCGAGTCGAAGTGGAGCGTCCTGAGAAATTCGAACAGTGGCTTCGCCAATGGAGTCAAAGTTGATGGAGTCAAACAGTGGTTCGAATGGAGCGAGTCGAAGTAGGCATCTGATGGTTGCGAAGTGAGTCGAAGTAGTCGCTTCTGATGGTTTTGAAGTGAGTCGAAGTTGTTACTTCTGATGGTTGCGAAGCAAGTCGAAGGAGTCACTTCTGATGGTTGCGAAGCGAGTAGAAGGGGTCACTTCTGATGGTTGCGAAGTGAGTCGAAGGAGTCACTTCTGATGGTTGCGAAGCGAGTTGAAGGAGTCACTTCTGATGGTTGCGAAGCGAGTCGAAGTTGGCTTCCCTGATGGATTTGAACTGAGTGATTCGACTGGTGGTTGGTTTTTATCCAATTTTGTATCGTTCATAACTAGAGCATATGAACTCGGATTGACTTGAGATTTGGAACGTTGACTCTCATAGCTTAGCTTGTCATGTCATACCAATTTTGGCTCGATCCGGACTCGGACAAAATCCATCGATATCTGTAGTGAGCCTGTGTATAACTGATCTCTAGGACGGGCCGTCATTGGTTACTAGTCAATTCCTTGGTGTCACGGCCTTACCAAAAGGCGGGATAACATCGAGTATTTCAGGATGAAATTGGGTCAAAAAATTTAATTTGTCTGATTACATAGTGAAAGAGATTTTCTATGATTTTTGGGGATTTTTCCCACTTGATTTACTAGGGAAAATAAATTATTTTAAAATTCGAACTTTTTTGCAAATATTGGTTTTGCTTAATGGAAGGGCTTAAACGTTAATCTTTCTTTGATTTAGATCTGATAAATGCGGCAGTTATTTTGTAAAGTATTTGAAAAGTTTTAAGAAAACCAATTAAAAGAGTACACATAGGCAGGTTAGTTAAAGCAATTACTAAAAATGTGCATGATTTCAGCCTTTAATCAAAAAAGAGGGTTCCACCTCCTTTAGTAATACCTTTCGACTCCATTGCTTCCACTCTAACTTAGTCGAAACTAACCCAGCCAAAACCCATCTAGTCGAAACCAATACACATGGTATCACTCGATTGGAGGAAAGGCGGAAGCTATGGTGTCGAAAGGAATGCTTCCGATAAGGTCGAAACCCTGTTTAGTTTTCAAAAGTAAAGTCTTTGCTTTTTTTGCTTAGAGCTTTCGACCCAGTCGAAAACGTATGTTTTCGAAAGGAGTTTATAAATAGCTTTTGAAGAAGGTTACCGTATTATGTTTAAAGTATTAGCTTTCGAATGGGTTCCTTTTGTTTTAAGTGTTTTCGAAAGTATTGGTTTCGACCAAGTCGAAACTCAGCCACTATTTTCCCTTCCGAGTGTATTGAAGCCATTAATGCTTTCAAAGGGTTATCTCTGTTTTAACCTAAGCTAAGCCACTTCCTAAATGTTTTCGAAAGGGGTTGAGGGTTCCGAAGGCAAAGGGGCCAAAAGTGGGCTTCGACGCTACCCTTCGAAGTTTTAACTTAAAGATTTTGTGCTTTCGAATAGGTGGTCCCGACACCATCCACTTTTCTCAAAACAATTCTATAAAGTTTCGAAAGAGATACTTTCGTATATAACCACTTTGACCCAAAAGATGTTTTAAACCCAATGTTTTCGGAAGGGGTACTTTCATTAGTTTCGAAGCTATTTTCCTAAAGACTATTAAGCAAGGTTTTGATACACTCGAAAGATATGATTTGGTTTCAAAAGGATTGATTTATAGAGCTTCAAAAGGTATATACTTAGAGTTTTGAAAAGTTGTTTTTTATGCTTTCGAAGGAGGTCATCTAGTGGTTTCGAAAGTGATGTTTTAAGGTTTCAAAACAAATAACCCATTTTCACTTTAAAAGGAAATACCATGGCATAAATAAAGATTTTAAGAGTATTATTACTTTATATATTTATTCACGTTGTAATTAACCCACAACGGTACTTTGGGGAAGGGCAGAATAACCAGCTAGGTTGACCTAGTAGTGAATATAACTTATGAAATGATAAAATCTTAATTAAAGATATTGGCAAGGGCCAATAGGTTCACAGTAAACCCATGACAACCATGTAAAGGGAAAGGTATTGGCTGGGGCCAATAGGTTCATAGCCAGTCCATGAAAACTATGATTTGATATTGGCAGAGGCCAATAGGTTTGTAGTTAGCCCATGAAAACTATATCCGGATTAAGATATTGACAGTTAGTTAATAGGTTCCTATTTAGCCCATGAAAACTAGGATAATAGAAAAGATATTGGAGTTACCAATAGGTTCTTAGTGATCCCATGAAAACTATGAAATTTAATAGATAGTCATTAATATTTAACAGGTTAATAGTAACCCTAGAAACTATAATTGAGACAGATAGTCAGAATGAAAGGGGATGGGTAATCCAGATTTGATCTACTTGTTTTTCATATCATCATAATGTTTTGAATTACTATGTTTTAACCATTATGGATGCAGAAGCACAGTATATGGTTTTATAAATGTTTTAGGATACTAGTGAGGGGAAAACCCGTTCCGCTAAGCAGCGTGGTCTCATTAGATATCTAAATGGTTTGAGATGGTAGGTTATTATTCATACCAGGCTTATGTCTGACTTGAAGTTTTTGTTTTCCCCTTAAACTCTTGGGTTCTCAATTGATTTTGAGTAGGTTGAGAGTTTAGGTTTTCAAGTGTTCTTTTAAGACGAATAAAGCTTCCAGTGACGTGCAGGAGGCATATTAGTTAATTAGAGTTCTTATATTTCCGCTGTGTTTGGTTGTAAAGGCAAACTTGTTTTATTGCCATATTATATACTCTGATCGTCCAAGGGGGCATCTTCATATGTCACTCTTGGCGTATTTTGTAATATGTATATTTTGTCTGACATGGTCTACGCTCTGGGATTATGTAATGAATTTAAAATATTTTGAAATGGAATGTGGAATTTGTTTGCTATTTTAAATTTTTTTCCATATTCATGTATTTCTGTGTATCAATGTATCTAACATTGTCGTATTTGGTCACCGAGGATTAATAACTATGGATGACTGCAGCATCTGTAACCGTCAGTTTTGGGCCTCCAAGTAGGAGGATGTTACGATTAACGTGACAATTAATTATCTAATTAAATCGGCTAATTACCTTATTAATTGCTACTCCTCCTTCTTCCCAATTAGCTTATACATGTACAAAGACAATGTCGTGCACAACATTCTCTCCTTCTCTTTGATTTCGCATTCGACAATCCACGAAAATGCAATCCGTCTTCGCTAAACGATTTCTCTTCGTGCTCTCCATGATCTGCACCTAAATTTTTCTTGACTACTCATCCTTAACAAATCGCGACTCTAGGACCTATTCTCGACCTACCATGAACGAAAATCGCCTCGCTCAACCGCTCACCACCAAATCATGGCCCACACACTCCCCTTCATGCAAGAATCAAAACGCCGCCCTCGGATCCGCCAATCATTGATCCAAGATCTGATGATCCCTAACCCTAGATCCACGACAAATATGATGAGGTCGGCCAATGGCAATCGATCCAAAATCCACCATGGTCATCGCGTAGCTTTTGCCGATACGATCTCAACGAATCAAACATCATGATTTTTAGTGAAGCGGATAAAGAAAAATTAATTTTTAAATGAGCGAAATAGAGTTCGGCCATAGATTTTGTTCTTCGGCCAAGAATAGTGAAATGGAATTGATTTTTGGAGGTAGAGTTTCAATTTGGGGATATATATATATATATAATATTCCATTTTTTTAATTTCTCAAATAAATGATCATGCATTTCGAGTCCGTTTGATCACACGACGCGTCTGATTGCCATGAAACTCGTCCGCGTACATCACCTCATTTTTTTTCTAGAACCAACAGAACTAAGAACATCTCCATCCGAGACTATGCCTCGGAAGGCTAGTCTCATGTACTTCGAGACCATTATGGCCATCAGATCGTCCGATCTCAAAATATCACGATCCTTGTACTCATTTTAATCCGCAACATCAATACAAACTTAACGGAAGTGGCCTCGAGTCCTGATTCGATCGTATGCGATGGGTCCTCCATTTAATTAATGATTAAATATTTAAATATCCGATCATTAAAATTGCGGGTCGTTACATTCTCCCCTCCTTAAATAATTTCATCCCTGAAATCACAAAGCAAAGAGAATGTCTACTAACCCATTGGGCCTCAAAAATCTATCAGATTTCGAAAAAAAATTCGACATAACCTCCTTTGGACGACTAAGTCCAAAAAACTCTACTACAACAAAGATATGTATACAACTTATTTCTTTAACTATACTAGATCATCTATAGCAATCATCACACAAGAATGTTGTACCAAACAATAACTATCCCGCATGCCTAACAACCATACAATATAAATTATCATCTCAAATGCTAACAATCAAATCAAACATGGATACATAAGATCTAATATCCAAAAATAACATCCATGCATATCCTAGCATGCGAAATACTAAACCATTTAGTATAAACATCCAATATGATATCCATAATGAAAGCGGACGATGAAAACAAAATCCCACCGTCTAACGATCTTTGAACTAACGGTCCTCATGCTCCCCACAGTCTACCTTACCCTATTGCCTTCGCTTTCATTCCACTAAATCCTACTACTCCTTCGACCTCCTCCTAACCTGATTCATATCACCTGTACTAGCACAAATAGGCTTATGAGGTCTCCAGGTCCATGGTTCAGTCTCAATATCATCTAATCCATTTAGTGCCAAATATCCAAATGCCTCCTGTAAGTTCTTCCAAAACCCATTATCGAACAACGGGTCTTGGCCATTTACAATGCTCTTGGCACACAATGGAATCACACCAACCACCACTCAAACAACACAACAAAAATGAATGTCGTATTACTGGACTTAAGGAATACAAATCTTGCATGATCTGTCAACCAATCGACTGTGACTCAAATGCTATATGTCTATCCATAGTCATCGGCAATCCATCGATGCAGTCCTAAAATATTTGTTCCCCTACTCGAGAACAGATATCTCTCATCCCTACGGAACCAACAATCTCGATCGGGTCCGCACTGCATCGCCTATATAGACACTACTTACTCTTCTAATTTAGCTATGATCTCAACTATTCTAGTTTAACGCCTCCGACTAGTTCTAATCTGCTAAATCCGAGTTAGGTCTGATGGTCAAACTAGCCATCACACTTGGCCAAAACTCATCGAGTCCTGGAGTCATAACAAGTGATAAGCTTGAGCAATGCCCACTCTAGGAATATCGCTTCCAAACTGGTACGTATCCTACTTGAAACACCAACTACTACATTTCCTTTTCAAATGTCAAAACCATATGAGGCTAAGAACTCCAACCATTGCTATTGACGAAGCACAAGATCCTTCTTAGAGAAAAGATAAACGTGGAATTACTGAATAGCTCGAACTCCTCTCCTAACAGATAGTGCCTCCATATACCCAGAGCAAACTCTATCGCCTCCAACTCCGAACCAAGAGTTAGATATTACCTCTCGACATAACTACCATACCTAGTTAAGTACCACAAGCAAGTGCAAATTATCGTCTCTTCATTCCCGGTCGGAATGTGTACTATCAATGCACTCGACGACCTCTCGACCAGACTCACCAACGCATGTCTACACCTACCGTCTCAAACGAAAGCCTGATCTTCTCCTAAAAAATAGGTCGACGATACTGCTACCTTGGGTCCATTCAGATTTTTGGACTGCCATAACTAAAGGATCTACAGTGACACATACTCTGAAACAACATGACCCTAAAGTATCACTCACCTCCTTCAGGAGTGATACCACCAAAATCTAACCACCAATTGGTGTCTTGTGCTCCTCTTCCATCCATGGGTAGACGAAAGTATCATCATCGAACACAAGCACAACCCACTCAAGCAACCTCTCCAAACATGGTCCATGAGATCCACAGCATATGTCGATATATTGGTTAGCCCGAATGGCATAACCAACCTAAAATCAAGGTAGTGCATGAAACACTATAATCAGCACACTCACCCAAAATACTCTCTGTTAGCGCCAAAATTGGTCACTAACACCCAAATCCAGATGAAAGCACCAAATCACAGTCATAGATCACATATAGAATGTATGTAGAGAGTATGAATGTGAAGAATAGTGAAAATTAAAAAGAAAGGAGTAATGACACAGAATTTATAGTGGTTCGGCTGACTCCGGCCTACGTCCACTCCAGAAATTTCCTTTTTATTGATATGAGAGTCAAATACAGTTACAATCTAGAGTTTTTAAAGCAATAATGGCCTAGTAGCCTTAATGGGGAAGTAGAAGGAAAACAGAATGAAGATCCTCACTTTGAAGCCACGTTTGTCGTATTTATATGCAAAACCCGAGTTACTGGGATTCTTGGGTAGTCTAGGCCCATCAAGGCCATAGTCGAACCCAACTCCATCATTATGACCGACCTCAAGCTCAGAACACACCGATCTAACATTGCCTCGGGAATGACTCGAAGATGACCCGGAGCAAATCCACTTGCAACTCGAAGTAAACCACATTGGAACTCGGAGCAAGATGAAGCCGATCCCATCCTATAACATGCCGACCCATAATGTTGTAGCCGACCTACTCCCCTATGCCGACCCGAGAAAAAGTAAATACCGACCCGAAGCAAATAAACCCCACTCCATCATACTGACCGACCCTGAAACCAAGTTGATGACCCGAGCTTATTCGAGTGTTGTCCCGAAGCCTACTACCTACCGACCCATCCAAATGCCGAGCCATACCGATGCCGATCGACTTCAGTATGACTGAACCAGAACATGACGAACCACCAAGGCCGATCCCATCGAGGCCGAACCACCGATGCCGAACCATTTCTGGCCGACCCGCCTCAACTTTCACACCATGATCGAACGACATGACCTTCCTTCCTTTGCCCGACCGATCCTCCTCAGCCGGCCCACTTCCATCACTGAACCATGCCACCAAGACCGGACCATGCCACCAAGACTGGACCATGCCACCAAGACCGGGCCATACCATCTAGACCGAACCATGCGTGATCTCCACTCCTCGACCGAGCCATGTATGACCGAGCCACCTTGACCGAACGGTTGACCCACGTGGCCGAACTTTAATGACCGAACCATGTTATGCCGAACCCCAGCTTTGTAATCATATATATATATATATATCATCCATGATTGATCGTCTATCCATCTAGTTGACTCAAACCCATCGTATTCCAACCTCGACAAACGAGCAGTCGATTTAGTTAAATCCGCCTGTCCACGGCCTTGCCAAAAGGCGGGTTAACACTCTCAATTGGTGAACCTCGCCTTAAGGTCCAACTAATAGAACATCCTCATGTTATAGAGCTGATTGAACAAGTCATCAACAATCGAGAATATAAACTTGTTCGTCGTCTCATCTAGCCCACAACCACCAACAAACAACTCCAAAGAGATATCTGTCCTACTAATGAACACAATAGGTGCATCCTACCCAAATACACCCATGGATGAACCATCACCTAAACAGGTCATCCACTCGCACCTCTAATCTCCTAAGCTCTTTGGACACTCTATGCTTTAAAGACATAACTTTTGGTCCAACCCCTCCGACCAGATCGATACGGAACTCTATCACTATATGGTGGTAATCTGGTCACCTCCTCAAGTATGTGCGGACATTCTCCAACTACAGGCATAGATGACATCCTATCATGTGGAATGTCGAGAAAATATACAAGGCTCCTCTACAAGCAGCCAATCACTACCATTCGCTCCTCCACAACCCTAATCGTCATCAACGGCCTCTCTCAGTCCACCACTATTATGTATCCCCTTCAGCCAGTCCATTATCAAACTATAATACCAATCCAACTAAACCCCAAACAATCAATGCCTAACAAACAAACAACCATGACTCGATAGGGAAAGGTCTCGACAAACCATGTATAGGCTGGCTGAGCCCCTAACTAAGTCTATCATGATCAAAGTTTGGTAATTATCTCGAGTCTCTATCCCAATATCTAACCATCAGGTCTAGATATGAAGGAATATGAAACCTTGATGCCAAATAAAACACGTATGGAACCATCATATGTGGAAAGCATATCTCAAAATGTGACACCATTTCCCTTCTATTTCATCGATGGAGCAATCGATGAAACCGGAAAGGCAATCAATACATATGCTTCCCAATCTATCCCTACTCAACTGGTATGGGATAACTCTTCAATACTGGGTACTTCTCGATCATCCTCTCGAAGCCCTCGTCAATGTGATGAATCAATCAACCCCTAAGATGATCTCTCTAGCCAATGGTAAACTTCAGTCCTTTCTATGTGGAGTATCAACGGGATAGAACGTACCTCTATATCATAACGAATCGAACCACTCACTCCAACACTGATATATCGGCGTATCTCACATCGCATCGGAGTAAACATAATAATCGATATAGGTATAATACAATAGAGACAGTAATAACAATATGAAACAATCATCTAAATATAAGACCCACAAAGTTATACAATACCATAGTAGAGTTTATACGGCGGGAAAGTAAACTCAACTGGTGCACTGTCTCATAATAGTAAATCAACATTGTCAAGGCTCCATAGTGTCATACAGTGGAAATATAATAACAAATGCAGATATACGTATAAATAACCGCCACCTCCTATCGGTCCACTTGTAGAACTCCATAATCATCCACTAGCTCTCAATCTACTCATTTAAGAGTACCCGAGATAATAAGAAGGAAAGCATAAAACCTCGGGTCAGACAACAGTCTAGTGTGAGCGATATCAAATCTCAAAATACTATAAAACTCAATAATATTATATGGAACAGAGGGTATAAAACTATACCTGACTTGTCCTGCAACCACAGAGTCCGCACATAAACATAAGTAATATGCTACTCTATAACATCCTAAAAAGGGTATACCATAGTCAATATCTGTCAGGGTGCCTAGGTATCTACAACTATAGTCTATACTCCATACTAAGTAAACTTCAGGTATCTAGGTATCTCCATCCATACCTACTCCACACTAAGTCAAGTCAGGATATATAGGTATCCCTTTCACAATACCTACCTAGTGTGACATCCCTAGGGTGACAGGTGACTAGTGAGCAACCATAAGAAACATAGCATCCATCAAACAATACTAACTATCAACCAATGTGCTAGATATATGATAACTCATATGACCCTCTATGACTATCAAGGACTAGTGAAAATCTCGGCTCTCGATTGTGTTCATCGTACTCATGAGTTTGAAACACTGCACTGTTGTCTCTTGTGATACCTCTGTACCACCTGACCAAGCCATACCGGTCCAGAGTACATGACTGGCGTTACCAGCCTTTGGGTGCCCCCGCATATAATAACCTTGCTTTGAACACAATCAGGACACTCTGAGTCATCAACGATCCCTAGGAACAAACACATCCATCGAGCCTTACTCACTCAACATGCCCTACCGGCTCACTAAAATTTCTGGTCACAAGCCCTAACACTCAATCTAGTCCACTATCTATAGCCTTGCTCTAATCCGAGCTGCCATCCTCGATCCTGCTGTAATGACCCTAATTTTGACTAAAATTATTTAGGACATTTAATTAGATAAATTAAATGAAATAATGTATATGGTTAAGGGATTGAGATTTGTAAATTAATAAAGGAGTCGTGCCTTGATGAATGTATAAGCAAAAGAGAATTAAAGGTAAGTAAGTGGGAGGAATATGATAAGGGAAAAATAGGAATAGTCTTTGTTCTTATACCCTAAACCCTTCTATCCTTCATTTCTCATTCATTTCAACATTCATAAACAAAACTAAAACCCCAAGAGCTTGGCCGGCCACCATTAAGAAGAATCAAAAGAAGATAAGCTAGGAATCAAGTAGAAAGCTGGAAGAAATTAAGCAAAGAGCAAATCTCAACCTTCTTACACCAAGCTAAGGTGAATAATTTGGTTTACATCTCATTTTTGTTAATGATTTCGGTTTCAAGGTTGAATCCGAATTTTGCAAATAATATGCATGTTATATTTGTTTAAATAGATAAATATATGCTTGTTAATGATTTATATATTTCATATATAAATTTTATGATATGTTCAGATTGGGTAAACCAAATAAATGACATCCAAATGACTTGCGTTTTTGATATATGGTCAAAAACATTATTTTAGAAGTGGGTTTCAAGTTTCATAATTTTCTAAGTTGTAGATTTATTACGAACTTTCTATAAAAGAAAATAGTTAATATTGGGTTTAAATTATTTAAAGCAATTATATAACTATTTTGGGTTTGAAATTTAAATATGTTAGAAAACATATGAAAAGTGAATTATGGTGATTTTTGGGGAATTTTCCTCAGTATTATATTATAGTTATAAAATTATTTAAGTTAAAGGACTTAATTGTTTTATATGTTTTATCAAGGAGAAGGGCTTGTTTGTTAAAATGTTTTAATTTATAATTCTGAATTCAGCAGCACTTTTAGAAAAGGATATTGATAAAGAAATGGCAACGAATTACATTTTGACAAATAAGGCAAGTTAGGTGAAAATAAATTTCTTTTAAAGGCTAAAAATCAGTTTTGCTTGGATTTACTACTTCGCCACTTCCATCTGTTAGCTTTCGACACCATACCTCCACTAAAGAACCTATTCGAAACTGCACATGGTATCAAGCAATTGATACGTAGTACATTGGAGAAAGGCAGAAGGTATCGTGTCGAAACAATGCTTTCGAAGGGGTAGAAGCTAATCTTATTAACTTTGAATTACTTCTGTTTATAAATGATGCTTTCGAAGGGGTTGAAGCTAACTATATTAGCTTTCGAATTAATCAGCTTGCCTTTTTCTTAGAAAGGAGCTTTCGAATGAGTTGTCGCTTAATTTTTTTAAAAGAAGCTTTTGAAAGGATAGCCGCTTTGAATATATTCGATACCTATGCTGCCACATTCTTACCTTTCGAACTAGTTGATGCCGCTTTTCTTTATAGCCTTAAAGCAATGTATTCGAAAGGGTGCTTTTACCTTTTTCTTTGAAGCCGCCTTCTCAATGCTTTCAAAAGGGTCGTGTAGCCGCTTTCAAATGGTTTTGGCGGCAATGGTTTCGAAAGAGTGGGTTTCGAAACCATCCTCTTTCTTTTACTTGGGATTAATGTTTTCAAAAGCAATGCTTTCACCCCAGTTTTCTATGACCCTATAGTTGTATTATATATTAAACCCAAAGGTTTCAAAAGGAATGAGTTTAAATGGTTTTGAAACAATGCTTCCACAAATCTTTATTTGAACTGAAATGCTTTCGGAAAGCATGTTATAAGTGTTTCGAAGGGGAGCTCCCCAATATTTTCGAAAGGAATATTTTAAGTGTTTGAATGGAAGGTTTCCAACGCTTTCGAAAAATAAGTTTAAATGGTTTTGAAAGGGGATGTCTAAGGTTTTAAAGAAATGATTTCGAAAGGCATATTTTCAATACATTCGAAAGGTATGTTTTGGACCTTTCGGCCTAGTGTTTCAAGGTTAAAGTAGATAACTTAATTTGAAAAGGATACTTTAAATGAATTCGAAAGGGATTGTTAAAGGTTTAAACAAAGGTTTCAAAGGTATTGTTTGGGCCTTGTAGCCTAAAGCTTTCTAAGTTAAAAGAAGGTTTTAACTTATTATGAAGTGATAGATAATCACATTGATTGAATTTCATCAGCATTGTTTTGTGTAAAGAAAATATCATGGTATAAGCAGTTTGAGTAAAGCAAAGAGTATAATTTCCTTGTTTTATAAAGTTATGATTTCAGGGGTAAATCATTTACAAAGATTGTTTACAAGGAAATGATATTTGAATAGGGTAGTTAACCATTGTTATAATCGGGTGCTCAAAATTTGATTTGAGTAGATCGAGTTAAGGACTTTTCAGGTTTAGTAGGTTGGACGAATAAGCTTCCGAAGACGTGCAGTAGGCAAAGCTAGCTATGTAGGAGCTATTTAGTATTATTTCCACTATGATGTATTATGACTGATATGTCTATTTAGTACTATGATCATCCAAAGGGGCATCTTCATATGTCGCTCTTGACATAATTTGTAATAATTGTATTTGATCAAAACCAGCGAATCGTGTTGGGATTATGTAACTGAATATGAAATATGGATTTGAAATGTAATCAGAAAAGTTTTTTTTGAAATCTATGTTGATATTATTTAATATTCATGTGCTTCTGATATTATGGATACCATTAACATTATCGTATTTTGTCACCGGAAGTTAGTACTATGGATAACTACAACATCTGTAGTGCTTAGCTTCGGGCCTCAAGATAGGGGATGTTACAACTTGGTATCAGAGCATAGGTTTATGAAAACTTAAAAGAATTTTAAACTTAAAATGGTTTTGAAAACATAATCCTAAGAAATTAGAGAAAAGATTGGGGTATGGGACAACGCTGTAGTAACGTACTTGTATTTGCTATATATAAGTATATGCATTACCTCTATTCTCCCATCTCTTTTAGTTATTCTTCCGTATCTTACAAAGACTCGAATGCGGATTTAAGGAAATAAGATATGGATGCTAAAAGTGGTAGAGTTAACATTGGTGGAGGAAGCACCACAACCAATGGAAATTCTAGACCAAACACTAGAAGGAATCCAGGTCGGGCACAGACTGCTACTGTGGGTGCTGGAGCGCCGCAAGTTGATATGGGAGCTATGTATCAGTTCTTCGTTAACATGATGAAAGCTGGAGCTGCCATGGGGTTAGTTGGAGGAAATCAGGAAGCTCCGGTGGTCAAAAACTATGCAGTACTTAGCAGAGATTATATTAGGCATGGAGGAAAGCTGTTTATCGAGTGAGGATGCAATTAAGGTGGAGAATTGGTTGCTTCATTGTGAAAAGATTTTTGTTGATTTAGGGCTTAATGAAAGGCAGAAGAGGAGACTTGCTTCTAGGCAGTTGCAAGGAGCAGCACTGTACTGGTGGAACAGTGTTACTATGGGAATAAATGAAGAGACCATGACTTGGGCAGAATTTAGATGAAGGTTTGAGGAGAGATTCATGTCGGAGATTGCTAAGTCAACTCTGCTCAGGAAGTTTGCTGAGTTGGTTTAGGGAAACATGACAGTGCTAGAGTATGCTACTAGATTTGAGGAGCTATCGAGATACGGATATGCTACGATTGATACCGTCATTAAAAGGAATGAGAAGTTCAGCCACGGATTGAAACCCAAGCTTGCCAAACCATCTTTGCCACATATTAGGGATCAGTGTGATGTAGTTGTTGAGATGGCTTTGAGGCAGGACGAGATGCTTGCTTTTCTTGATGTTAACAAAGCAAGCAAAACTCAAAATGGGCAGAACTAGAAGAGAAAGTATTTCCATAAGAAAGCTGCTCAGAAAGGAGAAGCAGCCAAGAAAAGGAAGGCCGATGTAGTTTGTTATAAGTGCGACAAGAAGGAACACTATGCTCATGAGTGTCCGACAGGCAAAAGGAAGAAATATACTGATAAGAAAGAAGTAAAATGTTTCAATTGTGATAAGATGGGATATTATAAGAATCTGTGCAAGGAACCAGCCAAGAATGGAAAAGGCAAAATGTTTGCATTGGAACCGGCTACCTCAAGACCAACAACGGAGGAGAAAGAAAAATCTATGTTTGGGAGGTACGCTTTTGATTCATGGTGTATCTGTTATAGTTCTATTTGATACTGGTGCACACACTCTTTTATATCTTATTGTTTGGTAGATAAGCTTAACCTAGAACCCTCATACCTAGTTACTTTCTTAAGGGTAGCGAATCTGATAGGAGGGTATGCGACTCTTGGGATGAGATGTGACCACTTAGAGTTTGAATTGTTAGGTCATATATTTGCTTGCGGTATGCATGTATTTGATTTCGTACGGTTCGGAATTATTTTGGGTATGGATTGGTTAAGTAAGTATGATGCTAGGATATTTTGCATGATAGGAAAATATCACTTAGACACCCTGATTGTAGTGAACGGATTATATACTTCGTAGAAAACCCTAGTTTTGATGTTAATGCTTTGTTGGGTGTTATGAACGAAGAAGACGAACTGAACCGAGTTTTTGTAGTTAGAGAATTCGCAAATGTCTTTGAGTCCGTGATAGGACTATCGCCGAACGAGCCATTGAATTTCAGATAGATTTAGTACCAGGAGCAGAACCGGTAAGTAGACCGCCAAGTAGAATGCCACCTATCGAGATGAAGGAGCTAAAGGTGCAGTTGGTGGATTTAGAAGGTAAGAACTTTATCAGACCAAGTAGTTTGCCCCGGGGAGCAGCCATAGTGTTTGCAAGAAAATCAGATGGATCGTTAAGGTAGTGTATCGATTATCGTAAGTTGAACGAGAAGACGATAAAGAATCAATATCTGTTTACCTAGAATTGACGATTTTCTCGATCATTTGAGTGGAGCCAAGGTATTTTCCCAGTTGGATTTGGAAACTGGGTTCCATCAACTTAGAGTAGCTAAGGATAGTATCCCTTTGATGGCATTAGGACTGGATATGGATCGTACGAATGGTTAGTGATGCCGTTCGAATTAACAAATGCACCAGCATTCTTCGTGGACTTGACGAATATAATCTTACGGGAGCATCTGGATAGATTTGTGTTAGTATTCATAGACGACATTTTAATATACTCTAAGGATGAGAAAGCATGAAGCTCATTTTAGAATGGTGCTTGAGACGTTGAGGCAGCATCAACTAAAAGCGAAATTTTCGAAGTGTCACCTCTGGAAGAAGGAGGTGAAGTTTCTTGGTCATGTAGTCTCAGAGAAAGGGTTGTCAATAGTTCCGGCGAAGCAATGAATAGTTGGAAGAGACCCGAGACAATGACCAAGATAAAAAAATTCTTGGATTAACAGGTTACTATCGGAGATTCATTAAGGATTTTTCATGGATAGCGGTGCCAATGACTAAGCTAACTTGGAAACATGTGAAGTTTGTCTGGTCTGATAAGTGTAAGGAGGCGTTCTAGAAACTGAAACACTTATTGACTAATGCACCCGTGTCACTTATTTTAGAGGGGAATTAGGACTTAGTGGTGTACACGGATGCATGTGGAACAAGATTAGGAGCTGTGTTAATGAAAAGAGGTAAAGTGATTGCCTATGCTTCTCGCAGCTCAAACAACATGCATTTAAATATCCAACTCATGATTTGGAATTAGCGGCAGTAATTCTTGCATTGAAGGTGTGGAGACATTACCTTTTGGGAGAAAGATTCGAGTTGTATACAGTTTAGAAGTCATTGAGATATTTATTCTTTCAGAAGGAGTTGAATATGAGACAGCAGATGTGGCTAGAGTTTTTAGCTGCTTATGACTTTGGTATTGACTACACACCAGGAAAAGGGAAAAAGGTTCCGGATGCACTTAGCTAAAAATACCAGAATGCGGTATTGGCAATTATAGTTGAGTGGAAAGATTTAGAAGCATTGACTACATGCAGAATACAATGGAGATCTAAGAGTAGTTCTAGTCAAGAAACTGCTATGTTGTCATGTTTAGAAGTTCAACCGGTGATGATCAAAAGGATTTCTTCTAAGCAAGGAGATGATCCATTATTAGCTGAACGGATTAGGAAGTTGAGGAATGGAACAGAGAGCGATGACTTGAAAGATTTCAGCCTTGACCAGAATGGGTGGTTGAGATAGAAAGGACGACTATGTGTTCCGAATGTAGGAAACATTAGGGAGGAAGTCTTGGACAATGCCAACGTTCGAAGTCACTATTCATCCGGGAGGAACTAAGATGTATCAGGATATTAAAAGGGGTTTCTTCTGGGAAGGTATGAAGAGAGATGTAGGCTTATGGGTGAGGCAATGTTTAAACTGTCAACAGGTAAAAGCTAAACATCAGAAACCGAGTGGGTTACTTCAACCTTTAGATGTTCCAGTCTGGAAATGGGATTCTGTCTCAATGGATTTCATAGATGGGTTGCCAAGGTTGAATCGAGGAAATGAAAGCATATGGGTCGTAGTGGACATGTTTACCATGAGTGCCCATTTCATCCCAGTTAGGTCGACCAAGACATCACCCGATTTAGCTAAGTTATAGAGATTCCTTATTTACTAGCGAGTTCTGGAAGAGTCTACAGGAGACTTTAGGTACCAAGCTCAAGATGGGTACCGTTTACCATTCGCAGACAGATGGGTAAATGGAGAAAGTTAAAAAAAGTCTTAGAGGATTTGTTTAGAGCTTGTGTGCTAGATTTCGAAGGATCATGGGAAGACCATCTACACTTAGTCGAGTTTTCCTATAATAACAATTGTCAGACTAGTATAAGTACGACACCGTTTGAAGCTTTGTATGGAAGGCCATGCAAATCTCCCGTTTCTTGGTTAGAGACCGGGGATATGTTAGTTCTTGGTCCAAGTTTGGTTAGAGAAGCTGCAGATAAGATTGAGTTAATTCGAGCTAGGATGAAGGAAGCTCAGTCCAGGCAGAAGAGTTATGCTAATAAGAGACGGAAAGACTTAGAGTTCTCAGTTGGAGATCATGTCTTTGTCAAGGTGTCACCGATGAAAGGTGTAATCAGATTTGGAAAATCAGGAAAATTTGCACCAAGATTTGTTAGACCATTCCATATTGTAGAAAGATCGGGAAACTCGCATATAGAGTAGAGTTACTGAATAATTTGGTAGGTGTCCACAATGTTTTTCATATTTCTCAACCAAGAAAGTGTATTCGAGATCCAGAGACTACTGCTAAAACGACTGTGTTAGATGATCTAGTAATGGAACCGGACATGACTATAGATAGAAAACCAGTTCGTATGTTGTGAGGGATGAGAAAAGACTAAGGAACAAGACAGACAGATTAGTTTCATGGTAGTTTTACCTTTATGTTTGATTGTTATGAGTACCTTACTGTAATTTCTAGGACGAAATTCTTTAAGGAGGGGAGTCTGTAATGACTCTAATTTTGACTAAAATTATTTAGGACATTTAATTAGATAAATTAAATGAAATAATGTAGATGGTTAAGGGATTGAGATTTGTAAATTAATAAAGGAGTCGTGCCTTAATGAATATATAACCAAAAGAGAATTAATGGCAAGTAAGTAGAAGGAATATGAGAAGGGCAAATTAGGAATAGTCTTTGTTCTTATACCCTTAACCCTTCTATTCTTCATTTCTAATTCATTTCAACATTCCTAAACTAAACTAAAACCCCAAGAGCTTGGTCGGCCACCATTAAGTAGAATCAAAAGAAGATAAGCTGGGAATCAAGTAGAAAGTTTGAAGAAATTAATCAAAGAGCAAATCTCAACCTTCTTAACACCAAGCTAAGGTGAATAATTTGGTTCACATCTCACTGTTAATGATTTCAGTTTCAAGGTTGGATCCGAATTATTTTGCAAATAATATGCCATGTTATATTTGTTTATATAGATATATATGCTTGTTGATGATTTATATTGTTTCCTATAGATTTTATGATAAGTTTAGATTGGAAAAACCAATTAAATGACATCCAAATGAATTGCGTTTTTGATATATAGTCAAAAACATTATTTTAGAAGTGTGTTTCAAGTTTCATAATTTTCTATGTTGTTGTGGATTTATTATGAATTTTCTATGAAAGAAAATAGTTAAAATTGGGTTTAAATTATTTAAAGCAATTATATAACGATTTTGGGTCAGAAATTTAAATATGTTAGAAAACTTATTAAAAGTGAATTATGGTGATTTTTGGGGAATTTCCTAAGTATTTTATTATAGTTATAAAATTATTTAAGTTAAGGGACTTAAATGTTTTATATGTTTTATCAAGGAGAAGGGCACATTTGTTACAACGTTTTAATTGATAATTCTGAATTTGGCAGCACTTTTTTAAAATGATTTTGATAAAGAAATGGAAACCAATTATATTTTGACAAATAAGGCAAGTTAGGTGAAAATAAATTTCTTTTAAAGGCTAAAAATCAGTTTTTCTTGGATTTACTACTTCGCCACTTCCATCTATTAGCTTTCGACACCATACGTCTACTAAAGAACCCATTCGAAACCAATGCACATGGTATCAAGCAATTGATACGTAGTGCATTGGAGAAAGGCAGAAGGGATCGTGTCGAAACAATGCTTCCGAAGGGGTAGAAGCTAGTCTAATTAACTTTGAATTACTTCTGTATATAAATGATGCTTTCAAAGGGGTTGAAGCCAACTATATTAGCTTTCGAATCAATCAACTTGCCTTTATTTTTAAAAAGGAGATTTTGAATGAGTTGCCACTTACTTTGTTTTAAAAGAAGCTTTCAAAAGGATAGCCGCTTTGAACCTATTCGATACCCATGTTGACACATTATTACCTTTCGAACTAGTTGAGGCCGCTTTTCTTTATAGCCTTAAAGCAATGTATTCAAAAGGGTGCTTTCACCTTTTTCTTTGAAGCCGCCTTCTCAATGCTTTCGTAAGGGTCGTATAGCCACTTTCAAATGGTTTTGGAGACAATGGTTTCGAAAGAGTGGGTTTCAAAATAATCCTCTTTCTTTTACTTGGGATTAATGCTTCGAAAGCAAGGCTTTCACCCCAGTTTTCTATGACCCTACAGTTATATTATATATTAAACCCAAAGGTTTCAAAAGAAATGAGTTTAAATGGTTTCTAAGCAATGTTCCCACAAACTCTTACTTGAACCCAAATGCCTTCGAAAGGCATGCTATGAGTGTTTCGAAGGGGAGGTTCCCAATGTTTTTGAAAGGAATATTTTAAGTGTTTGAATGGAAGATTTCCAACGCTTTCGTAAAACAAGTTTAAATGGTTTCTTAAAGGGCATGTCTAAGGTTTTAAAAAAATGATTTCGAAAGGCATATTTTCAATACATTCGAAAGGTATGTTTTGGGCCTTTCGGCCTAGTGTTTCAAGGTTAAAGTAGTTAACTTATTTTGAAAGGGGTACTTTCAATGAATTCAAGAGGTATTGTTTAAGGTTTAAACAAAGGTTTTGAAGGTATTGGTTTGTCCTTGTAGCCTAAATCTTTCTAAGTTAAAATGAGGTTTTAACTTATTATGAAAGGATAGATAATCCCAATGATAATATTTCACCAACATTGTTTTGTGTAAAGCATATATCATGGTATAAGTACTTTGAGTAGAGCAAAGAGTATGATTTCCTTGTTTTATAAAGTTATGATTTTAGGGGTAAATCATTTACAAAGATTGTTTACAAGGAAATGAAATTTGAATAGGGTAGTTAACCCTAATATGAATAGGGTAGTTAACCCTAAGTTTATGACTCAGATATTAGAAGGCCGGATGGGACTTGTATAAGGTCGAACTCTATACTTTAGCTAATAGCCCCTAGCTAAAATAATTCCAAAATTCCAGTGTATACGGCTTTGTCACTGATGGAACTAAAATAATGTTACACACCGAAGGGAATATGCAGAGTAAACATAGTTTATTGGTGAGCCCGCAAAACCATTAGGTTCAGTTAACCCTAGAAGAAGAAAGTTAAGGGCAGTCAGCCCAGTATTGTGTCTAACAGAAGTTAGATTATTGATTATGTCTGGTAGGCCCGAGTCAGCCAATGGTTAATAGTTAGCCTGATAAAACTATAGTGTGGATAGATAGTCCATTGATTTTCTGATTATTATGCATACATGTATTTTCTATTATTGTTATAATCAGTTTGATAGCAGGATTTGATTTGCAGAAGATATGCTTTTAAAAGGATATTAGTGAGGGGAAGCCTGTTCCGCTAAGCGGCATGGTCTCACTTAATATTAGTAAATCGAGTTGTAATAATATTATTCACACCAAACTATATGTCTGACTTGAAGTTTATGTTTTCCCCTTAAACTCTCAGGTGCTCAAAATTTGATTTGGGTTGATTGAGAGTGGACTTTTCAGGTTTAGTAGGTTGGACGAATAAGCTTTCGAAGACGTGCAGGAGGCAAAGCTATCTATGTAGGAGCTATTTATTATTATTTTCGCAGTGATTATTATGGCTGATATGTCTATTTAGTACTCTGATCATCCAAGGGGTTATGTTCATATGTCGCTCTTGGCATAATTTGTAATAGTTGTATTTGATCAAAACCTGGGAATCGTGTTGGGATTATGTAACTGAATATGAAATATGGATTTGAAATATAATCAAAAAAGTTGTTTGTGAAATATGTGTTGATTTTATTTCATATTCATGCACTTCTGATATTATGGATACCATTAACATTACCGTATTTTGTCACTGAAAGTTATACTATGGATGACTGCAACATCTGTAGTGCTTAGCCTTGGGCCTCAAGATAGGGGATATTACTCTTGCTCTCTCCTTGAGCTTTCGATTGAAGAACCCTACTATCATGCCATCAAAAGCCTGAGATCTACATGATCCATATAGTCCTGATACTATCATCCCTTAGCCTACTCCATACATCATCGAGTCACTATCCGCAGTATCAGACTACTAGGTCGAAGCACCACATCTCTGCCTCACCATCAAAATCTCTAGGTCGAAGCACCACATCCCTGCCTCACTGTGACGCCCCACCTCTATGCTCATAATAACAAAGAGTATTAAAAGAAATACTGTCTATTATTACGAAGAATAAGGCTGGATAGGAGCGACCATCCGTAATTGGCCTTACACTAATATTGGTTATCTCGGTAGGAGTGGTATATGCTTTTTATTTTTCATCTATTATTTATTTACTCCCATCGACATATCCAATTATCAGTATAAAACAAACTACGATAGTTCATAATAGTTTAGGACATTAGATATAACAATAACACAGATAATATAAATGCGGAACACAGATAAAAACAAAAGTCTCATATATATATAACTGATGTCAGTTAATACATAGTTGACCCAATACATATGATACAACTACAACTGTCGACTCTAGAAGTTATATATACAAGTACATTATCAACTAATATACATGAATACATATCGTTCTATATAATGACACGATTACTACCAAATGACACTGACAACTTCAGAAGATGTGAAAAGTCTTCATATCCTGAACAGCAACTCAAAGAAGAAAATCTACAACCTGAAATAACTCGGGTCTGACCCGAGTATTACATTCAAAAGAAAATAATACCCAGGTCAGTCTAATTCAAACCAGTTTATTAGTGCATATAGGCAGTAATAATTTAAATAGACGACAGTCACAGAAATCTCGTATATCCAACTCTCGATACGAGAATTAGATAACGGCATATATAACACTAAATAGTGTTAAACAACAAATCAACAATCCAAATCAGAATATAACTCCAAAACATTGAAATTCACCAACGAAACAATTCAACAAATCGAAACATCAATTTAAAACTGTCAAATCTGATAGGGCTGTAGTACACGCACGCGTGTACTGCCTCGCCAACATCGCATGAGGTACACAAGAACTCAGTGAAAGTCGCAAATGATCACAAGGTCAAACCCTGAAATCGGGTTCAACTCAAGTGTGATTTCATCAATCAACATGAAATAATCAAGAACCAACAAAGAAGATCCAATCAATACATGTATCTACCATACATATGTATGTACGGATAAGGATACACATTTGTGCCAGCAGTGCAAACCAACAAAGTCAATAACAAGACCAGAACCAAACAAAGGCCCGAAGTACAAAATGGCCAAACCAGTGCACCACTAAACCAACAGCACGATCAGAGGCAAATCAGTAAAAAGAATTTACTAGAGGGCAAGTGTTACACTGATAACAAGACGAATGAAGTACAACCATAATTGCATATGGCGAACACAGTTCAGATATGAAGCAATGCCAAAGTCAAGCATGCAACTATTTGTGGATAGACCAAAGCGAAGACATCAAAGTCACAGTGAAAATTACACATGACCAAGTAAGACAGTGGACAGGACAATATCAGAGCAACCTTAATATTACAACATCAGTAACAACATTGTTAATACAACTGAAACCGATCACAAGTGCAACCACTACAATGAAAATGAGGTGCAGACTACAGAGTAAACATTTTCAATGAAATCAGAATGCCAAATGGAGATAACAGAGACTAGAGACCACAAGCAATGCATTAAGTAAATGCAACTGATAATAGTGGTAATCACACAACAACACTAACAGACCAGAGAACCCTACAACTTCAATGTAAGCAAGCAATGCAGACTATACAATAGTGAGAGCAATGCTTATTCAAGCTAGTCAAAGACCTGGAATATTATGCAACAGTATGTCGAATACAAAAAGATGCAACAGTGGATGTCGAGTACAATGATTGGAGAGATGGCCAGAGACGAAGCTCTCAAAGGGTTCACTGAGAAATCAAATAAAAATGTAGACAACAACATCCAATGAATATATGAAGCATAACCAGAGTAACTCAAATGACAAGACTAGATGTGCAATACCATACAAGGCAATGCATCAGGAAACTCAAGTGAAGCTACAGATAATCAACCCTTCGAAGACCATCAATACAAAAGTCAACGGTGTCAATAACAAGTGCAGGAGCTACAACTACAACCATACATGTATACAGAATTGTACATGTACTCGAGGCAATATGATTGCCATAAAGACTCGAGTTAAAGTGATAACAGAAAGCATGTCACAGTTAGATTAGAATGTAACTCAATGAATAAGTGACAGTGCAACAGAGGTGAGTCCAGAGAAATACAGGAATATGCCAAGCAACCAGACCAGCAACAAAATGGACAAACACTGCATTTAAATTCAAGAAGATATACATACACACATCATATGTATATATGCACATATATAGTCTTGAATAATCAGGTCAAAATGAATACAAACTTCAAGTGACAGTGGTGACTAGACTCTAATTGAAACACGCATGAATAAGGCTCAGTAATGAAACAACGATATCAAGTGATACTGAGCACCCGTGAACCAATGCAGGTAGGTCAAATGAGGTGCTCAGTGTAACATGGAGCAACCGAACATCAATGGTACTACACAACAACGTGTAGTCGCGAGTAATAATGATTTATTAAATGAAATCTCAAGCCAAGGCAGTAGACAGCAGAAATTCATGTCATCAGAAAAATGAATTCACCAATAAAAATCGTGTCAACCCAGTAATCATGAAAAGAACGAAAGTCAGTGGAATCATCAACATCGAACAATACTCGCGTAACCATAGCAAAACATCAAAGCAGGTCAGGCATAAAAGATGGTCAGAGACAAAACTCACAGGGGTAAAGAAATTTACAACTGCAGTTTTCAAATCGAAGTGGCCAAAAGAAAAATGAAATCGTCAATCTCGGAAATTTGAAACCGTGGTAATCAAGGTATCAAATGAGTTCAAATCAATGCCGTGAAATCCACGTTATCAAATACATATGCAAAGAATATCTCAAGCATCAAAACGAAAATCATCACAGGCATCGAAACAAAATCAAATGGCCGAAGCTCTATATAATCGAATCGAACAAAGCAGGGTTTAAATTAGATGTGGTGAATAAATCACTCACCTTTCTCGAAGGGCATACATCCACTCGGCCTAAGTTAACATCGAACGAATCTAGAGCAGCCGTGGTTGCTACTTGAAAAGGCGAACGATCGGTGGAGTAGCAACCTCATCCAATCGATCTTCTTGAGGTCGGCGCCTTCGAGTCTGAGAAGCCCTAAGCTTCAGAGGGGACGAACGAAAGGAGGTACGATCAGCCATCATCTCTCAGAGGGAACGAGTCGAAGCCCTAATTTGGGTGAGGAGGAATAATCGAAGAATCGATGCCGCCATTTTCAATTTCGTTCGATCGCGTTCGATTTAGGGCTAGGCAAATGGAAATGAAAAGGGATCGGGTCGATAATATGAAGAATAGCTGAAGATAAGTGAAGTGGGCCGATTTTATTTAAAGCCCAAAACAATTTCTCAACCACTTTTATAAAAGAATTTCAACTCGATAAAATTCCAATAAAAATTGGAGAACGATTTAATCACCTAGTGTCGATAATTAGTTGCTACGAATTTCCGGGTTGTTACAGACTCCCCTCCTTAAAGAAATTGCGTCCACGCAATCATAGGGAATAAATGGATAAAAGGTAACAACCAAAAGAGCATGGCAATGTCGAATGTACAAGCAAAGCAAGTGTCAGCGGGGAAGTATTAGATAAGAAATCAAAAGGTTCGACTGCTTCAAATCAAAAGAATCAACATCGTGGGAATCAGGGATCAAAATCAGACGACTAACAAAAGCAAGAACAATCGAGTTCCAGCAACTAAAAGAAAAGGAAAAACAGAGCAGAAATCCCATACAGAGCACGAATTGAATGTGAGTAAATCAAATTACTCACCTGAATCACCAGAGAAAAAGACGAAGCTCAAATCTCAAAAGTCGCAAATATTCAATCATCAAAAACGATAATTGAATTTTCAAATCGCAAATATTTACTTATCTCAAACGATAATCAGAAGACAAAACAAATATCTGATTATCTCAAACGATAGTCAGAAAACAAATATTCAATTTATCAAAAACGATAATCAAAATTTTCAAATCAACAAATATTCGATTATCACAAACGATAATCAAATTTCAAATTCAACAAATATTTAATTATCAAAAAGCGATAATTAAATATCAAATCAACAAATATTTAATTATCACAAGCGATAATTAAATCTCAAATCAACAAATATTTAATTATCAAAAGCGATAATTAAAAGCACAAATATCTGATTATCAAAAACGATAATCAGAACTCATATCAACAAATATCTAATTATCACAAGCGATAATTAGAAACAACAAATATTTAATTATCAAAAGCGATAATTAAATCTCAAATCAGCAAATATTTAATTATCAAAAGCGATAATTAAAAGCACAAATATCTGATTATCAAAAACGATAATCAGAACTCATATCAACAAATATCTAATTATCACAAGCGATAATTAGAAACAACAAATATTTAATTATCAAAAGCGATAATTGAATCTCAAATCAGCAAATATTTAATTATCAAAAGCGATAATTAAAAGCACAAATATCTGATTATCAAAAACGATAATCAGAACTCATATCAACAAATATCTAATTATCACAAGCGATAATTAGAAACAACAAATATTTAATTATCAAAAGCGATAATTAAATCTCAAATCAGCAAATATTTAATTATCACAAGCGATAATTAAAAGCACAAATATCTGATTATCAAAAACGATAATCAGAACTCATATCAACAAATATCTAATTATCACAAGCGATAATTAGAAACAACAAATATTTAATTATCAAAAGCGATAATTAAATCTCAAATCAGCAAATATTTAATTATCACAAGCGATAATTAAAAGCACAAATATCTGATTATCAAAAACGATAATCAGAACTCATATCAACAAATATCTAATTATCACAAGCGATAATTAGAAACAACAAATATTTAATTATCAAAAGCGATAATTAAATCTCAAATCAGCAAATATTTAATTATCACAAGCGATAATTAAAAGCACAAATATCTGATTATCAAAAACGATAATCAGAACTCATATCAACAAATATCTAATTATCACAAGCGATAATTAGAAACAACAAATATTTAATTATCAAAAGCGATAATTAAATCTCAAATCAGCAAATATTTAATTATCACAAGCGATAATTAAAAGCACAAATATCTGATTATCAAAAACGATAATCAGAACTCATATCAACAAATATCTAATTATCACAAGCGATAATTAGAAACAACAAATATTTAATTATCAAAAGCGATAATTAAATCTCAAATCAGCAAATATTTAATTATCACAAGCGATAATTAAAAGCACAAATATCTGATTATCAAAAACGATAATCAGAACTCATATCAACAAATATCTAATTATCACAAGCGATAATTAGAAACAACAAATATTTAATTATCGATACGATAATTAAATCTCATAACATCAGATATCTAATTACCTGCAGATAATTAGAAACAACAAATATCTAGAAATCAATTAAGAAGACTAGAAAATCAACATAAAAGCTTGGATCGATCCCATCAGATGGCGAGTTTTTAATTCGCCGCACGTGCATCTCAGAGTGGCCGAAGCCTACCAAGTACTCAACATAATTTTGGCGCCCATCAGATTGACCCGGAGGTCCGCAGAGTGACCCGAAGGTCTAGTACTGGTATTTGACCCGAAGGTCCGCAGAGTGGCCCGAAAGCCCAACAAATGACCCGAAGGTCCACAGAGTGGCCCGAAAGCCCAACAAATGACCCGAAGGTCCTCATAGTGGCTCGAAAGCACACGAAATCATCAAAATGTTTCAATTAACGAGTCCGGAATTAACCGAAATAGCAAACGCACATGTCCCATACCACGTGTTTTACTAAATCGTTTGATTCTCTTCATCGTTTCCTTGAAAGTGCAAAATTGTGTATTTTGTAAAAATACATTTCACATTCTCAAACGGACAAGTCCGGAATTAAGCGAATCAGTAAAAGAAAGGGGTCATAGTCCTCGATTTTGCTGAAACGTTTAAATCGCTTCCTCATTCTTTTGAAAGCGCAAACTGTTAAAATTTTCTGAAAACAATTTTTATTTATTTTATAAAAATAACAATTCACATTCTCAACTGGACAAGTCCGGAGTTAAGCGAAACAGTAAAAGAAAGGGGTCATAATCCTCGATTTTGCTGAATCGTTTAAGTCGCTTTCTCATTCTTTTGAAAACGCAACCGTTAAAAATTTAAAAAACAATTTCCATTTTAAAACGAGTTTCCAATCACGTGATTAAAACAGCAAATCAGTAACAGTTTCGATAAGGAAATTGTACTTCTCAAAATACCGTAAAAACGGTTACAAATCAGTATTGCAGAATAACCGCTTGAAAATCCACTTTTAAAACTTGACGGTTACTGAACGTCAAAATCTCATCAAAAGAATTTACATCAAAATGCAATATCAGTGAATTTTCATTCATCAAAAATGCCACAAAACACCGTGCTTCAAAAATAGCACTGGTGTAAAATCCCGTTATAAAAATAACGGCAACAAAATACGTTTCATAACCAAGCATCGGTTCAACGTAAAATAAATGCAATAACATGCAATTCAAATTTTGCACGTATTATAAAATGAACAAAGAAATCATTCGAGTGTATCTTCAATGAAGATAATTCAAAACAGCAAAAATCTAATCAATATATGATTAGTATAAAAGAAAGCCAGCGGAAATTTCAACAAAAATCACATATCTGCAATTTCTTCGAATCCTCAATTCGGATTCGAAATTCTCAAAGAAACAAATAATTACAGCTATGTAAACAACAATTGGAATTCATATCAATTTCGTATTTTGATTTTTTAAATCAAAAAGCTTATCAGTTGTACTCAGCGAAGACAGTTTCACTGTTTCCGCTACGCACTCTGATAAACAGAACACAAATCAATCAAATCATCAGAACACAATTTCACTATTATTTTTAAATAAAGTTATTTAAAAATTTCATCCAAATTTCAAAACTTTAGTTTTGACTCAAAGTACAAATAAAACATCGACCAATAGTTGTAACATATGTTCCATCCAAGTTATGTTTTATATTATGTCCATAAACCCCAAGCTCTGATACCAACTGTGACGCCCCACCTCTATGCTCATAATAACAAAGAGTATTAAAAGAAATACTGTCTATTATTACGAAGAATAAGGCTGGATAGGAGCGACCATCCGTAATTGGCCTTACACTAATATTGGTTATCTCGGTAGGAGTGGTATATGCTTTTTATTTTTCATCTATTATTTATTTACTCCCATCGACATATCCAATTATCAGTATAAAACAAACTACGATAGTTCATAATAGTTTAGGACATTAGATATAACAATAACACAGATAATATAAATGCGGAACACAGATAAAAACAAAAGTCTCATATATATATAACTGATGTCAGTTAATACATAGTTGATCCAATACATATGATACAACTACAACTGTCGACTCTAGAAGTTATATATACAAGTACATTATCAACTAATATACATGAATACATATCGTTCTATATAATGACACGACTACTACCAAATGACACTGACAACTTCAGAAGATGTGAAAAGTCTTCATATCCTGAACAGCAACTCAAAGAAGAAAATCTACAACCTGAAATAACTCGGGTCTGACCCGAGTATTACATTCAAAAGAAAATAATACCCAGGTCAGTCTAATTCAAACCAGTTTATTAGTGCATATAGGCAGTAATAATTTAAATAGACGACAGTCACAGAAATCTCGTATATCCAACTCTCGATACGAGAATTAGATAACGGCATATATAACACTAAATAGTGTTAAACAACAAATCAGCAATCCAAATCAGAATATAACTCCAAAACATTGAAATTCACCAACGAAACAATTCAACAAATCGAAACATCAATTTAAAACTGTCAAATCTGATAGGGCTGCAGTACACGCACGCATGTACTGCCTCGCCAACATCGCATGAGGTACACAAGAACTCAGTGAAAGTCGCAAATGATCACAAGGTCAAACCCTGAAATCGGGTTCAACTCAAGTGTGATTTCATCAATCAACATGAAATAATCAAGAACCAACAAAGAAGATCCAATCAATACATGTATCTACCATACATATGTATGTACGGATAAGGATACACATTTGTGCCAGCAGTGCAAACCAACAAAGTCAATAACAAGACCAGAACCAAACAAAGGCCCGAAGTACAAAATGGCCAAACCAGTGCACCACTAAACCAACAGCACGATCAGAGGCAAATCAGTAAAAAGAATTTACTAGAGGGCAAGTGCTACACTGATAACAAGACGAATGAAGTACAACCATAATTGCATATGGCGAACACAGTTCAGATATGAAGCAATGCCAAAGTCAAGCATGCAACTATTTGTGGATAGACCAAAGCGAAGACATCAAAGTCACAGTGAAAATTACACATGACCAAGTAAGACAGTGGACAGGACAATATCAGAGCAACCTTAATATTACAACATCAGTAACAACATTGTTAATACAACTGAAACCGATCACAAGTGCAACCACTACAATGGAAATGAGGTGCAGACTACAGAGTAAACATTTTCAATGAAATCAGAATGCCAAATGGAGATAACAGAGACTAGAGACCACAAGCAATGCATTAAGTAAATGCAACTGATAATAGTGGTAATCACACAACAACACTAACAGACCAGAGAACCCTACAACTTCAATGTAAGCAAGCAATGCAGACTATACAATAGTGAGAGCAATGCTTATTCAAGCTAGTCAAAGAACTGGAATATTATGCAACAGTATGTCGAATACAAAAAGATGCAACAGTGGATGTCGAGTACAATGAATGGAGAGATGGCCAGAGCGAAGCTCTCAAAGGGTTCACTGAGAAATCAAATACAAATGTAGACAACAACATCCAATGAATATATGAAGCATAACCAGAGTAACTCAAATGACAAGACTAGATGTGCAATACCATACAAGGCAATGCATCAGGAAACTCAAGTGAAGCTACAGATAATCAACCCTTCGAAGACCATCAATACAAAAGTCAACGGTGTCAATAACAAGTGCAGGAGCTACAACTACAACCATACATGTATACAGAATTGTACATGTACTCGAGGCAATATGATTGCAATAAAGACTCGAGTTAAAGTGATAACAGAAAGCATGTCACAGTTAGATTAGAATGTAACTCAATGAATAAGTGACAGTGCAACAGAGGTGAGTCCAGAGAAATACAGGAATATGCCAAGCAACCAGACCAGCAACAAAATGGACAAACACTGCATTTAAATTCAAGAAGATATACATACACACATCATATGTATATATGCACATATATAGTCTTGAATAATCAGGTCAAAATGAATACAAACTTCAAGTGACAATGGTGACTAGACTCTAATTGAAACACGCATGAATAAGGCTTAGTAATGAAACAACGATATCAAGTGATACTGAGCACCCGTGAACCAATGCAGGTAGGTCAAATGAGGTGCTCAGTGTAACATGGAGCAACCAAACATCAATGGTACTACACAACAACGTGTAGTCGCGAATAATCATGATTTATTAAATGAAATCTCAAGCCAAGGCAGTAGACAGCAGAAATTCATGTCATCAGAAAAATGAATTCACCAATAAAAATCGTGTTAACCCAGTAATCATGAAAAGAACGAAAGTCAGTGGAATCATCAACATCGAACAATACTCACGTAACCATAGCAAAACATCAAAGCAGGTCAGGCATAAAAGATGGTCAGAGACAAAACTCACAGGGGTAAAGAAATTTACAACTGCAGTTTTCAAATCGAAGTGGCCAAAAGAAAAATGAAATCGTCAATCTTGGAAATTTGAAACCGTGGTAATCAAGGTATCAAATGAGTTCAAATCAATGCCGTGAAATCCACGTTATCAAATACATATGCAAAGAATATCTCAAGCATCAAAACGAAAATCATCACAGGCATCGAAACAAAATCAAATGGCCGAAGCTCTATATAATCGAATCGAACAAAGCAGGGTTTAAATTAGATGTGGTGAATAAATCACTCACCTTTCTCGAAGGGCATACATCCACTCGGCCTAAGTTAACATCGAACGAATCTAGAGCAGCCGTGGTTGCTACTCGAAAAGGCGAACGATCGGTGGAGTAGCAACCTCATCCAATCGATCTTCTTGAGGTCGGCGCCTTCGAGTCTGAGAAGCCCTAAGCTTCAGAGGGGACGAACGAAAGGAGGTACGATCAGCCATCATCTCTCAGAGGGAACGAGTCGAAGCCCTAATTTGGGTGAGGAGGAATAATCGAAGAATCGATGCCGCCATTTTCAATTTCGTTCGATCGCGTTCGATTTAGGGCTAGGCAAATGGAAATGAAAAGGGATCGGGTCGATAATATGAAGAAGAGCTGAAGATAAGTGAAGTGGGCCGATTTTATTTAAAGCCCAAAACAATTTCTCAACCACTTTTATAAAAGAATTTCAACTCGATAAAATTCCAATAAAAATTGGCGAACGATTTAATCACCTAGTGTCGATAATTAGTTGCTACAAATTTCCGGGTTGTTACACTCACCATCAATACCACTCACCATAGGGTAATAACATCATATCTCTAAACTGGTCGCACGAACAAACCATCACATCGTGCACCACGGTATCTCTTCAACGTCAAAGCCCTTGATCGGCCATATCGCCAATCGATAACAATGATGGACATCGACCACTCTACTATGGTCAATACCATCCACCTTGGTCTTGGACTTAACCAAATGGTTAAGTATAGACCAAACGGAAACGTTCGACATCCACTTTGAAATCCAGATCCATCGGCACACATCCCAAACCCTCCTCTACAGCTCATCTTGTTCATTAGACTTCCACGTGTGTGGAACTTCAACGTACAAGATGCTACATAAAATCAAATCATCACTAATCGGCGTTTTCAACCAAAACAACCAAATAACAAAGAAGCCAAACAATCAAACATACATCCAAACACCCAAACAACCATACATACAGTGTAAACAATCCACCCATATAAATCAATTGGGAAAATAAAATCAATAATAACTCTAATATAATAATTCCCTAACTATAGCACAACGATGGAAAATACGTGATATTCTCTATAAATCATTTAAAAATAATTATATATATATTTTTAAATATAGCTATTGTATATATAAATATGCAATAATATCACGTTTTAAAACCAAAAATCATTCCTGAGCGTCGGTATAACAATAAAAAACCAATCATAGTACAGTGAGAGACAATATCACTCACCTCAGCCAAATCTGTCCAAACCAGTGCTAAAATGTAGATCTCGCCATCATGAGCGCAATGCAATAAACCGCATCCAAAATGGACTTCGTATGCAAAAGATATGGCCAAAATAAGAATCATAGTTAATGAGATAATTAATTATCTAATTAAATCAACTAATTACCTTATTAATCACTAATCCTTCTTCTTCCCAATTAGCCTGTACATGTACAGAGGCATTGTCGTGCATAACATCCTCTCGTCTCTCTTCGATTTCACATTCAACAATCCATGAAAATGAAATCCGTCTTTGCCAAACGAATTCTCTTCGCGCTCTCCATGATCCGCACCCGAATATTGCTCGACTACTCATCCCAAACAAATCGGGAATCTAGGAGCTGCTCTCGGCCTGCCATGAATGGAAATTGCCTCGCTCAACCACTCGCCACCAAATTGTGGCCGCACACTCCCCTTCATGCAAGAATCACAATGCCGCCCACGGATCCGCCAATCATTGCTCTATGATCCAATGATCCCTAACCTTAGATCCATGGCAAATATGATGAGGTCGGCCAATGGCAATCGATCTAAAATCTGTCATGGTCATCGCATAGCTTTCGTCAATACGATCTCAACGAATCAAATGTCATGATTTTTAGCTAAGCGGATGAGGAGAAATTAATTTTTGAATGAGGGAAATAGAGTCCGGCCATGGATTTTGTTCTTCAGCCATGAACAGTGAAATGGAATTGATTTTTGGAGGGAGAGTTCCAATTTGAGGATATATATTTAATATTCCATTTAGTTTAATTTCTCAAATAAATGGTCAGGCGTTTCGAGTCTGTATGATCACACGACGCGTTTGATCACCATGAAACTCGTCCGCATACATCACCTAATTTTTTCCGGAACCAGCGCATCAACCTCGTCTCCATCTGAGACTGTGCACCAGAAGGCTAAACTCGCATATTTCAAGGTCGTTTTGGCCATCGAATAGTCCGATCTCAAAATATAGCGAACCTTATACTCATTTTAATCCCCAACATCAATCTGAACTCAACGGAAGCGGTCTCGAGTCCTGATCCGATCGTATGCGAAAAATCACATTTTCAGGCCTTCATTTAATTAATAATTAAATATTTAAATAAACTATTTAAATATCAGATCATTAAAAATACAGGTCGTTACAACTGCACCAAGGAACCCCGATCCATGAAGCCTCGAACCATGCAACACTGGGCTGAGCTTCACTGACCCATGCACCACCGATCTGGGCTCCTCTGACCCGTGCACCATCGAATTAAGCCCCATCGATCCAAATGCCTCTGATCCAAGTACCCCTAAACCAAGAAATTCGAACCATCTTGTTTCCTAAGTGAAACTCAAAGTAAACTCCTATGCGACCCAAAGTGAAACTCAAAGTAAACTCCTATGCGACCCAAAGTGAAACTCAAAGCAAGACACCCTACCGATCCAATGCTTGAATTCCCACTGATCCAACTTCCTTTGGTATATCTTGAGCAAATTAACTCTAAATCACTCGAAATTTGAAACGTAGTTTGGTGAGGCCTTCCTTGTAATCCCATAAAACTCACATCGAATTTGACTAGTAACCTTCTTGGATCGGTGATGAACCAAGACCATGTTACAAATTCTAAATCGCCATTCAATTGGTGTTTTCAACTAGACAAATAACATACATTCAAGCATTCAACACAGAAGATAGATCCAAACAAGCAAGCATTCAAATACATCAAGTTATACCCTAGATCTAAGGATTAGAAAATACGGAAGATCCGTAGGAATACATTTACATAGAACCTTGTAAAATCGTTGCAAATGACATATGTTATTAGATATGATTTAAAATATGTTTTAAAGTCCAAAAACCATTTTATGAACATGATTTTGAGTATATGATGGCTAATTAGTAAGTGAGAGGTTTCAGCCACTCACCTAAATCCAAAGCGACCAAAAGATAACCAATATCCCTAGATGAACATTAGAAATCCAAAATCCAAGGTCCTCCAAATAGCAAATCTCCAAAATCAAGTGCTAATCCCACTATGCCTTTCTTAATGATAAGATTTGGTTAGTTAAAAGTAAGGTATAGAGTAGTTTATGGCTTGAAGAAGGTTATGGTGGCTTTTTAAACTAATTTTGGGAAGTGTGAAATAATTAAATAAAGTTCCATCTGCCCCCGCTTGGCTTTAATCCGAAAATGGGCCTTTGAGTTTAGTCACCAATCCACTAATTATTCACTAAACTATTCAAAATCAATGGAAACTTCAAATAGCCATAGCTTCTAAACGGTAAGTCCTTTTCCTATTATGACTACTCTACGGAAAGGGAAACCATCATCCCGATCTAATGAAAGGGGTTTCAGACCCCAATTCGGCTCCTATCAAATGTTATAGGCCTTATAATATTTTAGGATCAAAATTGTCCGATAACAAATTTAAGGATGGAAAATGTCTCTATTAGTCATTTCCCAAAGTTGTAGAATCATAAGACCTCATACAAAAATAATATTAATATTTTATGATCCTCTAATAGGTAAAAAATTGATCGTTGCTTTCTCCTACCCTTCAGAAATTTTTCCCCTAAAATTTGCTAAGCAAAGTCAATAAGTTCATCATCTATGCCTAACAATCATATACAAGCAATAGACAATCATCAAACATCAACCATGCAACATAGTTTCAAACATCAAAGAGTAATATCTATGCCTATCCTAGCATTCATGATGTTATATTAAACTGCACTTCATGATATCAAAAGTAAAAGAATAGAAAGTCTTACCAAGTAAGAGCTCTGAATAAGCTGTCTTCATGTTATCCTCAGTCTCCCATGTGAGAAATGCGGATTACGGATCTTAAGGCTAGTATAAACACTAGAGGGGGGGGTGAATAGTGTTTTAAGGAATTACTAATTCTTTTTGAGTTTATATTAATTTGAACACAAATGCATGCAATATTCAGACACAGATATGATCACAGATTCAAACACAGATGCAAATATAAAGTAAACGCAGTAAAGTAAAGAACACACCGGATTTTATACTGGTTCGGAGTTACCCAACATCCAGTCCCTCACACAAGTACGGATTTCCTTTCAAAAGCAATCTTTACAATTACAACCCTTGATTTCAAGGCCACGAGGTACACCACTCCAGATTCACAATCCTCTGGGTAGAGATACTTGATTTCCCGGGCAACAAGTTCACCCAATTGATTTCCTAGGCTACAATCACACCTTTTTCTCACTTGATTGATTTCCAAGGCTACAATCACACCTTTTCTCACTTGATTGATTACAAAGAAGCCTATAACTCTGAATAGCACTGGGATCTTGTTGAGATAGTGATAAAGAATCAAACAAGAAATGATCTAGTTAAATTCAATGGTGATTTCGGCAGAGTAATGGTAAGAATATATATAAAGAAATGTGGAAGAAGAAGAGGAGTGAAAACCAGAAAAATATTGTTGAAAATTCTTTGAAAACATCCCCTATTTATAGAAGAACAACAGCCATGTCTATTCGTGAAAGGTTATGACGAATAGACACTTCTTTTGAAATTCAAAATTTTGAAACCAACTGCCACTATGTCGACATGGGTATCTTGGGTATGTCGACATCCCAAAGGAAATTTTGGTGATTTGTTTTTCTTTGAAAATTACTTCTATCTTATATTAAAACTATTTTAAACTTTATAAATATACTTAACTATAGTTAAAATACATAAGTAAATAAAGAGAATAATATATATATAATTTTACTATAATTTTATATTTAAATCTAAGTATAAATATTAAATTTATTATTAAAGATAGTTTAAAACAAACGAAGTTTAAAACAAGAGTTTATTTAAAAACAAAATCAAAGAATATTTTAAAGCTAAAACATCTTTTTTTGAAAATCATTTGAAAAGATAATTTTTAAGGCTAAAACATTTTGAAAAGCAATTTTGAAAATCATTTTGAAGTAGTTTTGCAAGCTTCTTCCTGCAGAATATCTCATCACATCAGGACTCGAGAACTTGTACAAAACCAGGATGTTCGTGGGTTTGTAAGCCACTTGTCGTAGGTTTGTAAGCTACTTGTCGTAGGTTTGTAAGCTACTTGTCGTGGGTTTGTAAGCCACTAAAAAGGTAGAAATGGGTTCCACCCCAAATGAAATATGAAATGAAGATTTCAGTGCTATTATGAAGTTTTAACATAATTCTAGACTCAATACTTATCTTGTACTATTTGATAATCTTGTTATTCTTGATATTCTTGATACTCATGAGTCTTCAATCTTGATATCTTGAATCTCTATACTGTACAGTCTTCATTCTTGATACCTGCATGGTTAAATCCTGCATATACATATATATCTAAACTATAATGTTAGTATTTATATTTTATAATCTTATTCTAAGGTTGTTGTCATCAAAACCATCATCTCAAGGACTAACAATCTCACCCTTTTTGATGATGACAACCTTTGTTTATAAAATATTATTTCTATCCTATTGACTCCCCCTAAAACTAATAACTCCCCCTTAATCTATGCCTAACTATCCTATATTTTATACTTCTCCCCCTTTGTCATCAACAAAAACCAACTCCAAACTATATCACCCCCCCTTAGTCTAATATTAAATGATTATAATGATAGTGTTATCATAAATAATCAACACTTAAATCTAATACTAAAACTTTAGTCCTAAATTATAAACTCTCCTAAGTAAGAATCTATATATGATAATATTTGTAATATAAGAACACAAATCATTTATATTGTTATATTTACATGAGCGTAGAGAACGTAAGTAAAAACATACAACCATAGGAAAGAGGAAAGAGAAACTAATGCGTGTCCTTAAAAATGGGAGATCTATGAACCGAACAATTTGGATAGTGGAAACAGAAATTTCCACCTTGTTCAACAAGATTTCCATCTTTGTCAAAGCACACATCGCCAACGCAAACGACTTTGTCATTATCTTCAACGTTCTCTTCTTCCATGGGGGCTTCTTCTTCTTCTTCCTCACTGTCCTCTTGCACTTGATCTCCTGAAGACTCTTCATCAATCAAGATCAGATTTGCATGATTGTCCAGTAGAAATTTTTGCAAATTTCTAAGAATTTAGCCTTGTCGTTCTTGTTCTTTGGCCATTCTAAGTTGCACCACTTGAATTTCAGTCATTAGTTGCAGTGCATCCTTCAAAGAATCCTCCATTTTCGTCACTCGTGCAAGTGTAGTTTGTTGAAAGGGTCCAGAAGTGGGACAAGGGAACGAAAAGATTGAATTTTTGTTTGATTTGGAAGAGGAGGCCATTGTTTAAATGTTTTTAGAAGATAGAACAGAAAGAATGATCCAATTTTCGAAATAAGAAGAATATATAACCACTTATTTGAATTTTGGTGGGAAAAATTCAAAAATAAAAAATCGTTATATGTCGACATGGTTATGAGGGGGATGTCGACATGGTGCTTGATATTTTTACTATTTGATTTATTTTTAATTTAATTTTTAATTATACTTTGTTATTTATATTTTATATTTCAGTTATTGAACAAATACCTAATTCTCTTCTTAATTTAGTAAATATAGATTCATTTAAGGGTTTTGTTAATATATCAGCAATTTGATTCTCAGAATTGATATAATCGAGAGTAATTACTTCCTTACTTATATTATCTCTAAGAAAATGATGTCTAATATCAATATGTTTAGTTCGAGCATGATGAGTAGTATTTTTGGATAAATTTATTGCACTAGTATTATCACAATAAATTGGTGACCTTGAGATGTTTAAACAAAAATCTTTTAAAGTTTGTTCCAGATATATTACTTGAGAACAAGCTAAAGCAGCAGAAATATACTCTGCTTCAGTTGTTGATAGAGAAACTGTGTTTTGCTTTTTACTAAACCAGGAAATCAGAGAATGCCCCCAAAAAGTGACAAGTTCCACTTGTACTTTTTCGGTCTGACTTACAACCAGCATAGTCAGCATCACAGTAAGATATTAATTCAAAAGAATCATTTTTAGGATAAAATAAGCCATAGTCAAAGGTGTGTTTAATATATCTTATGATATGTTTTACAGCTTTTAAGTGGGTCTCTTTAGGTTGGGATTGATATCTTGCACAGAGGCAAACACTATGCATGATATCAGGTCTACTAGTAGTGATATAGAGTAGTGATCCAATCATTCCTCTATATAATTTTTGATCTACATCTTTCGAGAGATCTTCTTTACTTAGGTACTCATTGGTTGCCATGGGAGTGGGTTTTCCACTTGCAGTAGTCAAACCAAATTTACTAACAAGGTCTTTAGCATATTTTTCTTGACTAATAAAGATACCATTATCTAATTGTTTTATTTGTAATCCTAGGAAGAAGTTTAATTCACCCATATGACTCATCTCAAACTCTTTTGTCATTATTTCAGAAAATTCTTTATTCATTTCAAAATTAGTTGATCCGAAAATGATATCATCTACGTAAACTTGTACTAGCTGAATATCATTTTTATATCTTTTAATAAAAAGAGTATTATCTACTTTACCGATTTCAAAGTTTGATTGAAGTAAGTAAGATCTTAGTCTATCATACCAGGCTCTAGGAGCTTGATTTAGACCATATAGAGCTTTCTTAAGTTTGTAAACATGATCTGGAAATTTTTCATTTCAAAAAGTGGTGGTTGTTCAACATATACTTCTTCTTTTACAAATCCATTTAAAAAGGCACTTTTAACATCCATTTGAAATAATTTGAAATTATTATAATTTGCGAAAGCAAGTAGAATCCTACTGGGTTCTAATCTTGCTACGGGAGCAAAGGTTTCATCAAAATCTATTCCTTCTTCTTGACAATAACCTTGAGCGACTAACCGGGCTTTATTTCTAACGACCTCACTTTGTTCATTCATTTTATTTTTATAAACCCATTTTGTTCCAATTATTGTTTTATTTTCAGGTCTAGGAACAAGTTCCCAAACATCATTTCTAGTGAATTGATTTAATTCTTCTTGCATAGCCAAAATCCATGAATCATCAGTTGATGCTTCTTTTGGATTTTTGGGTTCAATAGTTGATATAAAAGCTACATTGCTTATTTTACTTAGTTGATTTCTAGTTGTAACAACAGATTGCATATCTCCTAGAATATTTTCTATGGGATGATCTTTTAAAAGTTTAAACCTTTTATTAGGATGATTAAATTCATTATTAGTTTCAATTGACTCTTGATTTGAGTAATTAAATCCTCTTCATCATTTGTCTCTACAAAATTTTTGAGATTTTCATCGAATGAGACATGCATTGTTTCTTCAATGGTGTTAGTTCTTAAATTAAACACTCTATATGCTTTGCTTCTATTAGAATATCCGATAAAGATACCTTTGTCGGATTTAGGATCAAATTTATCTAAGTCATCTTTTGTATTTAAAATAAAACATTTACTTCCAAAAATTCTAAAATAAGATGCCTTAGGTTTCTTTCTGTGAAGAAGTTCATAAGATGTCTTATCAGTTAAAGGTCTTATTAAGATTCTATTTAAAATATAACAGGCGGTGGCAACTGCTTCTGCCCAAAAATGTTTTAGTAAATTACTATCTGAAAGCATAGTTCTCGCACACTCTTGAATCGTCCTATTTTTACGTTCTACTACTCCGTTTTGTTGTGGAGTTCTTGGAAATGAAAAATTGTGAGTTATCCCCTTTTTATTGCAGAATTCCTCAAACTTTTCATTTTCAAATTCACCACCGTGATCACTACGGATGATTATAATTTTTACAGAAAGTTGATTTTGAATCCTTTTTGTAAAGTTCTTAAAACATTCAAAAGTATCACTTTTATGTTTCAAAAATATTGTCCATGTAAATCTAGAATAATCATCTACAATTAAAAAAACTTATTTACTGTGATTTATTGACTGAATTTGAGATGGACCAAATAAATCAAGATGAAGTAATTCAAGAGGTTTTGAAGTTGAAATCATATCTTTTAATTTAAAGGAACTTTTTCAATGTTTTCCTAATTGACATGCATCACATAAACTATCTACTTTAAAATTCATTTTAGGGAGACCTCTTACTATATCATGTTTTGACAGTCTAGATACGAGTTTGAAATTCAAATGCCCAAATCTCTTATGCCAAATCCAAGGGTCACTTGTATTTGCCAAAAGACACAAGTTATCATTTGAAACTTTCATACTAAGAATATAAATATTCTTTTTCCTAATTCCCTCAAATATTATGGTTGAATTATTATCTTCAATGTGACACTTATCTTTTTCAAATTTAATTTTATATCCTTTATCGCAAAGTTGACTAATACTTAGCAAATTATGTTTCAGATTCTTAACTAGCAAAACGTTAGTAATAATATGAGTTTTAGAGTTACCGACATTGCCGATGCCAATCACATATCCTTTTGAGTTGTCTCCAAAGTTAACCAATCATCCGTCTTTGTATATCATATCATTCAGCATATCCGGATTACCAGTCATGTGTCTAGAACATCCACTATCGAGTATCCATTTATTCTTTTTGATCTGCACAATTTGTCCATTGTGGATTGATTGCTCAACACCCATAAAACATGTTTCCTGCACATTATGCTAACCTTGTGAACGATTTGACTTTGAATATAGATGATATGCAGACTTATGATACAATGATGATTTGAATATTTTTAAACAAGTATTAACAAAATTTTCAAATATAGCCATTAAATTTTTTTCAAAATTCAGATTATGAAACTTTGAAAACCTTGCTCTGATACCAAATGTGAGAAATGCGGATTACGGATCTTAAGGCTAGTATAAACACTAGAGGGGGGTGAATAGTGTTTTAAGGAATTACTAATTCTTTTCGAGTTTATATTAATTTGAACACAAATGTATGCAATATTCAGACACAGATATGATCACTGATTCAAACACAGATGAAAATATAAAGTAAAAGCAGTAAAGGAAAGAACACACTAGATTTTATACTTGTTCGGAGTTACCCTACATCCAGTCCCGCACACAAGTACGGATTTCCTTTCAAAAGCAATCTTTACAATTACAACCCTCGATTTCAAGGCCACGAGGTACACCACTCCAGATTCACAATCCTTTGGGTAGAGATACTTGATTTCCCGGGCAACAAGTTCACCCAATTGATTTCCTAGGCTACAATCACACCTTTTTGTCACTTGATTGATTTCCAAGGCTACAATCACACCTTTTCTCACTTGATTTATTACAAAGAAGCCTATAACTCTGAATAGCACTGGGATCTTGTTGAGATAGTGATAGAGAATCAAACTAGAAATGATCTAGTTAAATCCAATGGTGATTTCGGCAGAGTAATGGTAAGAATATATATAAAGAAATGTGGAAGAAGAAGAGGAGTGAAAACCGGAAAAATATTGTTGAAAATTCTTTGAAAACATCCCCTATTTATAGAAGAACAACAGCCATGTCTATTTGTGAAAGGTTATGACTAATATACACTTCTTTTGAAATTCAAATTTTTGAAACCAACTGCCACTATGTCGACATGGGTATCTTGGGTATGTCGACATCCCAAAGGAAATTTTGGTGATTTGTTTTTCTTTGAAAATTACTTCTATCTTATATTAAAACTATTTAAAACTTTATAAATATACTTAACTATAGTTAAAATACATAAGTAAATATAGAGAATAATATATATATATATATATAATTTTACTATAATTTTATATTTAAATCTAAGTATAAATATTAAATTTATTATTAAAGATAGTTTAAAACAAACGAAGTTTAAAACAAGAGTTTATTTAAATACAAAATCAAAAAATATTTTAAGGCTAAAACATCATTTTTTGAAAATCATTTGAAAAGATAATTTTTAAGGCTAAAACATTTTGAAAAGCAGTTTTGAAAATCATTTTGAAGTAGTTTTGCAAGCTTCTTTCTACAGAATATCTCATCACATCAGGACTCGAGAACTTGTACAAAACTAGGATGTTCGTGGATTTGTAAGCCACTTGTCGTAGGTTTGTAAGCTACTTGTCGTAGGTTTGTAAGCTACTTATCGTGGGTTTGTAAGCCACTAAAAAGGTAGAAATGGGTTCCATCCCAAATGAAATATGGAGTGAAGATTTCAGTGCTATTATGAAGTTTTAACATAATTCTAGACTCAATACTTATCTTGTACTATTTGATAATCTTGCTATTCTTGATATTCTTGATACTCAGGAGTCTTCAATGTTGATATCTTGAATCTCTATACTGTACAGTCTTCATTCTTGATACCTGCATGGTTAAATCCTGCATATACATATATATCTAAACTATAATGTTAGTATTCATATTTTATAATCTTATTCTAAGGTTGTTGTCATCAAAACCATCATCTTAAGGACTAACATCCCATGTGTAATTAGCATCGCTTTCACTCCACTGAACCTTCACTAATTCCGCCGCTTTCACTTAAGTTATTTCATATCACGTCCAATGATACAGATAGGTCTACAAGGTGTCAAAGCTTTTAGTTCAATATTGATTTCATCTAGTTGATCTGGTACAATGGTCACGCCTGGTTCATGCACAAACTTCAACAAATTAGAAATGTGGAACACATTATACATGGCCCTTAAATACTAATAAAAGTCGACCCTATAAAAATGATTCGTGATCCTCCTTAGTATCAGAAAACGACCTACGAATCAAAGTGAAAACTTCCCTTTACTACCGAACTAAATTACATTCTTAAATGGAGAGATCTTGACAAACACCGTATTGCTGTCTAAGAACTCCAAATCTCCATGCCTCTTATTAGTGTAGCTTTTCTGTTAATTTTGAGCAGCTTTCATCCATTTCCAAATTATCTCGATTTTTTTCGGAAGTCTCTCTGATCTCATCTGGCCTAAGTATTAGTTTTTCGCCCTCTTCCTACTTGCATGAATGTGTGTTGTATGGTCGGCCATACAATGCTTTAAATAGTGTCATACCGATGCTAGCCATAATTGTTATTGTATGTGTACCCAACAAGATGTAGATGATCATCCCACGAGCCTCCAAACTCGAGTATGCAAACCCGCAAGAGATCCTCTATGATATGATTTACTATCTCAGTTTGGCCGTCGTTTGAGGGTGGTAAGCTGTACTCTGATGTAGCTCTGTCCCCAATGCCTCCTGTAAGCTCTTCCAAAATCCATTAGTGAACAACGGATCTCAGTCACTCATAATTATCTTTGACACACCATGGAATCGCACTATCCATTTCACATATAACTCGGCCAAGTTGGCTGCTATTCTACTAGGCTATATGAGTATAAATATGGTGCTCTTGATCAATCATCGACTGTGATCCAAATGATATCGTAACCACCTCTAGTCTGTGGCAGTCCATTGATATTTGCTACCACTTCCACTCAAGAATTGCTAGCGGTTGCATTAAACCACTAGGCTTCTTTTGCTCTGCCTTCACTAATTGGCAGTTCATGCACTTCGAGATGAATGTCCCAATGTCTTTTTTCATCCTTTCCCAATAATAGGTTTTCTTCATATCATGGTACATCTTATTACCATCGAGATGTATAGTCAATCTCGAATGATGGCACTCTCATAGCACCTCATCCCTCAACCCATCTATGTCAAGTACAAATAATCTTCCATCCTTACGGAGTCACCATCACGGTCAAGTCTGTACTGCCTCATTTTTTCAAATTCTACCCCATCCTCTATTTTAACAATAATATCGGCTAGTTTAGCATCACAGATCTAACTAGTGCCGATCCGCTCAATCAAAGTAGGTCAAATAGTCAAGCTCACAAACATTTCTGGCTCCAGCTCACATCTCGATCGAAATCATATCCAACAATATACCCTAACTGCATCAACTCTATAAACATAGCTCCCAAGCTAGCATGTCTCCTACCTAATGCATCCACAACTGCATTTCCTCTCCCTAGGGTATATGCAATATCAAAGTCATATGAGGCTGGGAACTCCAATCATCGATGCTGGCAAAGGTTAAGATCCTTCTACGAAAAGAGTTACTTCAATAACTTATGGTCGATAAATAGCTCGAACCTCTCTCCTAAAAGATAGTGCCTCCAAATCTTCAGCGCAAACACTATCACTGCTAATTCTAGATCATGGGTCGGGTATTTCTCAAGTGACTTTAGTTATAGACCAGCATATACGACATCCATACCCTTCTTCATACATACCACTCCTAATCCGGTACCACAAGCATCAGTGTATATTGTCATCTCTTCATTCCCTCTTGGAATGGTCAACACGGTGCACTCGTCAACTTCTCCTTTAGATCCATGAATGCGTGTTCACAACTCATATCCATAGTAAAGGTCTGATTCTTTTTGTCAAGTGAGTCAATGGTGCGGCTATTTTGGAGAAGTCCTAGATGAATCATTTATAATATCAATCTAACCCTAAGAAACTTCTCATATCTATAGCATTTTTAGGTCTGTTCTAATCTTGGACTGCTGCAACTTTTGCAGGATCCATAGTAATGCCCTGCTCAGAAACAACGTGGTCCAAATACCACACTTCCTTCCTCTAGAAGTGACATTTTGAAAACTTCTCCTTTTTTCGGTGCTTTATCAACACCTCAAGTACAATCCTTAAGTGTGTCTTGTGTTCCACTTCCATCCATGAGAAAACAAGAATATTATCAATGAACATAAGCACAAATTTATCCAGTTGATCCTAGAAAACACGATTTATGAGATCAATAAAGCATGCAGGAATGTTGTTCAGCCCAAACGGCATAACCGACCACTCATAAAAGCCTTACGACATACATAATGCCATAGTTGGAACACTCTCTTCCGCTTCTCTCAGATGGTGAAATCCCATCGCAAGATTCAATTGAGAAACACTCTAGCACCATGGAGCTAATCGAATAAGTCATCAATACTCGGGATTCGATGCTTCTTCTTCTTAATAACTTTATTCAGCTCATGGTAATTGGCATAAAGTCTAAGGGAACCATCCGCCGTAATGGCAATTAATACAGTTGCTCCCCACTCAAAAATACTCCATCAAATGAACCCACGTCGTAATAGGTCATTCATTTATACCTCTAATTCCTTCTACTCTTTCTACGCCATAGACTTCAATGGCATAACAATTGGTCAGGCATCTTTCACCAAATCCATTCAGAATTCAGTCTCACCCTGTCGTGGTAATTCAGTCACCTCTTCTATGTCCAGATACTCCTTCACAGTAGGAACATATGCCAACTTGTCATGCAGAATCTCGAGAAAGCTAATCATTACCTCATTATAAGTTAGGCAGCCTATCTCCAACCTACGTCCATCATCTGTAACGATCCGTAAATTTCAACTGTTTTAATAACGTAATTAGTTGAAATTTTGTGAAATTTTAAACGATAAAATTTTGAAATAAAAATTTAATATTTGAAATACGTCTAGTTAAACATAGCAACTGGTAAATTTTCGTCCGAAAATATGAAAGTTTATTTCGCGCGTAAATTTACTTCAATTTAATCAGTTAAAAAGCGATGAAAATAAAATGTTTCCAAAACCTAAATATTTTTACATAGAAAAATTCTAAACCATCTTCTGAGCAAGATGTTAGTTTGTCGTTTTTCCAAATTCGGACATCTTTGGCTCCGTCGATCTTATTTTTCAGCGTTTTTCTTGCATTTTCCACTATTAGAAAATTCGAATTTTATAAATCAAATCGTACCACTGACATCTATATACCATTTTGATCGTCACATCGTGCTGACTTCCGCTGTATATTTGTTTGTTTATTTCGAAGTTCGGTACTCGGCAAAATCGATAAAAAACAAATGACCATACCGGTACCAAATTTCAACCTTTGGGTCTCTTGTCCTTTCATCTATTCAACTATTGAAATCATAATGTCACTAGCATTTATATTTTTCCAGTAATCGATATGGACCTTTGTCATTCCCATTGAAATCATCGGTTCCTATTTTGCCTGGTTCCACTTGAATTGAATTGATACAAGTATCATATTATTGAACCTATACTCCCACGTCATCTTAATCTAATTAATTCTTTTTCTCAAACCCAATTTTCTTCGTGTCTCTACCTATTCCTCCCTGGCCATTTTTCCTTCTTGCTTCAGGAATGCTCGTCTTCAACTTTCCTCCTTCCCACCACCGTACAGTAAACGGCAACCCATAGCGCCGGCTTCCCCACTCCTCGACTTTCGCCCGAGCCACCCACGCCACCTTTGCCTACTTCCCACGTGACCAACCCACGCCCTACCTTCCTTCCACCACCGTGCCTATTCTCTTGTCCACATGCAGCCAACCCATCAACCAATCCTTCCCCTCGACTTCCCATTCCCTTCCACCACGTTCACCGAGCCCTCCTCTGCATGCCCACCACCCTGACTCGGTCCCCAGATCCACCTTCTTCCTCCTCTCTCTCGCCCTTGCATCTGCTCCACTCTCCCAAAGACCGTGAGCAGCCCTCCCCGACAACAATGCTTCCACCTCCGCCGAGCTCGCACTCTGGCCTGCCACCGACCTTGTCCCCTCCTTCGCATGAACAGCCGACTGGTTCAGTTTTTCCCGAGCATAACACATCCTCCGCCGGTTCGTATTTTTATAAATATGTTTGTATATAAGTCTACAGCTAATTTATTCGTACATGAGTTATATTACTATATATAAAGTGAATGTGGGGTTTTACTGTTGTTTTGGATATGTATGTATATCATATTTTATTTTATTATAATATATTACATTAAGTTACAGTGTAAGATTTTATAATAGTATAGCTATTAGAATATATATGTAAGTCAGGTGTAGTTTTAAAAAGAAAAAGAAAAAGCGGTATGTTGGTTGTATGTATAAAGATTATATAAGTTATATGGGTTTTGTATTATTCTATTCGAATGTATATATCACAAATAAGTAGCACGTGTATATATTTCAGTACAGCTGCATTTATTTTCGTATATATATATAGTATACTGCATAAAATATGTAAGAAAGTTATATAAAAAGAATATATACTCTAAGACCTGTTACATGTATTAAGTTGTACAGTAGCTTGTACATGAATTTAAGAATTTAGAAAAAGAAAAGAAGTGTGAATGACTCTATTTTGATTTGGCTTTTCAGATATATGTATGACAGATTGTTTAAAAGATGTATAAGTGTATGTAATAATTTTAGTCTCCTATTTGCTTTACTGAAAAGTACATATTATATATTTGTTATATATAAAATGTTTATAAACGTTTATACAGTTTATTCTATTGTTTGACTTTGGTGATATACATACATTTCGATTTTGAGTATACGGCAGTAGTATACATGTAAAGTCTTCGGCAGATATATAATTTATTTTATTTTTGTAAATATATTCTATTATATTTTTCTGTTTTAGTATTCCTATAAAATTTGAATTTGCACATGAACATATATATACAAGCTTTATATATAGGGTTTATAAAAGATTTTGCTTTATATTATATATACATGTGATATTTTTTATATCTATATGAATATTTATTTCAAGTATATTATTTAAACGACGGTTTTAATTACATGTATGTTATTTTGATATTTGTTTTAAATTTGAACATTGAATTCGTGGAGTAATAATATAATATTTATTTATGTTCTATCAAGATGATTCCAATTATCTTCTACGAACCTGTTCTGATTTATTTCATCGATTCTATCTACCAGCTTTGATCGTCAAGTTCGTGCCCATCTCACTTTGCTTTGGATTCGTAACTCATCGTATTTTCCGTTCAGCTCTAGCCTCGGAAGGTGAGCAATCACTCACGATTAACGTTCTTTTATTTATTAAATCTAATTTCAATTGAAACGACAATTGAAATATGCTACTGTTATTTATGCTATTAACTGTATCAGTTCACCTGTGACATCTGACACCATTATCTGTTAATTATTTATGCGATGATAATACAGTTTGGCTGATAATTGATTAATTGTTAAATTGTTAGTGTTAAATGATAAATAGTATGCAGAATTGAAATTGATATATGATAGTTAACAATTTTAAAACGGATTTATATGTTAAATTTGATTAGTTGAATATGACCCCTTTTAATTGTTAAATTAATTGACATGTAGAATAGTGATAATTACACTTTGAACCATCGACGTATGTTGGATTAATTGTTGTAGTGTAAAAATTGAAATTGAATGACAAGTGAAAACCGTAATGTAATAATCTTTAATCTACATGAAATGATAGTGTAGATTCTAGAAATAATTATATTAATTCGTACAAATAACAATGCGAATTAATACGGTTATTTTGGGATTATTTGAATTGATTATTGGATTGTTATTGTTTGTTGTTATTGCTTGTTTATTTACTTTGACACCATCCCAGTTATCACACTGCAAGTTCCCTTTGTTATGTTTTGATTTTGAATTGAATTGGAATCGGGTTGAAATGATAAATACCCAAATCGAACTTTGACCTAGGATAGAAAATTAAATAAAACCCGATTGGTCAATAATTTTATTTAAAATAAAACGAAGATTTTATTTGAATAAATAATATGGTTTTGAAATGAAGTTGAAATTTAAATTTTAATGAAAGGAAAATGTTAATATTTAAAAATCTGAAACAAATTATTAAAAATGTAATTGATGAAAGAATGTTGTTTACTTTGAGAAATGATTGAATTAAGCTTGAAATTATAATTAAGTTTTGAAATTATTAAACTTTGAAATTATTTAAAAATTAAGTTTTGAATTAATTAATAATTAAATAAGATTGGATTATTTAATGATTAAATTGAATTGAATTCTTTAATAAGTAAAATTGAACTTTTGAATAAGTGAATTTACTTTGTAAATAATTGAAACTTAGTTTTCTTTATTAATTAAGTTTTGGAAAATTATTTAAGTAAGTAAATAAGTGAAATTGAATTTCTTTAACAAGAAATAAAATGTGATATTTTTGAAAGTAATGTAAGACTTGTAATTTAAAGAATTTGATTTGACGAATTTAACTTAATTAAATTTGTAAGTTTAATATAATGGCATTAAACTTAAGTAATTGTTTTAATGAATTGGAAATTTAATAGAAATTATTTTGAATGGCAAATTTACTTAATGAATATTGAATGAAATCGATTAATGAAGTTAAATTGATTTAAATGGTAAATTAAATTAATTTAAATGATTTCGGAATGAAATTTATATACGCATTTGAATCAATATTTGAATTGTTTTAAATAGAAATTGAAATTGAATTATAAGCCTTTGAAATGGTAATTTGGAAGTTTTGAAACATAAATTATGGAAATTGATTTAGAAAGACAAACGAAATGTTGATTTATAAACTCTGATTGAAATTGAAATTGATTTTGTTTTAAAATATATTAAATGACCAATCGGTGTAATAATTAAGAAAGTTATTAAAGAGACCGGAATCGGTTATGGATATACTCTCTATCTAAACCGAGAACCACTTTAATAACTATACGCGGAGTGATGATCCAGAATGAAGTGGTTGGATGATGTACGTGATGACTGAAGAAAGAGAACGATAATGGATAGCCTTGACACTTGTGTCAAATTGGAAATGACTAAAACAGGAGCCGTGCCGGGCCAATGGAGGATTTGCTACCTCAAGTGAACACACTTCTTCGAACTACTCATTATTTGTTGTCGATTGGTGCACCCTTGATTTTGGGAGTGTTGTTTCATGGTGTTGCGGGCGCTGCGGCGTTGCGTTCTCACCAGTCCGGATCAGGAAAACGGTAGTATCACTACCTTGGGTATTGCCTCATGTGCCTTGTCATCCTTGTATCCCTTTATTCGCGACCACTACGAATTTTTTTTGTACCTTTAGTATATGGATTGCCCTCTGGTGACTTCCGATTTTGGGGAAACTACGGTCTTGTATATTCTTTTGGGAATAAAAATGTGTTAAGGGTGGAATGGGCCATGACTTAACACTATTTTGATATCTTTATATTACTGATAGACATTATCTACTTATCGTACACTACTACATAGTAGATAGTTTAACGGATCCTTAAAGGATGGTTATTCCAAACATCCTTTGAGTTACTTGTATTTCAATTGCTATTTCACTTGAGTTAGATTTATTAATATAAGAATGTTAATCCTGACTCGAGTGTCTTGTGTTTTTGCTTTACGCTCGGGTCAGACTGAGTGTACCAGTATTCGAGACTCACCTTTGAAGTTGGAGCTTTGCTTGAAGATCCAGCCATCTATTCTGCTTTCAATATTCTATGATTCCAGTGATGTATTCTGATTTATATCTGGTTTAACTCTGATGTATCGTATTACTCTTCTGTTGTAAACTCTGATGTATCTTGTATATTCATATAGTAGCTTCATGAACTACTATCTCTTTTATTTCCGCTGCAAATTATTACTCTGTGTCTGTGTTCTGTGATTACTTATTTACTGTATATGTTCAGTTTTGCCAAATTTAAATTAACAACGCGGTATTTTGAGCAATTCAACTCCGGCATGAGTTTCTAACTATACACTTATAATGGATGCGAATGGTCCAAAATACTGGGTCGTTACATCATCCATCCCTATCATCACCAACAACCTCTCACAATCCACTGCTACTCAGTGCTTCTGCAGCCGGTCAATCCTCAGAATAATATCGAACCCCATAGAACCCAAAATAAAGCAATCACAAACAAACAAACAAACATCCATGACTTGAACCCAATAGTCGATCCTCCAACAGTGTTGGTAACAATTTAAGGTTGGGCAACTATCTTAGGTTCCAATCCCAATCTATCTACCAAATCGCTAGATCTAAAGGAATGTAAAGCCCTAGTATCGAATAAAACAAGTACAGTTGTTCAAAAATAGAAAGCATACCCTGTATAGTGACACTCTTCCCCTTTTCCTTCAATAATGGAGCACTCGACGAAGCCGGAACAACGTTCAAAATGTTAATAGACACAACCTTCTTATTCCTTGGTGGTTCTGGACAATGCTTCTTGATATGTCCTGGCTTATTGTAGTTGTAGCACTTCTTGCCTTCTACCTTACTGTCTCTGAAAGATGGCTATTCTCCCCTACAATTATAGCAAATTGGTTCCTATTTGCCCCTCTTCTGGCCACCCTTGTTATACAGCTTCTTCATTTTATTATTGTTGTTATTCCACTTCTTCTTTCCTTTATCGTTTACTTGAGGCTTTGGCCCATCTTTGGATTCAACCACCGGCCTAGACTTCGAGTACAGACTCTAACGTCGAAGAGCTATCCATTAGCTTCTCAAAGGACTCGTCAATGTGTCCCAACTTCTCTCTTAAGTAGTTGTCCAAGCCCATAATAAACTTTTAACTCTTCTTGAGTGGAGTATCGATAAAAGATAGACCATATTTCGATAGCATGCTGAACTTGGCCATGTACTCTAACACAGACATATCCCATATCTCAAATCAGCAAACTTTCGAGAAAAGTACCAATTTTTGAGTAGTCGGTACATACTTCTCTTCAAACCTCGCCTTAAACTGCTCCCAAGTAATCTGATCCTTTAGATGGTAATCTTGATGGTGTTCCACCACCCGATAGCTCATCCTTGAACCTGTTTAGAGGCTAGCTTCCTCTTCATTGAAAGTCTATGGGATCTTTATAAATGATGCAACTTATATATATGTGTGTTTGTATTACTAACTATGATAAGTAGAGTATAATAATGAATGTAAGATAAATAATAGAAATGATCATACCAGATATTTTATACTGGTTCGAACCTCCCATCCTATGTCTAGTCCCGAAGCTCCGCTTCAATATTTCCTTTAACCAACTGACCCTCGCTTGCCCGAAGGAATAGGCTAATACAAAAGTATATCTCTAACAATCTTGTGTTACAAATAACATGGTTTTTGACTGATAGTATAAACCTTCCTATGATCTCCTTTGAGCATGTGAATGTGAATGTGAATGTGAATGCTTTGAGTTGTAGGAAGTGGTTTAACCAAAATTATATTTTGGTTATAATCGATTAAGAGTATGTAAGCAATGTATGCATAAGATAGTGATAAGAAATCAAGAGAGAAAAGATTCAATTAATTCAAGTTTAGTTGATTTCTACATCTCCATAAAAGTGGTATTTATAGATCCAAAAGGATGCAGATGAAGAGTTGTTACTATCAGAGAAGTTCTATTCACTTTAATGGCTGCAACCTTTTGATGAAAGGTAATTTCTTTTTGTCTCAACAGAAGTGTCTTTTCAAAATTTGCAGTTTTCATAAGATAGACCTCTGTGGTAAACCCTCAGATGTTTGTGACTTCTGAAAATAATTTCCCAAGGATTGTCACAGACGTCTGTGGTTTTACCTCAGACGTCTATGAGTAGTAAAAGTAGTTTTTCAACTTAATTTCAGTGCATATGGAATAGTGTGTGATTGTGTATGCATATATACTCAAGGAGATCTTAACAATATTTTATCTAAGTCTCTTTAACAATAGAATAACCTTACTAACTATAGTATGGTCTATAGGTCTTCGTTTCTCTTTGAGTCTCAATATCTTCGAGCATGGTGTCTTCTTGTAGCATATACATGTAATCTTGATAAAGTGTGTGTGTGTATGATTGTATAGTTGTTATCATTGAAACATAAACCAGAGGTTCTAACATTCATCGCATCCTCCAACTTCATATCCTTAATGATGCATTTATAGGTGTCCAACCCATCCTTAGTTAATCCTTGAATATCGTATTCTATTACATTTCCAAGGCGGTAGAAGGGACCAGAATGGATTTTCTTCTTGAAAAGCACTCAAATCGATTGATGGCAGTGGGATTGTTGTGGAGCCATTGATTAATGTGAGATTGGGTAACAGGGGTTTGAGAGAAGGAGGAAGATTGTCCTTGTTTTTGCTTTTTAGAAACGGTCATCTTCTTGGGAGCCATCGATTGATGAATTTGAAGTTTATGGATGCTAGGGTTTCAAAATTGGGGAATTGAATTGGTGGTGAAAGTGAAGAATGGGGTAAAATCATTTATATATGGCTGCTGAAAATGTATGGTTGGAGCAGGTACAAACGTTTGTGGGGGAGTCACAGACGTCTGTGGTTTCAGTAAAAAAAAGAAAAAAACAGATGAGAGACGTCTGTGATTTTTCCATGGACGTCTATAGTTTCATGAGAAATAAACAGAAAGATACGACAAAAGTCTTTGTTGTTTCCACATATGTTTGTGGTTGCAGAAAAAATAAACAGAGAGAAAAGACAGACGTCTATGATTTTCCACAGACGTTTGAGGTTACAGGAAATTGTTTTCCCGTAACTTTTGACAAACGTCTTTGGTATTTTCACAGGCATCTGTGGTATGTATTTTTCTGAAATTGAAGAAAGAATTTAAATAGAAATCAATTTTTATGAAATATCAATACAATAAAACAATATACATACCAAAAATTAACAAATAAACTTATTTTCCATGATGCGTAGCATAAGTTTAGTTTTTCTCTGAGAATTTAGAATTGTTTATTTGTTGTATATGCCATGAATTTGGTTCAACTTTTGTGTCATCAATTAACGGCTTAGTGGAGACCAACTTAGACAAGCTGGAGTGTCAATCCAAGCTTGGTTTGATGGTCCCGGTTTGCATAGATTTCTCGGAGTAATGTTATACGCTTTTGTAGGAGTTCCTTGTAATCGAGGAGATTTTTAATGTATGCAATTTTTTGTTGGTGAATGACCACAAATTGCTAGAATACATTTTTCAAGAAAATTTAGATGAGATCCTTGATGTCGTTGTTCATAATAGATTTCATGTTGAACTCCCATCATTTCTTATTGATAGTGATATATTTCATCGACCTTTTCGGTGAGAGATGTTGATTGTAGATCAATTAAACATTTGGCTCTCTTTCCTATTGGAGAAAAGCCAGTGTGGTACGTAGGTAATGCAACGATGTTTAGAGACGTTGAACGAATTGATGTAAGTGTGGATTTAGTTGTTGAAACGTAAGTGCTATCTGATGAAGGAGATTTATAGTCGATGGTTGAATAGGTGGAGTAGTGATCGGAAGACATTTTTATGAATTATTTGTTTTTAGGAAGAATATAAGCTGATTAATAAAAAAATTTACTATACTAAGAGAGTAGGTTGAGGAAAAGGAGTTCAACCATATAAATTTTACAAAGAGTAGTTAGGTTTTATATGGTTAGTATTAGTTTAAATTTTACGTGGTTTTTATTAATCTAAGTGCATAAAATTTTATCGTGTGTAGTTTTATATGAGATTTGTTTTAAAAAAAATTAAGTCTATAAAAAATTTTATACAAATTTAGTTAATCAATTCATTGTACGAACATATTCCTAGATCTCGTCTTAACTTAGTAATAGTTTGTTCACCTAATGGTTTAGTAAAAATATCAGCTATACAAGTAATTTACAAAGTATTACAATGGTGACCACTGCAACGGCTAGTTTTGACTTTCCCGTTCTTTCTTCTTCTTCTCCATCAAACTCGTCCAATCCATCTCCGTTACCTGTCATTATTCCTCCTTCTCTCAACCCTCCACCTCCTGTACCTCCTGACCCCGGTTCTCCTTCCTTAGCTTCTCTCTCTATTGATCAATTTGATCCCCCGTTGGCGGCATGGTCTTCTCTGTTTACATCTAAGCCTAGAAATGCGGGTTCATATACTCCTATGGAGTTCTATATTGATTATCGAGGTTCGCCGATTCCTCCCCCTGAAGTTTTAGTGTCTGAAGGTATGAATTATTGGGATGGTTATCTTGTGGGTTTCTTCTTGGGTGCGCCAGTGAATTATATGGCAGTGGTGTCTCATTTAAAAAAGACATGGAAACCGAAAGGTACATATGATATTAAATCTGATGGAGCTAACTATTTCCTCAAGTTTTCTTGTCCAGAGGACAAGCAAACTGTTCTTTGTGCAGATCCAACCTTTATAAGAGGTCAAATGTTTGTCATTACTACTTGGAAACCAGCTTTCGGTTCAGTTCAATCTCAAGTGAAAACTGTGCCCATTTGGATCCAACTTTATAACATTCCCCACATTGCATGGACTCTTATTGGAATAAATTGGATTGCTTGTCATCTGGGAAAGCTTGTTTGCTTCAATGAAGCTACTGAAAAGAGGGAAAGAATGGAATATGCCAAGTGCTTAGTTGAAATATCTCCAGACAAAGAGTTACCTGAATTCATATTAATAGGAGATAAAGTTGAGACATGTCAAAAGGTATACATTGAGTATAATTGGAGGCCTCTGATATGCACTGCCTGTAAAGTCTTTGGTCATTCACCTATAAATTGTGATATGGATAAAAGTATTGGTGAAGGGAAAAATAGCAGTGAAAAAGAAGTTTAGGCTAATGGTCCAGGTCCTACATTTAAAAATAAAATTTCAGTGCATAGGAACAATATTGGTGACATTGTGAAGAATAGGCAACAAAGATGGAAGCCCAAAATTAATCAAGTGAACCACAAAAGGGTAGAACCAGACATAGCAAAAAAGAATACAGATACGAACTTAAGTAACTTAAGTAGTTCAGACATAATACAGGCAACCAAAGAATTACAATTACAGAGTGTAACACAAAATCCAGTTGAAACATGTAATGCATTTGCTGTTCTCTCAGAAATAGAGGAAGGAGAATTAATAGAAGAGGAAGGGGGAACTTTATGTACCTTGCGAGAGGAATCTATCAATTTTGTTAATCTACAGAGTGGAGTCTCTGTGCTTAACAACAGTAATCAAAAGAAACAAGGTCAAAATGAAACTGAAGTAAGTAAACAGCAGCAAGATACATCTAGAAGCCAGTAAAATGAAAAGGAGGCACCCTCTCCTGTCTCTCTGAATTATACAGCAACATACACTACTTGTTTGAACTCTCCTGTTATCAAAGCTGTCAGCCCTTATGCAAACTTAAAACCTCCCAAAGAAATTCCTCTTTTTTCTCCTACTAAAGATAACTCAATTGAATCCAATATAGGTTCATCTTCAGATGCTGAATTTTGTTCGGAAGATGACATGAATGAAGGCTATGAATTCAATCAAGAGCAAATTATGGCTAAGATCAGCTCAAAAACAAGAAAGAAAAAAAGGCCTCTGTTCAAGGGCCACAAAGATTTACTCGGCTATTTGCCAATAAACACAACAAATTATGATGCTAGACAACATAGGATATTGGAATATTCGTGGAGGGCATGATGATGCCAAAGTATATGAAATCAAAATGCTTATCAAAGGCAACAAATTGGGAATTATATGCATCAGTGAAACAAAATACTCTGAAGCGGAATCTAATATGTTTGCTAATCGTATTGCTCCTGGATGGGATTTTATTCATAATCATACTGCTGCCCCCTTTGGGAGGCTGTTGATCTTGTGGAACCCCCAGTTGTATACAATTAGTGCTACTGTAACTCATAGACAATTCATACACTGTAATATTAATCACCTTCCTACAAATTTCATTTTTAACTCTACCTTTGTTTATGCAGATAATATAAAAGCTAATAGGCAGAATTTTCTTGACATTCTTCCTTCCTTGCACACTGCCACCCCCTGGATGTGCCTAGGTGATTTTAATTGTATGCAACATTCTGAGGATAAGTTGGGAGGAGTTCCATTGGCTCTGGTGGATGTTGCTCCCCTCAATAATGCTATCTTTCTTGCTCATCTTCATGAAGTACCTAAAACTGGTGGTTTTTACACTTGGAATAATTGTAGCAGATCAGGTATTAGAACATTTTGCAAATTGGATAGGTCTTATTTTAATTTGGCTGCTTTCAATGCTTGGCCTTCTTTAATCTCTATTTTCCCTACATCATCTCTTTCTAATCATATTCCTATTATTATGGACTGGGGAAATAGAAGTAATAAAGGTCCTTCTTCTTTTAATATTTTTTCCAGTTGGTTTGAAGATCCTGAATTTCTTCCTTTAATTAAGTAAGTTTGGGGCAAACCAAAATTTGGCAATCCCATGTATATTCTTCAATCGAAACTTAAAGATTGTAAAGTTTCCATTAAAGGTTGGTCTTTACATAAGTATGGTAATGGTAATCTGTTGTCCACTAAATTAAGCTCGGAGCTTAGTGATATTCACTTTCAACTTCAAAATGACCCAAGTAATATTGCTATATCTAATAAAGCAAGTGAGCTTACCAAGAGATTGAAAATAGCCATCAAAACTGAACTTAAAATGATTGTGAAAAAAAAACTAAATTGGGATATAGGAAGAGATAGAAACACTAAAATATTCCATAACGCCTTGAAGCTTAAGAAATCAGCTGCTTTAATTCATAGGATAAAAGATAGACATGGATTTGAAGTTAACACTCCTTCCAGTGTAAAGCAATCCTTTCTTAATTACTATCAATTTCTTTTACTAAATCTGAGGAAGTAACTAATTTTCATGTCATTAATGAATTACCTATAAATAATATCTCTACTGATCTTGCTAATAATTTAATAAAGATTGTTACTCCTGATGAAATTCAAGATTCCATTTTCAAAATGAAAAGTACTAGCTCCCCTGGTCCAGATGGGTTTTCTACTTTATTTTTTCAAAAATGTTGGCATATTATTAAACATGACTTTTGTAAAGCGATCCAACATTTCTTTAAATCCAATACTTTGCTGAAAGGTATAAATCATACTAAACTTGCCCTTATTCCTAAAGTTAACATGCCTCAATCTGTTACTGAGTTCAGGCCCATTGCATGTTGTAATGTCATATATAAATGTATTGCAAAAATTATATCTTCTAGAATGAAAACTTGCCTTCCCGACCTGATATCTCCTAACCAAAATGGTTTTGTTACTGGTAGATCTATTACTGATAATATATTACTATCCCAAGAACTGATTAAACGATACAATAGGAAAAACATTTCTCCTAGATGTTTTATGAAGTTGGATATTCATAAAGCTTATGATTCTGTTTGCTGGGAAGCAATCATATCCATTATGTCCAAGATGAATTTCCCATTACCTTTCTTAGCTTGGATATATACGTGCATATCTTCTGTGCATGTCTCCTTATCTATCAATGGCGAGTCATTTGGTTATTTCAAAACTCAAAAAGGTATAAGGCAAGGGGATCCTATCTCCTCTACCTTATTCATTTTAGTTATGGAGGTGCTTACCCAATTGATTAGTGTTGAATACCATAATAAAAATATTGATTATCATCCTAAGTGTCAGAAACAGCATATCTCTACTTTAATGTTTGCTGATGATCTTCTGCTGTTTATTAAACCAAACATTAAATCTATCTCTTCTGTGTTTGCTGTCTTTCACAAGTTTAATCAAATGACAGGTCTATATATAAATAAAAATAAATCTCAAATTAATATTGCTGGGGTATCTGATATCAACTACCAGAATATTCTTCTAGCTTCGGGGCTTCAAGCTATTGATCCTAATGCTATGCACCTTGGTGCTCCTATGTGTAAGGCTAGAATTTCCAATGCCCAATGCCTTCCTTTATACGAAAAAATAACAAATAAACTCAATAATTATAATGGTTCTAAAATTTCTCAAGCAGGTAGGCTTGTCATCATACAGAGTATTGCCACTGCTATGTGTGCCTATTTTTTTAAAATTTTCTTCATTCCTAATAAACTTATTAATATGTTAAATAGGGCTTTTAATCATTTCCTATATCATGGAAATATTTTCTCCACTAAACTCATACCGATTGCATATAAAAAAATTATTGCTCCTTTAAATAAGGGAGGTCTGGGTATCATTAATCTAAAATTATGGAATATAGCCACCACTTCCCAACTTGTTAACAAGTTGCTCAGTAATAGCATGGGGATGTGGGAGATCTAGAATAGGCAATATAACCTTAAGGGTGGAAATTTTTGGACTATGGGAGCTAACAATTCTAATAGCTTTTTATGGAAAAGGCTTCTGGCTAATAGAAGATACTACCTTCCTATGGTTCAATGCAACTCTGCTAACTCTTTTTGGAATTCTCCCTGGTGTGCTCCAGGAATGATTCTCTCTCAACATTGTGATTATAATCTCTTACTTAACTCTGGTATTCCCATTAATACTAATGCTAATGCTTTTTTTGTCGATGAAGTTCTGCATTTACCTCATGTCAGTTCGTCTGTGCTGAATAATCTCTGGTCTACCATTACTGCTTCTTTTAAGCATGTCGAACATGAAGGGCTAAACTGGAATGGGAAACTTCACAGCATCTCCATAGTCTACAGATCGATAATCCAAAATCAATGCAACTCTCCTTTTCCTTGGCACGCTCGCATATGGAAGTCTGGATCGAAACAAAAACATAATTTGTTGCTTTGGAAATGTCTGATGAACGCAATTCACACTCAAGATAATCTTGTTAAAAGGCAGTTAATTAATCATTCTCTGTGCAGCCTATGCAACCAGGCTGCAGAAAACGTGGGACATTTATTCTTCAATTGCCAATTTTCCTACCATTTATGGAAGGAGGTGCTTCATCGAATACATGAGAGGCCACCGCAGCGTGATTTCAAAATTGAATGGATTAGGATCTTCAGTTTAACCAGGTGGAAAACCATGACGACCAAGCGATTTCTCCATTACCTCAAGCTTACGATAGCAGTGATATGGGAGGAAAGAAATTCAAGAATATTTGCGCGGACTTCGTCTTCTATTTCTGATCTTATTTTGAAAATTTGTCCTGTTGTTGTCGCAATATAATTTTGTTGGTGGGTAGTTTTCCTCTATCCTGTGTTATGTATCCTTTTTTTGTATGTTGCTTTTGATTAATAAAAGTGGACTGGCCACTATAAAAACAGGCTGGCATTGCCAAAAAAAAAATCAGCTATTTGATTTTCGGTGTTTACAAACTCCAGTGATATATTTCCTTTTTCCACATTATCTCTTAGAAAATGACAAAGAATATCAATATGCTTTATTCGAGAATGGTTAATAGGATTTTTTGATAAATTTATGGCACTAGTATTATCACAATATATAGAAGATTTTGTTATGATTTTACCATAATCTAGAAGTGTTTGTTGCATATAGATTACTTGTGCACATGCTAAAGCCGCTGAGATGTATTTGGCTTCACATGTCGAGAGCAAAACACAGTTTTGCTTTTTACTAAACCACGAAACTAAGGACTGACTGATAAAATAACATGTCCCACTTGTGCTTTTTCTATCCGTTTTACAACCGTTGAAATCAGCATAGCTATATGATACAAGTTCGAATGAGCTTCCTTTTAGGTAAAAAAGTCTGTAATCTCTAGTGTTTGTTAAATATCTTAAGATTCGTTTTACCGCTTGATGATGTGATTCTTTTGGCTGTGTTTAAAACCGAGCACATAAATATACACTCATCATAATATCTGGTCTACTAGCTATTAACTATAACAGAGATCCTATCATACTTCGATATAATTTTTGGTTGAAATCTTTTCCATTTTCATCTTTATCTAAAAGTAGAGTAGTACTGATTGGAGTTGGTTTACTTGATATACTTTCCATTCCAAAAAGTTTAATAAATCTTGACAGTATTTTTCTTGATTTATAAAAATTCCATTTTCTAATTGTCTTATTTGTAATCCTAAGAAATAGTTTAATTATCCCATATGTGACATTTCATATTCATCTTTCATTATTTTAGAAAATTCAGTGCATAATTTTTCAGCGGTGAATCCAAATATAATGTCGTCAACATATATTTGTTCGGCTAAAATATTATTATTTTCTTATTTTATGAATAAAGTGGAATCGACTTTACCAATTTGAAAACTGGAACTTTGTAATGAGTTTTTAGTCTGTCATACCAAGCATGAGGTGCTTGTTTTAATCCATATAAGGCCTTTTTAAGTTTAAATACATGATCGGGATATTTCTCATTAACAAATAAAGGAGTTTTTTCAACATACACTTTTCCTTTTATAAGTCCATTAAAAATGCACTTTTTACGTAAAGTTGAATTTTTAAAAAATTATGACGACATGCAAAAGCCAGTAATGTTCGTATTGCTTCAAGACAAGCTACATGAGCAAATGTTTCATCATAATCAATTCCTTCTTCTTGATTATATCCTTAAGCTACTAATCTTGCTTTATTTCGTACAATATTTCCATTTTCATCTACTTTATTTTTAAAAACCCATTTCATTCCAATTATAGATTGATCGTCTGGTCTTGGTACAGGTTCCCAAACATCATTTCTTTCAAAATGATTAAGTTCTTCTTGCATAGCAATAATCCAAAAATCATCCTTTGATGCTTCTTCAAAATTTTTTGGCTCAAAATTTAATATAAATGCAACATGACTCATTTGATTTAACTGTTTTCTAGTTGATACTCTTGTATTTAAATCTCGAATAATATTATTAATAGGATGGTCTCTTAATATTCTAGGCGATGATGTTATCATATTATCTTTATTGTTATTGACATTGTTATTATTATGTTCATGTATAGCTATATTAGTTTTATTTATTAATTCTTCATCATCGTCATATTAATTTTCGTTAAAATTTTTGTCAAATGAGACATGAAGACTTTCTTCTATAATATTTGTTCATTTATTAAAGATTCTATATGCTTCGCTTCGATCTGAATAGCCAACAAAAATTCCTTCATCAGCTTTAGAATCAAAATTTCCTAGATTATCTTTAGTGTTTAATATGAAGCATTTTGACCCAAATACACGAAAATATGATACTTTCAGTTTCTTGTTAAAAATATTTCATAGCATGTTTTTTTAGTCATTGGTTTAAGTGTTACACGATTTAATACATAATAAGCAGTAGCAACGGCTTTGGCCCAAAAAGTTTTGGTAAGTTACTACCATTTAATAGAGTTCGTGCACATTCTTGTAAAGTTTGATTTTTCCTTTCTACAACACTGTTTTGTTGTGGTGTTCGAGAAAACGAAAAATTATGACTAATTCCCCTTTTGTTATGGTAAATAGTTCATTTTCAAATTCACCTCCATGATCTCTTCATATATTTTTAATTTTGAAATCCTTTAAAAAAATTATTTATTTAGCAAAAATTTTGAACATTTCAAAAGTGTCACTTTTATGTTTAAAAAAAATCCAAGTATATCTTGAAAAATCATCAATAATTACAAAAACGTATTTATTATGATTTATTGAACGTACTTGAGTTGGTCCGAATAAATCTAGATGGAGTAATTCGAGAGGTTGTTTTGTGGAAATTTCCATTTTAGATTTGAAGGAGCTTTTCTTTAATTTACCAAATTGACAAGCATCACATAGGTTTTTAACCTTCTAGTTGATTTTAGGTAATCCTCTTATTAATTCATTTTTAGCTAGTTTGTCGTTAATCTTAAAATTTATACGACAAAAATGTTTATGCCATAACCAATGGTCATCATGATTTGCGGCTAAGCATAAATTTGTATTGTTTTTGACATTCATATTTAAGACATATGTTTCGATTTCTAAATCCTTCAAAGATTATATTTTTATTTTGATAAAAAATATTGCATTTATTTTTCTCAAAATCAATTTTAAATCCTTTATCACATAATTGATTTATACTTAATATGTTATGTTTTAAATTTTCTACCTATAAAACATTAGTAATTATGGGAGAGTTAGAAATACCGATATTGATGACTTCTCCAATGCCGATGACAAATCCTTAAGAGTTATCTCCAAATGTTACGGTGCCACCATCGATATATGTTATATTTGATAACATATTAGCATTTCCAGTCATGTGCTTAGTATAACCGCTATCGAGTACCCATTTCTCTTTATTTTTTATTTTAAATTTAGGTACCTACAAAATAAGAAAATTTTAATTGGTACCCACCTTTTTTGATTAGGGTCCTACGTCTTAGTGGATGTAGGTAAGCATATCCATGAGGCTTTGGTTCCCTTAGAAATGTAATTTTTTTTATATACAACTTTTTGTAAATATTTGAAACACCCCACACCATTTAGTATATCCAAAATGGGCACACTAAAAGATGTGGTGCATTATAGGTGTAGCTAAAGCATCACAGAGACTAAGATTCATAAGAAAAATAAATAAAAACAGGGAAAACATTTAAATAATAACTAGACATTTAAAATTAAACTTCATTTCAAAACAGAATATGTCTTAAAAATCAAATACACATGTATCGTGAAAAATACAATCTCAGTCACATCATCAGAGTACATAAATAATAAAAATCATCCCTCTCATAAAGTACCAGTACATCCAAAGTCAAATGAAAAGAAAAATGAAAGAAGAAGAAGAATACAGAAAAGATAAATCTGGTGAGTGAAAGTAATTACTAGCATTCTTAACCAAGATAAAAATAATAAACTAAGCAATAGTTCTAGTATGAAAGGAAAATACAGAAAAGATAAAACTAGGATAAAATACTATTCTGATTCTATTTGCTTTGATTGTGATTGTTTGCACTTGTCTTAGATTGCTGTGATTAGGTTGAAACCCTTATCCTATTTTAATTAGGCTGAAATCCTAATTCTACCCGTCGATCGGCCTTCTATCTCTGTGTGCCACTGTGAGCCAATCATGTTGGTCATAGCAAAAGACACCTGTTTAGTTCTTGGAACGCAGTATCGAATTATTTACCCTAATCGATGCCGCACGCTCGGTCATCTCCGGTACACACTAATCGTCACCCCCTATTTTGACCTCTTATTTACCCTAATCAGCATAAGTGTGCCCAGCCTCACCTAACTGTTATGAGACCATCAGTCCTAGTCTGAAAGGTAATGCTGCCCACCCTCACTTATGTGTTGTGAGACCATCAGTCCTAATCTGAAAGGGAATGCTGCCGGTACTGGTCCTAACAAACAATTCTAGTTTGCACCCCTTGTCAAAATCCCCAGATTTGAGCTTCTATCTATTGGCCACTTATGTACCATAATTAGCATAAGCGTGTCCAAGCCTCACCTAACTATTGTGAGACCATCGGTTCCTGACTGAAAGGGAATGCTATTGGTACGGGCCCTTCTTTTATGTTTGCTTATTAACTTAGTGTAAGTTTTAAAATAAGCCTCTTCTGTTATTTCTGCTATATTTTCTTATTAACTTAATCTAGGTTTTAAAATAAGCCTTTTCTGTTCTTTCTGCTTAATTATAACCTATGTTATAATTGTTACTCTTATATCCTATCTTTTTAGTTATAACCACTAGTTATAAACATGCTTGCAAATGTCTCAAATTTGCCTTTTTCAGTCTATTTTCTTTATATTACAGTTCTTTCTTATTTTACATCTAATTTCTATAATTCAGTGTTTATTTCTATTTAATCCATATTAGCGAATTCTCCTCTTTTTAATATTCTTATATTTTATTCACGTAAAAAGGAATAAAAAGAAACTAACATTATAAGCCAAATTCTAACGTAAAACAGATGCAAATAAATACAAATAACTGTAATAACTGTAAATAACTGAATAAAATAGCTGAATAAAAATGGCTGAATAAAATAGACTGAAAAGAACGTTAAAAACTAACTGTAAATAACTTATATAAAAACTGTCTCAAAATTGCAGAAATACTACAACTATTGAGAACCCTATTATTTTAAATTACTTAAAAATCTAAAATAATTACAAAACACTCACCTGTGGTCCTTAGCTCTATTCCATGGCCTTCCCGGATCCACTTCTAGGGCGTAGAATATTTTATTAAAAAGATCTCCTCCCAAGAAAAAATTTCTTTTTAGGGTCCAGCCTCAGGCAATGAACCCAATTGGGAGAAAATATGAATGAGAAAAATAGCTAGGTCTAGGGTCTTATTTATAGTGTAGCTTAGGAATCTTAGGCCGTTGGATTTGAAGATTAAATCTGGTGCAACCACGTCATAAGCTCGCTAGGAACCGTCGGATGGAAGCACGAATGCACAGGATTGGAGAAAAATCAAAATATGACATGTACGAATGAAACAACGTTCAAGAATTAAGCGGGTCGACCAAACACCTATGGGGGTCGACCTATAGGTCGACCTATATCCTTTGGGGGTCGACCCTAGGGTCGACCTGGCCTAGGTTTGGGTCGACCTGACCCTTTGTTGTTATTTTATTTTTCATTTTATTTTCGATTTCTTATTTCTCTCATATCTTCTCCATACTGACTCGGATTTCGACAAGTTATATATGGAAATTGATCAGAAAATCGCTACGGACACAATGGTGCAACTACCGTAGCTCGATTCTGACAATTTCAAAAACTTATTTTATTATTTAATTAAATCGTTAATTTATTATTATAGCTCAAATTTTGGGTTGTTAAATCTCCCCTCCTTAAAGGATTTCGTCCTCGAAATCTCCAAGGACAGAAGAATGAAATAAATATTTTCATCAAAATTCTACAACCACATATTCAACCATCATCCATTACATCCATTATCCTTAAGCTTTTTAATGCAATTTATGTTATATGCAATAGTGTAGTGTCAATGTTCCTAAATAATGCAAAAGATTAGGCGGTCTACTGATTCAGTCGACCTCCTTTAATGCAATCGTGTCTTTGCCATATATCCAAATGAATGCAAATTCCCTAATGATGACTGATAGTTCTATATGTGTGCTACAATCATCATCCAAATGCAACAATCATATGATAATCATCCATTTATAGCAACCATGTAAATAAAATAAAAATGCAAATGCAGACACATCCATATGCATATGTTTTAGTGACATAGTTAGGCCGATCCCTAAGAGATAATAGTGCCTAGTGTATATATATGCGTCCATTAGCATCAAACACTTACAACCACTAGCATCCATCATATACAACATTTTCTAGTAACATGTTTACATTCGGTCCTACCATCGATAGGTTAAATCATAAAATCTACCCTCCCAAAGGATACTAAAGGAAAGAACCTATTCAAAACTAAAGATGGAAATAGGAAATTCAAGACGTACCATCGAAAAGATGCAGATAAAAGGTACGTATTTTCTCCTCAGCCTCCCATGTCGCGTCCTCAATGTTGTCTCCTCACTTCACCTTAACCAAAGTTACTTTCTTATTCCTAAGCTTCTTGATATCACGTCCAACGATCTTGGTAGGAATGCGACGAACCGATGCTTCTCTCTCCACTTCAACTTCCTCAAGTTGGATAGGTTCCACTACCTCTACTGAATCATGTAAGCACTTTCTCAAGTGCAAAACATGAAAAACATCATGAACTCCCATGAGCCTCTCTGGTAACTTTATCCGATATGCCATCTTCCCTACCCTTTCCACAATGGGGAATGGTCCTACGAATTCGAGAGCAAGTTTCCCATTTGATCCAAACCTCACTACCTTTCTTAGCGGAGACACCTTAATGAAAACCAAATCTCCTATCTCAAACTCAATATCCCTTCTTTGCTTATTTGCATAGGATTTCTATCTATCTTGGGCCGTCTTCATTCTCCTTTTAATGAAATCAATCTTTTCTGAAGTCTCTCTAACCATGTCGGGACCTAGTAGCGATCTCTTTGTAGACTCCAACCAACACGAAAGCGACTTGCACGGCCTCCCATAAAGAGCTTACAAAGGTGCCATCCCAATGCTAGCCTAAAAACTATTATTATATGCGAACTCCACTAAAGGAAGATGCTCCTCCCAAGTTCCTCCAAAATCAATAATGCACATCCTTAACAAATCACCAAGAACTCTATTAACTCTCTCTGTTTGGCCATCCGTCTGGGGGTGATAGGTTGTACTCAATCTAAGCTGCGTCCCTAAAGCTCTTGCAAGCTTCTCCAAAACTTGCTAGTAAAGATAGGGTCTCTATCGCTCACTATGCTAGAGGGAACTCCATGAAGTCGGACTATCTCACGAACATATAAGGATGCCAAATAAGGTGTTGTCCTCTTACTCTTGACCGGAATGAAGTGGGCGATCTTAGTCAAACAATCTGCAATCACCCAAATACTGGTATTCCCCCTTCCTAGATTGGGGTAAACCATCTATGAAGTCCATCGAAACATTAGCTCACTTCCATTCGGGTACATCCAAGGGTTGAAGCAATCCGCCAGGCTTCTGCTGCTCCACCTTAATTCTTTGGCACACAAGACACTTAGCTACAAACTCTGCCACATCCTTCTTCATGCTGCTCCAATAAAACACTCTCTTCATGTCCCTATACATTTTATCACCACCCTGATGAATAGACATTCGAGAAGGTGTGCTTCTTCTAGAACTGCTCTCGTCAAATCACTAGTGCGGGGGACACAAAGTCTTCCATCTCTTCTTAGCCACCCTTTACTATCAATGGAATAACATTGGAGATGTTTAGAGACCTCTCCTCTGCTAATCCTATACAAAATATCCATAAGCTCTGAACCCTCTCACTGCCTTGAGCCAATCTGATCTATGAGGGTAGGCTTAACCTCAAGTGCTGCCAATATTCTAGAGATAATGTCCGTAGAGGGCTTAAAATCGAAGGTGAAAATAAACTCTAGGCTTTTCCACTCCACGAACATTGGACTAAGGGTTTCTCTCTTCTTGCTTAACGCATCCGCAACCACGTTCCCTTTACCAGGGTTATAAGCTATCTCAAAGTCATATGATGCTAGAAACTCCATTCAACGCTGCTGCCTTAAGTTTAAATCCTTTTTTCAGAATAGTTATTTCAATGATTTATGGTCAGTGAAAAGCTCGAACCTCTCTCTTAGCAAGTAATGTCTCCATGACTTGAGTGCGAAAACAATAGCAAATAACTCCAAATCATAGGTGGGGTAGTTCTTCTCATAAGTTATCAACTGTCTACTTCCATAACATACTACCCTCCCTTCTTGCATAAATACTGCTCCAAGACTCGTCCCACATGCATCGGTGTGTACTGTAAAAGGCTTAACTCCATCGGGTAAAACTAACACTGGTGCACTAGTAAGGGCCCACTTTAGCATTGTGAAGGAATCCTCACAATCTATGTCCCACGCGAATGTCATATTCTTCTTAGTGAGGCGATTAAGCGGTGTTGAAATCTCAGTAAGATCTTTGATAAACTTCCTATAATAGCCAGCCAAACCAAGGAAGCTTCTAACTTCGGTAGCATTCTTGGGGGCCTTCCAATCCTGTACTGCTACTATCTTAGCGGGATCCACAGCTAAACCCTCTCTTGATACTACATGCCCTAAGAAACGGACCTCCTCACGCCAAAAGTGACACTTCGATAATTTTGCTTTCAACTGATGAACACGATGTGTACGAAGAACCTCCTTAAGATAAATAGTATGCTCTTCCATACTCTTGGAAAACACTAGAATGTCATCCACAAACACTACAACGAACTTATTTAAGACATCTCGAAAAACATGGCTCATCAAATCTACAAAATAGGCTGGGGCGTTGGTTAGCCCAAACGGCATAACCAACCACTCAAAGAATCCATCGGGTGTCTAAATGCTATCTTATCGATGCTATCATCAGCGAGCCTAAGCTGATGAAATCTAACAGCTAAATCAAGTTGAGAAAATACTGAAGAGCCAACCAACTGATCGAAAAGATCGTCTATCCTAGGAAGTGGGTAACGGTTCTTCTTTGTGAGCTTATTCAACTCTCTATAGTCTACGCAAAGTCGAAGGGAACCATCCGCCTTTATAGAAGACGACTGGCGCTCCCCACTCAGATATGCTCTATCTGATGAAGCCTTTCTCCAATAGCTCACCAATTTGCTTACTTAACTCCTTCCTCTCCCTAGGAGCCATATGTCTCACGGGTAATGCCGTTGGCTTAGCATTATCATTCAGATAGATCCTAAAGTCGATCTCTCTCTTAGGGGGTAGTCCCCTAACCTCTTAAAAAATGTCTATGAAATCTCTAATGACTGGAATAGAATCTACCTCTCCTAGTGATGAATCAAGGGAATAAATGAAGCTCAACATAACTGACCCCTGTGGATCGCAAGAAACCTCGAGAGTTCGACTACTACATGTCTCTAGCCTAATGACCCTCCTTTCGCAGTCCAATATCGCTCCATAAATGGATAACCAGTCCATCCCCAAAATCATCCCATATCTCGAAAATCCTAGTACATAGGCGTCACAGTCAAATTCTACGCCTAGCACAAAAGTTTTCAAACCCATACAAATCATGGATAAATGTGCCGAACTCCAATGGGGTTTGAAACAACTATAGGGTCTACAACTAGAGAAATATCTAAGTGCAAACAATCAACCAAGGAACTAGAAATGAAAGAATGCGATGCTCCGGAGTCAACAAGAGTCCGAATAGGAAAATCCGAAATAGAGATCAAACCTTCTACAGAGACTTTCCTACCTCGATCCGGTCCACTACTAGAAGGTGCTGCATCCAAAGCATGTACTTGCGCTGTAGGTGTGCCTGCTCTATGCCCTGTCTTCTGAGTACAAGCTCTATTAAGGTGACCAGGCTGCCTACAGTTGTAACACCTCCCCTTCATCGTTTCCTTCTTACAGTCCTTTGTGAAATGACCAAGCAATCCACAACTATGACATTTCTTGCCTTTCTTGATATGTCCCTTCTGAGGTCCTCCTCCTTTCTTCTTGTCCTTATCCCTTTTATTCTTCCACCACTGCTTCTTAGAGTTTTCTGACTTAGGAACCTCCTTAAGCTCTCCTTCCTTAACATCATCTGACATGAGAGCCATTTCCACAAGTGACTCATACGTCGCTCCCATGGGTACATGTGCCAATAACAACCCTTGGAGGGGTTGGTTCAAACCCTTAGCAAACTTGATGGCCTTCTTATGCGGTCTATTAACAAGCTCCATTCCGAACTGCGATAGCTTATTAAACTGATTTATATACTCCTTCACTGAAAGACTTCCTTGCTTCAAACTAATGAACTTCTCCAACTACATGCTTTCCTCGGCTTGCGACACGAACTTCCTCTCAAACCTTTCTCGAAATCCAAACCAACCAATGTCTCTACTTTCCACCTCTATGATCTCCCACCAGTAAGAAGCTTCTCCCTTCAGCTACCAAGATGCAAGCTGAACTCTGTGTCGGTCCTCCAATCCTAACAACCCAAATATCCACTCTGTATTCCTCAACCAAGCTCGTGCCTCTAGGAAATCCTCTGTGCCGAAAATGTCTTGCCTCCTAGATTAGCGAAGTCCTTGCATAGCTTAGAAAAATTGGCTGCTGTACGTGGATTAATGGGATCTCCACCCGTCGGTGCTGCATTGGGCGTTTGCCCTTGCACCTCTGCTGTTGTAGCTTGATGGTATTTACGAAACCAGCCAGGGACTTGGACACCCTCTGGAAGATTTGGGGCGTCTTCCATTCTATGCAAAGAAAAGAGAATTAGGCTCGAAAGAATCGAAAGAAGGTTGAACTGGACTTTGAGGGGACTTTTATAAAAACTCTCTTATACTTAAAAACTATTTCTATTAATAAGAGTTTCTTTCTGAAAAACACTTTTAGTTTAAAGATATGTTACATTTGAAAAATACTTTACTTTTAAAACAAGTTTTAGGAATCCTGTAACCTTAGGCTCTGATACGAAGTGAAACACCCCAAACCCCTTGTATACCCAAAAAGGGCACACTAAAAGATATAGTGCATTATAGGTATAGCTAAAGCATCACAGAGACTAAGATTCACAAGACAAATAAATAAAAACAGCGGAAATATTTAAATAATAACTAGACATTTAAAATTAAACTTCATTTCAAAACAAAATATGTCTTAAAAACCAAATACACATGTCTCATGAAAAATACAATCTCAGTCACATCATTATAGTACATAAACAATAAAAATCATCCCTCTCATAAAGTACTAGTACATCCAAAGTCAAATGAAAAGAAAACTGAAAAGAAGAAGAAGAATACATGAAGAACTTCCAAGAATATATCTCCAAGCAATCTGAATCTACTGTCCTCGATTCTGCTGGCCTAGGGAAATATAGGAGTGGGTCAGACTATAAGTCTAGTGAGTGAAAGTAATTACTAGCATTCTTAAGCAAGATAAAGAAAATAGACTAAGCAACAGTTCTAGTATGAAAGGAAAATACAGAAAAGATAAAACTAGGATAAAATACTGTTCTGATTCTATTTGCTTTGATTGTGATTATTTGCAATTGTCTTAGATTGCTGTGATTAGGTTGAAACCCTTATCTTATTTTAATTAGGCTGAAATCCTAATTCTACCCGTCGATCGGCCTTCTATCTCTGTTGTGCCACTATGAGCCAATCCTGTTGGTCACAGCAAAAGACACCTGTTTAGCGCTTCGAACGCAGTATCGAATTATTTACCCTAATCGATGTCGCACACTCGGTCATCGCCGGTACACACCAACTGTCGCCCCCTATTTTGACTTCTTACTTATCCTAATTAGCATAAGCGTGCCCAGCCCCACCTAACTGTTGTGAGACCATCAGTCCTAATCTGAAAGAGAATGCTGCCAAGCCTCACCTAAGTGTTGTGAGATCATCAATCCTAGTCCTAAAGGGAATGCTGTCGGTACTGGTCCTAACAAACAAATTCTAGTTTGCGCCCCTTGCCCATATCCCCAGATTTGAGCTTCTATCTATTGGCCACTTATGTACCCTAACTAGCATAAGCGTGTCCCAGCCTCACCTAACTGAGACCATCAGTTCCTGACTGAAAGGGAATGCTGTTGGTACGGCCGTTCTTCTACGTTTGCTTATTAACTTAGTGTAAGTTTTAAAATAAGCCTTTTCTGTTATTTCTGCTATATTTGCTTATTAACTTAATCTAAGTTTTAAAATAAGCCTTTTCTGTTCTTTCTGCTTAATTATAACCTATGTTATAATTCTTACTCTTTTATTCTATTTTTTTAGTTATAACCACTAGTTAAAAACATGCTTGCAAATGTCTCAAATTTACCTATTTTAGTCTATCTTCTTTTTATTACAGTTCTTTCTTATTTTACATCTAATTTCTGTAAATTCAGTGTTTATTTCTATTTAATCCATATTAGAGAATTCTCCTCTTTTTAATATTCTTATATTTTATTCACGTAAAAAGGAATAAAAAGAAACTAACATTTACAGGCTAAATTCTAATGTAAAACAGATGTAAATAAATACAAATAACTATAAATAACTGTAAATAACTGAATAAAATAGCTGAATAAAATAGACTGAAAAGAACTTTAAAAACTAGTTGTAAATAACTTATATAAAAACTATCTCAAAATCGCATAAACTACAACTATTGAGAACTCTATTATTTTAATTACTTAAAAATCTAAAATAATTACAAAACACTCACCTGTGGTTCTTAGCTCTATTCCTTGGCCTTGTCAGATCCACTTCTAGGGCATAGAATATTTTTATTAAAAATATCTCCTCCCAAGAAATTTTTTCTTTTTAGGGTCCAGCCTCAGGAAATGAACCCAATTGGGAGAAAATCTGAATGAAAAAAATAGCTAAGTCTAGGGTCTTAGGCTCGCTAGCAACCGTCGGATGAAAATCTGAAATGAACCCAATTGGCCGTTGGATTTGAAGATTAAATCTGGTGCAACTACGTCATAGGCTCGCTAGGAACCGTCGGATGAAAGCACGAATGCACGTGATTGAAGAAAAATCAGATATGACGTGTACGAACGAAACAGTATTCAAGAATTAAGCAGCTCGCTAGAAACCTGGCCTAGGTTTGGGTCGACCTAACCCTTTGTTATTTTATTTTTCATTTTTTTTGATTTCTTATTTCTCTCATATCTTCTCCATACTGACTCGGAATTTGACAAGTTATATATGGAAATTGATCAAAAAATCGCCACGGACACAATGGTGCTACTCTCGTAGCTCGATTCTGACAATTTCACAAACTTATTTTATTATTTAACTAATTATTATAGCTCAAATTTTAGGTTGTTACAATATTCATCGATATATTTTTGTCTAATTAGTTTATTGTTTGTTTTTGGAATCCATATCTTGACCATATTTGTATATGAATTCTTATACTTAGTTTTTAGCTTTGGCTTTTTAAATTTTGTTTATAAAGTGCTATATTGCTTTGGCTTTTGTTTGTTTTTAAAACCTAAGCCATTTCGATTTCCAGATGGTTTAGATATCATAATCAAATTTTCTAAATTTTGTTTTCCTTTGTTGAATTTTATCACATTATTTGTTATTTTTTCTAATTTACTTTTAAGATCACAAATTTCAAAGTTTCTAGAACCTAAATTTGCTTGTAATTCTAGTTTTTATTTTTCCAGATTAACTTTTTCTAACTTATAATTTTCTAAATCTTTTAATAACTTGTCATTTTAAGATAATAGTGTTGCGTCTTCTTCTGAACAATTTCTAATTCTTCTTCTAAGATATTTTTTTCATCTTTTAATAATCTGATTTCCGATTCTTATCTATTTAACTTTCCTACATATTCCTTATTTTTTTTGTTTCTCTATATTTATCATCTAATTCAATACTTATTTTCATTAATTCATCATAAGTAAGTTCAGGGCGTACCTCATCAGTGTTAGCCATATAACACACATTTGCTTGTTCCGAGTCGCTTTCACTATCACTATCTGAAGAAGAAGACGAATCCAAATCATCCCTTGTTACTTGAAAAGCTCTTTTATTTTTCTTTAGTTTCTCAAATTTTCTTTTCCTTTTATCGTTATTGAGATATGGACAGTCCTTCTTCATGTGGTCAAATTTCTCACATTCATAGCATTTAATCGATGTTTGATTTGAAGAGTTTCATTCGCTGCCATTTTAAAATTTGCTCATCTTCTTGAACTTCTTGAATTTATTATAGTTTTTGGCAATAAAGACAACTTCTTCTTCGTTTAAGTCTAAACCTTCGTTACTAGCTTAGAATGCTATGTTTTTCTTTTCATGATTTTGATCCTTTCTACCCTACAAGTTAGCTTCGTATGACATCAAATTTCCTATTAGCTCTTCGACTTTAAGTTGAGAAAGGTCATTAGCTTCTTTTATGGCTAAAACTTTTCTTTCCCAATCATTGTTAAAGATTTTAAAATTCGTGTGACTAAATCGAAATCTATAAATTTGACTCCAAGTGCCATGAGATCATGTTGAATGGTTTGAAATCTTGCATACATATCAATAATTGATTCACTTGTATTCATTTTGAAAGATGAGAATTGGTTTTGTAAAATCAAATTTTTAGTTTGCTTGACTTTATTTGTGCCTTCATGTGTGACTTGTAAGTGCGCCATATATCATATGTAGTGTTGCAGAGTATGACACGTGAAAACTAATTTTTGTCAAGTGAGAAAAATAATACATTCGTAGCTTTGGTGTAACATCCTCCTACTTGGAGGCCCAAAACTAACGGCTATGGATGTTGCAATCATCCATAGTTATTAATCTTTGACGACCAAATACGGTGATATTAGATACATTAATATATAGAAACACAAGAATATGGAAAAAATTAAACAGCAACAAATTCCACATTTAATTTCAAAATATTTCAAATTGATTACATAATCCCAGTTCGCAGACCACGTTCAAATAACAAATAATTACTACAAAATAAGCCAAGAACGAGATATAAAGATGCCCCTTTGGTTGATCAGAGTATATAGATAGGCAAAAAAACAATTTTCCTTTACAAACAAAACACACAACGGAAATAAAAGAACTCTAATAACAAGCTTGCCTCCTGCACGTCTTCGGAAGCTTTATTCATATAAAAGAACACCTGGAAACCTTAACTCTCAACCTACTCAAAATCAATTGAGCACCCGAGAGTTTAAGGGAAAAACAAAAACTTTAAGCCAGACGTAACGCCTGGTATGAATAATAATTTACCATCTCAAACCATTAGATATCTAGTGAGATCACGCAGCTTAGCAGAATGGGTTTTCCTCTCACTAGTATCCTAAAACATTTATAAAACCATATACTATGCTCCTACATCCACAATGGTTAAAACATAATATTTCAAAACATTATGATGATATGCTAAACAAGTAAATCAGTTCTGGATTACACATCCCCATTCATTTTGACTATCTGTCTCTGTTTGTACCAAAATTGGGCACAACACTCTTTGGAAGTCTTTGAAGAGATAAAGTTAAGAAATTAAATGGAAAAAGAGGAATTATCTAACAAAAACTCTAATTTCAGAAATGAGAATAATTAAAATGCAAGGAGAGAGAAGAATTTAGAGTGGTTCGGTGTATCGCCTACGTCCACTATGAAGTAGTTTGCTTTAGTGATCTTTCTTTTGTATTTACAAGTGAATTCAATGATTTACAACAGGAAATTATGATTTGCAGCAGTGAAATTCGTTGGTAGCAGCAGTAATTGAGTTCAGATCTGGATCTGGTGGAGTCTGGGCGTTGGAGATCTCAAAGAGGAAGAAGAACCCCTTTTCTGTTGGCTTTGGGGGTCTATTTATAGGTGCAGGAGGCTGGTATTTCGCTCAGATCTCGGGAGACCCTCTCTGCCACGTGACCAGGCCCGCACGCCCAAGCCCGTGAAGTTTCGGTCCGATCCGTGATCGATACGAACTGATTTCGTATCGATCAAGATTTCATCCAATGGAGTCGAAATTTGGCATGGACATTCTTTAGCATGCACGTAGTCTCATGTGAAAATTTTATAGCATTTGGACTTGTAGATTAGGAGGTATGATCGATATGAAATGGGATTCTCGGTGGTTGTTTGGTTCGACTCGCTCTCGATTCGACTCGCTTCCGTTCGACTCGGTGACGCGGCGCTTGAGTCTTTGGATCACTCTGCCTTTGATACTGTCTCGAGCGAGTCAAAATGTACATCGATTGAGTGAGTCGATGTGTGCCGAGATTGAGTGAGTCGAAGCGTGCACTGATCGAGCGAGTCGAAGTGGAGCGTCCTGAGGAATTCGAACAAAGGCCCCGTGATGGACATGAAGTGGAGCGAGTCGAAGGAGTCACTTCTGAGGGATGCGAAGCGAGTCGAAGGAGTTACTTCTGAGGGATGCGAAGCGAGTTGAAGGAGTCACTTCTGAGGGATGCGAAGCGAGTCGAAGGGAGTGAGTCGAAGGGAGCGAGTCGACCGGTGATTGGTTTTTATCCAATTTTGTATCGTTCATAACTTGAGCATACGAACTCGGATTGACTTGAGATTTGGAAAGTTGACTCTCATGGCTTAGCTTGTCATGTCCTACCAACTTTGGCTCGATCCAGACTCGGACAAAATTCGTCGATATCCATAGTGAGCCTATGTATAACTGATCTCTAGGACGGGCCGTCACTGGTTACTAGTCAATTCCTTGGTGTCACGGCCTTGCCAAAAGACGGATAACAGTCTCAATTATAGTTTCTAGGATTACTATTAACCTATTAAATGTTTATGGACTATCTTTCCAATATCATATTTTTCATTGAATCACTAAGAACCTATTGGTAACTCCAATATCTTATCTCTTATCCTAGTTTTCATGGGCTAACTAGGAACCTATTGACTAACTGTCAGTATCTTAATCCGGATATAGTTTTCATGGGCTAACTACAAACCTACTAGCCCCTGCCAGTATCAAATCACAGTTTTCATGGACTGACTATGAACCTATTGGCTTCTGCCAATATCGTTAGTTATATATAGTTTTTATGGGCTTACCGTAAACCTATTGGCCACTGCCAATATCTTTAGTTTTAAGGTTTTAACATTCCTTAATTTATGTTCACTACTGGGTCAACCTACTTGGTTATTCTGCCCTTCCTTAACATGCATTTATGGCTTAATAACAATGTGAATAATATTTCTAAAATCTTTATTTATGCCATGGTATTTCCTTTTAAAATGAGAATGGGTCATTTGTTTTGAAATCTTAAAACATCACTTTCGAAACCACTGGATGACCTCCTTCAAAAGCATAGAAAACCTCCTTTCAAAACTTTAAGTATATACCCATCGAAGCTGTATAAATCAATCCTTTCGAAATCAAATCATACCTTTCGAATGTATCAAAACCTTGCTTGCAAATCTTTAGGAAAATAGTTTCGAAACTAATGAAAGTACCCCTTTCGAAGGTATTGGGTTTACTCTTTAAAATATCAACTGGGCCAAAAATGGTTATATACGAAAGTACCTCTTTCGAAACTAATTATAAAATTGCTCAGTGGAAAAATGGATGGTGTCGGAACCATCTAGTCGAATGAGGAATCTTTTAAAATAAAATCTTTGAAGGATAGAGTCGAAAACCCCTTTCGACTCCATTGCCCTCGAAACCCCCAACCCCCTTCGAAAGCAGTCAGGAAAAAGGCTTAGCTCATGTTAAAACAGAGGTAACCCTTCGACAACATAGATGGCTTCAATGTAGTCGAAAGGAGAAATTAGCGGTTGGGTTTTGACTTGGTCGAAACCAAATTCTTTGAAAGCTCTTATTTAAGGAGAAAAATACCCCTTCGAAAGCTATTTATAAAGTCCCTTTCGAAAGCATGACTTCCGACTATGTTGAAAGCTAAAAGTAAAACAAGGCAGGAATTTAACTTGAAGAAAAACAAACTAAGGTTTCGACTCTGTAGGGTATCGACTCAGTCAAAAGCCCTTCAAAAACTAGACAGGCGCTTATCTTTTTAAAAGTGAACCTTGGTTTTGACCCTGACGAAAGCATAGCTTTCAACACCCTTCCTTCCGCTACTTACCAATTCACTTCGTACCAATTCTATTGATACCATGTGTCTTGGTTCCGACTATATGGGTTTCGACAGAGTTGGTTTCGACTGAGATGGTGCGGAGGTAAAGGAGTTGAAAGGTGCCTCCGAAATAGGCGGAATCCACCTTTTTTTGAAACGCTGCTTTATAGCTAAACACGACAATTGCTTTATAACTAACATGCTAGTTGTAACCCCTTGATTGGCTACTTTAAAACTTTTCAAGTACTTTACAAATTAAAAACTACCGCATTAATTAGATCCAAATCAAAGCATTATACGTTAAACCCTTCCATATGGCAAAACAAATATTTGCAGAAAAGTCCTTCTTTTAAGATAATTTATTTTTCTTAATAAATCATCTGGTAAAAATCCCCAAAAATTACTAGAAAATCTCTTTCATCATATAATTAAACATATCAAAATTCGGGACCTAATTTCTTCCTGAAATACTCGAAATAAATTTTTAAACCTAATTATATCATATTTTCCTTTAGAAATTCATAATAAATTTTCTATAGCTCGAAAATTTTTGAAAATCAGAACCCATCTCCAACATCATGTATTATTTATCATAAATTTTTTCCATAGCATTCGAAAATAAAAAACCCTGGTTTTCCCTTAAAACCGAGCAAATTCATATGTGTATGAATTAAAATAATTCAATCATAACATAATTCAAGCATATCATCATCCATATCATTATAAAAACGAATTTAAACATAAATCCAAAAACACGTAATCATAGAATAAAATAGAGATGGTATAAAATTATTATTCACCTTATATTTGATAAGGAATTTGAGATCTGTTGTTGCTTAATCCTCCCTAGCTTTGATCATTAGTTTAAGATTGCAATCTTCCTCTTTTCCTCCTTGTTAGTGGCCGACTCTTATGGTTTTAGCGTTTATTTTTGTTTCTGAGAAAAATGAATGTGAATGGACAAGGATGTGAAGTGTATAGCTGTGTAAAATAAAATGGCTACTTTACTATTATGCCCATATGTAATTTAATTAGTTTAATAACCCAATTAAAGCCCATTTATTTAATTATTAAGCATGGCTATATATATATATGGTTTATTCAAATCTCAATCCCATTATCATCGTTTTTCTATTTAATTTATCTAATTAAATTTCCTGAATAACGTTATAAAAAATCATGGATGTTACAAGCTCCCCCATTAAAGAATTTCATCCTCGAAATTCAGTAAGGACTAAATACTAAATATGGCAATCATCTGTAACAATACCTAACAACCATACTATTCTAACTGACTAGCAACTATCGATATAAATCTAATATAGACATACGCTCAAAGCAGATCAGGATAAGTATCTCTAATCCTATCCTTTGTCTCCCAAGCACAGTCCTTCTCGTTGTTGCTTCATTGAACTTTCATCAACCCGACTGTCTTATTCCTTAATCATTTCTAACTCTAGCAACAACCCGAACTAGTTGTCTACCAAAAGTCAAATTAGGCTCTAGTACTAAGTCTTCCAACCCTATTGGAGGAATAGTAGTCTTTGGATGATGCACATACCTGCGAAGATGAGACACATGAAATACATTATGGATACATGCCAAACTGCTTGGCAAATCTATTCTGTATGTGAGCTTTCCAATCCACTCTATAATCTAGAATGGACCTACATATCTTGGGGCTAACATCCCTGACTTTCCAAACCACACCACACCCTTCATAGGTGATACCTTAATGATAACATTATCTCCAACTGAGAATTCTAGATCCTTACGCCTCTTTATCTGTGTAACTCTTCTATTTTGACTGAGCTTCCTACATCCTTTCTTCGATCAACTCAATCTTCTCTAACGTCTTTCTAACCAAATCTGGACCTAAGACTATTTTTTTCTAGTCTTAAACCAACATGCTGGTGATTTGCAGTGTCTTCCATATAAAGCCTCAAAAGGCACCATTCATCTACTTGTGTGACAATTGTTATAATATTATAGGAAAACTCAACCAAATGTAGGTGATCTTCCCAAGATCCACCAAACTCCAATACGTAAGCTCTCAGTGTTAGTCCCTGAGAAGTTGGTTTTGATGACAACAACATTAGAATAAGATTATAAAATATAAATACTAACATTATTGTTTAGATATATATGTATATGCAGGATATATATACAGGTACCAAAGAATGAAGACTGTACAGTATAGAGATTCAAGAACTGATGAACTCAAGGTCGAAGATATCAAGATTCAAGGCTCATGAGTATCAAGATTATCAAGAGTTCAAGATTTCAAGATTAGTAATTTAGTTAGGAATTTTGTTAAAACTCATAGAAAAGCACTGACATCTTAAAATCCATTTTATTCGTGGAATGGAATCCACTTCGAGCCCGTTAAAGGGATGGAACCCTAAGTAGGATGGAACCTACGAAAAATCTAGTTGAACATTGTTTTGTATCCACTAACTTTTATTCAAAAGTTTTACAAAATTATATCTTGTTTTCAAAATGATTTCAAAATCTTCCTTTTTAAATCAAAAACATCTATCCTGGTTTTAAAATACTTTTAGCCTCAAAATAATCTTTAGTTTCAATATCAAATTATCCTTGGTTTTAAACTATCTTTTAATTATAATATATTTAACTTTTAATATTTATACTTAGATTTAAATATAAAATTATAGTAAAATTTTATATATACCAAAATATTATTCTCTATACTTATTTATGTATTTTAACTATAGTTAAGTATATTTATAAAGTTTAAAATAGTTTTAATACAAGATAGAAATTATTTTCAAAGAAAAACAAATTATCAAAAATAACTTAGGCCTGTCGACAACCCCAAGGAACCCTTGTCGACAAGGTGACAGTTGATTTCAAAAGTTTGAATTTCAAAGGAAGTGTCTATTCGTCATATCCTTTCACGAATGGACATGGATGTTGTTCTACTATAAATAGGGGTTGTTTTAAACGAATTTATATTCATATTTTCTCTGATTTCACTCCTCTTCTTCTTCCACATTTCTTTATATACATTTTTATCATTACTCTACCGAAATCACCATTGAATCTAACTAGATCATCTCTGGTTTGATTCTCCATCACTATCTCAACAAGATCCCAATGCTATTCAGAGCTATAGATTTCTTTATATTCAATCGAGCGAGAAAAGGTGTGATTGTAGCCTGGAAAATCAATCGGGTGAACTTGTTGCCCATAAAATCAAGTATCTCTACCCAGAGGATTGAAATCTGGAGCGGTGTACCTCGTAACGTTGAAATCGAGGGTGTAATTTTAAGAATTGATTTTGAAAGGAAATCCGTACTTGTGTTGCTGGACTGGATGTAGGGTAACTCTGAACCAGTATAAAATCCGGTGTGTTCTTTCCTTTATTGCTTTTACTTTATATATGCATTCGTGTTTGATTCTGTGATCATATCTGTGTTTGAATATTGCATACATTTGTGTTCAAATTAATATAAACTCAAAAAGAATTAGCAATTCCTTAAAACACTATTCACCCCCCTCTAGTGTTAACTCTAGCCTTAAGATCCGTAATCCGCATTTCTCACATTTGGTATTGGAGCAAGGTTTTCAAAGTTTCATAATATGAATTTTGAAAAATCTTTTAAAATGGCTATTGTTTGTACCAAAATTGGGCACAACACTCTTCGGAAGTCTTTGAAGAGATAAAGTGAAGAAATTAAATGGAAAAATAGGAATTATCTAACAAAAACTCCAAATTTCAGAAATGAGAATAATTTAAGTGTAAGGAGACACAAAAATTTAGAGTGGTTCGGCGTATAGCCTACGTCCACTATGAAGTAGTTTGCTTTATTGATCTTTCTTTTGTGTTTACAAGTGAATTCAATGATTTACAGTAGGAAATTATGATTTGCAGCACTGAATTTCGTTGGTAGCAGTAGCAATTGAGTTCAGATCTGGATCTGGCGGAGTCCGGGCGTTGTAGATCTCAAAGAGGAAGAAGAACCCCTTTTCTGTTGGCTTTGGGGGTCTATTTATAGGTGTAGGAGGATGGTATTTTGCTCCGATCTCGGGAGACCCTCTCTGGCACGTGACCAGGCCCGCACGCCCAAGCCCGTGAAGTTTCGGTCCAATCCGTGATCGATACGAACAGATTTCGTATCGATCAAGATTTCATCCAATGGAGTCGAAATTTGGCATGGACATTCTTTAGCATGCACGTAGTCTTCTGTGAAAATTTCATAGCATTTGGACTTGTAGATTGGAGATATGATCGATACGAAATGAGGTTTTCGGTAGGCTATTTCCTTCGACTCGCTTCTATTTCGACTCGCTTCCATTCGACTCGGTGATGTGGCGCTTGAATCTCACTCTGCCCATGATGTTGTTTTGAGCGAGTCGAAATGTTCACCGATTGAACGAGTCGAAGTGTGCGCAGATCGAGCGAGTCGAAGTATGCACTGGTCGAGTGAGTCAAAACGGTGCATCCTGAGAGGTTTGAGCAGTGGCTTCGCCAATGGAGTTGAAGTTGATGGAGTCGATCAGTGGTTCGAATGGAGCGAGTCGAAGAAGGCCTTTGAGCGAAGCAAGTCGAAGTAGGTACTTCAGATGGCTGTGAAGCGAGTCGAACCTGAACGAGTCGAAGAAGGCCTCTGAGCAAAGCGAGTCGAAGTTGTCACTTCTGAGTGTTGCGAAGCGAGTCGAAGTTGGCATCTGAGGGATGTGGAGCGAGTCGAAGGGAGCGAGTCGACCGGTAATTGATTTTCGTCCAATTTTGTATCGTTCATAACTTGAGCATACGAACTTGGATTGACTTGGGATTTGGAACATTGGCTCTCATGGCTAAGCTTGTCATGTCCTACCAATTTTGGCTCGATCCGGACTTGGACAAAATTCGTCGATATCCATAGTGAGCCTGTGTATAACTGATCTCTAGGATGGGCCGTCATTGGTTACTAGTCAATTCCTTGGTGTTATGGCCTTGCCAAAAGGCGGGATAACATTTGCCCCCCAAAGTACGTCTTGTGGAAACATGATGTGCTTTGAAATACTGCCATCTTTACTCTAAATAGTTATTGTCTTTTCGATGAAAGCTGTAACCTTTGACCGTTCTTCTTGATAATGTAAACTGTTGACTGTCGACTGCTGTACCATATATTGTTGCAACTGATTGCTGTATGCTAGTGGTTACCCGTTTGTTGTTGTAATCGTTATTGGATGAGTTTCTGATTCCTGAAAATCTGGAATATTGAATACTAGTCCGACATTCATGCATATATGTTAACCTGACTCTCGTTGACGTTCGTACGTCCACGAGTCGTTGTCAGTTTATTTTACTTTTGAATTACGTATCGATCCTCTCCTGAACCGATGTGAAATTCGCTGCAACAACGCTCGATGGTTTCTTTTGAATGTTCCTTCGTAACGATCCTCTCCTGAATCGATGTGAAGGGTTGAAACATCGAAGATGATTTTCATTAGATTTACGGATGCAAAGTAAGTATGTCGAGTTGATGGAGTTGGCCTCTGGAAGTCATGATTTGATGGATTTTATGGATGCGAAGCGCTTGTTCAACTTGATGACGAACTCGAACTGAGCGAGTCGAAGTGGAGCGAGTCGATGTAAATTCCCTGATGGATTCGAACTGCTCGTTCGACTCGGCCAGGGGTTCGAGCTGCATAGGAGTTGGAGTCGAAATTGGTTATCGATACAAAGGGTGGTCTCATACCGATGGAGTCAAACTGGACACGGGGATGGAGTCGAAGGGAAGCAATACGAAGGAGAGCTTCGTATTGACGCACTAGAGAGGGAGTCGAAACGTGCGTTCGAATCCATCGGGATATGAAGCGTTTATTCCCTTTGCTTCCAAGTCCATATAAATACTTTGTACTTAGCCGTTTTTCACTTTTTTACCTTTCTTTTTCCTTCCTTTTCTTCGTATTGCTCAGAAACTCAAGAAGAACGAACGAAATATTCCTGCCTTCGAACCGATTCCTATCTTCAATCATTTGAACTAACTGACAGATCTAGGTAATCCAATAAGCGAATCCACGCGTAAACGATGAGGCTTGGGTTTTCTTAACATTAAATCAATCAGAGTCGTGGTCGATCGAAAGCTCTCTGGCCTCAGCTTCGTGTCGCTCTGGAATATGGGTTTCGAGATGATGAGGCGAAGGTCTTCATATCGATCGATGGTGGAGCTTCGCATCGAATCGAGTGCTTTGAATTCATGGATCGATACGAAGGGGTCGTGCCTGATGGACTCGAAACGATGGCCTTGGATTGAGTCGAAAAGGGTGTTTTTCGATCGAGTCGAAGTGTGCAGTCTTAGGAGCGAGTTGAACTGTGTGGTCAGAGAGCGAGTCGAAATGCATGGTCTTGGGACCGAGTCGAACTCGATGGTCTTGGGGAGCGAGTCAAACTGTGTGGTCCTGGGAGCGAGTCGAAATGCGTGGTCTTGGGACCGAGTCGAACTCGATGGTCTTGGGGAGTGAGTCGAACTGTGTATTTTGAATCGAGCCCTCTAGTTCGAGTCGAACTTTCATGCCAACCTTCTGACCGAGTCTAACTCATGTGCACACGACCATAGCTTATTGATGCGAACACGGCTCTCGCGAGCGATACAAATTTGATCATCAAAAAGTTTGAAACTTCTCACACACTTGAACAATTGCCTCCGACGAGCTTCAAATTATCATAACTGGACTTAACCATTTTACTGCATATCTGATTTCCTATCGAAGCTCGTCGATGAAACTGCAACTTATAAAAATAACAACAAACTTTGACTTGAAATGATGGTCAATAGTTGGATGGTATGGTTGTGACGGTCAGCGATGACGGTCCTTCCGACCGAATTCCGAAGTCTCGTCGCTTATACGCTTCCTTCAATCATGTTGATCTTCTCAAATAATATACAGTACTGTACTGCACAACATACTCACACACTTTACACTGGGGGATGCACGAGTGTTATTTGTCAGTTTAATGATGATTTTTTATAAGCTAGCTAGTCAAGGACCCTTCAAGTTCTCAGCAGCCGGAACTCCCAAGTTCTGTTCCTCCAACCATAGAGATACCGATTATCGAAGCCGAAGTCATAGAGCCAGCTCCGGATGAGCGTCCGGGTGCTTGGTTTATTCTCAACCCAACAGATTTCGTGCCGTCGGGTATCTCCGAAGATATGCTTGGATGGATTTGCTTAAGGCATGGTTTGTCACTTGACGACGTGCTACTTCCTGGGCCAAGTGACAGGCCACACAATCCCCCGTAGGGGTTTACTGCTTTCAACCGTCACGCTGGCACAGCGGGGACACTTCCTCCCTTCAATGAATATATAAGGGAGATGTTATCGTTTCTTGGCATAACTCCATCTCAGCTACATCCCAACGGGTATGCCTTGCTGAACAGCACGTTTTTCTTGTTTATAGAGATCCTCTTTCGACCGCCGAAGCCGATCGAAATCAGATATTTATTCAACGTCAAGAGCCGCAGATACAGCCCTTCTTTCACCTTCCTGGAGGCGGTCAGAAGCTGCCACATTGTACTGGGCTCCTGGGGAAGGCTAAGTTACTACAAAAATGAATGGTTCTACGTTCGGTGCCCCCTAGATTTGCTGGGCGGTAGTTGGATAGACGTAAGTGTTGCCATTTCTCTCTCGAATCATTGAGATACTAGTAACTGACTTCAAAACTGACATACTTTTCCTTTCTTATAGCTGCAATCTCTCGTCCCGATGGCGCATACTTCAGGGAGCTTGTTCGGATTCTTCAAGCGTTTCCGGGCGAAGAGAGGCACATAGACTTAGTCCTGACTGATAGGAATTTGAGGACTGTCGGGTTAATAGAACGAAGACAGAGCATACATCTAGAAGGGATACATAGAGTGGTCTCGAAGAAACGGGTGAAGCGCAAAGCGCCCGCAGTCGTGATCGCCGAAGAAGTTGATATCCGGAAAGAACGCCTACCGATAATGAGATCCCAGCTGGGCCTTCTACCAATGTCCTGGATTCGGGAGGAAGAAGAAAAGGCAAGGCCGCTGCTCACAAACGCCCTAAATCTAAGAGATTTAAATCCGTGGTCGTGTCTTTACCTTTCCAAGGGATTAGAATTTCGGAGGCTCCTCCCCCGCAAGCGGAGAGTCCTTTTGCAGGGCTTGCTGATATTCCGATCCCGGATTTTATGTCGTCCCCACACGACGCCGGGACGGAGGGGCTTGATAGCGCTTTTGAATTGAGCGGGTCGCTTTCTACGAGTGCGGCCGGCATTTCCGGTTGGTCGGGGGATTGCACATGCATACACTTCACTACACTACATGATTCACAACTGTACTTCGTCCAACTTAGGAAGTTACTAACTCTTTCTTTGTTTATCATTTCCAGGTATAATGTCTGGAAGGGGATCGATGCTCGGGAATCTCCGTTCAGCCCAAAAAGCTTCTGGTTACTATGATTCCCACATGAGGGATTCAGATAGAGATCGCGATCGCGAATACTCTAACCAGTATAGGTACGGGCGTGACAGGGAGTATAGACATAGATCCAGATCACGCTCTCCTCCTCCTAGACTTCCATCTCCTCCTCCTGTTCAAACTTCATATCCTCCAGAGCCTCCTCGTCATAGGCCATCCTCTCATGCTTCTAGGTCCGAAACTCACCTTCAGAGAATTGAGACTACGACCTCAATGATTACGGAGCAGGTCCCCGCTGAGCCCATAGGAGAAGGGGCCCTTAAATTAGCTCAGATGAGGAAGGATTTTCCGAATATCTGCTTTGACGGCTATGTCTTCCCTCCTCACCTAAAGAGAATTCCATCAGGGGTAGAAGGCACGATGCACGATTATGTCCACGACATCTACACCCAATACCGAGAATGGGTTATGGCTACAAAGAAGGCTTTTAAGGTGGCCTTTGAGCGAGCCAAAACGCTTGATAAGATGGAGACCGAGCTCGCTTAAAGGGACCGGATTATCCAAGTGCTTACTGCTGAGGCCGAATCTTCTTGGAAGTCGGAGATTGAGGCCACCAAGAAAGCCGATGAAGCGAAGGCGGAAATGGAGAGGTTGGGGCAAACACACGTTGCCCTGGTGGAGGAGATGGGCCACCGGAACACCAAAGTCACCGCCGAGCGGGATGCGGCGGTCAAGGAGCTTAATGAACTCAAGGCCAAATTTGCTGATATGGCCAAGGAGAAAGATGACGCGAACAACGCAGCCCAGGAGGCATGCGAACAAGCTGTTCTACTCAGGGGCGAACGGGATGCAGCTGTGGCTAAGGTTTAGAAGGTGGAGACTGAGGTCGAGGAGAGGGTGAAGTTGGCCGAGTCCAGGCTAGAGGCTGACATCGAAGACCTTCTTGTTGTTTACAATGCTAATGTGCTAAGGCATAGGGGTTTAGCCTGGCTCAATGATTTCTCGACGCATCTCTACAATGCTTGGAACCGACTGGTTGAGGAAGAGAAAGAGGCGCATCAGGGTGAGTCCGTGGATGAATTCAAACTCGAGAATCGCATTCTGACTGATGATGAAAATAGGATTCTCTACGAGTCGATGATTCTGCGTGAGAAGGAAAAACTTGGCGCCCAGCACTTTAAAGTGGGAGAGGTTTCCGGAGATGACCATCATGAAGCAAGTCTTGAAGTTCCAATTACAACCTAGCCCGAATCTTCATCTGCAGTTGATCCGCAGGTTGTTCCTGCTTATAATCCAGATCAGCCGCAGATGTCACCGGCTGCAACGCAAGTTATCAACGCCTCTCTGCCGCCTACGAGCCAAACTGAGGAAGGTATTCTGAACACTCTTCATATCTTTCTTAAGTCGAAATCTTTGATCGAGCTAAGTTCTAATAGTTCTCTTATTTTTCGTCCAGTGATCGATGCTGCACATGTCGGGCCTCCTGCTACTCAAGAATCACATCAGACACAGGAGGCTATCATCACTGAAGCGATCACTGTGACTACTGCAGCGCCTCTTGATGATATTCAGGGAGGCACACTTGTTTTTGACAAGTAACTGATGGAGGAGCTCTTTCGCCGTCATGGCGACCCTTTGGATGATCTATCATTCGTCATGGGCGGAGGCGTTCCCACTACGAGTTTTTCGATGTCGACTGTTAACGCCCCCAGCGAGGCCCGGTCAGCCGCTGAAGAGGAAATCTTGGCACAAATCGCTGGTGAAATTGATGCCGCAACACATGGTGGCAGTCTTGGAAGTGGGACGGCGGCATTTGATCCAGCTCCACTTAGAATGATGTCGCCTGGCGATACATTCTCCGATACTAGTGCGGCTATTCCATCTTCCATGCTTGATCCTATCCCTCATATTCCTCCGGCGGGAAGCATTCTGGTTCCTTCGAGTTCGGGAGAAGGCGTTGACATTATGCCCCTGCCCGAAGACCGTCCACCGACAGGCAAAGGCTCAAAGAGGAAGGATAGTGGTGGCTCCGGTGGGCTTGTGCCGAAAAGGAAGTTATGGAAGAAGAAAGACTGGACATGTTTTCCCGTTTTGATTTTTGATTTGCATTTTGTTAGCCGTGTATAGATGCGGGTTCGGCCCCTGCTAGTAGGAATTTTTGGAAACTTGTACACGAACTTCTTTTATAATCGATAGAAATGAAACTTTTCTTTTTTGACCTCTTCTTCTTCATTGTGTATTTGTCTAAGTGTTTCAGTGTCCGAAATGCACTTGTGAAGTTTCAGTTTCCGCATAAAGTTTGTTTCTATTCGCCAAGTTCAGGTATTGTGGACATGGTTTGCGACCGGGAATTGAGTCGAATTTTGACGTCGCATTGCTTCAGTCGATGGTCGATGCTTAAGTCTTGCCCCCCAGTCTTGGTGGTATGTTGGAAAACATCAGTCTGCAATTGCCCTTTTCTTATGGCATGCCGAGTCTAGTGCCGCTGAATGAGTGTTTGAGATAGACAGGGATTGAGCGGTTTATTCACGCTTGTCCGATCGTCGATGATCGTATCCGCGCTCCGGGGATCCTCATTTGTTTACTGGCGGTTGGTCACGTCGGCTTGAGTTTCAATCATATGTCCACTATCTAGGGACTGGGAATTGGCCTTTGTACTCCGACTCATGCTCCGGGAGTTTGGAGTTGATAATTATACTTCGATCCATGCTTTGGAAACTTGAAGTTGGTGTTTACACTCCGTTTTGCATTCTAGGAATCCGGAGTTGATGTCTATGCTCCGACTTGCACTCTGGAAGTTCGGAGTGGTCGTTTATACTCCAATTCTCGCTCCGGGAATTTGGATTCGATGCTCATACTCCGCTTCGCATTCTAGGGATACGGAGTTGATGTTTATACTCCGACTCGCGCTCTGGGAGTTCGGAGTTGATGTTTGTACTTCGGTTCGCACTTTGGGAACTCGGAGTCGATGTTTATACTCCGCTTCGCACTATGGGAATACAGAGTTGATGTTTATACTCCGACTCACGCTCTGGGAGTTCGGAGTTGGTGTTTATACTCCACTTTGCACTCTGGGAATACGGAGTTGATGTTTATACTCCGACTTGCGCTCTTGGAGTTCGGAGTTGGAGTTTATACTCCGCTTCGCACTCTGGGAATACGGAGTTGATGTTTATACTCCGACTCGCGCTCTGGGAGTTCAGAGTTGGTGTTTATACTCCGCTTCGCACTCTGGGAATACGGAGTTGATGTTTATACTCCGAATCTCGCTTTGGAGTTCGGAGTTGATGTTTATACTCCGCTTCGCACTCTCGGAATACGAAGTTGATGTTTATACTCCGACTCGCGCTCTGGGAGTTCGGAGTTGATGTTTATACTCCGCTTCGCACTTTGGGAATACGGAGTTGATGTTTATACTCCGACTCGCGCTCTGGGAGTTCGGAGTTGATGTTTATACTCCGCTTCGCACTCTGGGAATACGGAGTTGATGTTTATACTCCGACTCGTGCTCTAGGAGTTCGGAGTTGATGTTTATACTCCGACTCGCGCTCTGGGAGTTCGGAGTTGATGAAGGATTGTTGTGTATCAATCCTTTTTTGACTTTGATGTGATGGCTTGCCCCCGAGCTCGGGTCTCACTTAGCGAGTGATTGGTTGCATCGCAGTCACTCTCTATTTGAATAAATCCCACCGTATGATGAGACATAGCTCTCCATGCATAGTGATGGTCATATGAAGTATTTCAAGTAAATCACAGCTCTGGCTCGAAGAGGTTGCATTTTATTGCTGAAATAAGAAAGTATGGCAAAGTCAGTTGCCTTATTACAAGTTCTAATTTCGAAATGCATAAACAAATTGCAGAAAAGGAAAGTAAACTAAATGGATAAAGATAGCCTGTCAGGTGTAATAGCAGCGAAGGCTCTCGCTATTCCAAGCTCTTGGCAGGGTAAGACCGTCGACGGTCGATAACTTGAATGTGCCATCTCCGAGCCGTCGTTCAATAACATACGTTCCTTCCCATGTTGGCTTCATATGTGAAGGAACTGGATAGATTCTTTTTAAGATGAGATCGCTTAGTTCGAAGGTTCGCGGACGGACCTTGGCGTTGTACATTCGGGCGACTCGACTTCGATGCGCAGTTGCCCTCAAATCAGCCTCTTCACGCTTCTCATCAAGTAGATCGAGAGATTCAGCAAGTAATATAGCATTTGTCTTTGGATCATAGTATGTCACACGATGAGAAGGTACTTCTAGCTCGACTGGAATAACGGCCTCTGAACCGTAAGAAAGAGAGAACGGAGTGTGGCCGGTTGCGGTCTTGTGGGTTGTTCGGTAAGCCCATAGAGCCATAGGAAGTTCATCGACCCACTTACCCCCGACCTTTTCCAGTCGTTCCTTCAGGATGGACTTTATAACTTTATTAACTGCTTCGACCTGTCCGTTTTCCTGAGGGTGTGCGACTGCGGAGAATTTCTTTTGGATGTGAAATCGTTTGCAGAAATCTTTGAATTCAGCACTGTCAAATTGTGTTCCGTTGTCTGTAATAATGGTGTGTGGGAGACCGAATCGACAGATGATGTTACGAACCACAAAGTTGATTACTTTCTTCGTTGTAATGGTAGTAAGAGCTTCGGCTTCAGCCCACTTTGTAAAGTAATCAACTACGACGATGGCGTACTTCGCACCACCTTTTGCCAGAGGTAGAGCACCGATGATGTCGATGCCCCACATTGCGAACGGCCATGGGCTGACCATTTGCGTTATCTCAGTAGGAGGAGCTCTAGGAATTCGGGCATATTTCTGACACCTATCACATTTCTTTGCATAGTCCAACGCATCACGATTCACGGTAGGCCAGTAATATCCATAGCGAAGTATTTTCTTGGCAAGTGCTTGCCCCCCGGTGTGATCGCCACATTCTCCATCACGCACATCGCGCAACACATGTTTAATTTCATCGTGAGCGATACACCGGAGTAGGGGAACTGAGTACCCCCTTCTGTACATGAGTCCATTCTGGATGGTAAATCTTAAGGCCTTTCAAAGGACTTGTCTCTTTTCACTCCTGCATTCCGGCAGGGTTCCGTGCTCAATGTAATTTCTGAGTGGGGTCATCCATGAATCCTTTTCGGGAATGATTTCGCATACCCGGTTTATCTCTGTCCGGTCGATACTTGTGGAAGATAGCGTTTCCACGGGAACGAGTCCCATTTGTTGAGCTTCACCTGTGCTGGCTAGCTTTGCCAATGAATCGGCCTTTTGGTTGCGCTCCCGAGGTATACAATAAATGGCGTAGTAATCGAACTTATTCAATACTTCCTGAACTCGAGCTAAGTAAGCAGCCAACCTTCGATCTCTTGCCTGATACTCTCCCCGCACTTGACACACAACCAATTGAGAATCACAATAAATTTCCACAGTGATGATTTTCAGATCTCTGGTGAGTTTTAAGCCGGCTAAGTGGGCTTCATATTCAGCTTCATTATTGGTTGAGTGAAAGTCAAACTTCAAAGCGTAGCATATAGATCGACCTTCGGGGGTTTCGAGCAAAACACCAGCACCCGAACACCGTTCGTTCGATGCACCATCGGTATACAGCTTCCAGACATGATTGGGGGATTTACTAGTTTCAGGCAAGTCCTCTGGAATGGTGAATTCAGCTATGAAATCAGCGAGGACATGTCCTTGGATTGCTTGTCTTGGACTGTAAGTAATATCAAACTGACTCAGCTCGATGTTCCACTTGAGTAGCATACCAGACGTCTCAGGCCGCGAAAGAACCTGTCGTAATGGCTGGTCCATGTAAACAACTATGAGATGTGCCTGGAAATACGGTCGGAGTTTTCTTGATGCGACTACAAGGCAATAAGCCAACTTTTCTAGCTTTGGATAGTTCCTTTCGGCCCCAATCAATTGTTTGCTAACGTAGTACACTGGCTTCTATATCCCATCTTCTTCTCGAACCAAGGCAGTGCTGATAGCGTTTTCTGATATTGCCAAATATGCATACAACCTCTCATGATCAATAGGCTTTGACAGTATCGGCGGTGTAGACAGATGTTGAACTAGTGCTTGGAAAGCGCCCTCGCACTCCGTGGTCCATTCAAAGTTTCGTTTCCCTTTTCGGATCAGATCGAAGAAGGGAATGCATTTGTCAGTGGACTTTGAAATAAACCTGCTCAATGCTGCTACCTTGCCATTGAGAATCTGGACTTGCTTTATAGTCTTGGGAGTTTCAAGATTTCTGATTGCCCAAATCTTTTTAGGATTAGCTTCGATTCCCCGGGCGTTAACGATGAACCCAAGGAACTTTCCGGATGCAACTCCAAAGTGACATTTCAGTGGCTTGAGCTTCATTCTGTATTCTCGAAGTATGTTGAACATAGTTTCCAGGTCTTTAACATGGTCAGTGGAGAGTCGTGACTTCACAAGCATGTCGTCTACATACACTTCCATGGTTTTCCCGATTTGATTGGCAAACATCCAATTGACCAATCTTTGATAAGTAGCCCCGGCATTCTTGAGTCCGAATGGCATAACTTTGTAGCAATAAAGTCTTAAATTGGTTACGAAGCCGGTATGTTCTTGATCGGGTAAATGCATCGGTATCTGATTATAGCCAGAGTACACATGTTCTCCACTTTCCATTCGGCTTTCGGACGAGCACGGGATTCGACACCCATTCGGGATATAGCGCGTCTCGAATAAATCCGTTTGCTTCAAGCTTTTCTACTTCTTCTTTAAGGGCGGCAGATCTCTCTGGATCCATACCGCGCCTTTTTTGTTTGACCGGGACATGCCGCGGGTCAATGTTCAGAGTGTGGCTCGCGATGTCCGGCGAGATCCCACACATATCAGAATGTGTCCAGGAAAATATGTCAAGGTTTTCCCGCAGAAATTCAACCAATTCCTCCTGAGCTTGCTGGCTCAGCTGAGATCCAATCTTTATCATTTTCGAATCATCGTCACTGTCAACCGGGACATCAATCGTCGGTTCGGCCGGTGATGCTTGATTTTCTTTAGATTCTCCTTCGTCTTCAGTTTCTCTTGGATCAAGGTCCTTGAGAAATTGGCTGGGGTGCCCGGGCCTGGGCCCGGGCGTTAGTTGTCAATTATCGGCGAAACAGACGCAAAGAGATTCCTCTACGCCCTTTCCTTTCTCCTTTCGCTGCGCCTCCCTCAGCTCAGCAACATAACAGGCTCTGGCAGTAGCCTGATCTCCCTGAACGATTCCTATTCCATGATCAGTGGGGAACTTTAAGGTCAAACACCATGGGGCAATGGCTATCCGGAATTCAGCGAGGGCCAGTCAGCCCAAGAAAGCATTGTAAGGGGAGTCTATGTCCAAAACAATGAACTGCAACATCCGTACTCTCCGACGTTCTCCAACACCCAACTCTACTAGCAGTTCCACCATTCCAGTGGGTATTGTGGCACTTCCGTTAAAACCATGGACTCGAGATTGACAAGGCTTCAAGTCTGTGGCTTCCATCTTCATTTGATCATACGCTCGTTTGAACAAAATATTCACAGAGCTTCCACTATCAACTAAGATCCTTTTCATCCAAGCGGGACCTACTTGTGCTGAGATGACCAGTGGATCGATAGTGGGAGCTTCGACTTTATCAGTGTCTCTGTTCCTGAACACGATGTCATCCGTCATCGTTTTCTGTTGCTTGGCCGGAGCCCCCTCATTAAAACTACTACAACACTCGAAGTCTGCATGCCTGATAGAACTGGCATACGACTCCATTTCCTTCCAACTTTGATCTGTTGGGTGAGGACCACCACTTATTGTATTGATGACCAACCTCCCATCTGCACGAGCGGGTTCCTCCTGTCTTTCCTGATTCGGCGCACAATTCTGATTTGATGGGCCCGCACCACCGGATTGCGGCTCCCGTACATACTGATCCAACTTTCGCTCACGTATCAGTTTTTCAATGAGGTCTTGTAAGTGATGACACTCATTGGTGTTGTGGCCATAACTCTCATGGAATCTACAGAACTTTCCTGTTTGGATTTTTCTTTCAGTTGGTGGTTTCGGGGCAGGCTTCTTATACTGCATGGTATTGCAGGTCTGCAAATACACATTTTCCAACGACGTGTTCAATGGAGTTTAATTATCGTACATGGAAGCTCTACGCCATGGTCCATGATCTTGATCGCGTTTTTTGTTCTGATTTCTATTGTCCCTCTGCTGATTCTGTTTATTTTGGACGTTCAACTGAATTTTTCCAGAACTATCTCTGGACTATTTAACAGCGACGTTACTTTGGATACCTTCGATGTTGGGCCCTGCATCATCTTGCTTCCTAGACTGTTTCGCATCCTCCCTTCTCATGAATTGGGATGCCTTGGAATAGAAACGGTCCAATGACACAGGTGGTTTCCCAACTAACCAATTTCCGAACTCGAAATCAGCATCAATCTCCTTAGTCAGTGCCATCAGGATGGAGTTATCGTTGGGATTGCTTATTTCTGCACACGCAGCATGGAATCGCTCCAAGTAACGTCTAAGTGTTTCTCCGGGAGCTTGCGTAACACTAGACAAAGTGTTAACGTCCTAAGGCCTCGTTACGTGCATACGGAATTGTTCAACAAACTTGGTGGCCATCTGGTCAAAGTTAGAGATGGATCGCGGTGGCAAACGAGTGAACCACATGGTAGCGATGCCCCCTAGGGAAATAGGGAAACTACGACATTTTACTGTTTCATCAGCTCTAGCAGCATTCATCAGCCATTCGTATTTCAGGATGTGTTTATTGAGATCAGGACTTCCTTCATAAACTGGCAAAGCTGGCATCCTGAAATGCCGAGGTGGTTCAGCATATAAAACATCATCGGTGAAAGGGGTATGACTTCGGGAGATTCCCCAGTCGTCATTAGAGAAGACCCTGACTTTCACGGATCATTTGGCGGATCATCGCTGGTATATCCGGCGTTCGGATACTTGGAGCATGTTGTGCCAAGGTGTGGTCGGGTTCCACAGCGCGAGTCTGGACCAGACGTGGTCGACGGTCCGTGCCTCGCCCCCTTGGTTCAACATCCTCCGCGACATAAGGCTCAGGAGTCTGCTCTCGTTAGCTACGTTGAGGATCAACTTGGTTTCTAGCATCACCTCCCTCGTCCGGCAGTGGTGGTAGTAGCAATGTTGCCGGTAACATGATAAGGAGCAGCTCCTCCTCGAGTTGAAGGTTCTGTACGAAGACTAGCAGATGGTCCAGCTCTAGGTTGTCCAAGGTTTGAAGCAGGTTGGTGTCCCGTGGCTTGGGTGTAGCTCACACCTAGCCGTGGACGTGTGGATTTGGTTTGGCCATCGGAGGAGGCTGAACTTTCTATGGAAGAATAAGAACCTTGGTCTCTTCTGGATCTTCTTCGCCTTTGGCGGTTTAGCTGGTAAGTCAACTCTGTGTTGGCGCGCAGTTGTTCAGTTAGCTGCCGTCGACTTTGGGTCAACTCTTGAAGCAATGCCTAGAATTCTTGCTTGGTGATTAGACTTGACGGATCTGAAGGTCCTGCAGCATTTTGGTTGGAGGGAGGTGGTTGCATGGGATTTTGTCGGTCCCATGCTCCTTGATCAGCAGCTGTAGAAGTGGTACGTTGGCTCACCATAATGAATTGATGAAGTCCTTTCCTAGATTTGATCGAAAATTTGAATAGAATGGAAGGGCTTCAAAGTTCTAGATCTGGATCTTCTTCTTAGATTTATGCAATCCAATATAGATAGGAGATCCAAAGAGCAGGAGAAAGATTGGATCGTTCTCAGTGAAAGCACCAAAGTGTTTGTAGCAAAATTAGGACAACACTCTTCGAAAGTCTTTGAAGAGATTAAGTGAAGAAATTAAATGGAAAAGGAGGAATTATCTAACAAAAACTCCAAATTTCAGAAATGAGAATAATTAAAGTGCAAGGAGACACAAGAATTTAGAGTGGTTCGGCGTATAGCCTACATCCACTATGAAGTAGTTTGCTTTATTGGTCTTTCTTTTGTGTTTACAAGTGAATTCAATGATTTACAACAGGCAATTATGATTTGCAATAGTGAATTTCGTTGGTAGCAGCAGCAATTGAGTTCAGGTATGGATCTGGCGGAGTCCGGGCGTTGTAGATCTCAAAGAGGAAGTAGAACCTCTTTTTTGTTGGCTTTGGGGGTCTATTTATAGGTGTAGGAGGCTGGTATTTCGCTCAGATCTCGGGAGACCTTCTCTGGCACGTGACCAGGCCCGCACTCCCAAGCCCGTGAAGTTTTGGTCCGATCCATGATCGATATGAACAGATTTCGTATCGATCAAGATTTCATCCAATGGAGTCGAAATTTGGCGTGGACATTCTTTAGCATGCACGTAGTCTTCTGTGAAAATTTCATAGCATTTGGACTTGTAGATTGGGAGATATGATCGATACAAAAAGATTTTTTCGGTAGGCTGTTTCCTTCAACTCGCTTCTGTTTCGACTCGCTTCCATTCGACTCGGTGACGTGGCGCTTGAATCTCACTCTGCCCATGATGCTGTTTCGAGCGAGTCGAAATGTTCACCGATTGAGCGAGTCGAAGTGTGCCCAGATCGAGCGAGTCGAAGTATGCACTGGTCAAGTGAGTCAAAACGGAGCGTCCTGAGAGGTTTGAGCAGTGGCTTCGCCAATGGAATCGAAGTTGATGGAGTCGATCAGTGGTTCGAATGGAGCGAGTTGAAGAAGGCCTCTGAGTGAAGCGAGTCGAAGTAGGTACCTGTGCAGTTAATGCCCCACTATTACCCCGCTATAACCATGCTATATCTCGTAGCGGATTTCTACCGCTACGATTTTTTCATATAGCCCCCAAATATAGCCTTTCCGCTTTAATGCCCGCTATTTACGATATATCCCGTTATTCCCGCTATATTCCGCTGCTTCCGCTATATCTTCTTTAAAAGAAATGAATTGAAAATGACATTTCTACATTATAAAAATTATGAAATTAATATATTTAATTGAATTTTTAATATATTTTCAGAAATGAAAATACTCTAATTTTCTACTAAATTCAATTACTTTATATAATAGTTTTACGTTTATTTATAATATATTCGCATATGTTATTATTTAAAATTATATATGTATTAATTATGATTTAATTAAATGTTAATTTTTCATTTAATTAACATTTATATATTTGTAAAAACATTAAATACAAGTTTTATATGCTATTTTAGAGTCATCCGCTATATCCCGCTATATCCTCGCTATATCCCCACTATGACTTTTTGTACCTCCGCCGCATTGAATCAGCTGGGCGCTTTAACTGCACAGGTAGGTACTTCAGATGGCTGTGAAGCGAGTCGAACCTAAACGAGTCGAAGAAGGCCTCTGAGCAAAGCGAGTCGAAGTTGTCACTTCTGAGTGTTGCGAAGCGAGTCGAAGTTGGCATCTGAGGGATGTGGAGCGAGTCGAAGGGAGCGAGTCGACCGGTAATTGATTTTCGCACAATTTTGTATCATTCATAACTTGAGCATACAAACTCAGATTGACTTGGGATTTGGAACGTTGGCTCTCATGGCTTAGCTTGTCATGTCCTACCAATTTTGGCTCGATACGGACTCGGACAAAATTCGTCGATATCCATAGTGAGTCTGTGTGTAACTGATCTCTAGGATGGGCCGTCATTGGTTACTAGTCAATTCCTTGGTGTTACGGCCTTGCCAAAAGGCGGGATAACAGCTATGTTTGAAAAACTTGTTAATACTAGTTTAGAAATATCATATCATCACTGCCTCATGAGTCTTCATATAATCGATATTCAAATTCAAGTTGTCTAACAAAATTATATGATGTGCAGGAAACATGTTTTATGGGTGTTGAGGAATCAATCCACATGGACAAATTATGCGGATCAAAAAGAATAAATGGATACTCGATAGTGGATGCTCTAGACACATGACTGGTATTCCATATATGCTGAATGATATAATATACAAAGACGGAGGACTGGTTAACTATGGAGACAACTCAAAAGGATATGTGATTGACATCGGTAATGTCGGTAACTCTGAAACTCCTATTATTACTAATGTTTTGCTAGTTAAGAATCTGAAACATAATCTACTAAGTATTAGTCAACTTTGCAATAAAGGATATAAAATTAATTTTGAAAAAGATAATGTCACATTGAAGATAATAATTCAACCACAATATTTGAGGGAATTAGGAAAAAGAATATTTATATTCTTAGTATGAAAGTTTCAAATGATAACCTATGTCTTTGGGCAAATACAAGTGATCCTTGGATTTGGCATAAGAGATTTGGGCATTTGAACTTCAAACTCTTATCTAGACTGTCAAAACATGATCTAGTAAGAGGTCTCCCTAAAATGAATTTTAAAGTAGATAGTTTATGTGATGCATGTCAATTAGGAAAACTTAGAAAAAGTTCCTTTAAATTAAAATATATGATTTCAACTTCAAAACCTCTTGAATTACTTCATCTTGATTTATTTGGTCCATCTCAAATTCAGTCAATAAATCACAGTAAATATGTTTTTGTAATTGTAGATGATTATTCTAGATTTACATGGACAATATTTTTGAAACATAAAAGTGATACTTTTGAAAGTTTTAAGAACTTTACAAAAAGGATTCAAAATCAACTTTCTGTAAAAATTATAACCATCCATAGTGATCACGGTGGTGAATTTGAAAATAAAAAAGTTTGAGGAATTCTGCAATAAAAAGGGAATAACTCATAATTTTTCATTTCCAAGAACTCCACAACAAAACGGAGTAGTAGAACATAAAAATAGGACGATTCAAGAGTGTGCGAGAACTATGCTTTCAGATAGTAAATTACCAAAACATTTTTGGGCAGAAGCAGTTGCTACCGCCTGTTATATTTTAAATAGAATTTTAATTAGACCTTTAACTGATAAGACATCTTATGAACTTCTTCACGGAAAGAAACCTAAGTTATCTTATTTTAGAATTTTTGGAAGTAAATGTTTTATTTTAAATACAAAAGATAACTTAGATAAATTTGATCCTAAATCCGACAAAGGTATCTTTATCGAATATTCTAAAAGAAGTAAAGCATACAGAGTGTTTAATTTAAGAACTAACTTCATCGAAGAAACAATGCATGTTTCATTTGATGAAAATCTCAAAAAGTTTGAAGATACAAATGATGAAGAGGATTTAATTACTCAAAATCAGGAGTCAACTTAAACTAATAATGAAATTAATCATCCTAATAAAAAGATTAAACTTTTAAAAGATCATCCTATAGAAAATATACTAGGAGATATGCAATCTGTTGTTACAACTAGAAATCAACTAAGTAAAATGAGCAGTGTAGCCTTTATATCAACTATTGAACCCAAAAATCCAAAAGAAGCATCAACTGCTGATTCATGGATTTTGGCTATGCAAGAAGAACTAAATCAATTCACTAGAAATGATGTTTGGGAACTTGTTCCTAGACCTGAAAATAAAACAATAATTGGAACAAAATGGGTTTATAAAAATAAAATGAATGAACAAAGTGAGGTCGTTAGAAATAAAGCCCGGTTAGTTGCTCAAGGTTATTGTCAAGAAGAAGGAATAGATTTTGATGAAACCTTTGCTCCCGTAGCAAGATTAGAAGCCATTAGGATTCTACTTGCTTTCGCAAATTATAATAATTTCAAATTATTTCAAATGGATGTTAAAAGTGCCTTTTTAAATGGATTTGTAAAAGAAGAAGTATATGTTGAACAACCACCACTTTTTGAAATGAAAAATTTCCAAATCATGTTTACAAACTTAAGAAAGCTCTATATGGTCTAAAACAAGCTCCTAGAGCCTAGTATGATAGACTAAGATCTTACTTACTTCAATCAAACTTTGAAATCAGTAAAGTAGATAATACTCTTTTTATTAAAAGATATAAAAATGATATTCAGCTAGTACAAGTTTACGTAGATGATATCATTTTCGGATCAACTAATTTTGAAATGAATAAAGATTTTTCTGAAATAATGACAAAAGAGTTTGAGATGAGTCATTTGGGTGAATTAAACTTCTTTCTAGGATTGCAAATAAAACAATTAGATAATGGTATCTTTATCAGTCAAGAAAAATATGCTAAAGACCTAGTTAGTAAATTTGTTTTGACTACTGCAAATGGAAAAACCACTCCCATGGCAACCAATGAGTACCTAAGTAAAGAAGATCTTTTGAAAGATGTAGATTAAAAATTATATAGAGGAATGATTGGATCACTACTCTATATCACTGCTAGTAGACCTGATATCATGCATAGTGTTTGTCTCTATGCAAGATATCAATCCCAACCTAAAGAGGCCCACTTAAAAGCTATAAAACGTATCATAAGATATGTTAAACACACCTTTGATTATGGCTTATTTTATCCTAAAAATGATTCTTTTGAATTAATATCTTACTGTGATGCTGACTATGCTGGTTGTAAATCAGACCAAAAAAGTACAAGTGGAACTTGTCACTTTTTGGGGGCATTCTCTGGTTTCCTGGTTTAGTAAAAAGCAAAACACGGTTTCTTTATCAACAACCGAAGCAAAGTATATTTCTACTGCTTTGGCTTGTTCTCAAGTAATATATATGCAACAAACTTTAAAAGATTTTGGTTTAAATATCTCAAAATCACCAATTTATTGTGATAATACTAGTGCAATAAATTTATCCAAAAATCCTACTCATCATGCTCGAACTAAACATATTGATATCAGACATCATTTTCTCAGAGATAATATAAGTAAGGAAGTAATTACTCTCGATTATATCAATTCCGAGAATCAAATTGCTGATATCTTAACAAAACCCTTAAATGAATCTATATTTACTAAATTAAGAAGAGAATTAGGTATTTATTCAATAACTGAAATATAGAATATAAATATATAACAAGTATAATTAAAATTAAATTAAAATAATTCAAATAGCAAAAATATAAGTACCTTGTCGACAACCCTCCTTTACCCATGTCGACATATAATGAATTTTTTTCTTTTGAAATTTTCCCACCAAAATTCAAATGGGTGGTTATATATTCTTCTTATTTCGAAATTTTGTTCATTCTTTCTATTCTTTCTCTGTTCTAACTTCTGAAAACATTAAAACAGTGGCCTCCTCCTCCAAATCAAACAAAAATTCAACCTTTTCGTTCCCTTCTCCTTCTACCGGACCATTTCAACGAACTACGCTTGCACGAGTGATGAAAATGGAGGTTTCCTTGAAGGATGCACTGCAACTTATGATTGAAATTCAAGTGGTTCAAATCAGAATAGCCAAAGAACAAGAATGAAAAGGCAAAGTCCTTAGAAACTTGCAAAAGTTTCTAATGGACAATCACGCCAATCCCATCTTGATCGATGAAGAATCTTCAGGTGTTCAAGTGCAAGAGGACAGCGAGGAAGAAGAAGAAGAAGCCCCCATGGAAGAAGAGCACACTAAAGATGACGACCAAGTTGTTTGCGTTGGCGAAGTATGCTTTGACAAGGATGGAAATCTAGTCGAACAACGTGGAAATTTCTGTTTCCACTTCCTAAATTGCTCGGTTCATAGACCTCCCATTGTCAAGGATACACATTAGTTTCTTTTCTCTCTTTCTTATCATTATTTGTGTATGATCTTACTTATGTTTTCTACGCAAACGAAAATATAACATTATATAATTAATAAATGATTTGTGTTCTCATATTTGAATTCTCACATTATCATTATTATAAATATTATCATATATGGATTCTTAGTTAGGAGAGTTAGTTATTAAGGGCTAAGTTTTAGTTTCAGAATTAAGTGTTGATTATTTATGATAACACTATCATTATAATCACATGTGATATAGTATTAGATTAAGGGGGAGTTGTATAGATTTAAACTTAGTTTTTTGTTGATGACAAAGGGGGGGGAGTATAAAATAGGATAGTTAGGCATAGATTAAGGGGGAGTTATTAGTTTTAGGGGGAGTTATTAGGATAGAAGTAATATTTTATAAACAAAGGTTGTCATCATCAAAAAGGGGGAGATGTTAGTCCCTAAGAAGTTGGTTTTTGATGACAATAACCTTAGATTAAGATTATAAAATATAAATACTAACATTATTGTTTAGATATATATGTATATGCAGGATATATATACAGGTACCAAAGAATGAAGACTGTACAGTATAGAGATTCAAGAACTGATGAACTCAAGATCGAAGATATCAAGGTTCAAGACTCATGAGTATCAAGATTATCAAGAGTTCAAGATTTCAAGATTAGTAATTTAGTTAAGAATTTTGTTAAAACTCCTAGAAAAGCACTGACATCTTAAAATCCATTTTATTCGTGGAATGGAATCCACTTTGAGCCCGTTAAATGGATGGAACCCTAAGTAGGATGGAACCTACGAAAAATCTAGTGGAACATTGTTTTGTATCCATTAACTTTTATTCAAATGTTTTACAAAATTATATCTTGTTTTCAAAATGATTTCAAAATCTTCCTTTTTAAATCAAAAACATCTATCCTGGTTTTAACATACTTTTAGCCTCAAAATAATCTTTATTTTCAGTATCAAATTATCCTTGGTTTTAAACTATCTTTTAATTATAATATATTTAACTTTTAATATTTATACTTAGATTTAAATATAAAATTATAGTACAATTTTATATATACCAAAATATTATTCTCTTTACTTATTTATGTATATTAACTATAGTTAAGTATATTTATAAAGTTTAAAATAGTTTTAATACAAGATAGAAGTTATTTTCAAAGAAAAAATATTACCAAAAATAACTTAGGCCTGTCGACAACCCCAAGGAACCCTTGTCGACAAGGTGACAGTTGATTTCAAAAGTTTGAATTTCAAAGGAAGTGTCTATTCATCATATCCTTTCACGAATGGACATGGCTGTTGTTCTACTATAAATAGGGGTTGTTTTAAACGAATTTATATTCATATTTTCGCTGATTTCACTCCTCTTCTTCTTCCACATTTCTTTATATACATTTTTATCATCACTCTGCCGAAATCACCATTGAATCTAACTAGATCATCTCTGGTTTGATTCTCTATCACTATCTAAACAAGATCCCAGTGCTATTCAGAGTTATAGATTTCTTTGTGTTCAATCGAGCGAGAAAAGGTGTGATTGTAGCCTGGAAAATGAATCGGGTGAACTTGTTGCCCGTAAAATCAAGTATCTCTACCCAGAGGATTGTGAATCTGGAGCAGTGTACCTCGTGGCCTTGAAATCAAGGGTGTAATTGTAAGAATTGATTTTGAAAGGAAATCCGTACTTGTGTTGCGAGACTGGATGTAGGGTAACTCCGAACCAGTATAAAATCCGGTGTGTTCTTTCCTTTATTGCTTTTACTTTATATCTGCATCTGTGTTTGATTTTGTGATCATATCTGTGTCTGAATATTGCATACATTTGTGTTCAAACTAATATAAACTCAAAAAGAATTAGTAATTCCTTAAAACACTATTCACCCCCCCTCTAGTGTTAACTCTAGCCTTAAGATCCGTAATCCGCATTTCTCACACTCAGTGGGTCCTCGAGTACTTTGTTTACTCTCTCTGTCTGACCATCTGTCTGAGGGTGATACACAGTACTCGTATTAAGCTTGGTACCCATCACTTCCTGTAGACTCTTCCAAAATTCACTAGTAAACAAAGCATCTTTGTCATTGACTATAATACTAGGAACTCCATGTATTCTACCTATGTCCTTCAGGAACAACTTAGCTAAAACAGCTGCCGTTCTGGTTGACTTAACTGGAATAAATGGGCACTCTTAGTCAGTCTTTTCGTTACCTCTATTTGACCTTGGCAACCCATCTATATAATCCATAGATATCGAATTCCATTTCCAAACTGGAATCTCTAAAGGCTAAAGCAACCCACTCAGTTTTTGATGTTCAGCTTTCACCTGTTGACAGTTTGCCCACTGCCTAAACCACAAGCCAACATCCCTCTTCATGCCTTCCCAATAGAAGATCCTCTTCATATCCTGATACATCATGGTCCCTCCAGGATGAATCATAACTTGGATCGATGACATTCTCCAAGAACTTCTTTCCTCAAGTTCTCCACATTCGGAACACACAACCGTCCCTTCTTTCTCAACCATCCTCTATGGTCAAGGCTAAAATCCTTTAGACCTTCGATCTCAGTTCCAACCTCAAGCCTTCTAATTCTCTCATCCAACACTGGATCCTCCTTCTGCTTAGAAGCAACTTTCTCAATCAATACTAGTCAAACTTCTAAACAAGACAACCGGGTGGAACTCTGACTAGAACTAGCATCGATCTTAAATGCACATCACAACTGACTAAAGCTTCCAGATCTTTCCACTCTGCCAACATAGCTAACACCACATTCTGATGTTTTCTGCTAAGAGCATCTGTCACTTTATTACCTTTCCCCGGTGTATACTCTATACCAAAATCATAAGCAGCCAAAAACTCCAGCCATCTCTGCTGCCTCATATTCAACTCTTTCTGAGAGAATAAATACCGTAAAGACTTATGATCAGTATAAAGCTCAAATCTCTCCCCTAGGAGATAATATCTCCAAATATTCAATGCGAAGATCACAGCTGCCAACTCCAAATCATGAGTAGGATATCTAACTTCATGCGGTCTAAGTTGCCTAGATGCGTAGGCAATAACTGTACCATTCTGCATCAACACTGCTCCTAATCCAGTTCCACATGCATCAGTATACACCACCAATACTTGGTTTCCATTGGAACTACTAACACGGGTGCATTGGTCAACAAATGCTTTAACTTAAGGAATGCTTCCTCACATTTGTTGGACCAAACAAATTTCACCTCCTTCCTGGTTAGCTTAGTTAAGGGTGCTGCTATCCGCGAGGAATCCTTAATGAATCTCCGATAGTAGCCAGTAAGTCCAAGAAAACTTCTGATCTCAGTCACCATCTCTGCTCTCTTCCAATTATTCACGGCTTCGATCTTATCTGGATCGACTAACAATCCTTTCTTTGAAACCCTGTGACCAAGAAATTTTACCTCTTTCTTCCAGAAATGACACTTGGTAAACTTCGCCTTTAACTGATTCTACCTCAGCGCCTCAAGTACAACTCTAAGATGAACTTCATGCTCTCTCTCATCTCTAGAGTAGACTAGAATGTCTTCTATAAACACCAACACAAACCTATCAATATACTCTTGGAAAACTCAGTTCATCAAATCCACAAAGAAAGTTGGTGCATTTGTTAATCCAAATGGTATCACCAACCACTCATACGAACCATACTTAGTTCGAAATGTTGTCAAAGAAATACTATCCTCTGCCACTCTTAACTGATGGAAACCTGACGCCAAGTCCAACTGGGAAAACACTCTAGCTTCGCTCAACTGGTCAAATAGATCATCTATTCTTAGCAAAGGATACTTATTCTTATTTGTCCTTTCGTTTAACTTGCGATAGTCAATGCACATCCTTAACGACCCATCCGGTTTCTTTACAAACACCGCGGCCGCTCCCCAAGGCGAACTGCTTGGTCTAATAAAACTCCTTCCTTCTAGATCCACTAGCTGCACCTTCAATTCCTTCATCTCAGTTGGTGTCATCCTGCTAGGTGGTCTACTCATAGGTTTAGCTCCTGGCACAAGATCTATTCTAAGCTCAACAGCTCTTTTCAGGGGTAGTCCACTGACTGGCTCAAAGACATCTGCAAACTCTCTTGCTATTCGAATATGACTTAACTCATTTCCTACCTCCATAGCATTAAGCATAGCACTAACACTACAGTCAGTATTCTCTATTGAGAATATCACTCAATTATGACTATCAGGTTGTCTCAGTGATATTTCCGTATCCTGGCAAAATATTCTAACCTCATACCTACCCAACCAATCCATGCCCAAAATGATTCCAATATCTACAAAATCAATAACATACAAACTGCATGCAAACTTGTGACCAAACAAATCAAGTTCTAACTGGTCACATCTTAACCCTAGAGTTGAATACCCTCCGATTGGATTCGCAACCCTCAAGGAAGTAACAAGGTAGGTGGGTTCTAAACATAATCTATTAACCAAACACTGAGATATAAAGGAATGTGATGCACCAGTATCAAAAAGTATTCTAACTGGAATACTCTGAATCAAAAGCGTACCTTCCATCACAGTCTTTTCTTTATCAACTGTGGTAGGCCTAGCTGGTCCTATAGAAAAACCTTTTCCTTTGTCCTCCCTAACTGGCTCTAGACATCGATTCTTGTAATGCCCAACTTGATCACAGTTGAAGCACTTCACATTCTTCTTATTTGCAGCTTTCTTCCCATTTCCTGACTGGCATTCATTAGAAAAGTGACCCTTCTTGTCACACTTATAGAAAACTACCTCAGCCCTTGACTTCTTAGCAGTATCTCCCTTCTAGGCTCCTTTCTTTTTAAAGAACTTCCTCTTCTTCCCCTGAGAACCCTGAGTTTCCACTGGCTTCTCTTTAGCTAAATCAGCAAGTAACTGCTCAAGGCGAATGGCCATCTCCACCACTATATTACAAGGATCACGGACATGTGTCATGGTCATTCTAGCAAGCTCGGGCCTCAATCCCCAAATGAACCTCTCATTCATTTTGATGTCGGTATCTATAACATCATATCCATATGGAGACAGCTCTTCAAACTTAGTGGCATACTCGACTACTAACATCTCTCCTTGCACTAAATCCATAAACTTCCTCACAGCTCAGACTTAGCAAACTCAGATACAAACTTCTACTCAAATCTCGTTTTAAAATCAGCCCAAGTTAACTACTCTTCCGAAACTCCGACAGTGACACTATTCCACCAATGTAGCGCTGACCCCTGCAGTCTAAAGGCCAACCTCCTCTTTTGTCCATCATTCAAGCTCAAATCAATAAATATACACTCACAATGCAACAGCCAATTCTGAACCTCTATGGCACTCTCCGTTCCCAAGAATGGCTTCCCACCTAAGCTGGTGTAATCTCTACTCAGCAAAGCATAATTATTCCCAACTGGAACCACAGGATTAGCTCCTCCTACACTTCCAGCAACACCAGCAGCAGCTCCATCTTGCATCACACCAACAAAGAACTGATACATCGCCCCCATATCTACTTTAGATTTCCAGCACTCACATTGGCATCAGCATTTTGATTACTAGCATTAGCCTACCGGGTTTCTCCTGGTAGTGGGTCGAGCATTTCCATTTGTTGTGGTACTTCCTCCACCGAGATTTCCTCTTCCGTTTCCTGCTACTATATCTCCCTTCTCATAAATCTGCATACGAGCCTTAGTAAGATACAAAAGAATGGTCTAAGGGAGCGGGGGATACGTAGTTACATATATATAACTATATATAGCAAATACAAGTACATTACTATAGCGTTAACCCAAACCCCAATCTTATTATCTGATTCATTATATTATGTTTGGAAAATCTTTTAGGTTTAAGTTTCTTTTGAAGTTTCATAAACCTATGCTCTGGTACCAACTTGTAACATTCCCCTACTTGGAGGCCCAAAAATAACGGCTACAGATGCTGCACTCATCCAGACTTATTAATCTTCGGCGACCAAATACGGCGATATTAGATACATTGATACACAGAAACACAAGAATATGGAAAAAAATTAAACAACAACAAATTCCACATTTCATTTCAAAATATTCCAAATTGATTACATAATCCCAATTCGCAGACCACGTTCAAATAACATATAATTATTACAAAATACTCCAAGAGCGACATATGAAGATGCCAAGGTATATAGATAGGCAAGAAACAATTTTCCTTCACAAACAAAACACACAGCGGAAATAAAAGAACTCTAATAACAAGCTTGCCTCCTACACGTTGTCGGAAGCTTTATTTGTCTAAAAGAACACCTGGAAACCTTAAATCTCAACCAACTCAAAATCAATTGAGTACTTGAGAGTTTAAGGGAAAAATAAAAACTTCAAGTCAGACATAAAGCCTGGTATGAACAATAATTTACCATCTCAAACCATTAGATATTTAGTGAGACCACGCCACTTAGTGGAATGGGTTTTCCCCTCATTAGTATCCTAAAAAATTAATAAAACCATATACTGTGCTCCTGCATCCATAATGGTTAAAACATAATATTTCAAAACATTATGATGATATGCTAAAAAAGTAAGTCAATGTTGGATTACCCATCCCCATTCATTTTGACTATCTGTCTCAATTATAGTTTCTAGGATTACTATTAACCTGTTAAATATTTATGGACCATCTGTCCAATGTTATATTTTTCATGGAATCACTAAGAACCTATTGGTAACTCCAATATCTTATCCCTTATCCTAGTTTTCATGTGCTAACTAGGAACCTATTGACTGACTTTCAATATCTTATTCCAGATATAGTTTTTATGGGCTAACTACAAACCTACTGGCCCCTGCCAGTATTAGATCATAGTTTTCATGGGCTGACTATGAACCTATTGGCTTTTGCCAATATCATTAATTTTATACAGTTTTCATGGTCTTACTATAAAACCTATTAGCCCCTGCAAATATCTTTAGTTTTAAGGTTTTAACATTTCTTAATAAATGTTCACTACTGGGTCAACCTACTTGGTTATTCTGCCCTTCCCCAACATACATTTATGGGTTAATAACAATGTAAATAATATTTCCAAAATCTTTTTTTATGCCATGGTATTTCCTTTTAAAATGAGAATCGGTCGTTTGTTTTGAAATCTTAAAACTCACTTTTGAAACCACTGGATGACCTCCTTCGAAAGCATAGAAAACCTCCTTTCAAAACACTAAGCATTGAAGCTGTATAAATCAATCCTTTCGAAACCAAATCATACCTTTTGAATGTATCAAAACCTCGCTTGCTAATCTTTAGGAAAATAGTTTCGAAACTAATGAAAGTACCCCTTTCGAAGGTATTAGGTTTACTCTTTAAAACATCAATTGGGTCAAAAATGGTTATATACGAAAGTATCTCTTTCGAAACCAATTATAAAATTGCTCGAAGGAAAAATGGATGGTGTCGGAACCATCTAGTCGAAAGCATAATCCTTTAAAATAAAAACTTTGAAGGATGGAGTCGAAACCCCCTTCAAAAGCATTCAGGAAAAAGGCTTAGCTCATGTTAAAACAGAGGTAACCCTTCGACAGCATAGATGGCTTCAATGCAGTCCAAAGGAGAAATTAGCGGCTGGGTTTCGACTTGGTCGAAACCAAATTCTTAGAAAGCTTTTATTTAAGGAGAAAGGTGCTCCTTTGAAAGCTATAAAGTCCCTTTCAAACTATGTTGAAAGCTTAAAGAAAAACAAGGCAGGAATTTAACTTTAAAAAAAACAAACTAAGGTTTCGACTCTATAGGGTATCGACTCAGTCGAAAGCCCTTCAAAAACTAGGCAGGCGCTTATCTTTTTAAAAGTGAACCTTGGTTTCGACCCTGACGAAAGAATAGCTTTCGGTACCCTACCTTCCGCTACTTACCAATGCAATTCGTACTAATTATATTGATACCATGTGCCTTGGTTCCAACTATGTGGGTTTCGATAGAGATGTTTTCGACTGAGATGGTGTAGAGGTAAAGGAGTTGAAAGGTGCCTCCGAAATAGGCGGAATCCACCTTTTTTTGAAATGCTGCTTTATAGCTAAACATGGCAATTGCTTTATAACTAACCTACCAGTTGTAACCCCTTGATTGGCTACTTTTAAACTTTTCAAATACTTTACAAATTAAAAAACTGTCGCATTAATTAGATCCAAATCAAAGCATTATAACGTTAAACCCTTCCATATGGCAAAACTAATATTTGAAGAAAAGTCCCTCTTTTAAAATAATTTATTTTCCTTAATAAATCATCTGGGAAAAATCCCCAAAAATCACAAAAATCTTTTTCATCATATAATTCAACATATCAAAATTTTGGACCCAATTTCTTCCTAAAATACACGAAATAAATTTTTAAACCCAATTATATCATATTTTCTTTTAGAAATTAATAATAAATTTTCAGTAGCTTGGAAAATTCTGAAAATCAAAACCCATCTCCAAAATCATGTATTATTTATCATAAATTTTTTCCATGGCATTCGAAAATCAAAAACCCTTGGTTTTCCCTTAAAACCGAGCAAATTCGTATGTATAAGAATTAAAATAATTCAATCATTACATAATTCAAGCATATCATCATCAATATCATTATAAAAATGAATTTAAACGTAAATAAAAAAACACATAATCATAGAATAAAATAGAGATGGTATAAAATTATTATTCACCTTAGATTTGATAAGGAATTTGAGATTGGTCGTCGCTTAATCCTCCCTAACTTTGATCCTTATTTTAAGATTGTAATCTTCCTCTTTTCCTCCTTGTTAATGGCTGGCTCTTAGGGTTTTAACGTTTATTTTTGTTTTTGAGAAAACTGAACGTGAATGAACAAGGATGTGAAGTGTATAGCCATGTAAATAAAATGGCTATTTTACTATTATGCCCATATGTAATTTAATTAGCTTATAACCCAATTAAAGCCAATTTATTTAATTATTAAGCACGACCATATATATATATATATATCTATATATATGGTTTATTCAAATCTCAATCCCCTTATCATCATTATTCTATTTAATTTATCTAATTAAATTTCCTGAATAACGTTATCAAAATTCGAGATGTTACATTTGGCATTGTAGATGCCTCTGCTTTTTTTGTATCAGTCCATGTGCTAATATCGGTGTCAGGTGCTTCATATTTGTTTTGAGTTGCTAGCCATATTTCTAACCCATTTTTTTCCATAAAAATTTGCATGCATGTTGACTAATAAGCATAATTAGAACCAGTAAATAGTAGATGACGAGTAGTTGATTGACCTTCTTGAAATGTACTTGCCATTTTAATGATTTCAATTACGTGTTACTATAGATTGAAATGACCTTGCTCTGATTCCATTTGAAAGTCTATAAGATCTTTATAATCATGCAACTTATATATATGTGTGTGTGTGTGTGTATTACTAACTATGATAAGCAGAATATAATACTGAATGTAAGATAAATAATAGAAATGATTACACCGAATATTTTATACTAGTTCGGACCTCCCGTCCTACGTCCAGTCCCGAAGCTCCCCTTTGGTATTTCCTTTATCCAATTGACACTCGCTTCGCCTGGAGGAACAGGCTAATACAAAAGTATATCTCTGACAATCTTGTGTTCCAAATAACACAGTTTTTGACCGATGGTACAAATCTTCCTATGATCTCCTTTGAGTATGTGATTGTGAATGCTTTGAGCTGTAGGAAGTGGTTTAACCAAAATTATATTTTGGTTATAATAGATTGAGAGTATGTAAGCAATGTATGCACAAGATAGCGATAAGAAATCAAGAGAGAAAATATTAAATTAATTCAAGTTTAGTTGATTTCTACATCTCAATCAAAGTAGTATTTATAGATCCAAAAGGATTTAGATGAAGAGTTGTTACTATTAGAGAAGTTCTATTCACTTTAATGGCTGCAACCTTTCGATGAAGGGTAATTTCGTTTTGTCTCAACAAAAGTGTCTTTTCAAAATTTCCTATTTTTCATACGACTGACATCTATAGTAAAGCTTCAGACATCTAAGACTTCAGAAAATAATTACTCAAGGATTGTCACAGACGTCTGTGGTTTTACCTTAGAAGTCTGTGAGTAGTAAAAATAGTTTTTCAACTTTATTTCAGTGCATATAAAATAGCGTGTGATTGTGTATGCATATATACTCAAGGAGACCTTAACAATATTTTATCTAAGAATCTTTTACAGTAGAATAACCTTACTAACTATAATATGCTCGATAGATCTTCGTTTCTCTTTGAGTCTCAATATCTTCGAGCATGGTGTCTTCTTGTAGCATATACCTGCAATCTTGATAAAGTGTGTATGTGTGTGTGTATGATCGTACAGTTTTTATCATTGAAACATAAACTGGAGGTTCTAACATTCATCGCATCCTCCAACTCCATATCCTCAAAGATGCATTCATAGGTGTCCCACCCATCCTGCACTTTGATTGTCGATTATGTTCCAAGAAATTGTTTGCCACCTAGAGTAAAATAATCCTCGCTCAGTTTGGAAAAGTCCGCCGTCAGTGCTTGCTTCAGAGCACCACCACCAATAGCCACTACAGGAATAATTGCTTAGGCATTCTATAGCATGTTCCTTATCATGTTGTTGAGCAAGTCTACATATCGAGGTTTGTAGCTTCCTCGTTGCCCGTTCCCTACTCTATGCCAGATGTAGAAGTCCTATCAAGATTCCTAACTTGCCAGCTCATTCTTATCAACTATAATAAGAATGATTAATCTCTCGAGAAGGAATAAGTGGTGTCCGTGAATGCAATGCGACTTATAAACTATACATCCTCCTATACAGTTTTGAAAACCAAAATATAACTAGTACACTCTTATATCGCTTGACCCATACTAAGGTAATATCTCTTTCCTTATCTTTAATGGATCCAAGTATCAACTTAGGTCATCTACGTAACCTAAGCTATGATATTAAGTGTGACGACTGCCTTACACCATCAGTACCCAATATACCAGTGTAGTGCACCGTGGAGGTACCTGGCTGATGTAAGGCGATGGTCAAGGGTGAAAAGTACTGAAAATCCTAACGCATAACCAGTAGAACATTTCATGGCACATGGAAAAAATATAATATAATATAATAGCATAGATGTAAAATAGGCGAGATAGTAATATAATCAAATGAATCATAAATAAGAACATTAGAGTGCAATAGGTTCATAGATTATAGAAAAATTGGTATAGCTCCACGGTACTGCATAACGGAATAAGTGATTGTAAACTCCAAAGTATAGATATATGAAAGCATAGCCATCTGCTCGTACTCCGTACAGCTTCATGCACTATCCCAACCTAATATCCCTAATCTACTTATTTAAGAGTACTCAAAATAATAGTAAGCGAAGAATGAAATCACGATTCAAACAATAGTCTAGTGTAAGCGGTAGAAAATCTCAAATGCTATAAAATTAATATACTAAGATATAGGGTATAGAGAATCATACATGATCTCTCCCTGCATCCAAAGAGTTAGCACTTAACATAAGGTATATGCTACTCTATATAATAATCATCATGGGTGTATTATACATCAAAGTACCAATGGGTGTCCAAATATCTACATCAATAATAATTATGTCATGTGACATCCCTAGAGTAATAAGTAACGAAGCAAAGATAACATCCACCATCCATCCTCACATTCACACGATCTGTGTGTTGAATATATAACTCGAATGACCACATCATAAGTCAGGGACTACTCAACATCCGGTTTCTCGATACTCGAATCCATGGCACTCAATAGGCCAGGAACTAGACTACCCATCTGATAGTCTGGGTAAAAGGGATCCTAAACATTGACTAGATCCTCTGTCATGCCCTACAAGGTCTAAAATGTCGACTGACTTTGGTCTGAATTCGCTAGGCGTGTACTTTTAGGCGCTAAAATGAATCATATCCGTTAAATCTAAATTAATTAAATCCGGGTCATTAGGACGAAGTTCAATGTAACATCCCTCATTCTAAGGCCCAAAAATAACTGTTACAGATGTTGCAGTTATCAATTGTATTATTCTCCGGTGATAGAATGAGATCAGTTAATAGTATCATTAACATCAGAAGCATAGGAATATGAAATTTTTTCAAAACATGGATTTCATTAATTAATTTCCATATTCATTACATAATCCCAAAACATTGCCCTGGTTCAGATAAAATATAATTATTACAAAACAGTTCAAGGGAAATATATGGAGATGCCCCTTTGGTTGATCAGAGTTTACTAAATAGATACAACTTCTGCCACAACATACATTCAAACAAAATGATAACACAACCGACATAAATAGACTCTTGTATAGCTAGCTCTATGCCTCATGCACTTCATTAGAAGCTTTATTCGTCGAACCTAAAACCTAAAATCCTTGCTCTCGAACTACTCAATTGAGTACCCGAGAGTTAAAGGGGAAACAACTATGGGTCAAACAAAAAGTCCGATGTGAACAATAATATGCCATCTCGGTTAACAGATCTCCAGTGAGACCACGCCGTTGAGCAGAATGGGTTTTCCCCTCACTAGTATCCACTAAAATTATGTCTTTTATAAACCAAGCACTGCAACCACAATGGTTAAACTAGATGATATAAACAATCATATGCATGGATGCAACCTGGGTAATCATGACCAATCTGTCTAAATAAATGGACTATCTATCCTAACATCATTGTTTTCTTAGGGTAACTACAAACCTATGTGGTTGAATCGGCACTACAAGATTGTAGGGCAGTGGCAGGGGGAGGTTGATGGTGGATATCAGAGAAGTGGGTATTGAATTGATGTCCAGCAGTGATGGTGGTTGTTGCAATGTTGGCAGTGGTGAGAATGTATAGCCTGTTATAATGTTAGAAGTGGTAGATGAATTGGTCGGGGAAGTTAGAAGTGTTGAAGTGTTGCAAGGTTGTAGGTAGTTGAGGAATGTTAGTGAAATGCTGCATAGTGAGGAGTTGATGGTCAAAGATGGTATTTGGGTGAAGTGTGATATGTGGTTGAGGAGCAACAGTCAGTTTGAAGGAGGTAAGGCAGTTGTCAGAGAGAAGTAGTGGAATGGGTGTAATGCGAATAGTATGAGAAGCTGGCTGATGTTTATAGAGGATGGTAGAAGAAATTGTTTGTAGCAATTGGCTATTTGTGATGCTGGCAGAAATGAGGTGATTGTAGTGACTTGTTGTGCACAGTTGCACAGTGTTGGTTTTGAAGGCTGGAGTTGTTGATGGGGTACTGAAGTAGTTCAGTTTGATGAAATGGAAGGGAAATGCACAGGAATTTTGTATGCACAACAGTTTGGGAATGTTGAATGTTTTGTGGTGACAGTGCAGTGTCATAGTAGTATGTGATGTTGTGTGTAAGTAATGGGATGATGGGAGGTGAATGTTGATTGTATATGCACAGGATTGATAGTTGTAGAGCAGAGGAATAGAAGTGTAGAGAGTTTGAAATGTATTGCAAATGAGATTTGTAAAAAGAAATATTTGTAAATATGTTGCAAAAGAGAAAAATTGAAATGGAATTGTTTTTTTCTTTTTCAAACGAAATTGTGTTGTTTATTTTTTTTCTTTCTTTTTAAACAGAATATGCAATGCAAATGCCAAAGAAAACACAAACACACAAACAAAGTGGAAACAAAAATCACTCAAACACACAACACAACACTTTTTTTTGAAATGAAAATGAACACACAAAACAAACACACAAAAATCAAGAAAAAAATAATCCGAATAATAGAAAATCAAAATCAAACAATTCCCCAGCAACGGTGCCAAAAACTTGTTCGTCGACGGATTTTCTATCGGTTTATAAAACCGTCGAACGAATTTAGAAATAAAAATAACCACAAGCGCACGGCGTACACTTGTAGTACGTGGCAAATACGGGTCGATCCGCATGGAATTGATGATTTTAAAATTCTATTCAATCAAATTAACCAAAGTTGAAAATGTGATTAGCTAAAAATGTAGAAAACTAGCAAAAGAAAATTGATAAAAATATGAGAGTGTGAAGGCAATTTAGAAGCAATTTCCACTCTCTAGATCACATAAATCAACAAAATGAAGTTATGAACTCTCTTTTCTTGTCATTAGTGTAATTAGTTGATGTGCTTATCATAAGTATGGTATATTTGTGCTATTAATTAGCACAATATAAACCATCAAACTATAACACAGCCACTAATACACATTTAACTCTCATGAAATATGACAACAAAGTTGAAAGCAAAATCTATTTTAAGCATGGCCTATTAACTATTGTTTAGAAATATAGGCCATCAAATTTTAATTTCAACAATCACTTTATTACCATCATCATATGTAGATGAAGAGGTAATCATTGTTTGTGATTGTTTAAGCATAGCCTATTTGGTGTCAACAACATAGGCTATCAAATTCACATCAAAAACAACAAGTTAAACCACTTCAAATGATTCATTAAGCACAAAAAGAGAGCATAAACATCAAAATGTTTCATCTACATACTAGAGAGCTTCATTACCCCTAAATTGTAGGGATTAACCTCTTATATTTGTTATCATATGAACAAATGTAGAAAGCAACATGAAACTAACAAGAGGAAAAAAAAGCAAAATGTAAGGAAACTATTCTACTTGCATAAAAGAAAAGAAATCTACACTACAACATGAAAGGAAATAAACAAGAAAAGAAAAGGAACATGTATTAAATTGCATAAAAGAATTACATAAGAGAAGAAATGGCTAAGTAGCCATGAAAAGAGAATGAGAACTTGTCTTTTATTTTGAGCCTAAACTAAACTAAGAGAGACTAAGAAAGAGGAGGTTACATGAAACATAAGGGGATTTTATACATGTGTTAAACCCTAATTCATATTTTTGGGGAATGCCCAAAATACCCTCTTAGGAAGTGTGGAGGCCAAGTAATCATTAGCTTCAAATAATCCTCATTTAAGTGTACATGAAGCCATTAATTCCATAAGCATGTGCATTAGCCTCTAATTTGTACATTAAGGTAGGTGGGTAGGTGGGGTCCTCCATTATCTTCACTTTGAATTATTTCCATCTTCATTTGTTCTCTTCACCCTTATGCATGCATATATCATCATGTAACCACTTATAAAATTCACCAAATTTTCTACAAAACAACATAAAAAATTCCAAGTAAATTTTCACAATTTAATAAATGCATAAAAATGACCATTTTGCCACTATATGAAGATGAATATGTGACAATTTCAAATAATTTGAATTTTGGTTTAAACAAGTTAAAATACCCAATAAGATCATTTATTTAATTTAAATAGATTAAATATGGTGGTAAAAATATGCACACTTACGTGCACATCAAAGATATACCAAATTCCCTAACAACCTATTAGAAGGAAACTGGATGGTATGTCTAAAACTTACTATTCCAAGGGTCACTCTAATCCTAATGGTTTTCAAGCCAACTAATAACCTACCTCAAATTTATGTATTCCTTTCTATGCGTAAACCTACTTTTAGTCTTACCCTTGATGAAGCCCTATGCATTTGGAACCGTGGACAATATTAGCTAGGAGTTAACAGTTGAAGTATAGGGCCCGACCCTACACTAGTCCTGTTTTGTTTTCAAATTTCTAAGTCAGTTCATCTTATTATAATTTATCTCCAGGTGATAAGAAAAATAATCTCTCTAGTACAATTCTGGTCTAAATACCCTTTTATGTTTGCTTTAAACATAAATCTTTATAATTGATTTACCCTTGAAATCATATTTAATACAAGGAAAATATAGCTCTTTACTTTATCCAAAATATTATGCCAAGGTATATATGCTTTTATAAAATAACTTTGATGAACTTTGAAATCACTTAGAGGTTGTCGCACCTCAAAACCATAGGTTATGAAGTGATATATAATAAAATCATTGAATTGATAAAGTGCGGCATTGATATTGCCTTTATGGGTTGTCGCACCCTTCTATAGCGAAGTCATGTTAAAGTATCTAATTTGTAAACACAAGGCCATAAGGCCGAAACCATTTATAGCGCATATTATAAATACATATAGATCGCCAAATATAAGTGGCATGGTTATGGGTTTATATAGTATAAAACTTTAAAACTTGGTGACATGGGAATGTCGAAATTAAGGCTAGGCAGCAGCATTGTCATATAAAAGCAACGTCGAAAATAGCTTATAGCAGCATCATGGCTAACACACGGCGGCATAAGAAATTAACGGCATCATTGCCTCTTTATGACCAATGCCAAAAGTATATATAGTGGCGTCATTAAAACTATAGTATAATCGATGTTGAGAAGATAAGCTAGCGACATAAGAAACATGTGGCATAGAAAATATGCGAAATAGAAAACACGCGGCATCAAAATATAAAGGAGTTGATATTGAAAGCTAGTGGCATCTACCATACCAACATAGATAAGAAGCATTGATATATGGCAATGATTAAAAAAGTAATGTAGAATAATTGTGAGATAATCCATGTCGCACGTAGTTTAATGTCGTAAACCCATATAACTACACCTCGACCTTAGTGGAATCATTGCATACCTACGAGGTTGGTATCGTATGCATCCTTCAGGTTAGTGATGACATGCGGCATAGATGGACTGCAACATCAATTAATAATGACGTGACAATCTCGTAATTATCATAAAACTATTTTATTTCTTTAAAATTTTATTTCTTTTTACCAACTCCTATTCTTTGTCAAATTCTTATTGGATAGTAGCTCTCTTACCAAACTCTTTTCAAAAATAATTCTATAGATCACAAATTACATTCCCAAACATTTTTGCAAACCATAATTTTATATTAATATTTCAATATAATTATTAAGCCTTTCTAGCCTAATAAATTCATATAAAATCATAACACTTGGGAAAAATCCTCAAAAATCATAATAAATAAGAATTATCATATTCTTTTACATATAAAAAATCCGAGACCAAAAACATTATTCAATTATTTTGAATATTTAAAACCCAAAATAAACCATTTTTCTCGGTTAGGAAATTCATAAAATATTCATAATTGCTTGAAAAATTAAGAATTAAAAACCTGCTTCTAAATAATGTTCTTAACATCATATCAAAATTTTAATTCGTTTGGGTGTGGTATGATAGGTTTTCACACTTAAACCTATTAACTAATTTCATAAATCAATCCAATAAATCATTAATAAGCATATAAACATTATTCATTCACATCATGGTATAATAATACATATAAGATTCCAGTTTAATAAAACTAAAAATAAGTAAGAAAACTTTAGATAGGCTATCATTATTCACCTTGATTAGATAAAAAAAGGATGAGATTTGAGTTTAAATTTGATTTCCCCAAGCTAAACCTTGATTTCCTAGCTTTTTCTTCTCTTGAATCTCTTAATAATGGTCGGGCTTGAGTATGTTTATGTTTATATAAATGTAAATGAAATGAAGGAAAGGAAAATGAAATTGTTTATGTTAGGAATTGAGAGTGTATTCCTATTTTGCCCTTCTCATAAATCCTCCTTCTTGTTTAAGTTATAATCAATCCTATTAACTCATTAATTAAGGCACGACCACTTAATTATCAAATCTCAATCTTCTTATCCTCTTACATTATTTAATTTAACTTATCTAATTAAATGTTCTAAGTACTGTTAATCAAAACTAAGGGTGTTACAGACTCCCCTCCTTAAAAAACTTCGTCCTCGAAGTTACGATAAGGTACATAACAAACATATAACACAGAGATAAAACATACCATCAAAATAAATTAGGATAAGTGTCTCTAATCCTATCCTCTATCTCTCAAGTACAGTCTCTCTCATTGTCACTCCACTGGACCTTCACTGGTCTGACTGTCTTGTTTCTTAACTTCTTCTCATCTTTAGCCACAACAAGAACCGGTTGCCTAACTATAGTGATGTCCAGCTCTACCACTAAATCTTCCAATGCAGTCGGGATAATAATAGTATTTGGATCTCGAACACACTTCCTAAGATGAGTAACATGGAAAAAATTGTGGACTCCTGCCAAACTGCTCGGTAACTCTATCCCATAAGCAAGTTTTCCAATCCTTTATGTAATAGGGAATGGTCCAACAAATCTAGGTGCTAATTTCCCTGACTTTCTGAATCGTATTACACCCTTCGTCGATGATGCTTTGACGAAGACATGATCTTCCATTGAGAAATTTAAGTCTTTCCTCTCTTATCTGTATAACTTATCTGCCTAAACTAAGCTTCCTTCATCCTAACCCAGATCAATTCAACCTTTTATGTGGCGTCTCTTACTAAATCTGGATCAAGAATCAATCTATCTCCAGTCTTTAACCAATTTATAGGTGATTTGCATAGCCTTCCATACAAAGCTTCAAAAGATGCCATCCCTACACTAGTCTAATAACTATTGTTATAGGAAAATTTAAGTAAGTGCAGATGGTCTTCTCACGATCCACCAAAATCTAACACACAAGCTCTTAACAAATCTTCCAGGATTTTGTTAACACTTTATGTTTTCCCATCTGCCTGTGAATGGTAAGCGGTACTCATCTTGAACTTGGTGCCCAATACCTTTTGTAGACTCTTCCAGAATTTAATAGTGGACATAGAATCTCTATCACTGACTATAATACTAGGAATCTCATGAAGTCTGACAATATTCTTCATAAATAACTTGGCTAAAACGGGTGTTTTCCTTGTCGACTTAATGGGGATGAAACGTGCAATCTTAGTTAGTCTATCCACTATAACCCAAATACTATTATGCTCCTATTCGACCTTGGCAACCCATCAATGAAATCCACAGATATAAAATCTCATTTCCACATTGGTATATCTAAAGTTTGAAGAAATCCACTTGGCTTCTGATGCTCAGCCTTCACTTGCTAATAGTTTAAGCATTTCTTTACCTATAAGCCTACATCCCTTTTCATACCTTCCCAAAAGAAACTCCTTTTCATATCCTGACATCTTAGTTCCTCCAGGATGAATAGTATTTGATCTGTGACACTCCCTAAGAACTTCTTTCCTTGGGTCTCCCACATCTGGAACACACAATCGTCACTTTTTCCTCAACCATCCATTTTGGTCAAGATAAAAATCCTTTAAATCATAAATCTCAGTTCCACCTTCCAATCTTCTAATTTGTTCAGCTAACCATGGATCCTCTTTCTGGTTAGATGAAATACTCTCGACCAACATTGGTCTAACTTCTAAATAAGATAATATTGCAGTATTCTGATTAGAACTAGCCATTGATCTTAACTGCACACTACAAGTAGTCAATGCATATAAATCTTTCCACTATGCTAACATTACAAATACATTCTGATGTTTTCTACTAAGTGCATCGGCTACCTTGTTTCCTTTCCCTGGTGTATACTCAATACCAAAATCATAAGCTACTATGAACTCTAACCACCTCTGCTTTCTCATATTCAACTCCATTTGAGAGAATAAATATCTCAAAGACTTATGATCTGTATACAACTCGAATCTTTCTCTCAACAGATAGTGTCTCCATACTTTCTAAGAAAAGGTTACAACTACCAACTCCAAATCATGAGTCGGATATCTAAGTTCATATGGTATAATCCATCGAGAAGCATAGGCAATCACTTTACCTCTTTGCATCAACACAGCTCCTAATCTTATTCCACACGCATCTGTATACATCAACAAATCCTGATTACCATCTTGTACAACAAACATGAGCGCAATAGTCAATAAATGCTTTAACTTCTGGAATGCCTCCTCACATTTATCGATCCAAACATACTTCATGTCCTTTTTTGTTAGTTTAGTCATCGGTGCTGCTATGCAAGAGAAATCCTTGATGAATCTCCAGTAATAGCCAGCTAATCCAAGAAAACTTTTTATCTCGGTCACCATCTCGGGTCTCTTCCAATTATTAATAGCCTCAATCTTAGTTGGATCTACTAATAACCCTTTTTTTGAAACTACATGACTAAGGAATTTCACTTATTTCTTCCAAAAATGACATTTCAAAAACTTCGCTCTTAATTGATGTTGCCAACAGCCTAAGCACTATTCTAAGGTGAGTCTTGTGATCTTGCTCATTCCTAGATTATATCAGGATGTCATCTGTAAATACTTACATGAACCTATCCAAATGCTTTCGAAAGATTCGGTTCATTAAATCTACAAAGAAAGCAGGGGCATTAGTCAACCCAAATGGAATTAATAACCACTCATACGAACCATATCTTGTTCGAAACGCCATCAAAGGAATACTGTTCTCCGCCACCCTTAGTTGATGGAACCCTGTCAATAGATCCAATTGAGAAAATACTTTGGCTCCACTCAACTAATCAAATAAACCATCTATTATTGGAAAGGGATGTCTATTCTTTATGGTCTTCTCATTCAACTTACTAATAGTCAATATACAATCTCAACAACCCGTCTGGTTACTTTACAAACACCGCGGCGCTCCCCAAGAAGAACTGCTTGATCTAATAAAATCCTTTCTTTTTTCCACCGGTTGCACCTTTAACACCTGCATCTCGGTCGGTGTCATTCTGCTAGATGGTCTACTCACGGGTTCAAATCCAAGTACAAGGTCTATTCAAAACTCAATAGCTCGTTTCGACGGTAGTCCTATCAGAGGCTCAAAAACATCCGAAAATTCTCTAACGACAAAAACTTGATTCAACTCGTCTTCCTCCTCCATTGCACCTAATAAAGAACAAACATCAAAATTCGAGTTCTCTATTGTGTATATAATTCGATTGCTACTATTAGAGTATCTTAGTGATATTTCTCTATCTAGGCAAAACATCCTAGCATCGTATTTGCTTAACCAATCCATACCTAATATAATCCCAAAGACCATAAAATCAAACACATTTAAATTACAAGAAAATATATGAACTAACAACTCAAACTCTAAATGGTCATATCTCATCCCAAGAGTTGCATACCCTCATATCGGGTACGTAGACTTAAGGAAGTAACAAGCTATTATGGCTCTAAACTAAGCTTATCTACCAAAAACTGAGAGATAAAAGAATGTGACACACTAGTACCAAATAATACTCTAACAGGTATGCCATGAATCAAAAGCATACCTCCTATCACAGGCTTTCCTTTTTCCTTCGATGTTGGTCTCGAGGCAAACAGTTCTAAATCAAACACTTTTCCTTTCTCAACTTTAGCCGGTTCCATGCACTGATTCTTATAATGTCCAATATGGTCACAATTAAAGCACTTGATGTTCTTTCTCCTAATAACTTTCTTTCCATCTCCTGAAAGACATTCGTTCGCAAAATGTCCTTTCTTGTCACACTTGTAGAAGACAAAATCCGCTTTTCCTTTCTTGGTAGCTCCGCCCTTCTAAGCTTCCTTCTTCTGAAAGAACTTCCTTTCCTAATTCTGCCCACTCTAAGCCTCCACTTCTTTATTACCGCTCAAGAAAGCAAGCATCTCTTCATTCCTCGGTGCTATCTCCACAACCACATCGCATGGATCCCTGAGATGTGGCATGGTTGCCCTAGCAAGCTCCGGTCTTAATCCACGGATGAATTTTTCATTCCGCTTAATCACCATATCAACCATAGCATATCCATACCTAGATAACTCCTCAAACCTTGTTGCATACTCCAACACGGTCATGTCTCTTTGCTTTACCTTGGTAAACTTCCTAAGAAAAGTAAACTCGGTTACTTCAGACATGAATCTCTCATCGAATCTCCTTTTGAACTACACCTAAGTCAAGTTCTCTTTCGGTAATACCATAGTTACATTGTTCCACGAATGCAATGCAGCTCCTTGCAATCGCCTGGAAACTAATCTCCTCCTTTAATAATCATTTAGGCCTAAATCAGCAAAAATACTTTCACAGTGATGGAGCCAATTCTCTACTTTGATAGTATCCTCAGTTACAATGAATGGCTTTCCTCTTAATCTTGCATAAGCCTAACTCAAAACAACATACTTGTTAAGAACAGGAACTTCATGATTTGCTCCTCAAGAATTACCACTAACTAATCCAACTATAACTCCTGCTTGCATCACGCTAACGAAGAACTAATACATAGGTCCCATATCCACTGGTTGTGTTCCAGCACCCACATTAATAGATGTTGGTCGACCTGGATTCCTCCTAGTATTGGGCCTAACATTTCCATTAGTTATGGTGCTTCCTCCACCGAGATTCACTCTTCTATTTCCTACCTCCACATCTTAGTTTCCTTAAATATGTATTCGAACCTTAGTAAGATACGGAAGAACAGTCTAAGAGAGAGGGAAGAATGAAGATAGGATATATACTTATATATAGCAAATACATGTACGTTACTATAGCGTTATCTCTACCCCAATCTTATTCTATGATTCATTTGGATTATATATTCAAAACTCTTTTAAATTCAAAATTTTGTTAGTTTTATATAAACCTTTGCTCTAATACCAAGTTGTAACATCTCTCATTCCGAGGACCGAAAATAAGCACTATAGATGCTGCAGTCAACAATAATATTATTCTCCAGTGATAGAATGAGACTAGTTAATAGTATCATTAAGATCAGAAGTAGAAGAATATGAAAAAAATTCAAAAAATAGAATTTATTGATTAACTTCCACATTCATTACATAATCCCAAATATTGCCAAGGTTCAAATAAAATATAATTATTACAAAATACTCCAAGAGCGATATATGAAGAAGCCTCCTGGTTAATAATAGTTTACTGCTAGACAGATACAACTTCTGCCATTATATACATTCAAACAAAATGATGACACAACAGACATAAATAAACTCTTACATAGCTAGCTTTGCTCCTGCATGTATTCGAAAGCTTTATTCATCGAATCTAAAACCTAGAAACCTTACTCTCGAACTACATAATTGAGTACCTGAGATTTAAAGTGGAAAAACAAAGACTTTGGGTCAAACAAAAAGTTTGGTGTGAATAATAATATGCCATCTTGATTAACAGATATCTTATTACTACCAAATATCCTTTCGACCTTGTCGAAACCCTATTGAATAGAAGATAAAGAAGAACAAGAGAAATAAGTTCCAGCAAGACCTTTTGAAGGAGTCGAAGGGATGCATAGCCAATGATTAGAAATATCACAACCTTTCAAAGGGGTTGAAAGGTTCGAAAGCACCCTTCCGCTTCAAGAGATCCCCTTTAGAAGCAGGTGCTTCCGCATACATGAAGACCTTTCGGTTGAGTTAGAGCAACACCTTTCGAAGACAAGGAATAACAACCCTACATATGCACGCCAAACCTTTCGAAACCAAAAGTTTCGCCTTCATTCAAACCATTCAGAAAAATGCCTTGGTCAGAACAGCCCTTTCGAAAGCATAAGCAAGCCTTTCGAACCAGTCGAAGTCTTTAACATCCAAGGAAGGTTCCACATCAGTTCGTAAGTGTACATTTAGAAGTTACTAACAACGTCGAAACCATCAGCATTTCAACACCTTCGAAACACTAGGGAACTGCCTATCGACAGATTCGAAAGCTCCTACCTTTATTACTTGTGACAACAAAGCAATATAAAGAAGAAAAGGCGCAACTACCCCTTTCGACGAAGACGGAGACATTCGAACCTATTCGAAAGCATTGTAGAGGGGTATGCAAGCGTCGAAGGAGTCGGAAGGTGTCTGAAGCCACTTTTCGACCAGGTCGAAAGCACTGGGTCAAAAGGTGCCAACCCGCATCTATAAATAAGACCCAAGGGTTCTATTTTAGGGGATCCGGATCGGTTCATTCCATACTTGTATTTTATTAATTCGTCAAGTTGTAAACCCTAATATGTAAATCAAATTGGGGGAAATTGATCTGTAAAAGCTTCGTTGGATTAAATAAAGGGAAGATCTCAATATTCATAATTATATAGTTGTTTTGAAGGCTTTTATTTGGATTTAACTATATTTTACAGGTATCGACCTCGTCGAAAGGCACCTTCCGAGTGAGTCATAGCCCCTGCTTTCCCAAGTAATCCAAGTCTTTAACTACAAATCACCATTCATCGAACATTCACCACTATTGAGTCAGCATCTTAACCCAAGCTGGTTTTACCTTAGATTCCAGAACTCAACTTAAGTCACTAAATAACTTAGCTTTCGACAAGGTCGAAACCCACTTAATCAAACCTTACCCTTAAATCCATAGAACTATTCCTTTGTGTTCCACAACTATTTCGAAAGGAAGGTTTCGAAGGGGTAATCATACTACTCCAGTTGGCTCGAAAGATCATAAAGAAGGGAATTTAAGTGTTTCGACTGGGTCGAAAGGTCGGTAAAGGAAGGTTTTCGCAATAGAAATCTAGTTAAAAGGGTGTATTGAAGGGAATATCCATATCCTTTCTTCCTCTACTTAACCAAGAGAGATCTAAAGATCTAACCTTTTCCTTAAAACTAACTTTGGGGTGTTGACAGGTTTTCTTGTTAACATTTTTGGCGCTAGAAAGAGGGCTCGAACCTCCGATCTATTGAACATCTAACACTGCTTACATCTAACCCAATTCTATTCCAAGCTTGCCCATTCTAGGCCTTACTTCATCATGGTTAGCAGAATCAAAAGATCCGAGCAAGGATCCTCAGAACCATACTTAATAGGATACCCCCTAAGAACAACTCAAGGTTCCAAACTATATGAAGAGCAAATGCTAAGATTGGAAGCTCTAAAGATTATAAAGAAGAAAAGAGCATAATCATATGATCTAGAAAAATAGAGCCTAAATCCTTTCAATATTGGCCCCACCCCTATCTTTTCCTTAGGAGAAAAGACTAATGGAAGCGACAACCTGTTTGACCAAATAAGGAAAACGATTCAACATTATACCAAGGGCACAATCTTCGAAAAAGGAATAATGGCAAATTACAACGCCTTTGCTCACAAATGGCAACAAGCTACAACTGAAACACTTCCAGCACTTGAACTCCCAAGAGTGTTAAAACGAAAAACAACCGATGAGGGTATAAAGCCAAGTAACAAAAAACCTAAAAGTGATTCTCAAGGAACAAGCTTCAAGTCAAAACTTCCTAAAGAATGCAATCTAACAACATCTACTGAGAATGTCTACTTGCTAACAAAAGATGAGCTCAACTATTGGCCATCACAAAAGAATAAACCAAAATATTAAAGGAATCTGGGAGGATCCTACTGCCATTACCATATGATGAATGGTCAAGAAACTAACCACTGAGAGCCTTGGAAGGGATGATAATCAACTTTTTACGTCAAGGAAAAATCACTGAGTTTTTAAAGAAACACTGAATGAGGTCAATAAAGAATTACTTTACTAAAGAGAATCTACATGGTTGGGAGTGAAATACTCCTTTTATTTCGACATTACCTTAAATGGTCAAAGCTTCGGTCTGTGCCGAGTTGGCCAGGGCAGAGCACCTCCTAGAGGGAGGAGCGTAAGCCTTTTTCAACGCAATGCTATGGCCAGGATAAAGCATCGACAAGCCCATGTCCATGCCACGCTATGGCTAGGGCAGGGCACCTCCTGGAGGGAGGAGTGTAAGCCTTTATCCGCACCATGTTATGGCTAGGTTAAAGCATCGACAAGCCCCTTGTCCGCGCCATGCTATGGCCAGGGCAGGGCACCTCCTGGAGGGAGGAGTGTAAGCCTTTATCCACGCCATGTTATGGCCAGGTTAAAGCATCGACAAGCCCTAATCCGCGCATCTGGTTAGGACAAGGCGCCTCCTGGAGGGAGGTTGGGCAAATCCTTGGTTCCAGCTTGAGAATGAGCTAACCAAGACCACTAGATAACAATGGACTAAGACATCCAAGCCCACGAAGCGGCTCATCAAACAATAGACTAAGACGTCCAAGCCCAAAGGGCGGCTCATCAAACAAAGGACTAAGACGTCCAAGCCCAAGAAGCGGCTCATCAAACAATGGACTAAGACGTCCAAGCCCAAAGAAGGGCATATCAACAAAGGACTAAGATGTGCAAGCCCAAGAAGTGGCATGTCAAATGATGGACTAAGATGTCTTAGCTTGAGAAGTAGCCAATCAAACTACAATCACGTACAAGGCCTAAAAGGTTTACACATGTTGAAGAAGACAGAATTTAAGGAGTAGAATAGAATTCTGCCTATTAATACCCGAATCTGGGTTTTGGATTTCTTATTTCTAAACTTCATCCGTTAACGCCTAATATGGGTTTTGGGTCATTCATTATTGAAATATGAGGCTTTGCACATTAATACCCGAATCTAGGTTATGGATCTTTCAATTCATCAAACACGAATATGGGTTTTGAAACTATTACTGGACTTCACTTATTAATGTCCTAATCTGGGCTTGAGATTTCTATTACGAAGATAATTATTATGGATTTCTGATTATCTACCAACACCTGAATCTGGGTTTTGAGATTATTTCTTAACTTTATCCGAGTTTGGGATTTGAGGCTATTACTTAACTTCACTCATTAATGCCCGAATCTGGGCCCAAGACTTCAATTGAGAAGATTATCATGAATTTCTAGTTATTATTTGTTAAGACCTTAATTTGGGTTCCAAAACTTCCTTACTTTTGAATTTCACTTATTAATGCCCGAATCTGGGTCAATGGATTTCTATTACAAATGTTCAGACAATGATCTCTGAACATCTATTACATGATCATTATTAACTTCTTGTTAGCTATCTCTAGAGGATGACTTTATAATACATTATATCTGTGGTTGAGATAAGGGTTTTATACCATCAGACTTTGGACATCTTAACAATATGTTTAAAGTTGAATTCTCGGATATCTCTTACCATTACCAAAGATGAAGTTCAAAACATTTCATCAAAAGCAATTACTTTTAATTTATTTTCCAATCTTGATAAAATAAATTATTAAAATTCGCAAATGATATGGATAGACTCTTACACAGATTACAAGCTAACAATAACAAATACTTCTTATTTGTGCTTTTCAAGTAAAGCAGAATAGTAAAAAGGACTGAAAGATCCAACAAATACAGAAATTATGGTATAAGCTATCAAACAGATGTATCAGAAATAACATTACAGGAAAGGACCACAATCCAGGTGATATTTAAGAAATTTTCATAATTTACATAATAAATGACAATGTTTACAAGTGTACAGAATAAAAATATACATTTCATCAATCGTTCATAAACCTTGAGCAGCTTTATTCAAATTCTCAACAATTAGGGGGTCTACGATGTGATGGATAACAATGCGAAGGACCACTTTTAGTTTCTTCTCTTTCTTTCTCGTTTTGTCTTTATTATCAAAGTCTCGATGTTGGTCTTCAAAGCACGATTAAAGGCCTTATTCGCACCTTTAAGGGTTTTATTTTCCCTTTCTAAATCAGCGATGTGCTTTAAAAGAAGATACCTATAACCTCCCCTATCTGGAGGCCTGAAGCTAAGCACTACAGATGCTGTAGTCATCCATAGTATTAACCTCCAGTGACCAAATACGGTAATGTTAATGGTATCCATAATATCAGAAGCACATGTATATGAACAAAATCACATATTTCAATAAAACAACATTTTTGATTACATTTCCAAAACATGTTCCATATTCAAATTACATAATCCCATCACTTTCCCAGGTTCAGATAAAATATAATTATTACATAAATATGCCAAGAGCGACATTTGATGATGCCCCCTTGGTTGACCAGAGTAGTATATAGTCATAACTGACAAAATACAACACAGTGGAACCAAACAAAATAAAACAGCAACTCCTAAATAGCTATCCGTCAGCCACCTGCTTGTCTACAGAAGCTTTATTCGCCAATCTACTAAAAACCTGAAAATCCTCAACCCTCAGCCAACTCAAATCAATTTTGAGCACCCGTGAGTTTAAGGGGAAAACATAAACTTCGAGTCAGACATAAAGCCTAGTGTGAATAATAATATACATCACCGTTATTTGATATTAAGTGAGACCACGCCACTTAGCGGAATGGGTTTCCCCTCACTAATATCCTTTTAAAACATATCTTTTGCAAATCATAATCTTGCAACCAAAACTTGTTAAAACTGTAAAGCATTATCATGTAAACATACATATCAGGTAACAAATGAACTATCCGTCCGAACACTATAGTTTTATTTGGCTAACTACTAACCTTTGGCTGACTCGGGCCTACCAAACAATATAAAAAAATCTGGATCTTCTTCCTGGATTTACGCAATCCGATATCGATAGTAGATCCAACGAGCAGGATAAAAACTGGGTTTTCTTAGTGAAAGCACAAAAGTGTTTGTACCAAAATTGGGCACAACACTCTTCGGGTGTGTTTGAAGAGATAAAATGAAGAATATAAATGGAAAAAGAGGAAAATCTAACAAACACACCAATAATAAGCAAGAAAAACACACAGAAACACACAGATTTAGAGTGGTTCGGCGTATGGCCTACGTCCACTATGAAATGATTGACTTTAACATATGTTAGATACTCCTCTTCTAGACGGTTTTTCCCTAACTTACTTTCTCCAGGTCAACTAATTCTAATGGTTTTGTGGGCTCACCAATAACCTACCTCTGTACAAATATATTCCCTTCTGTGTGTAACGTCATTTTAGTCTTACCTATGACAGAGCTCTACACACTAGAATTTTGGACTAAATTGGCTAGGGGCTAATGGCTAATGTATTGGGCGTGACCCTATACCAGTCCCATCTGTTATACAAATATCCGAGTCATTTTACTTAGGGTAATCTTCCCTTAAATTTTCCTTGAAAACCTTTTCTTCTCAAATTGATTTAAATATTTAAATCATACTTTAAACAAGGAAAATAAATTCTATGCTTTACTCAAATCACCTTGCCATATTATATATATATATATACTTTACACAAATCTTTATTGATGAAAACATTTTAAACCTTTGAAAGTACCCCTTTCGATCTGATTGAAAGTATCCCTTTCGAAACCAAGTAAACACTTTATAAACTAGGCCAAAAGGCCAAAACATTCCTTTCGAAATCATTCATATAAACCCTTCGAAACCATTGAAAAATGTTTCCTTCGAAAGCTATAAAACCTTAGGCATCCTATCTTTAAACACTTAAACATTGCCTTTTGAAAACATTGGAAAACCTTTTGATCTTTCAAACCTTTTGAAACCATTGGGGAACCACCCCTCCGAATAAAACCTTTTGAAATCATTAAAACATCGAACCTTTCAAAATAATTTGGGTTCAAGTAAAATATGTGGAACACCATTCTAAACCATTTAAAACTATCTTCTTCGAAACCTTTGGGTTCAACCTTCAACAGAACAAAAGGGTCATAAAACATTTAAGTTGAAAGCACTCTTTCGAAAGCATTTCCTAAGTTAAGAAATGATGGTGTCGAAACTAACCCTTCGAAAGCATTGGAGAAGTGGCTTGGATTTTAAAACAAAGTATACCTTCCGAAACCATTTGCTTCGAAAGGTAGAAAACGACAGCTAGGAGTTTCTGTTAGTCCATAGGATAGTGGTTTTGATGACAACAACTATAGAAGTGTTATAAAATATATATGTGCAGGAAATCTATATGCAGGTATCAACAAAGGAAGACTGTACAGTAAAGAAAACAAAATTGATGAAGACAAAGATCAAGAGTTCAAGATTGAAGACTCATGAGATTCAAGATATTCAAGAGTTCAAGACAAATAATATAGTTAGGTTAGATATTTGTTAAAACTCCTTGAAAGCACTATCATTCTTTTTTATCCAATTTACTCGTGGAATGGAATCCACTTCGTTCTTGTTAAAGGGATGGAACCCTAGTGAGATGGAACTCAAGAAATATCTAGTGGAACGGATAGTAGCCCTATTTTGTTATCCACTAATTTTGATTCAAAATGATTTTCAAAATTATCTCTTGTTTTATAAAATGATTTTCAAATATTCCTTTTCAAAAGAAAAACCTTCGTTCACATTTCCAAAAATGTTTTAGCCTCAAAATCATATTTATCATTTTGTTATATTTTGATTTCAAAATTGTCCTTGATATTTTAGCCTCAAAATCTATTTTAATATTATATTTACTTTAGTTTATTTACTTTGATTTTAAATATATTTTAGTATATATACATATATACATTCATAAGTATTTCTACTTCTAAATACCTTCTACAAATACATAGAGTCCATTTGAATAAAGTTGCATATGTTTTAAATCATCATTTTCAAAGTAAAGCAAATCATCACTTTTTACTAGACCATGTCGACATCCTATTTACCTGTCATGTCGACATGCTTCCCGTTACAGCAAAGGTTGTTTTCAAAAGAAGTGTCTATTCGTTTAAACCTCTTCGAATGGACACATCCATTCATTCTCTATAAATAGAGACTGTTATGGACGTTTTCCAAAAACTACTTTCTTTATTTTCTCTCCTCTTTACTCTCTTATCTTATTTTCTAATCATCCTATCCATATTCTGCCGAAATCTTAAGTGAATCAAACCAGAATATCTCTAGTTTGATTCTCTACCACTCTCTTCAAAGAATCTCAGTGCTTATCAGAGTTATAGATATATTTGTACTCAAAGAAACTTGTGTGGGGTTATAAAGGTGTGATCGTGTCCTTGGAAATCGATCGGGTGAACTTGTGTCCTGTGAATCAAGTGGTTCTACCCAGAGACCTGAGAATCTAGAGGGTGTACCTCGTTGCCTTGGAATCGAGGGATTGTAATCTAGATTATTGTTGAATAGAAAGCCATACGGGTTGTGCGGGACTGGATGTAGGGTAACACCGAACCAGTATAAAATTCCTGGTGTGTTCTTTCCTTTACTTGCTTTTTATTTATATTTGCATTTGTTTGTGATTCTGTGATTTGATCTGTGATTGTGTATTTGCATTAAGTTAGTTAATTCAATTTAAATCAAAGAAGTTTTAAAGAAATTCTTAAAACACTATTCACCCCCCCTCTAGTGTTAAATAGCCTTAAGATCATCTTCTGCGTCCCTTTCATTTGGTATCAGAGCAAGTTTTTCAAAGTATTCATAATCTGATTTTTGAAAAGTTCATGGCTAAGTTTGAAATGTTTCCTAAAAATATTTCTTTAATGATCAAATCATTGTGGTCTCATAAATTGATGCATGATAGTTATATAGAATCAGGTAATCTACAAAAGTTGCTCACTGTGCAGGAATCTTGCTTCATGGCGACAAATGAATCTATTCACAATGGACAAGCTGTGCAAATAAGGAAAAACAAGTGGATACTTGATAGTGGATGTTCAGGGCATATGACAGGAAATCCAGAGATACTCAATGACATTATTTACAAGGATGGAGGATTGGTTAATTTTGGGGATAATTCAAAAGGTTATGTGATTGGCATCGGCAATGTAGGTAATTCTGAAACTCCTATTATTTCAAATGTTTTGTTAGTTAAAAATCTACAACATAATCTACTTAGTATTAGTCAGTTATGTGATAAAGGATATAGGATTAAATTTGAAAAAGACAAGTGTCACATCGAAGATAATAAATCTAATATTATCTTTTAGGGAGTTGGGAAAAAGAATATCTATATTCTTAGTATGAAAATTTCAAATGATAATCTATGTCTTTTGGCCAATACAAGTGACCCCTGGACTTGGCATAAGAGATTTGGACATTTGAATTTTAAACTCTTATCTAGACTATCCAAACTTGATCTAGTAAGAGGCCTCCCTAAGATGCAATTTAAAGTAGATAGTATATGTGATGCATGTCAATTAGGAAAACTTAGAAAAAGTTCCTTTAAACTTAAAGATATGATTTCTACTTCAAAACCTCTTGAGTTACTTCACCTAGATTTATTTGGTCCATCTCAGATTCAATCAATCAACCATAGTAAATATGTCTTTGTAATTGTGGATGATTATTCTAGATGTACATGGACAATCTTTCTGAAACATAAAAGTGATACTTTTGATTATTTTAAAAGTTTTTCAAAAAGAGTTCAAAACCAACTTTCTTCCAAGATCATCACTATTCGTAGTGATCACGGTGGTGAATTTGAAAATGAGAAGTTTGAGGAATTCTGTAATCAGAAGGGAATTACTCACAATTTTTCGTTTCCAAGAACTCCACAACAAAACGGAGTAGTTGAGCGTAAGAATAGGACGATTCAAGAGTGTGCTAGAACTCTACTTTCTGATAGTAAATTACCAAAACATTTTTGGGCTGAAGCAGTTGCAACAGCCTGTTATATTTTGAATAGGATTCTAATTAGACCTCTAACCAATAAAACACCTTATGAACTTCTTTTCAATAAGAAACCTAAGGTATCTTATTTCAGAATTTTTGGAAGTAAATGTTTTATCTTAAATACAAAAGATAATTTAGATAAGTTTGATCCTAAATCCGACAAAGGAATCTTTATCGGATATTCTAACAGGAGTAAAGCTTATAGAGTTTTTAATCTAAGAACAAACACTATTGAAGAAACTTTACATGTTTCCTTTGATGAAAATTTCAAAGAAGTTGATCAGACTAATGATGAGGATGACTTAGTTATTTCTAATCATGAATCTGTAGATGCTACAAATGAAACTTTTCATCCAAATAAAAAGATTAGGCTTTTAAAAGATCACCCTGTAGAAAATATTCTAGGAGATATGCAATCTGTTGTTAAAACTAGGAATCAATTAAACAGTATGAGTCATGTTGCTTTTATATCCTCAATAGAACCTAAAAATCCAAAGGAAGCATCAACTGATGATTCATGGATTCTTGCTATGCAAGAAGAATTGAATCAATTCACCAGAAATGATGTTTGGGAACTTGTTCCTAGACCTGAGGATAAATCCATTATAGGCACTAAATGGGTATATAAAAATAAATTAAATGAATTAGGTGAGGTCGTTAGAAATAAGGCTCGACTCGTTGCACAAGGTTATTGTCAAGAAGAAGGTATAGATTATGATGAAACCTTTGCACCCGTAGCAAGATTAGAAGCTATTAGAATTCTGCTTGCTTTCGCTAATTTCAATAATTTCAAACTTTTTCAAATGGATGTCAAGAGTGCCTTTCTAAATGGTTTTGTAAAAGAGGAAGTTTATGTTGAACAACCTCCACTCTTTGAAGATACAAAATTTCCAAATCATGTTTTTAAATTAAAGAAAGCCCTGTATGGTCTAAAACAAGCTCCTAGAGCTTGGTATGATAGACTTAGGTCTTATCTTTTGCAATCTAATTTTGAAATAGGTAAAGTAGATAACACACTTTTTATTAAAAGAAACAAAAATGATATTCAACTTGTACAAGTGTACGTAGATGATATTATTTTTGGATCAACCAATTCTGACATGAACAAAGAATTTTCTGACATTATGACAAAAGAGTTTGAGATGAGTCATATGGGTGAACTTAACTTTTTCCTAGGATTACAAATCAAACAATTAGATAATGGTATCTTTATCAGTCAAGAGAAGTATGCGAGAGAGTTAGTTAGTAAGTTTGGCTTGACCAATGTGAGTGGAAAACCAACTCCCATGGCAACCAATATAGCGTTAAGTAAGGATGATCTATCCAAAGACGTAGATCAAACCTTGTATAGAGGAATGATTGGATCACTTCTCTATATAACTGCTAGTAGACCAGATATCATGAACAGTGTCTGTCTCTGTGCAAGATATCAATCTCAACCCAAGGAAACTCATCTAAAAGCTGTGAAACGTATCATTCGATATGTTAAACACACCTTTGATTATGGATTGTTCTACCCTAAGAATGATTCATTTGAATTAGTTTCCTACTGTGATGCTGACTATGCTGGGTGTAAGTCAGACCGAAAGAGTACAAGTGGAACTTGTCACTTTCTAGGTCATTCCTTAATTTCCTGGTTCAGTAAAAAGCAGAATACTGTTTCCCTATCAACAACTGAAGCAGAGTATGTTTCTGCTGCTTTAGCTTGTTCTCAAGTTTTGTATATGCAACAAACCTTGAATGATTTTGGTATATCTATCACGAAATCTCCAATTTTCTGTGATAACACTAGTGCCATTAGTTTGTCCAAAAATCCAACTCTCCATGCCCGAACTAAACATATTGACAGTAGACACCATTTTCTAAGAGATAACGTAAATAAAGAGAAAATTTCTCTTGATTTCGTTAATTCTGAAAATCAAATAGCTGATATTTTAACCAAAGCTTTAGGAGAACCTGTCTTCACCAAGTTAAGAAGAGAATTAGGTATATGTTCTCTTTCTGAAAAATAGTATATAGTATAGTAGTATACATAGGGTATATATGAATGTTTTCTTAACCATAGCATTTTGCAACACCATGTCGACATGGTATTCATGCGTCATGTCGACATGCAACGGTAAAAATGACAGTTCGTTTTTTCCCTCTAATTTTTGAATGGGTGGTTATTTAACTCCCCCATTCCGAGTTTCTCTTCCCTCCAATTATTATTTCTTCATTCTACTTTCTGGAAACATCAAATCCATGGCTTCCACATCCAATCCTAATCAAATATCACCGGTTTATTTCCCTTCTCCTTCACAAGGCCCTTTCCAAAACTCCATACTCGCTCGTGTCATCAAAATAGAGGAGAAAGTTAATGATTCACTGCAGATGTTAACTGAAATCCAATTGTAATTGAAGATTCTTCTAACATAGAAGCAAATGAAGAAGGAGAAGAAGACGAAGACGAAGAAGAAGAGGAAGAACCAATGGAGGAAGAAACTGATGATGAAGCAGTATGTGTAGGGGAAGTTTGTTTTGATGCTTATGAGAACATTGTGGAACAACATGGAAACTTCTGTTTCCATTACCCAAATTGTCCTGTCCACAAGTCTCCTATCATCAAAAACTACCGTTGAGTTGTTTATTTTCTTGTTTTAGTTATTTATGTGTTTATAAGTTTAAATAGTCATGTATATAGTAATATTGAAATGAATAAAATAATCTGTGGTTACACTTATTATTCTTATTCTTATATTACTCATATATAACATTCTAAGTATACGATGTTTAGTGCACTGTTATATCTAGTTTCAGTATTATTAATGATAACACTATCATTAATATCATAGATTTAGGGGGAGTTAGTGTCATTTTTTTGTTGATGACAAAGGGGGAGAAGTATAAAATAGGTTAGTTAGGCATAGATTAAGGGGGAGTTATTAGATTTAGGGGGAGTTATAAGGAGAATATAAATATTTTATAAACAAAGGTTGTCATCATCAAAAAGGGGGAGAATGTTAGTCCATAGGATAGTGGTTTTGATGACAACAACTATAGAAGTGTTATAAAATATATATGTGCAGGAAATCTATATGCAGGTATCAACAAAAGAAGACTGTACAGTAAAGAAAACAAAATTGATGAAGACAAAGATCAAGAGTTCAAGATTGAAGACTCATGAGATTCAAGATATTCAAGAGTTCAAGACAAATAATATAGTTAGGTTAGATATTTGTTAAAACTCCTTGAAAGCACTATCATTCTTTTTTATCCAATTTACTCGTGGAATGGAATCCACTTCGTTCTTGTTAAAGGGATGGAACCCTAGTGAGATGGAACTCACGAAATATCTAGTGGAACGGATAGTAGCCCTATTTTGTTATCCACTAATTTTGATTCAAAATGATTTTCAAAATTATCTCTTGTTTTATAAAATGATTTTCAAATATTCCTTTTCAAAAGAAAAACCTTCGTTCACATTTCCAAAAATGTTTTAGCCTCAAAATCATATTTATCATTTTGTTATATTTTGATTTCAAAATTGTCCTTGATATTTTAGCCTCAAAATCTATTTTAATATTATATTTACTTTAGTTTATTTACTTTGATTTTAAATATATTTTAGTATATATACATATATACATTCATAAGTATTTCTACTTCTAAATACCTTCTACAAATACATAGAGTCCATTTGAATAAAGTTGCATATGTTTTAAATCATCATTTTCAAAGTAAAGCAAATCATCACTTTTTACTAGACCATGTCGACATCCTATTTACCTGTCATGTCGACATGCTTCCCGTTACAGCAAAGGTTGTTTTCAAAAGAAGTGTCTATTCGTTTAAACCTCTTCGAATGGACACATCCATTCATTCTCTATAAATAGAGACTGTTATGGACGTTTTCCAAAAACTACTTTCTTTATTTTCTCTCCTCTTTACTCTCTTATCTTATTTTCTAATCATCCTATCCATATTCTGCCGAAATCTTAAGTGAATCAAACCAGAATATCTCTAGTTTGATTCTCTGCCACTCTCTTCAAAGAATCTCAGTGCTTATCAGAGTTATAGATATATTTGTACTCAAAGAAACTTGTGTGGGGTTATAAAGGTGTGATCGTGTCCTTGGAAATCGATCGGGTGAACTTGTGTCCTGTGAATCAAGTGGTTCTACCCAGAGACCTGAGAATCTGGAGGGTGTACCTCGTTGCCTTGGAATTGAGGGATTGTAATCTAGATTATTGTTGAATAGAAAGCCGTACGGGTTGTGCGGGACTGGATGTAGGGTAACACCGAACCAGTATAAAATTCCTGGTGTGTTCTTTCCTTTACTTGCTTTTTATTTATATTTGCATTTGTTTGTGATTCTGTGATTTGATCTGTGATTGTGTATTTGCATTAAGTTAGTTAATTCAATTTAAATCAAAGAAGTTTTAAAGAAATTCTTAAAACACTATTCACCCCCCCCCTCTAGTGTTAAAAAGCCTTAAGATCATCTTCCGCGTCCCTTTCAGTTTCGACCCCTTCGAATGCGTTTACTTAAAAAAGAAGGCACAAATTCTTCAAAACCATTCCTTTAAAACATTTTGACCTAGTCGAAGCCAACCAGGTCGAAAGCATATCCTTCGAAAGCAAAGCAAGCGCATTTTCATTTAAAAACACAACGTTTCAGCCCCCTCGAAACCCTTAGCTTCGACCCAGTACCTTCCGCCTAAGTCCAATTCATTATGTACCAAATCTTTGATATTATGTGCATTGGTTTCGATGGTGATAGAGGCGGAACTCCTAAGTTGCTACGCCAGGAGCCGAAAGTGGCGAAACAGGTAAAAAGCCTGTTTAAACTGAATTTTATCTTTTTAAAGTAATCTTTTCAACTAACCTGCCTTGTTTGTTAAAATATGATTGGTTGCAAATTTCTTTTACATAGCACACCGAAATTTCAGAATTAAACAATTTAAATAATTTACAAAATACCCCTTCTCCTTTTATAAATATATAAAACATTTAAGTCTCATACCTTAAATAATTTTATATATCTATTAAAACACTTAGAAAATTTTTACAAAAATTCCAGAAAATCATTTTTAATATGTTTTCTAACATATAATAATTTCAGACCCAAAACATGTATTATTTAACTGTAAATAATTTTTAAACCCAAATAATCAGTTTCCTCACTAGAAAATTAATATTAAATCCACATTAATTCAGAAAATTATGAAAATTGAAACCCATCTCTAAAATATCATTTCTGATCTAAATCTAAAATCGCAAGGTGTTTGGTTGTCATTTAATAGGGCTTTCATATTAAAACATATCAGAAAAGCAATATGAATAAGCATAAATCATCAACAAGCATATATAAACATTTTATCATTCAAAAACATAGCTAAACTTTGCAAAATAAATCGGGTTTAACCTAAAACTGAAAACAATAGAAAATATGAGATGTAGACATTATTCACCTTAGCTTTGAGATTAAAGAGTTTGAGATTTGAATGGTTAATTGTTGATTTGCTTCTTCCTTTAGCTTTTCTTCCTCTTTTATCTTCTAATGGTGGTCGGCCTCTATTTTTAAGTGTTGGATTATGAAATGAACGCGTAGTATGAGATACATGAGGGCTTAGGGTAATGGTTATGTCTCATTCCTATTTTACCCTTTCTCTGTTTCATTTTAACTCATCTTTAGTTCATTTGTTAACATGGCACGGCTACCCCTTATTAATCACAAATCTCAATCACCTAATCATCACATAATTTTGTTTAATTAGCTAATTAAATATCCTAAATAATGTTATTAAAAATTAAGGTCATTACAGTACTTATAATGTTCGAGATTTTGAATCTTAGTGGCTTATTCATTTATACATTGAGAGTATCTTACTTTTTGCTGCTCGTCAAAATACTTCATCATTTCAAATTTAACTTTTCTACACCATTCCCTCACTACCTTTCGTCTAAGCCTGGTGAAGGATTTATCATAGTGGGAAACTTCTACGTAGCAAGGGAAGTGGACCTAGTAGATTTTGCGATATATGAAACAACAGGAGAAATTGGCAAATCAATGCATGAGATGTTATTCCCCATAATGAACTCTAAAGATTCACATTGATCCTAACTATCCTACAAAGCGGCACACTGCCCAACGGACGTAACGAAGTCAAGAAAATCTTAAGGAAAGCTTCCCGCTACACAATTCAAGAAGACATCCTCTATCGGCGCGGATTCTCTAACCCGTTATTAAGGTGTGTCGCTGGGAGGGAAGCCAAGGAAATCTTATCCAATATCCATCAAGGAAGCTGCGGAGACCACACCGGAGGACAAACATTAGGAAAAAAGATACTCCGATATGGATATTTCTGGCCCACCTTAAGCAAGGACGCCTTGGATTTCGTCAAAAAGTGTGACAGGTGTCAGAAGTTCGCTAAGATTCCACGGCTACCAACGACTGAGATTACTCAAATGACCAGCCCTTGGCCCTTTGCAGTATGGGGAATTGACTTAATCAGCGAACTGCCAATGGGCCGAGGCGGGGCCAAATATGCTATAGTGGCAGTCGACTATTTCACCAAATGGGTGGAAGCAGAACCTCTGAATAAAGTATCTTCAGCAAAAGTTATTAACTTTTTGATCAAAAATGTTTTGTGCAGGTACGGAGTCCCATTCAAAATCATATCAGACAATGGACTTCAATTTGACAGCGAGGAATTCGCCAACTGGTGCCAAGAGCACGGAATTCACAAAAGCTTCTCATCCGTAGCGTATCCCCAGGCAAACGGACAAGTCGAAGCCGTCAACAAAATTCTGAAAACTCTAATAAAAAAGAAACTTGAAAAGTCAAAGGGCGCTTGGGTGGATGAACTCCCTACGGCACTATGGGCCTATCGCACATCTTTCAGAACTTCAACGGGGCATACTCCTTTCTCTTTGGCATACGGATCGGAGGCTATGCTCCCAGTTGAAACCATTGTGCCTTCCCACCGTAGGATCCACTATAACCCAGAAGAGAACGAAGAACTCCTTCACATGTATTTGGATCTAGTGGAGGAGAGAAGAAATGATGCAGTCCTTAAAGCAGTAGCCCACAAACAAAAAGTGGCAGCACAATACAACTCCAAAGTCAAGCATCGTACCTTACAAGAAGGGGACCTTGTCCTCAAGCGAATCTTCCCCCGCCCCGGAGCACTAGATCCAATCTGGGATGGACCATATGTAATTCATAAACATCTCCACAATGGAGCTTATATTTTGTCAACAGTGGACGGAGAGGTGTTCCAGAGGGCATGGAACATCCAACACCTCCGTCGATACTTTTCTTAACTTGTACTGCCCATATGAAGTGAATTAACAAAGAGAATCGGTGGACGTAGGCCTTTTCGTACCGAACCACTTTAAAAAACCTTGTCTCTTTTTTAACTTGTTCCTTTATATCTTGGCTGCTTGTTAACTTTATCCTTTTCTGTTGAACAAAATCCTATGCGTATAGTGTTTCCACTCAACGCACTCCACAGCTCAACTTCACCTGGACAAGACCTGACAGGTACTATGAGAATCTATGCCCTCGCCAATGAGACACTTTCACTCCAGCATCCCTCTACTGCGGGTTAACTCATTGCTCGCGACGGCCCTTAAAGCCAACTGTAATGAGCCGATTATAAGCCACCGAGAAGGCCGACTATAGCCGAGGCAGCTCATTACGGCGTTCGGCTCGCCGGCAACTGTGAACCGATTATAAGCCCCAACATAAGGTGTGGCCAGCCAGGGGCAATTAACGGTTGACGATCGACACCCACGCTAGTCGGCCACAGTAAATCGAATAATACCCACGATTACGGGCCATAATGGCCCGGGTAGTTACTGTGCGCGATCTCGGCTCCGATGTGTCTTAAGTACGGCTGTGGTAAAAAAGAATTAACTCCCCGCGGAGGCGTAAGATGGGTGACAAATGTCTCCAAGACCCACAGCTAGGGAAAGTGACTACAAAGCCCGTTTGCCACGAACTTAAGCACATCGAAGGCCTTCCGTGATTGGAAGTTTTACTATTTCACATATTTCAATTTTACTTAAGAAACTTTTCTCCTATCCTCTGTAACAATCCCTGAAGTGCAGGACACAAAACAGGAGACACTCACTAATAGAAGCGGATACTCACAGCAAGATACTGGACCGCATCCCTTACTCGGTCACATAGGATATTCAAAGTTGCCATCTACAAGCAAAATATAAGGGGCGGTATTTCCTTCTTTCATATATGCCTATAATTTGTTCACACCTTACACTAACACTGCAAGTCATGAAATTATGTTTTAAACAAGAACCTGACACCAAACACAATTTAATTACAAGAATATGCATAGCTATATTTCTTAGGAAACATGTCAAAATAGCAAAAACATTCAAAAGACGACAAGATCAGCTTAAGTTAAAGGATTGCACATCAAGAATAGAGCTATTTATTACAAGTAGCAAGAATTACAACCTAAAAGTTACTCTACTGTTTTAAGACTAACATATACTGCCATGTCAAATCCACAAAAAGAATTCTCCAGGTCTAATCAGGGAGCCGACTGCGTTGGAGTCTTGTCCTTGTCCTGTTGCCCACCTGTCCGGTCAGAAAAAGAAATCATTAGTGATAAGCAATAGAGTTAACAAAAGAAGAAACTAATGAAGTAGAGATTACCAGCAACTTCCCCTTGATCATCTTGGTCATCATCCCCTACTTCCACACCTGCCTCCTCAACAGCGAACAACCGCATCCCCTCTTTCACCGCTGTCTTCTCCTCCTTGGTAAACTGAGCGGTGACCACATCCATCCTAAAAGCCGCTCCATCCTCCTTATCCGCCTCAGCCTTGGCCTCCTCTAGAGCCCTGAGGTAAATCCTAGCCATAACCCGGGGGTAGTCGTCCATCCAAGATAAGCTGCCCTGCTTCCAAGTGCGAAAGTACATGTCCTGCAGTATATCGTCCATCATCCCCTCATTTTCCTCAAACTCCCTCATACGGGCCTCAGAAACCGATAGCCTTGCAATGGCAGCATCCCTTTCCAGTCGGTATCGCGAGCAGTCAGCCTGAAGGGACCTCCTCATCACCTCCATCTCCTCCTTTAGCCTGACCTGAGTAAGCTCTACGGCTTCAAGCTTCCCTGACAGCTCCTCTACCTGCTCAAGATCCGCCCTCCGAACCTCGTCCACTGTCGAGATGGCCATATTTATCTGCTCCTTGCAAGCAGCCTCCATCTTCCGCAATTCCGCCTTACTAGCCTACTCCATAGTCTTCCTCAACCGCCCGGAGGCAGCCTCATGCTGAGAAATCTGAATGGCCTGATCAGCAAGTTGTTTGGCCTGATTTGAAACCATCAATCGTAGTCGGATGTTGGAACTCCCAATCTCCTCTCCACCCTTAACCAGCCGGGCATGATGCCCCATCAGCTTCCTAGTCTCCTCCGCCACCCGATCAATATTAGCCTTGGCCTCGTCTCCCATGGTAATTACCCGAGTGGTAAGTAAATCGAGATCTAAGGACTTAGCCTCATCAAGCACCCGTACCATGGGATTGCGGGGAAGAAGGTGCTCACTGGTAACCTCGTCAAAGGTAATATCATGAGAACCTGGATCCAGATCAGGGTGACCCGCAAATGGATTACGAGCCAAACCAGGACGATCAATCTGCGTAACGGTAGGATTTTCAGACAGGTGCGGAGAGAGTGCGAACTCAGTATCCTCCTCTGTGATATCATGAAGGGGCTGAATTGGGGGCTGGGGACCGAGTGAAGGTTCGGATAAGGGATGACTCCTCTTTCTCTTCTGAATACCCTCTTCAATAACCCCGAGAAGAGGACGGTAGTCGACTACATCCCCGGAACGGTGGGTCGGAGTCTTCGGCTTGGCGGAAGCTTTGGAGAGCTTGTATTGTTCAAGCCTGTGCCGAAGATCTGAGGCCTTGGCCGTTTTACCTGCTCCTGATATAAAGAACAAGTGTCACAAGCTTACATTGATCCATAATTCAAGAAACGCGGTAAATTAAAAGTTAAAAGAAGAAAGGAAACACATCTGTTATACAAACCCTGGGGAGGAGTAGGATACTGCAATGAGTCCTGGATTTCATTCTAGGACGGGAGCGGATCATGAAATTATGAAATATAAGGGGCGGTATTTCCTTCTTTCATATATGCCTATAATTTGTTCACACCTCACACTAACACTGCAAGTCATGAAATTATGTTTTAAACAAGAACCTGACACCAAACACAATTTAATTACAAGAATATGCATAGCTATATTTCTTAGGAAACATGTCAAAATAGCAAAAACATTCAAAAGACGACAAGATCAGCTTAAGTTAAAGGATTGCACATCAAGAATAGAGCTATTTATTACAAGTAGCAAGAATTACAACCTAAAAGTTACTCTACTGTTTTAAGACTAACATATACTGCCATGTCAAATCCACAAAAAGAATTCTCCAGGTCTAATCAGGGAGCCGACTGCGTTGGAGTCTTGTCCTTGTCCTGTTGCCCACCTGTCCGGTCAGAAAAAGAAATCATTAGTGATAAGCAATAGAGTTAACAAAAGAAGAAACTAATGAAGTAGAGATTACCAGCAACTTCCCCTTGATCATCTTGGTCATCATCCCCTACTTCCACACCTGCCTCCTCAACAGCGAACAACCGCATCCCCTCTTTCACCGCTGTCTTCTCCTCCTTGGTAAACTGAGCGGTGACCACATCCATCCTAAAAGCCGCTCCATCCTCCTTATCCGCCTCAGCCTTGGCCTCCTCTAGAGCCCTGAGGTAAATCCTAGCCATAACCCGGGGGTAGTCGTCCATCCAAGATAAGCTGCCCTGCTTCCAAGTGCGAAAGTACATGTCCTGCAGTATATCGTCCATCATCCCCTCATTTTCCTCAAACTCCCTCATACGGGCCTCAGAAACCGATAGCCTTGCAATGGCAGCATCCCTTTCCAGTCGGTATCGCGAGCAGTCAGCCTGAAGGGACCTCCTCATCACCTCCATCTCCTCCTTTAGCCTGACCTGAGTAAGCTCTACGGCTTCAAGCTTCCCTGACAGCTCCTCTACCTGCTCAAGATCCGCCCTCCGAACCTCGTCCACTGTCGAGATGGCCATATTTATCTGCTCCTTGCAAGCAGCCTCCATCTTCCGCAATTCCGCCTTACTAGCCTCCTCCATAGTCTTCCTCAACCGCCCGGAGGCAGCCTCATGCTGAGAAATCTGAATGGCCTGATCAGCAAGTTGTTTGGCCTGATTTGAAACCATCAATCGTAGTCGGATGTTGGAACTCCCAATCTCCTCTCCACCCTTAACCAGCCGGGCATGATGCCCCATCAGCTTCCTAGTCTCCTCCGCCACCCGATCAATATTAGCCTTGGCCTCGTCTCCCATGGTAATTACCCGAGTGGTAAGTAAATCGAGATCTAAGGACTTAGCCTCATCAAGCACCCGTACCATGGGATTGCGGGGAAGAAGGTGCTCACTGGTAACCTCGTCAAAGGTAATATCATGAGAACCTGGATCCAGATCAGGGTGACCCGCAAATGGATTACGAGCCAAACCAGGACGATCAATCTGCGTAACGGTAGGATTTTCAGACAGGTGCGGAGAGAGTGCGAACTCAGTATCCTCCTCTGTGATATCATGAAGGGGCTGAATTGGGGGCTGGGGACCGAGTGAAGGTTCGGATAAGGGATGACTCCTCTTTCTCTTCTGAATACCCTCTTCAATAACCCCGAGAAGAGGACGGTAGTCGACTACATCCCCGGAACGGTGGGTCGGAGTCTTCGGCTTGGCGGAAGCTTTGGAGAGCTTGTATTGTTCAAGCCTGTGCCGAAGATCTGAGGCCTTGGCCGTTTTACCTGCTCCTGATATAAAGAACAAGTGTCACAAGCTTACATTGATCCATAATTCAAGAAACGCGGTAAATTAAAAGTTAAAAGAAGAAAGGAAACACATCTGTTATACAAACCCTGGGGAGGAGTAGGATACTGCAATGAGTCCTGGATTTCATTCTAGGACGGGAGCGGATCATAAAATATTCCTAAGTCCCTATCATAAATGGAGCCTGCAGGAGTCAAAAGTTCACCTTGAGTCGTCAGAGCCACCTTGGCTGGAGTAGTCTGAGAAGATTCGCTTGCACCGGTCCCGGCCTTGTCGGCTTTCCCGGATTTCTCTACCAAAGCCTTTTCTCCGTCCAGCCTCTCAAAAGCCTGATGAAATGCATCATCCGTCCACTCCTGAATCTCGCCTGCCTGCCCAGGAAGCAAGGCCCCGATGCCATCGCCACCATCATCACCTTCCCGACCATCTCCACCCTCACCTCTTTCCTCCTCTACGTCTTCCTCCCCCTGGGTAAGTGGACAATTGCTGGGGGAAGGACCGTCCGACTTCTTAAGTTTCTTACCTCCGACAGCTGGAGGTTTCGTGAAAGGTTTCCTCTTGCCACTCTCTATCGTGACACCTCCCTTAGCCTGAGCAGCCGCCCTCTCCTCCGCCGTTTCCCTCAGCTTGACTACTGACTGCTGTGGGAGGATCAAGTTATACTCCAGAAGGGTCGCATTTCTGATCAGGTAGGCAGCTGATCTATCTCTCCCGGGGATAGCTTCTATCTCAGCCGCCGTCTGAACCAGGCGATCGGTCTCCACAACCGCAAAGCCACCTATCGCTAGCAAAAATGGAAACGTATGAGAAGAAGCATCGCAACCCAAATGGAAATTATAAATAAAGCATCGACTTACATCCAGAGGTGAAACGCCGAATAGAACAGAGTCGTCCCTGACGAAGAACCACTCCTTCTTGAACATGCTGAACTTAGAATACAGATCCAAGACCGGCTTGAAGGTTACAGCTGACTCCAAGCTGATATATGGGGACCCCTTCTTATAGCCCCTTAGATTATATAAGTACCGGATCTCCCGGTTGGAAGGAGCACGCCCATACTTCCTTTGGAAGATGACGAAGAGGCTCACAGTATAGCATAGGAGTTGGGTTGAAGCTGGAATGGGGCCACCTTTAGATATGTAAGGAAGCTGGCTACCCAAGCATTAAGAGGCGGGATGGCACCACACATACAACGGTATGTGCTATAGGCAAAGTACCCTTCGGGAGGGTCGTATGGCATAACTTCTCTCCCTGGCAACAGCATGCGCGTTCTATCGATTCCGAAAGAACGGGAGATGACATCAAGCTGCTCCTCCTTAAGGGAGCTGGGAAAGCAATCGGGCGGGGAGTTCAGAAGCTCCTGAGGGCCGTACCCGTCCACCAGTGATCTCGGGGCAGTTCCATGACGTTCCAGTCCTGGCTGAGCAGGGGGCACTGTGGAAGATCCTCCTTCGCCCTGGGACTTCTTTTTATCCGATCGAGTTTCTGCTTTTCGAGACATTTATCTGCAAACACAAAGAAGTGCGTCGTTAGAATAAAGGAAGTAAAGGACCGAGTATGTGCAGTCTGGAATTTCACTCATAAAATCAAAATGCTCAAATTCCTATTGTCATTCGGTAAGGTGAAGGTTAAATTTCATTCGGTATTCAGAGTCTCAAGGTTCATTCGGCATTCCCCGTATAGGGTTCATTCGGTGATCCAAATGAGAATACTCATTCGGTATTTGGAGTCTCGAGGTTCATTCGGCATTGCCCTATAGGGTTCATTCGGCGATCCAAATGAGAATGCTGGTTCGGTACTCAGGATCCACGAACTCATCCGGTAATCCAAGGACGATAGTTCATTCGGCATCCGAAATACCCGGATTCGTTCGGTTGTCTAAAAGGGCTATTCGGCGAGAGAAGGCTGTATCACCTGATTCGATTCGGTATGAATGTCTGGTTCGGTTGTCTTGGGTTGGAAGGGAATAATGAAAGTATACAGCCCCTACTTATAGGAAAATATAGGATGCCGGACCAGTTGGATCGACACTCAGCGATCGAATGGAAGGAAACAAAGTAGGCCATATGCCAGCATATACCCCACTTTGGGGGGAAAATGTTGGGTGAATTCTCACCACCGGTCCAAGCTTCGCTGAACCAACCATCTCCAAGCTTCGCCGAACCAACCCACCTCCAAGCTTCGCCGAACCAAGCTGCTCACTCACCGCCGAACCAAGCTGCTCACTCACCGCCGAACCAAGCTGCTCACTCACCGCCGAACCAAGCCGCTCACTCACCACCGGACCAAGCCGCTCACTCACCACCGGACCAAGCTGCTCACTCACCGCCGAACCAAGCCGCTCACTCACCACCGGACCAAGCTGCTCACTCACCACCGAACCAAGCACCTTACTCAACATACCACACCGGACCAACCTCACCATCCCACCACCGGTCCAAGCAACTACCGGTCCAAACTGCACTTCTCATGTTCCTACCGAACAACCTTCTCAAGCTCCTATCGGACCAACCCCAAACCGGACCAAGGTACTACCATATAGCACCGAATCACCTACAACCGGTCCACTCTACACTCCAACCATCTCCGAACCAAGCGATGCCAAACCAAGACGTACCAGGCCAGATCACGTCAGCCCAGGCCCATCAGCAACTATACACATCCTAGACCCCTACCCCCAGCCTCACTCTATAAATAGAGGGGCAGGGGTACAACAATGGGGATAAGTTTGAGAGCTCAAGCACGGAGAGAACTTTCAAATAACTTTCTTTTACTTGTATCAAAGCTTTGTACTTGTAAACAAAACGAGAGAAGAGAAATAACATATAAAGTGGACGTAGGCACATTCTGGCTGAACCACTATAAATCTGCGTGTCTTTTTTACAGTTTAGCCCCTGCTTTTCATATATTTGCATAAATCTCCAAAATCACTAAGAACAACATAAGATCTACTAAATCATACGACTTTGAGGTGTTTGTCCATTTTTTTGTGCAAACATTTTTGGTGCTTTCACTGAGAACTAGAAGCTCGAAGCTTCAGCTTCATCCACTTAACAAGTTTTCCTAACAGCATCGTCTGCCACTTGGAAAACATGCCTCCCAAACAGAGAAAAGATGTTAACAAAGGAAAAAACATCGCATCCAGCAGTCTTCCAGATCCAGCTGTCACGAATCAAGTAAATCGTCCTCCTCCAGCAGCAGTAACAAATGAAGGGCAGTCTAACCCAACCACTCCTGCCACAGAATAGCCTGCAGTAATTACTAGGGCAGATTTGGACAGAATTGTGGTTGAAGTAACTAACCGCTTTACGTCCCAGCAGGAAGTCTTGGTGGACCATCTCATGTCACGCTTAAGGGATGCTGAAGAATCCAACCACAACACTGAAACATGGGGCGAGTCCCAGTCTGGAGGATCTCAGAGACAACAAAGATCTTCCTTCTTCGAAGGAGCTAACAGCAGAAGTAGCCATGGTAGGAGCCGAGACCGAGCACAGCCCGAAGTTAGGCCTGAGGAAACGTTTGGTACCGAACCCAACGGGGGAGGTACTGGACGGAGGTCAACTGTAGCTGAGCCTGTCATACTGCCTAACCACGGAAACGCCGGTGAACGGGGCCGAGCTAGAGTCCAGCCCGAATTTGGACCCGAGGAATTGCTTAGATCAGAACCCAGTAAGGGAAGATCAAGGCAAGGGCCAACTGTAGCTGACCCTAGCATGCTCCCAGAAGATCAAAGGCAGCCGCTGGAAAATATGAGGAACGATAGACGATACCATCCCTACAGGTCATCTGGACGGAATCAATCCCATAGAACAGAACCAAACTCATTTCTATCTGCTCCAAATTCTGATGAAAGGATGGCACGCTTATTCAGAGAGTGTGTCCAACGGGAGCAAAGAGATCGAGGGATAGACGCTAGGGTAACCAGCCCTTTCGTCCGCAATATCGAAATTGCTATCACCCCCCGAGAATGGAAGATGCCGACAATGGAACCTTACAAAGGAACCTCCGACCCCGTTGTACACTTACAGAGGTACACGCAACATATGCTCATGAGTGGAGCAACAGAGGGAGTACTATGCAAATGCTTTCCGCTCTTCTTAGCAGATCTCGCTACCTCCTGGTTCTGTCATCTACCCCAGGGATCCATCAGCTCGTGGGAAATGTTGAAAGAAAAGTTTATTAGTCAGTTCCACATCCATGTGGAACAACCTAAGGATGCTTATTCCTTATCCAGCATCAAACAGAAACTTGGAGAAAAACTGCAGCAATACCTAACCCGATTTAATGCCGCAGCAGCCGCAGTCCAAGATGCCGATGAGAAGCTTATCCTAATGGCCCTCTGTAGTGGTGTGCATCCGGACACTAAATTTGCTAGAAGGTTGACGAAAGAAAAACCAGCTACTTTACCCGATTTCTTCCATGAAGCCGGGAAATACATGAGGCTTGAGGATGCTGCCATTAAGGGGCAGTCAGGAAAGCAAAATAAGGCAACTCACAGCAACGCCCCCGCTGTGGCAAGGGACGTTCGAAGAAATGATTCCAGAGACAATGCTGGGGGCAAGAAGGGAGAAAAGCGCCTATATCGGCCTGGGTCGAGATTCGACACTTACACTCCTTTGAACAAGACCGTCGAAAATATCTTCCTTGCCACCCAAGGCGAAGTTAGATACAAACGCCCACCATACAAAAAGGAATCAGATAACGCGCAGAAATCTGGAAAGTTCTGCCGCTTCCACGAATCTCACGGGCATGATACCAATGAATGCCATCATCTCCGGGATCTGATTGAGGAACACATCAGAAGGAAGAAACTAGAACGTTATGTAAAAGGTCAGGACAGGACTCCAGCTCCTGCCAATGAGAACCCAAGGCTACCCTCACCGGAGATCGGCAGAGGAAACCGCAACACTAGCAGCTCTAGTCAAGAGAAGATAGTGGTCCATACCATCTCGAGAGGACCGCACATCGCTGATAGAAGCTGGAAAGAAATGGAAAGATATGGAAAGTCGCTTAGAGACAATAAAGACCATGTCAATTCGGTTATAGAAGAGCGCCACCCGAAGCGGAAAGAAAGTGATGACATCACATTCGGTAAGCGTGACCTAGAAGGAAGGCAATACCCTCACATGGATCCCATGGTTATCTCTGCCCGGCTCGGCCCCGCCGAGGTTTACCGAATCCTGGTAGACACTGGAAGCTCAGTAAACATCCTGTTCAAACATGCATTCGACAAAATGAAGCTATCAATGAAGGATGTATCTCCCTGCGATAAATCACTACACGGTTTCACTGGGGATGCAAAGATGCCCCTCGGGCAACTAGACCTCTTTGTTGAGATTGGAAGCCATCCCCGCTCCGTCGTACGGAAACAGACGTTTGTGCTAATAGAAAACCATTCGGCCTACAACGCCTTCTTAGGAAGGCCAGCCTTGTCTGACTTCCAAATTGTCCTAGCCACATGGTGCCTAAAGATGAAATTCCCAACGGACAATGGAGTAGGGGAAGTAGAAGGAGACCAGGACGTGGCTCGAGACTGCTATGTGACTGAACTTCGCAACAACCACAGGAAGGATAAAGGGAAGGGTGTAGAGGTTGCCCTCTGCACAAAAAGTCTAGAAGCATAGCAACTAAAGAAAGCCCCTCCTCTTCGATATACCAGCGACCCTTTCAATGAATTAGACCCTAGGGACAAAGAGGAGGAGGCCACCGCCGAGCCTGTAGAGGCTATGGAGTTTGTATCTGTAGACAAGCACGACTCGAGTAGACTATTGAAAATTGGATCCCAACTAAAGGCAGAGTTGAAGAAACACCTCATCGATTTTCTCCGCCACAACCTGGATGTATTCGCATGGTCACACGCGGACATGACCGGAATCTCCCCCGACGTAGCATGCCATGCACTAAACATTGATCCTACCAAGGCTCCCCTAAAACAAAGAAAGAGAAGTATGGGAGCAGAGCGATCAGCAGCCCTCGATGAAGAGGTAAAGAATCTGCTCGCCAATAACTTCATACGAGAAGCCATCTACCCAGAATGGATCGCTAACCCAGTGCTGGTAAAGAAGGCCAATGGGAAGTGGCGAACATGCATTGACTTTTCCAACCTAAACGACGCCTGCCCAAAGGATTGCTTCCCACTTCCCCGAATCGACCAGCTTGTAGACAGCACAGCCGGACACGAGCTATTATCTTTTATGGACGCATACTCAGGATATAACCAAATTCCTATGCATGCTCCCGACCAAGACCACACTAGTTTTATCACCGACCGGGGTTTGTACTACTATAAGGTAATGCCTTTCGGACTTAAAAATGCAGGGGCCACCTACCAGCGCCTCGTCAACAAGATGTTTGCAGGGCTAATAGGGCGAACTATGGAAGTATACGTGGATGACATGCTGGTGAAGTCAAGAAAAGCCGACGATCACGTAAGCCACCTAGGCGAGATGTTTCAAGTACTTCGCCAGTATGGAATGAAGTTGAATCCTCTAAAATGCTCCTTCGGAGTGTCATCAGGAAAGTTCTTAGGATTCATCGTCCATGCCAGAGGGATTGAAGCAAACCCTGAACAAGTCCGAGCCCTAAAGGATATCAAGATACCTTCCACTCGAAAGGAAATGCAAAGTCTGAATGGAAAAGTGGCCGCCCTAAGCCGATTCATCTCCAAGGCAACGGACAAATGCGTCCCCTTTTTCGAAGCTTTAAAGAAAGACAAAGGAAAGTTCGAATGGACTGACGAATGCTTAACCGCTTTCCTTAACTTAATCGAACACCTCCAGAAACCACTGGTACTCTCGACTCCAAGCGAAGGCGAAGAATTATGCCTATACCTTGTTGTGTCACCTCACGCCCTGAGCGCCGCCTTGGTAAGAGAAGACAACCGCATGCAGCGGCCAGTTTACTTCGTCAGTAAGAGGTTTATGGGGGCAAACGTCAGATATCCTAAACTTGAGAAGCTGGCATACTGTTTACTAATCACATCACGGAAACTGCGTCACTACTTCCAGTCCCATTCCATCAAAGTTCTGACCGATCAACCACTGAGGCAGGTACTCCATCGTCCCGACACTTCCGGGCGACTACTTAAATGGTGCATTGAACTAAGTCAGTATGATATCACCTATCACCCTCGCACCGCCATCAAGGGACAAGCCATAGCTGATTTCATTGCAGAATTCACTACCAACGAAGATAAGGAGCAATTGGAAATAGCAGAAGATATCAAGTGGAATCTCTTTGTGGATGGTGCATCGAACGAACAAGGCTCGGGGGCAGGTGTGGTAATAATCACTCCCAGGGGAAACAAACTGCACTATGCTATAAGGTTGGAGTTCGCTGCCACCAACAACGATGCAGAATATGAAGCAGTGATAGCCGGACTAGAACTTGCCATAGAAATGGGAGCCAATTCTTTGTGTCTTCACAGCGATTCTCAACTTATCGTTAATCAAATACTAGGAGAATACCAAGCTCGAGAGGAACGACTCATAGCGTATTTAAAGAAGACCAAGTTACTTCTCAGCCGATTGGACCACTACTTAGTCAAACACATCCCTAGGGAAGAGAACCAAGAGGCCGACGAATTGGCAAAACAAGCAAGTAAGAGAGACATCGCCATCTTCGAGGCAGTAACCATCTTAAAGCAAATGGCCCCAAGTTTTGAGCAAATGAATCTAATAGCTGCAATCGAAGAAGCAAATTGGATGACTCCCATCCGAGACTACCTACAAAGCGGCACACTGCCCAACGGACGTAACGAAGTCAAGAAAATCTTAAGGAAAGCTTCCCGCTACACAATTCAAGAAGACACCCTCTATCGGCGCGGATTCTCTAACCCGTTATTAAGGTGTGTCGCTGGGAGGGAAGCCAAGGAAATCTTATCCAATATCCATCAAGGAAGCTGCGGAGACCACACCGGAGGACAAACATTAGGAAAAAAGATACTCCGATATGGATATTTCTGGCCCACCTTAAGCAAGGACGCCTTGGATTTCGTCAAAAAGTGTGACAGGTGTCAGAAGTTCGCTAAGATTCCGCGGCTACCAACGACTGAGATTACTCAAATGACCAGCCCTTGGCCCTTTGCAGTATGGGGAATTGACTTAATCGGCGAACTGCCAATGGGCCGAGGCGGGGCCAAATATGCTATAGTGGCAGTCGACTATTTCACCAAATGGGTGGAAGCAGAACCTCTGAATAAAGTATCTTCAGCAAAAGTTATTAACTTTTTGATCAAAAATGTTTTGTGCAGGTACGGAGTCCCATTCAAAATCATATCAGACAATGGACTTCAATTTGACAGCGAGGAATTCGCCAACTGGTGCCAAGAGCATGGAATTCACAAAAGCTTCTCATCCGTAGCGTATCCCCAGGCAAACGGACAAGTCGAAGCCGTCAACAAAATTCTGAAAACTCTAATAAAAAAGAAACTTGAAAAGTCAAAGGGCGCTTGGGTGGATGAACTCCCTACGGCACTATGGGCCTATCGCACATCTTTCAGAACTTCAACGGGGCATACTCCTTTCTCTTTGGCATACGGATCGGAGGCTATGCTCCTAGTTGAAACCATTGTGCCTTCCCACCGTAGGATCCACTATAACCTAAAAGAGAACGAAGAACTCCTTCACATGTCTTTGGATCTAGTGGAGGAGAGAAGAAATGATGCAGTCCTTAAAGCAGCAGCCCACAAACAAAAAGTGGCAGCACAATACAACTCCAAAGTCAAGCATCGTACCTTACAAGAAGGGGACCTTGTCCTCAAGCGAATCTTCCCCCGCCCCGGAGCACTAGATCCAATCTGGGATGGACCATATGTAATTCATAAACATCTCCACAATGGAGCTTATATTTTGTCAACAGTGGACGGAGAGGTGTTCCAGAGGGCATGGAACATCCAACACCTCCGTCGATACTTTTCTTAACTTGTACTGCCCATATGAAGTGAATTAACAAAGAGAATCGGTGGACGTAGGCCTTTTCGTACCGAACCACTTTAAAAAACCTTGTCTCTTTTTTAACTTGTTCCTTTATATCTTGGCTGCTTGTTAACTTTATCCTTTTCTGTTGAACAAAATCCTATGCGTATAGTGTTTCCACTCAACGCACTCCACAGCTCAACTTCACCTGGACAAGACCTGACAGGTACTATGCGAATCTATGCCCTCGCCAATGAGACACTTTCACTCCAGCATCCCTCTGCTGCGGGTTAACTCATTGCTCGCGATGGCCCTTAAAGCCAACTGTAATGAGCCGATTATAAGCCACCGAGAAGGCCGACTATAGCCGAGGCAGCTCATTACGGCGTTTGGCTCGCCGGCAACTGTGAACCGATTATAAGCCCCAACATAAGGTGTGGCCAGCCAGGGGCAGTTAACGGTTGACGATCGGCACCCACGCTAGCCGGCCACAGTAAATCGAATAATACCCACGATTACGGGCCATAATGGCCCGGGTAGTTACTGTGCGCGATCTCGGCTCCGATGTGTCTTAAGTACGGCTGTGGTAAAAAAGAATTAACTCCCCGCGGAGGCGTAAGATGGATGACAAATGTCTCCAAGACCCACAGCTAGGGAAAGTGACTACAAAGCCCGTTTGCCACGAACTTAAGCACATCGAAGGCCTTCCGTGATTGGAAGTTTTACTATTTCACATATTTCAATTTTACTTAAGAAATTTTCTCCTATCCTCTGTAACAATCCCTGAAGTGCAGGACACAAAACAGGAGACACTCACTAATAGAAGCGGATACTCACAGCAAGATACTGGACCGCATCCCTTACTCGGTCACACAGGATATTCAAAGTTGCCATCTACAAGCAAAATATAAGGGGCGGTATTTCCTTCTTTCATATATGCCTATAATTTGTTCACACCTCACACTAACACTACAAGTCATGAAATTATGTTTTAAACAAGAACCTGACACCAAACACAATTTAATTACAAGAATATGCATAGCTATATTTCTTAGGAAACATGTCAAAATAGCAAAAACATTCAAAAGACGACAAGATCAGCTTAAGTTAAAGGATTGCACATCAAGAATAGAGCTATTTATTACAAGTAGCAAGAATTACAACCTAAAAGTTACTCTACTGTTTTAAGACTAACATATACTGCCATGTCAAATCCACAAAAAGAATTCTCCAGGTCTAATCAGGGAGCCGGCTGCGTTGGAGTCTTGTCCTTGTCTTGTTGCCCACCTGTCCGGTCAGAAAAAGAAATCATTAGTGATAAGCAATAGAGTTAACAAAAGAAGAAACTAATGAAGTAGAGATTACCAGCAACTTCCCCTTGATCGTCTTGGTCATCATCCCCTACTTCCACACCTGCCTCCTCAACAGCGAACAACCGCATCCCCTCTTTCACCGCTGTCTTCTCCTCCTTGGTAAACTGAGCGGTGACCACATCCATCCTAAAAGCCGCTCCACCCTCCTTATCCGCCTCAGCCTTGGCCTCCTCTAGAGCCCTGAGGTAAATCCTAGCCATAACCCGGGGGTAGTCGTCCATCCTAGATAAGCTGCCCTGCTTCCAAGTGCGAAAGTACATGTCCTGCAGCATATCGTCCATCATCCCCTCATTTTCCTCAAACTCCCTCATACGAGCCTCAGAAACCGATAGCCTTGCAATGGCAGCATCCCTTTCCAGTCGGTATCGCGAGCAGTCAGCCTGAAGGGACCTCCTCATCACCTCCATCTCCTCCTTTAGCCTGACCTGAGTAAGCTCTACGGCTTCAAGCTTCCCTGACAGCTCCTCTACCTGCTCAAGATCCGCCCTCCGAACCTCGTCCACTGTCGAGATGGCCATATTTATCTGCTCCTTGCAAGCAGCCTCCATCTTCCGCAATTCCGCCTTACTAGCCTTCTCCATAGTCTTCCTCAACCGCCCGGAGGCAGCCTCATGCTGAGAAATCTGAATGGCCTGATCAGCAAGCTGTTTGGCCTGATCCGAAACCATCAATCGTAGTCGGATGTTGGAACTCCCAATCTCCTCTCCACCCTTAACCAGCCGGGCATGATGCCCCATCAGCTTCCTAGTCTCCTCCGCCACCCGATCAATATTAGCCTTGGCCTCGTCTCCTATGGTAATTACCCGAGTGGTAAGTAAATCGAGATCTAAGGACTTAGCCTCATCAAGCACCCGTACCATGGGATTGCGGGGAAGAAGGTGCTCACCGGTAACCTCGTCAAAGGTAATATCATGAGAACCTGGATCCAGATCAGGGTGACCCGCAAATGGATTACGAGCCAAACCAGGACGATCAATCTGCGTAACGGTAGGATTTTCAAACAGGTGCGGAGAGAGTGCGAACTCAGTATCCTCCTCTGTGATATCATGAAGGGGCTGAATTGGGGGCTGGGGACCGAGTGATGGTTCGGATAAGGGATGACTCCTCTTTCTCTTCTGAATACCCTCTTCAATAACCCCGAGAAGAGGACGGTAGTCGACTACATCCCCGGAACGGTGGGTCGGAGTCTTCGGCTTGGAGGAAGCTTTGGAGAGCTTGTATTGTTCAAGCCTGTGCCGAAGATCTGAGGCCTTGGCCGTTTTACCTGCTCCTGATATAAAGAACAAGTGTCACAAGCTTACATTGATCCATAATTCAAGAAACGCGGTAAATTAAAAGTTAAAAGAAGAAAGGAAACACATCTGTTATACAAACCCTGGGGAGGAGTAGGATACTGCAATGAGTCCTGGATTTCATTCCAGGATGGGAGCGGATCATAAAATATTCCTAAGTCCCTATCATAAATGGAGCCTGCAGGAGTCAAAAGTTCACCTTGAGTCGTCAGAGCCACCTTGGCTGGAGTAGTCTGAGAAGATTCGCTTGCACCAGTCCCGGCCTTGTCGGCTTTCCCGGATTTCTCTACCAAAGCCTTTTCTCCATCCAGCCTCTCAAAAGCCTGACGAAATGCATCATCCGTCCACTCCTGAATCTCGCCTGCCTGCCCAGGAAGCAAGGCTCCGATGACATCGCCACCATCATCACCTTCCCGACCATCTCCACCCTCACCTCTTTCCTCCTCTACGTCTTCCTCCCCCTGGGTAAGTGGACAATTGCTGGGGGAAGGACCGTCCGACTTCTTAAGTTTCTTACCTCCGACAGCTGGAGGTTTCGTGAAAGGTTTCCTCTTGCCACTCTCTATCGTGACACCTCCCTTAGCCTGAGCAGCCGCCCTCTCCTCCGCCATTTCCCTCAGCTTGACTACTGACTGCTGTGGGAGGATCAAGTTATACTCCAGAAGGGTCGCTTTTCTGATCAGGTAGGCAGCTGATCTATCTCTCCCGGGGATAGCTTCTATCTCAGCCGCCGCCTGAACCAGGCGATCGGTCTCCACAACCGCAAAGCCACTTGTCGCTAGCAAAAATGGAAACATATGAGAAGAAGCATCGCAACCCGAATGGAAATTATAAATAAAGCATCGACTTACATCCAGAGGTGAAATGCCGAATAGAAACAGAGTCGTCCCTGACGAAGAACCACTCCTTCTTGAACATGCTGAACTTAGAATACAGATCCAAGACCGGCTTGAAGGTTACAGCTGACTCCAAGATGATATATGGGGACCCCTTCTTATAGCCCCTTAGATTATATGAGTACCGGATCTCCCGGTTGGACGGAGCACGCCCACACTTCCTTTGGAAGATGACGAAGAGGCTCACCAGTATAGCATAGGAGTTGGGTTGAAGCTGGAATGGGGCCACCTTTAGATATGTAAGGAAGCTGGCTACCCAAGCATTAAGAGGCGGGATGGCACCACACATACAGTGGTATGTGCTATAGGCAAAGTACCCTTCGGGAGGGTCGTATGGCATAACTTCTCTCCTTGGCAACAACATGCGCGTTCTATCGATTCCGAAAGAACGGGAGATGACATCAAGCTGCTCCTCCTTAAGGGAGCTGGGAAAGCAATCGGGCGGGGAGTTCAGAAGCTCCTGAGGGCCGTACCCGTCCACCAGTGATCTCGGGGCAGTTCCATGACGTTCCAGTCCTAGCTGAGCAGGGGGCACTGCGGAAGTTCCTCCTTCGCCCTGGGACTTCTTTTTATCCGATCGAGTTTCTGCTTTTCGAGACATTTATCTGCAAACACAAAGAAGTGCGTCGTTAGAATAAAGGAAGTAAAGGACCGAGTATGTGCAGTCTGGAATTTCACTCATAAAATCAAAATGCTCAAATTCCTATTGTCATTCGGTAAGGTGAAGGTTAAATTTCATTCGGTATTCAGAGTCTCAAGGTTCATTCGACATTCCCCGTATAGGGTTCATTCGGTGATCCAAATGAGAATACTCATTCGGTATTTGGAGTCTCGAGGTTCATTCGGCATTCCCCTATAGGGTTCATTCGGCGATCCAAATGAGAATGCTGGTTCGGTACTCAGGATCCACGAACTCATCTGGTAATTCAAGGACGATAGTTCATTCGGCACCCGAAATACCCGGATTCGTTCGGTTGTCTAAAAGGGCTATTCGGCGAGAGAAGGCTGTATCACCTGATTCGATTCGGTATGAATGTCTGGTTCGGTTGTCTTGGGTTGGAAGGGAATAATGAAAGTATACAGCCCCTACTTATAGGCAAATATAGGATGACGGACCAGTTGGATCGACACTCAGCGATCGAATGGAAGGAAACAAAGTAGGCCATATGCCAGCATATACCCCACTTTGGGGGGCAATTGTTGGGTGAATTCTCACCACCGGTCCAAGCTTCGCTGAACCAACCATCTCCAAGCTTCGCCGAACCAACCCACCTCCAAGCTTCGCCGAACCAAGCTGCTCACTCACCGCCGAACCAAGCTGCTCACTCACCGCCGAACCAAGCCGCTCACTCACCACCGGACCAAGCTGCTCACTCACCACCGGACCAAGCTGCTCACTCACCACCGAACCAAGCACCTTACTCAACATACCACACCGGACCAACCTCACCATCCCACCACCGGTCCAAGCAACTACCGGTCCAAACTGCACTTCTCATGTTCCTACCGAACAACCTTCTCAAGCTCCTACCGGACCAACCCCAAACCAGACCAAGGTACTACCATATAGCACCGAATCACCTACAACCGGTCCACTCTACACTCCAACCATCTCCGAACCAAGCGATGCCGAACCAAGAGGTACCAGGCCAGATCACGTCAGCCCAGGCCCATCAGCAACTATACACATCCTAGACCCCTACCCCCAGCCTCACTCTATAAATAGAGGGGCAGGGGTACAACAATGGGGACAAGTTTGAGAGCTCAAGCACGGAGAGAACTTTCAAATAACTTTCTTTTACTTGTATCAAAGCTTTGTACTTGTAATCAAAACGAGAGAAGAGAAATAACATATAAAGTGGACGTAGGCACATTCTGGCTGAACCACTATAAATCTGCGTGTCTTTTTTACAGTTTAGCCCCTGCTTTTCATATATTTGCATAAATCTCCAAAATCACTAAGAACAACATAAGATATACTAAATCATACGACTTTGAGGTGTTTGTCCATTTTTTTGTGCTAACATCTGATGCTCGGCTTTTACCTGCTGACAGTTCAGACACTACTTTACCCAAAAGCCAACATCCCTCTTTATACCTTCCCAGAAGAAACTCCGCTTCATGTCCTGATACATCTTAGTTCCTCCCGGATAAATGGTTAACTTCGAACGATGGCATTCCTCTAAAACTTCCTTCCTCATGTCTCCCACAATAGGAACACATAACCTGCCTTTCTTTCTCAACCACCCATTCTGGTCAAGACTAAAATCCTTCAAGCCATTGCCCTTCGTTCCATCCCTTAACTTCTTGATCCGTTCAACCAATACTGGATCCTCCTCTTATTTAGAAGTAATCTTTTCAATCATTACCGATCGAACTTATAAACAAGGTAACATGACAGATTCTCCAATAAACCAAGCCTCAGATCTCCACTGCACTCTGCAAGTCGACAACGCTTCCAAATCCTTCCACTTTGCTATCATTGCAGACACTGCATTCTGATGCTTTATGCTAAGCACATCTGCAACCTTATTACATTTCCCTGGTGTGTACTCAATTCTAAAATCATAAGCAGGTATAAACTCTAACCATCTCTGTTGTCTCATGTTCAGCTCCTTCTGAGAGAACAAGTACCTCAACGACTTATGATCCGTATATAGCTCAAACCTTTCTTATAAAAGGTAATCTCTCCACACTTTCAATGCAAAAATCACTACAGCCAATTCCAAATCATGCGTAGGGTATCTTACTTCATGTGGTCTAAGCTGTCGAGAAGCATAGGCAATCACTTTACCTCTCTGCATTAACACAGCTCCTAACCCAGTTCCACATGCATTTGTATATACTACCAAATCCCGATTCCCCTCCGTAACAACTAATACATGTGCATTGGTCAATAAGTGTTTCAAGCTATGTTATGCCTCCTCACACTTATCGTTCCATACAAACTCCACATCCTTTCACGTTAGCTTGGTCATCGGTGCTGCTATCCGTGAAAAATCCTTTATGAACCTCCGATGCCAATCCAAGAAAACTCTTTATTTTAGTCACTATCTCGAGTCTCTTCCAACTATTCACCGCTTCAGTCTTAGTCTGATCTACAGAGAACCCTTTTTCTGAGACTATATGACCTAGAAATCTCACCTCATTTTTTCTAGAAATGACACTTCGAAAACTTCGCCTTCAGCTAATGCTGCCTCAGCGTCTCAAGCACCACTCTAAGATGAACTTCATGCTCCCTTTCATCCTTAGAGTATATAAAGATATCATCTACGAAAACAAACATGAACCTATCCAAGTGCTCTCGGAAAACTCGGTTCATCAAGTCCACAAAGAATGCTAGCGAATTAGTTAGTCTAAACGACATTACTAACCATTCGTACGATCCATATCTGGTTCAAAACACCATCAAAGGTATGCTGTCCTCTAGTACTCTAAGCTGATTAAAACTGTTGCTAAATCTAACTGAGAAAATACCTTGGCTCCACTCAACTGATCGAACAAATCGTCAGTTCTTGGCAATGGATATCGATTCTTTATTGTCTTCTCATTCAGCTTACGATAATCGATACATAACCTTAATGATCCGTCCGGCTTCTTGGCAAACACTGCGGTTGCTCCCCAAGGAGAACTACTAGGTCTCATAAAACACTTGCCTTCTAGATCCACCAACTGCACCTTCAGCTCCCTCATCTCGGTAGGTGTCATCCTTCTTGGCGGCCTACTCACTAGTTCAGCTCCAGGCACCAAATCTACCCGAAACTCAATGGCTCGTTTCGGTGGCAATCCTACTACCGGCTCGAAGACATCCGCCAATCTCTAACCATGAAAAATCGATTCAACTCGTCCTCTAACTCCACAACACCCAACAAAGCATTCACCTTGCAACTAGGGTTTTCAACGGTATATACAATCCGATCACTACAATAAGGGTGTCTAAGAGATATTTTCCTATCATGGAAAAATATCGTAGCATCGTACTTACTTAAGCAATCCATACCCTAAATAATTCTGAACCCAATAAAGTCAAATACATGCAAACTGCAAACAAAGGTATGACCTAACAAATCAAACCCTAAGTGGTCACACTTCATCCCAAGTATCGCATACCCTCCTATCGGATTTGCAACCCTTAAGGAAGTAACTAAGTATGACGGTTCTAGGTTAATACCAAACAATGAGATATAAAAGAATGCGATGCACCAATATAAAAAAGAATGCTAACAGTTATACCATGGATCTGAAGCGTACCTCCCAACAGTGTCTTTCCTTTTTCCTCTGCCGTTGACCTCGAAGTAGCTAGCTCTAATGCAAATACTTTGCCCCTTCCATCCTTAGCAGGCTCTTTGCACTGGTTCTTGTAATGAACAATCTGATCGTAGTTGATGCATTTAATATTCTTCTTCCCGATCACTTCCTTCGCCTTTCTAGTACGACATTCATTAGCAAAATGTCCTTTCTTATCGCACTTGAAGCAAACAACCTCCAACTTTCCTTTCTTCACGGCTCCACCTTTCTGAGCACACATCTTATGAAAGAACTTCCTTTTCTGACTCTACCCCCACTAGGACTTCCTTTGCCTTGTTCTTCTCCACTGAAGCAAGCATCTCCTCATGTCTTAAAGCCATCTCAACTACGACATCACAAGGATCCCTAGTATGAGGTAATGTAGCCTTTTCTAGCTCAGGCTTCAACCTCCTTATGAACTTCTCGTTCCTCATAGTCACAGTATCCATAGTGGCATACGCATACCTAGCCAACTCCTCAAACCTTCTAGCGTACTCCAACACAGTCATCTCCCCCTGTTCCAACTCAGCAAACTTTCTAACCAAGGTAGACTTCGCCATCACAGACATGAACCTCTCCTCAAACCTCCTCTTAAACTCAACCCATGTCAACGTTTCTTCATTCACTCCAAATGTCACACTATTCCACCGGAATAAAGCTACTCCTTGAAGCTATCTTGAAGCAACCCTCCTCTTCTGCTCATCATTGAGCCCCAAGTCTGCAAAGATCCTCTCACAATGCAACAACCAGTTCTCCACCTCAATAGCATCTTAAGTTCCGTAAATGGCTTTCCTCCAAGCCTAACATAGTCTCTACTCAAAATAGCATAATTGTTGACCATTGGAGCTTCCAGAACTCCTCCTACCTCCAACCACTCCAGCAGCAACACACGCTTGCATCATATTCACGAAAAACTGATACATAGCCCCCATATCAACTTGTAGGACTCCAACATCCACATTTCCTGCTTGTGCCTAGCCTTGGTCCCTTCTCGTATTTTGTCTGGCGTTACCATTTGTTGTGGTGCTTCCCCCAAGATTCACTATTCTACTTCTAGCATCCATATCTATGTTCAAGCCTCATGAGATACAGAAGAATAGCCAAAGAGAGATAGGAAACTAGAGATATAGTGTATACTTATATATAGCAAATTCAAGTACGTTACTATAGCGTTATCCTATACCCCGATCTTATCTCTAATTCCTTAGGATTATGTTTTCAAAAATCATTTTAGTTTAAAGATTTTTTTCTATAAACCTATGCTCTGATACCAAGTTGTAACATCCCCTATCTGGAGGCCCGAATCTAAGCGCTAAAGATGTTTCACTCATCCATAGTATTAACTTCTGGTAACCAAATGCGGTAATGTTAATGGTATCCATAATATCAGAAGCACATGAATATGAAACAAAATCACAGATTTCAAAAAAACAACATTTTTGATTACATTTCCAAAACATGTTCCATATTCAAATTACATAATCCCATCGCTTTCCGAGGTTCAGATGAAATATAATTATTACATAAATACGCCAATAGTGACATATGATGTTGCCCCTTTGGTTGACCAGAGTATTATATAGTCATAACTAACGTAATACAACATAATGGAATCAAAAATAAATAAAACAGCAACTCCTAAATAGCTATCTGTCAGCCACCTGCTCGTCTTCGGAAGCTTTATTCGCCAACCTACTAAAAACATGAAAATCCTCAACCCTCACCCTACTCAAATCAATTTGGAGCACCCGGGAGTTTAAGGGGAAAAAATAAAAACTTCAAGTCAGACATAAAGCCTGGTGTGAATAATACTATACATCTCGGTTATTTGATATTAAGTGAGACCACGCCACTTAGCGGAACGGGTTTCCCCTCACTAATATCACTTTAAAACATATCTTTTGCAAATCATAATCCTGCAACCAAAACTGGTTAAAACTGTAAAGCATTATCATGTAAACATACATATCAGGTAAAAATGAACTATCCGTCCGAACACCATAGTTTTGTTTGGCTAGCTACTAACCTTTGGCTGACACGGGCCTACCAGAAAATATAAACAAATAATTTAACATCTATTAGATACTCCTCTTCTGGACAGTTTGTCCCTAACTTACTTTCTCCAGGTCAACTGATCCTAATGGTTTTGCGGGCTCACTAATAAACTACCTATGTACAAATATATTCCCATGTGTGTGTAACATCATTTTACTCTTACCTATGACAAATCCCTACATACTGGAATTTTGGACTAAATTAGCTAGGGGCTAATAGCTAATGTATAGGGAGTGACCCTATACCAGTCCCATCTGGTATACAAATATCTGGGTCATTTTACTTAGGGTAATCTTCCCTTAAATTTTCTTGAAAACCATTTCTTCTCCAATTGATTTAAGTATTTAAATCATACTTTAAACAAGGAAAATAAATTCTATGCTTTACTGAAATCACCTTGCCATATTATATTTATACTGTACACAAATCTTTGTTGATGAAAACATTTTAAACCTTTGAAAGTGCCCCTTTCGATCCCATTGAAATTATCCCTTTCGAAACCAAGTAAACCCTTTATAACCTAGGCCGAAAGGCCAAAAATTTCCTTTCAAAACCATTCATATAAACCTTTCGAAACCATTAGAAAAATCTTTCCTTCGAAAGCTATAAAACCTTAGGCATTCTATCTTTAAACACTTAAACATTGCCTTTTGAAAACATTGGAAAACCTTTTCTTTCAAACCTTTTAAAACCATTGGGGAACCACCCCTCCGAAACCTTCATTAAAACCTTTCAAAAGCATTAAAACATCAAACCTTTCAAAACCATTTGGGTTCAAGTAAAACATGTGGAAAACCTTTCAAAACCATTTAAAACTATCTTCTTCGAAACCTTTGGATTCTACCTTCAACAAAACAAAAGGGTCGTAAAAAATTTAAGTCAAAACCACTCTTCTGAAAGCATTTCCTAAGTAAAGAAGTGATGATGTCGAAACTGACCATTCGAAAGCATTGGAGAAGTGGCTTGGATTTTAAAACAAAGTATACCTTTTGAAACCATTTGCTACGAAAGGTAGAAAACGACAGCTAGGGGTTTCAACCCCTTCGAAAGAAATTACTTAAAACATAAGGCGCAACTTCTTCGAAACCATTCCTATAAAACATTTTGACACAGTCGAAGCTAACTAGGTCGAAAGCATGCCCTTCGAAAGCAAAGCAGGCGCGTTTTCATTTAAAAACAAAGCAATGTTTCAACCCCCTCGGAACCCATAGCTTCGACCCAGTACCTTCCGCCTAAATCCAATTTACTATGTACCAAATCTTTGATACTATGTGCATTGGTTTCTATGGTGATGGAGGCGGAACTACTAAGTCAGAACCCCAGGTGCCAAAAGTGGCGAAACAGGTAAAAAGCCTGTTTAAACTGAATTTTTTCTTTTTAAAGTAATCTTTTCAACTAACCTGCCTTGTTTGTTAAAATATGATTGGTTGCAAATTTTATTTTCCAAAAGCACTGCCGAAATTTCGGAATTAAACAATTTAAGTAATTTACAAAATACCCCTTTTTTCTTTTATAAATATACAAAACATTTAAGTCCCATACCTTAAATAATTTTATATATCTATTAAAACACTTAGCAAAATTCTATAAAAATTCAAGAAAATCATTTTTAATATATTTTCTAACATATAATAATTACAGACCCAAAACATGTATAATTTAACTGTAAATTATTTTTAAACCCAAATAATCAATTTCCGCACTAGAAAATTAATATTAAATCCACATTAAGTCAGAAAAATATGAAAATTGAAACCCATCTCTAAAATATTATTTTTGATCTAAATCTAAATTCGCAAGGTGTTTGGATGTCATTTAATAGTGCTTTCACATTAAAACATATCATAAAAACTATATGAATAAGCATAAATCATCAACAAGCATATATAAACATTTTATCATTCATAAACATGGCTAAACTTTGCAAAATAAATCGGGTTTAACCTAAAACCGAAAACAATAGAAAATATGAGATGTGGTCATTATTCACTTTAGCTTTGAGATTAAGGAGTTTGAGATTTAAATGGTTAAATGTTGATTTGCTTATTCCTTTAGCTTTTCTTCCTCTTTTATCTTCTAATGGTGGCCGGCCTCTATTTTTAAGTTTTGGATTATGAAATGAACGTGTAGTATGAGATACATAAGGGTTTAGGGTATATGGTTATGTCTCATTCCTATTTTACCCCTTCTCTATTTCATCTTAACTCGTCTTTAGTTCATTTTTTAACATGGCACGACTACCCCTTATTAATCACAAATCTCAAACCCCTAATCATCACATAATTTTATTTTATTTAGCTAATTAAATATCCTAAATAATGTTATTAAAAAGGGAGAATTAATTTAAAGGACAAAAATTTGTATATTTTAGCCTCAAGGACACGACCTCAATATTTTAACCACAAGGACAAACATTCTCCTAAAAATTATTCATAAGGACAAACATTCTTCCAAATTATTCATAAGGACAAACGTTCTTCCAAAATTATTCATAAGGACAAACATTCTTCCAAAACTGCTACCGAACTAAAAACTGATACCTAAAAACTACTCCCGATAACTACAAACTGATACCAAAAAACTGCTATCAATAACTAAAAACCGATACATAAAGAAAGTTGTCCTTCAGGCTAAAATACTAAAGGTCTGTCCTTGAGGCTAAAACGCTGAGAAATTTTGTCCTTATCAACAATTTCCTGTATTAAAAATTAGGGTCGTTACAGACTCCCCTTCTTAAAGAATTTCATCCTCAAAATTACGATATGGTACTAAACAAATCAATCATAAAGGTAAAACATACCATCAAACAAATCAGGATAAGCGTCTCCAATCCTGCTCTCAGTCTCCCAAGTATGGTCTCTCTCATCGTCACTCCGCTGGACTTTCACTAATCTGACTGTCTTGTTTCTAAGCCTCTTCTCGTCTCTCATAACTATATAAACTGGTTTTCTAACTATAGTCAAGTCTGGTTCTACTACCAAGTCATCTAACACAGTCGGTGCTATAGTAGACTCTACGTCTCTAACACACTTCCTTAGATGAGAAACATGAAAAACATCATGGACTCCTGCCAAACTATTCAGTAACTCTATTCTATATACGAGTTTCCTGATCCTCTCTATAATAGGAAATGGTACTACGAATCTCGGTACCAACTTCCCTGATTTCCCAAATCGAATCATTCCCTTCATCGATGATACCTTAATGAAAACATGATCTCCAACAGAGAACTCCAAGTCTTTCCATCTTCTATCTGCATAACTTTTCTTCCTAGACTGAGCATCCTTCATCCTAGATCAAATCAACTCAATCTTCTCTGCAACTTCTATAACCAAATCTAGACCAAGAACCAATATATCCCGGTCTTTAACCAACAAACGAGAGATTTACATGGCCTATGCCATCCCTATAATAGCCTGATAACTGTTGTTATATGAAAACTCAACTAAGTGTAGATGGTCTTCACATGATCCCCCAAAATCCAACACACAAGCTCATAACAAGTCTTCTAAGATTTTGTTAACTCTTTCTTTTTTCCCATTGGTCTGCGGATGGTAAGCGGTACTCATCTTGAGCTAGGTTCCTAAAATCTCATGTAGACTCTTCTAGAACTCGCTAGTGAACATGGAATCTCTGTCACTTATTATACTACTAGGAATTCCATGAAGTCTAACTACATTCTTCATAAATAAATTAGCCAAAATAGGTGCCGTCCTATTCGACTTAACTGGAATGAAATGGGCACTCTTGGTTACTCTATCCACTATGACCCATATACTTTCATTTCCTCTGTTAGATCTTGGCAACCCGTCTATAAAATCCATAGAAATAGAATCCCACTTCCATACTGGAATATCCAATGGCTAAAGCAACTTGCTTGGCTTCTGATGTTTGGCTTTTACCTATTGGCAGTTCAGACACTACTTTACCCAAAAGCCTACATCCCTCTTCATACCTTCCCAGAAAAAACTCCGCTTCATGTCCCGATACATCTTAGTTCCTCCCGGATGAATAGTGAACTTCGAACGATGGCATTCCTCCAAAACTTCCTTCCTTATGTCTCCCACATTCGGAACACATAACCTACCTTTCTTTCTCAACCACCCATTTTGGTCAAGACTAAAATCCTTCAAGTCATCGCTCTCCGTTACATCCCTTAACTTCTTGATCCGTTCAACCAATACTAGATCCTCCTTCTGTTTAGAAGCAATCTTTTCGATCATTACCGATCGAACTTCTAAACAAGATAACAAAACAGATTCTCTACTAGACCCAGTCTCAGATCTCCAATGCACTCTACAAGTCGACAATGCTTCCAAATCCTTCCACTCTGCTATCATTGCAGACACTGCATTCTAATGATTTCTGCTAAGCACATCTGCAACCTTATTACCTTTCTCTGGTGTGTACTCAATTCCAAAATCATAAGCAGCAATAAACTCTAACCATCTCTGTTGTCTCATGTTCAGCTCCTTTTGAGAGAATAAGTACTCGCACGACTTATGATCCGTATATAGATCAAACCTTTCTCCCAAAAGGTAATGTCTCCACACTTTCAAAGCAAATTTCATTTTAGCCAATTCCAAATCATGCGTAGGATATCTAAGTTCATGCGGTCTAAGTTATCGAGAAGCATAGCCAATCACTTTACCTCTCTGCATTAACACGGCTCCTAACCTTGTTCCACACGCATCTGTATATACTACCAAATCCCGATTCCCCTCTAGAACAACTAATATAGGTGCATGAGTCAATAAGTGTTTCAAGCTCTGGAATGCTTCCTCACACTTATCGATCCGCACAAACTCCACATCCTTTCATGTTAGATTGGTCATCGGTGCTGCTATCCGCGAAAAATCCTTTATGAACCTCCGATATTATCCAGCCAATCTAAGAAAACTCTTTATCGTAGTCACTGCCTTGGGTCACTTCCAATTCTTCACCGCTTCAATCTTAGTCGGATCTACAGATAACCCTTTCTCTGAGACTACATGACTAAGAAACCTCACCTCCTTTTTCCAGAAATGACACTTCAAAAACTTCGCCTTCAGCTGATGCTGTCCCAGGGTCTCAAGCACCACTCTAAGATGAACCTCATGCTCCCTTTCATCCTCAAAGTATATCAAGATATCATATACGAAAACCAACACTAACCTATCCAAGTGCTCTTGGAAAACTCGGTTCATCAAGTCCACAAAGAATACTGGCGCATTAGTTAGTCTAAACTGCATCACTAACCATTCGTACGATCCATATCTGGTTCTAAACGCCATCAAAGGTATCCTATGCTCTACTACTCTAAGCTAATGAAAACCTGTTGCTAAATCCAATTGAGAAAATACCTTGGCTCCACTTAACTGACCGAACAAATCGTCATTTCTTGGCAATGGAGATCGATTCTTTATCGTCTTCTCATTCAGCTTACGATAATCGATACATAACCTCAACGATCCATCCGTCTTCTTGGCTAACACTGCGGCTGCTCCCCAAGGTGAATTACTTGGTCTGATAAAACTCTTGCCTTCCAGATCCATCAACTGCACCTTCAGCTCCCCCATCTTGGTAGGTGTCATCCTGCTTAGCGACCTACTCACTGGTTCTGCTCCAGGCAAAAAATCTATCTGAAACTCAATGGCTTGTTTCGATGGCAATCCTACTACCGGCTCAAAGACATCCGTGAATTCTCTAAACATGAAAACTCGATTCAACTCGTCCTCTAACTCCACATTACCCAACAAAGCATTAACCTCGCAACTAGGGCTTTCTATGGTATATACAATCCGATCACTACAATTAGGGTGTCTAAGCGATATGTTCCTATCATGGAAAAATATCATAGCATCATACTTACTTAACTAATCCATACCCAAAATAATTCTGAACCCTATAAAGTCAAATACATGCAAAATGCAAACAAATGTATGACCTAACAAATCAAACCTTAAGTGGTCACACATTATCCCAAGTGTCGCATACCCTCCTATCGAATTTGCAACCCTTAAGGAAGTAACTAAGTATGAGGGTTCTAGGTTAGGCTTATCTACCAAACAACGAGATATAAAAGAATGCGATGCCCTGGTATCAAAAAGAATGCTCGTAGACATATCATAGATTTGAAGCGTACCTCCCAACACTGTCTTTCCTTTTTCCGCTGCCGTTGGCCTCGAAGTATCTGGCTCCAATGTAAATACTTTGCCCCTTCCATCCTTAGCAGGCTCTTTGCACCAGTTCTTGTAATGACCAATCTGATCGTAGTTAAAGCATATAATATTCTTCTTCTCGATCACTTCCTTCACCTTTCTAGTATGACATTCATTAGCAAAAAGCCCCTTCTTATCGCACTTGAAGAAAACAACCTCCGACTTTCCTTTCTTCACGGCTCCACCTTTCTAAGTACCAGTCTTATGAAAGAACTTCCTTTTTGACTCTGCCCCACCTGGACTTCCTTTGCCTTGTTCTTCTCTAGAGAAGCAAGCATCTCCTCATGTCTTAAAGCCATCTCAACTACGACATCACAAGGATTCCTAATATAAGGTAATTTAGCCTTTGCCAGCTCAGGCTCCAACCCCCTTATGAACTTCTTGTTCCTCTTAATCACAATATCCATAGTGGCATACCCATACCTAGCCAACTCCTCAAACCTTCTAGCATACTCCAACGCAGTCATCTCCCCTTGTTCCAACTCAGCAAACTTTCTGACCAAGGTAGACTTCGCCATCACAGACATGAACCTCTCCTCAAACCTCCTCTTAAACTCAACCCATGTCAACGTTTCTTCATTCACTCCAACTGTCACACTATTCCACCGGAATAAAGCTGCTTCTTGAAGCTGTCTCGAAGCAAGCCTCCTCTTCTGCTCATCATTGAGCCCTAAGTCTGCAAAGATCCTCTCATAATGCACCAACCACTTCTCCACCTCAATAGCATCTTCAGTTCCAATAAATGGCTTTCCTCCAAGCCTAACATAGTCTCTACTCAAAATAGCATAATTGTTGACCATTAAAGCTTCCTGAACTCCTCCTATAACATTTCCTCCAACCACACCAGCAGCAACAACTGCCTACATCATTTTCATAAAAAAAAACCGATAGATAGCTCCCATATCAACTTGCGGGACTCCAGTACCAACATTTCTTGCTTGTGCCTAACCTTGGTTCCTTCTCGTATTTGGTTTGGCGTTACCATTTATTGTGGTGTTTCCCCTAATATTCACTCTTCCACTTCTAGCATCCATATTAGTGTTTAAGCCTCGTGAGATACAGAAGAATAGCCTAAGAGAGATAGGAAACTAGAGATATAGCGTATACTTATCTATAGCAAATAAAAGTACGTTACTATAGCGTTATCCCATACCTCGATCTTATCTCTAATTCCTTAGGATTATGTTTTCAAAAATCATTTTAGGTTAAAGTTTTTTTTCATAAACCTATGCTCTGATACTAAGTCTTAACATCCCCTATCTGGAGGCCCAAAGCTGAGCTCTACAGATGTTGTAGTCATCCATAGTACTAAATTCTGGTGACCAAATACGGTAATGTTAATGGTATCAATAATATCAGAAGCACAAGAATATGAAACAAAATCACAGATTTCAGAAAAACAACATTTTTGATTACATTTCCAAAACATGTTCCATATTCAAACTACATAATCCCATCGCTTTCCCAGGTTCAGATAAAATATAATTATTGCATAAATACGCCAAGAGCGACATATGATGATTCTCCCTTGGTTGACCAGAGTACTATATAGTCATAACTGACATAATACAACACAGCGGAATCAAACAAAATAAAATAGCAACTCCTAAATAGCTATCCGTCAGCCACCTACTCGTCTCTAGAAGCTTTATTCGCCAACCTACTAAAAACCTGAGAATCCTCAACCCTCAGCCTACTCAAATCAATTTTGAGCACCCAAGAGTTTAAGGGAAAAAACATAAACTTCGATTCAGACATAAAGCCTGGTGTGAATAATACTATACACCTCGGTTATTTGATATTAAGTAAGACCACGCCACTTAGCGAAATGGGTTTCCCCTTACTAATATCCCTTTAAATCATACCTTTTGCAAATTACAATCCTGCAATAAAAACTGGTTAAAACTGTAAAGCATTATCATGTAAACATACATATCAGGTAATAAATGAACTATCCTTCCGAACAATATAGTTTTGTTTGGCTAACTACTAACTTTTGGCTGACTCGAGCCTACCAGACAATATAAACAAATAATCTAACATCTATTAGATACTCCTCTTCTGGATGGTCTGTCCCTAACTTACTTTCTCCAAGTTAACTGATCCTAATGGTTTTGTGGGCTCACTAGTAACCTACCTCTTTACAAATATACTCCCATTTGTGTGTAACATCATTTTAGTCTTACCTGTGACAAAGCCCTACACATTGGACTTTTGGAGTAAATTAGCTAGGGGCTAATAGCTATTGTATAGGGCACGACCCTATACCAGTTCCATCTGGTATACAAATATTTGAGTCATTTTACTTAGGGTAATCTTTCCTTAAATTTTCCTTAAAAACCTTTTCTTCTCAAATTGATTTGTATATTTGTTAATTGGGTTTTTAACCCAATAGAATTCAAAGGGAACTAGAACATCTACAACAAGTCAAAATTTCTCAAGGATCGACCAAGAAGACCAGAAGGAAAAAATGAGAAAGACCAAAGAATAAAAATGCCAAAACAAGCTAAGGCGATGGATCGCTAGCGATCCATCGCCTATGGATCGCTAGCAATTGTTACCCCGTCTTTTGGTCAAGGCTGGGATATCAACAAATTGGCTATAAAGGGTGGATATCAGGATTGGAGATCGATTGGAAATAATGCTATGATCGATACTATCAAGATTGGACCAAGCTCTAATCAAGGTGGGATCGATCGGGAAGGATAAAAAAGGCTCAGTAAGGCTACACTTCGAAATTCAAGTCAATCGGAGTTCAAATGCTCAAGTTATGGATGGATCAATATTCATGGAAAACAAGTTTATTTAGACTCTTCGTATCGATCAACATAGACATGGTTGTATACTTCGGATCGATACATCCGTATCGATGCTTTCTTATCGATCAAAATGGATATGGATATGGACAGTACACACATTCTTTTGCGCATTTGCTTTGGATCGATGACAATTCATATCGATAGATTTCGCATCGAACTATGGCATCCGATCGATACGAGGAGAAGGGCTGGAGATCGATACGAGAGAAGGAGCAGAGAAATGATGCGAAGCATTGGTTATGGAGATTTGGAAGTGTATTTTGTATCGATCGTTTGTCGATCGATACCAAGGACATGCGCGGAGGAAGCTATGCCTGATGGATACGAAAAGCAGCAAGCGTTCATGAGCTATTTCATATCGATCGATACGAGGGAACCGATCAAAGAGTGGAGCATGTTGCATGGATCAAAGCACAAGATTTGGATGGATGGTAGTATGATGGATACAAACATGATCGATACGAATCGATTGGTAGAAGCCTTCAGCCTCCTTAGCAAACTCAACCTTGGATCGATCGTATCTCTCAAACTACAAGTCCAAATACCATGAAATTTTCACAGAAGATTGCATATTAACTCAAGAACCTCCATGATCGATCTCAGCTCAATTGGAGTGGTTCCTGATCGATACGAAATCGATATTGATCGATCAAAGATCGATCCTAAACCACCCCAGATCGATCATGTGGGCCCACCTATGCATGAGAAATGGTATTCCAAGATTCAAGGCAGATATTTCCAGCTCCACACCTATAAATAGCACCTCCGTTGCTACTAAAGGGAGAAGGTTCTTCTTCTCTTTTGGCTAAACTCTGCCATTTTGGTGATTGATATTCAAAGAATTGTAACTGTAATCAGAGTATAAAGGAAATAAAAGGATCAATTCAAAGTGGACGTAGGCCGGAGATAGCTGATCCACTATAAACTTATGTCTTCTCTTACTTACTTTCATTTTAATTTATTATTTCTTCATTTTTGCTCTCTACATCATCTGGACTTGAGATCTGTGACTTGATACTAAGGACTTGTGTGTAAACACTAGTACTTTCATTACATTGGGGGTTTGTGACCATTTTTGGCGCAAATAGCGATCTATAAAGCTTACTCGTTGATCCTCCAGTCCTCTTGCATCATGATCTAATATGTCCCCTAGAGACGCTTGCCAAGTTTCATAGCATGCCAAATAATCTAGCTCGAGAAGTGAAGACTCACCGGATTCAAGCTGTTTAACCAAAAGCAGCTAACTTAAAATGGACCTTCAAAGCTCATATGAAGTCGGATTGACTTGAAATTTAGGAGGAACATTTAGAAGACATAGAAGAAGGCTCACAAAAAATGAGAGCATTTGGAATCGATTTGATGGATCGCTAGCGATCCATCTAGGATGGGCCCTACCACCTCAACATTTTGTGGTGGGTCCCTGACACCCTCTAGAGTATTCCTGCAAAGTTTTGTTCTATTTCGTTAGGATTTGAGTGAGTTATGAATGGTTCTTCTGGACAAGATGACACATGAAGATGGATGATCAAACTAACTCCAAACGACTTGATATTTGGACAAGGCACTTAAGTAGAAGATAGGAAGATAACCAAACAAAGATCACTCAAAAATGTGCTAAGTAGATGGATAGCTAGCGATCCATCCCCTATGGATAGCTAGCGATCCATCCCTTACGGATAACTAGCGATCCATCCCTTATAGATAGCTAGTGATGCATCAAGATAGGTCGGATCGCCCTTAAACTTTCCGAGCTCCTTCGCAGCACTAGTAAAGGCTTCTGGTAGAAAAATATGCTAAGTTGATGGATAGCTAGTGATCCATCCCCTATGGATAGCTAGCGATCCATCTCCTATGGATAGCTAGTGATCCATAGAAATGACTCAGATTGATTTGAATTTTCGGTGATGACTTGGCATAACAACTGGACTTTTCTGCACTTGGACTTCTGGCCCAACATTCACTAAATTCCCCTATAAATACTTACCTACCTACAACTAGAGTGGGATCTTTTTTCCCAAGAGAGAGATGCCATTACTCTACTGGAATTCCTTACTTCTTCAACTTTCTTCTCCCTCACAACAGTCATCAAGGGGGTTACTATGATTCTCCAGTCAACCCATGTACTTATGACTTAATCTAACTCATTGTAACTTAGATCTAAGGACTATCTAGTTGATATCCAGAGAAATTCACATGAAGACGGATGATCAAACTAACTCCAAACGACTTGATATTTGAACAAGGCACTTAACTAGAAGATAGGAAGATAACCAAACAAAGATCACTCAAAAATATACTAAGTAGATGGATAGATAGCGATCCATCCCTTACGGATAACTAGCGATCCATCCCTTATAGATAGCTAGTGATGCATCAAGATAGGTCGGATCGCCCTTAAACTTTCCGAGCTCCTTCGCAGCACTAGTAAAGGCTTCTGGTAGAAAAATATGCTAAATTGATGGATAGCTAGTGATCCATCCCCTATGGATAGCTAGCGATCCATCTCCTATGGATAGCTAGTGATCCATAGAAATGACTCAGATTGATTTGAATTTTCGGTGATGACTTGGCATAACAACTGGACTCTTCTGCACTTGGACTTCTGGCCCAACATTCACTAAATTCCCCTATAAATACTTACCTACCTACAACTAGAGTGGGATCTTTTTTCCCAAGAGAGAGATGCCATTACTCTACTGGAATTCCTTACTTCTTCAACTTTCTTCTCCCTCACAACAGTCATCAATGGGGTTATTGTGATTCTTCAGTCAACCCATGTACTTATGACTTAATCTAACTCATTGTAACTTAGATCTAAGGACTATCTAGTTGATATCCAGAGAGATTCAACTAGTATAATCATAATAAAGATTGATTAAAGTGGAAGTAAGCTAGAGTAGGCCAAACCACTATACAAATCTTGTGTCTCTTTTCTTACTTCTACTTTTTATTTGTTGTTTATCTGAGATTTGTTCTGCTGATTATCTGCACTGGTGCTTTCACACTTGATCCGGCGTTGATCCATTTTTTGGGTTAATATTTTGGTGCTTTCACCAAGAACCTTGAACACGGTCTGAAGAATTGAAGTTTGAATCTAAGATTTAGAGAAGACGAGTAAGCCTAATACTAGATCTAGAGTTGTAGCAAGTCAACTGGAGCTTGGGGCAGCTAGGAGGTGTCCTAAATTTCTCATCAACCTATCTATGTGATTAGAGAAGAAAGGGAAAGGACGATGAATGAGATGCAAGATGGGATCTTGTCTAGATAACAAGAGATGTTGGATAGCTTCTTCCAAAGGATGAAGCAGCAAGGGATAGTTAGATCTGCAGGGAATATGAATCAAACTCTGAGAAATAACAACAAAAGTCACTGGAGCGGGATTGGAACAAGTTGGAATACTGCCACCACACCTAGACCAACCGATACTTGGGGGCAATGCTAGAATCGAAAATAGGACCCAATGCAGGAGCATCTAAAGTTAGAGCAAAACAAACTGAAATAATCCCTATATGACTTGGAGGCACGATAAATTTGGATTTAGGATGAGCTTTAACGCCTGGAACGGGTGATGTTGGAGCTAGAGTAGAAAATCAGTGTACGAATACATGACCACATGAGCCAAAACCAGAAACCCACAGTTGGAACAGGAGGCAGGTTCATCTTTTACTCTCTGCCTTCTGCTTTTTCTGCCTTTAACTTTAGGCCGCTTACACATGTACGGGATCTCGAACGATTCCTAGGCACGCTCTGAGTTGGATGCCTGAGATGAATATTTAGGACAACAATGACCCCAGATCGCTTAGACGTGTGCTAAACCTAGATTGGTTCCTAGTTGCACTCTGAGTCGGATATCCGGGATAATTGCTTATGATAATAATCTCAAACCGCTTGGACATGCACAAAACCTAGATTAGTCCCTTACCACGCTCTGAGTTGGATCTCTCGGATAGACATTCAGGATTTCTGCTTATTTAATTTTTGCTTGTTTGCTTTGATTTGAAATTTGAATTTTGTCAAATCCATATTTAATGTGATATCTGATTTTGAACGCTATAGAGTCCCGACCAAAGAGATGGGACCAGAGCGCAAGGTGCAAGTCCCCTTGTCGAAGAGCGAATGGATGGACTTGTACGATATTGAATCCCATAGAGTCCCGACCGGAGAGACGGGACCGGAGTGCAAGAAGTAAGTTCCCTCACTGGAGAGTGAGCGGATGGGCTTGCTTAATCCCCCTTAATTTAATAAGCAATGGTTTCGGAGAGATCATCTCCCTTAACTTAACGAACAAACGATCCGGAGAGATCGTCCCCTTAACTTAAAACATTAAACGATCCAAAGAGATCATACATTAGACAAAACATTAAACGATCCGGAGAGATCGCACATTATACTAAACATTAAACGGTCCGGAGAGATCACGCATTAAACTTAAATGATCAGCAGAGATCGAGCCTTAAAAAGGATTTGATTTAATAAAAGGATTTGAATGCCTTATAAACAGAATAAAACTGCTAAGTCGTAGATGAACACAGGATGATTTCGATATATGTTGTGATTCTGATGTATGATGTGATTTTGATATATGATGTGATTTTGATATATAATGTGATTTTGATATATGATGTGACAACTCTGAATGAAAAGAAAAAATTGATAGTGATGTTAATCCCGAATGAACATGGGACAATTAGAGATGTGTGATGTAAATGGTGATATGTGATGTAATTTGAAACATGTAATTTGATTAGAGATATGTGATGTAAAAACTCCGAATAAAATCGGAATGATTGTGATGTAAAGATTACACCTAAGCAAAGTTAGAGACTTAGGATATAACAGGTTTGGAGCAACTTGCAATTGACCAAAGAATCCAAAGGAATTGGACAGTTTGCCAAGGCTAAAGCCACTGGAAAGCTCAACAATCAAAGGCTTGTTACTGGAGCTTGTTCTAAAGTAAAGCACGTCTTTCATTCAAAAGGCGTACTTTGGGGGGGCAAGTGTTAACTGGGTTTTTAACCCAATAGAATTAAAAGGGATCTAGAACATTTACAACAAGTCAAAATATCTCAAGGATCGACCAAGAAGACCAGAAGGAAAAGAAGAAAAAAGACCAAAGAAGAAAAATTCCAAGGCAAGCTAAGGCGATGGATCGCTAGCGATCCATCGCATATGGATCGCTAGCGATCCATAAAGCTTGCTTGTGGATCCTCCAGTCCTCTTGCATCATGATCTAATATGTCCCCTAGAGACACTTGCCAAGTTTCATAGCATGCCAAACAATCTAACTCGAGAAGTGAAGACTCACCGGATTCAAGCTGTTTGACCAGAAGCAGGTAACTTTAAATGGACCTACAGAGCTCATACGAAGTCGGATTGTCTTGAAATTTTGGTAGAACATTTAGAAGACATAGAAGAAGGCTCACAAAAAATGCGAGAATTTGGGGTTGATTTGATGGATCGCTAGCGACACATCTAGAGTGGGCCCCCACCACCTCAAATTTTTATGGTGGGTCCCTGACACACCCTAGAGTGTTGCTACAATGTTTCGTTCAATTTCGTTAAGATTTGAGCGAGTTATGAATGATTCTTCTAGACTAGATGACCCATGAAGATGGATGATCAAACTAACTCAAAACGACTTGATATTTGGACAAGGCACTTAAATAGAAGATAGGAAGACAACCAAACAAAGATCACTCAAAAATATGCTATGTAGATGGACGGCTAACGATCCATCCCCTATGGATAGCTAGCGATCCATCCCCTATGGATAGTTAATTATCCATCAAGATAGGTCGAATCACCCTCAAAATTTCCGATCTCCTTCGTAGCACTAAGTAAAGGCTTCTGGTAGAAAAATATACTAAGTTGATGGATAGCTAGCGATCCATCCCCTTATGGATAGCTAGCGATCCATAGAAATGACTCAGATTGATTTGATATTTTCGGTGGTGACTTAGCATAACAACTGGACTCTCCCAACACTCGCTGAATTCCCCTATAAATACTTACCTACCTGCAACTAGAGAGGGATCTTTTTTCCGAAGAGAGAGCCACCATTACTCTACTGGAATTCCTTTACTTCTTCAACTTTCTTCTCCTTCACAACAGTAATCAAGGGGGTTACTGTGATTCTCCAATCAATCCATGTACTTATGACTTATTCTAACTCATTATTACTTAGATCTAAGGACTATCTAGTTGATATCCAGAGAGATTCAAGTAGTATAATCATAATAAAGATTGATTAAAGTGGACGTAGGCTAGAGTAAGCCGAACCACTATAAAAATCTTGTGTCTCTTTTCTTACTTCTACTGTTTATTTGTTGTTTATCTGAGATTTGCGCTGCTGATTATCTACACTGGTGCTTTCACACTTGATCCAGAGTGTAGATCCATTTTTTGGGTTAACAATATTTAAATCATACTTTAAACAAGGAAAATAAATTCTATGCTTTACTCAAATCACCTTGCCATGTTATATATATACTTTCCACAATTATTTCTTGATAAAAACATTTTAAACCTTTGAAAGTACCCCTTTCGATCCTATTGAAAGTATCCCTTTTGAAACCAAGTAAACACTTTATAAACTAGGCCAAAAGGCCAAAACATTCCTTTCGAAATCATTCATATAAACCCTTCGAAACCATTGAAAAATGTTTCCTTCGAAAGCTATAAAACCTTAGGCATCCTATCTTTAAACACTTAAACATTGCCTTTTGAAAACATTGGAAAACCTTATCTTTCAAACCTTTTGAAACCATTGGGGAACCACCCCTCCGAATAAAACCTTTCGAAATCATTAAAACATCGAACCTTTCGAAATAATTTGGGTTCAAGTAAAATATGTGGAAAACCTTTCTAAACCATTTAAAACTATCTTCTTCGAAACCTTTGGGTTCAACCTTCAACAGAACAAAAGGGTCATAAAACATTTAAGTTGAAAGCACTCTTTCGAAAGCATTTCCTAAGTAAAGAAATGATGGTGTCGAAACTAACCCTTCGAAAGCATTGGAGAAGTGGCTTGGATTTTAAAACAAAGTATACCTTCCGAAACCATTTGCTTCGAAAGGTAGAAAACGACAGCTATGAGTTTCGACCCCTTCGAATGCGTTTACTTAAAAAAGAAGGCGCAAATTCTTCAAAACCATTCCTTTTAAACATTTTGACCTAGTCGAAGCCAACCAAGTCGAAAGCATACCCTTCGAAAGCAAAGCATGCGCGTTTTCATTTAAAAACAAAGCAATGTTTCGACCCCTTCGGAACCCATAGCTTCAACCCAGTACCTTCCGCCTAAGTCCAATTCACTATGTAACAAATCTTCGATACTATGTGCATTGGTTTTGATGGTGATGGAGGCAGAACTACTAAGTCGAAACCCTAGGTGCCGAAAGTGGCGAAACTGGTAAAAAGCCTGTTTAAACTGAATTTTTTCCTTGTAAAGTAATCTTTTCTACTAACCTGCCTTGTTTGTTAAAATAAGATTGGTGCAAATTTTCTTTTCCAAAAGAACTGTCGAAATTTCAAAATTAAATAATTTAAATTACTTACAAAATACCCCTTCTCCTTTTATAAATATATAAAACATTTACGTCCCATACCTTAAATAATTTTATATATCTATTTAAACATTTAGGAAAATTCTACAAAAATTCTAGAAAATAATTTTTAATATGTTTTCTAACATATAAAATTTCAGACCCAAAACATATACTATTTAACTGTAAATAATTTTTAAATCCAAATAATCAATTTCCTCACTAGAAAATTAATATTAAATCCACATTAATTTAGAAAATTATGAAAATTGAAACCCAACTCTAAAACATCATTTCTGATCTAAGTCTAAAATTGCAAGGTATTTGGATGTCATTTAATAGGACTTTCACATTGAAACAATCATTAAATCTATATGAATAAGTATAAATCATCAACATGCATATATAAACATTTTATCATTCAAAAACATGGCTAAACTTTGCAAAATAAATCGGGTCTAACTTAAAACCGAAAACAATAGAAAATATGAGATGTAGACATTATTCACCTTAGCTTTGAGATTAAAGAGTTTGAGATTTGAATGGTTAATTGTTGATTTGCTTCTTCCTTTAGCTTTTCTTCCTCTTTTATCTTCTAATGGTGGTCGGCCTCTATTTTTAAGTGTTGGATTATGAAATGAACGTGTAGTATGAGATACATGAGGGCTTAGGGTAATGGTTATGTCTCATTCCTATTTTACCCTTTCTCTGTTTCATTTTAACTCATCTTTAGTTCATTTGTTAACATGGCACGGCTACCCCTTATTAATCACAAATCTCAATCACCTAATCATCACATAATTTTGTTTAATTAGCTAATTAAATATCCTAAATAATGTTATTAAACATTAAGGTCATTACAGTACTTATTATGTTCGAGATTTTGAATCTTAGTGGCTTATTCATTTATACATTGAGAGTATCTTACTTTTTGCTGCTCGTCAAAATACTTCATCATTTCAAATTTAACTTTTCTACACCATTCCCTCACTACCTTTCGTCTAAGCCTGGTGAAGGATTTATCATAGTGGGAAACTTCTACGTAGCAAGGGAAGTGGACCTAGTAGATTTTGCGATATATGAAACAACAGGAGAAATTGGCAAATCAATGCTTGAGATGTTATTCCCCATAATGAACTCTAAAGATTCACATTGATCCTAACTATCCTTCAATTTCAGCTCTAAATCGCTTGTCTGTTGAAAGAGTTCTAGCATTTTATGATCAAAGCCGATTTACGGATTTGACTTGACTTGACGCTTCATTGAGAAAATCGCTTCACTTATGCTCTTAACATCTTCTTCTAAGTTGGCAATCTCATCGTTGAGATTTCCTATTATTGTTTTCTGAAGCAAAAATTTTCTACACCATTTTGAGGCCTCCATGTTATCTTGAAAATGAACATATAAGGTATCGTCGAGAAGCCTTTTCTTTTCAAGATCTGCTAACAACCTATCTTTAATATTGATAACGCGTGATGCCAAATCTAATGAGAGAGGCGTTGCGAATAACTGTAACTCCTATTTAAACAAAAAGAAAATAAAGTCAAGACTTAAGTAATCAATCTCTTTACTAAAAGTGATAAAATACTACAGCTCTAGTAACGATGAAACTAAAAATACAATTAGGCATTTGTTTTACATACAAAGTTGGGAAACTGCATTTCTAACTTTATTCAATGAATTAGCAGAAAGAATAACCGTCGAGTCAAAAGGAACATTAAGTCCTTCCAGAGTAATAACCGAAGGATATTTACTGTAGTCCCATTCCCCAGCGGGAAGACTATCACGACCACATATTAGTTTGGTATGATATGTCTAGATCTCTTTGAGTAGCTTTTCCTTTTCTTCACTAAGAAAATTGAAGCGAAGGCAAGGATGTTCCATATAAAGTTTTTGTAAACCTCTAAGGAAACAATATCTTGCAAGTTTTGAAGATTTCAAAATTGATGCCTTTTTGAGATAATTTCTTCTTAATCTAACATACTAGCATAGATAATCTCTAGAAACAAAGTTGCCAGAGGGACATTCACTCTGTAATAAAGTAGTGAAATACAACTACGTATAGAAGGATAATTAAAACAAACATTCACAAATCATTATTATTACATAATTACAACTATTCATCTGGTTCATACAAAATTGATTTTGTAAAGAATTCTAGAATAAACTTGTCCTTATAATATTTAAGTTTATCAAAGGGCAAGTCTTGAGGAATTGATTTGACTCAAGGCAGATTCCAGCATACTCCAGGATGCGAATCAGACCCAAATTCATCCAAGTATCTTTTGTGTAGACGCCTAAGTAGACCCCTACTAAAATCACCTAAGTATGAGAAGTCAACGGTTGGGTGTCTACAATAGGCTTTATATAAAAAATCCACCAGATTATTTCTTTCCTCGATCAACATCCAAAAAATTTTGATCAATTCTCGATTCTCTTTAAGAAGAGCGTCATACCGAAGGCGCGCCCTCCTTAGTCATGGGCCAGCTTCTGGATGTTTATAGGATGTTAACACTGCCGCACTTCTATTGAGTCTATGATATTTATTGGAGAGAATGTTGTGCTCCTTCAATTGTTTATCTAACTCCCTATATAAACTATTTATTTCCTCTTGTTTTCTTTCAAGCTTTATTTTATAAGGGTGAACAGATTTCCTTCTTATCTAAAATAAATGGTTTAAACTATTACTATCTTCGAAGCGAAAGATGTTTAAATAGTGAATCCCTATACCTGAGATATAGGAGTTAACGCTTGAGAAGCCTGCTCCTTCTATTTTGATTCCTCAATGTTAATATAAGCAGGCTCCTCTTGAGGGATTGAAGGTGCAGAGGGTTCAGGCGGGCATACTTCATGAGAAGATAGATCGGGATTGCCTTTTTCAGAAATTTCACGTTATCATTTCCATCTTTCTCAGGAGCATCAGATTGACCACCTCTATTACCACTTGAACCTTGACCTTCGTTGATGTTATCATCATCGTTATCATCATTATCATCATCATTATTATCATCATCGTCGCCACCCACTTCTTCGATGGCCTCATATTTGTCATCTTCGATTTCGGAGTTGGATTTGACTTCGAAGGAAGGAATTTCAAAAGATAGGATTTTTGAGGCGTCGATTTCCTCCCTTTCGACAACTTCGGTCCCCTGCTCCATCTTCTTGATTTTATCCATGACCCTGTCGATAAGAGCAGGGTCATGCGGAAAGAAGCTCGGATCTGGGCATTTCTCGACATTATCAGCATTGGCGAGCGTTATGGCGTCCTCGAAAGAACTCATGATAATGTCCTCAAGAGAAGAATCAAGAAATTGTGACACTCGTTGTTTTACATCGAAAATTGTGTCAATAGCCAGTTTCAAGGAAGCTTTATTCTTTTTCAGCTTTTCTTTTAAGGAGAATTGTTTAGCTGCCATTCGTGCCTTTTCTTCTTCGAACCCTTTTTGAGTCATTGTCAATGCTAAGTTTTCATCAGCAATAAGTTGGCGAGCTTTCCTCTCTTCCAAAAAATAGACTCTGACTGGGCGAAATAAGCCCTCAATAGCTCCAATTCAATCGTAGCCTCATTCTTCTCTGTAGATAAGGAGGAAACCTGATTATTCAAGTCGGAAATTTCCTTTTGAAGCTTAGATGTTTCTGTAGAGGATTTTGACACGTTTTCGTGCAAAGAGAACCAACTTTTGGAAATCTAAAAGGAAAAGTACAACATAAGTCAAAAACTTAAGGAAACACAATAATAATAAAGTTAAGTAAAGGAAAACATACCAAAAGTTGTTCAATAAGAGATCTTTAATGATCCGATAGATTAGAAACAAAAGAAGGCGGGTGAATCAAGGCAAAGGACGAAGAGTTTAAGATAGGTTAAACCATCTTTTCAAAGGCGTTCGAAGGTATAGGAGCCGATGGTCCAGAAAGATTCAGCACTTGAGTAGGGGTTGAAGTCCCCAAGTCCTTCTACATCTGCTCGATCACACTCGGACAGCTGGAGATGACGATGCGAGATAGTGGATCAACCTTTGTGGGAATTTCCTTAGGTTAATCATGAGGAGCTTTGATGGATGGACTTTCCAAAGATTTGTCAGCATCATCAAACTCCCTTTCTTCCAATGGTGGAGAGTCAGGAACTTCGAAATTTTTAGCTCTCTTCAGAGATGGTTCCACCACAGTTGTTTTACCTAATTTTCTTTTGGCGACCATCTTTGACCTAGCAATTTTACCTAATTTTCAAATTTTAGGTCAATCGGAGTTCATATGCTCAAGTTATGGATGGATCAATATTGGTGAAAATTGGTTTTGTATCGATACATTCGTATCGATCGTTATGGTGTTTGGTTTGGATCGATCGACATTCGTATCAATACATTTTCTATCAATCAAATTCGTATCAATCAAGTAGCTTCAGGAAGGAAATGGATTGATGGATGTAGACTGATGACTTCGTATCGATGCATGCATATCGATTAGATGGATACGACAAAGCAAGTTAGCATGCTTCGTATCGATCAAAGCTTGGATCGATACGAGGAACAGAGCAACCGGTGGGTATGGGGTTTGATGGATATGAAAGCATACACTTCTAGAATGCTTGGGACCGATACGAAGGAAGGATGCTGGATGGATACGAAAAGCACTCAGGAGCCATTTCGTATCGATCGCGTTCATATCGATCGATGTGAAGGAACCGGTCAAGGGAAGGAGCGCATTGCATGGATCGATACGTAATTGATAGATGCATGATTGATGGATATGAAGCTCTGGATGGATACGAAGGTTCCAGCCTACATGTACAAACTCAGTCTTGGATCGATCATAACTCTCAAACTGCAAGTCCAAATGCTATGAAATTTTCATAGAAGCTTTCTTATTCACTCAGGTACGTCCATGATCGATCTCAACTCCATTGGGCCATTTTTGGATTGATACAAAATGCACTTGGATCGATCAAGGTCGATCCCAAATGACCCCAGATCGATCTGATGGGCCCATCCACGTGTGAGAAGAGGTATTTAGAGGTTTAAGGGAGATATTTTCAGATCTACTCCTATAAATAGCACCTTCATGGCAACTAAAAGGGGGATCTTCTTCTTCTCTTTTGGGAAAAACTCTGTCATTTTTGTTATTCAAAAGATTGTAACTATGATCACAGTATAAAGGAAATAAAAAGGATCAATTCAAAGTGGACATAGGCCAGAGATAGCCGAACCGCTATAAATCTTGTGTCTTCTCCTACTTTTTTTCATTTTAATTTTGTTATGTCTTCATTTTTTCTCTCTACATCATTTGGATCTGAGATATGTGACTGGATACTAAGGATTTGTGTGTAAACACTAGTGATTTCATTACATTCGGGGTTTGTGACCATTTTTGGCGCAAACAACGGCTTTCTGATCTTCTTCGTTTAGCTCTTTAGTAGAAGTACTTGACAAAAAGCATAGGTCAGCAAAGGAAAAATAAATAAGTAAGGAGATAAAATATGAGATTAACTTACGTGGAGAAGAGAAAGCCCTGCTAATGTTGGGAAAACATTTAACATAGAAAAATAGATTTTCCCAGTCTCTGAACTATTCACTCCCTCAGAAATCGGCTTTTTGGGAGGATTTGCTCTTAAGATTTGGTTGTTTAAATTGCTTAGCTTAACCAACTGAACTAGGTAATTCAAGACTTCAGGATTGAGCGAAGGAATTCTCGATTCCAATGCCATAAGTTCTAGAGATAGGAGATATGTGTAAGCATTAGGTGAAAGCTGAATAGGAGCAATCCCCAAATAGGCCAAGAACTTGGATAAGAAGTTTGGAAAAAGAAGGAATCCTCCGTGCCAAATATGAACTACTGTGTAGGCAAAGAATCCTTCATGAGGATTGTGGATGGTATCGTTTTTAGAAGAGGGGATGACTTCTACCCCAGTAATTCTAAAGTCATTTAGGATCGCATCTACTTCGTCTTGAGTGGATATCAAGGAATGTTTAGAGATAGCCTCGATCTTCTTTGGTGAACTCATGATTCTGCCAGGTGAAATCATTTCAGTTAGAAATTATAGTATGTTATGAAACTAACATTCTTTCAAGGATATTGAAAACCTATCATAACAATTAGAATATCAAACAAGCAAAACATGAAATTTCATTTTCTTGGAAAAATGTTAAGGTTAGAAAAGTAATATTCGTTGAGCTTTCGACAGAGTCGAAAAGGAAAATAGGAGTCAACACCCTTTAACAATGTCGAAAGCCCAATGATAAGATCTACTGAGCATTTAATAGAGTCGAAAGGGAGGATGAAAGTACACATCCAATAAACATACTTCAACAATGTCGAAAGCTCAATAGAAGTTTCATTATCAAAAGAAAGTATTTAAAACCAACACAACAAAATTTAATAAAATACACGCTGCAAACATTCAATAAACAGTTTGAAAGAATCTTTCAACACTGTCGAAACCCAAGGACTTAGTTTTTCTAAGGCAATGTGTGTTGTCGAAACCTTATATGCTAACTAAGTTGAAAGGTGTCGAGTTTGAATCATATTGACAAGAAAATAAAAGAATTTAGGACGTTTCGACAACGTTGGTTAAAGATAATGATTAAATATCAATCAGTTATAAAAGGTTTCGATAGAGTCGAAAAGTGGTATATTGTTTCGAAAGCACAACAACAATAAAAACTTGAATCAACATAGTAGGTTTCGGCTAACTCGAATACAATAGGTTTCGTCTAAGTCGAAGTCTTTGACTTGATTCACAACTTATATAAAATATCCTTTCTTCAATCTCATTTACAAAATGTATATATCTCTAACTTAACAAATCGGGAATAGGTATGTGTTAAAGGTTGTGAAACCTATAAAACAAAGTTTATGCTTTCGAAAGAGTGAATTAAATAATTATCTAGTAAGATATAATAGCCAACTTCTTCGAAAGTTGTCTGAATACGTTAAAATACAAAATTGCTTTCGAAAAGGTTGACTGCATGCTAACTATACTATATAACCTTTCGACGAGGTTAGTCAAATGAAGCGCCACATTTCCTTTTGACCCCAACGAAAGAGACTAAGAAAGCAAAACAGAAGTTGTTGTCTTAATCCCTTTCAAAGGGGTAAAAAAGTAAATTTGTGGCGCCAATTTTTAATTCATACAACTCAAAACTTCTAGGCAAAGTAAACAGGAAATTCCTTCTTCCCCAAACCCTATTTCAACCCAGGAATCCAAAAGCTAATAAACAAATGGATTTAAACGCGAATCGACTATTTTAAATTTTGAACTATTTGAGGAGAAAATTTGAATTCTCTAAAAACAACAATAACAGTAAGATCTGAATCGGGAAAGATTAAAATGAAAATTAACAGGAAATCAAATCAAATCGTGGTAAGAAACAAAATTACAGATTGTTTCAAAACGAATAGAAACTTAAACGATATCCATTGAATCCAAAGTAATAATAAAGATCTGAGCCAAGAATGTTTTAAGGATCGAAATCTACTGTAAAATAAAAATTGGGAAAGAAAAACGAAATAAAAGAGACTTACTGTAAATCAAAATTCTTGTTGAAGGTAAAACTTATTTGAGAGAGTTTGAGAGCTTTGATTTTCCTCGAAGTTAATTTTGAATGCAGATGAATGAAAGAGGAGAAGAGAAGAAAGTGATTTATAAGAAAAGTCGGCAAAGATAGCAGACCGCCCAATTAAATTTAAATGTATGACCCAGATTCACGCGGGAATACGAAAACAGGAAACATTGAAGGTTTCGATATGATTGACCTGAAAAGTCAAAGGCATCCCTTCGCAAGGGGGGTAAATGTTACTACCAAATATCCTTTTGACCTTGTCGAAACGCTATTGAATAGAAGACAAAGAAGAACAAGAGAAAGAAGTTCCAGCAAGGCCTTTCGAAGGAGTTGAAGGGATGCACAGCCAAAGACTAGAAATATCACAACCTTTCGAAGGGGTCGAAACGGTCAAAAGAACCCTTCCGCTTCAAGAGATCCCCTTTCGAAGTAGGTGCTTCCGCATACATGAAGACCTTTCGACTGAGTTAGAGCAACACCTTTCGAAGACAAAGAATAACAACCCTACATATGTGCACCAAACCTTTTGAAACCAAAGGTTTCGCCTTCATTAAAACCATTCGAAAACATGCCTTGGTCAGAACAGCCCTTTCGAAAGCATAAGCAAGCCTTTCAAACCGGTCGAAGTCTTTAACATCCAAGGAAGGTTCCACATCAGTTTGCAAGCGTACATTTGGAAGTTACTAACAGCGTCGAAACCATCAGCATTTCAATACCTTTAAAACACCAGGAAACTGCCTATCGACAGATTCGAAAGCTCCTACCTTTATTCCTTTTGACAACAAAGCAACATAAAAAAGAAAAGGCACAACTACCCCTTTCGACGAAGACGGAGGCATTCAAACCCATCCGAAAGCATTGCAGAGGGGTGCGCAAGTGTTGAAGGAGTCAGAAGGTATCTAAAGCCACTTTCCAACCAGCCCAAAGCACTGGGTCGAATGGTGCCAACCCGCATCTATAAATAAGACCCAAGGGGTCTGTTTTAGGGGATCCGAATTGATTCATTCCATACCTGTATTTTCTTAATTCTTCAGAGTTGTAAACCTTAATTTGTAAATCAAATTGGGGAAATTGATCTGTAAAAGCTTCGTTGGATTAATAAAGGAAAGATCTCAATATTCTTGATTATATAGTTGTTTTGAAGGCTTTTATTTGGATTTAACTGTATTTTACAGGTATCGACCTCATCGAAAGGCACCTTCCGAGTGAGTCGTAACCCATGCTTTCCTAAGTAATCCAAGTCCTTAACTACAAATCACCATTCATCGAACATTCACCACTAGTGAGTCGGAATCTTAACCCAAGTTGGTCTTACCTTAGATTCCAAAACCCAACTTAAGTCACAAAATAACTTGCTTTCGACAAGGTCGAAACCCTCTTAATCAAACCTTACCCTTAAATCCATAGAACCATTCCTTTGTGTTATGCAATTGTTTCGAAAGGAAGGTTTTGAAGGGGTAATCAAACTACTCTAGTTGGCTCGAAAGATCATAAAGAAGGGAACTTAAGTGTTTCAACTGGGTCGAAAGATCAGTAAAGGAAGGTTTTCGCAATAGAAATATAGTCGAAAGGGTGTATTGAAAGGAATATCCATATGCTTTCTTCCTCTACTTAACCAAGAGAGATCTAAAGGTCTAACCTTTTCCTTAAAACCAACTTTAGGGTGTTGACAAGTTTTCTTGTTAATGTATCTAGTGAGACCACACCGCTGAGCAGAACAGGTTTTCCCTTCACCAGTACCCTCTAAAAGTATGTCTTTTATAAACTAAGCACTTACAACCACAATGGTTAAACTAGACGATATAAATAACCATATGCATGCATGCAACTTGGGTAATCATGACCAATCTGCCTAAATAAATGGACTATCTGTCCCAACACCATAGTTTTCTCTGGGTAACAATAAACCTATGTCGCTGAATTGGGCCTACCAGATACACCAAATTCTCTAACTTACTATTAGAAGGAAACTGGACGGTCTGTCTGAAACTACCATTCCTAGGTCACTTTGATCCTAATGGTTTTTAAGGTCAACCAATAACCTATCTCAACTTTGTGTATTCCTTTCGATGCTTAAAACTACTTTTAGTCTTACCCTTGATGAAGCCTTACACACTGGATTTGTGGAATAATATCAACTAGGGGCTAATAGCTGAAGTACAAGGCGCGGCCCTACACCAGTCCCATCTGGTTTTCTAATCTCTGAGTCAATTCATCCTATCACAATTTATCTAAAGGTGATAAGAATAATAATCTCTCAAGTAAAATTCTGGCTAAATACCCTTTTATATTTCCATGAAAACATAAATCTCTATTATCCTTGAAATCGTACTTAAAAATAAAGAAAATATATCCCGTTACTTTATCTAAAATATTATGCCAAGATATATATGCTTTTATAAAATAACTATGATGAACTTTGAAATCGTTTAGAGGTTGTCGCACCTCAAAACCATAGGCTATGAAGCCATATATAATAAAATGATTGAATTGATAGTGTGTAGCATTGATATTGCCTTTATGGGTTGTCGCACCCTTTTATATTGAAGTCATGTTAAAGTATCTAATTTATAAACACAAGGCCATAAGGCCAAATCCATTTATGGTGCATATTATAAATACATATAGATCGTTAAATATAAGCGATAAAGTTATGGGTTTGTATAGTATAAAACTTTAAAACTTGGTGACATGGGAATATCCAAATTAAGGCTAGGTGGCATCATTGCTGTATAAAAGCAATGTCAAAAATATCCTATAACGACATCATGGTCAAAACTTGGCGGCATAAAAAAATAGCGGCATCATTGCCTCTTTATGATCAATGTCAAAAGTATACATAGGGGTGGCATTAAAACCATAGTATAATCAATGTTGAAAAGATAAGCTAGCAGTATAAGAAACATGCGGCATAGAAAATATGCGATACAGAAAACATGCGACATCAAAATCTAAAGGAGTTGATATTGAAAACTAGCGGCATCAACCATGCTGACAGATAAGCGGCATTGATTAAAACAAAGTAACACCGAATAATTGCGAGATAATCCATGTCGCTCGTAGTTTAATGCCGTAAACTCTTATAACTACGCCCCAACCTTAATGGAATCATTTCATACCAACAAGGTTGATATTGTATGCTTCTTCCAAGTTAGTGACAACATGTGACATAGATGGACTACGACATTGATTAATAACGACGTGATAATCTCTTAATTATCATAAAAACTGTTTTATTTATTTAAAAAGCAATTTCTTTTCACCAACTCCTATCCTTTGTCGCATTCCTATTAGATAGTAACTTTCTTTACCATACTCTTTTTAGAAAAGCTGCTGTAAATCAGAAATTATATTACCAAACATTTTTGCAAACCATAATTTTATATTAATATTTTAATATAATTATTAAGCCTTTCAAGCCTAATAAATTCATTTAAAATCATTACACTTGGGAAAAATCCCTAAAAATCACAATAAATCATAATTATCATATTCTTTAACATATAAAAATTTTGGAACAAAAAACGTTATTTAATTATTTTTAATAATTAAAACCCGAAATAAAAAAATTCTCACTTGGGAAATTCATAAAATATTCATACTTGGAAAACTATGGAACTAAAAACTCACTTCTAAAGTAATGTTTCTAACATCATATCAAAAGTTCAAGTCGTTTGGGTGTCGAATGATTGGTTTTCACACTTAGACCTATTAACTAATTTTGTAAAGAAATCCAATAAATCAACAATAAGCATATAATAATTAATCATTCACATCATGGCATAATAATACATATAAGATTCGGGTTTCATTATAAAACCGAACATAAATAAGAAAACTTGGGATGGGTTATCATTATTTACCTTGATTACATATGGAATGAGGAGATTTGAGTTTAGATTTGATTTCCCCGAGCTAAATCTTAATTTCTTAGTTTTTTCTTCTGCTGAATCTCTTAATAATTGTCGGCCTTGAGTATGTTAATGTTTGTATGAAAGTAAATTAAATGAAGGAGAGGAGAGCGAAAGGGTTTATGTTAGGAAATGAGAGTGTATTCTTATTTTGCCCTTCTTATAAATCCTCTTTCTTGTTTAAGATATAATCAAACATATTAACTCATTAATTAAGGCATGGCCCACTTAATTATCAAACCTCAATCTCTTATCCTCTTACATTATTTTAATTAACTTACCTAATTAAATGTCCTAAATAATGTTAGTTAAAATTAGGGTTGTTACATTCAACCCTAGCCGCCACTAATCTAACCGGTCAACAACTCCTACCTAGGCGGTCGACCGACACAAGGAGGGGTCGACTGGTGAAGTCCACACGGTTATAAAATTTATTTCATTTTTAATTTTTTGATCCGAAAACTTGAAACACTAATGATTCCTTCGTTTGAACTACAGTCAAAAAACTTTATATATGATTGCTTTGAAAATCACCATGAACACAATGATACAAGTTTCATAGCCAAATTCTAATATTTTCTCAAATTCTACAAACACAAGCAATACCTTACGGTACAACCTACACCCCATAGGTAATCAGGGTAGGTGTATAAATTTAAATCTATTTATTGTTCCAACTCATAGTTACCTCATCCATCTTTTCAAAATATGGTTGCAACTACTTTTATAAGGGATTCATAAAGTTTGGATTATAATATATATATAGACACACAGTTATAAGTAAAAATACAAATATGTTCTCTCAGCGTATCCTAGTTTCTATGATCGACTAACCTGACTCTAATACCAAATGTAACAACCCGCACCTTAATAGGCCTGAATTTCATTTAAATCGAAAACCCAAGTCCACTAGAGTACAAATCATTGGTATTAGTAACTTGTAAAAAACATAATTATATTAGAGAGCTGTCTACATAAACCCATAACGGAATAGAAAAATATAATAGAACATATATACTGACTAAGACTACTGCTTTGGAATCAATATTATTCCTTTGATATTTAGTTGCCTTGTCAGTGCCGAGCATGAATGAGAATACTTTTCATCTACCATTCCCTCTTTGCTCTAGTACCCTATCCCTCTAAGTCTATCCTATGGGTTGTAATGAGGAGGGGTCAGAATAACATTCTAGTGACTAGTAACTTACATACTTTATCCATAACACTAGTTTATGCCGATTGATTTCTATTTAAGTGATGTTTCCTATTCACGACTTACCCATTTAATTCTATATGCACGTATGATATATCCAACCTTCCTTGAGGTATAACTATATATACATGTGTGTGTGTGTGTATTGTACTACCCAAAAGAGAACCCTAAGTTGATGCCAAAAATGGATCAACACTCAAGAATAGATTGTAGGGAACTTGTAAGACCTAGATCTAGTAGATAACAGTTGAAATAAAAGGAAAATAACAAAAATAAGAAAGAGAGACACAAGATTTTATAGTGGTCTAGCAATCTATGACCTACGTCCACTTTACATCTTTGTTGCTTATAGATTTGGCGTAGTTTGTTTGAGACTACAAGAGATTTGAAAGAGAATAAGTCACAAATAAAGGGATTATATAGATTTTATATCCTAGAATTGCCCAGAGTAGCTGCCTTTGTGATTATTTTATGGAGGAAGAAGATGAAAAAGAGGAAGTGCTTCCACGTAGAAATGCCAAAAACCTGATCCTTTTCTGATTTATATATGGTTAGTATTTATAGGGACGGAGGAGGTGTCGGGTCAAAAGCCAGTATTCGGCCTAGGGTTATACAAGAAAACTCAGAGTCACCCGAGTTGAATAAACAACTCGGTAGTGAGTCATTACCTTAAGTGGAAATGACTCCACCCTTTTGCACTTTCTTTCTATCTTCGAGTGGATGTGTTTTGTGCCTTTTCTCTACTAATTTGGTTGGTGTTGGTGATAGTTCCCTCATCACTTGGACTATTTTACTATTTGAGTTGTCTTCTTTCTAAACTTGATGATTGGTCGTCAATCCCTTATGAAAAACATATGCACACTCTGGAGGAAAAGTGAATATGTAACATGAAGTCGGGGAACCATTCCAGGGATAAAAACGACTCGACACAAAGTTAAATGACTCGGTGCTAAGTTGTTTCCTTAGTCATTTTGGGGTGAAACTTTCAAGGACCTCTTCTTTCCCTCTTTTGATCATGCTTGCCAAGTTCTAAGTTGTTTCATTTTTGTCTCGATGTTCTAACTCCTTATGATCTTTGCTCTGTTAAAAACCAACTTAATATTTGCCCCCTATAGCATGCTTTTTCTAAAAAGTGTGCTATGGAATGAGACAAGTCCTATATTGCTACCTTGAGAATTCCATTCAGTTGTTTAAATGTTGTCTTGAGACATTGCTTTTACATGGTTGATTTTCAATTAATCTTTCAACTTAGTTTCAGTTGAAACTCCATTCTTCTGCATTAGTGACCTAGTCTGTACTCTGGAGTCTACGTTGCGACCTGGGTTAGCATGGAAGTTCTTCATGATGCTTTTGGTTGAAAATGGAAAAGGAAAACAACTCGGCCCCAAGTAGTTTAACTCGGTGCCGAGTTGTCTTGTTTCCTATATATTCTATACATAGAAAATATTTCACTCTCCATTTTCATTTGCTTTCCCTCTGGGTCTTTTAAATGCCAAGCTATCCTAGGGTTTTCCTCCAAGATCTCTTTTGTCGAGTCAACTTCCACCTTATCGTTCATGTTCAACCTACTCTAACCTTGTCACTGCTGACCAACCATTTGCCGCCGCTGCTACTGGTCATTGCCGCCATCAAGGACCACCGCCAACACCTCCTTCTTGCTCAAACCAACCAGTCCTGAGCCAATTATAAACCTCGGCATCTGATTTAAGCAAATAAAGGTTAAATGGGTTTGATTTGGGATAATTGCGATGGTGATGGTGATTTGAATCAGGTTGATAACCACTCTAAGAGAGATAGTAGAATCCTGGGCACATTTGATCTGTAGTGGAGATGAATTTTTGCCCCGATTGATTGTGAGTCCTTTCGGAGCCAAGTCTTGATCTCTGATTTCAACTGTCTCTTTTGGGAACCTGGCTAAATCTTAATCGCCAAACTGAATCCAATATGACGACTCATTCCCATAAATCGAACATTTTAGACGATCCCATCACGTTGCCTTTTGTTTTTGCACCTCTAGTGATCTTGAAAAGAAAAAGCTTTCTTTGTCGCTCTAGACAACTGATCCGTTATCGATTTTCACCCGATAAAGGGTAAGTTCCAAAAGAGATAATTTTAAAATGTTATGCGACTTATTTTTCTAGAACTAGCAAGCTATCTACAAAGGATGGTCTATTTGTGGTCTTGGGGACACTGGACACACTCGCATAGACAACACATGGCACTTGACCCAGTCAACGTTCAGAATCTGACCGGTCAACACACGTCGGCTTCCCTTGGATTATGAGCGGTGGTCACACAGGAATTTTATTCAAAATAGAACATACATGAGCATGTTGAACTTTGAGTTTTATTGTTTAGAATGACTTTAAGTCTCGTGAAGGAGCATATACACCTTCGGAGACTGGATCCTTGACGGCTCCGGTATCACCATATTTCATGCCGGACCAATATAACTAGTTTCATCGGAATATTATGGCCCACTAGTACCAGCAAGACTTGCAATCAGCCAGTTGCCTCCCGAACTCAGAATTCTGCAGACCTGCCAGAGCAGATGCCTTCGATCCTTACTACTAGATCACTTTGAAACATATGTCGCCGGCATGGCATTTTGGAAGATAAATGTACTTTTGCCAACAAGGGCTGAATTCGCACACAACCCCTCACTGGAATTCACTACTTGCAACCGCTATATGTGCTTAGGTGGTTCCATGCCACCTTTTAATCAATTTTTGATGGTGGGGTTACAAGAACTCGGACTAGCTCCGTTCTAAATACATTCGAATGGTTATGTGCTTCTAAGTTCTCCATATGCCTCGTTTATAAATAGGTTCAACCATCCTCTAAGATTTTTGGAGTTGACTCATCTCCTAGAATTCAAAAGGAAGCAAGACTGTCCATCCTACATGATCATAGAAGCCTGGAAGGGGTGTAACTTGATAGAAAATATTCACAATAAGCACTCAGGTTTAAAGAATGAATACTTCTTTGTTCAATGTCCGAAGCGGTTGAACCATCTCTGGCTATCAAGAAGTAAGCTTCTATTTCTCTGTATCCCTCGAATTAGAGTTTGTTAGCCTCTAACTTGCTTTATTTCATTATACGCATTCTAGCTTGAGATGGTAGTGACGAGCACAAAGGGACACATGATATTTTAAAGGCGGTTAAAGCTTCCCAACATTCCGTTGATTTCCTTATGACTAACAAAAATCTTCGAAAGTATCGCCTGCTTCACCCGAGGAGATCTGTTGCAGTCGAGTCCCCAGCCCCGAGTGATTCTAAAATTTGAACCCATTATGGCCCATCTTGTAGCTCCAACGAGAATGCTCAAGGAGATGTAGTTGGTTCGTCGGGTGAAGTATGGCTTAGGGAAGCTCCTAAGGTTGAGGCCGATTCGCCTACTGGAGAAGATATCCTAAGGGATAGGGATGATATGAGTAGGATGCCCTCGATTCTGGAGGAGGACGAGCCGATCTAGAGGAGAGAAGGGAAACAACCTATAGTAGTAGAGGAGGGGGAAGAGGCTTAGATGATGGCTATGACTGTGATTTCCATGACATCAGGTATTTGAACCAAAAATGGCATAAACATCCAAATGAGTATAGTGGAGAAAAGAGTGAAGAAACTAAATAAAAACACACAGAAATAAGAAATTAGAGTTTTATAGTGGTTCGGCTAAACATTGCCTACATTCACTTAACTTTGTAGATGGTTTATAGTGCTATTTACACTTTTGTTCTTACGGATCGGTATGGATCCATAGGAGTACAAGAGAATTATAGAAAAGTTGTAGAGAAGTGAAAAAAAGATCCTAAAAAATAAGCCATTATTTATAGCTGGAGGTTGCTTGAAAACTTGCCCCCATGATCTCCATATTGTTTTACATGCCTAAACTAGTTCCAAGAAAATAAGGGACACCTCATCAATATCCGTGGATCGGTACCGATCCATGGGATTGGATGAAACATCCCTCATTTTAAGGTCTGAAACTAAGCACTATAGATGCTGCAGTCATCCATAGTATTAATTTCCGGTGACAAAATGTGGCTATATTAGTCATATCAATAATCTGAAGCACATGAATATGAAAAAAAATAAGCACCATTTAATACCAAACTTTCACATTTCATTTCATAAATAAGATTTCATATTCATTACATAATCCAATTCGCAATCCCATGTTCAAAGAAAATATAATTATGACAAAATACTCCAAGAGCGACATAGGAAGATGCCCCTTTGGTTGATCAAAGTCTAACACTTGGCAATTATATAATTTGCCATTACATCAATATATACAAAATCAAACAACACAGCGGATTAGATAAGAACTCCTAGATAGCTAGATTGTTGCATGCACGTCTCCGGAAGCTTATTCGTCTTACTGGATACCTAGAAACCCTTACACCTGGCCTACTCGAATGAGTGCCCAAGAGTTCAAGGGGAAAAACAAACACTTTGGGTTAGACAGACAGTCCGGTGTGAATAAAAACCTACTATCTCGAATCAAATATATGTCTAGTGAGACCACGCCATTGAGCAGAACGTATTTTCCCCTCACTAGTATATCAACCAAACAAATCAACCATATATTGTGCTCCTGCATCCATAATGGCTAAAACATAATAAATAATGATATGAAAACATGCAATATACACTGGATTAGCCATCCCAAGTTATTATACTATACATCTTGATATTATCTGACTATCTGCCTTAATCCATAGTTTTCCTAGGGTCACTATAAACCTATTGGTTTTCATGGGCTGACTAATAACCTATCAAAGCTCTGAAGGATTACCTGTCCTGAATCATAGTTTTCATGGGATCACTAAGAACCTATTAGTTTCTACCAATAACGGTTTCCAATCATAGTTTTCAAGGGATCATTATGAACCTATTAGAACTCTCTAATACCATCTCTGTAATCATAGTTTTCATGAGATCACTATGAACCTAGTGGATTCTTCTAATATCACTTTCCAATCATAGTTTTCATAAGATTACTATGAATCTATTGGATATCCTCCAATAACACTACTCAATTCATAGTTTTTATAGGATCACTATGAACCTATTGGACGCTTCCAATACCATATCGCATGTCATAATCTTTTGATCAGTTATGGGCATCCTAACTCTTCTGACCTATCTGATCTCCTAGATGCAATTCTACTCACTCAGGAGATAAATCTTATTAAACTTACTAATAGGTCAACCTAGCTGGTTACTCTACTCTTTTATATCCCAAAATGCAATTTTGGGTCATGGTGATGTGAGTATGACAATAATAATTATGCAAAATAACCAATCAAACAAAAATACGAACATATAGCATCAATAATTCAAATATGTTCAATTAGTCGGCATCTTATAATTACTTATGCTTAATTAATAACCCTCTTTGGAAATTTCATTTAAAAACTTGGACTAAACAATAATTTATTCCTTGAAAACATTTATCATTATATATGATTAATCCTTTTAATTCATATTTAAAACAAGGAAAATATAGCCCCTTACTTTACAAATTTCTTATGCCACTTTATAAACCATTTTAATAATGCCATGTATACATTTGGAAATAATATGAGGATATCACACCACTTCTCTATAGGGCGTAATGCCAAACTTTAGAATATATTCACCATTGAAAAAAACCTGCGGCATTAGTATGGCCAACATAGGACGTCGTATCCCTTCACATCAAAGATCTGAAACAATTCTGATTTTATAGAAAAACTTAAGACTAAAATGCCAAAATTAATGTTGGCGCAACATAGAAACTTATAGACCGACGAACCTATTAAATATAGCCTTTTATATGTGGAAATACATTGAAGCATTGATAACGTGTGGCATTAATATCGAAAACCATGGATATTGGGTGCTTTAAAAATAGCAGTTACTATGTCGTATAAAGGAATGCTGAAACTATAGTATAGAGGCATCATTGCCATAAAACAATTGATGTCGAAATTAAGGTCGGTGGCATCACCACCTTAAAACTATAGTTTTTAAAATAGGCGATAGGCGGCATCATAGTGATATACTCAAAACAGGTGGCATTGTTATCATCGATATCAAGTTAGGCGGAATCGATATATGCGGAGTAGAATAATTTAGTATCGAAAAGGATTGTTGGCGGTATCATTAAAAACCTTTGGTAAAAATATGCAGTATCAATACTGCATGGTTTCAATATTTAAAAACAATGACGAGATTGATAAAGGTCGACGTTGAATAGGTGATGCCGACCCTCATTCCACCTTGAATGGATCCATTACAAACAAACTTACATTGATATCATATGCCTCCATTCATGTTAGTGCCAACAATCATGTTGCAACTTAGATGGTGGTGACACCAACTATTAACACCATGGCAATCTCATACATAACAATAAAGTTGTTTTATTTCTTTAAAAGCTATTACTTTTCACCAACCCTTATGACTTTCCCATTCGTCGAAAACACCTTTACCCATTTCTTTTCAGAGAAAATTACTTCCAACCCAATTTCTTTCCCTAAAATAATTTTTGTACCCATTAAATATTCATTAATTATTTAACAAAATCATAAGCTTTTCTAGCTTTTTAAATTCACAATAAATCATATATACTTAGAAAAATCACCAAAATTCATCAAAAATCCGAAATAAAATATTCTTTAACATATGAAAATTTCAGGGTCAAAATCATTATCTAATTATTTTTAATAATTAAAACCCAAAATAAATACCCTTTCTATCTTAGGAAAATCATATAATATTCTTATTAACTCGAAAAATTATGAAATTTAAAAAGCATCTCCAAAATTATGCTTTACACAACATATCCAGAAATCAAATCATTTGGAGGTTAAAATCTTAAGTTTAACCCTTAAAACCCATATAAAAAATTTCACAATCGTTATTTTATCCAAATAATGGTAAAATCAAATATGGCATATCATATCATCACAAACGAATCAAGCCAAAAAATATTCGAATAAAACATGCATAAAAATGAGATGTTATTATTATTCACCTTGATTTGATAATGAGAATTGAGATTTGAAGATTGACTTGGTTTCCTTGGTTTCACCTCTTGAATTCCTAAGCTTTTCTTCCACTTTTCTCTTGTTTAATGGCCAGCCTTAATTCTCCTTTTTCGTTGATTGTTTTGAAAGAATGTGAATAAGAAAATGAGGATGGAAGGGTTTGTGTTTAGAAAATGATAACCATTCCTATTCGCCCTTCATGTGATTTCCTCTTTCTAACATAAGTTATAAACATTCTTATTAGTTAATTAATTATGGCCTGACCTTGTTGATTGTCAAATCTCAATCCCCTTATCACATTACACACCACATTATTCTATTTAATTTATCTAACTAAATTTCCTAAATAATGTTAATCAAAATTAGGAGTGTTACATTAGATCGGTATCGATCCATAAGACTTCCATATGGATCATTTTGAATTATTTGTCTAGGCTTGAATCAGGGTTAGCTTCATGATTTCCATCTTATTTGCACTGTTATAAGCTTGTTTCTGAGTCCAAATGATGGATCAAGGGAGAAGTAGAGTTGCTGATTTCTAGTGCTTGAGATGGTTGATAGCAAATGATAGGCGATCAATCTATAGAGTTTGGAATAGGCTTATGGGATTAAGACTAAGTAGTATGAGGATAACAGAGTGATTCTAAGGAAGTTTCATAGAACGGTACCGATCCATGGGCATGGATTGGTACCGATCTATCACTTTGACGAATATGTGTTGTTGAATTTCAAAGTGGCCTTGCAATCGCCTCTATCTTTGTTAACGTGAACTAACTTGGAGTATGACCCAAGAAATTTATGTGTTTTCTTGGGGCTTGACCTGAAGATTTTCTAAGATTTTTGTGCTTGGAGTTTTTCTTCACTTACTTGGTGTTAGACCCGAGACTTATGTGTGTCTAACCCAAGTCTTTATGGATCGGTGCCGATCTATGACTTAGGGATCGGTACCGAACCATCTTTGGGTCGCGCTTGGTGTTTCTACATGTATTGCTTCAGGTCGTGCTTGGAGTTTTCCAAGGCTATTCTACTTTGAATCTGACCTGATGATTTTGTGGGTTTGCTCCGAGCCGGCTCTTCCAAAAACTTAAAACTTCCAAATTTTCATCTTTTTTGCTCATTTTTTTATATTTCTTTTTTCTTGTTGTTTTATGATATTTCCAATGTCCATGGGTCATTTATTCGCCGTTTGTTCATCCGATTGAATCATTTAAGTATGTTTGAAGGTTATGGAAAATTCAACCGTAACACTTTCCCCTCAAAGCATGCTTTATGGATGGAAAGTGTGCTCTTTTTAAGAACAAATGTCAAAGTCGACGGAACTTTAGTAGTTGAATTTTTTGGTTATTAGTCGATCGAGCTGTGGCTAATCATCATGTTCCTTTGGATTCACATATAAATCAAAGGTCGTTTCAGACCGTGATAGCTATGGATTCGAATCCTTGCTTAAGTGTCAACTATAGACAATGATTTTATGTTCTCCTAGAATCTATAAGCCATGGGCTATATCACGAATTAGGATCATCCCATGTTTATTCGAGGGCTAATAGTCACGCGTTGAAATCAATGGCTTGATTCAATAATCACTAGCGCACCACTTCAAGATCAAATGGCATTCAAAGGCAAAGCCTAAATATCAATTTCTTCGGGTCATGTATTCGATAATCTATTCAATTCATGATCGCTCTGGATCATTAGTCGAAGGCTTAATCTCTCTGTATTGTTAGTTGAAATCTTGATCTTTCCGGATAGTTAGCGAAATCTATGGCCATTCCAAGCTGATAGTTAAGTCCACGATCGTTTTGGATCATTAATCAAATCCATGGCCGTTTGGAGCTGATAATCCAATCCATGGTCTCTTTGGACTATTAATCGAATCCATGGTTGTTCAAGGCTGATAATTAAATCCATGGTCTCTCTGGTCCGTTAATCAAATCCATGGATGTTTAGGGCCGATTGTCAAATCCATGGTCTCTCCGGACAGTAAAACAAATCCAAGGCTGTTTGGGGCCGATAATCAAATCCATGGTCTCTTCAGACCCTTGCAGAGCCCAATCTGCTCGCTCTCCGGTGAAGGAACTCAACGACCAAGCAAACCTCTTTGCTCTAGCGATGTGTCTTATTTTTTATACCAGTTTAATCCACTTTGTCTTCGACAAGGGAACTTGCACCTTGCACTCTGGTCCCAATTCTCCGGTCGTGAGTTAACGCAATCAATATCGTACAAGTCCATTCACTTGCTCTTCGGCAAAGGAACTTACACCCTGCACTCTGGCCCCATCTCTTCGATCGGGATTTAATGTGATCAATATTGTATGGATACATCCACTTTCTCTCCTACTAGGGAACTTATACCTTGTGGTCATCGCCCAATCTCTTCGGTCGGGACTACCATGATTAATATTGTTCATCACATTCATGTGGATTTCAATAATCAGGGATCCATCTACTGGATTTGAATCCAAACATTAACAAACATCAAATCAAACATCATGATAACAGCCTCATAGGGCGTTATAGCCTAGAATCCAACTCAAAGCGTGCCTAGGATCGATCGAGATCCTATATACGAGTAAGTGGCCTGACTGTAATATTGCATCGTTTATGGAAATCAAAGAAAGAGTGAGAGAACCGAAGCTGATCCCTTGTAATCCCAATCAAGAGATGACTATCCTGCTCGATCCAAGGTTGTTTCCATTCGCTGCGGATGACGGTTGCTCTTGTTCACCATCGTAGTTCGGTTCTCACATACTGTTGTAATTGGTTATTCCTGACCAATCCTCGATTAGGTCACACAAGTGCTTATAATCATTCATTTTATGCCCATCCATCTCATGGAATGGGCAGTACTTTCCCAAATTTCCCTCGTAGCCAGTGGGGTCTCTCCTTGCTGTTTTTTGATAGGGGATTTTTCCCCTAGTGTCTAGGTAAATCCACTACGACGTCCCGTTCAAATTTGTATAAGAAGGGAACTTCGATTCCCTTCTTTTCTGCTTTGGTCCTCTAAAGCTATCATCTATTTTCCATTTTTCTTTATCCTTACCAAATCCTACTTCGGATGTTCCTCCGCCATCCACAGCATTGACTTCTTCCTGCTCAATTCGGCGTCCTCCTAATGTAAGTACCTTTCGGCCTCATGATACAACTCTACAAGATCCATCGGTGGATCATGTAACATCCCTCATTTTGAGGCGCAAAAATAAGTGCTACTGATGATGCATTATCAATAGTATTATTCTCCGATGAAAAAATGAGAATAGTTAATAGTATTGTCAACATTAGAAGCACATGTATATGAAAATTTTGAAAACACGGTTCACTAATAATTTCCATATTCATTACATAATCCCAAAATGTTGCTTAGGTTCAGAAAAAATATAATTATTACAGAATACTTCAAGAGTGACTATGAAGATGCCCCTTGGTTGATCAGAGTTTACTACTAGATAGATTCAACTTCTGTCATTGCATACATTCAAACAAAATGATACAACAAAGTGGACCTAAATAAACTCCTATATAACTAGCACTGCCCCCTGCATGTCTTCGAAAGCTTTATTCGTCAAACTAAAACCTAGAAACTTTACTCTTGAACTACTCGAATGAGTACCCGAGAGTTAAAGGGGAAAAACAAAAACTTTGGGTCAGACAAATAGTCTAGTGTGAATATCTAGTGAGACCACGCCACTGAGAGGAATAGATTTTCCCTTCGCTACTATCTTTTGAAAATATATCAATCACAATCATGCTCCTACATTCACAATGGTTAAATAATCATAAACGATCATACACATACATGCTACATGGGTAAACCTGACTAATCTATCTTAATTAATTGAGTATCTGTCTCTACTTCATAGTTTTCTCAGAATCACTACAAATCTATATAGCTGACTCAAGCCTACCAAATATACCAAAATTCTCCAACTTACCATTAGGAGGAAACTGGACTATCCATCCAAACACAATCATCTTAGTGTTAACCTGACTTTTTTTCAACCAATAATGTTTTTTCAGGCCTACTTTTTTTTGCAGGCCAATCAATAACCTATTTAAGTTATAGATTCCTTTCGGTGCATGAACCTACTTTTAATTTTACCCTTAACAAATCCCCATGCACTGGAATTATGGACTAATGTCAACTAGGGGCTAACAGTTAAAGTATAGGGGCGCTACCCTACACCAGTCCTATTATCCGGCTCTCTATTCTCTAATCTTTGAGTCAACCTATCATAATTTATCTAATGGTGATAAGAATAATAATTTCACTAATAAAATTATGGGCTAGTTACCCTCTTTATTTCCTTGAATGCATAATTCTTTATTAATGATTTAACCCCTGAAATCATACGTAAAACAAGGGCATTATAGCACTTTAGTTTATTTAAAATATTATGACAAGATATATGCTTTTGTAAAATAGCTTTCATTAGCTTTTAAATCAATTTGAGGTTGTCGCACCTCTAAAATCTTAGGCTATAAAGCCATACAGTAAAACCAGTTGTATTAATAAAGTGTGACACTAATATTCCATACATAGATTATCGCATCCCTTCTATATCGCTATTAATAAACAGTTCTGATTTAATGAAACACGAGGCCATAAAGCTAATATCATCTATGCCGCATAGTACATTATATAAGTTATAAGGTTTACATAGTATAAAGCTTTTAAACTTGGAAATATGGGAATGTCGACATTAATAACCTTAGGCATCGATATCATAAAGTCATTGCTATTATTTATATAAAACCATGGCTACGTACCACCACTATAAAGAATGTCAATATTGAAAACAGGCATCATCATTACCTTAATAGTTTTATCTCGAAGCTAGTATTAGTGGCATCGCTATTGCTGATATTAAAATATGCAGCATTATTGCCATAATACCTTTATCTCGAAAGCAATACTAGCAGCATTACTATAGCCGATATAAAAATATACGGCATTATTGTCATAATAACTTTATCTCGAAAGTAATACCAGCGACATTACTATAGCCGATATAAAAATATGCCACATCATTGCCATAATACCTTTATCTCGAATGCAATACTAGCGGCATTACTATAGCCAATATAAAAATATGTGGCATTTTTTCCATTACTTAAGGGTTGTAAGGAGTTGATATTGAAAACTAGTGGAATCATTAATGCCGACATAGATAGCTGCAGCATAAGTAAGCGGCATTGGTAGTTGCGACATGAATGGACTTCGACGTTGATTAATAACGACATTGCAATCTCATAATTAACATAAAAATTATTTTATTTCCTCAAAAAGCAATTTCTTTTCACCAACTCCAATCCTTTGTCAAATTATTATTGGATAATAAACTTCTTTATCTAATCCTTTCCAGAAAACGGCTATAGATCAGAACTATCATTCCCAAAATAATTTGCAAACCATTAAATTTATATTATTATTTCAATACAATTATTAAGCCTTTCTAGCCTAACAAATTCATAAACACTTGGGAAAAATAACTTAGGAAATTCATAAAATATTTATACTTGGTTGGATAATTCTGGAATTAAAAACCCACTTCTAAAATAATGTTATAAACATCATATCCAATTTTCAAGTCAATTGGATGTCATAAACTAGGTTTTCACTCTTAAAACCAACTAAATAAATCCAATAATTCATCATTTAAGCATATAATCAACCAATCAATCATAACATGGCATAATAATAACATATGATTCATTTTTAGGCATAAAACCGAAAAAAACAAGCAATAGTGAGATGGATAACTATTATTCACCTTGATTAGATAAAGAGATTGAGATTTATGTGTTGATTTGATCCCCCTAAGCTTTATCCTTTGATTTCCTAGCTTTTTCTCTTCTTAGATCTCTAGCAATGGACGGCCTCTCTTTTTTATTTCATTTGTATGTAATGTTATGAAATGAGGATAATGAGAGAATAAGGGTTTGTGTTAGAAAGTAAGTATCTATTCCCACTTTACTCTTCACATTATTCCTCTTTTCTTTCTATGGTGTAGTTAATCTTATTAACCAATTAATCAAGGCACGACCAATTTAATTATCAATCTCATTTTCCTTATGTTAATACATTATTTTATTTATCTAATTAAATATCTTAAATAATGTTAATCAAAATTAGGGGTGTTAAAGACTCCCCTCCTAAAATAATTTCATCCCTGAAATTACGATAAGGTACATAACAAACATATAACATGGACATAAAACATACCATCAAAACAAATCAAGATAAGTGTCTCTAATACTATCCTCTGTCTCCCAAATACAGTCTCTCTTATTGTCACTTCATTGGAGCTTCACTAGTCTGACTGCCTTGTTCCTTAACTTCTTATCATCCCTAGCCACAATACGAACATTTGCCAAACAATAGTCATGACCGGCTCCACTACTAAGTCTTCTAATACGGTCATAGTGATAGTAGCCTCTAGATCACGAACACACTCCCTAAGATAAGAAACATGAAAAACATTGTGGATTCCTGCCAAACCTCTTGGTAACTCTATCCTATAGGCGAGTTTCTCGATCGCCTCCATAATAGGAAATGGTCCAATAAACTGAGGTGCCAATTTTCATGGCTGTCCAAATCGGATTATGTTATCCACACAATTTCACAGGAGGATATGGTATTGGATTCAAGACTTTAAAGGGATGAGACTAAACCACATTGCAAGAAGAGGCTCTTCGACAAAGACCTATAGTGCTGAAGATATGAAGATCTCAATAGGATTACCATGCATCATTACTTCGTAAGTCATCAGTATCGCATCACTTCAACAAGGAAAAATGATGGTGTCGAATGTCGAGGAGACCTACAATAGGCACTTCGATGGTGTAACTCCTTCGTATCATTTACTAAGTAATGTTGTGTATCCTGCCCCACTTCACAAACGTTTCGAGACACTACATCACAATGACTCAAAACTTAATCAACATCGCAAGTGATCAATAACATGAGCCATCAATGGGTGTCGGATAGGCCCATAACGCATTCCATTGTTGCTAAGCTTTGTTAACACGGTTACCTATGGTTACCGCAATAAGCTCATCGACGATAACGAAGAGGACAAACATCACATTAAAAGCGGTAGTACACTTCACAGCTCTTCAAAATAATTGCGCTACGATGACGTCAGGGGTCATTGCCACATCCCAAATCACATATACCACATCTCTTCGACACTAAGAAGGATTCCACCTATTTGCAGATGCGGTGTTGATAACTAACGTTGTCGACATCCACGAAGTCCTTGGCATTGCCTCATGCTTATTTCAGCTTCATACTTGTGGTAACTCAAGTCAAGGTCATTATTTTCTCATAAAGGACGTCGATCACCATATTAGAAGCCACCGATACTATAGGCCACCATTTTCTCACATTTTCCCAAATGAATAAAGTGAAAGCCTAGCATGAACAACTTCGAAGTCACTTAAGACAACATCGACAATATCGCTAAGACTAGTGTTGAAGCTTAACAATATCTAAGTCGTTAAGATCTAAACCGACTCCATTGTCGAAGTCCACCTGCGTTGAAGACCCAGCCACTCCACCTTTATAAATATGACCCTAGATGTGATGTTTTGGGGCTGATTCCTTCCTCCTCATTTCTTACTTTTTAAACTTTGTAAACCCTAAATTGAATTGGGGATTTAGCCTATTGTAGCACTTGATCAATTGCACACACAATGATTTGGGAATTAAACAAGGACGTAGCCTTATCGACTTGATTTAAACTATGATTTGCATATTTTCTTGACTTTTCATGTTGACTTACTTAAACTTGCGACTTGCCTAATATATTTCACTTTGAACTAGAACTTGTATAGCATACCTAACCTCGAACATGACCTCTAATTACCTTTCTAACTTTGACTTTGGGCTATACAAGCTTACATGACTTCAACCCCGATGATTAAACAAAGAACTGCAATGAACATAGAATCATGCACGTCCCAACCCATGACTTCGACGGCTTCAAAGAACCTCATAGAGGCTTCTCATTGATCAACTTCTATTCGTACTAACTTTTGGGTGTTGATGAATTTATTCGTTAACGTTTTGCCACTAGAAGGAGGGCCCGAACCTCCGATTCCTTAGAAATTTCTCCACAGACTAATTTCATAAGGTTCTTTTGTTTTAGGAAGAAAATGGTGCGAGCCAGAAACAGTAATGATATCCCAAATGAAGAAGCTGCATCATAAAAAACTTTGGGAGATTATATCATCCCAAGCTTCAATTTAGATAATATGGAAGTTGGACAACCTTCAACTTTAACAAAACTTGCAAGTAATGAGGCCAAAGTTAAGGATTTAGTACAATAAGTGATGGTAATGTGATAGCTTATTGAAGGGGCCCATCTTAAGAATCTTCGAAGGTGATGAAGCTTATGGAAGGGGAAGACGAAGCACAATCCTTAAGTAAAATTCAAGATGAAAAACGAAATGAAAACTAAGAAAGTCAAGCTAAAAGGTCCCTTGAGTAATCGAATAGTTTGATCCAAGGAGATAATAGAAATTACTACGACGGTGAAACCAATCAAAAGGACATTCTCAACCAGATAACAGAGGATATGCTTAAAGAGGAAAGAATCCTTGATCTGGGGAAAAATAATAACCTTCGAAAGACTCCTTTTTTAGAAGAAATACTGGCTGTTAAAATTCCATCTCACGTCGAGATTCCTCCACTGAAGTATAATGGAACCAATAATCCAGATGATCACCTTGTAGCTTTCGAAAGCCGAATGGAATTATATAATGCTTTAGGGGCAATTCGTTACAAGCTCTTTCTGGTAACTTTGCATGAAGTGGCTTTCAAATGGTATAAGAATTACGAAGGAAAAACCATCTATTCCTGGAAACAATTTTCCTATGAATTTTTGGCACGGTTTTACATATAGAATGACCCAACCATGGATTCCAGCATGTTAGCAAATATTTAGCAAAGGCCAGGGGAATTTCTTGGCGGATACCTAAAGAGATTCAATACAAAAGCATTAAAAGCAGAAGGTGTAACTAACGGAGAAAAGCTCATGGCAGTTCATTCAAGATTAAATGAGCAAACTCCTTTTTGGTAAGAACTTTATATTCATGGATGTAAAGATCTACGACACTTCTATATCCAAGTCAAAAAATTTACTCAAATGGAAGAGATGCACCCTGCCACAAAGAAATCTCAACAGAACCCAGAAGAGGGAAGGTTTGACTCCGCACGTTCTATTAAGAGGTTAAAAGGGAATAAGAGTAGAAGAAAGAATTAGAGGGAGATTTCTGAATCCAACTGTGTGAATTTAAACAAACCCCTTCCCTACATTTTCACCGTAATAAAGGATGATGAGGATTTCTCTATTTTCTATAAAATATCGAGCCATCTTGAGCAAAATAGAGGAAAATCTTATTGCGATTATCATAAAGTAAACGGGCATAAAACTAACAAATGTCACACACTGGAAAGAATAATTCAGAATATGATCAAGTTAGGGTTTCTAAAAGAGTTCATCAGGGAAGTTTGAAAGATTTTCCACTTTGAAGAGGATAACTTAAACCTCTGAAAATTAAGTCTTTCTACAAGGAAAAAGCAGCTCTGCAACTTCGAATTCAGACTCTGATGAAACTATGAAGTCCTGTGGTAATTACTCATTGCAGATTATCTTTACTCATAAAAATTTCTAATTCGATTTGTACTTGAAACCAATCATGCATTAACATGAAATTTGAGTGTCTTTACAGGTTAAGACAAAACCAATCCACCTTATCCGAAAAGTTTGGAATTTTCCTATCAAAGCATAAAAAATTTCTAGCCATTTCTAAAGGAATATAGCTTAGATATCCAGTATAAAGTGGCTCTCCATCTAAAAAGCTTGGATCTATCAACCTTCCAACATAAGCCAGTTTCTAGGGAATGGTTAATATCTAAAATCTTCCTAAAAAGCAGGAATTCTTAGGAAAAGCATGCTCTTGTCCATAAAGGTCTATTAGTTCATAAGTTATAACTTTTCAGACTTACAAACAAGACATTCCTTTTTACTAAGCAAAACCTTAGAAGGCACAATTTTATATATATGTATGTATGTCTGTGTGTATGTATATATATGTATGCATATATATATGTATGTATGTATGTATATATATATATATATGTATGTATGTATGTATAAAGGTAGAAATAAATACACCGACCTTATTTTCAACAAGCCATTTTATTGCCAAAAAAAGGATTAATCAAACCCATTTCGAAGGAAATTATTTTTAGAAATCAAGAAAGATTAATTCTAGTTACCATATTGGTTGGGGGAGATAAATATGTATCTATTTCAAAAAAGGATTTATACAATCTTCTAAAAATAATATAGCATTAGTAAATGCACAAAATTGATTTTGGTAAAGTATGCCTAGACGAAAAGCATTTTCAAAGCTTTCTGAAATTAAGGACATGGAAAGACTTATACCCATTTCCCAAAGAACTTTTTTTAGAACCATCCAGATTTATCAACAATAACTCTAATTAGGAGAGCTTATTCTCGATTAAAAGACTATTGGTTCATGAATCATAACTAGTTAGTCTCTTATTTGAGATTCGTGTTTCTATTATGAGAATCATTTGAAAACCCATTATCAAATAGTTCAAGTATCCAAAATCGTTTTTGAAAAGTAATTCCTCGATTCATCAAAGAAATCCTTTTTTGGAAAATTCTTTCTTCCAAAAAGAAATTCATGACAAACAAAGCTAATATTTATTCAAAAGGGTTTTCACAAACATTGAACTGGCCAAAAGTTATATCAAAAATGAATTTTTCAAAAGAAAATTTCTTCAAGACTCCGATGTCAACTCCGGAGCACCAATGAGCCTCCGATGTCCACTTCGGAGCACCAATGAGCCTCCAATGTCCACTCCGAAGCACCAAAAAGCCTCCTCCGGGAGCACTTCCTAAGGGAGGAAGGAGGGTCCAGCGTTCGCCAAAGCCTTTGATAAATTCTCGGAGGGCTTTCCTACAGCCCAAATCAAAGGCAAAGCCCAAAAGGTGCAAAAAAGGAAAGGACAATGATGTCCAAGGCAAAAGTAAAAGCCCGAGAAGGGGCACAAATAAGTAAAATGACGAAGATGTTCACAACTCCAAGCAGAGGTAAAGCTTGAGATAGGGCACAAACAAATAGAAGGACTAGGATGTCCACCGCCCGAAAGAAAGGCAAGGCCCAAGAGGGGGCACAAGCAAACAAAAGGACGAAGATGTCCAAAGCAGAAAGTCAAAGCCTGAGAAGGGGCATAAACAAGTAGATGGACGAAGATGTCCATAGCCCAAGTAGGGCACAAACAAGTAGATGGAAGAAGATGTCCACAACCCAAGTAGGGGCACAAACATAGACAAAAATTCACACAGATCAAAGTGGAAGTAGATCCCAAGAAGGGCAAAAAGAAAAAGAAATTGATATGTCCAGAACCCGAGAGGAAACAAAGATAAAAGATACAAAGAAGTCGAAAACCAATGAATATATAAAGGGAATTAAGCAAAGAAACAAATCCTGACTAGAAGGGTAAGAATAGATTCATTCAAGGGATAGATCAAAATAGACTTATGCTAGATTTAGTTTAGACCTAGAAACAAGAAAACCTTCAAAGGAGTGTTTATATATATAATGACTATCAATGAACTAATTGGGCCTGCTGAACAACCAAACAGCCGAACGGAACTACCTGCTGAACGGCTAAACAATCGAGCGGAACCACCTGCTGAATGGCTGAATGGCTGAATGGTTGAATGGAAGTACTTGATGAACGATTGAATAACTGAATAGAACTATTTGCTGAATGGTCGAATAGTCGAACGGAACTACCTAGCAGCAATATAATAATAGTAATGACAATAATAAGTAACAAACACCTTAATAACCATATATCTATTAATAAGGAACATTTTTTTAGACAATGAGAATCTCTATCATTATTCGAAGTATTAGTCCATGGTAAAGCAACCGATATAGCATTTTAAGTAAGGCTACAGAGTTAGTGTCAGATGAAATTAAAAATCTTTTGCTATTGCTAGATGAATTTTTGCTTTCTTCTGAATGGATTTATGAGTTTCTTGTTATCAAATGAAATTCTGGCAAGTTTTTGATTGAGTTTATTTTGATTGAATTTCTGATTCCTTAACAATTGAATTCCTAGTTTTGTTGTTGGTTTCCTTGATGATTTTTGAATTTCCTATTTCTGATATTGTTGTGGAATTCAAATTTTCATATGATTATTGGATTAGATTTCCGGTCTTCTATTATTATTGCCAGATATGGATTTCTAGTTTTCTATTATTGTCGCCGGATATGGATTTTTGGTCTTCTTTCGTCACTTCTCGGATAGTTTTTTGGTCTTCTTATTATCAGATGGAGTTCTACAATTTTTACTGCTAAACATTTTTTGGCCTTCTTATTATCGGAGGATATTCTAGATTTCTTATTACCAGAAGATGGAACCTTAGATTTCTTATCATCATATGACATACTAAATTCCAAACCTCCTTATTATCAAATGGTTTCCTAACTTTTTTTCAGAATTAGTACCAGATATTTCCATTAATTCTTCGTTAAATGAATTATTAATATCTTAAATCACTAATCCATTATTAAAGTAAGTCTCAAGTCTTAAGATAAAAATTATAGTGAGAAGACAAGTGAACTATTTCATGACATCTTGCACCAAATCAATGCTTTGGAAAATAAACTATGTGATACGTTCAGAGCAACTTCATATTGAGAGTCAATCTTCGACAATCCAAGAAGAGTTAGCTCGAGAGGAAAACCTTTGAAACCTGTAATAGTCTTCTCAAGGAAAATCCTTACCTATCCCTCCATCTGCCTACCAAGTGATATTATTCCAAATTTGGATACTCATTCTTGAAACATATGGGAGATTTACTTAATATCTAAACAATAAAAAGTTTAAAATTTGGAAATAACCTTTACAGTAAGTCATTGACTGTTGAATAGTTAATATAAAATTCATAAGAAAACTTAAACTTTTGCATTGACTAGAAGAGTATAAATAAGTGCTAAATCTATGATAAGAAGATAGGTCCCTAAATATGAACCACAAACTTTAATAACAATTAACATAGGGCATCCAAAATGCTGCTAGTAAAACTATATCGAGTGAATATATTAATACTAAATGCTATATGAGTTATACTATAAAGAAAAAATATGTTAGTATTAAATTGTATATTAGTATTAACCCAACTGTATAAAATTTAAAGCTTTAAATAATTTTAATAATTCAAAAACTTCTTTTGTTTGAGTTTAAATCGCAGGAAAAGAAAGAACACCAATAGTTTTAATTGATTTCAAAGGCTAAGCAAAGCAAGAAAAATCCATGAATTTTACCCTAAAGAGTAAAAAGTTTCTTTTACATAAGGAGGGGGGCAAATGTTATCCACATAATTTCACAGAAGGATATGGTGTTGGATTCAAGGGTTTAAAGGTATGAGATTGAACCACATTGTTATCCCGTCTTTTGGCGAAACCATGATACCAAGGACTTGACTAGAGACTAAAGACGGTCTACTCCGGGAATTAGTTATCTGCAGATTCACGATGGATATAGGAAAACTTGCCCGAGTCTGGATTGAGCCACAATTAGCATGGTATGACAAGCAAAGCTATGAAAGACAACATTCCAAATTTCAGGTCAATCGGAGTTCGTATGCTCAAATTATGGAACGATCAAGATCCATGTGAAACATGCCCATTTCGTATCCATCCATCAGTATCCATCATTTCGTATCCATCAGCATCGATACGAAATGAACATAACTCCATCACTCGGCATCCATCATTCATACCCACAAGGTTAAACCCTATATCGATGGACTTCAGCAGTCCCCAGATCGATCGCATTACATTTGGTCAGCAGTTGAACATTTCGTATCGATCGACTACTTGATCGATACGAAGAGTAAAGCCGATGATCGATATGAAGACGGAGGCAAAGCATCGATACAGGAGGCAAAGCATCGGATGGATATGAAAGAAGCGGTCAAACCAAAGGAAACGGTCCCCCTGCCTAAAATGTTGATCTCCACAAAGCGCGCATGCCACGTCATTGACACGAAGGGATCGATTCGAAAGGTATCGATACGAAGGCCTTAGCCAATTCATATTTGCAAATTTGACCGATCAATAACTCCATAACCACAACTCCAAATGCAATGAGATTTTCACAGAAGGTTGCATATCATCTCAAGAACATCCATGATCGATCGCAGCCCAATTGGAGCCGTTTTCGATTGATACGAAGGCTATGTGGATCGACAAGGAATCGATCCCAAACGACTCCAGACCGACTGTGTGGGCCCACCTAGGCTTGAGAAAGGGTATTATGAGATTCAAGGCAGATATTTCCAGCTTCACACCTATAAATAGCACCCTCATTGCAACTAAAGAAGGACTTTTTTTACTGCTGCTTGAGTTGAACTCCATTGTAATTCAAGTGTTAGCTGTTGTACTATTGTAACTCAGTTCTAATCAGTAATAAACATCAAAACCTTCAAAATGGACGTAGGTCACAGCGCTGAACCACTATAAATTCTTGTTTTCTTTCTGTTATTGCTTATTTTCTTGGTGTAATTGTTAAATTAGCCTCATTTTTCATTTTACTTCTTCATTCTCATCACTTCAATTACATCCGACTAGTGTTATGCCCATTTTTGGTACAAACACTTTAGTGCTTTCACTGAGAAAACTCTGCTTTTTCTATGATTCTATGGATCCCCTACGTCGTTGGATTGCTAAAATCTAAGGAGGAGATCTAGATCCGCCTTCCAATGGTTCCTTCTATTCTATTCAGATCGTTCCAGATCTAAGAAGAACTACATTCAACATGGTGCGTACTACCAGAATCACTTCCAACGACGCTGATCCAGAAGGAAGGGATAGGCAAAATCCCACGCAGCTGACTACTACAGGCCAAACACCAGCTGGAGCTCCTGATATGCACGTAAATGTGCATATTTTTACCACCATATTTAATCCATTTTGTTAGCACCAAAATTGGTCACTAACCTCGTTGAGAAAGATTGTGTAGAGATGTAAGTGATGAAGTTAAATTAAACAAGGAAGAATATGCTAATTTAAATGCAGAAAGTAAGAACACCAAATTTATAGTGGTTCAGCGTAATTGCCTACGTCCACTTTGAGGTTAAACTTTATTGATCTTCTTAATAGTTGATTACAACTACAATTCGTGAATCAAATGCTTGAATGAAGTTGTTAAGTAGAGAAGATGAGTCTCAAAAATGGCAGAGTCTCCCCAGTGTTCTCCAAAAAAGGATCCATTTCATTGTGCCCCTGCCCTTCTATTTATAGAGGAAGATGGGTTGGACTTCCTTCATGGGCTTAGGAACAAGGTGCCTCTGCCCATAGTGGGTGAATCTGCGCACCAGGCCAGGCAGGCCGAATGCTCTTGCTTTATTGTGGGCCTGACAACTTGCTACCACCTCCAGTCTCTCCTTGATCAGAATCTTGTCTAGTGCTAATGATAATTTCTTCAACCGTCGTTTTGTAACCGGGCCAAGATGCCGGTTAACACTTGCCACTCAAAGTGTGTCGTGTGAAGCAACACAACACGCTTTGAATCAGCGAGTATTCCTTGTCTTCAGAAAGAAATCCACCATGTTTCTTGAATAGTAATTATCCTCCAATTTATCCTCCCAAGGTGTTGTATCCTTCTTTGGTCATCGTGATGCTCGGTCGATTCCCAATATTATAAATCCAGGGTTGTAGTTCATTAGTGGCCATCCGTGTCTGATTCTGCAGAGCTAATAAGCTTCGGCTATATGATCTAGTCTTCTCTTAATAACCCTTAGTGAGAATTCAATTTTTGTTGATTTCAAGAAGTTGAACTTTTTCGGATGTACACATGCACGTTCGGGTACATGTTCTTGCCATTGGCTCTCGGATGCGTTTTATATGCTCATAAGTCATCACCAACTCCGTCTAGTTTAATTGCAATTCAATCGCGATTCCTTGTTTGTATTTTCTATGAAATAAGGGTTGCAATCAGCCACTTGAAGAGTTTTCCAAACCTCTCTTCAGTACAGACTCTATGATTTTGTTCACAGCTTCAACCTGTCCATTTGCAGTTATAATGGATCATGGAAGGTCATAAGGACAGATGACGTTACGGATAAAGAAGTTGATTATTTTCTTCATCTTGGTCGTGGTTAAGAGTTCTTCATCTGCCCATTTGGTGACGTAATCAATTGCTATGATGGTGTATTTCGCACCACCTTTAGGATCGATAAGAAGATGATTTCAGTGCCCCCAAGTGCCAAACGGCTATGAACTAGCCATTTGACTAATTTCCATCGGCGGGGTTCCCAGATTATTTGCATACATCTTGCACTCGTCACATTGTCTAGCATGATCAACCGCATCTGGGTTGATAGTTGGCCAGTAATACCTATAACAGAGTGTCTTCTTTATCATGGTTTTCCCCCTGATGTTATTACCGCATTCTTCTTCATAGACTTTGCTCAAGATATCATCATGGGCGATATGCTGAAGCAAGGGGATGGATAAACTCCTTTTGACACACGACTTATTCTTAGATTATCTGGCGTGAAGCTTTGAGGAGGATGTGTCGTTTTCCATTCATCCGTTCAGTAAGAATTCCTCATTGTAGATAGTCTTTGATAGGAGTCGACCATGACACCTTTTCATTTTGTTCGCTGAGTACGTGTGTAATGATGTAATACGTGAAGTCGGTTAGTAGCTCTTGGACTTGGCCGAGATAAGGAGCAAGACAATGCCCCCTAGCAAGATCAACTTCCTTAAATTTGTATACTACCAATCAAGAATCACAAAAGATATGTAAAGTTTTCACTTCAAATCCTCTAGCAAGTTTGAGGCTGGCAGTCAAGGCTTCATACTAAGCATCGTTGTTTGTTACAAGTAAATCGAGTTTTAGGACATAGCAGATTGATCGTTCCTCAGGAGTCATTATCAAGCCATAACACTGATCATTGGATGCTCCATCTACGTACATTTTCCATCTTATGGTTGGTTCTCTGCTACTCTTCGAGTAGTCATCTAAGGTAGTGAATCTGGGTGTGAGGTCTGCTAATTTCCGTCCTTGGATAGCCCTTCGTGGGAAATAAGTGATATTGAATTAGCTTAGTTCGATATTCTATTTAAGTAGTCTTTCAGACGTCTTAGGTCATTGTGTGCCCTGTCGCAACGGCTGGTAGGCATAGACGTTGATGGAGTGAGCCTAAAAGTAAGAGTGGATCTTTCATGATGAAATCAATAGAGATTGTGCTAGCTTTTGTAGCTTCGGGTTGATATCCAATGCATGGCTTGCGATAGTTAATGAAATCACATATGCATGTCAGAATGGGTCCAAGGGAACATATCATCATTTATTCAGAAAAATCCAACTAATTCTTTTATCATCACTGCACTGAGTTGTGATCCGATATTCAGCACCCGGAAAAGGTCGCCATGGCTGGCTGCTATGTTGACCGTCAGCTTAGCAGGTGCCATCCCAGATTCTTTGAGTAAAGATGTAACTATTTTGCATAACATTCAATGTGAAATATGGTTGGGACGGTCAATGTTGATGGTTACTCTGGTCGAATCCTAGAGTCTTGCCATGAGTTGTTAAGTCAAATAATGAAGGGCTCTGAATGCTCTAATTGATTATCTGCAAATGGCCAAAGATCAGGCTTAAAAGCACGTTGAAGGAAATGTCGAGTAGGGGCCAGCCTCGAGTTGCGTGCAACTGCATAGATGGATCTTGCTATGAGTTTGAATTTGCTTGTATATTCGAGTAACGCATTTTCTATTCAATGCATTCATGATCCTTCACTCGCCCTCCGGGTTGGAGTGACAGTCAGTTGCCCCCAAGCTTTGGCATCGATTTAACGATTCTATCTCTAGGCATCCTTTCGGTCGTTGCCTTGAGTAGCTGTAAGCACTATATATAAGTTTTAATACTAAGCTATCGTGGCCAGTTTTTGGATGACCATGCGTCTTCTCCCAGTCTCGGGTTGATAAATGTACTGCATGGACGGTTGAGTCTCGTCCTAGCTATGTTTATGTTTTCACCTAAACTCCAAAGACATAGAGGTGATTGGTGAATAGTCGGTTCACATTCATCTTGCTTCTCGCTCGTGCCCCCAGGTCTAGGGCATATACCGATAAGTAGGAAGGCCAGCCATGCCCACTTTAGCTTTACTCTCTTTCCCGTTGAATCGTGGGATCATGTAAGTCGATATGAGACTAGGTCTCGCCTATCTTGGATTTTATCGTGGTTTTTCATTCCAAGAGGAATACTTCGATGCCACGTAAGTTTCAGGGCGTAATTTGGACAGTGGATGGTCATCCACGTCCACTTTGGTTCATGCTCTGTAATTAGATCTCGGGGTAAAGTTGGCTACAAATGCAGTCGGGTTATGCTCATCCAGTTTCATACTCCTCCTGACGAATCGAACGAGGGTGCTGGAGAATTTTTGACCAAGTATTCATGGTTTACCCTCCTTTCCATACTCTGGGGGTCATAGTTTTTCAAAAAACAAACATCCGAGTGACATTCGTATGTGCTTGGTGCGGATCGGCATTGACCCTTGGTCTGAGGTATGATATAGTAGGTTGCTCGTAGCTTTGGATGTCGTTTCGATTGGTTCTGTATTGAGGCCTCCATGTAGTCGCTGCCTCAAGTTATAAAGAACGCCATGCTAGAGCTATAGTAAGCTGTCGTATTCGGCTTTTTAGTGTTTTGTACCCCTGCCCCCAGCATTGATTTGGCCAGGTCACTAGTTGGATGGTCAAACTCCATCCTCAGCGGGTTAATAATCCTCCTGTCGATTCCAGGCCGAAGTTTGCGGAATAGAAAATGGTCGGAATCCACTCGTCTATTTATCGATGTTTATACACCACTCTACATTCTGGTGACTTAGTGTTATTCTCCCTCCGGTTTACTCATGCCCAATTTGTGTTCATGCTTCGGTCCACGCTCCGGGGACTTAGAGATTTGTCAAACGGTTTACGCTTTAGTCCACAGTTCGAGACGCAGAGATTTTCGTCAACTCGTTTATACTCTAGTTCGCACTCTAGGAACTTAGAGTAATCTGGTCCGCTTCTGGGATTTAGGGATTTTTCTGAAGTCGTCTATAATCTAGTCCATGCTCTGGAGACTGAGAGTACTGTAGTCCGCACTCTGGGGACGTAGAGGTTTTTGAGTCATTTATACTCTAGTCCGCACTTAGGGACTTAGAGTACTTTAGTCCGCATTATGTCTCCCATTCCAGAGGGTGAGACCTCTTGGATGGCTGAGAGTTTGCCCGAACCTGGTAGATAATCCTTCTCTTTAAGGTTCTCTTTAAGATTTCGAAAGTCGTTATTCTTTATGCAGGACTATTGCATTCTTGTTTTCCACGATTTTGTGCAGGCCGTTCTGACCCCGAGCCCACTCCGAGGAGCGATGTCGCCAAGGAAGTGGGGGAGAAAACAAGTGAAGCCACTCACGCAGGGGAGGCTTCTGGTCCAGACGCTCAGGTGATCGGAGCGCTTGACGGAGACAAGTCTAAAACCTCCTCTCATACCGACGGGGGTTATGAAGTAGAAATTACAGGCGCCTCTGAGCATACATCCGAATTGAGCATGGAGGAGTGGCTCGAGAAAGAGAGGGAGGAGACGGTCAAGGTCATAGTAGATCCCCGAGTTATGGACTTGGACGATCCTTTGAACAAGCCGTTGAAGGTCATCCTTCCTGGTGGGTCCAAGCCCATGGAAGTCCCCCGTACTCCTTCAGTTGCTACCCCTCTATCAAAGAAGAGTACCAAGGGTAAATGCTCTGGAGAGGAGCCATCTGGAAAGAAGTTGAAGAAGCACAAGAAGTGATTACTATCCTCGTTCAACGAGGGTTAGTTTAAGTCATGTAATTATTTTCATCTATTTCCTTAGTCCTTGTAGATAGAATGTCGACTCTGAACTTTGGAGGGGTTGTAATAGAAACTCATTTCTGAATAAGGTTTAGTTCCTTTTTCTGTCTTACAAAAGACTCTTATTGTTCAGTTTCCTTTGTGATTGTGATTTTAATCCAAGCAGTTGTGAGTAACATAGACTTCTCAGTCCATCTTCATATAACTCGGAAACTCTTCGGGAGTTGTTGAACTTCCATTCTGTGCTACGAGCACTTAGAATACTTTCTAGCCCGTATGTCAGGGATTTGACAAAATCAAGTCATTTGTGTCATAGTTCATATTCAGGGAACTTGGAGATCTGATTCGCTTATATTCGAGTCTGCACTCTGGGGAGTTAGAGTACTCTAGTCCGCACTCTGGGGACTTGGAGGTTTAAGTCATTTATACTCTAGTCCGTGCTCTGGGGACTTAGAGTACTTCAGTCCGCAATCTGTTTAAGTCGTTTATACTCTAGTCCGCGCTCTGGGGACTTAGAGTACTCCAGTCCGCACTCTGGGGACTTGGAGTTTTTAGTCATTTATACTCTAGTTCGCATTCTAGGGACTTAGAGTACTCCAGTCCGCACTCTGGGGACTTGGAGGTTTAAGTCGTTTATACTCTAGTCCGCACTCTGGGGACTTAGAGTACTCCAGTCCGCACTCTGGGGACTTGGAGGTTTTAGTCATTTATACTCTAGTCCGCGCTCTGGGGACTTAGAGTACTCCAGTCCGCACTCTGGGGACTTGGAGATTTAAGTTGTTTATACTCTAGTCCGCACTCTGGGGACTTAGAGTACTCCAGTCCGCACTCTGGGGACTTGGAGGTTTTAGTCATTTATACTCTAGTCCACGCTCTGGGAACTTAGAGTACTCCAGTCCGCACTCTGGGGACTTGGAGGTTTAAGTCGTTTATACTCTAGTCCGCGCTCTGGGGACTTAGAGTACTCCAGTCCGCACTCTAGGGACTTGGAGGTTTAAGTCGTTTATACTGTAGTCCGCACTCTAGGGACTTAGAGTACTCCAGTCCGCACTTTGGGGACTTGGAGGTTTAAGTCGTTTATACTCTAGTCCGCGCTCTGGGGACTTAGAGTACTCCAGTCCCAGTCCGCACTCTAGGGACTTGGAGGTTTAAGTCCTTTATACTCTAGTCCGCGCTCCGGGGACTTAGAGTACTCCAGTCCGCACTCTGGGGACTTGGAGGTTTTAGTCATTTATACTCTAGTCCGCGCTCTGGGGACTTAGAGTACTCCAGTCCGCACTTTGGGGACTTGGAGGATTTAGTCATTTATACTCTAGTCCGCGCTTTGGGGACTTAGAGTACTCCAGTCCGCACTCTGGGGACTTGGAGGTTTAAGTCATTTATACTCTAGTCCGCGCTCTGGGGACTTAGAGTACTCCAGTCCGCACTCTGGGGACTTGGAGGTTTTAGTCGTTTATACTCTAGTCCGCGCTCTGGGGACTTAGAGTACTCCAGTCCGCACTCTGGGGACTTGGAGGTTTAAGTCGTTTATACTCTAGTCCGCGCTCTGGGGACTTAGAGTACTCCAGTCCACACTCTGGGGACTTGGAGGTTTAAGTTGAGAGTAGTCGTATTTCCACTCTTTAATTTGTATTCATCTACTATATCGAGGCTAATGTCGTCGAATGAACAATCGAACCACGTTTGCTCCCGGAATGAGATTCTGCCCCCCAGGATGAGGGACGAAATTTGAAAAATGGACGATCGATTCTCGTCCGCTTGGTGATTATAGCTCTTCCAATCAAGTCAAGGAAGGAGGTATATGACAGATGGTTGAATCACATCCATGTTGGGTTAGATAGCCAAATCTCTTACAATTTGCTCCGTATCTCCTTCTAGAAAATAAGGATAATAGATTGTTGAGTAGACAAAGTAAGTTGCATATGTTCCAAGGTGTAGTCGTGTCCATATATTGACAGTGATGGTTAGCGAGTACGCAGTCTACCATAGCTACTTCAAGTTGGGCTTTCGAACAACCTTTCGTGTTCAGGGTAGGATTTGATGTGTAGATGATCAAATCACGTCCACTTTTGACGGATCCCGGCGTCACTGAGCTTCATGAGGGGTATCTGTATTTTGTCGATTCTATGACTCGATTGGAGTGGATGATCGGGCCATATTCATTCCAAGCAGTTTAGGTCTCCAAGTCAAATGTGGAGGTTGATGGATGGATGGTCGGTTGTTCGAATCGATCATAAGTTGAGCATACGAACTCGGATCGTCTTGAAACTTGGAACATTGGCTTCCCTGGCTTTGATTGTTATGTCTTGTTAATCGTGGCTCGATCCAGACTCGGACAAAATCCATCGATATCCATAGTGAGCCTTTGTGTAACCGATCTCCAAGACGAACTGTCACTGGTTTCTAATCAAGTTCTTGGTGTCACGGCCTTGCCAAAAGGCGGGATAACATTTGCCCCCCAAAGGACGTTTTGTGTAAACATGACGTGCTTTGAAAAACCACAGTCTTTCATGCCGAATATTTCCGTTCAGTTGATTGCTTGACAGTCGTCTCTTAATCGTTTCGTTGCAATCTTCTTTTGGACAATGTTCAACTAGCATGCTTTGCTTTGGTTCTGCCCCCAGTTTTGGGGATGAGTATGGAGTTGATGTATGTTTATACTCCGTCTCGCACTCTGGGAGTACGGAGTTGAGTAGATGTTTATACTCCGTCTCGCACTCTGGAAATACGGAGTTGATTAATGTTTATACTCCGTCTCGCACTCTGGGAGTACGGAGTTAAGCGAATGTTTATACTCCGTCTCACACTCTGGGAGTACGGAGTTGATTAATGTTTATACTCCATCTCGCACTCTGGGAGTACGGAGTTGATTAATGTTTATACTCCATCTCACACTCTGGGAGTACGGAGTTAAGTAGATGTTTATACTCCGTCTCGCACTCTGGGAGTACGGAGTTGATTAATGTTTATACTCCGTCTCGCACTCTGGGAGTACGGAGTTAAGTAGATGTTTATACTCCGTCTCGCACTCTGGGAGTACGGAGTTAAGTAGATGTTTATACTCCGTCTCGCACTCTGGGAGTATGGAGTTGTGCGAAGGATCGTCGTGTATCAACCCATTTTTAGCCTTGATGTGATGGCTTGCCCCCGAGCTCGAGTTTCACTTAGCGAGTGGCTGGTCATATCGCGGCCGCTCTCTACTTGAATAAATTCCACTTGCAGGATGGAATTCAGCTCTCCGTGCATCGTGATGTTGTACATTGTATTTAATCCATAGCCCCAAATCAAAGGCATATGGTTGATGATGAGCAATAGAATTATTCTCGTCCAGATGTAACTCCACACGTCCGATCATGGTCTGCGTAGATTGGTTGGCAACCAAATCTGAGTACCTGGACACCTGCATCGTTTTGAAAGTAGTTTAGTTCAAGCTAGTCGTAGTTCATAGAACAATTGAAATAGAGATGGAAATGGAAATAATTCAAAGAAGATTATGGTAAATCTCATTGATATGTGAAGCAGCATCGTGTGCTCGCTATTCGACTCCGCCCCTGGCTCCTTTCAAAGGGATGTTGGCCGTCAACCGTCCAATTGATAATCATAGCCCTTTATTAATAGGCATCAGATATTCGCTGCCCGCCGTTCTATAGGACTTGTACATACTATTGAAGCTTTCCTTTCCAGGTCATCTTTTCGATCACGCCTCGGAGGTGTTTGTAATCGCTCGTGTTAGGATCAGTGAGCATCTGGGAATATACAACATTCCCCTGATTTTCTTTAGACTTTGGTGTACTCTCTCGAGGTTGGTTTCCAGTACCACTCCGAGTTGTGAGTCTTCAAGTAGAGGTTGTCAATTGAATCTTTCAAAGAGCATATGAGCTGAATTCTGAAGTCTTGTTTCGGCTACTGGGATCTACATCCTTAGCCAACGGGCCTTCATTGTTATTTTTCTTAGTCTGCTCCACTCCTCCTCACTTTAGTTCTGATTCATTTTGTAGAAATAAAGGAATGCTGAAACTATAGTATAGAGGCATCATTGCCATAAAACAATTGATGTCGAAATTAAGGTCGGTGGCATCACCACCTTAAAACTATAGTTTTTAAAATAGGCGATAGGCGGCATCATAGTGATATACTCAAAACAGGTGGCATTGTTATCATCGATATCAAGTTAGGCGGAATCGATATATGCGGAGTAGAATAATTTAGTATCGAAAAGGATTGTTGGCGGTATCATTAAAAACCTTTGGTAAAAATATGCAGTATCAATACTGCATGGTTTCAATATTTAAAAACAATGACGAGATTGATAAAGGTCGACGTTGAATAGGTGATGCCGACCCTCATTCCACCTTGAATGGATCCATTACAAACAAACTTACATTGATATCATATGCCTCCATTCATGTTAGTGCCAACAATCATGTTGCAACTTAGATGGTGGTGACACCAACTATTAACACCATGGCAATCTCATACATAACAATAAAGTTGTTTTATTTCTTTAAAAGCTATTACTTTTCACCAACCCTTATGACTTTCCCATTCGTCGAAAACACCTTTACCCATTTCTTTTCAGAGAAAATTACTTCCAACCCAATTTCTTTCCCTAAAATAATTTTTGTACCCATTAAATATTCATTAATTATTTAACAAAATCATAAGCTTTTCTAGCTTTTTAAATTCACAATAAATCATATATACTTAGAAAAATCACCAAAATTCATCAAAAATCCGAAATAAAATATTCTTTAACATATGAAAATTTCAGGGTCAAAATCATTATCTAATTATTTTTAATAATTAAAACCCAAAATAAATACCCTTTCTATCTTAGGAAAATCATATAATATTCTTATTAACTCGAAAAATTATGAAATTTAAAAAGCATCTCCAAAATTATGCTTTACACAACATATCCAGAAATCAAATCATTTGGAGGTTAAAATCTTAAGTTTAACCCTTAAAACCCATATAAAAAATTTCACAATCGTTATTTTATCCAAATAATGGTAAAATCAAATATGGCATATCATATCATCACAAACGAATCAAGCCAAAAAATATTCGAATAAAACATGCATAAAAATGAGATGTTATTATTATTCACCTTGATTTGATAATGAGAATTGAGATTTGAAGATTGACTTGGTTTCCTTGGTTTCACCTCTTGAATTCCTAAGCTTTTCTTCCACTTTTCTCTTGTTTAATGGCCAGCCTTAATTCTCCTTTTTCGTTGATTGTTTTGAAAGAATGTGAATAAGAAAATGAGGATGGAAGGGTTTGTGTTTAGAAAATGATAACCATTCCTATTCGCCCTTCATGTGATTTCCTCTTTCTAACATAAGTTATAAACATTCTTATTAGTTAATTAATTATGGCCTGACCTTGTTGATTGTCAAATCTCAATCCCCTTATCACATTACACACCACATTATTCTATTTAATTTATCTAACTAAATTTCCTAAATAATGTTAATCAAAATTAGGAGTGTTACATTAGATCGGTATCGATCCATAAGACTTCCATATGGATCATTTTGAATTATTTGTCTAGGCTTGAATCAGGGTTAGCTTCATGATTTCCATCTTATTTGCACTGTTATAAGCTTGTTTCTGAGTCCAAATGATGGATCGAGGGAGAAGTAGAGTTGCTGATTTCTAGTGCTTGAGATGGTTGATAGCAAATGATAGGCGATCAATCTATAGAGTTTGGAATAGGCTTATGGGATTAAGACTAAGTAGTATGAGGATAACAGAGTGATTCTAAGGAAGTTTCATAGAACGGTACCGATCCATGGGCATGGATTGGTACCGATCTATCACTTTGACGGATATGTGTTGTTGAATTTCAAAGTGGCCTTGCAATCGCCTCTATCTTTGTTAACGTGAACTGACTTGGAGTATGACCCAAGAAATTTATGTGTTTTCTTGGGGCTTGACCTGAAGATTTTCTAAGATTTTTGTGCTTGGAGTTTTTCTTCACTTACTTGGTGTTAGACCCGAGACTTATGTGTGTCTAACCCAAGTCTTTATGGATCGGTGCCGATCTATGACTTAGGGATCGGTACCGAACCATCTTTGGGTCGCGCTTGGTGTTTCTACATGTATTGCTTCAGGTCGTGCTTGGAGTTTTCCAAGGCTATTCTACTTTGAATCTGACCTGATGATTTTGTGGGTTTGCTCCGAGTCGGCTCTTCCAAAAACTTAAAACTTCCAAATTTTCATCTTTTTTGCTCATTTTTTTATATTTCTTTTTTCTTGTTGTTTTATGATATTTCCAATGTCCATGGGTCATTTATTCGCCGTTTGTTCATCCGATTGAATCATTTAAGTATGTTTGAAGGTTATGGAAAATTCAACCGTAACACTTTCCCCTCAAAGCATGCTTTATGGATGGAAAGTGTGCTCTTTTTAAGAACAAATGTCAAAGTCGACGGAACTTTAGTAGTTGAATTTTTTGGTTATTAGTCGATCGAGCTGTGGCTAATCATCATGTTCCTTTGGATTCACATATAAATCAAAGGTCGTTTCAGACCGTGATAGCTATGGATTCGAATCCTTGCTTAAGTGTCAACTATAGACAATGATTTTATGTTCTCCTAGAATCTATAAGCCATGGGCTATATCACGAATTAGGATCATCCCATGTTTATTCGAGGGCTAATAGTCACGCGTTGAAATCAATGGCTTGATTCAATAATCACTAGCGCACCACTTCAAGATCAAATGGCATTCAAAGGCAAAGCCTAAATATCAATTTCTTCGGGTCATGTATTCGATAATCTATTCAATTCATGATCGCTCTGGATCATTAGTCGAAGGCTTAATCTCTCTGTATTGTTAGTTGAAATCTTGATCTTTCCGGATAGTTAGCGAAATCTATGGCCATTCCAAGCTGATAGTTAAGTCCACGATCGTTTTGGATCATTAATCAAATCCATGGCCGTTTGGAGCTGATAATCCAATCCATGGTCTCTTTGGACTATTAATCGAATCCATGGTTGTTCAAGGCTGATAATTAAATCCATGGTCTCTCTGGTCCGTTAATCAAATCCATGGATGTTTAGGGCCGATTGTCAAATCCATGGTCTCTCCGGACAGTAAAACAAATCCAAGGCTGTTTGGGTCCGATAATCAAATCCATGGTCTCTTCAGACCCTTGCAGAGCCCAATCTGCTCGCTCTCCGGTGAAGGAACTCAACGACCAAGCAAACCTCTTTGCTCTAGCGATGTGTCTTATTTTTTATACCAGTTTAATCCACTTTGTCTTCGACAAGGGAACTTGCACCTTGCACTCTGGTCCCAATTCTCCGGTCGTGAGTTAACGCAATCAATATCGTACAAGTCCATTCACTTGCTCTTCGGCAAAGGAACTTACACCCTGCACTCTGGCCCCATCTCTTCGATCGGGATTTAATGTGATCAATATTGTATGGATACATCCACTTTCTCTCCTACTAGGGAACTTATACCTTGTGGTCATCGCCCAATCTCTTCGGTCGGGACTACCATGATTAATATTGTTCATCACATTCATGTGGATTTCAATAATCAGGGATCCATCTACTGGATTTGAATCCAAACATTAACAAACATCAAATCAAACATCATGATAACAGCCTCATAGGGCGTTATAGCCTAGAATCCAACTCAAAGCGTGCCTAGGATCGATCGAGATCCTATATACGAGTAAGTGGCCTGACTGTAATATTGCATCGTTTATGGAAATCAAAGAAAGAGTGAGAGAACCGAAGCTGATCCCTTGTAATCCCAATCAAGAGATGACTATCCTGCTCGATCCAAGGTTGTTTCCATTCGCTGCGGATGACGGTTGCTCTTGTTCACCATCGTAGTTCGGTTCTCACATACTGTTGTAATTGGTTATTCCTGACCAATCCTCGATTAGGTCACACAAGTGCTTATAATCATTCATTTTATGCCCATCCATCTCATGGAATGGGCAGTACTTTCCCAAATTTCCCTCGTAGCCAGTGGGGTCTCTCCTTGCTGTTTTTTGATAGGGGATTTTTCCCCTAGTGTCTAGGTAAATCCACTACGACGTCCCGTTCAAATTTGTATAAGAAGGGAACTTCGATTCCCTTCTTTTCTGCTTTGGTCCTCTAAAGCTATCATCTATTTTCCATTTTTCTTTATCCTTACCAAATCCTACTTCGGATGTTCCTCCGCCATCCACAGCATTGACTTCTTCCTGCTCAATTCGGCGTCCTCCTAATGTAAGTACCTTTCGGCCTCATGATACAACTCTACAAGATCCATCGGTGGATCATGTAACATCCCTCATTTTGAGGCGCAAAAATAAGTGCTACTGATGATGCATTATCAATAGTATTATTCTCCGATGAAAAAATGAGAATAGTTAATAGTATTGTCAACATTAGAAGCACATGTATATGAAAATTTTGAAAACACGGTTCACTAATAATTTCCATATTCATTACATAATCCCAAAATGTTGCTTAGGTTCAGAAAAAATATAATTATTACAGAATACTTCAAGAGTGACTATGAAGATGCCCCTTGGTTGATCAGAGTTTACTACTAGATAGATTCAACTTCTGTCATTGCATACATTCAAACAAAATGATACAACAAAGTGGACCTAAATAAACTCCTATATAACTAGCACTGCCCCCTGCATGTCTTCGAAAGCTTTATTCGTCAAACTAAAACCTAGAAACTTTACTCTTGAACTACTCGAATGAGTACCCGAGAGTTAAAGGGGAAAAACAAAAACTTTGGGTCAGACAAATAGTCTAGTGTGAATATCTAGTGAGACCACGCCACTGAGAGGAATAGATTTTCCCTTCGCTACTATCTTTTGAAAATATATCAATCACAATCATGCTCCTACATTCACAATGGTTAAATAATCATAAACGATCATACACATACATGCTACATGGGTAAACCTGACTAATCTATCTTAATTAATTGAGTATCTGTCTCTACTTCATAGTTTTCTCAGAATCACTACAAATCTATATAGCTGACTCAAGCCTACCAAATATACCAAAATTCTCCAACTTACCATTAGGAGGAAACTGGACTATCCATCCAAACACAATCATCTTAGTGTTAACCTGACTTTTTTTCAACCAATAATGTTTTTTCAGGCCTACTTTTTTTTGCAGGCCAATCAATAACCTATTTAAGTTATAGATTCCTTTCGGTGCATGAACCTACTTTTAATTTTACCCTTAACAAATCCCCATGCACTGGAATTATGGACTAATGTCAACTAGGGGCTAACAGTTAAAGTATAGGGGCGCTACCCTACACCAGTCCTATTATCCGGCTCTCTATTCTCTAATCTTTGAGTCAACCTATCATAATTTATCTAATGGTGATAAGAATAATAATTTCACTAATAAAATTATGGGCTAGTTACCCTCTTTATTTCCTTGAATGCATAATTCTTTATTAATGATTTAACCCCTGAAATCATACGTAAAACAAGGGCATTATAGCACTTTAGTTTATTTAAAATATTATGACAAGATATATGCTTTTGTAAAATAGCTTTCATTAGCTTTTAAATCAATTTGAGGTTGTCGCACCTCTAAAATCTTAGGCTATAAAGCCATACAGTAAAACCAGTTGTATTAATAAAGTGTGACACTAATATTCCATACATAGATTATCGCATCCCTTCTATATCGCTATTAATAAACAGTTCTGATTTAATGAAACACGAGGCCATAAAGCTAATATCATCTATGCCGCATAGTACATTATATAAGTTATAAGGTTTACATAGTATAAAGCTTTTAAACTTGGAAATATGGGAATGTCGACATTAATAACCTTAGGCATCGATATCATAAAGTCATTGCTATTATTTATATAAAACCATGGCTACGTACCACCACTATAAAGAATGTCAATATTGAAAACAGGCATCATCATTACCTTAATAGTTTTATCTCGAAGCTAGTATTAGTGGCATCGCTATTGCTGATATTAAAATATGCAGCATTATTGCCATAATACCTTTATCTCGAAAGCAATACTAGCAGCATTACTATAGCCGATATAAAAATATACGGCATTATTGTCATAATAACTTTATCTCGAAAGTAATACCAGCGACATTACTATAGCCGATATAAAAATATGCCACATCATTGCCATAATACCTTTATCTCGAATGCAATACTAGCGGCATTACTATAGCCAATATAAAAATATGTGGCATTGTTTCCATTACTTAAGGGTTGTAAGGAGTTGATATTGAAAACTAGTGGAATCATTAATGCCGACATAGATAGCTGCAGCATAAGTAAGCGGCATTGGTAGTTGCGACATGAATGGACTTCGACGTTGATTAATAACGACATTGCAATCTCATAATTAACATAAAAATTATTTTATTTCCTCAAAAAGCAATTTCTTTTCACCAACTCCAATCCTTTGTCAAATTATTATTGGATAATAAACTTCTTTATCTAATCCTTTCCAGAAAACGGCTATAGATCAGAACTATCATTCCCAAAATAATTTGCAAACCATTAAATTTATATTATTATTTCAATACAATTATTAAGCCTTTCTAGCCTAACAAATTCATAAACACTTGGGAAAAATAACTTAGGAAATTCATAAAATATTTATACTTGGTTGGATAATTCTGGAATTAAAAACCCACTTCTAAAATAATGTTATAAACATCATATCCAATTTTCAAGTCAATTGGATGTCATAAACTAGGTTTTCACTCTTAAAACCAACTAAATAAATCCAATAATTCATCATTTAAGCATATAATCAACCAATCAATCATAACATGGCATAATAATAACATATGATTCATTTTTAGGCATAAAACCGAAAAAAACAAGCAATAGTGAGATGGATAACTATTATTCACCTTGATTAGATAAAGAGATTGAGATTTATGTGTTGATTTGATCCCCCTAAGCTTTATCCTTTGATTTCCTAGCTTTTTCTCTTCTTAGATCTCTAGCAATGGACGGCCTCTCTTTTTTATTTCATTTGTATGTAATGTTATGAAATGAGGATAATGAGAGAATAAGGGTTTGTGTTAGAAAGTAAGTATCTATTCCCACTTTACTCTTCACATTATTCCTCTTTTCTTTCTATGGTGTAGTTAATCTTATTAACCAATTAATCAAGGCACGACCAATTTAATTATCAATCTCATTTTCCTTATGTTAATACATTATTTTATTTATCTAATTAAATATCTTAAATAATGTTAATCAAAATTAGGGGTGTTAAAGACTCCCCTCCTAAAATAATTTCATCCCTGAAATTACGATAAGGTACATAACAAACATATAACATGGACATAAAACATACCATCAAAACAAATCAAGATAAGTGTCTCTAATACTATCCTCTGTCTCCCAAATACAGTCTCTCTTATTGTCACTTCATTGGAGCTTCACTAGTCTGACTACCTTGTTCCTTAACTTCTTATCATCCCTAGCCACAATACGAACATTTGCCAAACAATAGTCATGACCGGCTCCACTACTAAGTCTTCTAATACGGTCATAGTGATAGTAGCCTCTAGATCACGAACACACTCCCTAAGATAAGAAACATGAAAAACATTGTGGATTCCTGCCAAACCTCTTGGTAACTCTATCCTATAGGCGAGTTTCTCGATCGCCTCCATAATAGGAAATGGTCCAATAAACTGAGGTGCCAATTTTCATGGCTGTCCAAATCGGATTATGTTATCCACACAATTTCACAGGAGGATATGGTATTGGATTCAAGACTTTAAAGGGATGAGACTAAACCACATTGCAAGAAGAGGCTCTTCGACAAAGACCTATAGTGCTGAAGATATGAAGATCTCAATAGGATTACCATGCATCATTACTTCGTAAGTCATCAGTATCGCATCACTTCAACAAGGAAAAATGATGGTGTCGAATGTCGAGGAGACCTACAATAGGCACTTCGATGGTGTAACTCCTTCGTATCATTTACTAAGTAATGTTGTGTATCCTGCCCCACTTCACAAACGTTTCGAGACACTACATCACAATGACTCAAAACTTAATCAACATCGCAAGTGATCAATAACATGAGCCATCAATGGGTGTCGGATAGGCCCATAACGCATTCCATTGTTGCTAAGCTTTGTTAACACGGTTACCTATGGTTACCGCAATAAGCTCATCGACGATAACGAAGAGGACAAACATCACATTAAAAGCGGTAGTACACTTCACAGCTCTTCAAAATAATTGCGCTACGATGACGTCAGGGGTCATTGCCACATCCCAAATCACATATACCACATCTCTTCGACACTAAGAAGGATTCCACCTATTTGCAGATGCGGTGTTGATAACTAACGTTGTCGACATCCACGAAGTCCTTGGCATTGCCTCATGCTTATTTCAGCTTCATACTTGTGGTAACTCAAGTCAAGGTCATTATTTTCTCATAAAGGACGTCGATCACCATATTAGAAGCCACCGATACTATAGGCCACCATTTTCTCACATTTTCCCAAATGAATAAAGTGAAAGCCTAGCATGAACAACTTCGAAGTCACTTAAGACAACATCGACAATATCGCTAAGACTAGTGTTGAAGCTTAACAATATCTAAGTCGTTAAGATCTAAACCGACTCCATTGTCGAAGTCCACCTGCGTTGAAGACCCAGCCACTCCACCTTTATAAATATGACCCTAGATGTGATGTTTTGGGGCTGATTCCTTCCTCCTCATTTCTTACTTTTTAAACTTTGTAAACCCTAAATTGAATTGGGGATTTAGCCTATTGTAGCACTTGATCAATTGCACACACAATGATTTGGGAATTAAACAAGGACGTAGCCTTATCGACTTGATTTAAACTATGATTTGCATATTTTCTTGACTTTTCATGTTGACTTACTTAAACTTGCGACTTGCCTAATATATTTCACTTTGAACTAGAACTTGTATAGCATACCTAACCTCGAACATGACCTCTAATTACCTTTCTAACTTTGACTTTGGGCTATACAAGCTTACATGACTTCAACCCCGATGATTAAACAAAGAACTGCAATGAACATAGAATCATGCACGTCCCAACCCATGACTTCGACGGCTTCAAAGAACCTCATAGAGGCTTCTCATTGATCAACTTCTATTCGTACTAACTTTTGGGTGTTGATGAATTTATTCGTTAACGTTTTGCCACTAGAAGGAGGGCCCGAACCTCCGATTCCTTAGAAATTTCTCCACAGACTAATTTCATAAGGTTCTTTTGTTTTAGGAAGAAAATGGTGCGAGCCAGAAACAGTAATGATATCCCAAATGAAGAAGCTGCATCATAAAAAACTTTGGGAGATTATATCATCCCAAGCTTCAATTTAGATAATATGGAAGTTGGACAACCTTCAACTTTAACAAAACTTGCAAGTAATGAGGCCAAAGTTAAGGATTTAGTACAATAAGTGATGGTAATGTGATAGCTTATTGAAGGGGCCCATCTTAAGAATCTTCGAAGGTGATGAAGCTTATGGAAGGGGAAGACGAAGCACAATCCTTAAGTAAAATTCAAGATGAAAAACGAAATGAAAACTAAGAAAGTCAAGCTAAAAGGTCCCTTGAGTAATCGAATAGTTTGATCCAAGGAGATAATAGAAATTACTACGACGGTGAAACCAATCAAAAGGACATTCTCAACCAGATAACAGAGGATATGCTTAAAGAGGAAAGAATCCTTGATCTGGGGAAAAATAATAACCTTCGAAAGACTCCTTTTTTAGAAGAAATACTGGCTGTTAAAATTCCATCTCACGTCGAGATTCCTCCACTGAAGTATAATGGAACCAATAATCCAGATGATCACCTTGTAGCTTTCGAAAGCCGAATGGAATTATATAATGCTTTAGGGGCAATTCGTTACAAGCTCTTTCTGGTAACTTTGCATGAAGTGGCTTTCAAATGGTATAAGAATTACGAAGGAAAAACCATCTATTCCTGGAAACAATTTTCCTATGAATTTTTGGCACGGTTTTACATATAGAATGACCCAACCATGGATTCCAGCATGTTAGCAAATATTTAGCAAAGGCCAGGGGAATTTCTTGGCGGATACCTAAAGAGATTCAATACAAAAGCATTAAAAGCAGAAGGTGTAACTAACGGAGAAAAGCTCATGGCAGTTCATTCAAGATTAAATGAGCAAACTCCTTTTTGGTAAGAACTTTATATTCATGGATGTAAAGATCTACGACACTTCTATATCCAAGTCAAAAAATTTACTCAAATGGAAGAGATGCACCCTGCCACAAAGAAATCTCAACAGAACCCAGAAGAGGGAAGGTTTGACTCCGCACGTTCTATTAAGAGGTTAAAAGGGAATAAGAGTAGAAGAAAGAATTAGAGGGAGATTTCTGAATCCAACTGTGTGAATTTAAACAAACCCCTTCCCTACATTTTCACCGTAATAAAGGATGATGAGGATTTCTCTATTTTCTATAAAATATCGAGCCATCTTGAGCAAAATAGAGGAAAATCTTATTGCGATTATCATAAAGTAAACGGGCATAAAACTAACAAATGTCACACACTGGAAAGAATAATTCAGAATATGATCAAGTTAGGGTTTCTAAAAGAGTTCATCAGGGAAGTTTGAAAGATTTTCCACTTTGAAGAGGATAACTTAAACCTTTGAAAATTAAGTCTTTCTACAAGGAAAAAGCAGCTCTGCAACTTCGAATTCAGACTCTGATGAAACTATGAAGTCCTGTGGTAATTACTCATTGCAGATTATCTTTACTCATAAAAATTTCTAATTCGATTTGTACTTGAAACCAATCATGCATTAACATGAAATTTGAGTGTCTTTACAGGTTAAGACAAAACCAATCCACCTTATCCGAAAAGTTTGGAATTTTCCTATCAAAGCATAAAAAATTTCTAGCCATTTCTAAAGGAATATAGCTTAGATATCCAGTATAAAGTGGCTCTCCATCTAAAAAGCTTGGATCTATCAACCTTCCAACATAAGCCAGTTTCTAGGGAATGGTTAATATCTAAAATCTTCCTAAAAAGCAGGAATTCTTAGGAAAAGCATGCTCTTGTCCATAAAGGTCTATTAGTTCATAAGTTATAACTTTTCAGACTTACAAACAAGACATTCCTTTTTACTAAGCAAAACCTTAGAAGGCACAATTTTATATATATGTATGTATGTCTGTGTGTATGTATATATATGTATGCATATATATATGTATGTATGTATGTATATATATATATGTATGTATGTATGTATAAAGGTAGAAATAAATACACCGACCTTATTTTCAACAAGCCATTTTATTGCCAAAAAAAGGATTAATCAAACCCATTTCGAAGGAAATTATTTTTAGAAATCAAGAAAGATTAATTCTAGTTACCATATTGGTTGGGGGAGATAAATATGTATCTATTTCAAAAAAGGATTTATACAATCTTCTAAAAATAATATAGCATTAGTAAATGCACAAAATTGATTTTGGTAAAGTATGCCTAGACGAAAAGCATTTTCAAAGCTTTCTGAAATTAAGGACATGGAAAGACTTATACCCATTTCCCAAAGAACTTTTTTTAGAACCATCCAGATTTATCAACAATAACTCTAATTAGGAGAGCTTATTCTCGATTAAAAGACTATTGGTTCATGAATCATAACTAGTTAGTCTCTTATTTGAGATTCGTGTTTCTATTATGAGAATCATTTGAAAACCCATTATCAAATAGTTCAAGTATCCAAAATCGTTTTTGAAAAGTAATTCCTCGATTCATCAAAGAAATCCTTTTTTGGAAAATTCTTTCTTCCAAAAAGAAATTCATGACAAACAAAGCTAATATTTATTCAAAAGGGTTTTCACAAACATTGAACTGGCCAAAAGTTATTTCAAAAATGAATTTTTCAAAAGAAAATTTCTTCAAGACTCCGATGTCAACTCCGGAGCACCAATGAGCCTCCGATGTCCACTTCGGAGCACCAATGAGCCTCCAATGTCCACTCCGAAGCACCAAAAAGCCTCCTCCGGGAGCACTTCCTAAGGGAGGAAGGAGGGTCCAGCGTTCGCCAAAGCCTTTGATAAATTCTCGGAGGGCTTTCCTACAGCCCAAATCAAAGGCAAAGCCCAAAAGGTGCAAAAAAGGAAAGGACAATGATGTCCAAGGCAAAAGTAAAAGCCCGAGAAGGGGCACAAATAAGTAAAATGACGAAGATGTTCACAACTCCAAGCAGAGGTAAAGCTTGAGATAGGGCACAAACAAATAGAAGGACTAGGATGTCCACCGCCCGAAAGAAAGGCAAGGCCCAAGAGGGGGCACAAGCAAACAAAAGGACGAAGATGTCCAAAGCAGAAAGTCAAAGCCTGAGAAGGGGCATAAACAAGTAGATGGACGAAGATGTCCATAGCCCAAGTAGGGCACAAACAAGTAGATGGAAGAAGATGTCCACAACCCAAGTAGGGGCACAAACATAGACAAAAATTCACACAGATCAAAGTGGAAGTAGATCCCAAGAAGGGCAAAAAGAAAAAGAAATTGATATGTCCAGAACCCGAGAGGAAACAAAGATAAAAGATACAAAGAAGTCGAAAACCAATGAATATATAAAGGGAATTAAGCAAAGAAACAAATCCTGACTAGAAGGGTAAGAATAGATTCATTCAAGGGATAGATCAAAATAGACTTATGCTAGATTTAGTTTAGACCTAGAAACAAGAAAACCTTCAAAGGAGTGTTTATATATATAATGACTATCAATGAACTAATTGGGCCTGCTGAACAACCAAACAGCCGAACGGAACTACCTGCTGAACGGCTAAACAATCGAGCGGAACCACCTGCTGAATGGCTGAATGGCTGAATGGTTGAATGGAAGTACTTGATGAACGATTGAATAACTGAATAGAACTATTTGCTGAATGGTCGAATAGTCGAACGGAACTACCTAGCAGCAATATAATAATAGTAATGACAATAATAAGTAACAAACACCTTAATAACCATATATCTATTAATAAGGAACATTTTTTTAGACAATGAGAATCTCTATCATTATTCGAAGTATTAGTCCATGGTAAAGCAACCGATATAGCATTTTAAGTAAGGCTACAGAGTTAGTGTCAGATGAAATTAAAAATCTTTTGCTATTGCTAGATGAATTTTTGCTTTCTTCTGAATGGATTTATGAGTTTCTTGTTATCAAATGAAATTCTGGCAAGTTTTTGATTGAGTTTATTTTGATTGAATTTCTGATTCCTTAACAATTGAATTCCTAGTTTTGTTGTTAGTTTCCTTGATGATTTTTGAATTTCCTATTTCTGATATTGTTGTGGAATTCAAATTTTCATATGATTATTGGATTAGATTTCCGGTCTTCTATTATTATTGCCAGATATGGATTTCTAGTTTTCTATTATTGTCGCCGGATATGGATTTTTGGTCTTCTTTCGTCACTTCTCGGATAGTTTTTTGGTCTTCTTATTATCAGATGGAGTTCTACAATTTTTACTGCTAAACATTTTTTGGCCTTCTTATTATCGGAGGATATTCTAGATTTCTTATTACCAGAAGATGGAACCTTAGATTTCTTATCATCATATGACATACTAAATTCCAAACCTCCTTATTATCAAATGGTTTCCTAACTTTTTTTCAGAATTAGTACCAGATATTTCCATTAATTCTTCGTTAAATGAATTATTAATATCTTAAATCACTAATCCATTATTAAAGTAAGTCTCAAGTCTTAAGATAAAAATTATAGTGAGAAGACAAGTGAACTATTTCATGACATCTTGCACCAAATCAATGCTTTGGAAAATAAACTATGTGATACGTTCAGAGCAACTTCATATTGAGAGTCAATCTTCGACAATCCAAGAAGAGTTAGCTCGAGAGGAAAACCTTTGAAACCTGTAATAGTCTTCTCAAGGAAAATCCTTACCTATCCCTCCATCTGCCTACCAAGTGATATTATTCCAAATTTGGATACTCATTCTTGAAACATATGGGAGATTTACTTAATATCTAAACAATAAAAAGTTTAAAATTTGGAAATAACCTTTACAGTAAGTCATTGACTGTTGAATAGTTAATATAAAATTCATAAGAAAACTTAAACTTTTGCATTGACTAGAAGAGTATAAATAAGTGCTAAATCTATGATAAGAAGATAGGTCCCTAAATATGAACCACAAACTTTAATAACAATTAACATAGGGCATCCAAAATGCTGCTAGTAAAACTATATCGAGTGAATATATTAATACTAAATGCTATATGAGTTATACTATAAAGAAAAAATATGTTAGTATTAAATTGTATATTAGTATTAACCCAACTGTACAAAATTTAAAGCTTTAAATAATTTTAATAATTCAAAAACTTCTTTTGTTTGAGTTTAAATCGCAGGAAAAGAAAGAACACCAATAGTTTTAATTGATTTCAAAGGCTAAGCAAAGCAAGAAAAATCCATGAATTTTACCCTAAAGAGTAAAAAGTTTCTTTTACATAAGGAGGGGGGCAAATGTTATCCACATAATTTCACAGAAGGATATGGTGTTGGATTCAAGGGTTTAAAGGTATGAGATTGAACCACATTGTTATCCCGCCTTTTGGCGAAACCATGATACCAAGGACTTGACTAGAGACTAAAGACAGTCTACTCCGGGAATTAGTTATCTGCAGATTCACGATGGATATAGGAAAACTTGCCCGAGTCTGGATTGAGCCACAATTAGCATGGTATGACAAGCAAAGCTATGAAAGACAACATTCCAAATTTCAGGTCAATCGGAGTTCGTATGCTCAAGTTATGGAACGATCAAGATCCATGTGAAACATGCCCATTTCGTATCCATCCATCAGTATCCATCATTTCGTATCCATCAGCATCGATACGAAATGAACATAACTCCATCACTCGGCATCCATCATTCATACCCACAAGGTTAAACCCTATATCGATGGACTTCAGCAGTCCCCAGATCGATCGCATTACATTTGGTCAGCAGTTGAACATTTCGTATCGATCGACTACTTGATCGATACGAAGAGTAAAGCCGATGATCGATATGAAGACGGAGGCAAAGCATCGATACAGGAGGCAAAGCATCGGATGGATATGAAAGAAGCGGTCAAACCAAAGGAAACGGTCCCCCTGCCTAAAATGTTGATCTCCACAAAGCGCGCATGCCACGTCATTGACACGAAGGGATCGATTCGAAAGGTATCGATACGAAGGCCTTAGCCAATTCATATTTGCAAATTTGACCGATCAATAACTCCATAACCACAACTCCAAATGCAATGAGATTTTCACAGAAGGTTGCATATCATCTCAAGAACATCCATGATCGATCGCAGCCCAATTGGAGCCGTTTTCGATCGATACGAAGGCTATGTGGATCGACAAGGAATCGATCCCAAACGACTCCAGACCGACTGTGTGGGCCCACCTAGGCTTGAGAAAGGGTATTATGAGATTCAAGGCAGATATTTTCAGCTTCACACCTATAAATAGCACCCTCATTGCAACTAAAGAAGGACTTTTTTTACTGCTGCTTGAGTTGAACTCCATTGTAATTCAAGTGTTAGCTGTTGTACTATTGTAACTCAGTTCTAATCAGTAATAAACATCAAAACCTTCAAAATGGACGTAGGTCACAGCGCTGAACCACTATAAATTCTTGTTTTCTTTCTGTTATTGCTTATTTTCTTGGTGTAATTGTTAAATTAGCCTCATTTTTCATTTTACTTCTTCATTCTCATCACTTCAATTACATCCGACTAGTGTTATGCCCATTTTTGGTACAAACACTTTAGTGCTTTCACTGAGAAAACTCTGCTTTTTCTATGATTCTATGGATCCCCTACGTCGTTGGATTGCTAAAATCTAAGGAGGAGATCTAGATCCGCCTTCCAATGGTTCCTTCTATTCTATTCAGATCGTTCCAGATCTAAGAAGAACTACATTCAACATGGTGCGTACTACCAGAATCACTTCCAACGACGCTGATCCAGAAGGAAGGGATAGGCAAAATCCCACGCAGCTGACTACTACAGGCCAAACACCAGCTGGAGCTCCTGATATGCACGTAAATGTGCATATTTTTACCACCATATTTAATCCATTTTGTTAGCACCAAAATTGGTCACTAACCTCGTTGAGAAAGATTGTGTAGAGATGTAAGTGATGAAGTTAAATTAAACAAGGAAGAATATGCTAATTTAAATGCAGAAAGTAAGAACACCAAATTTATAGTGGTTCAGCGTAATTGCCTACGTCCACTTTGAGGTTAAACTTTATTGATCTTCTTAATAGTTGATTACAACTACAATTCGTGAATCAAATGCTTGAATGAAGTTGTTAAGTAGAGAAGATGAGTCTCAAAAATGGCAGAGTCTCCCCAGTGTTCTCCAAAAAAGGATCCATTTCATTGTGCCCCTGCCCTTCTATTTATAGAGGAAGATGGGTTGGACTTCCTTCATGGGCTTAGGAACAAGGTGCCTCTGCCCATAGTGGGTGAATCTGCGCACCAGGCCAGGCAGGCCGAATGCTCTTGCTTTATTGTGGGCCTGACAACTTGCTACCACCTCCAGTCTCTCCTTGATCAGAATCTTGTCTAGTGCTAATGATAATTTCTTCAACCGTCGTTTTGTAACCGGGCCAAGATGCCGGTTAACACTTGCCACTCAAAGTGTGTCGTGTGAAGCAACACAACACGCTTTGAATCAGCGAGTATTCCTTGTCTTCAGAAAGAAATCCACCATGTTTCTTGAATAGTAATTATCCTCCAATTTATCCTCCCAAGGTGTTGTATCCTTCTTTGGTCATCGTGATGCTCGGTCGATTCCCAATATTATAAATCCAGGGTTGTAGTTCATTAGTGGCCATCCGTGTCTGATTCTGCAGAGCTAATAAGCTTCGGCTATATGATCTAGTCTTCTCTTAATAACCCTTAGTGAGAATTCAATTTTTGTTGATTTCAAGAAGTTGAACTTTTTCGGATGTACACATGCACGTTCGGGTACATGTTCTTGCCATTGGCTCTCGGATGCGTTTTATATGCTCATAAGTCATCACCAACTCCGTCTAGTTTAATTGCAATTCAATCGCGATTCCTTGTTTGTATTTTCTATGAAATAAGGGTTGCAATCAGCCACTTGAAGAGTTTTCCAAACCTCTCTTCAGTACAGACTCTATGATTTTGTTCACAGCTTCAACCTGTCCATTTGCAGTTATAATGGATCATGGAAGGTCATAAGGACAGATGACGTTACGGATAAAGAAGTTGATTATTTTCTTCATCTTGGTCGTGGTTAAGAGTTCTTCATCTGCCCATTTGGTGACGTAATCAATTGCTATGATGGTGTATTTCGCACCACCTTTAGGATCGATAAGAAGATGATTTCAGTGCCCCCAAGTGCCAAACGGCTATGAACTAGCCATTTGACTAATTTCCATCGGTGGGGTTCCCAGATTATTTGCATACATCTTGCACTCGTCACATTGTCTAGCATGATCAACCGCATCTGGGTTGATAGTTGGCCAGTAATACCTATAACAGAGTATCTTCTTTATCATGGTTTTCCCCCTGATGTTATTACCGCATTCTTCTTCATAGACTTTGCTCAAGATATCATCATGGGCGATATGCTGAAGCAAGGGGATGGATAAACTCCTTTTGACACACGACTTATTCTTAGATTATCTGGCGTGAAGCTTTGAGGAGGATGTGTCGTTTTCCATTCATCCGTTCAGTAAGAATTCCTCATTGTAGATAGTCTTTGATAGGAGTCGACCATGACACCTTTTCATTTTGTTCGCTGAGTACGTGTGTAATGATGTAATACGTGAAGTCGGTTAGTAGCTCTTGGACTTGGCCGAGATAAGGAGCAAGACAATGCCCCCTAGCAAGATCAACTTCCTTAAATTTGTATACTACCAATCAAGAATCACAAAAGATATGTAAAGTTTTCACTTCAAATCCTCTAGCAAGTTTGAGGCTGGCAGTCAAGGCTTCATACTAAGCATCGTTGTTTGTTACAAGTAAATCGAGTTTTAGGACATAGCAGATTGATCGTTCCTCAGGAGTCATTATCAAGCCATAACACTGATCATTGGATGCTCCATCTACGTACATTTTCCATCTTATGGTTGGTTCTCTGCTACTCTTCGAGTAGTCATCTGAGGTAGTGAATCTGGGTGTGAGGTCTGCTAATTTCCGTCCTTGGATAGCCCTTCGTGGGAAATAAGTGATATTGAATTAGCTTAGTTCGATATTCTATTTAAGTAGTCTTTCAGACGTCTTAGGTCATTGTGTGCCCTGTCGCAACGGCTGGTAGGCATAGACGTTGATGGAGTGAGCCTAAAAGTAAGAGTGGATCTTTCATGATGAAATCAATAGAGATTGTGCTAGCTTTTGTAGCTTCGGGTTGATATCCAATGCATGGCTTGCGATAGTTAATGAAATCACATATGCATGTCAGAATGGGTCCAAGGGAACATATCATCATTTATTCAGAAAAATCCAACTAATTCTTTTATCATCACTGCACTGAGTTGTGATCCGATATTCAGCACCCGGAAAAGGTCGCCATGGCTGGCTGCTATGTTGACCGTCAGCTTAGCAGGTGCCATCCCAGATTCTTTGAGTAAAGATGTAACTATTTTGCATAACATTCAATGTGAAATATGGTTGGGACGGTCAATGTTGATGGTTACTCTGGTCGAATCCTAGAGTCTTGCCATGAGTTGTTAAGTCAAATAATGAAGGGCTTTGAATGCTCTAATTGATTATCTGCAAATGGCCAAAGATCAGGCTTAAAAGCACGTTGAAGGAAATGTCGAGTAGGGGCCAGCCTCGAGTTGCGTGCAACTGCATAGATGGATCTTGCTATGAGTTTGAATTTGATTGTATATTCGAGTAACGCATTTTCTATTCAATGCATTCATGATCCTTCACTCGCCCTCCGGGTAGGAGTGACAGTCAGTTGCCCCCAAGCTTTGGCATCGATTTAACGATTCTATCTCTAGGCATCCTTTCGGTCGTTGCCTTGAGTAGCTGTAAGCACTATATATAAGTTTTAATACTAAGCTATCGTGGCCAGTTTTTGGATGACCATGCGTCTTCTCCCAGTCTCGGGTTGATAAATGTACTGCATGGACGGTTGAGTCTCGTCCTAGCTATGTTTATGTTTTCACCTAAACTCCAAAGACATAGAGGTGATTGGTGAATAGTCGGTTCACATTCATCTTGCTTCTCGCTCGTGCCCCCAGGTCTAGGGCATATACCGATAAGTAGGAAGGCCAGCCATGCCCACTTTAGCTTTACTCTCTTTCCCGTTGAATCGTGGGATCATGTAAGTCGATATGAGACTAGGTCTCGCCTATCTTGGATTTTATCGTGGTTTTTCATTCCAAGAGGAATACTTCGATGCCACGTAAGTTTCAGGGCGTAATTTGGACAGTGGATGGTCATCCACGTCCACTTTGGTTCATGCTCTGTAATTAGATCTCGGGGTAAAGTTGGCTACAAATGCAGTCGGGTTATGCTCATCCAGTTTCATACTCCTCCTGACGAATCGAACGAGGGTGCTGGAGAATTTTTGACCAAGTATTCATGGTTTACCCTCCTTTCCATACTCTGGGGGTCATAGTTTTTCAAAAAAAAAACATCCGAGTGACATTCGTATGTGCTTGGTGCGGATCGGCATTGACCCTTGGTCTGAGGTATGATATAGTAGGTTGCTCGTAGCTTTGGATGTCGTTTCGATTGGTTCTGTATTGAGGCCTCCATGTAGTCGCTGCCTCAAGTTATAAAGAACGCCATGCTAGAGCTATAGTAAGCTGTCGTATTCGGCTTTTTAGTGTTTTGTACCCCTGCCCCCAGCATTGATTTGGCCAGGTCACTAGTTGGATGGTCAAACTCCATCCTCAGCGGGTTAATAATCCTCCTGTCGATTCCAGGCCGAAGTTTGCGGAATAGAAAATGGTCGGAATCCACTCGTCTATTTATCGATGTTTATACACCACTCTACATTCTGGTGACTTAGTGTTATTCTCCCTCCGGTTTACTCATGCCCAATTTGTGTTCATGCTTCGGTCCACGCTCCGGGGACTTAGAGATTTGTCAAACGGTTTACGCTTTAGTCCACAGTTCGAGACGCAGAGATTTTCGTCAACTCGTTTATACTCTAGTTCGCACTCTAGGAACTTAGAGTAATCTGGTCCGCTTCTGGGATTTAGGGATTTTTCTGAAGTCGTCTATAATCTAGTCCATGCTCTGGAGACTGAGAGTACTGTAGTCCGCACTCTGGGGACGTAGAGGTTTTTGAGTCATTTATACTCTAGTCCGCACTTAGGGACTTAGAGTACTTTAGTCCGCATTATGTCTCCCATTCCAGAGGGTGAGACCTCTTGGATGGCTGAGAGTTTGCCCGAACCTGGTAGATAATCCTTCTCTTTAAGGTTCTCTTTAAGATTTCGAAAGTCGTTATTCTTTATGCAGGACTATTGCATTCTTGTTTTCCACGATTTTATGCAGGCCGTTCTGACCCCGAGCCCACTCCGAGGAGCGATGTCGCCAAGGAAGTGGGGTAGAAAACAAGTGAAGCCACTCACGCAGGGGAGGCTTCTGGTCCAGACGCTCAGGTGATCAGAGCGCTTGACGGAGACAAGTCTAAAACCTCCTCTCATACCGACGGGGGTTATGAAGTAGAAATTACAGGCGCCTCTGAGCATACATCCGAATTGAGCATGGAGGAGTGGCTCGAGAAAGAGAGGGAGGAGACGGTCAAGGTCATAGTAGATCCCCGAGTTATGGACTTGGACGATCCTTTGAACAAGCCGTTGAAGGTCATCCTTCCTGGTGGGTCCAAGCCCATGGAAGTCCCCCGTACTCCTTCAGTTGCTACCCCTCTATCAAAGAAGAGTACCAAGGGTAAATGCTCTGGAGAGGAGCCATCTGGAAAGAAGTTGAAGAAGCACAAGAAGTGATTACTATCCTCGTTCAACGAGGGTTAGTTTAAGTCATGTAATTATTTTCATCTATTTCCTTAGTCCTTGTAGATAGAATGTCGACTCTGAACTTTGGAGGGGTTGTAATAGAAACTCATTTCTGAATAAGGTTTAGTTCCTTTTTCTGTCTTACAAAAGACTCTTATTGTTCAGTTTCCTTTGTGATTGTGATTTTAATCCAAGCAGTTGTGAGTAACATAGACTTCTCAGTCCATCTTCATATAACTCGGAAACTCTTCGGGAGTTGTTGAACTTCCATTCTGTGCTACGAGCACTTAGAATACTTTCTAGCCCGTATGTCAGGGATTTGACAAAATCAAGTCATTTGTGTCATAGTTCATATTCAGGGAACTTGGAGATCTGATTCGCTTATATTCGAGTCTGCACTCTGGGGAGTTAGAGTACTCTAGTCCGCACTCTGGGGACTTGGAGGTTTAAGTCATTTATACTCTAGTCCGTGCTCTGGGGACTTAGAGTACTTCAGTCCGCAATCTGTTTAAGTCGTTTATACTCTAGTCCGCGCTCTGGGGACTTAGAGTACTCCAGTCCGCACTCTGGGGACTTGGAGTTTTTAGTCATTTATACTCTAGTTCGCATTCTAGGGACTTAGAGTACTCCAGTCCGCACTCTGGGGACTTGGAGGTTTAAGTCGTTTATACTCTAGTCCGCACTCTGGGGACTTAGAGTACTCCAGTCCGCACTCTGGGGACTTGGAGGTTTTAGTCATTTATACTCTAGTCCGCGCTCTGGGGACTTAGAGTACTCCAGTCCGCACTCTGGGGACTTGGAGATTTAAGTTGTTTATACTCTAGTCCGCACTCTGGGGACTTAGAGTACTCCAGTCCGCACTCTGGGGACTTGGAGGTTTTAGTCATTTATACTCTAGTCCACGCTCTGGGAACTTAGAGTACTCCAGTCCGCACTCTGGGGACTTGGAGGTTTAAGTCGTTTATACTCTAGTCCGCGCTCTGGGGACTTAGAGTACTCCAGTCCGCACTCTAGGGACTTGGAGGTTTAAGTCGTTTATACTGTAGTCCGCACTCTGGGGACTTAGAGTACTCCAGTCCGCACTCTGGGGACTTGGAGGTTTAAGTCGTTTATACTCTAGTCCGCGCTCTGGGGACTTAGAGTACTCCAGTCCCAGTCCGCACTCTAGGGACTTGGAGGTTTAAGTCCTTTATACTCTAGTCCGCGCTCCGGGGACTTAGAGTACTCCAGTCCGCACTCTGGGGACTTGGAGGTTTTAGTCATTTATACTCTAGTCCGCGCTCTGGGGACTTAGAGTACTCCAGTCCGCACTTTGGGGACTTGGAGGTTTTAGTCATTTATACTCTAGTCCGCGCTCTGGGGACTTAGAGTACTCCAGTCCGCACTCTGGGGACTTGGAGGTTTAAGTCATTTATACTCTAGTCCGCGCTCTGGGGACTTAGAGTACTCCAGTCCGCACTCTGGGGACTTGGAGGTTTTAGTCGTTTATACTCTAGTCCGCGCTCTGGGGACTTAGAGTACTCCAGTCCGCACTCTGGGGACTTGGAGGTTTAAGTCGTTTATACTCTAGTCCGCGCTCTGGGGACTTAGAGTACTCCAGTCCACACTCTGGGGACTTGGAGGTTTAAGTTGAGAGTAGTCGTATTTCCACTCTTTAATTTGTATTCATCTACTATATCGAGGCTAATGTCGTCGAATGAACAATCGAACCACGTTTGCTCCCGGAATGAGATTCTGCCCCCCAGGATGAGGGACGAAATTTGAAAAATGGACGATCGATTCTCGTCCGCTTGGTGATTATAGCTCTTCCAATCAAGTCAAGGAAGGAGGTATATGACAGATGGTTGAATCACATCCATGTTGGGTTAGATAGCCAAATCTCTTACAATTTGCTCCGTATCTCCTTCTAGAAAATAAGGATAATAGATTGTTGAGTAGACAAAGTAAGTTGCATATGTTCCAAGGTGTAGTCGTGTCCATATATTGACAGTGATGGTTAGCGAGTACGCAGTCTACCATAGCTACTTCAAGTTGGGCTTTCGAACAACCTTTCGTGTTCAGGGTAGGATTTGATGTGTAGATGATCAAATCACGTCCACTTTTGACGGATCCCGGCGTCACTGAGCTTCATGAGGGGTATCTGTATTTTGTCGATTCTATGACTCGATTGGAGTGGATGATCGGGCCATATTCATTCCAAGCAGTTTAGGTCTCCAAGTCAAATGTGGAGGTTGATGGATGGATGGTCGGTTGTTCGAATCGATCATAAGTTGAGCATACGAACTCGGATCGTCTTGAAACTTGGAACATTGGCTTCCCTGGCTTTGATTGTTATGTCTTGTTAATCGTGGCTCGATCCAGACTCGGACAAAATCCATCGATATCCATAGTGAGCCTTTGTGTAACCGATCTCCAAGACGAACTGTCACTGGTTTCTAATCAAGTTCTTGGTGTCACGGCCTTGCCAAAAGGCGGGATAACATTTGCCCCCCAAAGGACGTTTTGTGTAAACATGACGTGCTTTGAAAAACCACAGTCTTTCATGCCGAATATTTCCGTTCAGTTGATTGCTTGACAGTCGTCTCTTAATCGTTTCGTTGCAATCTTCTTTTGGACAATGTTCAACTAGCATGCTTTGCTTTGGTTCTGCCCCCAGTTTTGGGGATGAGTATGGAGTTGATGTATGTTTATACTCCGTCTCGCACTCTGGGAGTACGGAGTTGAGTAGATGTTTATACTCCGTCTCGCACTCTGGAAATACGGAGTTGATTAATGTTTATACTCCGTCTCACACTCTGGGAGTACGGAGTTAAGCGAATGTTTATACTCCGTCTCACACTCTGGGAGTACGGAGTTGATTAATGTTTATACTCCATCTCGCACTCTGGGAGTACGGAGTTGATTAATGTTTATACTCCATCTCACACTCTGGGAGTACGGAGTTAAGTAGATGTTTATACTCCGTCTCGCACTCTGGGAGTACGGAGTTGATTAATGTTTATACTCCGTCTCGCACTCTGGGAGTACGGAGTTAAGTAGATGTTTATACTCCGTCTCGCACTCTGGGAGTACGGAGTTAAGTAGATGTTTATACTCCGTCTCGCACTCTGGGAGTATGGAGTTGTGCGAAGGATCGTCGTGTATCAACCCATTTTTAGCCTTGATGTGATGGCTTGCCCCCGAGCTCGAGTTTCACTTAGCGAGTGGCTGGTCATATCGCGGCCGCTCTCTACTTGAATAAATTCCACTTGCAGGATGGAATTCAGCTCTCCGTGCATCGTGATGTTGTACATTGTATTTAATCCATAGCCCCAAATCAAAGGCATATGGTTGATGATGAGCAATAGAATTATTCTCGTCCAGATGTAACTCCACACGTCCGATCATGGTCTGCGTAGATTGGTTGGCAACCAAATCTGAGTACCTGGACACCTGCATCGTTTTGAAAGTAGTTTAGTTCAAGCTAGTCGTAGTTCATAGAACAATTGAAATAGAGATGGAAATGGAAATAATTCAAAGAAGATTATGGTAAATCTCATTGATATGTGAAGCAGCATCGTGTGCTCGCTATTCGACTCCGCCCTTGGCTCCTTTCAAAGGGATGTTAGCCGTCAACCGTCCAATTGATAATCATAGCCCTTTATTAATAGGCATCAGATATTCGCTGCCCGCCGTTCTGTAGGACTTGTACATACTATTGAAGCTTTCCTTTCCAGGTCATCTTTTCGATCACGCCTCGGAGGTGTTTGTAATCGCTCGTGTTAGGATCAGTGAGCATCTGGGAATATACAACATTCCCCTGATTTTCTTTAGACTTTGGTGTACTCTCTCGAGGTTGGTTTCCAGTACCACTCCGAGTCGTGAGTCTTCAAGTAGAGGTTGTCAATTGAATCTTTCAAAGAGCATATGAGCTGAATTCTGAAGTCTTGTTTCGGCTACTGGGATCTACATCCTTAGCCAACGGGCCTTCATTGTTATTTTTCTTAGTCTGCTCCACTCCTCCTCACTTTAGTTCTGATTCATTTTGTAGAAGAAACGATCCATAGTCGTAGGAGGCTCTTTAGCTAACTAGCTGCCAAAATATATCTGGAGGTCGACTTTCCTCAAACGCAATCAGTATGATACCCTTGTTAGTATTTGGAATAAATTGCTTAGAGCATTGGTTTGCTTGGGGTCATTAAATTCGAAGTGCTGGGTCAGCGAAGAATGGTGCTTGGAGTCATCTTGGTGTTTGCTAGAGTCATATCATCTATGTTCTCCAACCTTTGGGAGTACCGTTTGAATAGCGGTTGCTTGTCTGTTCCCTTGATGCCGTTCATAAGCTGCCGCTAGATCCTCTATGCCCTGGTCGATCATGGGATGTCAGGGAAGTAGATAGAATGTTCCTTTATTAAGTTGAGTTTTGAATTCACTATTCGAAAACTTGGGTCGTACCCGAAAAAGATTTTTTTTGTAAATAGGGGTCGTATAAGAGACCGGTGTAATTTAAGTTTCGATCGGCATTGAGGGCCGTTCGGCATGACAAAGTTGCTCGGCATACAAGATTGTTCGGCATTCACACTGTTCGGCATTCACACTGTTCGGCAATCCACACTGTTCGGCATCCACACCGTTCGGCATCCACACTGTTCGGCATTCCACACGTGTTCGGCATTCACACTGTTCGGCGTCCACACTGTTCGGCATTCCACACTGTTCGGCATCCACACTGTTCGGCATTCCACACGTGTTCGGCATTCACACTGTTCGGCGTCCACACTGTTCGGCATTCCACACTGTCCGGCATCCACACTGTTCGCCATTCACACTGTTCGACATTCACACTGTTCGGCATCCACACTGTTCGGCATTCCACACGTGTTCGGCATTCCACACTGTTCGGCATTCACACTGTTCGGTATTCACACTGTTCGGCATTCACACTGTTCGGCACAATTGAGTCGTTCGGCATACAATACCGTTCGGCATTACAGAGGCGCTCGACATTCATTCTTGTTCGGCACAACCGAGTCGTTCGGCATACACTACCGTTCGGCATTACAGAGGTGTTCGGCCTAGAGGTATGGTCGGCCTGGAAGGGCATTCGGCCTAGAGGTATGTTCGGCCTGGAAGGACGTTCGGCCTAGAGGTATGGTCGGCCTGGAAGGGCGTTCGGCCTAGAGGTATGGTCGGCCTGGAAGAGCGTTCGGCCTAGAGGTATGGTCGGCCTGGAAGAGCGTTCGGCCTGGAAGAGCGTTCGGCCTACCCCTTTTCTGGAGCGTTCGGCATACGCCTTTTCTGGGGCGTTCGACATACGCCTTTTCTGGGGCGTTCGGCATATGCTTTTTCTGAGGCGATCGGCATAAGCCTTTTCTGGAGTGATCGGCCGAATTGCCTTCAGAGGAGGGTCGGCCTTCATTCAACTTGAGTGCAAACTTCAACGTCCAATCCCCAGATCTTGCGTACATCAGTGAATCCAATCTACGGCTATCAGATTCCTTTAGATTTCTTTCAAATCTGAGTAGAATAGGAAGTTTTCTAGTAAACAACTGGATCTATCTCGCGAATATGGAAATCCACTAGTAGATGATGAGATCCAATCAAGCTGAGATTTCAACTCTCAGTGAAAGCACCAAAGTGTTAGCACCAAAATTGGTCACTAACCTCGTTGAGAAAGATTGTGTAGAGATGTAAGTGATGAAGTTAAATTAAACAAGGAAGAATATGCTAATTTAAATGCAGAAAGTAAGAACACCAAATTTATAGTGGTTCAGCGTAATTGGCTACGTCCACTTTGAGGTTAAACTTTATTGATCTTCTTAATAGTTGATTACAAATACAATTCGTGAATCAAATGCTTGAATGAAGTTGTTAAGTAGAGAAGATGAGTCTCAAAAATGGCAGAGTCTCCCCAGTGTTCTCCAAAAAAGGATCCATTTCATTGTGCCCCTGCCCTTCTATTTATAGAGGAAGATTGGTTGGACTTCCTTCATGGGCTTAGGAACAAGGTGCCTCTGCCCATAGTGGGTGAATCTGCGCACTAGGCCAGGCAGGCCGAATGCTCTTGCTTTATTGTGGGCCTGACAACTTGCTACCACCTCCAGTCTCTCCTTGATCAGAATCTTGTCTAGTGCTAATGATAATTTCTTCAACCGTCGTTTTGTAACCGGGCCAAGATGCCGGTTAACACATTTAAATTCAATAAATGATCATATTGGGTATTTTAACTTGTTTAAATCAAAATTCAAATTATTTCAAATCGTCACATATTCATCTTCATCTAGGGGAAAAATGATCATTTTTGTGCATATATTAATTTTCTAAAATTTAATTGAAAATTTCTATGTTATTTTGTAGGAATTAAAATTCAAGTACAAGTGGCTTCATGAAGATATATGCATGCACAAGATTGAATACAAAGGAATGAAGATGGAAATAATTCATTTCATGGATCATGGAGGACCCCACCTACCCACATACCTTCATGTACAAATTAGAGGCTAATGCACATGCTAAAAGGCCATTAAAGCTTCATGCACATTTAAATGATGATTATCTCATGCTAAAGAATACTTGGCCTCCATACTTCCTAAGAGGGTATTTTGGGCATTCCCCAAAAAAGTGTATTAGGGTTTTATACATGTATAAATACCCCTTATGTTTCATGTAATCTCTCTTCCCTTAGTCTCTCTTAGGCTCTCTTCTCTTAGTTTAGATCAAAAATAAAATAAAAGCTCTCTTTCTTTTCATGGCTACTTAGCCATTTCTTTTATGTAATTTTTTTATACAATTTTAATTCAAATCTTTTCTTGTTTATTTACCTTTATGCAAGTAGTGTAGATCTTCTTTTATTTTATGCAGGTGGAATAGCTCTTCCTTTACTTTGCTTTCATCTTCTTCTTTTTTGTATTTCATGTTGCATGCTACTTCGGTTGATATAATAACACAAATGAGAGGCTAATCCCTTCAATTTAGGGGTAATGAAGCTCTCTAGTATGTAGATGCAATATTTTGATGTTTAAACATTTGAAGTGGTTTAATGTTGTTGCTTAGCTTTGAATTTGATAGTCTATACACCATATAGGCTATGCTTAAACAAACTTAACACAAATTGCCTCTTCATCTATATATGATTATGGCAAAGAAGTGAATGTTGAAATTAAAATTTGATGGCTTATATTTCTAAACAATAGTTAATAGGCCATACTTAAAATAGATTTTGCTTTCAAATTGGTTGTCATATTTCATGAGAGTTAAAAGTGTATTAGTGGTTGTGTTATAGTTTGATGGTTTATATTGGGCTAATTAATAGCACAAATATGCCATACTTATGATAAACACAACAACTAATTTCACTAATGACCAAAAGAGAGATCATAATTTCATATTTGGTTGAACTATATGACCTAGAGAGTGGAATTATCTCTAAATTGTCATTTTATTCTCATAGTTTTCATTCACTTTTGTAGTTGTTAGTTTTGCAATTTTTAGTAGTTAGCTTAAACATCTCAAATCTTGGTTAATTTGATTGAATAGATTTTTAAAATCTAACAATTCCCTGCGGATCGACTCATACTCACTACGATAGTACGCCATGCGCTTGCGGTATAAATTTTATTATAAATTTGATCGGCTAATTTTCTAACTCAATAGACATTTAGCCTTCCGAAAAAGTTTTTGGCACCATTGCCGGGGAATCGCTTTGATTTTGATTTTCTATTCTTTGAATTATTTTTGTTTGATTTGATTTTTGTGTGTTTTCGTTTTATGTGTATACTACATTTGAAAAAAAAAATTGTGTAGGTTTGTGTGATTTTTATTTTCAATTTTATTTGTGTGCTTGTTGTTGTTCATTTGCTCTTGCATTTCTTAAACAAAGACATTCACAATTTCAAAAAAAAAATTATTTCATTTTGAATTATATTTACAATTTTTGCAATTTCACATTTAATTTTACATTTACAATCTCACTTTCACATTGCCTTACTGAAATCATACAACATCACTTCTTCCAGCTCCTTCACACCACTACCTTAATGCAACCATACCTTACTACTTCACTGCTTACAAACAGCCACAAAAGTCACTACCACAAACCACTATACCTTCAAACAAACACCGTAACAAATTGACTCTCCAAACTGATATAGCCCCGACCACCCTCGCTTCAACACTCAACTGCTGTTCTCCTACCATTCCAACTGCCTGCCTCCCTCCTTTTCACTGTAGTAACCATCAAACCGAGCCATTCAAACAAACCACCCAGCCTCTAAAACATATACTACTACCCCGACTACTTCACAAAACATCAACCACAACTTCTTCCACCAACAACATACAAAAATCACCACATCCAATACTATCAAAAGCTACACCAAACTCCTCAAATTCCCACTGCCTTGTTCAACACTTCAGTTACACCATTCATCTAACTGCAATTCCTTACAGACAGCATTTCCACACAACATCTACCATCACAAAACCACACTGACCTACCACTATTCAACACCCTTCAACCGTGCACTTCTATCAGCAATTGCTTGCTGCCTGACCACCAAATTTTCTTGCTTCTGGTCAGTACATTCACCAACACAACCACTATTTCGTCCATTTTCAACCAACCATGCACACTTCACTGCAAAACATTTCTTGACCATCCACTGACCAGCCACTACCACTCCTCCATACTGCAGACTACAACACATTCACCTACTTCCTTCACAACCATCAACAACATCACCACAACCCGAAGCAACATTCATTGTCACAACACTGCTCACTACTACAACAGTCTAACCGCTGCAACCACATACGACCAGCCATAGCCAAACAAAACAATTCATCCACTTACTTCATCCAAGTGACTACCATCCTACTACTGTGCATCAACATTCCCTTACCTTCTTCACTGTTTCACTGCGAACTGCCACTATGTCACTGCCCCTACATCAGCTACATCAAATACCACATACCTTCGAAGCCTCCATATACCAGTGCACCACAAACGTCTCCATCCAATCCACTTCTTACCTAACCCATGCCTTGACTGTTACACATCCAACCACCTGATCCTAGCAATCACTACACAGTCAAAACACTACGGTCCACACCTTCTGATCACCCATATTGCCACAGCACTCCTCTTCGCTTCTTCAAATTTCACCACAAACACCTCTGAAACAGCCATTCACACAAATACCACCACTTCCATTTCTAACTACACTCGAACTCCTCACCGAAGACCGCGACTTCCAACAGATCGCTTCCACACTGCTAATTATCATTACCCCATCAACCAGTCAACACCTCTACAATACTCACCATCCCCCTCTACAATCAAACTGTTAATCAACAACTTCACCGCCTCACCTCATCCCACTCTCGAATGCAAATCGCAACCCAATCAAGCCAATTTGAACACGTGCGACCACAATCGACCATACCACCTCAATCGAACAACCCAAAAGCCGTCGCTGACAACCAGACATCGACTCCAACTCAAAACCAATCGCGACAATCGAACTTGAATTCGTGAAGTCATGAGTCCGTGAATTTTTTGAGTTCGAGAATTAGAATTCCTTTGATTTTGTTTGGGCCGAGGTTAAAGAGATTTTATTTGGGTCAGTGGATTGTAAAACTTTTTATTTTATTTGTTTTCGATTGTTCTTTTAGCCTAAAGTTTTAGTTGTTTGGGTCAGTGGATTGTAAATTTTTGTTGTTTAAATCCAAATAAAAAGGTTTTTGTTTTCCTTTCCCATTTGCTTGAAATAAAATTTGTTTGCGTTTTGTTTAAAAAAGACAAAAAGAAAAAAAACAAATTTAAATTTGTTTTGTTTTACTGGTTTTGTTTGGTCTTCCTGTAATATAAATTTTTTTGCATATATCTTGTTTTTATTCAGGTTGCCAAAGCAGAATTTCATAAGGAGAAGAACTGCTGCCAAAAATAAATTGCTTGCTTTTAACACCTATCTATTGTTTTTATTGGCCTTGTATTGTTGGTTGTTTGCATTTATATATAAAAAAATCAAAAATAAATAAATAAAACCATTCGTAGTTGCATTGTTAATACACCTTTAATTTCAGTTTTGCATTTCATCCTAGAATTTTGATTAATAATAATGGTTAAACATCGATAACCCTTAATTGTATATTGACAATTTGTCTTCTTTCGACAATTTAATTTCTTGGTTTCTAAGCTACGGTAGAGCAATTATCAGTTATAAATATTACGGTGATTCGTAAATATTATACCGAATTGTTTCTCTGAAGGTACTTAAACCTTCGGCTGCATTGCTACGGTGATTCGTGGTGCACCGGTAAATCCTTCCCGTTACCTGGCTGAGAACTACCTTGTTGGATTAAGACAAAGTGCGATTATGTAATTTTGGGTTAACTTAGGATAAATAATTTGTAATTAACCCTTGCATTCATTTAGTTTCATTAGTTCATGCATATTTTAAAAAAATCCAAAACAAAAAAATTGTAAATATTCCTCTTCTTTTTCTTTGAAATTTTTAAATCCTTTTCCTTTGAAATTTCAAAAATCCAAAAAATTTAGAAAAACAAAAACCCAAAAAAAAAAATTAAAAACCTTTTCGAAAATAAAGAAAAAATTTGAAAAAATAAAAAACAAAACAAAAATCAATTTCCCTTTTGAAAAATAAATTCTATTTGTAAATATTTTTCCTTTATAAAAACAAAAACATTCTTGAAAATGTCCTAATTTCCTTACTCACATGAATTTTACGATAGTTGTGAAAATCAATATAATCCATATAATTTCACTCAAAATTCTTATGGATATTTTAATAGCGACTATTATACAAACTATTCGAATTTTGCACCACAAAATTTTCAAATTAATGGTCAACGCTCAACTCTTGAAAGGTGTATTGAAAGGTTGAATCTTTACTTGAACAAACACTTCAATTTAATGATTCGTTGAATTCATATCTATGCAACAATTCAAGTCAAAGTTTTTAAAATAATCAAAATTTGAATTCACTCCCAAATTCAAATGATTATAACCCATGCTAATTCAACTTCGAACTCTAAAATGAATTTCAAAATTACAATGGAAATGTGAATCATTTTTCAAATGATTTTGGCAATAGGAAGTGACTACGATGCGAGTGAAATTTTTTGTCCTCAACAAGTTCAAATTAAAAAATTTCAAAGTAATAATCATGAATTTGATTTAGTTGAACAAATGGAAAACGATCACACGGATTTGTTGATGAAAACATTGGAAAAAATTCATGAGAAACAAAACCAAATCCTAATGTGTAACGAGTCAAACAATAATCCATATTTTACCCAAATTCACGATTTTCAAATAACAACTTTTGAAATAGAAAACAACAATCCTAATGTAGTTGTTGAAAATACGATAATTGAGTTGGATTTCAATTCTTTTGAGGGTGTGGAACCAAATTTAAAATTCGATCTTCCTTTTCTCGATTTCAAAAATTTGAATACAACAACTTTGGATTTTGAACTTAATATATGCGATGAAGTTATTGATAATCCAAATAAGGAAGACGGATTCAATGAACACAATTTCTTTGGACTTTTCGAAAATGAGTTGTCGAATTCTGAAGGGGAAGATTTAAATCACCATTTTGATTTTGAAATCAATAATTCTGATGAATTTTTCAATGAAGAGCTTGAATTTCAATTTGGTGAAAATAAACTTGAACTTCAACGGTTTGTTTTATCGACCCAAAAAATCATCGAAAAGGAAACAACTCGTAAGATTTTTAATAAAACGACATTCGTTTTTCCAAATAAACATTCAACTTTGAAATCTTTTATGGTTAGTGTTATCCCACTTTTTGGCAAAGCTGAGATACCCAAAACTGACTAAAAACCGATAATAACTAGTCATAAATTTTCAGCTGTGCGTTGCAGGGTAACCATGGATATCGATGAATTTTGTTCGAGTCCGGATCGGGCCGCAATTGATAAGACATGACAAGCAAAGCCATGGGAGCCAGCGTTTCAGATTTCAGGATAATCGGAGTTCGTGTGAATGAGATATGATCGATACAAGTTGGATACAAGGTTCGTATCCATCAGAAAAACAAGGTAGCGACCTGTTCGAATCGATCAGATTCGTATCCATCAGGGAGACATCGTCGAGTTCGAATCCATCAGGGCTTGGCGACTTCGAATCGATCAGGCACGAATCGGTCCGTGGTCATGAAGCTCGAATCCATCCGTTCGTATCCATCACCACACCTTGGTTCGTATCCATGAACTTCGTATCGGTTGACCGATGATTAGTTCGAATCGATGGACAAGGGACCATCAGGAAGCTTTAGTTCGTATCCATCACGTATCTATTGAATGAGTCTCCATCGATACGAGCTAAGCTGCATACCTTGATTTGAACTAGACATTGACAACTGATACGAGATGCACGGAGTTGATTGATTCAAATTGGATACCAGTACTCGATACAAACAAGGCGAAGTTCGTGGATACGAATCGGTCAATATGCCACTTAAATCGGATCGACCCAGGAAACTCGTTCCATATCACTCCACGTCACCTCCCATGCATGTGCCTCGATCGAGTCGATCAGATGGATGCGAAAGTATGGATTCGAAAGCGGCAGACTACGAAAAACATGACCTTGAATCGATCATATCTCCCAACCCACAAGGCCAAATGCAATGAAATTTTCACAGTAGCTTCCACACAAGGTAAAGAGCAATCCTGCCAAGTTTCAGCTCGATTGGAGCATTTCCTGATCGATACGAAGTTGATTCGAATCGATCACAGATTGAGTTGAAACTTGGTGGGACCGGTCGCGTGGGCCCCCTCACGTGCCAGAAGAAGTCTCCTGAAGTTTGGGCGAGATCTGGGCCTCCTCCGCCTATAAATAGCCCCCTGAAGCCTACAGAAAAGGGATCTTTTTGGCCATTCAACGTCCAGACTCTGCCAGATTCAACTCTACTCCTTTCCATTGCTGTCATATTCATATTCATTCATTGTATTTGCTGTAATCATCTGTAATCAGCGAAGAACATCAATAAAAGATAAAAATCCTTGAAGTGGACGTAGGCCGGAGATAGCCGAACCACTATAAATTGCGTGTCACTGTTCATTATTTTTGGATTGTTGTTTGTTGCTTGCTTAGATCTGATATTTGTGCCTGAATATTGCTGATTTGTATTCATACACTGGTGCTTTCACAACACTTGGGGTTTGTGACCATTTTTGGTGCAAACACTTTGGTGCTATCACTGAGAGGAACCAGCACCCGCTACACCAGATTCGAAGTTCAGATTTGAAAACTCGAAGATTTGAAGACAATGACTCGACAAACAAGTAGGAGACAAAGAGCTGAGAGAAGCCATCAAGGAGGAAGTCAAGAGGCATCCTCTGGTGCTGGGGAAGAACCAGCTTCGATCTACATCACTAGAGACGAAATGGAGACCATGACCAATCTGATGCACGAAAGAATGATGAAAATTCAACAAGAAATGCTGCAGAATTTCTTTGAACAGATGAGAGCTGCAGGGATGCAGAACCTAGGACCAACTACAGCGGCTATGAATGTGGAACAAGGAGCTAGGATTGCGGAACCTGATGAAGGACAGAATGCAGATCCAGAGGACAATCGACAAGGACTCGGGGGCAGACCCTCGGGATCCGATGCTGGAAGGCCGACAGACGGAGCTCATCAAGCTAGGGCCAATGCTGATGCTAACGGGCCACACGAAGAATACGTACCAGAATACCCTTCAAGACCAAGAGGGCAACCCCAGGATGGAGATGAAAAGATGGCTGGACTGGTGCGACGACTCATGAGAGGAGGATTGTCTAGCGGAGGGTTGGAGGAAGTCAGTCGGAGTCCGTTCACTCCAAATATCAGGAATGCAAGGAACCCTCCAAAGTTCAAACTGCCGACGCTGAATCCGTATGACGGAAAGTCAGACCCGACCATGCATGTTACCAGATACATCAGGCATATGGAAGTGCTGGGGGCATCCGAGGAAGTGATGGCACGATGCTTCCCTTTGTTTTTATCAGATTTGGCTGCGCTTTGGTTCAGACAACTAGAGACTGGATCAATCAGGACATGGGGTGAGTTAGTGGAATGCTTCATGAGACAGTTTAGGGTCCATGTGACGCGACCCAAGATGTGATGACTTTAGCCTCGATAAAGTAAAGGACCGGAGAGTCCATAAAAGATTTTCTATTGCGATTCAATGCAACGGTGGCTTCTGTAGATCGCCCGGATCCATCAATGATTTTGATGGCGGCAGTAGCAGGAATTGCAGAAGGCACCGAATTCAAAGATTCTCTGACCAGAGACCCACCACAAGATCTAGGAGAGTTCTATCATGAAGCTGAAAAATTCATTCGACTAGAGGAATCACGAGCCGAGAGGCAGGAAATAAACACTACACGAAGCGAAGGAACCGCGGGAGGACAGTCTGGAGCAGACAAAGGAAAGAGAAAGCAGGACGATGCGCAGGACGGTCCTGATAAACGGAAGAAATTCCGGGAACCCAGATTCAGGCAATACACCGGTTTGACGGCAAGCCTGGAACGAATTTACACTGAAACTCGAGGGCAGCTCCCTTATCGAAAGCCGCCGAGAAGAGATCCCACAGAGCGGGAACGTAGGACTGGAAAATATTGCCTATTCCATGAGCTGGATGGGCACACGACTGATGAATGCCGCCACCTAAAGGATGAGGTGGAAGAACATGCTAGGAGTGGTAGATTGCCACAATATGTCAGAGAACCGACAGCAGCGGTAAGACCTGAACAGCCACCGCCTCCACGTAACAGGAACGATCCAGGATCGGGATCACGACTCGTCATCAGCTGATCATGATGGCAAGGACCAAGTTCAAGATATGAACTTTGGTCAATCACTTTTCTTAGATTTGCTTTCAAAATAAAACGGCTATTCCACTCACTCATGTATGGGAACCAGAGAGATCCCTAGGCATGCTCTGAGATGGTATAGACCGTTCAGCCCGGAGAGGCGTTGTTTAGTTTTTCCCTGATGTTTGAGATTGAACATCTAGGGTCTGAATTTAATAAATAAACTTGAATTTCCTGAATAAGCCTTTGACCGAAGAGTTAAAGGATGAATATTACGTACTGATACAAAATCATGATCGCTTTACGACCCTACCCAGAGAGGCGGGGTCCGGAGTGCAAGAGGTGAGTTGCTTCGCCGGAGAGCGACAGGATCGACTCACTTAAGCATCGTTTCCCATTCACCGGAGAGTGATTGGATCGGGATTCGATAAGAGCCCGGAGAGGCTATGATCGGCCCACGATTTAGGCCATGACATCGCTTAATGTTCAGATACACTGAACCGGAGTGCAAGAAGTGGGTCGCTTCACCGGAGAGCGACAGGATCGACCCACTTAACGTTGTTTTCCCTTCACCGGAGAGTGACAGGATGGGATCCAGCAGGAGCCCGGAGAGGCTACGATCGGCCCAGAACGGCCAAGACATCGCTTCACGCCCTAACTGGGGCCAGAGTGCAAGGGATAGAAAGCAACGCCGGAGTGCAATAGGATCTTTCTATTCGACCGCTAAGTCTGGAATGGGCTTCGCAAGGATCCGGAGCTATCGTCAACAGTCCGGAGAGACTGTGGAATTTCATTCTTAAACTTCCACTGGCAGAAATTGATAACGATTCGGCTTCGAACAGCCATGGACTTAATTGAAAATGCTATAAGCTCTGAATAAAACATGAACTCGCTACATTCAATTTGAGACTAATCAAAACACACCTTTTACCAAAAGGCATGTTTTGGGGGGCAAAGTGTTATCCCACTTTTTGGCAAAGCTGAGATACCCAAAACTGACTAAAAACCGATAATAACTAGTCATAAATTTTCAGCTGTGCGTTGCAGGGTAACCATGGATATCGATGAATTTTGTCCGAGTCCGGATCGGGCCGCAATTGACAAGACATGACAAGCAAAGCCATGGGAGCCAGCGTTTCAGATTTCAGGATAATCGGAGTTCGTGTGAATGAGATATGATCGATACAAGTTGGATACAAGGTTCGTATCCATCAGAAAAACAAGGTAGCGACCTGTTCGAATCGATCAGATTCGTATCCATCAGGGAGACATCGTCAAGTTCGAATCCATCAGGGCTTGGCGACTTCGAATCGATCAGGCACGAATCGTTCCGTGGTCATGAAGCTCGAATCCATCCGTTCGTATCCATCACCACACCTTGGTTCGTATCCATGAACTTTGTATCGGTTGACCGATGATTAGTTCGAATCGATGGACAAGGGATCATCAGGAAGCTTTAGTTCGTATCCATCACGTATCTATTGAATGAGTCTCCATCGATACGAGCTAAGCTGCATACCTTGATTTGAACTAGACATTGACAACTGATACGAGATGCACGGAGTTGATTGATTCAAACTGGATACCAGTACTCGATACAAACAAGGCGAAGTTCGTGGATACGAATCGGTCAATACGCCACTTAAATCGGATCGACCCAGGAAACTCGTTCCATATCACTCCACGTCACCTCCCACGCATGTGCCTCGATCGAGTCGATCAGATGGATGCGAAAGTATGGATTCGAAAGCGGCAGACTACGAAAAACATGACCTTGAATCGATCATATCTCCCAAGCCACAAGGCCAAATGCAACGAAATTTTCACAGTAGCTTCCACACAAGGTAAAGAGCAATTCTGCCAAGTTTCAGCTCGATTGGAGCATTTCCTGATCGATACGAAGTTGATTCGAATCGATCACAGATTGAGTTGAAACTTGGTGGGACCGGTCGCGTGGGCCCCCTCACGTGCCAGAAGAAGTCTCCTGAAGTTTGGGCGAGATCTGGGCCTCCTCCGCCTATAAATAGCCCCCTGAAGCCTACAGAAAAGGGATCTTTTTGGCCATTCAACGTCCAGACTCTGCCGGATTCAACTCTACTCCTTTCCATTGCTGTCATATTCATATTCATTCATTGTATTTGCTGTAATCATCTATAATCAGCGAAGAACATCAATAAAAGATAAAAATCCTTGAAGTGGACGTAGGCCGGAGATAGCCGAACCACTATAAATTGCGTGTCACTGTTCATTATTTTTGGATTGTTGTTTGTTGCTTGCTTAGATCTGATATTTGTGCCTGAATATTGCTGATTTGTATTCATACACTGGTGCTTTCACAACACTTGGGGTTTGTGACCATTTTTGGTGCAAACACTTAGGTTTTCCGAGCTTAAGCTGTGTCTCGCATACTTGATGAGACAAATGAATCGGTCTTTGGAAGACCGTTTCATTTATTTTGACGATATACTTTCTGAACTCTTGTAAATAATAATCTTTTTGTTTTCATATGAATATAGGTCATTTTTTTATTTTTGTTTTGTTTTTCTCCTTTCACTTGGGTTGACTATGGGGACACAGTCAAAATCAAGTGTGGGAGGAAACTCATCATCATTTTTTATTTTTCATGGTTTTTTTTTTACTTTTTCTTTCCAATTTTTTTTTTCTTTTCAAAAAAAATCTCAAAAAAAATTAACATCGTGATCTATTTTTAAAGAAACACATAGGATAAATATATGGTTTTGGTTAATTAAATTAAAATTTTTGAAATATTTATTTGTCTCAACAAAAATAAAAATGAAGTTTGGTTACAAATAACAATGGTTTAACTAGTATATAGGAAGATTCATACGTGTTAATTATGAAATATCCTAATTGAAAATCTTTGTTTTAAAAAAGTGGTGAATTCAAATAAAAGGATATAACATTTTTTTGTCTTCTAAGATTAAATGATGCTAACATGATCTTGCAAAACTCTCTCTTCAAAAAAAAAACAAACAAAAAAAATATTTCTTGCATATATTTATATATTTTTAATAAACACCTAGAGTCATGTGTTCACACTCGTGTGTTCACTCGCCATGCTCTTTACCCTTCTCACGTAAGCCCGAAAGGCAGTGCATGATCGGTATATCTGGCCTCAGTTTACCTGAGTTAGGTGTATGTATATAAAAATTCTTTTATTAGTAATGCCTACAGTCGATAGGTGTTCACTCTCGTGTGTTCACTCGCCACACTCTGTATTCCCCTCACATAAGTCCGAAAGGCAGTGCATGGGTAATTATCTAGCATCAGTTTATTTGAGTTAGGCATATGTAAATATTATTAATATCAATAAAATTTTCAAATAAGAGAGAGTAAGCAATTGAAATCCAAGCACTATTTTTACTTATTTGATTTGGCTTGTTATTGAAAAGAAATGAAAATACCACTTTTGATAAACTTTAATAATCAACTAAGGATCTATTTCATGGTTACACTTTGTTATCAACTGAAACAACGAGTTAAACTATTGTCTATTTGTTATGATAACTTGATTTTTGTTGGAAATTTTGATGAGTAAATGACTTAAATTTTCAAGATAATGACCAAAACTTATATTTAACTTATTTGTGTCTATTTAAAAGTAAATTCTTCATTTGTAAATGTTTTCAAAAACTCGCATTCATCTCTTTGTAAATAAATCTTGCATTTTGTGAATATTTTCACTATGCATTCGAATTTTGTGGGTAGTATCCGCTGAAAACCCTCACGAGACAACACTCGTCCTACTGGGGACACCCAGAGGTTTAATGGCTTGTTGCATATGCTCAATGCAATTGTGTTCCCTACGAAAACGGATTTATCTTAGTCCTTTTCTTTATTCGAGGACGAATAAAAAGATAAGTGTGGGGGTATTTGATGTGCACGTAAATGTGCATATTTTTACCACCATATTTAATCTATTTAAATTCAATAAATGATCATATTGGGTATTTTAACTTGTTTAAACCAAAATTCAAAATATTTTGAATCGTCACATATTCATCTTCATCCAGGGGCAAAATGGTCATTTTTATGCATATATTAATTTTCTAAAATTTAATTGAAAATTTCTATGTTATTTTATAGGAATTTAAATTCAAATACAAGTGGCTTCATGAAGATATATTCATGCACAAGAGTGAATACAAAGGAATGAAGATGGAAATAATTCATTTCATGGATCATGGAGGACCCCACCTACCCACATACCTTCATGTACAAATTAGAGGCTAATGCACATGCTAAAAGGCCTTTAAAGCTTCATGCACATTTAAATGATGATTATCTCATGCTAATGGTTATTTGGCCTCCACACTTCCTAAGAGAGTATTTTGGGCATTCTCCAAAAAAATGTATTAGGGTTTCATACATGCATAAATACCCCTTATGTTTCAAGTAACCTCTCTTCCCTTAGTCTCTCTTAGGCTCTCTTCTCTTAGTTTAGATCAAAAATAAAATAAAAGCTCTCTTTCTTTTCATGGCTACTTAGCCATTTCTTTTATGTAATTTTTTAATTCAATTCTTTTCTTGTATAGTTACTTTTATGCAAGTAGTGTAGATCTTCTTTTATTTTATGCAAGTAGAATAGCTCTTCCTTTACTTTGCTTTCATCTTCTTCTTTTTTGTGTTTCATGTTGCATGCTACATGTGTTGATATGATAACACAAATGAAAGGCTAATCCCTTCAATTTAGGGGTAATGAAGCTCTCTAGTATGTAGATGCAATATTTTGATGTTTATGTTCTCTTTTAGTGCTTAATGGAAACATTTGAAGTGGTTTAATGTTGTTGCTTAGCTTTGAATTTGATAGTCTATACACCATATAGGCTATGCTTAAACAAACTTAACACAAATTGCCACTTCATCTATATATGATTATGGCAAAGAAGTGAATGTTGAAATTAAATTTTGATGGCTTATATTTCAAAACAATAGTTAATAGGCCATACTTAAAATAGATTTTACTTTCAACTTCGTTGTCATATTTCATGAGAGTTAAAACTGTATTAGTGGTTGTGTTATAGTTTGATGGTTTATATTAGGCTAATTAATAGCACAAATATTCCATACTTATGATAAACACAACAATTAATTTCACTAATGATCAAAAGAGAGATCATAATTTCATATTTAGTTGAACTATATGATCTAGAGAGTGGAATTATCTCTAAATTGTCATTTTATTCTCATAGTTTTCATTCACTTTTGTAGTTGTTAGTTTTGCAATTTTTAGTAGTTAGCTTAAACATCTCAAATCTTGGTTAATTTGATTGAATAGATTTTTAAAATCTAACAATTCCATATGGATCGACCCGTACTCACTAGGTACTACGATAGTATGTCGTGCGCTTGCGGTATAAATTTTATTATAAATTCGATCGGCTAATTTTCTAACTCAATAGACATTTAACCTTCCGAACAGCTCCAGATCCATCCGGTCCAGTAACTTGGGAGGAATACCATCAAATATTTAGCCTTCCGAACCCGTGCGTACTAGCGGGAGGTTGGTGATTAATACTGTGAGCGGCGGTCCTCATCCAGCTAATCGTAGCTGGAAGGAAATGGAATCATATGCTAGTTCGATTAGGCATGTGGACTTCGAATGTTGTAGTGGTACCGATGAAGGGGCCCCGGCAAAACAACAGAGGACGATGACAAACGACATCGTTTTCAGAAACCGCGATGCCGACAGAGTCGAGGCTCCCACCATTGATCCGTTGGTTATTTCTACCCAAATAGGTCCTGCTTGGATGAAGAGGATCTTAGTTGATAGTGGAAGTTCTGTAAACATACTTTTCAAGCATGCTTATAACCAAATGCTGATGGAAGCAAAGGATCTAAAACCGTGCCAGTCACGTATACATGGTTTTAATGGAAGCGCCACCATACCAGCTGGAATGGAAGAATTACCTATTGAGTTAGGCATTGGTGATCGTTGAAGAGTTCGGATGTTATAGTTTGTGGTGTTGGATATACATTCTCCATATAATGCTTTTTTGGGCCAACCGGCTCTTGCGGAGTTTAGGGCAGCTATTGCCTCATGGTGTTTGACCCTAAAGTTCCCTACTGACAAAGGGGTTGGGATTATACATGGTGATTAGGCGGCTGGACGCGCCTGTTATGTTGTAGAGCTACGGGATGCGCAGCGAAAAGAGAATGGTAAGGGTGTGGAGGAATCTCTCTGCGTCCGTTTTTTAGAGAATTGACAATTAACGCCTGGGCCCAGGCTCGGGTGCCACGACCAGTTTCCTAAGGATCTTGATCCTAGATATAACGATGATGGAGGGGAAGTCAAAGAATACCAGGCTTCCTCGGCAGAGTTGACGATTGATGTTCTGATCAACGATGATGATGATTCCAAAGTGGTAAAGGTCGGATCTCAGCTCGACCCTCAGATGAGACAGGAACTGGTTGATTTTCTTCGGGAAAACCTTGATGTATTTTCCTGGACTCATTCAGACACGTGTGGGATCTCGCCGAACATCTCGAGCCATATATTAAATATCGACCTGTGGCACATCCCGGTGAAACAGAAAAGGCGCGGTATGGATCCAAAGAGATCTGCCGCCCTGAAGGAAGTGGATAAATTCAAGGCTAATGGTTTTATTCGTGATGCTTTATACCGGAAAGGGTATCGAATCCAGTGCTTGTCAGAAAGTCAAATGGAAAATAGCAGACATGTGTGGACTACTCGGATCTGAACAAAGCCTGCCCCCAAAGACAGTTTCCCGCTTCCCAGAATTGATCAACTGGTGGATTCAACAGTCGGAAATGAGCTCTTATCTTTCATGGACGCATACTCCGGCTATAATCAAATCCCGATGCACCTTCCTGACCATGAGCACGCTAGCTTTATCACTGATCTAGGACTTTATTGTTACAAGGTGATGCCGTTTGGACTCAAAAACGCTGGAGCAACTTATCAAAGGCTCGTAAACCGAATGTTTGCAAACCAGATCAGGAAGACTATGGAGGTGCATGTAGACGACATGTTCGTGAAGTCACGAATATCCAGCAACCATATCGATGATTTAGAGACAATTTTTAACATACTCCGACAGTACATAATGAGGCTCAATCCACTGAAGTGCCATTTTGGAGTCGCATCTGGAAAGTTCCTTGGGTTTATTGTCAATGCCAGAGGAATCAAAGCCAATCCTAAAAGGATCTAGGCGATTCGGATTCTTGAAACTCCCAGAACCATAAAACAGGTGCAAAGTCTTAATGGGAAGGTTGCAGTCTTAAGCAGGTTCATTTCCAGATCCACAAACAAGTGCATTTCCTTCTTCGATCTGATCAGAAAAGGAAAACGGAATTTTGACTATACAGAGGAGTGCGAGGGTGCCTTCTAGGCACTAGTAGAACACCTGGCAACACCTCCCATCCTATCGAAGTCGGTTGATTATGAGAAGTTGTATGTCTATCTGGCGGTTTTGACAAACGCAATCAGTGCTACGTTAGTTCGAGAAGATGAACGGATCCAACGACCGGTCTATTATATCAGCAAAAGATTGACGGGAGTGGAAAGAAACTACCCAAAGATAGAGAAGCTAGCTTATTGTCTTGTTGTGGCCTCGAGAAAGCTCCGCCTATATTTCCAGGCTCATTTAATCACTGTTTACACCGACCAGCTGTTACGACAGATCCTGACACGACCTGAGACGTCTGGTAGGTTGCTCAAGTGGAGCATCGAGCTGAGTCAATTTGATATCACTTATATGCCAAGACGAGCTATTCAAGGACAAGTTCTGGTGGAATTCATAGCTGAATTCACCATGCCAGAGGACTTTCCCGAAACTAGTGAAACTAGTGCATCAAACGACCGGTGCTCAGGCGCTGGAGTGGTGCTCGAAACCCTAGAGGGGTGATCCGTATGCTATGCTTTGAAATTTGACTTTCATGCGACTAACAACGAAGCTGAGTATGAAGCCTTGCTCGCTGGACCGAGGCTTGCCAAGGATTTAGGAGTCGTCGCTTTGGAAATTTACTGTGATTCACAACTGGTGGTGTACCAGGTTCGGGGGGAGTATCAAGCCAGAGACCAAAGGTTGACCTCCTATCTTATGCGGGTCCAGGAAGTATTGAACCAGTTTGACTATTATATTATCCACTGTATACCCCAAGAGAAAAATCAAAAGGCCGATTCTTTAGCAAAACTGGCCAGCACTGGCGAAGCACGGTAGAAGGGACTCGTCCCCGTGGAGACGCTTACTGCTCCAAGTATTGATCGAGTGGAGACAGACTGGGTTCATGAGGCAACACCCGAGAGGGAGTCATGGATGACTCCAATCAGAAACTATCTTGAACACGGAACGTTGCCCGAGCGCAGGAGCGAGAAGAGACAGGTCCTTCGAAAGGCTTCGCGGTTTGTTATCCAAGATGGAGTCTTGTACAGAAGGGGATTCTCTGTCCCTTTACTCCGGTGTATCGCCCACGATGAAATCAAGTGAGCGTTGTAGGAAGTGCATGAAGGAGAATGTGGCGACCACACTAGGGGGAAAGCCCTTGCAAAGAAGATACTCAAGGACGGGTACTACTGGCCAACCGTAAATCGATACGCATCGGATTATGCTAAGAGATGTGATAGGTGCCGTAAACATGCCCGAATTCCGAGAGCCCCACCAACCGAGATTACTCAAATGGTCTGTCCATGGCCATTTGCCACGTGGGGTATTGATATAATAGGGTCCTTGCCTCTAGCTAAAGGTGGTGCAAAGTACGCCATCGTTGCAGTTGACTACTTTACTAAGTGGGCGGAAGCTAAGCCCCTTGCTACTATTACGACGAAGAAAGTAATCAACTTTGTTGTGCGCAACATAATCAGTTGCTTTGGCCTCCCACAAACGATTGTAACTGACAACGGGGCCCAATTTGATAGTGCCGAGTTTAAGAATTTCTGCCGACGCTATCGCATCCAGACGAAATTCTCGGCGGTAGCTCACCCTCAAACAAATGGACAAGTCGAAGCTATTAACAAAGTCATCAAGTCTATTTTAAAGAAACGACTAGAGAAGGCTAGAGGTAAGTGGGTCGATGAGCTTCCCACAACCTTATGGGCATATCGAACTACACACAAGTCTGCGACTGGCCATACTCCATTCGCACTTTCTTACGGCTCCGAAGCCGTTATTCCAGTTGAGCTAGAAGTGCCTTCTCACAGTGTGACTTATTACGATCCAAGGAAGAATGACATCATACTTGCAGAATCTTTGGATTTATTGGATGAGAAGCATGAAGAGGCTGATATAAGGGCAGCCGCACACTGCAGCCGAGTTGCCCGATTATACAATGCCAAGTCCGACCTAGAACCTTTGAAGTCGGCGATCTCGTACTTAAGCGGATCTATCAGGTCCATTCGCACATGAAACCAACATGGGAAGGACCGTATTTCTTCGAATGTAGGCTTGGAGACGGCACATTCAAGATATCGACCATTGATGGTCTCACTCTACCGAGAGCATGGAACAGTGAAAGTCTCTGCCGCTATTATATATAACTGGCTTTCATTCATTTAGTCTTCTTTCCTTTTCAATTTTTTTATGCAATTTGAGAATTTGTACTTGTAATAAGGCAACTGATTTTGCCATGATTTCTTATTTCAACAATAAAGCGCAGACTCATCAAGCCAGATTAGTGATTCCCAAATGCATCATGTGACCGCCATGATGTACGAAGAGCTGAGTTCCATCTTACGGTGGGACTCATTCAAATAGAGAGTGGTCGTGATCTGACCGGTCACTCGCTAAATGAAACCCCGAGTTCGGTAGAAAACAACAATCAATTAAAAGAGAGTTGAAATACGACAATTCTTCAACAAACATCAGCTCCTAGAGTGCGAGCTGAAGTGCAAACTCCAAAAACAAGACTTGAATCGAACGTCCAGTTCGAGGAGGATGGATCCGTCCATCCACGACCTCGCCTCTTTTCAAGATCGAGGAGGATGGATCTGTCCATCCACGACCTCGCTTCTTTCCAAGATCGAGGAGGATGGATCCATCTATCCACAACTTCGCTTACTGGATTAAGGAGGATGTGATCCAACCATCCATGACCTTAATCAACTCTTTATTCCTAAAGTGTGAATAAGATCCTAATCCTTAAACAGATGTGATCGACCGTATGTCAACTGACTCTAGATTCCCGGAGTGTAAACTAGAGTATAAACATTAAATAGGTGTGATCGACCACCCACAAAATAACTTACATCCCCAGAGTGTGGATGTAATCCTAAACAATAAGTAGGCGTGATCGATCGTCGGCTTACAAACCTAATCCCCAGAGTATGGATGCAAATGCCAGCAAATGAGCGAGTGTGATCTGACCGCTTAAACTCATGTTACTTTAACTTGGTTCCAACTAAGTTAAACCAAAATTAGTAAAGGTGGAGGACAACTGCCAACTAACTATGTCAATTATCCCCAGAACTGGTGGCACAACTCAAGTACCAACCGCTGACTGAGACAACACAACGTTGGAACTCGACTCAACGTTTGATTATGACTCGAGGCCATGACCTTGGGACTTAAAGGCCGAACTCAAGTTCGACTCAGAGACTTAAGCTTTATAAGTACATTGAATGGAAATGTGAATGCTTAAGTACTTAAACAAATAAACGCAGAGTTATGCCAAAAACAAAAAAGGAATTTTATCCATACTATTCTTCAGAAAAGAAGTACAAAATCTATCCAAAGAATTCCTATAAGCGGGGAGCCAAGCCCGCATCTATACATGGCCTACAAAAGCAAAAGAAAAGAAGCTTATTCTAACCACCTACAAAAGAGGAAGTCCAAATGCAAATCTACGCCTTCGATTTCCTGTCCTTTCTAGTTTTCTTTGGCGTAGACTCGCTCGAGCTGCCGTACGGACCTCTTTTGGAACCCTTGCCTCCTCGGCTCGCTTCAGTTGGCTTGTCTCCAATCGAGGGAATCAAGGAGGTCTCCCTCGGGAGCCCGCGGGGATTGAAGTATCCCCTGTGTGTGAAGCTGGTGGAATAGTGGCACTTTCGATACCAGAAGAATAAAGCGTGCTAGTCTCAATAATGGTGCCACCTAGAGAAATCATGAGAATCGGGGTCGGGCCAGGCACCGCCATACCTCCGCCGGCTCTAAGATCCTGCTCCATCTCAGCCTTAATTTCCCTCATTATTTGTTCCTCCCGGTCCACACACTTGCCCATTGGGATACTGCCAGTCAAACTCGAGGAGCCCGTGTTAATAACATTTTCATCCACATTAAAAGGCATCTCAATGCTCGGATCGCTTTGGCGGATGAGAAGTGCTTCCATCAGTTGGTCGTCAAACATACAGCCGCTATTATGCATCTCTCCAGCAGAAGTAGTAATCGTCATAGTTGTGGCCTCTATTGTTAACGCCTCATGCTCGTGATGAACTTCTTAAGTTACAGGAGGGTTGGCCGATGTGGAATCTAAGGCTGAATAAAGATAGGAGAATATGTTAGCGATGTCCTCTGATAATGTTCCTACATTTTGAAGAATAGGAGAAGTGTCCAAAGTACATTCCTCAGATTGGCTCATGGTTTGAGCCGACATGCCTTCCGAGCTATGCTCGATAAGTGGAGAGAGATATGGCCTATCGGGATCATACTCTAGGACGACTGAGGGGTCGACGGAAGATGTGGGCGCAGTTTGAGACGCTGGGGGCATTTCAGAAGCAACGTCATGGTGTTCACCCCCAGATCCTTCTCTGGCCTCTAAGTATTTGGCATCCAGGGCTTCTCTCTGGAGCGAGATGGTTGTGTCACGAAGAACTTTGGGCTCGTCTTCGATCAACACTTGAGTTTCCAATTCAAACTCATTGATAGTTGCAACTTTACGGGTCGCCTTTTCAACCTCAACCAGGCATTCCCAGGCTTATACAATTAGAAGGGATAGTCCTCGCCAAACTAGTTCAAGCAGTTCCTTAGGAAATTTGCATTGTAGGCGACCAGGAGGTACTCAAATTCGCTTTCCATCTTGGCCTCAACGACTTTTATTTCCTTTCCAACCCTGGTGTCTGCTTCTTCGGCCTTTTGATTTGCGATGTCCCTCTCCTCTCTAAGCTTCATCACCTCCTCGCATGCTTCTTGGGTAACCTTATTAGCATCATCTTTTTCTTTGGTGGCCTCAATCAGCTTTGCCTTTAATTCGGCAATTTCTTTTAGCGCGGCATCTCTTTCTTGAATGATTATGGTGTTGTGATGCTCCATCTGTTGCACCAAGTCCATATGGGTTTTTCTCATTTCTTCCATGGACTTCCTAGCTTCCTCAGCTCTCTGGTCAGCCACCATCTCAGCTTTTCTTGAGGACTCGAGTTCATTGGAGAGCACCTCTATTATCTTGTCCTTGTGAGAAAGATCGCCCTCCAATTTCTCAATCGCCTTGGCTCGTTCAATGGACACAGCCGAAACACACTTTGCCGCCTTGACCCACTCACGGTATTAGCTCTATGCATCATGTATATAGCCTTGCACCAGTTTTTCTATGTCGTTTGGAATTTTCTTCAAGTTAGGGGGAAAGTGGAAACCATCGAAGCATATGTTAAGAAAATCTTTCTTCAGTTTAGCAGTGCGGATAGCTTCTTCCCCCGTTGGCTCTATAGCGGATTGTTCTACGACAACGAGAGTGGTTGTTTCACTTCTGCAGTGCTATTCGCTGGTTTTTGGAGCGTGAGATGGCATTGTCTGGTGCGAAAATTCAGAAGGGGGCCTGCTTGGGCCAAAAGGTTTAGAAGGCGCTTTCGGTGGCGGAGAGCGCGACCTGGAACGGCGCTTGCTTTGGTGTGATTTTTCCTTTTCCCTATCATAGCGCTCACGTTCCTGGCTAGAATGGTAGCCGCGGACATAATCTCTCTCACTCTCATAGCGATACGATTCAGAATGCGATCCAAACAACTAGCGTGAAGAGCGGAGTTTATCAAGCATAGAACCTTGTTTCACCATTGTATCTGCAAAAAAAGATGAAGGAAATCAGTTACTACTGGATATTGAGAAGCACATGAAGGAATGTCGTGTAATCCCGTGAAGTGCGTGTATGTATGTGTAAACCCCCTAACCGACCGGTTGTAGCAGCTTTTCTTATTGGAGTTGACTCCCTATATCTATTGAAGTTAGGCCTACTCCGGTTCTTGAAGGGGAGTGGAGCCCCTCTAACCCAAGATCAGGGGACGACGGTATGTCCATAGGAATGGGAATATCCAATAGCCCCTTTAGCGAGCTTTCTGTCTGCAAGGAAGAGGTCTCTGACCTATAGAAGTAGTAATAAGTTGGGTTGCTTCGGTCCACTTTTGCCTCTTGATTTTGTGGACAGGAGTTTTGCCTTTTCTCTTTAACACAGAAGATTGAGGGCCCTACGGAGGCACGTCCGTAGGCTCTTGACTAGCTTCTGTACCCTCATCATCGTAAGGTTCAACGATTATTATGTCGGGCGCGGCCTGAGCTCCCTCGACTAGAGGCATGACAGGAGCTCGTCTTCCACCTTGTCTTATCGGGGCCACCCTCGGTACCCCCGTGAGCCACATGCTTTAACCTTTCTCTAAAAGCCCGGTGGCTATCAAGTTGTCATTAGTGAGAACTTCGTCTATTTCTCTTAATTCAGTAGGCACCACCTAGAGTGACCTTACTAGCTCTTTATATTGGGCTCCTTCGGGCTGTGGAATAGCAGCTGTAAAAGAAACACAGCAATGAATTCAGCATCAATCTATATTATCCAGTCATGGTTAACAACAAAACAAGTAATAGAACTTACATCTGGCCGACCACCACCTGGCGAATCCTGGTGGGCACCTTACGTAAAACCACTCCATTTTGAAGTAGCTCAACTTGCCCCATGCGCCTGCCATAACTTGGCAGTTCCTAACAGCTTCCAAAAAGGTGAATGACCGATTAACCGCTCAGCTCTTGACATTGAATAAATATCTGATCTCGTTGACAGCCGGGGGACGGAAGAGATGTTATATAAATATAATGTACAAGCTGTTAAGTAACGCGTATACGTTAGGGTGAAGCTAAGAAGGTGTGATCCTTAGATAAAACAACATGTCCCTAATGAACCGGTTGAATGGGGCATTGTTCCAATCCAACACATGAATCTGTTGCATGCGGTGAACCCTTCCAGGGGATTGTGTGATCTATCTTCCGGTCCTGGGAACTGAACTTCTTCCAAAGTCAGTCCGTGTCTAAGGCAAATTCTGCCTAGGATTTCTTCTGTAATCTTGGGCCGGACGGAATCTTCTAGATTCATTATCACCACTGCATCCGGCATTTCATCTGGAGCAGGATTCACTACATATGCCAGGACATCCGACCTTTCTATTCTGGGGAATGGAGGATTTTGAACTTCTTGCTACTCTTAACTTCCAGGATCCATAGCTATTGAACTCGGTAAAAACCATTATTAAATGGTAAAAAAGACCCATGTCTCCCCGGTGCAAAGTATGTGATTGTTTTGTGTAATGAAGTGCTACACAGTACTCTATATTTCTAGAAGGTTAAAAGATGGTAAAGAGACAAGACTTCGAGATTCGACCGGAGCGACCGTCATCGATGACCGTCTTAACCATGCCATTCCGACTTTTGAGAACGATCCATGTTCAAATTTGTTATGTTTAACAAGTTACAGTTCCATCAACGAGCTTTGAGGGATAATCACATATGCAATTTTATGGTCGAGTTCAAATATGCAAAGCTAAAGCTCGTCGGAGTCAAGTGTTCGAGTATGCAAAAGTCATAACTTTGTATCCATCATAATTCACTTCGGATCATTCCCTTGAAGTCGACATTCATATCGACCAAAGCATTCAGATCGACTGCCTCTTTGTATCGATCGAACATTCAGATCGATGATCTGTTCGTATCGATCGTTTCAACCATGACCTTCATTCGTATCGATGTTGATCGTGTCGATTCACTCAAATCGATCAGTCATCTTCCTCATCTCACTTCTAGAAGCGAACTTTCGTATTGATCCAGGAGACATAGTTGTTTTGTCTCGACCAAGGGGGCAGAACTTCCAATTCGCCCGCTTGTGTAGATTTCCATATCGATCCGCCATCAGTATTCGTATCCATCGATACGAAACCGTTGCTCACCTGTCGTCGATTCGAACCCATGGATCCATCTTGTCTCCTTCTTCTCCAATTCCCCCAATTGCCATTGCCGACCATCTTAATTTCACATTCCGGTGCCAACGACACCGGATATGGCCATTACGATGAACGAAGAGGCATGAAGCTCGAGTCTCATCATTTTAGGCGCGATTCTATTGATTATTTATCTAGCTCGAAGAATCTGGGTTAAAGGTTAACGATTTGGTATTTAAAGACGAAAGTTCTACAGTTTCTCTTTTTCTCTGATGGGTACGAAGTAGCAGTATAAACAAGGGGGAAAAATATGCTAAGTACAAAAAGTATTTATACTCCTTCGTATCCAAGGCAAAAAACGATTCGTATCCCAGTTTCCTCACCTATTGAATCGGTCAACAAACCCATCGATACGAAGAGCACTGTGCACTTGTGTCTGGATCATTTGTATCCATCGATAGGAAGTACATCTGAACCCCAATATTTCGTATCCATCTCGTATCCATCGATACGAAGCATTCCCATGCGTTAATGTTTACAACTCTCGTATCCATCAATATGAAGCACATATTGTACATCAATTCAAGCCAAACTGTATCCATCATTATGGAACACACCTTTTGTAAACCCACCTCGTGTCGATCACCATAGATATAAAATACACCTTGATACACCCCAGATAGATCCAGGAGAAGATCGATACATAGAAGGACATCAAAACAACCACCAATCGTTGTTGCAACTCGGATTTCATATTGATCCAGGAGAGGATCGATACGAAACTCGATCCAAAAGGGACCATCAATCGATGGCAAGGACTTCTTCTCACCAAAATCGGTTTAAAAAAAGAAGAGAATAAGCAAGAACTTGACAACGGCCTATGAACGTGCAAGCGTGAATGGGAGTTAGGTTAAAATACGTGCATGCATGCTATACTAACATTTGATTCTCAAAGTTAACAGGAATTGAATGCTTACCTGGCGACAGCCAGAAAAATCAACAACAAATTGTTAGAACTTGACCTTCAACTACACCAAAAATTGTGTGATCGTTAGCAGTCTACAACTCAATATATATACTACTGAAAATCAACCGAGGGTTACATCTCTTGATGAAAGGACAACAACTATTCAGTAAATCAGATAAAGCCTTTTCAGAATGAAGATTGTAGCTTTTCAAAGCATGTCATGTTCACATAGGACGTACTTTGGGGGGCAAATGTTATCCCACCTTTTGGCGAAGCCGTGATACCAAGGACTTGACTGGAGACTGAAAACAGTTCACTCTGGGAATCAGTTATCTGCAGATTCACGATGGATACAGGCAAACCTTGCCTAAGTACGGATCGAGCCACAATTAGCATGGTATGACAAGCAAAGCTATGAAAGACAACATTCCAAATTTTAGGTCAATCGAAGTTTGTATGCTCAAGTTATGGAACGATCAAGATCCATGTGAAACATGCCCATTTCGTATCCATCCATCCGTATCCATCAGCATCGATAATGAACATAACTCCATCACTCGGCATCCATCGTTCGTATCCATAAGGTTTAAACCTATATCGATGGACTTTAGCACTCCCCAGATCGATCGCATTTCATTTGGTCAGCAGCTGAACATTTCGTATCGATCAACTGCTTGATCGATACGAAGAGTAAAGTCGATGATCGATACGAAGACAGAGGCAAAGCATCGATACAGGAGGCAAAGCATCAGATGGATATGAAAGAAGTGGTCAACCTAGAGGAAATGGTCCCCATGCATAAAATGTGGATCTCCACAAAGCGCACGTGTCACATCATTGACATGAAGGGATCGATACGAAAGGTATCGATATGAAGGCCTCAGCCAGTCCATATTTGCAACTTTGTTCAATCAATAACTCCACAACCATAACTCCAAATGCAATGAGATTTTCACAGAAGGTTGCGTATCATCTCAGGAAAGTCCATGATCGATCGCAGCCCAATTGGAGCCGTTTCTGATCGATACGAAGGCTATGTGGATCGATCAGGGATCAATCCCAAACGACTCCAGACCAATTGTGTGGGCCCGCCTAGGCTTGAGAAAGGGTATTCCGAGATTCAAGGCAGATACTTCAAGCTTCAAACCTATAAATAGCACCCTTATTGCAACTAAAAAAAGGACTTTTTTGCTGCTGCTTGAGTTGAACTCCATTGTAATTCAAGTGTTAGCTGTTGTAACTCAGTTTCTAATCAGCAATAAACATCAAAACCTTCAAAGTGGACATAGGCCACAGCGCCGAACCACTATAAATCATTGTTTTCTTTCTGTTACTACTTATTTTCTTGGTGTGATTGTTAGATTAGCCTCATTTTTAATTTTACTTCTTCATTCTAATCACTTCAATTACATACGACGAGTGTTGTGCCCATTTTTGGTACAAACACACATTGCAAGAAGAGGCTCTTTGACAAAGACCAATAATGCCGAAGACGTGAAGAACTTAATAGGATTACCACGCATCATCACTTCATGAATCATCAGTGTCGCATCACTTCAGTAATGAAAAAGGATAGTGTCGAATGTCGAAGAGACCCACAATAGACACTTCAATGGTGTAACTCCTTCATATCGGTTACCAAGTAATGTGGTGTATCTTGCCGCATTTCACAGACATTTCGAGATACTACATCATAATGACTCCAACCTTAATTAACATCGCAAGTGATCAATAACATGAGCCATCAATGGGTGTCAGAGAGGCCCACAGAGCATTCCATTGATGCTAAGCTTTGTCAACACCATTATCTATAGGTACCGCAATAAGCTCATCGACGGTCACGAAGAGGACAAACATCGCATTTAAAGCAGTGTTACACTTCATAGCACTTTGAAGGAATTGTGCTACAATGATGTCAGGGGTCATCACCACATCCTAACTCACATATACCACATCTCTTCAACACTCAGAAGGACTTCGCCTATTTGCAGATGCGATGTTGATAACTAACATTGTCGACATCCACGAAGTCGTTGGCACTGCCTCATGCTTACTTCAGCTTCATACTTGCGGTAACTCAAGTCAAAGTCATAATTTGCTCATAAAGGACATTGACCACCATATTAGAAGCCACCAATATTATAGGTTGCCGCTGCCGCGTATTTTCCACAAATGAATAAAGAGGAACCCTAGCATGAACAAATTCGAAGTCACTAAAGACAATGTCGACAATATCGCTAAGACTAGTGTTGAAGCTTAACAATGTCAAAGTCGTTGAGATCCGAACCGATTGATGTGGACGTAAATGTGCATATTTTTACCACCATATTTAATCTATTTAAATTAAATAAATGATCATATTGGGTATTTTAACTTGTTTAAACCAAAATTTCAAATTATTTCAAATCGTCACATATTCATCTTCATCCAAGAGCAAAATGGTCATTTTTGTGCATATATTAATTTTCTAAAATTTAATTGAAAATTTCTATGTTGTTTTGTAGGAATTTAAATTCAAATACAAGTGGCTTCATGAAGATATGCATGCACAAAAGGAAACAAAGCAAATGAAGATGAAAATAATTCAAACTCATGAACATGGAGGATCCCACCTACCCACTTACCTTGATTTTCAATTAGGAGCTAATGCACATCCTAAAAGGCCATTAAAGCTTCATGTACATTTAAGTGGGGGATTAAGACATGCTAATGATTACTTGGTGGCCACACTACCTCAAGGGTATTTTGGGCATTCCCCAAAAAATGAATTATGGTTTCTAACTTATATAAATACTCCATATCTTCATGTAACCCTCCTCTTCCTCTTAGTTAGTTTTAGTTTAGGAACAAAAATAAACAAAGCTCTTCTTTTTCTCTTTTCATGGCTACTTAGCCTTTTTTATTTCATGTAATTTTTCTTTTCTTTCTTATGCAATTCAATATATGCTCTTTTCTCTTACATGCTTCTCTTCTTATCTTGTAGTGTAGATTTCTTTTCTTTTATGCAAGTAGAATAGTTCTCTTTTCCATTAGCTTTCATTTTTCTTTTTTTTAGTTTCATGTTGCATGCTACTTTTGTTGATATGATAACACAAATGAGGGGCTAATCCCTTCAATTTAGGTGTAATGAAGCCTCTAATCATGTAGCTTCAACATTTTGATGTTTTATACTCTCTTTTTGTGCTTTAATGAGAATGTATGAAGTGGTTAACTTGTTGTTTTTGCTTTGAATTTGATAGCCTATATTGTTGACACCAAATAGGCTATACTTAAACAATCACCAACACAAATTACCTCTTCATCTATATATGATGATGGTAATGAAATGAATGTTGAGATTAAAATTTGATGGTCTATATTTCTAATTAATAGTTAATAGACCATACTTAAAATAGATTTTGCTTTCAACTTTGTTATCATTTTTCATGTGAGTTAGTAAGTGGTTTAAGGGGTGTGTTATAGTTTGATGGCTTATGTTGAGCTAATTAATAGCACAAATAGGCCATACTTATGATAAACACATCAATTAAGCTAACTTATGACCCAAAAAAAGAGAGATCATAACTTCATTTCGTTGATTTATGTGATCTAGAGAGTGGAAGTTGCCTCTAAATTGTCTTAACACTCTCGTATTTTTATCTATTTTCTATTGTCATTTTTCTTCTTTTTTTAGCTTAACACTCTTCAACTTTGGTTAATTTGATTGAATAGAGATTTAAAATCAACAATTCCCTATGGATCGACCTGTACTCGCCACGTACTTCAATAGTATGCCGTGCGCTTACGGTATAAATTTTATTTCAAAATTCGTTTGATGGTTTTCTAACCGATAGAAAATCCGTCGTTAAATAAGTTTTTGGCGTCGTTGCTGGGGAGTTGTTTTGATTTTATTTTTCTATTCTTCGAATTATTTTCGTTTGATTTTTGTGTGTTTTAATTAAAAAATAATAATATTGTGTGTTTGTTTGATTTTTGTGTACTTGTTTTCTTTTTGTTTGCATTGCATTGGCATATTTTAAAAAAAAATTGCTGTTTATTTCAAGTGTGCATTTGGAAACTATTCACTGTCCTTACTTTACAAGTGCGCATTCACTTCAGCCAATACAAACATTTTCCACATTTGTATTCAGTTTTCATATATACAAAAAAACATTGCAATTGTGATAGTTTTCAAATTTCTGCATTGCATTTGCATTGCATTTGCATTGAAAATATATATATATACACACACACACACACATCACTGTTGCATATCCTGTGCACAAACCACTTTTACATTTCACAAAACCACCTCTGCCAGTCATCTTCAAACCCAACTCCGTCCAAACCACCAAGCTCTTTCAAACTTCACTTGATCACCTCGTTACCATTTCACCTGACCATAACCTCTCTACCCACCACAGTAAGTCTTCCACGGTCACTGCTAGCCATCATCATCCAGATTGTAAATACAACCTCATCTATTCACCACAAACAGTCACTGCCATATCCACTTCAACTACATAGCAACAACATCACTACTGTGCCAAGCTTCTGACCAAAACAACTCACTTACCAATCACAACATCATTTCCAGAACCACCAGCAAGCATCACTCCAAGAAAAAAACTGCTTTGATCCACTTATACACCATTTCATCAACTGCCTAAACTACTCGCACTACTCAACTGACTGCCTACAACTGCTCCACGGTTTCAAAGCTACTTTGCCTACTCGGCTTTGCCCCATTTCTGCCTGACACAGCCACCTGCTCCTTACCGTTCATATCCGCCACTGCTTGAATCTCTGCCTTCTGGTTCACTATGACAATCTCCAAATACACATCGCCACTTCCAATTGACATTGCCTACAATTGTAGTCCTTCCAGTCAACAATACAACAGCAAGTATCTCAACCACTCTATATAAAAACAAACGGTGCACGACATCACTGCTTCAATCTACACAATACCATCATTTCTTCCTTCGCCTTCAATCACTATCATCATCATACTTCTTCCTTCACACCAATTACATACAATCACCACCCACCACCTAAACACTACTGCCACGAGCAAAATTCACTTGACCCATCACTGTGCACTATTCCACCACGACTACACAACATCTACTGCCATACCCCACTACACAGCAATCAACCATCGGTGCCCACTTCTCTGCTGCATTCACCACTTCTGCTTTTACAACACAACAGTCACCTCTTCCTCTGTCAATCATCTACAGCCATCTTCAGTCATCACAACCAGTCATCCATCACCAGTTCCATTTTCATACAACATCCATGACATACTTCATCCCTGAACCACAAAACCAAAACAAACAACGCACCACCTTCATCAAATCATTACCCCTGTATTACCAAACAGTCATCTTCCACTACATACTTACCTACCAAACAACATCCCTCTTCTTTAACACTTTAACTCCTCAACAGTGCATCTCACTTCCCCTGACACAAGTGGTCACTGCCAATTCATCTTACTACACTATTACTCGGCCAAAACCTTGTTCGCACTCAACTGTCAACATACCAATACAACTGTTCAACTTCACTGTCAACTATCAACAATAAACCAACACCATACAAACTAACCCATCACCTAAACAAACGACAGGAAAACATACCTCTTTCGAATCGACTTTGTCGCCTGCAACAACCGCTTCATTCCCAATCATCACGAAACTTGACTTCGTGCTCTGCCTGCTGACCACCATTGTCATTCCATCTACATATTTCTAACACCATCCCAACCTTCCACTGTTCTAACAGGCGAACAGTTTCTGCCTTCTACACCAAGGTTTTAAATCTCCCCGAGATCAGCCGAGATGAAAATCCGAGATATTAGCCAAAATCCGAGATTTGGCAGCTTGGTTAGTTATAAGTCTTTTAAATATCGCCCGAGACAGCCGAGATATTTGCCCGAGATATTGGCCAAAATCCGAGATTTGAAACCTTGTTCTACACAAACTACCTGAGCAACCACAGCGACATCCAACCACCTTCGACCAACCAACAATAAATCGCTCAACCTCCCCCTGAATAAACTTACTCGACCACTGCAAATCTCTAACCGCAATCGAGCCCGAACCTCACTACAACCAGCAAACTGCCTCAGACCAAAATCGCCGTTAGACACACACAATTCTTCATCACCTGAATAAGTTTGCAAACTCCAATAACCAAACAGTGACCACCAACATCGACGCGACCTAATTGCTACACCTCAAACGCTACTCAAAATTCCAATCACCCAAATCCATAAACCCCACCGCAACTCAATTGCAAACATCGACAAAACCAGAGCATCCCCAGAACGTCGACTTCAGCCGTGAACCGAATTGCGGTGAATTTTTCATGATTTCAGATGGGATTTCAGTTTTGTGAGGAGTTTTGAGTAGTTTTAAGTATAACTGCTGTTAAAATTTTGAAAGAAGTCGTTCGATTTTGAGATTTTTAAGGGGCCGGGTTGGGCAGTAGTTAAGACCGGTTTTGGGTATAAATTGTTAGCCGTGGTTTTAGGAGTATGGGTGAATTTTTTTAGGTGGTGTATTTTAATTTTCTTTTAAGGTTCTTCTTTAAAAAAAAAGAGAAAAAAATTCTTTTTTTTTAATTTTCTTTTGTTGACAAATTCAACTAGTTTTAATTTACAATTTTCTTTTGTTTACCATAGAAAGAGTTGCTTTGTTTTTAATTTTCTTTGCGTTGTTTTCAATTTTCTCTTTGTGTTTTCAATTTTCTTTTGTTTGGAGTTTTGTTTTACTCTATTTATTTTTCCTTTAAAAAAAGACCAACAAAAAAGTGTATATTTTTTTTTAGTTTCAGGTTGTAGAAGCAGAAATTCAAAGGAGAGGAACTGCTGCTGTTTGTACCAAAATTGGGCACAACACTCTTCGGAAGTTTTTGAAGAGATAAAATGAAGAAATTAAATGGAAAAATAGGATTATCTAACAAAACTTAAAAAACAGATAATGAGAGTAATTAAAATGCTCAAAGACATAAGAATTTAGAGTGGTTCGGCGTGTTGCCTACGTCCACTATGAAGTTGATTGCTTTATTGATCTTTCTTTGAGGATTACAATTAATTTCAGCAGGTTACAGCAAATAATCAACGATTTACAACAGTGAAATTTGTTAGCAGCAGCAGCAATGGAGTTTAAGATCTGGATCCGGCAGAGTCTGGGCGTTGGAGAATTCAAAGAAGAAGAATCCCCTTTTATGCATGCCCTGGGGCTCTATTTATAGGTGTAGGAGGCTAATATTTCACTCAGATCTTGGGGGACTTCTTCTGGCACGTGAGTAGGCCCGCGCGACCAAGCCCGTGAAGTTTCGGCCCGATCCGTGATCGATACGAACGGATTTTGTATCGATCAAGATTGCATCCGATGGAGTCAAAATTTGGCATGGACATTCTGCAGCGTGCACGTAAGCTTCTGTGAAAATTTCATAGCATTTGGACTTGTAGATCATGAGATATGATCGATGCAAGTTAGAGTTTTTCCATCCGCGATCGATACGAATGAATTTCATATCGATCTAGATTTCGTCCGATCGAGTCGAAATTTGGCAGGAACATTCTTCATGTTGTACTTAAGCTACTGTGAAAATTTCATAGCATTTGGACTTGTAGATCATGAGATATGATCTATGCAAGTTGGAGTTTTTCCATCCGCGATCGATACAAACGAATTTCATATCGATCAAGACTTACTCCAATCGAGTTGAAATTTGGCATGAACATTCTTTATGTCATATGTAAGCTGCTGTAAAAATTTCATAGCATTTGGACTTGTAAATCAAGAGATATGATCGATGCAAGTTGGAGTTTTTTCCATCCGCGATCGATACGAACGAATTTCATATTGATCAAGACTTGCTCCGATCGAGTTGAAATTTGGCGTGAACATTCTTTATGTCATATGTAAGCTGCTGTGAAAATTTCATAGCATTTGGACTTATAGATCAAGAGATATGATCAATGCAAGTTGGAGTTTTTCCCATCCGCGATCGATACGAACAAATTTCGTATCGATCAAGACTTGCTCCAATCGAGTTGAAATTTGGCATGAACATTCCTTAGGTCATACTTAAGCTCCTGTGAAAATTTGGTGGCATTTGGACTTGTAGATCTCGAGTTATGATCGATGCAAGTTTGGATTTCTCAACCGTGATCGATCAATATCTTGAGCGTACAAACTCCGCTTGACTTGAAATTTGGAACGTTGGCTCTCATAGCTTTGCTTGTCATGTCATATCAATTTTAGCTCGATCCGAGCTTGGAAAAAATTCATCGACATCCATAGTGAGCCTGCGTACAACCGATCTTCAGGATGTACTGCCCTTGGATTTTAGTCAAGTTCTTGGTGTCACGGCCTTGCCAAAAGGCGGGATAACATTTGCCCCCCAAAGTACGTCTTTTGTGAACATGACGTGCTTTGAAATGCTGCATCCTTCATTCTGAAAAAGTTCTATCTGATTCGTTGAGTAGTTGCTATCTTTTCATCAAAAGATGTAACCTTCAATTGATTTCCGGTAATATAAATGTTGATTTGTTGACTGCCAATGATTATGTAGTGCATTGTTGTAACTGAGTGTCGAGTGCTAGCGATTTGTTGTTCACTATTGTAATTGTCATCAGGTAAGCATTCAACTCTTGTAAATTTTGAAAATTGAATGTTAGTCTGTCATACATGCATGTATGTTAGCCTAACTCCCGTCAATGTTTGCACGTTCACGGGTCGTTGTCAAGTTTTTTTTTATCGAGTTTCGCAATGATCCTCTCCTGGATCGATGTGAAATTCGAGTTGTAACAACGTTCGATTGTTGTTTTAAGTCCTTCCTTTGTATCGATCCTCTCCTGGATCGATCTGAGATGTTGGAATGTATGCTTTGTATCGATGGATACGTAATATTGGGTCTTGGTTCGATGGATACAAAAGTAATGCTTTGTATCGATGGAGTCAAACGATCCAGACATAATCATGCAGTGATGCTTCATGGAGGATATGCCATTTCTTATTCCTTTATTCAATAAGAATCCCCGATTGTGGATCATCTTTGATAGAAGTCATCCATGACTCTTTTTCTAGATCCGTCTCCAAGATTTAGTTGATCTTCATATGTCAATGCCTAGAATAATAAGCATTTCAACTGGGACAAAGTCTATTTGTCGTGCATCCCCAGAACTGGCTAGCTTAGCGAGTGATTTGGCCTTTTCATTTATTTCTCTGAGTATTTGTGTAGTGGTGTAATAGTCGAAGCCGGCTAGTAGCTTTTGGACCCAGTTGAGATAAGGAGCAAGACGTTGCCCCCTAGTCAGATAATCTTCCCTGACTTGGCGTACTACTAACCAGTAATCACATAAGACATGTAAAGTTTCCACTCGTAGTTTTCTTGCAAGTTTGAGCACCAAGGCTTCATACTTAGCTTCGTTATTTGTTGCAGGGAACTTGAGTTTCAGGGCGTAGCAGATCGTTCGTTCCTCAGGAGTCATTAACGCAACTTCGATGTTAGAAAGCCGATTATTGGAAGTTCCATCGGTGTATGTTCTCCATCGGTTGAACGGTTCTCCATTGTTCTTCGGATAGTCGTCTGATGTGGTGGATTCAGATATGAAGTATGCTAATGTTTGACTATGGAAAGCTCGCCGAGGGAGATAAGTGATATCAAATTGGCTTAGCTTAATACTCCATTTGAGTAACTTTTCAGACATCTAAGGTTTCTATTGGACCTATCGTAACGGTTGGTCGATATGGACGTTAACGAGGTGAGCTTGCCAATAGCCAGCCTTCATCATATACTGGTCTTTGGATACGTTTCTCTTCACATAGCATTGCAATGCTTATGGCGTGTGTTGACACGGCCCAATTAATGTATAAATCTTCGTGATCCAAAGGTTTGGGTAAAATGGGAGTTCTCTTTAAGCAATCTATCAAAGCTGGAAGTGCATCAACGCAATTGTTAGTTCACTCAAAAGTTCTCTTCCCTCTCTTGGTCGGGTTGAAGAAGATAATTCACTTGTAGATGGTCCTGGAATCAAATCAACTTAGGATGGTAATCTTTCGACTTAGGCTCCGTACTTGCTTGGTTGTCCTCGGTACATGGGTGTCTCTAACTGTCGGAATTTTCTAGAAATTAGTCTTGATTCCATGAGAATTGATGATGAAAACAAAGAATCTTTCTGATGTAATGGTGAAAGAGCATTTCAAAGGATCGAGTTTCATCCTGCATTTTTTGGAGAGCACTGAATACCTCTGTCTAGTCATCGATATGGTCGTTTGATAGCCGTGATCTCACGAGCATATTAACCACATATACTTTCATCGACTGACCGATATGATTTTTGAATGATCTGTAAATCGTCCTTTGGTAAGTAGCATAAGTGTTCTCAAGTTCGAATCCAAGGATTTCAGCATAGCACTATAGGCCCAGGTCAATAATGAGACAGTTGTATTCCTGGTTTAGGATATGCTTCAGTATCCGATTGTATCTGGAGTTTGCATCATGGATGTGAGTAATTCATGTCTGAAGGTTAGGTCCATCAGTTGGTTGATCATTGGAAGTGGAAAGCCGTGCTTTGTCATACCCCATGCAAATCTGAGTAGTTGATGTATGTCCTCCACTCTCTGTTCGTTTTTCTTATAAGTAAAGGATTGGATACTCACTTTGGTTGGAGGGCATCATGGATAAACCCACTGGTTTTGAGCAGATTCGCCTCCTCTTTAAGTGCAACAGATCTCTCTGGATCCATGTCGCATCGTTTTTGTTCACCGAGACATGCCTCGGGTCGACATTTAATGCAGGGTTCTTCATGGCTGGCGAGAGTCCATATATATATATATATATGAGATCGAGTCCAAGCGAACACATCAAGATTCACCTAAAGTAAAACAGTTGACTCTTTCTTCATCATTGCGCAGAGTTGTAATCTGATCTACAATACTCGTGATGGGTTGTAGGCGCCTCATGTGTTTATTTGCAATGGTAAATGATCGGGCTTATAAGGATGTTGGATCAAATGATTAGTAGAACTTAGCCTTGTACTGCATGCTGCTACATAGCTGGCTCCAACTTTGAGATTGAATTTACTTGTGTTTCTGAATGATGCGCTTTTCATTCAATGTACTTGCGATCCATTGCTCATCGGAAGGGTCAGAATGATGATCAGTTGCCCATAAGTCCTGGTATTGATCTGATGACTCTATCTCTAGGCATCCTTTCGGTCGCAACCTAGAGTTGTTATGAATATCAGGCATGGGTCATAGGTTCAAGTTGTCATAGTCAACTCTCGGATAATTACTCTTTTGCCCCCAATCTCGGGTTGGCGGATGCATTACGCGGACGGTCTAGTCTCATCCTAGCTATGTTTATACTATAGTTCAAGCTTTAAGAATCAAAGTTGATTGATGATTGGTTGAATCATATTAATCTTATCTTCTTGCTCGTGCTCCCAAGTCTGGGGAGTATCTCGATAAGTGGCAGGGTAGATAATGTCCACTTCAATTTTGTATTCTATCCCATTGAACCATGGGATCGAGTTAACCGATGGAGGGCTAAGTCGTGCCTATCCTGCATTATGTTCTAGTTCTTTCTTCTAGGCAGGATATATTGTTACTTTGCCAACATTCGGACATAAGCTAGATTCTGGATGGTCAATGACATTCACTGCGCTGCTTATGTCACCATACTTTTGGCAAAAACTGAAGAGTGAATCGTCCAGTCAGATCCAATGCAGGATTGATACTTCCCTTGTTGAATCCAGGGTAAGAATCAGTGTGCAAATGTTTAGGTTGCACTTATTTTGAACTGCTCTTTTAATTGAATCATGGTAAAAGTCAGAGAATGAATGGTCACATTGCATTCTCTAAGAGTTAAGAAATTAACTACATCCATTTCGGTTTACATTCTCCTCTCGGAACTTGGGATAATGTCAGCTCAAACGTAGTCGAGTCATGCCCATCCGGTTTCACGCTGTTCCAAACAGATCGTAGGAAGGCGACGGAGGACGAATGGTCAAGTCACACTCACTCGTGGTTTATTCTTCTATCCATGCCCTGTTGGTCAAAGGTATTCGATGGACGTTCGGGTCACATCGATTTGTAGTCGAAGAGGATCGATATTGACCGTTGATTCAATGGCACGATGTAGAATGTTCGGACCTCATTTCCTATCGATCCAATGGTATGATATGAAAGGTGCAGATCGATATTGCCCGTCAATTCGGTGGTACGATATAATTGGTTGCCTAGGACTTCGGGCATCATTCAGATTGGTTAGCATTAGGCTCTCCTTGTAGTCGTTGCCTTAAGTTGTAAAGGACGCTAAGCTGGAGATGTAGCGAGTCACCTTTCTCTTCTTTCGGTGATTTGTACTTCTGCCCCTAGTCTTGGGTTAGCAGAGTTAGTTCGTGGATGATCTAATTGCACCTGTAGTGAGTTTACACTCTCACGTCGAGTTCAGGTCAGTGTTGGGGAATGAATGGTCGAATCACATCCATTCGTTTGTCTATTCTTGTAGCCACACTTTGGGGATCAGAGTCAGTTGAAGGGCCATTCATCACACCTATTTGATGTTTATACCCCTGTCCACACTTTGGGGACTAAGTTTTTTTTGTAGAAATTGGTCAGACCGCGTTTTCCTCGGTCAATTCCTCTGCCCCCAGTCAAGGGCAAAAGTCGAAGTGTGGTCGGTCAAATTACAACAACTTTAGTTTGATGCTTCTACCACTGAACTGTAGGAAGGAATTGATTGGCGGATGGTTAGGCCGCATCCGTCCATGTTGCACGCACTACCCGTCGGATCATAGGCGAGAGTTAGCAGATGAACGGTCATGCCACGTTCATTTGCAGTTGGATGGTAGTAATATCAATTCAGAATAGAATATCCAGCTAGGTCCCTTTTTCGAATCTACGCCTCCCTATCGAATCAAGGAAGAAATTTTGTCTTGTAGGGTTGGAGTGCATCCCTATAAATTTACGTTATGGGTCCCGTGCCGGGGATAAGAGTTGATGCTTGGACGGTTGTGTCATGCCCGCTTAGTGCTGGATGGTCGGATCGCATCCAATTTTGTGTGCTAAGTGTGCCCCCATGTCAGGGGAAGATTGGAAAGCGGATGGTCGAACCACATCCGCTTTTTGTACTACAGAACTTGATGAGGAACCATAGCCGATAGATGGACAGTCGAATCACATCCCTTTTGGTATTCATATTCCAAACCATGCTTTGAGGACTGGAGTTGGTTGATGGGTTGTTAGTCACACCCATTTGGTGTTTATACTCAAGCCTATGCTCTCGGGACCGAAGCAAGTTGATGGGTGGTCATTCGCATCCAATTGGTGTTTATACTCCAGTCCACACTCTGGGGACTTAGAGTTAGTTGAAGTTTATTCTCCAGTTCACACTCTGGGAATCTGGATTTGTTTATGTTTATACTCCAGTTCGCACTCTGGGAATCTGGAGTTAGTTGATGTTTATACTCCAGTTCGCACTATGGGAATCTGGAGTTAGTTGATGTTTATACTCCAGTTCGCACTCTGGGAATCTGGAGTTAGTTGATGTTTATACTCCAGTCCACACTCTGGGGACTTAGAGTTAGTTGAAGTTTATTCTCCAGTTCGCACTCTGGGAATCTGGAGTTAGTTGATGTTTATACTCCAGTTCGCACTTTGGGAATCTGGAGTTAGTTGATGTTTATACTCCAGTTCGCACTCTGGGAATCTGGAGTTGTTGATGTTTATACTCCAGTTCGCACTCTGGGAATCTGGAGTTAGTTGATGTTTATACTCCAGTTCGCACTCTGGGAATCTGGAGTATGTTTATACTCCAGTTCGCACTCTGGGAATCTGGAGTTGTTGATGTTTATACTCCAGTTCGCACTATGGGAATCTGGAGTTAGTTGATGTTTATACTCCAGTTCGCACTCTGGGAATCTGGAGTTAGTTGATCAGGTACGTGGACGGTTGTATCATATCCATCCTGAGTAGGCAAGCAAAGTCGTTTGATGAATGGATCCATCCTCCTCGATCTTGTAAATATGGAAGGCGAGGTCGTTAGATGGACTGATCCATCCTCCTCGGGTTTAGGTTGAACACGGGCAAAGTCGTTAGATGGAAGGATCCATCCTCCTCGAGCCCATGTCCGTAAGTTTATACTCCAGCTCACACTCTGGGAGCCGGAGTTAGTTAGAGGATTGTCATGTATCAATCCCTTATTGCCGCAGTGTGATGGCTTGTCCCTGAGCTCGGGGTTTCACTTAGCGAGTGATCGGTGGGATCCCGATTAACTTCCACTTATATGCCCCTCAACGAAGGATGAGATTTAGTTTATGGACGGTTGGATCACGTCCGTGTTCATTTGGATTCCACTTTTGCTAAGCCTAAGGAGTAAGATTAGTGTTCTGGCAAGCTTTGTGCTCGAGCATATGAAAGGATGGTCAAATTACATCCACTTTGAGTTGTGTATTTTCCCTTAAGTCGGGTGCAAGAATTGGAGAGCAGACAGTTGAGTCACATCCAATTTATACTTTGCATTCTTTCGATCGAGCTAAGGAAGAGAGTTGAAATGACAGCTCGTGATGGTTAGCGAGTAGGCAGTTAGTCGTTGATGACTTTAAATTGAGGGTTGGACCTTGATGAAGTTGGTTTAAGGCATGACCGTTTTGCCGAATTACAGAAGCAAACTGGGGAGTGAACGGTCGAATCATATCCACTTTAAACATGTGTTCTCAAATAACCCCAAGTGTCTAATGTAGGATTGGATGCATGGATGGTGACGTTGCGTCCACCCTTGGTGTGATTCCGATTCTATCGGGCATCAGAAGAAGCATAAGTATTTTAGCGAGCTTCAAGTACGAGATGGAGAGTACATTGTTAGGATATATCACTCCAAGTCTTTCCCAGATCTCCAATTAAATTGCATAGGCGGATGAGGGGATGGTCGGTTGCATCCACTTTGTACTAGAGTCCTGACCTTGTCGGTCTCTTCCGCTTTGATGCCTTGCCCCCAGTCAGGGGCATATAGTAGCCGGCAAGTGGTTGAATCATGCTCTTCATGATGATACCTCAATGATTTGATCATAGTTCGCGGAGGTTGTTTTGCACCCAATCTTAAGTACTCGGTTACATGCATCATTTGCAAGTAGATTAATTCAAGTAGGTCATATTTCACAATGTAAATGAAATTGAATTAGAAATAATTCAAAAGAGATCAGATCAAATCTCATTGATAAGTGAGGCAGCGTCGTATGCTCGCTATTGCACTTCAGTCCAGCCCTTCTCAGTTGGAAGTCTAACGCAAATGGTTCAATTTGATCAAAGTCCTTGATCGATAGGGGTCGGATGTTCCCAGTCCTTCGTTTTATGCGGCTTGCACATATTGTCGGAGCTATCCTTCCCGGAGCAGCCTTATGGTGTTGGCGTTCACAGTAGCCATTCAGAGAAGAGGAGTTTTCCGATCTAGAGTATGGAGCAGGTCCCCTCCTTATCTTGCTATGTTGATCCTTCATCTGATTCATCAACTCAAAATTGGCCTAGACATGTTAGTGTAGTTGTCAGCGGCGGTCCACCAGTTCTCTTGTCAAAGTCTGGAAATAAGCGCTGGTGATGAATTCATTTATGGGTATCGGCAGCAACTGGCTGCGGGCTTTGGATAAATTCGTTGGCTGCCAGCTTCTTCATTCACTTCAACAATATAAGAAGTATAACTGGTATGTCTAACCGTGATTGACGGCCTTCTCTGAGGAATGAGGGAAGACATCTGCGTTTGATGGCATTCATCACCCTTGGAGAATTCCACGCATCATTCCCACTTCATAAGGTAGTGTCGGGGGTCGTATTTCCATAGTACACCGACATAATTAACATGTTGAATTTTCATTGGAAGTTCTGCATGTAGGATGGTTTCAACGAATAGGTCTCGACTGGGAAAGATTCTCCAATCGACATTATGATCAGGTCCATTTTATTGCCAAGAGGTCTTATAACACTGGTGAATGATGTATGCATGATTGTCCAACGTTTGAGTGGTTGGTAACGCCGATTGGAGGACGAGTTGGTTAAAATGGGCTAATAGATTGGTGTTTATCCCAAACTTTCATCCAGATAGGAGACCTATATATGGTATTAAGGAAGTACTCTTGAGGTTGTATGTCATGGTTTTAGTCATGTGGACGTGGAATGATTAAGATGCGGGCATTTGAAGATGGTTCAGTGGTGACCAGCTATGTTTTGAGTTGGCAGAGTAGACATTGTAGGGCAGCCGTCATATTAGCCATCGTACCATAGTTGTCAATTCAGGAGTTTAAAAGCTGGTCAATTGGAGGAAGTTGCATTCCACCTTAAAAGCATGATATATTAATCAACTCCAGTTCTTGGCATATTAGCTAGGTTCTCCAGCCTCTGGGAGTGCGGTTGAGTAGTATTTCTTTACCCATTCCTTGATTGCAACTCAACATTTGTTGTTGTGATCTCCTATGTCTTGTTCAGTCATGGAACAATTAGAAGCATGGATGGAATGTTCCTTCACTAAATTGGTGATTGAATTCACTATGCGGGTGCCCTGCACTGCAGCTAGGGTTCACTACAGTATTCCTCGGCCCAAACCTTGTTCGCACTCAACTGTCAACATACCAATACAACAGTTCAACTTCACTATCAACAATAAACCAACACCATACAAACTAACCCATCACCCAAACAAATGACAGGAAAACATACCTCTTTTGAATCGACTTCGTCGCCTGCAACAACCGCTTCATTCCCAATCATCACGCAACTTGACTTTGTGCTCTACCTTATGAACACCACTGTCATTCCATCTACATATTTCTAACACCATCCCAACCTTCCACTGTTCTAACAGGCGAACAGTTTCTGCCTTTTACACAAACTACCTGAGAAACAACAGCGACATCCAACTGCCTTCGACCAACCAGCAATCAATCGCTCAGCCTCCCCCTGAATAAACTTACTCGACCACTGCAAATCTCTAACCGCAACCGAGCCTGAACCACACTGCAACCAGCAAACCGCCTCAGACCAAAATCGCCGTTAGACACACGCAATTCTTCATCACCTGAATAAGTTCGCAAACTCCAATAAACAAACAGTGACCACCAACATCGACGCGACCCAATTGCTACACCTCAAACTCTACCCAAAATTCCAATCACCCAAATCCATAAACCCCACCGCAACTCAATTGCAAACATCGACAAAACCAGAGCATCCCCAGAACGTCGACTTCAGCCGCGAACCGAATTGCGGTGAATTTTTCATGATTTCAGATGGGATTTCAATTTTGTGAGGAGTTTTGAGTAGTTTTAAGTATAACTGCTGTTAAAATTTTGAAAGAAGTCGTTCGATTTCGAGATTTTTAAGGGGCCGGGTTGGGTAGTAGTTAAGACCGGTTTTGGGTATAAATTGTTAGTCGTGGTTTTAGGAGTATGGGTGAATTTTTTTAGGTGGTGTATTTTAATTTTGTTTTAAGGTTCTTCTTTAAAAAAAAAAGAAAAAAATTCTTTTTTTTTATTTTCTTTTGTTGACAAATTCAACTAGTTTTAATTTACAATTTTCTTTTGTTTACAATAGAAAGAGTTGCTTTGTTTTTAATTTTCTTTGCGTTGTTTTCAATTTTCTCTTTGTGTTTTCAATTTTCTTTTGTTTGGAGTTTTGTTTTACTCTATTTATTTTTCCTTTAAAAAAAGACCAACAAAAAAGTGTATATTTTTTTTTAGTTTCAGGTTGTAGAAGCAGAAATTCAAAGGAGAGGAACTGCTGCTGTTTGTACCAAAATTGGGCACAACACTCTTCGGAAGTTTTTGAAGAGATGAAATGAAGAAATTAAATGGAAAAATAGGATTATCTAACAAAAACTTAAAAAACAGATAATGAGAGTAATTAAAATGCACAGAGACACAAGAATTTAGAGTGGTTTGGCGTGTTGCCTATGTCCACTATGAAGTTGATTGCTTTATTGATCTTTCTTTGAGGATTACAATTGATTTTAGCAGGTTACAGAAAATAATCAATGATTTACAGCAGTGAAATTTGTTAGCAGCAGCAGCAATGGAGTTTTAGATCTGGATCCGGCAAAGTCTGGGCGTTGGAGAATTCAAAGAAGAAGAAGCCCCTTTTCTGCATGCCCTGGGGCTCTATTTATAGGTGTAGGAGGCTGATATTTCACTCAGATCTCGGGGGACTTCTTCTGGCACGTGAGTAGGCCCGCGTGACCAAGTCCGTGAAGTTTCGGCCCGATCCGTGATCGATACGAACGGATTTCGTATCGATCAAGATTGCATCCGATGGAGTCGAAATTTGGCGTGGACATTCTTTAGCATGCATGTAAGCTTCTGTGAAAATTTCATAGCATTTGGACTTGTAGATCATGAGATATGATCGATGCAAGTTGGAGTTTTTCCATCCGCGATCGATACGAACGAATTTCATATCGATCAAGATTTCGTCCGATCGAGTCGAAATTTGGCAGGAACATTCTTCATGTTGTACTTAAGCTGCTGTGAAAATTTCTTAACATTTGGACTTGTAGATCATGAGATATGATCGATGCAAGTAGGCGTTTTTCCATCCGCGATCGATACGAACGAATTTCATATCGATCAAGACTTGCTCCGATCAAGTTGAAGTTTGGCATGAACATTCTTTATATCATATGTAAGCTGCTGTGAAAATTTCATAGCATTTGGACTTGTTGATCAAGAGATATGATCGATGCAAGTTGGAGTTTTTTCCATCCGCGATCGATACGAACGAATTTCGTATCAATCAAGACTTGCTCCGATCGAGTTTAAATTTGGCATGAACATTCTTTATGTCATATGTAAGCTGCTGTGAAAATTTCATAGCATTTGGACTTGTAGATCAAGAGATATGATCGATGCAAGTTGGAGTTTTTTCCATCCGCGATCGATACGAACGAATTTCGTATCGATCAAGACTTGCTCAAATCGAGTTGAAATTTGGCATGAACATTCCTTAGGTCATACTTAAGCTCCTGTGAAAATTTGGTGGCATTTGGACTTGTAGATCTCGAGTTATGATCGATATAAGTTCGGATTTCTCAACCGTGATCGATCAATATCTTGAGCGTACAAACTCCGATTGACTTGAAATTTGGAACGTTGGCTCTCATAGCATTGCTTGTCATGTCATATCAATTTTAGCTCGATCCGGGCTCGGAAAAAATTCGTCGAAATCCATAGTGAGCCTGCGTACAACTGATCTTCAAGATGAACTCCCCTTGGTTTTTAGTCAAGTTCTTGGTGTCACGGCCTTGCCAAAAGGCGGGATAACAGCTGCCAAAAATAATTGCTTCGCTTTGCATGCCAAAAAAATAAACCGCTTGCTTGCTTATCTATTGTTTTATTAACTTTGTATTGTTGGTTGCTTGCATTTTCATTTATATATATATATATATATATATATATATATATAATTTCAAAAAAAAAATCCATTCATAGTTGCATTGTTAATACACGTTTAATTTTTTCTTTGCATTTCATTCTAGATTTTTGATTAATAATAATGGTTAGACATCTATAACACTTAGTTGTATATTGACAAGTTGTCTTCTTTGAACAATTTAATTTCTTGGTGTCTAGGCTACGGCAGAGTAATAACCATTTATAAATATTACAGTGATTCGTAAATATTATAGTGGTTGTTCCTCTGAAGGTACTTAAACCTTCGGCTGCATTGCTACGGTGATTCGTGGTGTACCGATAAATCATGTATGTTACATGGCTAAGAACTATCTTGTTGATTTAAGACAAAGTGTGATTATACGATTTTGGGTTAGCTTAGGATAAATCATTTGTAATTAACCCCTGCATTCATTTAGTTGCATTAGTTCATGCATATTTAAAAAAAAAATCTAAAACTAAATAAAAAAATTTGTAAATATTCCTTCGAAATTTTTAAATCCTTTTCTTTGAAATTTGAAAAATCCAAAAAAAAAATTAGAAAACCACAATCCAAAAAAAATTATAAAACCTTTTCAAAAACAAAAAAAAAATTTGAAAAACCAAAAATCAATTTCCCTTTTGAAAAATAAATTTTATTTGTAAATATTTTTCCTTTATAAAAAAAACCAAAAACATTCTTGAAAATGTCCGAATTTCCATATTCACTTGAATTTTACAATAGTTGTGAAAATCAATATAATCCATATGATTTCACTACAAATTCATATGGATATTTTAACAACAACTATTGTGTAAATAATTCGAATTTTGAACCGCAAAATTTTCAAAATAATGAACAACCCTCAACCCTTGAAAATAGCATTTCATCTTTACTTGAATTCTCTACACAACAAAATCAAAGTATAAATGATTTGTTTAATTCATATTTGTGTAATAACTCGAGTCAAGGATTTCAAAATTTGAATTCAATTAAAAATTCAAATGATTTCGATAATAACCCATGCCAATTCAATTTCGAACTCTAAAATAAATTTCAAACTCAAAATAAAAATGGAAACAACTTTTCAAACAAATTTGGCAATGGGAATAATCTTAACCACGTTATGATTGAAAATTTTTGTTATCAACAAATCCAAATAAAAAATTCTCAAGTCAATAATTATAAGTTGGATTTTGTTGAACAAATATACAAAATTTATGATGATCGCATGGATTTATTGATTGGAACATACAAAAAATTACATGAACAACAAAACCAAATCCCAATGTTTGATGAGTCGAGTGATAATCCATCTTTTACCCAAGTCGACGATTTTCAAACAACAACTTTTGAAATTGAAAATGATGATCTTAATGAAGTTGTTGAAAACACGATAATTGAGTTGGATTTCAATTCTTTTGAGGGTGAGAAACTCGATTTAAGATTTGATCTTCCTTTTCCGATTTTGCAATTTTGAACACAACAACTTTGGATTTTGAACTTGACACATGTGATGAAGTTGTTGATAATTCAATAAAGGAAGACGAATTCAATGAACACAATTTCTTTGGACTTTTCGAAAATGAGTTGACGAATTCTGAAGGGGGGAATTTAAATCACCATTTTGATTTTGAAGTCGATAATTATGAAGAAGTGTTCAATGATAAATTTGAATTTCAATTTGGTGAAAATAAACTTGAATTTCAATCAATTATTTTACCTACCCCCAAAATCATCGAAAATAAAACAAGTCATTCGATTTTTAAAACGACATTCATTTTTCCAAATCAATATTCAACATTGAAATCTTCTATGGTTTGGTTTTTCGAGCTTAAGTTGTGTCCCGCATACTTGACGAGACAAATGAATCAGTCTTTGGAAGATCGTTTCATTTACTTTTAACATTATACTTTCTAAGGCCGTGTAAATACATTTCATTTTCATGTAAATAATAATAAACGTTCCTTTCACTTGGGTTAACTGTGGGGACCTAGTCAAAATCAAGTGTGGGGGAGGCTCATCTTCTTTTTGATTTTTCATGATTAATTTTTAATTTTTCTTCCAAAACTCAATATATATATATATATATATTTCCAAAAAAACAAGTTTTTTTAAGCATTTTGATTTACTTTTAAAGAAACACTATAGGATAAATATATGGTTTTGGTTTACTAAATTGAAATTTTTGAAAATTTATTCGTCTTAACAAAATTAAAAATGAAGTTTGATTACAAATAACAATGGTTTAACTAGTATATAGAAAGATTCATATGTGTTTATTATGAAATACAACCTAATTGAACATCTTTGTTTTTAAAAGTGGTTGATTTAAAGTAAAGATATAACATTTTTTTGTCTTTTAAGTGAAATGGTGCTAAGATGATTTTGCAAAACTCTCTCTTCAAAAAAAAAATCTTGTATATATGTATGTATTTTTCTTAATAAACACCTAGAGTCAGGCGTTCACACTCGTGTGTTCACTCGCCATGCTCTGTACCCTTCTCTCATCAGTCTGCAAGGCAGTGCAAGATCGGTATATCTGGCCTCAGTTTATCTGAGTTAGGTGTATGTATGTAAAAATTCTTTTTAATAACGCCTATAGTCAATAAGTGTTCACACTTGTGTGTTCACTCGCTATGCTCTATATTCCCCTCACATCAGTCCGCAAGGCAGTGCACGGTAATATATATGGCCTCAGTTTACCTGAGTTAGGCATATGTAAATATTGTTAATATCAATAAAATTCTCAAATAAGAGAGAGTAAGCAATTGAAATCCAAGCCCCATTTTAACTTATTTGATTTGACTTGTTATTGAAAAGAAATGAAAATACCACTTTGATAAATTTTGATAATCAACTAAGGATCTATTTCATAGTTACACTATATTATCGACCGAAACAACGAGTTAAACTATTGTCTATTTGCTATGATAACTTGATTTTTGTTGGAAATTTTGGCAAGTAAAAGGTCTTAAATTTCTTGATAATAACCAAAACCTATATTTAACTTATGTGTGTTAATTAAAAAATAAATCCTTCATTCGTAAATATTTTCAAAAACTCGCATTCGTCTCTTTGTAAATAAATCTTGCATTTTGTAAATATTTTCATCCTGCATTTGGATTTTGTGGGTAGTATCCGATGAAACCCCTCACGAGACAACACTCGTCCTACTGGGGACACCCAGAGGTTTAACGGCTTGTTGCATACGCTCAATGCAGTCGTGTTTCCTACGAAAATGGATTTATCTTAGTTTTTCTTTATTCGAGGACGAATAAAAAGTTAAGTGTGGGGGTATTTGATGTGCACGTAAATGTGCATATTTTTACCACCATATTTAATCTATTTAAATTAAATAAATGATCAAATTGGGTATTTTAACTTGTTTAAACCAAAAATTCAAATTATTTCAAATCGTCACATATTCATCTTCATCCAAGGACAAAATGGTCACTTTTGTGCATATATTAATTTTCTAAAATTTAATTGAAAATTTCTATGTTGTTTTGTAGGAATTTAAATTCGAATACAAGTGGCTTCAAGAAGATATCCATGCACAAAAGGAAACAAAGCAAATGAAGATGAAAATAATTCAAACTCATGAACATGGAGGACCCCACCTACCCACTTACCTTGAGTTCAATTAGGAGCTAATGCACATGCTAAAAGGCCATTAAAGGTTCATGTACATTTAAGTGGGGGATTAAGACATGTTAATGATTACTTGGTGGCCACACTACCTCAAGGGTATTTTGGGCATTCCCCAAAACAATGAATTATGGTTTCTAACTTGTATAAATACTCCATATCTTCATGTAACCCTCCTCTTCCTCTTAGTTAGTTTTAGTTTAGGAACAAAAATAAACAAAGCTCTTCTCTTTCTCTTTTCATGGCTACTTAGCCATTTTTATTTCATGTAATTTTTCTTTTCTTTCTTATGCAATTCAATATATGCTCTTTTCTCTTACATGCTTCTCTTCTTATCTTGTAGTGTAGATTTCTTTTCTTTTATGCAAGTAGAATAATTTTCTTTTCCATTAGCTTTCATTTGTCTTTTTTTTAGTTTCATGTTGCATGCTACTTGTGTTGATATTATAACACAAATGAGAGGCTAATCCCTTCAATTTAGGGTTAATGAAGCCTCTAATCATGTAGCTTCAACATTTTGATGTTTTATAGTCTCTTTTTGTGCTATAATGAGAATGTATGAAGTGGTTAACTTGTTGTTTTTTCTTTGAATTTGATAGCCTATATTGTTGACACCAAATAGGCTATACTTAAACAATCACTAACGCAAATTACCTCTTCATCTACATATGATGATGGTAATGAAGTGAATGTTGAGATTAAAATTTGATGGTCTATATTTCTAATTAATAGTTAATAGGCCATACTTAAAATAGATTTTGCTTTCAACTTTGTTATCATTTTTCATGTGAGTTAGTAAGTGGTTTAAGGGGTGTGTTATAGTTTGATGGCTTATATTGAGCTAATTAATAGCACAAATAGGCCATACTTATGATAAGCACATCAATTAAGCTAACTTATGACCCCAAAAAAAGATCATAACTTCATTTTATTGATTTATGTGATTTAAAGAGTGGAAGTTGCCTCTAAATTGTCTTAACACTCTCATATTTTTATCTATTTTCTTTTGTCATTTTTCTTCTTTTTTGTAGCTTAACACTCTTCAACTTTGGTTAATTTGATTGAATAGAGATTTAAAATCAACAATTCCCTATGGATCGACCCGTACTCGCCACGTACTTCAACAGTACGTCGTGCGCTTGCGGTATAAATTTTATTTCAAAATTTGTTCGACGGTTTTCTATACCGATAGAAAATCCGTCGTTAAACGCCGACCCTATTGCCGAAGTCGACCCACGTAGAAGACCCAGCCACTCCACCTCTATAAATACGACCCTAGGGGTGTTATTTTGGGGGCCGATTCCTCCCTTCTCATTTCTTACTTATGAAACTTTGTAAACCCTAAATTGAATTGGGGGATTTAGCCTATTGTAGCACTTGGTCAATTGTACACATAAGGATTTGGGAATTAAACAAGTACATAGCCTTATCAACTTGATTTAAACTATGATTTTCATATTTTCATGACTTTGCACGTTGACTTACTTGAAGTTCTGACTTGCCTAATATACTTTAATTCAAATTAGAAGTTGTATGCATACCTAACCTCGAACGTGACCTCTAATTACCTTTATAACTTTGATTTCGGGCTAATACAAGCTTACATGACTTTGACCCCGATGATTAAACAAAGGATTAGAATGAACATAGAATCATTCATTTCCCAACCCATGACTTCAACAGCTTCAGAGAACTATACAGAGGCTTCTCGTTGATCAACTTCTATTCGTACTCAATTTTGGTTGTTGACGAATTTATTCGTTAATAGATTACACCCTTCATTGGTGATACCTTGACAAAAAGATGATCTCCCACTGAGAACTCCAAATCCTTATGCCTCTTATCTACCTAAATTTTATGCCTCGTCTTAGCTTCCTCCATTCTTGCTTAGATCTACTTAATCTTTTATGTGGCTTCTCTTACCAAATCTGGAGCAAGAACTAGTCTATCTTTGGTCTTTAACCAACATATAGGTGATTTGCATGGTCTTCCATACAAAGCTTCAAAAGGTGCCATTCATTTACTAGTCTGATAACTATTGTTATAGGAAAATTCGACTAAGTGTAGATGGTCTCCCCATGATCCTCCAAAATCTAACACACAAGCTCTTAACAAATCTTCCAAGGTTTTGTTAACTTTTTCCGTTTGCCCATCTGCCTATGGATGGTAAGCAGTACTCATTTTGAGCTTGGTGCCCAAAACCTCTTATAGACTCTTCCATAATTCGCTAGTGAATAAAGAAACTTTGTCACTGACTATACTACAAGAAATCCTATGTAGTCTGACAATATTTTTCATAAATAACTTAGCCAAAATAGGTGTTGTCCTTGTCAACTTAACAGGAATGAAATGTGCACTCTTAGTTAGTATATCCATTATGATCCAAATACTATCATTTTCTCTATTCGACCTTGGCAACCCATCAATGAAATCCATAGATATATAATCTCATTTCCACACTGGTATATCTAGAGGCTGAAGCAATCCAGTTAGCTTCTGATGCTTGGCTTTCACTTTTTGGAAATTTAGACGTTTCTTTACCCATAAGCCTACATTCCTTTTCATACCTTTCCAAAAGAAACTTCTCTTCATGTCCTGGTACATCTTAGTTCCTCTAGGATGAATGATAAACTTTGATCGACGACACTTCCTAAGAAATTCCTTCCTTATGTCTCCCATATCTGGAACACACAATCATCCCTTCTTTCTCAACCATCCATTATGGTCAAGATAAAATCTTTCAAATCATCAATCTCTGCTCCACTTTCAAGTCTTCTAATTCATTCAGCTAATAATGGATCATCTCTCTATTTAAAATCAATCCTTTTGATCATTGCCTTTTGAACTTTTAAACAAGACAACATAGCAGTATGCCAACTAGAACTTGTCATCGACCTTACTTGCATACTCAAAGTAGTCAATGCTTCTAAATCTTTCCACTCCGCTAGCATTGCTAATACTACATTCTGATGTTTTCTGCTAAGTGCATCGGCTTCTTTGTTTCATTTCCCTAGTGTATACTGAATACTGGAATCATAAGCTACTATGATTTCTAATGACCTATGATGTCTCATATTCAACTACTTCTGAGAGAATATATATCTTAAAGACTTATGATCCGTAAACATCTTGAATCTTTCTCCTAACGGTACTGTAATGTCTCCAACACTTTCAAAGCAAAATTTACAACTACCAACTCCAAATCATGAGTCAGATACCAAACTTCATGTGGGCTGAGCTTTCGAGAAGCATAGGCAATCACTTTACCTTTTTGCATCAACATAGCTCCTAATCATGTTCCACGGGCATCATATACACCACCAAATATTGATTCCCATCCGGAATACCTAACACGGGCACATTGGTCAATAAATGTTTTAGCTTTAGGAATGCCTCCTCATATTTATCGGTCCAAACATACTTCATGTCCTTCCTTGTTATTTTAGTCATCGGTTCTGCTATACGAGTGAAATCCTTTATAAGTCTCTGGTAATAGCCAACTTGTCCAAGAAAACTCTTTATCTCGATCATCGTCTCGCGTCTCTTCCAATTATTAATTGCCTCAATCTTAGTTGGATCTACTGACAACCTTTTTTCTGAGACTACATGACCAAGGAACTTCGCTTCTTTCTTTCAAAAATGATATTTTGAAACTTCGCTTTTAATTGATGTTGCCTCAACTTCTCAAGCACTATTCTAAGGCGAGTCTCATGATCTTGCTCGTTTCTAGAATATATCTAGACGTCATCTATAAATACTAACGTAAACCTATCCAAATGCTCTCAAAAAATTCAGTTCATTAAATCCACAAAGAAAGCATGCGCATTAGTCAACCCGAATGGCATTACTAACCACTCATAGGAATCATATCTTGTTTGAAACACCATCAAAAGAATAATGTCCTCCGCCACTCTTAATTGATGGAACCCTATCACCAAATCCAATTGGAAAATTACTTTGGCTATACTCAACTGATCAAATAAATCATCTATACTTAGCAGGGATATCTATTCATTATCGTCTTCTCGTTTAATTTATGATAACCGATGCACATTCATAATGACCCATCCAATTTCTTCACGAACACTGCGGCCGCTCCCCATGGTGAACTGCTTAATCTAATAAAACTCTTTCCTTCTAAGTCCACCAGTTGCACCTTTAACTCCTTCATCTTAGTATATAAAAATACCAACATGTCCCACAAAGCCTTCATGGATTTATAACTAACTGCATGGTGATAAATGAATTATCAAGGTACAGATGAATCAATACAATCGTTTTTTTGTCAATCTTCTTCTATTTTCCCTCCTCTTTATTTGACGGTCTCTTCCCATCACCTTCAAATGACTCATGAATATTAGTGAGGTATAAAACATCCTTCATCTTAGGCTTCCAAATACTCCAATTTTTTTCAATTCAAAAGAGCAACCTTCGAGAAGGAAATTATATCTGACATCTCGATAATTATTAAATCCAAAATTACTCTTAGCCATGTGACAATCTAGTTTTGATACCAATTTTTTAGGATTTTTCGTTGCGCAAAACCTAATAAAAGAATATATGTTAAGGAAGCATATCCGAGGATCTTATACCATCCAAGTCACAAAGGGATAGTATTTGATAAAAATAATGACATTTGTGTAGGATCATAAGTATATCCTAGTGGGGGGATGAATCAGGTATTTAAAAATTATTTTGCAGATAGACAGATTAAAATGCAAAAACTTAAAAATAATAAACAAAGAACACTAGATTTACCCAGCTTCGGCAACAACCGCATAGTTCCTCCTACTATCCCCTAGATTACTATTAGAATTAAATAACAACCGCTTATAAACCCAAAAATTTGCGACTCTTCGTTGACTGACTATTCTACTCCTATGCTAGTAACCCTACCTTAACTTTATCCCTAAGTTGAGAACTTCTGAACTACAACTCGTTGTGCAATCCTAAAAGGAAAAAATTAGAGTGTAAAATTAAAACAAAATAAAAATAATAATAGTTATTAGCAAAATGAAATAAAAGGCCTAAACAAAATATCCCTCCCTATTATAAGCTTTGACCATTGAACAAAAAGTAGGAAGTTGTTCCTTTTATTTCTCTTCTTAAATCGTTTCTTCATAAGCTTTGCTCATCAAAAAATTCGCCCTTTCTTTATTCGTGTTTGAATTTTGCTCCTCCACAATTTTAGATCTCAAGTTCAACTATCATCGCCTAAGTATATCACCTCAGCTTCGAGATTATAATCACTACTTCTGTACTCAATGCCTATAGAGAGGATTGAGAAGCTTTCTTCTATTGTTGATGTGGTAATTGGAATGATTTTAAAATGGTCGATGTATGCTACTTAGATATGAAACAACTTTGAGCACTTTGGTGCTCGTCTGAGCATAGATGTGCCACTATGGATTTTTCTGTTATAGTTTTGGAGTTTGATGCGGTATATTGCTCTTCCTGGAGCCTTGGTTGATTAAATTGTGATGTCCAAGGGTGGATCTACTATATCAAATTTGGATGTGGATGCTTTGCATGCTTTGAGATGTTCACGCTGTCCCACTGCCACTGATTGCTATGCGATGTTTGATTAGGGTTTCTTGATTTTCAAACCGGAGTAATGTAGTTTATATATATGGTGAAGTTGATGTTTTTTGTGTGAATACCAATACTGATTGGTAGTTTGGTTTTGTCAGTGCATGGAGAGATGATGTGTGATGATTGGTTGCAAGTTGTGTGTGATGATACATGGAGGATGGTGTGATATTTCTTGGTTATATATGATCGGATATGTGTGGATGGTTATGTTGATAGAAGTTATGAGAGATGAAATGTTGTGTTCGATAACTAAAATTGAGTTGTAGTGTAGAGTTTATACAGAAGTTTTAGAGAGAAATAATAGGAGTGAGGAATATCAGGAATAAGAGAGGAGTAAAAGTGAGAAAAATAGAATGTAGGGTGGATATTTGTGTATGTGGTTTTAAATTTTCCATTGTAAAATATGGCACATATGTGATTTGAGTGAGAGAAAAAAATGTAATGTACTTGTTTATTTTGCCATATATTTGTAGAGATTTTCATGTTTTTTCCTTTAACAAATGTGTGGCTTGCTTTAAAAATATTGTATTGAATTTGGCTTTGGAAAATATATTGCTTTGACTTTGACAACGGAATGAATTATCCAATGTTTTCCTTGAATTTCTCCGAATCAAATATTGTAATTAAATCTGCAAACACTCAATAAAAATATTAGTAACACAATAAATGTTTGTTGCCATCACACAGGATCATTGATTGTATTTTCCACAATCTTCCCCTTTTGATGATAACAAACAATAAGTTAAGATTCATCGCATTTAATATGTGTATTGAGTGTGTGCATATGATATCATAGGATCTAGCAAAATAAATAAAGTTACGATGTCCTAACATATATAGATTACACCCTTATTTGTATGCTCCCTCTACACAAATGCACTATCTGAAAAGGTTTTCTTAATGATATAAAAGAAAGAAAATAACTAAACAAAAAAATCTGGTATATAAATAAATGATCTTACGGAAATAGTCTAATCTTAGCTTCTCTCCCCCTTTTCTTCTCATCAAAAGTAAAGAAAATGATGATATAGAAGAATAATTTAATGGGGCATTATGAACTATGATCAAAATTAAACATCAAATACACATTAAAAGAGAAAAATTATAAAACAAAATCGTAGCAATCCATTCTTGATAAGTAACTTATCCTATAAGGGTGAACATGGCATAAACAAGTGATACATACATTCCTATATAGTGTAGTTCAAATGACACAACCCATAAGAAATTCCGCACTTATTATTTATTTATTGTAGTATCAAGTCACTACCATTCATGCATTGGCGCAAGGTCTCTTAGATGAGAATGGATTTGACAAAAAATAATTTAAGTTAGAATAAGATATCCCTACCTCACTGTAGATGAGATCAAGAACCTTTCATCCATGCATTACCGCACGTTCTCTTAGATGAGGATGGACATTACTTGATGAGAGCCAACACACCTATTATATAGGCATGCTAGGGCTAAGGAAGTCCGTTGTATCATATGTGTAATTTTTTTTAATTTCCAAAAGCTTTCAACGGTAAGTTTTTGGTATGTCGATTTAGCCATCACACATAAGAACAAGAATTAATGGTAAAAGAAAAAAAGCAAGGTGAGTCAATAGAAATCAATAGTGATTGTTTGACAAGTACCATATTGTTATCTACTATATAATCAACATCAATGCTTTTGATAAACCCTATAGGTTTAATCAATAGTGATCATATGTTCCATAGAAATCAGGTATTTAAATAAAACCATAATTTATTTTATTTAAAAAAATGAAAAATAAAAGAATGGAAATAAAGAATTTTTTTTATAGATACTAGTCCATTTCCATAATTCCCAAATCTAGGCGTTAGCATGAGAATCTATCTTCTAAAAGATATCAACCAGTTGGAACTCAGTTGAAATAAATTCAATGCAAATATCCCCTTTTGAAATATGATATGTCACATTTTATAAGTACCTTTTTAATCGCTAAGTCAAAGTCTAATAATGTTAGCATCATCCATAATTTGTGCACAACAATTTCCTAATGCAATAAATTCAGCTTCAATGGTGGATAAGGCAACACTATTTTGTTTTTGACTTGACCAAGAAACTAATGAGTGTCCTAATAAAAAAACAAGTTCCACTAGTGCTTATCCTATCCATAAGACTACCCACATAATCAGCATCAGAATAACCAACTGAATCAAATTTATCACACGATGGATACCATAGTCCAAAATTTTGTGTATGCAAGAGATATCTAAGAATTCGTTTTGTGGCCTTTAAGTGAGATTCTCTTGGATCAGCTTGAAACTTTGCACATAAGCAAACATAGAACATTATAAGGTCTATAAGTGGTAAGGTAAAGAAGAGCACCAATCATACCTCGATATTTCTTTTGATCAACTTTTATACCTTTTCGTCTTTGTTGAGCTTTGTTGAGGAACTCATGGGTGTTCCAAGTGGTTTGCATTCATAAGTGTAAATCGTATTAGCAACTCCTTCGCATATTTTGTTTATGAAATAAAGAATCCCTTCTCATTTTGCTTGATTTGAAACCCTAGAAAATATTTCAATTCTCCGACTAAGCTCATTTCAAACTTATCATGCATGACTTTTTCAAACTTTTGACATAGTAATTCATTAGTAGCACCATAGATAATGTCATCAACATAAATTTGAACAATTAGAAAATCATCATGTTCAATGTAATAAAAATAAGGTGGTGTCAGCACTTCCCCTTTCAAAACCGTTTTCTAAAAGATATGTGCAGAGACATTCATACCAAGCTCTAGGAGCTTGCTTCAGTCCATACAATGCTTTTTCAAGTTGTATACATGATTTGGAAATTTTTGATTCTCAAAACAAGGGAGTCGTTCAACAAACACATTTTCTTATAAATAACCATTTGAAATGGCACTTTTTACATCTATTTACTAAGTTTAAAACCTTTAAAACAAGCAAAAGCGAGCAAAATTCTAATTGATTCTAACCTAGGAACTGGAGCAAATGTTTCATAAAAATCAGTACCATCTACTTGGTTATATCCTTGTGCAACCAATCTAGCTTTATTTCTAATTACATTTCCGAATTCATCTAGTTTGTTTCTAAATACCCATTTATTACCTACCATAGGATAATCATTGGGTCTAGGGACTGATTCCAAACACTATTTCACACGAATTGATTCAGTTCTTCTTGCATGGAAATTATCCAACATTCATCACTAAATGCTATATCAATATTTTTAGGTTAAATTTCAAAACAAATCGCTATGTATACATAATGCACATAAATTTTTATTAAAAGAAACACGTGTTTGTATGCCTGCTATTGGATTACCTATAACCAATCATGGAGGATGAATTGCCTAAAATTTTAAATTCTCAATTTCTAACCTTGATTTTTGAGGCTCGGTAGTGTGTTGATCAATCTCATTGTTTTCCTTTAATGTACTTTCATTGATCCTGCTATCTCCTTCATCATCATCTTTATCTTTTGTAACAGTTTTATTACTTTCTGACTCATCAAACTTCACATTGATTGTTTCAACAATAGTATTCGATTGTTTATTGAAAACTTGATATGATTTACTTCTAGATGAATAATCCAAGAAAACCATTCATCTGTTTTAGACTCAAATTTTCCAAGTTGATTGCCTATATTAAGAATATAACATGGACATCCAAAAACTCTAAAATAAGAAATATTAGGTTTCCTGTCAAACCAAAGTTTGTAAGAAAATTTATTTAATATCAGCCTAATCATTACTCTATTCATTACAAGGCATGACTTATTAACTGCCTCTTCCCAAAAGGAAAAAGGAAGATTATATTCATTAAGCATAGATCTAGTGTTACCCGGCACCTTGGCCCGGCTATGAAACAGAGGCTGTAGAAGTTATAATTAAACGTAAGCCAGCGTAACGTCAAGGATTGGTCCACTTCGAGTCATAATGGCGATTATTCTGAGTCGGTCTCGATGAATAGGGGTCAATGTGTGATGGATGATGGGTCGGTACCTGGAGTGCAGTTCGGCTGTTCTCGGTCGATTCTTCTCGATCGATTATATGCACTAGGTCGAGTTAGCAACAATGGTTTGGTCAAAGTAGGTCGGCTATAATGAAAGAATACATTGGGGTCGTCCTTGATGTGTTCGGCATGTTTAGGAGGTTCGGTTTGGATGGTTCGGCCTTGAAGAGGTCAGATCATGTGGATCAGCTGTAAGTGATTCGGCTTATGTGGGTCGGCATGTATCGTTCGGTCATGGTAGAAAAGTTAAGGTGGGTCGGCTAGATATGGTTCGGCCTTAATGGGTCGGCACATATGGATCGACATACCTGGTTCGGTGCACAACAAGGGAGTTAGCATATTTTTGGGGTCTACAGCAAGGTGATGCAATCGGCATTGTTTTTCTTCGAGATACACCACAAGTTGCTCCGGGTCCCATGAGAGCTTACTTCGAGTCAGCTACGAGACGACCTTGGTTTGGCCATAGAGGGTCAGCAACACGTGTTTCGACCAAAGTGGTTCGGCATTGCCTGGGTCGGTCAATTTGAATTAATGCTTGTGGGCCGAGCTACCTTGGTCATGGGCCTGCACAGGGGAACCGGCCTATCTTCGTCTATAAATAGAGGGGCAGAGGTCACAGTTGAAGGGACCTTTTTTTCGAGAACTCCAGGGATAATCTATCATTTTCTGTACTCACTTCTTTTCTGTTAAAATTGGTACTCAAGTTGTTTGTTTACGGATTGTATCTATACTCAAGTGATTGGAAAAGTAATGAAGATTATATTCAAAGTGGACGTAGGCAATTATGCTGAACCACTATAAATCCGGTGTTCTTGTTTTTGTTATTCTTTTTGCATTCAACTGTGTTACTTCTCTGCTTTAATTAACTTTCTTCATTAATCTCTCTACACAATTCTATTCAAGGGTGTTAGTGACCAATTTTGGTGCTAACATCTAGCCAATTATTGTAATGTACGATTCTTTCTTTCGATCACTCCATTTTGTTGAGGTGTTCATGGAGCTGAGAATTCATGTTTAACCATTTTCTTCACGAAAACTTCCCAAACCATAATTTTCATATTCTCCAACATGACCAAATCTCAAAGTAATAATTGAAACACCTTTTTCATTTTGGACTAGTTTTATGAATTTTGAAATATAATCAAGAGCCTTAGACTTTTTGGCTAGAAAATAGACCCATGTAAATCTAGAATAATCGTCAACTAATACATAATATTTCTTACCACTTAAACTATCAATATCATTAGGACCAAACAAATCCATATGAATTAACTCAAGAACTCTAGAAGTACTCACGATGTTTTTAGTATGAAAAGATTGATTAAACTTACCCATCGTGTAAGCTTTGCACACCTTACATGTCTCATATTTCTAATGTAGTAAACCTCTTACTAACGCCTTATTGTCAAGTTTTTTTAACAACCCCATGCTAACATGTTCTAATCATCTATGCCATAAAGTAGCTTCTTCTTCGTTCGCTACCAAACATCTAGAAATAGTTATGTCATCAAACGAGATAGTGTAAATATTCTATTTTCTCTTTCTTGTAGACACAACCTCATTGGAAGACTTGTTAATAATTTTGCAAATATCGATATAAAAAACAACACTCATACCTTTGTCTTAGAGTTGGCTAACAGATATAAGATTATGATGTAAGTTTCAACATAAAGAACATCATTTAATAAGAAAGTGTTGTTACCTACTTTTCCTTTACTAATGATCTTACATTTTCCATTATCTCCCAATGTAATAGTTCTACCTCTATGATTTTCTAGGCTAAGGAACTTTTATTTATCATCTGTTATATGTCTAGAATAGCTTGAATCTATACACCATTCTTGCTTTACCCTGTCCTGCTAACATATTTACATAAAAGAAGAATGAAATGACCTAGAATTCTTCGTAGATCCATTAGTATTAGTTGCAGAATATTTAGGTACCTAAACTTGTTTAAGCCTATGAAAATTAACAAAAGTACCTTTAGGAATCCAAATTTGTTAAAATTCTATATTTTTGTTCCTATGCTGAAAAGTATGACGTGAATGTCCAATTTTATTACATTTCAAAAATACACTTTTTCCTTTAGCCTCATCATTGATTGTTTTATCAAACTTGATTGTTTTTCCATATCCTAGTCCCTTCCGAGTATTTGCGAATATTTGACTAATTAATAACATGTTAATAATTTTTCATGCAAGGAAAATTTATTTATAGTTAACTCAAGATCACGAACTTTGGATCTAATAAAATTATTTTTATTTATTTATGTTGAACAACGACTAACAGAATTTACTCTCTTTTGGGTTTCATTTTTATTTAAGATCATGTTTTCCTTTTCGAGTTCTTTTATTTTGGTCTTAATTCCATCCATCTCCATTTTAAATGATTGATTTTTCCCCATTTCACAATTTTCAAGGTTCTTGATATTTTCAATTTGTTTTACCAAATTTTGATTTAATACAATTATCTCAATCATGTCTTTATCCAAAATCGTATGCTTTTGACATTCAGATTTCTTGAGTTTCTTATCTTCTATCTCTATTTTTGTGAATTAGCTTGGTTTTTTCATTAGCAAGAAGCCAATTTTTTTTTCAAGTGCTTCGAACTTATCTTTGAAAAATATTAATTTCTTTTTGAAATTATCACATTTTTGACTTTCAATATTTTCAAATCTAAAATTTTTAAGTTCTTTTTCTAAAGAATTAGTTTGCAAGACAAATCAATATTATTTTTCTTCAAAATCACATTTTCTTTTCAAGTAATTGAAAACTATCGCTATAGCCAAACTTTTGTTCTTTTTCAAAATTTTCAAATTTGATTTCTAACTTATCATTTATGCGAAGAAATTCTGCCTTTTTAGATGTTAATCTTTTGTTCTTTTGGATAAGGCTATCTATATTTCCAGTTAATTCATGGCAAAACAAAAGAAAATCTTCACAAGAGTAATTTATAATTTTACTTACCTCGTTATCGCTATCGCTTTCAGTTCATTTTCCCATCAAGCATAGATTTGCTTCTTCTTTATCACTCTCGATTTCTTATTCTCCATCCTCATCATCCCAAGTTGCTACAAATGCTCTTCTCTTACTTTTCTTTCCCTTGTCAAGTTTATTTAATAGGAAATTTATTTTAATATGACCTGGTTTGTTACATTTGTAGCAAGTAATACTCTCATCGGAATCATCCAAAATTTTGATCAATCTTGACTTTGCCATATTTCAATTTGCAGTACTTTTCTTATCTTTTGGTCCAATTTTTCCTTCCTTTCATCATCATTGCTAACTCCTCGCTTTGGCAACATTCTAGTTCCTCCTGCTAATACTTCCTAGCATGACTAGATAAAATCCAAAAACGTAAAAACGGTAAATAAATAACACACAGATTTACCCAGCTTCGGCAACTACCTCATAGTTCCTACTACTGCTCCCAAGATTACTACTACAATTAAATAATCGACCACTTACAAACCCATAAACTTATGACTCTTCGCTAACTGATTATTCTAAACCTATGCTAGTAACCCTACCTCAATCTTATCCCCAAGTTGAGAATTTCGGAACTATAACTTGTAGTTCAATCCTAAAAAACTAGAGTTTAAAATTTTAAAAAAATAGTTATTGGAAAAATGAAATAGAAGGCCTAAACATAAAATCCCTCCTTATTATAAGCTTTGACCATTGACCAAAAAGTAGGAAATCGTTCTTTTTATTTCTCTTCTCAAATTGTTTCTTCACAAGATTTTCTCCTCAAAATATAATTCACCCTTTTTTTATTTTTTTATTCGTGTTCGAGTTTTGCTCCTCCACGATTTCAAATCTCAAGTTCAACTATCGTCACCTGAGTCTATAGCCTTGCCTACGAGATGATAATCGCTACTTATGTACTTGATGCCCATAAAGAAGATTGAGAAGCTATCTTCTATTATTGACATGGCACTTTGCACGATTTGAAAGAGGTCGATGTATGCTACTCAGATCTAAAATTGCTTTGAGTACTTTAGTGCTCGTTTGAGCGTAGATGTGCCATAGTGAATTTTTTTGTTGTGTTTTTGGAGTTTGACGCGGTATGTTGTTCTGCCTGGAGCCTTGCTTGATTGAATCACGATGTCCAAGGATGGAGCTACTGTACCAAATTTGGATGTGGATGCTTTGCATGCTTTGAGATGTTCACGCCGTCCCACTGCCATCGATTGTTATGCGATGTTTGATTAGAGTTTCTTGATTTGCAAACTGGAGTAATGTAGTTTGTATCTGTGGTGAAGTTGATGTTTTTTATGTGAATACCGATACTAATTGGTAGTTCGGTTTTGTCAGTGCATGGAGAGATAAAGTTTGATGGTTGGTTGTAGGCTGTGTGTGTGATGATACGTGGAGGATGGTGTTATATTGCTTGGTTGTGTGTGAACGAATATATGTGGATGAATATTTTTGTTCCAATGATAGAAGTTATTAGAGTTGAAATGTTGAGAATCTGATAATTAAAAGTAAGTTGTAGGGTAGAGTTTATATAGAAATTTTAGAGAGAAATACTAGGAGTGGTGAATATCATGAATAGGAGAGAAGGAGTAAAAGTGAGGAAAAAAATGGAATTTTAGGGTAGATATTTGTAATAACCCAAGTTCCAGTGGGTCTAGATTTTTCGCAAAAATGCTAAAACCCAAATCCATTGAAGCCCGAGTCGGGTGTTTGGTATCTTGCAAATAGGCAAAGATAAATATATCAATGCTCAAATAAATATCTCACAGCGGAACTGAGTAAAGTATAGTAATAAGTAAATACTCACCAAGATAATAACACTTTCTAAACAAGTGTCTCAAAGCTGGAAAATCTTTGTCATCTAGACAACCTGTGGGATGATATAAGGAGGGGGTGAGAACTAAAGTTCGGGTGAATGGACAATTTATACACTTCTAAGCATAATTCTACATATACCGTTCTATTTCCATTTTCTGTTATATTAGGTTTATTGGTTTTATAATACTCTCGCCTCTGTGCGTGAATCGTACCCATCTACTCCCTAGTAGATTAAGACCTAATAACCAATATATATGTAGCTACATCCCAAAGATCGCATAGGTCCTAGGTACTACCAATACTACCTTCCATATCCTCCTCGAAAAGGACTCCATCGTCTCGCTACTAGAGCGTACTTTAACTACATCTGTAAAGGACAGCTTCGTGAGGCCTACAATACAGATGTTCCATCGTCTACTATGAAAACGTGAAACTGCATGTAACGACCCAGAATTTTTGATAATTAAAATTCGAATATTTAATTAATTTTAAATATTAATAAATGGAATTTAGAAGTCGAATGATTTATTTTTCGAATATTGGATTTAATTTGATAATTAAATCAATAATTAAATAGTGAAATTCCAGAGATAATTGAAAATCGAGTTTAAAATGATTGAAAATGATTTGTAAAATTTTATTTAATCATACTGGAGTATAGAAAGGTTATAGAACTTTTAAAATTGAATTTGGAGTTAAACTGTGAAAATTGAATATTTTAATATTTAATTATCGACTGTAAAAATAGCCAATTTTCAAACAGTCTCAGAATTGAACAAAACCAGTTCCATTGGATCCGTAATAGTTAGTTATTATCGGATTTCAATTTTCATATCAATCAGAGTTGTCGTTTGACCGTGGCAGCTCGAAACGCATCGATATCGTTTTAATTTTAATTCGGCGAGTTAAAATAGTCATTTTTCAAACAGTGTCGGATTTCGACGAAACCAGTTTCATCGGATCCGTAATGTGATATTATTGTAAGATTTCAAATTTCGTAATTTTTGGATTTACCGTTTGTCCGGGGCAAGCCAAAACGCCTCGAAATCGATTTAAATCGGTTTAATTTAAATTGATCGTTTATTGTCATATCTCACACAGACGATCGAATTAGCTTTCGAAACCTGTTCCATTGTGTCCGGAACGCGGGAAAAACCCTAGAAACGATAGTGACCGTGCGTAAATCGGAGTTCGGGAAATCAGGATGAATAGTGTTCGTCGTTTTCTCTATAAAAGCACTTCATTATTTTCTTTTTTTGCAAAATTAAAACCCTAACCCTAGAAAACAAAGCCAGCCGCCACGTGATGATTTAATGGCCACGAAATTCGTTTCCTTCTCCTCCAATTTCCCTCCAATCAGTCGACATCTACGCAAAGTCATCAACTACGAAAATGTTGAGGGCACTGAGACCTTCGCATCCAACGGTCATGTTGGAGTATTATGTGGTGGATCGTTCGAAAACTGCTCGCGTTAGTCTACCGTTCACGCACGAAATTCGACGCCTGGGGATGACCGGACGTTGTCGCGCTTGGCATGGAGGCTGAGGGGGGATGGGCGCGTGTTTTGGCAGGAGTTGATCGAATTCCGATCAACCGTGGTGGTCGCGTGCTGTAGGGTTTGTGGCGGCAGTGGGTTTTGGCTCGTTCGTTTAAAAACTGGGCGCGTGTTGGAGAAGAACGTGGGAGCGGCCACGATCTATGCACTTGGAAATCTACGTCTCTGATGGTTTTAGGGTTAGAAATTAAATAGAAAATGAAAATTTATTTGTATTTAAATTTGTATAAACTTTAAATTGTTATATCTCTTTCGTATATTATCAGAAAATTACGAAACAAGATGCATCGGAATCGTATTGTCGAGCACTTCGCGATGAAACTGGATTGGGTACGATCGAGGTCAGTGAAAATTTTGAGTGAGATTAAACGTCCGTTTAATTTCATTCGAAATAAACGCTACAAATCTCTATCGGGAAAAAATCACGGTGAGATCTTCTCACTCAAATTGAATGTGGAATTTTTACAGTTATTGATTTGATGATTGTTATTCGATGTGATATTAGATATAGTAGGATATATATCTATATATAGCAATATATACATATTGGCATATGTATATATTGGATTGATGATTTCCCGCCTCGTATAGCGGATGAGACCCTATTGCGCCGTTAGTAAGCGGATTTTTATAAAACCTATATACCGCGATAATTCCGTACTGGAGCGGAATTGGTATTGTGCTAACATCTGTGGATGCAGGGAAACAGGTTGGAGGGATCCAACTGGATTCCTCACCGTATTGATTATTTACAGATATTTTGATATATTCTGTTATCATATTGATATATGATATTGACTGTTGTGATGGACTGATTGGTGTTGTTGCATCATCGGATTCAGTTTTGAAATGTAAAAATAACGACTGTTATTTTAAAAGGTTTTTAAAGTGATTTTTGAAAATATATGTTTTATGGAATTTTTTTTTGAATCGATTTATAAACGTAAGATTTTAAAGTTATAATTTTTAGTGAATTATAACCGAAGTATCGTTTTTGAAATAAAAGTCGATTTATTTATAAAATGGTTTAAGTTGGGATTTTTGAATAACTATAAACGATTGGTATAAAAAGATTTATAAAATTGATATTTTTGTAAATCAAAATATTGGACTTATAAAACGAATTTTATAAGTGGTAAAAAGAAGTATAAATGGATTTCATAAGTGAATGAAATTAATAAATTTACGTTGTGAAGTTAAAAATGAATGAAGTTGTAGAATAAAGGATTTATAAGTAATTTACTTATAACTTGGATTTTTGCCTTTAAATGAAATATTGATCGAATGTGTTCATAAATGATTCTTTTAAAAGTTGAAATCGTTATAAAGTACAATTGCGATTTATAAACGTTGTTTATAAATCCGAAATCACTTATTCTTATAAGTGAGTTTTAGAAGTTAATAAAAAGAGATTTATAAACCGGAGTTGTTATATAAAATAGAAAATGGAATTTATAAACGTTGTTTTATAAATTCGGAAATAAATCAATCAAAATTGATGAATTTAAGATAGAAGGTTATTAAGGAAATTTTATCCACGATTTTGGATAGTGGACAATTCTTGAAATAAATGTGTAGAAAAGATTTAAATATGGTTAAGTGAAGTATATTCACGATTTTGGACAGTGAATATATTGTTAAGTAAAATGGATACTGTTTTGGGAAAGTGATATTGAAAAATGAAGTTAAACATTTTAAAGATGTTTTAAAATGTATTATAAATCGAAAGCAGAGATTTCCGCAGTTCTTGTTGAAATAGACGTTTTCGAGAAATTTAAGGAAATGGTGGACTATAACACTGTTGTTATAGTAAATGATTTCCGAAAGGAAATGTTTTGATGTAGTATTGGGATTTATATATCTATCTTAATTTCGAATCCCTATACTAGTGATTTTGAGTCGTCGTAACGATGTTTTACGTAACATTCGTTTTGACTCAAATAAATGTTGTTATAGTAATGTTTTCCTTAAAGAATGAATTTATACTTAAATTTTGATTTAAGTATATCGAATATTTTCAAATGTTGAAAATAAAAGATTTGTGAAACACTTATTATTAAATAAGTATGGAAATGCTTTTCCAATATGAAATGAACTGTTTTGAGATTTTATCTTCTTAAAGATAAATCGAAAATGAATATTTGAAAACGATTAAAAATCGTATATCAGTATATATTTGAAAATATAAATTCACTATGGAATTTATAAAAGGAAAGGGAAACTGTTTAGAAAAATAAACGTTGATTTATTTTTGAAGTGTGGAAATAATATATCTAGTAAAGATATTTTTGAAGATGAAATAATTTGGAAAATTATTTGGAATCTGATGATGTTGCGCATCTTTATTGATAGTTAAATAACCGACTATCAATAATTACCTTTAGATAGGTATTTGTTGTGAATTGGATGAATTTGAATGCCACACTTATTTTTAAATAAACGCTCACTATTCGGGTTAGCCGGGAAAGGACCATGGGGTCGTATAACCCATTCCGAATATGTGATACGTAGTTATGAATTGCATTCGAAGACCGGTGTTGAAGACCGGATATTTTTGAAAACGGAAGGATGACCGTCGAGTTACTCTACATCGGCTGATCTCCGATTTAGAGGTTTTATCACCCTTAGTGACGGGAAGTCCTGACGTGATTGAAAACTATCCGGATATGCAAGGGCTTCGTGAGAAGTGCCTTCGGTTCTGTTCGATCCCGGAACAGACTTGTATGGATTGTGTGTCTGACGTTACAATTTGAGATATAAAGCTGATTTCTTTCAAATACATTTCTGTTGGTGGCGGAGAATTTATTCTCTTAGCTTAACACCCTTCTCTGAGACGTACGAGCTCAGAGGTTATGTAGTTGAAATTTATCAGCGATATATCCCAATTTGGTAACGTGGCATACTAAGTGTTGCTGTGAAATGATCAGTGTTTGATCATTTGTGATATGATCATTTGTTTGATCTTATATCTTTGTGATCATAGGTTGATCATTTTTGTTTGACCCAAAGCAGGGCTTTTTGAGAAAGCGTAGCTTTGTGGACGAGACTTCGTCGAGCCTCACACCCCGGAAATGGTCGAAACAGGAAGGATGCGGCAAGGTTCTAGGGAGTAGCGCCCCTTAGTGTATGTCATTCCTTCTGGATAAAGGTGGTATCATGGTATGGAGCCCAGATACTTAACCTCTGTGGTTACTGCATTATTATTATCTATGTGGTTTGTTGGAAATCGGGGATCCTCGGGAAGATCGGTGACGATCGGGGGATGGCATACGCGTGTCAGTGGTTACCTATTTTTGCAGAGGTAACCCGGCCTTGTGTTGGCAGAGATCCGGTTAGGTTCTCGGGTCGTCTATTCCAGGGACGTACCCATCGTGGATAGGAAGTTCCTTAGCCTGACCATTTGTTGGAAATCCAAAGAAACAATACGAGCCTTTACGATTTCAATTGTATAACCTGTCTCCTCAGGAGGCAGCTATAGCAGGCATAATATAATGGTACCTATGCTGGCTAAGATTTATATTATACTTTCGAAATGTTTTCCACTATGCACTAATAATAATATCAAAAATGATTTGATTTTGCGTAGTAAGCATCTTTGACTATCATAAGAAGAAATCTCCTCCAAGTCTGCGTTTGCATTGTGTGTGTGGTGGGAGGTCTTATGGTAGTTTCATTTTCCAAAAGCATTGCGAATTGACATTAAAGTTTTCCTGTTGTTTATTTTAAAGAATAACTGTTTTACGATCTCACACCAGTCACCATGACTGACTCGGAGTTTATTGTTTCCCTTCTAAACTCTGGGTGCCCACCAATTTCCACACGGGCAGCCTAGAGTTATATTATCAGGATATTCTGGATATTCTGGAGCTTTGGAGATAAGCTGGATGGCGAGACGTAGTATTTGTATTTGATAGTATTTATTCCGCTGTGTATTCTGTATGAGGACAAGTTATATAACTGTCCATTGTTGTATATTGACTCTGATGATTGATGTATGTATAAAAGGATATAGTTCTTTGTTTTAAATGATATTCATTTATCTATTATATATTGTTCCGCTGCGATATGTGAGATTCTGATATTGTTTTCTGTTTCTGCTCTTGTTCTGTTGTTGTCCTTCTTTCTTTTTCTTCTATCTTCTTCTTCTACTTTTTTTCTTCTTTCTTAAAACCATAACTTTTCGGGTTTCCGGCATTCGATGGCTCAGCAGTCGATAAAGTGAGTATCGATGTTGAATTTTCGAAAGTCGAAAATTTTCGGGATGTTACATTTGGTATCAGAGCATATGGTTAAGCGACAACCCTGCTCTGTTGGGTGTTACTCATTAGAGATAGAGTCAGTAGTACTCTAGAATGAGTTTGAGTGTAATAATAGATATGAGTGCGTATTTGTTAGTGAATATAAAATTGTTTTATATTGTGATGATTGGTTTGTTGAGTGGTATATGGATTCTGGTCGGTATTGTCCGTACAACTCTATCGATAGGGATCTCTAAACACTTATATAGGACAATTCGGCACAGTATTGTTTTAAATAAGGTAAATGAAATAATTTTGCCCAAAAACTATTTTTGTATATAAAAGAAATGATTTTCTATAAAGTACTATATTATATGGTTGCATGGATGTTAGAAAGTAATAATAGAGAATTATCATCATTGAAATTGAATAAGAAATTGGAATTATAACTCCAAAGTTAAAGAAATAAAATTCACATGCAAATGAAATTTGAGAATATAAATTATAAATGTGAATTGTAAATTAAAACGGAATTCCAGAGAAGTTTTGGAAAAGTTTTGAAAGGAGTTTGAAAATTTTGGAGATTTGGAAAGTTTAATTTCTTTTTGATCTGAAAATAGATTTCGAAAGGTTTGAAAAGTATTTTGGAGAGTTGAAAGCTCTAAACTCTTTTCGGTCGCTGGAAAATAATTCCGATGATGATCGCGACATCACCGGTGTTTATTTTCGGGTTTCCAAAAGAGGAATTGCTGCCAAATTGTTTAAATGGAAGTTGTTTTGAAAATTTTGGATTTTTGTTTTGGAAATTCAAAGGATAATTTGAATTGTTTTCAAAAACGGTTTTGAAAGATTGAATATAAGTTGTATAACTTATAAAACGAGAAAATGTAAGTGAAATGTTAAGTGAATTATCAATTGAATAAATAAATGTATTGGATGTTAATCAACTTAATGAAAGTAAATTGAATGTTGAAAAAAAAAATTCATTTCGAATTTGTAGAGTAAAGTATTGAAATAAAATTAGTAACTGAAACTAATTGAAGAAATGACAAATTAATATGGTTTGAAATGAATTAAATTCATATGGAATTTGAAATCCAGTTTAATATGAGTGGTTATAAACCAAAATGGCAAATTGAAAATATATTTTGGGAATGAACGAAAGAATAAAACTGGAATTGAAACTGAATATTGAAAACAAATTTGAATAAATAGAACTAGAATTGGAAATGAATTAGTAATTGGAACTAATTTAAAATAGTGCAGTTATGAATGAAAGGTAATTGATAAATTCAATATTCAGAAGTTAAATTGAATTGAAATTGTGAATTGAATTCAAATGAATGTGAACTGTAAAATTGAAGGAAAATGGATAGGTGTAACTTCAACAGTGAAGTAAAAATGATATAAGCAGTTTATATTGAAAATTTTGTAATCAAATTTGCAAAATGATTTGAATGCTGTAACTAGATATTATGGCTAGTAGGATATACAGGTGTTATAAAGGAATTGGAATTTTGATTTCGAAGATAAATTTGAATTGCTCGAAGAAGGTATGTATTTAAATTCGAATATGAGTTTTGATGATTTCTTCTCTAGCCGCTTGGTTTTTTCTTTTTCTTTTTGAAATCTGAGAGTCCGTAGGGACGTTTTGTAGTCGTGCCATGTTAGCCGCGCAAAGGAGACGCTGGCGAAATTTTTCGGAAATTTAGGGTGTTAGAAAATTTTTGAGGAAATTTTGAAAGTTTAAAATTTGAATTTAAACTCGATATTGAATTCAGAAGTTAACAATGTTGTTTGAAACTTAAAATTTAAGTTAGAAAGCTAGTTGAATGATAACGAATCTTTATTAGAAAGATTTGTTTTAACAAATTGATAAAACTATTAGATTGTGAAAAATAGTAGACGAATTAAGGACCATTCTTCCTGACTTGTAATTTCGAGGACGAAATTCTTTTAAGGGGGGAAGTTTGTAACGACCCAGAATTTTTGATAATTAAAATTCGAATATTTAATTAATTTTAAATATTAATAAATGGAATTTAGAAGTCGAATGATTTATTTTTCGAATATTGGATTTAATTTGATAATTAAATCAATAATTAAATAGTGAAATTCCAGAGATAATTGAAAATCGAGTTTAAAATGATTGAAAATGATTTGTAAAATTTTATTTAATCATACTGGAGTATAGAAAGGTTATAGAACTTTTAAAATTGAATTTGGAGTTAAACTGTGAAAATTGAATATTTTAATATTTAATTATCGACTGTAAAAATAGCCAATTTTCAAACAGTCTCAGAATTGAACGAAACCAGTTCCATTGGATCCGTAATAGTTAGTTATTATCGGATTTCAATTTTCATATCAATCGGAGTTGTCGTTTGACCGTGGCAGCTCGAAACGCATCGATATCGTTTTAATTTTAATTCGGCGAGTTAAAATAGTCATTTTTCAAACAGTGTCGGATTTCGACGAAACCAGTTTCATCGGATCCGTAATGTGATATTATTGTAAGATTTCAAATTTCGTAATTTTTGGATTTACCGTTTGTCCGGGGCAAGCCAAAACGCCTCGAAATCGATTTAAATCGGTTTAATTTAAATTGATCGTTTATTGTCATATCTCACACAGACGATCGAATTAGCTTTCGAAACCTGTTCCATTGTGTCCGGAACGCGGGAAAAACCCTAGAAACGATAGTGACCGTGCGTAAATCGGAGTTCGGGAAATCAGGATGAATAGTGTTCGTCGTTTTCTCTATAAAAGCACTTCATTATTTTCTTTTTTTGCAAAATTAAAACCCTAACCCTAGAAAACAAAGCCAGCCGCCACGTGATGATTTAATGGCCACGAAATTCGTTTCCTTCTCCTCCAATTTCCCTCCAATCAGTCGACATCTACGCAAAGTCATCAACTACGAAAATGTTGAGGGCACTGAGACCTTCGCATCCAACGGTCATGTTGGAGTATTACGTGGTGGATCGTTCGAAAACTGCTCGCGTTAGTCTACCGTTCACGCACGAAATTCGACGCCTGGGGATGACCGGACATTGTCGCGCTTGGCATGGAGGCTGAGGGGGGATGGGCGCGTGTTTTGGCAGGAGTTGATCGAATTCCGATCAACCGTGGTGGTCGCGTGTTGTAGGGTTTGTGGCGGCAGTGGGTTTTGGCTCGTTCGTTTAAAAACTGGGCGCGTGTTGGAGAAGAACGTGGGAGCGGCCACGATCTATGCACTTGGAAATCTACGTCTCTGATGGTTTTAGGGTTAGAAATTAAATAGAAAATGAAAATTTATTTGTATTTAAATTTGTATAAACTTTAAATTGTTATATCTCTTTCGTATATTATCAGAAAATTATGAAACAAGATGCATCGGAATCGTATTGTCGAGCACTTCGCGATGAAACTGGATTGGGTACGATCGGGGTCAGTGAAAATTTTGAGTGAGATTAAACGTCCGTTTAATTTCATTCGAAATAAACGCTACAAATCTCTATCGGGAAAAAATCACGGTGAGATCTTCTCACTCAAATTGAATGTGGAATTTTTACAGTTATTGATTTGATGATTGTTATTCGATGTGATATTAGATATAGTAGGATATATATCTATATATAGCAATATATACATATTGGCATATGTATATATTGGATTGATGATTTCCCGCCTCGTATAGCGGATGAGACCCTATTGCGCCGTTAGTAAGCGGATTTTTATAAAACCTATATACCGCGATAATTCCGTACTGGAGCGGAATTGGTATTGTGCTAACATCAGTGGATGCAGGGAAACAGGTTGGAGGGATCCAACTGGATTCCTCACCGTATTGATTATTTACAGATATTTTGATATATTCTGTTATCATATTGATATATGATATTGACTGTTGTGATGGACTGATTGGTGTTGTTGCATCATCGGATTCAGTTTTGAAATGTAAAAATAACGACTGTTATTTTAAAAGGTTTTTAAAGTGATTTTTGAAAATATATGTTTTATGGAATTTTTTTTTGAATCGATTTATAAACGTAAGATTTTAAAGTTATAATTTTTAGTGAATTATAACCGAAGTATCGTTTTTGAAATAAAAGTCGATTTATTTATAAAATGGTTTAAGTTGGGATTTTTGAATAACTATAAACGATTGGTATAAAAAGATTTATAAAATTGATATTTTTGTAAATCAAAATATTGGACTTATAAAACGAATTTTATAAGTGGTAAAAAGAAGTATAAATGGATTTCATAAGTGAATGAAATTAATAAATTTACGTTGTGAAGTTAAAAATGAATGAAGTTGTAGAATAAAGGATTTATAAGTAATTTACTTATAACTTGGATTTTTGCCTTTAAATGAAATATTGATCGAATGTGTTCATAAATGATTCTTTTAAAAGTTGAAATCGTTATAAAGTACAATTGCGATTTATAAACGTTGTTTATAAATCCGAAATCACTTATTCTTATAAGTGAGTTTTAGAAGTTAATAAAAAGAGATTTATAAACCGGAGTTGTTATATAAAATAGAAAATGGAATTTATAAACGTTGTTTTATAAATTCGGAAATAAATCAATCAAAATTGATGAATTTAAGATAGAAGGTTATTAAGGAAATTTTATCCACGATTTTGGATAGTGGACAATTCTTGAAATAAATGTGTAGAAAAGATTTAAATATGGTTAAGTGAAGTATATTCACGATTTTGGACAGTGAATATATTGTTAAGTAAAATGGATACTGTTTTGGGAAAGTGATATTGAAAAATGAAGTTAAACATTTTAAAGATGTTTTAAAATGTATTATAAATCGAAAGCAGAGATTTCCGCAGTTCTTGTTGAAATAGACGTTTTCGAGAAATTTAAGGAAATGGTGGACTATAACACTGTTGTTATAGTAAATGATTTCCGAAAGGAAATGTTTTGATGTAGTATTGGGATTTATATATCTATCTTAATTTCGAATCCCTATACTAGTGATTTTGAGTCGTCGTAACGATGTTTTATGTAACATTCGTTTTGACTCAAATAAATGTTGTTATAGTAATGTTTTCCTTAAAGAATGAATTTATACTTAAATTTTGATTTAAGTATATCGAATATTTTCAAATGTTGAAAATAAAAGATTTGTGAAACACTTATTATTAAATAAGTATGGAAATGCTTTTCCAATATGAAATGAACTGTTTTGAGATTTTATCTTCTTAAAGATAAATCGAAAATGAATATTTGAAAACGATTAAAAATCGTATATCAGTATATATTTGAAAATATAAATTCACTATGGAATTTATAAAAGGAAAGGGAAACTGTTTAGAAAAATAAACGTTGATTTATTTTTGAAGTGTGGAAATAATATATCTAGTAAAGATATTTTTGAAGATGAAATAATTTGGAAAATTATTTGGAATCTGATGATGTTGCGCATCTTTATTGATAGTTAAATAACCGACTATCAATAATTACCTTTAGATAGGTATTTGTTGTGAATTGGATGAATTTGAATGCCACGCTTATTTTTGAATAAACGCTCACTATTCGGGTTAGCCGGGAAAGGACCATGGGGTCGTATAACCCATTCCGAATATGTGATACGTAGTTATGAATTGCATTCGAAGACCGGTGTTGAAGACCGGATATTTTTGAAAACGGAAGGATGACCGTCGAGTTACTCTACATCGGCTGATCTCCGATTTAGAGGTTTTATCACCCTTAGTGACGGGAAGTCCTGACGTGATTGAAAACTATCCGGATATGCAAGGGCTTCGTGAGAAGTGCCTTCGGTTCTGTTCGATCCTGGAACAGACTTGTATGGATTGTGTGTCTGACGTTACAATTTGAGATATAAAGCTGATTTCTTTCAAATACATTTCTGTTGGTGGCGGAGAATTTATTCTCTTAGCTTAACACCCTTCTCTGAGACGTACGAGCTCAGAGGTTATGTAGTTGAAATTTATCAGCGATATATCCCAATTTGGTAACGTGGCATACTAAGTGTTGCTGTGAAATGATCAGTGTTTGATCATTTGTGATATGATCATTTGTTTGATCTTATATCTTTGTGATCATAGGTTGATCATTTTTGTTTGACCCAAAGCAGGGCTTTTTGAGAAAGCGTAGCTTTGTGGACGAGACTTCGTCGAGCCTCACACCCCGGAAATGGTCGAAACAGGAAGGATGCGGCAAGGTTCTAGGGAGTAGCGCCCCTTAGTGTATGTCATTCCTTCTGGATAAAGGTGGTATCATGGTATGGAGCCCAGATACTTAACCTCTGTGGTTACTGCATTATTATTATCTATGTGGTTTGTTGGAAATCGGGGATCCTCGGGAAGATCGGTGACGATCGGGGGATGGCATACGCGTGTCAGTAGTTACCTATTTTTGCAGAGGTAACCCGGCCTTGTGTTGGCAGAGATCCGGTTAGGTTCTCGGGTCGTCTATTCCAGGGACGTACCCATCGTGGATAGGAAGTTCCTTAGCCTGACCATTTGTTGGAAATCCAAAGAAACAATACGAGCCTTTACGATTTCAATTGTATAACCTGTCTCCTCAGGAGGCAGCTATAGCAGGCATAATATAATGGTACCTATGCTGGCTAAGATTTATATTATACTTTCGAAATGTTTTCCACTATGCACTAATAATAATATCAAAAATGATTTGATTTTGCGTAGTAAGCATCTTTGACTATCATAAGAAGAAATCTCCTCCAAGTCTGCGTTTGCATTGTGTGTGTGGTGGGAGGTCTTATGGTAGTTTCATTTTCCAAAAGCATTGCGAATTGACATTAAAGTTTTCCTGTTGTTTATTTTAAAGAATAACTGTTTTACGATCTCACACCAGTCACCATGACTGACTCGGAGTTTATTGTTTCCCTTCTAAACTCTGGGTGCCCACCAATTTCCACACGGGCAGCCTAGAGTTATATTATCAGGATATTCTGGATATTCTGGAGCTTTGGAGATAAGCTGGATGGCGAGACGTAGTATTTGTATTTGATAGTATTTATTCCGCTGTGTATTCTGTATGAGGACAAGTTATATAACTGTCCATTGTTGTATATTGACTCTGATGATTGATGTATGTATAAAAGGATATAGTTCTTTGTTTTAAATGATATTCATTTATCTATTATATATTGTTCCGCTGCGATATGTGAGATTCTGATATTGTTTTCTGTTTCTGCTCTTGTTCTGTTGTTGTCCTTCTTTCTTTTTCTTCTATCTTCTTCTTCTACTTTTTTTCTTCTTTCTTAAAACCATAACTTTTCGGGTTTCCGGCATTCGATGGCTCAGCAGTCGATAAAGTGAGTATCGATGTTGAATTTTCGAAAGTCGAAAATTTTCGGGATGTTACACTGCATCTGCACTAGCTTGTACTAGTGCTCAGACATCCACAATGTACCACCCAATGCGTACCTTGAGGACTACAAGTAGTCGTTCTGTCTACTCCCTGAATTTCGCCAACAAGGTCTACCTTGTACGGAACTTAGTCGGGGATTTTCTATATCTGTAAAGGTCCGCTTCGTTAGGCCTACAATATAGATATTCTACTTGGTCTGTCTCTTTTCTCATCGTTGCTATGGCCCCACGCAGCCCCTCCTCAACTAATCGAAAGACCTTTCAAGAGCTAAGTGGTTGTGCCCTACTGCAAACAATCTAAACATCCAATTGGTTGTGCCCCTCATCCACTGTCTCAATAGTGAAAGAATCTTGGCCTGTTGGTTTAACTCTAGTCTTTCCCGAACTCGCTTTGACTGATGATGGCTGATAACCGCATGCGACTATCCTTATGGGTCCTGCCCACTGTAACCTACTCGCAAACTAGAGTACGGTGTCATATGAATATCCTACTCCATCATCAACCTTTTGACTGCCAATAAAGGTCTGCTTCGTTAGGCCAGCAATGCAAAAGCAGTCAAGGCATACTCTCTTGATGGAACACCTACAGACCTGCCTCCGGGGGTGCAGCTTCATTAGGCCTACCCCAGAGGGCGATCCTAGAGTATCCTCATGTCCCGTTGAAGTCTCGAACTTCCTTCTAGCCCAAAATAACTAAGTTGGACGTGCTCTTTCTGTACTAAAAATCTACGACGAACTGCTTCGTTGGGATCTTTATCTAGATTCTCTTTGGGCTACTCCAAACGCACCTTACCATTTTATTAGACCCTATGTCTAATCTTTTATTATGCGTTTAGTTTACTTTTCTTATTCTGTTGGCTACTTATTTACCCTAATCAACATGCCCAGCCCCACCCACGTGTGAGACCATCAGTCCTAGACCTGAAAGAGAATGTTGCTGGTACGAGCCACTTCTATTTTTTTGCTTATTAACTTAATCCAAGATCTAAGTTTGATAAAATAAGCCTTTTCTATTCCTTTCTTTTTAATTATAACCTACGTGTTACAATTATACTTGCAATTGTCACTTTTATATTATTTTCTTTCTTTTATAACCTACATGTTATAAATGTAATTGCAAGTGTCACTTTTCTATTCTAGTCTGTCTTCTTTTATTATGATACTAAATTCTCTTTAGTTCTCTTATATTATATGACAGTCTTAGCTTGGGTAGCTTGGAACTACGTCCAACTGTCATAAATTACTTATCATAATAACTGTTTTACTTTTTATTGTACTATCTACGTAGTAAATGCAGATCTAGTCACATTTTCTGTTTATTATTTCTAGTCTTGTCAAATATTTAACTTGATTATTTCCACTTTTTTAATTTCTTTAACTCTTCACGTTATTCTCTTTTATTCTAGGAAGTAGTTCTATTCTATTTGGTAGGTTACAAAAGCTGTACTAAAATTCATTTCCATGTTTTAATACTAAATAATGCCATAAACAATAACTCGTAACTGCAATATATTTCTTTTATAGTTGGATAATGCAAATTACAGCAATGTCTCTATTTTGCAATAATTCCATTTGTAACGACCCGTGAATTTAACCGGTTTTAATAACGTTATTAATTGAAATTTTAGGAAATTTTAAACTATAAATTTTTGAAATATAATTCGATATTTGGAATGCGTCTAATTAAACATAGCAACTGATAAATTTTCGTCCGAAAATATGAAAGTTTATTTCGTACGTAAATTCACTTCAATTTAATCAGTTAAAAAGCGATGAAAATAAAACATTTTCGAAACTTAAATATTTATAAGTAGAAAAATTCTAAACCATCTTCTGAGCAAGATGTCAGTTTGTAGTTTTTCCAAATTCGGACATCTTTGGCTCCGTCGATCTTATTTTTCAACGTTTTTCTTGCATTTTCCGCTATTAGAAAATTCGAATTTTTATAATTCAATTGTACCACTGATATCTGTATACTGTTTTGATCGTCTCGTCGTTCGGATCTCTGCGGTATACTCGACTCTGTATTTCGGAGTCCGGTACGCGGTGGAATCCGAGAGAACGGTAATCGTATTGGTACCCGTTTCGTACCCTTTTGGGCTTTCCTGTGTATTCAGTTATCCACTAATTGAAATCAATAGGCAGTGACTTTTGATATCACCCTGAATCCAACGTTTGGCTTTTCTATTCCCTATTACAAAATATTTATTTTGGTTCCTTGATTTGCTTTCGGCCTCTTCGTCTCCTTTGTTTTGTTTGGAAAGAGGTAATGAAATATAATAAAGAGCTTTTACGGTTGCGTTCATATTTTATTCAAACCTGTTCCTCTTCATGCCAGGTTGCTTCCTCTCTCCATGAATTCAATATCACTTTGCCTCCTCCATTTTCTTTTCTATTCCCTATAACTTGAAATATATATATATGACGATGAAAGAGTCACGTGTTGCATTCATTATGCCTTGTAAACCATCTCCTATGTTCCTTTTTCTCGGCCCACAACATCCATTCAAATCCCTCACCTCCTCCAACACACGCAAGCAGCAACCCGAGCCCAAGCAACCGCCTGCTCCGCCTCACCACATGCCGACTCTCCTCCACAACCGCCTCTTGCTCGCCACGTCACAACCACCCCGGCCCTCGCCACTTCCTCCCCATCAGTTCACCGTCCTTCCACCCGTGCAGGCCTTCCTCACCTCCAGTCGAGACCATGGTTGCTAACCGCAGCCCATGCTGTCGCAACCCAGAGATCCGTGCAACGCTCTGCTTTCACTCAAGCCTGGCCGTGACTCACCATACTCGCGGTATCTCTTGGCTTCTTCTCCTCTACCGCCTATTTATTTTATTTTTTTATAAGGGGTATATATATCATACTAAGTTACAGTATCATAGCATAGGAAAATGTTATATATATATATGCAAGTTTAAGTTTAGTTGTTATTAGTTTATATATAAAATTTTGATTTAAAAATGTTATATACGTATAGATCTAATACATATATGATCATCTTTACAGTTTATATAGTATAAGGTTTTAAATTCTCCCACTTTATATAAGTTATATATATATATATTGGAAAAATATATATTTACTTTTGCGTTGGCTACTATATGTGTGTGTTTGCTTTTTAAGCAGTTAAGTTTATGGCTTTATATATAAAAAAATTGTAAGTTGCGTATAATATGCTATTTATATATATAAGTTATGACATAGTATATTACACATTGTTTTCTATATGCTACAGCTTGCCCAGTGCTTTACAATTTCATATTATACATATGTACAAGTTCCTGATAAGTTTATATATACAAGGTTAATACATGTTATATATTACATTTTATTTTATAAAGTTTATACAATAACAGCATATTATATATATGCATGGACTCGCCATATATATGAAATTACATGGGTGTTACAGTGAAATATTTTATAAAGAAGTTTATATACATAACCATTTGGCTTACTGTAAGTATATGTATATTCTATAAAATAAGTTATAGTAATGTAAAGATAAATACTGTTGTTTTTCATATATTATATATATATAAATATATCTATCTTCGGTATATATTGTTTATAGTACAAAAGTCTGTTCGTGTATATATATACTGCCGATATACTATTTTATTTATTTTATAGTGTATATGATAATATATATTGTTAATTGTTTATATGAAATAGGTTAATGACTGGATGCCTTATATATTGGGCACTTACATGCTATGCAGATTCAATTGATTGTTTAAAGTATTGATATAAAGCTTATTTAATTTTATGCACAACTTATATATATTCCGTAGCTTGCATATATATATATATATATATATATATGTTCGTATGTATATTTTGCATGTAGGTTTGGTAGATGTCTGCACTATATATATGTTAGTTTATATGTATCAAATAAAGAAAGCTTACATAAATTTCATTATAAATGTAAATTTTAAAGGTATAACATGTAGGTGAGTATTTTCCATTTTAATAAGTATAAATATATATGTATTTATTTCGAATATATATTGCATATATATGTTGATTTTGTGTTTTAATTTGAACCATGAAGTTTTGAAATACTTATACATTTAATCTAATATGGGTTTAGAACTTAGAATATGAATTTTGTTATATATATTTATGCATAAGTCCACTTGTATCAATTATCTGCATCGATCCAATTCTGATTTGATTTCGCCTATTTCGATTTATCAGCCTTGCTCGTCTAACTCGTGCCCATCTCACTATGCTTGGGTTTGTAACTCGTTTCATTCGTCAAATCTCTCTAGCCTCGAAAGGTGAGTAATCATTCACGATTAATGTTCTTATATTTATTAAATTTGATTTCAATTGAAACGACAATTGAAATATGCTGTTGTTAGTTATTTATATTGCTATATCTATGCCATCATCTGTATCTGTTCACCTGTGACACCTGACATCATTATCTGTTATTTATATTGATATATATATATGCCATCATCTGTATCTGTTCACCTGTGACATCTGACACCCTTATCTGTAATTTATACTGATGATATATGCCTGTTACCGTTGTTATATTATTATCATATCTGTTATCACTCTATAAGTTCCCTGTTAGTATAGAATCACTATGGGTTGAAATGATACATACCCAAACGGACTTTAGAATAGGAGAAAATCGTTATGGGTTGAAATGATAAACCCAAGCGATTTTCAAATTAAATTGAATTTGGGATTTCGGGTTGAAAAGATATATACCTGAATATATTTTAAATTGCGGATTGAAATGATAAATATCTGTATCACTTGACCATAGGATAGAAAATTATATACAGACACCGTTGGTCTATATATAAATGTTTTGAAAAACATTTCTACGGTTTTGAAAGAAATATATGGTTTTAATAAATAATGATTTTAAAGATTTATTAAAGTTGATTTAATAAAGTTGATTTGAATCAATATGAAATATGTTTAAGTATTTATGTAAAAATTATATTTTTAAATATAGAATTTATAATGTTTCAGGTTGAAAGATAAATTTGAATTGATTTGGAATTCTTAATTATTTAAGAATTATACTTAAATAAGTTGATTTGAAACCTATTAAATTTGAAATTTTAAGATATGTTTTATAACTTGAATTAATTAAGAAGTGGCTTAAATGAATATTTCAAACTTATATAAATTTAAATGGGATATTTTGTCTATATAAATTTGTAAATTGAAGTTGTATTTTGATGTATTGAAATGATTAAAAAAATATTTCAAAAACTAAATGTAATGAAATTAAATTGGGACATAAATTGAATTATCGAATTTAGTTTAGAAATGTCGAATATTTAACTTTGAAATATATTGAAATTGAAATGGTTTATTTATGGTTCAAATAGGCATTTGAAATCGATAATTTAAAATGGTTTATTTAGAAACTGAATCGAATTGAATTTGATGATTTGAGATTTGATTAAATTTTAATTTTGGAATTCGGATTTATGTAAATTGATTTGTGAAATTTAAGGAAGCTATTTTATATAAAGTATTTTAAACTATATCTAAAATTATTTATATTTTACTTTATAAATTTTAATATAAATTATTTTAATATAAATCATTTTCAATATAAATTATTTTATTATAAACTATTTTAACTTATAACTATTTTATATAAACTATTTTATGTTATAAACTAATTTTCTATATACACAAATTTAAATATCTAAACTGTTTAAGAGAAAAGTGTTAGGATTCCAAAATGTTATGATTTCAAGCTATGATTTCAAAGTGTTATAAATTTCAAGGTTTTGATTTCCAAAGTGTTTTGATTTTAAAAGACTTATGATTTCGAAAGCGATATAACTTTGGAAAAGTACTATGATTTTGGAAATGGATTTATTTGAAGTGAAAGTGATATCGTATTGATATGGCTTTGAAATGGAAATGATAGGTCGGTTTTGAAATATAACTATTTTGAAAATTTATTAAATGACCATCGGTGTAATAATACGTAGTTATTAAAGAGACCGGGATCGGATATGGACATACTCTCTGTCGATACCGAAACCACTTTAATAACTAATATACGCGGAGTGTTGATCCAGAACGAAGTGGATGGTTTTGATGAACGCGTTGACTGAAGAAAGAGAACGATTTTGGATGACCCCTGACATGACTAAAACAGGAGCCGCACCGGGCCATTGAGGATCGCCATCTCTAGCGGACACACTTCTTCGATACCTTATCTATTACTTATTTGATTCGATTTGGGTGCACCCCTCGATTATGGGAGTGTTGTTTCGCGGTGTTGGGGTAGTAGCTGCTATGCCCAACATCAGTTCGGATCACGCAACCAACTAGTATCCTAGTTGGTATTGCCTCATGTACCTTGTCATACTGATTATCCTATTCGCGACCACTACGATTTTGGTTTGTACCTTTAGTATATGGATTGTCCTCTGGTGACTTCCGGTTTTGGGGAAACTACGATCTTGTATATGCTCTTGGGAATAAAAATGTGTTAAGGGTGGAATGGGCCATGACTTAAGGCTATTTTGATATCATACTTTACTAATTAGACATTATCTACTTAGCGTACACTACTACATAGTAGATAGTTTAACGGATCCTTAGAGGATGGTTATCCCAAACATCCTTTGAGTTACTCGTATTTCAGTCGTTATTTCACTTGAGTTAGATTTATTGATATAAGAATGTTAATCCTGACTCGAGTGTTTTGTGTTTTTCTTTACGCTCGGGTCAGACTGAGTGATACAGTATTTGAGACTCACCTTTGGAGTTGGAGCTTCGCTTGGAGATCCAGCTATCTATCCAGTTTTCAGTTATTCAGTTGATTCCAGTGATGTATTCAGATCTTGTATTTGACTATTGTATTGAGATATCTATGTATTCGAGACCTCTATTGTATCTTGTTTAACTCTGTTATATATATAGTAGCTTCATGAACTACTATTCTTTTGTTTCTGCTGCATTACTATTATATTACTCTGTGTCTGTGATCTGTGATTATTTTATTTACTGTATATGTTGAGTTTTGCCAATTTAAATTAACAATTCGTTATTTTGAATCATTCAAGTTCGACATGTGCGGATGCGAATGGTCCAAAATAGCGGGTCGTTACAGTTGGTATCAGAGCGAGGTTTTAGACAAAACTCAGCATATGTAGTGAATTCAATTACAGAATCACGTTCGTTCGAGCTTGAATTCCTTCTTCTTTGACTCGGTTTCTTTGAATTTTGGAACGTTCCCTTCGGTTCAAAAGTCCATTCGTGTCTCCCCTATTCGTGTCTTTTTAATTCTGGAGTATTCCATAACTCCACTTCGAATGATCTCTATAATAAATCGGAGGTCTCGCCAATATCTGAATAATTTGTAAAAAAGTGAAACTCTTGTACAACCAGCATTGATTCACCGGAGATTTCTATATCCTCGGTTTACGATGTTGTTATCTTTTGTTATACCCGAATTCTATCTTTGGCGATCGAATGTCGATTTGTCGTAAAATTCTACATCGAATTTATTCTTGGAATCACGGTTGACCCGGTTAAGGTTACCCGCGATTTATATAAGTTTGTCCATCTTCTGTTTGAAAACTCAATTATCTTATCTCCCTATCGGGTGTACCTTTTAGTTGAATTCTTTTAGTTAGAGTTTCTCTAATCTGAATCTCTATCTTTGTTTTGAAATCCATTCGAGGATATCCGAGTGAGGGAGTGTATTTGTAATTAATATTAAAATGTTTTATATATTGTTGTTTGAGTTGTTGATGTTGATTTGGGTTTTCGATCGATTCGTCTGATCAACGCTATCGATAGGATTTCCAAAACACTTGAATAGAGCAAACTGACATAATATTATTTTAAATTTGGTAAATTGAATAGATTCGTATGATTATATTATATATATATATATAAGTATAGGATTTTCTGGAATTAAATAGTTAATTAAATTGGTTGTTGAATGATAATATTTGATTATCATTTATTGTTCTAAATGAATTTATAAACATGGTTTATAAATTGATTTGGAATCGAAATGAATTTTTAAAAAATCAGGAATTTGAGAATTTGATTTTCGGTGATTTCAACTTTGGTTTTAAAGTGTATATTATTAAAGGTATTTTTGAATAGAAACCGTTTTCAAAGAATTTTAAAATGTTGAAATCAGTACTCTTCTCTTTGGTCGTTGGAAAATAATTTCGGTGATGACTGCAGCGTCATCGACATTCATTTTCGAGTTTCGAAGTGGAGAGACCATTCTGTAGCTTTGCTACGGTTTTGTTTTGGAAAAATATTTTGATTTGAATTATATATATATGGGTATATTATTTTAAATTTAATTTGGATTAATATATATAGTATACACATAATTATCTCTAAAAGGTTTGGAAATTTAATTTGATTTGAATTTCTGTGGTATGGCTTGATTTATTATGTATATAAAGAAAAAAAAATTGATCTGATATATAGTATATATATTTATCTCAAAATTGTTGAAGTAAATCGGAGATTTAAATTCTTAAGTTTATGATTTAAAGATGATTTCAATTATTAACTGAAGTCAAAAAATTTGGATAAATATTTAAACTTGAGATAATTGAATTTGAAAATTTTATTTGTATAGTACTAAATTGCATTTCAATATAACTTACCTAAATTATTCAGAAGTTAAAAATGTAATTGGATAATATACAATATAAAATGTTTTCATAAATAAAATTTGAGTGGTTATAATAAATGTTATACACTTAAATTTTAATTATAAAATGTTAATAGAGATAAATAGAATAATAAGATAATTGAAAAATAAATTTTGTTTTGAAGGAAATAATAAATTGAAATTAGATCAACTTATGGAAATACCTTGAATTTAAAATCAATTAATGAATATAAATTAATTTAAATTGAAATTTATATGGTTTAAATTAATTTATATGATTTAAATATATGTGATAAAATATATTACGTGGAACAAAATTTAATAATAATTTGGAATAAAAGAATTAAATTTGTTGAATAAAATATGAGTATAATAAATGATTATACAAATTGATGATTTAGAAATTGTTAATTGAAGATGACTAGATAATAAGATAATGAATTTAGAAATAGATAGATTAATTTAACTTAAGTGAACTAAAAGGATTTAACCAAATTGTTAAATATTAATTAATTTAAATTGAAATTTATATGGTTTGAATTAATCGTTTTACTTGTATTCCAATCTATTTTCTTTCTGGTTGTTTCTATTCTCCTACCTCCTTCCTTTTCGGGGACGAAAAGTTTTAAGTGGGGGAGAATGTAACGACCCGTGAATTTAACCGGTTTTAATAACGTTATTAATTGAAATTTTAGGAAATTTTAAACTATAAATTTTTGAAATATAATTTGATATTTGGAATGTGTCTAATTAAACATAGCAACTGATAAATTTTTGTCCGAAAATATGAAAGTTTATATCGTACGTAAATTCACTTCAATTTAATCAGTTAAAAAGCGATGAAAATAAAACATTTTCGAAACTTAAATATTTTTAAGTAGAAAAATTCTAAACCATCTTCTGAGCAAGATGTCAGTTTGTAGTTTTTCCAAATTCGAACATCTTTGGCTCCGTCGATCTTATTTTTCAGCGTTTTTCTTGCATTGTCCGCTATTAGAAAATTCGAATTTTTATAATTCAATTGTACCACTGATATCTGTATACTGTTTTGATTGTCTCGTCGTTCGGATCTCTACGGTATACTCGACTCTGTATTTCGAAGTCCGGTATGCAGTGGAATCCGAGAGAACGGTAACCGTATCGGTACCCGTTTCGTACCCTTTTGGGCTTTCCTGTGTATTCAGTTATCCACTAATTGAAATCAATAGGCAGAGACTTTTGATATCTCCCTAAATCCAATGTTTGGCTTTTCTATTCCCTATTACAAAATATTTATTTTGGTTTCTTGATTTGCTTTCGGCCTCTTCGTCTCCTTTGTTTCGTTTGGAAAGAGGTAATGAAATATAATAAAGAGCTTTTACGGTTGCATTCATATTTTATTCAAACATGTTGCTCTTCATGCCAGGTTGCTTCCTCTCTCCATGAATTCAATATCACTTTGCCTCCTCCATTTTATTTTCTATTCCCTGTAACTTGAAATATATATATATGACAATGAAAGAGTCACGTGTTGCATTCATTATGCCTTGTAAACCATCTCCTACGTTCCTTTTTCTCGGCCCAAAATATCCATTCAAATCCCTCACCTCCTCCAACACACGCAAGCAGCAACCCGAGCCCAAGCAACCGCCTGCTCCGTCTCACCACATGCCGACTCTCCTCCACAACCGCCTCTTGCTCGCCACGTCACAACCACCCCGACCCTCGCCACTTCCTCCCCATCAGTTCGTCGTCCTTCCACCCGTGCAGGCCTTCCTCACCTCCAGTCGAGACCATGGTCGCTAACCGCAGCCCATGCTGTCGCAACCCAGAGATCCGCGCAACGCTCTGCTTTCACTCAAGCCTGGCCGTGACTCACCATACTCGCGGTATCTCTTGGCTTCTTCTCCTCTGCCGCCTATTTATTTTATTTTTTAATAAGGGGTATATATATCATACTAAGTTACAGTATCATAGCATAGGAAAATGTTATATATATATATATATATGCAAGTTTAAGTTTAGTTGTTATTAGTTTATATATAAAATTTTGTTTTAAAACTGTTATATACGTATAGATCTAATACATATATGATCATCTTTACAGTTTATATAGTATAAGGTTTTAAATTCTCCCACTTTATATAAGTTATATATATATATTGGAAAACATATATTTACTTTTGCGTTGGCTACTATATGTGTGTGTTTGCTTTTTAAGCAGTTGAGTTTATGGCTTTATATATAAAAAAATTGTAAGTTGCGTATAATATGCTGTTTATATATATAAGTTATGACATAGTATATTACACATTGTTTTCTATATGCTACAGCTTGCCCAGTGCTTTACAATTTCATATTATACATATGTACAAGTTCCTGATAAGTTTATATATACAAGGTTAATACATGTTATATATTACATTTTATTTTATAAAGTTTATACAATAACAGCATATTATATATATGCATGGACTCGCCATATATATGAAATTACATGGGTGTTACAGTGAAATATTTTATAAAGAAGTTTATATACATAACCATTTGGCTTACTGTAAGTATATGTATATTCTATAAAATAAGTTATAGTAATATAAAGATAAATACTGTTGTTTTTCATATATTATATATATAAATATATCTATCTTCGGTATATATTGTTTATAGTACAAAAGTCTGTTCGTGTATATATATACTGCCGATATACTATTTTATTTATTTTATAGTGTATATGATAATATATATTGTTAATTGTTTATATGAAATAGGTTAATGACTGGATGCCTTATATATTGGGCACTTACATGCTATGCAGATTCAATTGATTGTTTAAAGTATTGATATAAAGCTTATTTAATTTTATGCACAACTTATATATATTCCGTAGCTTGCATATATATATATATAATTGTTCGTATGTATATTTTGCATGTAGGTTTGGTAGATGTCTACACAATATATATGTTAGTTTATATGTATCAAATAAAGAAAGCTTACATAAATTTCATTATAAATGTAAATTTTAAAGGTATAACATGTAGGTGAGTATTTTCCATTTTAATAAGTATAAATATATATGTATTTATTTCGAATATATATTGCATATATATGTTGATTTTGTGTTTTAATTTGAACCATGAAGTTTTGAAATACTTGTACATTTAATCTAATATGGGTTTAGAACTTAGAATATGAATTTTGTTATATATATTTATGCATAAGTCCACTTGTATCAATTATCTGCATCGATCCAATTCTGATTTGATTTCGCCTATTTTGATTTATCAGCCTTGCTCGTCTAACTCGTGCCCATCTCACTGTGCTTGGGTTTGTAACTCGTTTCATTCGTCAAATCTCTCTAGCCTCGAAAGGTGAGTAATCATTCACGATTAATGTTCTTATATTTATTAAATTTGATTTCAATTGAAACGAAAATATGTTGCTGTTAGTTATTTATATTGCTATATCTATGCCATCATCTGTATCTGTTCACCTGTGACACCTGACATCATTATCTATTATTTATATTGATATATATATATATGCCATCATCTGTATCTGTTCACCTGTGACATCTGACACCCTTATCTGTTATTTATACTGATGATATATGCTTGTTACCGTTGTTATATTATTATCATATCTGTTATCACTCTATAAGTTCCCTGTTAGTATAGAATCACTATGGGTTGAAATGATACATACCCGAACGGACTTTAGAATAGGAGAAAATCGTTATGGGTTGAAATGATAAACCCAAGCGATTTTCAAATTAAATTGAATTTGGGATTTCGGGTTGAAAAGATATATACCCGAATATATTTTAAATTGCAGTTTGAAATGATAAATATCCGTATCACTTGACCATAGGATAGAAAATTATATACAGACACCGTTGGTCTATATATAAATGTTTTGAAAAACATTTCTACGGTTTTGAAAGAAATATATGGTTTTAATAAATAATGATTTTAAAGATTTATTAAAGTTGATTTAATAAAGTTGATTTGAATCAATATGAAATATGTTTAAGTATTTATGTAAAAATTATATTTTTAAATATAGAATTTATAATGTTTCAGGTTGAAAGATAAATTTGAATTGATTTGGAATTCTTAATTATTTAAGAATTATACTTAAATAAGTTGATTTGAAACCTATTAAATTTGAAATTTTAAGATATGTTTTATAACTTGAATTAATTAAGAAGTGGCTTAAATGAATATTTCAAACTTATATAAATTTAAATGGGATATTTTGTCTATATAAATTTGTAAATTGAAGTTGTATTTTGATGTATTGAAATGATTAAAGAAATATTTCAGAAACTAAATGTAATGAAATTAAATTGGGACATAAATTGAATTATGGAATTTAGTTTAGAAATGTCGAATATTTAACTTTGAAATATATTGAAATTGAAATGGTTTATTTATGGTTCAAATAGGCATTTGAAATCGATAATTTAAAATGGTTTATTTAGAAACTGAATCGAATTGAATTTGATGATTTGAGATTTGATTAAATTTTAATTTTGGAATTCGGATTTATGCGAATTGATTTGTGAAATTTAAGGAAGCTATTTTATATAAAGTATTTTAAACTATATCTAAAACTATTTATATTTTACATTATAAATTTTAATATAAATTATTTTAATATAAATCATTTTCAATATAAATTATTTTATTATAAACTATTTTAACTTATAACTATTTTATATAAACTATTTTATTTTATAAACTAATTTTCTATATACACAAATTTAAATATCTAAACTGTTTAAGAGAAAAGTGTTAGGATTCCAAAATGTTATGATTTCAAGCTATGATTTCAAAGTGTTATAAATTTCAAGGTTTTGATTTCCAAAGTGTTTTGATTTTAAAAGACTTATGATTTCGAAAGCGATATAACTTTGGAAAAGTACTATGATTTTGGAAATGGATTTATTTGAAGTGAAAGTGATATCGTATTGATATGGCTTTGAAATGGAAATGATAGGTCGATTTTGAAATATAACTATTTTGAAAATTTATTAAATGACCATCGGTGTAATAATACGTAGTTATTAAAGAGACCGGGATCGGATATGGACATACTCTCTGTCGATACCAAAACCACTTTAATAACTAATATACGCGGAGTGTTGATCCAGAACGAAGTGGATGGTTTTGATGAACGCGTTGACTGAAGAAAGAGAACGATTTTGGATGACCCCTGACATGACTAAAACAGGAGCCGCGCCGGGCCATTGAGGATCGCCATCTCTAGCGGACACATTTCTTCGATACCTTATCTACTACTTATGTGATTCGATTTAGGTGCACCCCTCGATTATGGGAGTGTTGTTTCGCGGTGTTGGGGTAGTAGCTGCTATGCCCAACATCAGTCCGGATCACGCAACTACTAGTATCCTAGTTGGTATTGCCTCATGTACCTTGTCATACTGATTATCCTATTCGCGACCACTATGATTTTGGTTTGTACCTTTAGTATATGGATTGCCCTCTGGTGACTTCCGGTTTTGGGGAAACTACGGTCTTGTATATGCTCTTGGGAATAAAAATGTGTTAAGGGTGGAATGGGCCATGACTTAACGCTATTTTGATATCGTACTTTACTAATTAGACATTATCTACTTAGCGTACACTACTACATAGTAGATAGTTTAACGGATCCTTAGAGGATGGTTATCCCAAACATCCTTTGAGTTACTCGTATTTCAGTCGTTATTTCACTTGAGTTAGATTTATTGATATAAGAATGTTAATCCTGACTCGAGTGTTTTGTGTATTTCTTTACGCTCGGGTCAGACTGAGTGATACAGTATTTGAGACTCACCTTTGGAGTTGGAGCTTCGCTTGGAGATCCAGCTATCTATCCAGTTTTCAGTTATTCAGTTGATTCCAGTGATGTATTCAGATCTTGTATTTGACTATTGTATTGAGATATCTATGTATTCGAGACCTCTGTTGTATCTTGTTTAACTCTGTTATATATATAGTAGCTTCATGAACTACTATTCTTTTGTTTCCGCTGCATTACTATTATATTACTCTGTGTCTGTGATTTGTGATTATTTTATTTACTGTATATGCTGAGTTTTGCCAATTTAAATTAACAATTCGGTATTTTGAATCATTCAAGTTCGACATGTGCGGATGCGAATGGTCCAAAATAGCGGGTCGTTACACCATTTTTCTTGCTTTTATTCTTGCAATTACATTTACCATTTTTCTTACAATATTAAACTATGGAAATGTATTCCCGTTTCTAAACCAGCCAACTAATCTATCACTAACTTCCAAATCAAGTTATTAGATTTCCCCTTTTTATTTCATTCCTCGAGTTTTAACATAATTTACTGTAAAATTCTCGCTTTTAGGCTTATGCCTTTCTCTAAAAAAATTAAGCCTAATATTACTTCTATTTAATTGGATTTCTTTCTTTTCCATATAAATAACATTTAAATATAAGTACACTAGAGGGAGATCTTAATGATAGACAGCAGAATCAGCTAACAGAGGGAGATCCAAGCTCGTCACTAGAGGCTAGAGAAGATCTTGTTGATACTCTTTCTGACTCTGATGAGGAGATTATAAATCAGATTGCTGTGGAGGAACATCAAATTAGTTCGCAGGACCCTGTTATGAATGTTGAACATTTTGTTGAAGTTAACAAGGATTTTGTTGAGGAAATTGACGAGATAAATAATAGAAAGATGATTAAGAAAAATGGTAATGCTCATTCTATATCCACTGCTCCTCCTAAAAGGCAAACAAGGAGCCACTCTAAAGTTAAATGACTATTATTGCTTGGAATGTTAGAGGTTTAAATGCTGCTGAGAAACAATTAGCAGTGTTTAAATTTCTAACAACTCATAAACCAACTTTGGTTGGTTTGCTAGAGAATAAACTTAGTAATGAAGGCAAAAATAAGCTAATATCTAAAATGAATAGTGATTGGGCTTCTTTAGACAATAACATTTGCTTTTGTAAAGGAAGAATTCTTGTTATTTGGGATAAATCTATTTGGCAGGTTGAGCCTACTCATATGTCTTCTCAGCATATTTCGTTGAATATTGTGAATTCTGGGGGCTTCAAAATGAAAATTTCTTTTATTTATGCTAGTAATTTTCTAAAGGACAGAGAACTTCTTTGGAATATTCTATCTAAGGAGTCTATATATACTGATGTGCCGTGGTGTCTGATGGGTGATTTCAACAATATTCTGTCTATTTCAGATAAAAAAGGCGGTAACTCGGTTCCTTTCAGCCAAATGGAAGGTTTCAAAAATTGTGTGATCAGTTCGGGCTTGGTTGATTTGCCTATCTTGGGGTTCAACTATACTTGGAGGAAAAGGGGAATGGCTACTAAAATTGACAAAATTTTATGTAATGATCTTTTAATGAACAAATTCCCTAACTTAGCCTGCTTTGGTGTCTCTAATCCCATCAGTGACCATATCCCTATATATCTTAAATTACTTAATCCCCCTATATCAAATGTAGGAAAACCTTTTAGATATGTGAACACCTGGAATTTATTAGAGGGATATGGAGAATGTTTCTCTAATGCTTTTAAGCTATCTTTTGAAGGCTCTCAGTTACATAATTTTAGACAACAGCTGAAAGTATGTAAATTGTACCTCAAAGACTGGAGCTCTAGGAGAAGATTAGACAATCAAATAGTGAAGGAATTGGAGCAGGAATATGCAGCAGCACTTAAGTGTGTAGACAGCAACCCTGATAATGCTGCAGCTTTTGACAACTTAATGGCAGCCTGTAAAAGATGGAAGGATCAAAATCATATCGAATTTCTCAACGCTTCGCAAAAAGCTAAAGTTGATTGGCTCTCAGAAGGGGATGATTGTACAAGATTTTTTCACTCTAAAATGTCGATGAGGAAGCACAGATCTAACCTTAATTCCGTTATTTCCATTGAAGGTAAACTGGTGCATGATCCCAATAAGATAGAACAAGAAGCTATTTTATATTTTACTCAGATTTTTAATGATGATAATATTAATACTACTCTACCTGATGTTAACTGTATTTTCCGCATTAATGAGGGTGGTAGGGAGTTCTTGTCTACCAATGTTAGCTCTGATGAAATTTTCAAAGCCATCTCTTCCATTTCTGATAACAGTAGTCCGGGCCCAGATGGTTTCTCTGCAAAATTTTATAAAATACACTGGAATGAGTTAAAAAGTAACATGACTCGCATGATAAATCAGGTATTCTCTACCTGCAAATTAGACAAAGGTGTGAACCATACTTTCATAACTCTGGTGCCAAAAATCAATAATCCCACTACTCTTGCTGATTATAGACCTATTTCGTGCTGCAATGTCATTTACAAAATTATTGCTAAAGTTATTTGTAACAGGATTAAGCCTTTCCTTAGCCATCTTATTTCAGAAGCTCAATCTGCTTTTATTCCTGGAAGAGTTATCTCGGAAAATATTTTACTAGCTCATGAACAAGTTAGATTTTTTAATCGAAAAGGTGCTGGTAAATTTTGTTTGAAACTAGATTTACACAAAGCATATGATATGGTTAATAGGAAATTTATTTGCCATATGCTTTATAAGTTGGGCTTTCCTGAAAAGTTGGTTAAATTAATCTACAACTGCATTTCTACTCCTACTTTTTCTATTATGATTAATGGTTACCCCAAGGGCATGATTCCTAGCACTAGAGGTATTAGACAAGGCGATCCTCTATCGCCGTATTTGTTTTGTGTGGCTATGGAGTATTTCTCTATTTTGATGATGAAGGCCTACAAAGTCAAGGACATTACTCCTCCTTTTAATTTTGAACCGGCCATTACTCACCTTCTTTATGCTGATGATTTGATGATCTTTGTTCGGGCTTCCATTAAAAGTGCCAGGGTGATTAATAAATGCTTGGAGAAGCTTAAAATCTATGTGGGATTAATTGTTAACAATAGTAAATCTAAGCTGTATTTTAGTAAAGGCACAACAAGTAAGCATGAGATTATGAATATTCTTAATATGCAAGAGAGCAAACTTCCAGTTAAATACTTAGGGGTGCCTTTATCTCATAACTATCTTCATTTTGCTGATTGTGGGGCTCTTTTCGATAACATTAATAATAGATTAAATGGTTGGAATTGCAAATTATTATCCCTGGCTGGCAGAATTGAATTAATTCATTCTGTTATAACTCCTATGGTTATGTATTGGATGATGGTTTACCAGCTCCCTTTGGCCACTATTGACAAATTAAATAAAATGTGCGCTAATTTTATATGGAATGGTAAAGTTCATAAAATCGCTTGGAATACTCTATGCCGTCCTAAGTCAGAAGGAGGTATTGGTTTGAGAAATTTTGTGGATATCAGAAAAGCGGCAAGTCTAAAACTTCTTTGGCATTTTATCAATTCGAAAAATGTTTGGTCTCGCTGGATGAGCAAAAGGTATTGTGACAATAAGCATTTTTGGACCATGGAAATTGATAACAACTCCTCCTGTACTTGGAAATCCATTCTCAAGCATAGACAGATTGCTCGGAATAATATTTCTAGAGTCATTGTAAATGGTAGGAATACGTTGTTATGGCATGATCCCTGGATTAATAGTGAAAGCATGGTTTCTATTCTTGGATGGGATAGCTTATATCTTTATGGCCATCAGTCTGATAATGTTTCTTCTATCATTCAAGACGGGGTTTTTAATCTGGATTTAGTTCCTTTCACTAGGCAACTAAATAATCTGATCTCAAGTGTAGTTATAGATTCTTCGTCTTCCTCTGATTATTGGAAATGGACTAGTGATTTAAAAGGTTTCAGTTTCAGATCTGCTTGGAATGAATCTAGAAATCATTACCCTACTGTTGATTGGGGCAAAATTATCTGGAACAAGTGTAATAATCCTAGGATGTCTTTAACTGCCTACAAAGCTATATACAATCGGTTACCTACCAGAGATAAACTTATAGACTGGGGTTATGTTTCTGATACTATCTGTCTTCTTTGTAATCACTTCCCTGAAAACCATTCCCATCTTTTCTTTGCATGTCCTTACTCTACATATTTATGGAGTTCGTGTTGCAAGAATTTAGACTTACCTCAGCCGATTTCTCTGACGTTGGAAGAGGGATGCCAGATGCTAATTGCAAACTTCGATGTAGCGGATCAAGCAACCGGTCTGGCTTTTGCTAGCTTTTCTACTGTTATTCACCACATCTGGCAGGAGCGAAATTGTAGACTCCATGATGGCCGAAAAGTATCAAATTGGGATCGTTGGAAGCTCATTGAAATAGATCTGAAACTGCTGGGTAATAACAAATTGAAGAAGACGAGTTCGATTTCTTTGAGAAGCAAGAGAATTCTAGATCGTTGGGGCATTGATCTGATGGGGATTTGATTCGCCTGTTTTGTTGAAGATGGGTGTGATTCTCTTTTCCTTTTTTGTTTGGTTTGTTGGTTAGGGGGTTTGGTCTTTGGTTGCTGTTGCGTTATGTACTTTCTTTAATTTTTGCCTAGCTTTTTGGCAGTTGTGACGCTTGTATATACATTGGTTTTATACCTTTGCTTTGTTAATATGTTGTTAATAAAGCGCCGCACTCTTTTTCCCTGTCCTATTCCCACACTGGGTATAGGTTCAGGTTTTTAATGAGGCGGTTTATCTTTTCTAAAAAAAAATATAAGTACACTTCTCTTATAAAATTTACAGTTTCAACATAACTAACTAGTAGAACTAATTACTGAAATTAGTTCAAATGCTAAATTAAAATATTTAACCGGAATCTAACGATATTATATATATCATCAACATAAAAGATATATAATTTAAATCCACTCACTTGAAAAGAAAACACTCCAAATTCCAGATCTAATTTTTAGTCCAGTTTTATTATCTATAGCCTTCCCCTTTGCAACCCTATTTGGATCCACAAACCGGAATTTGTATGGATTTATAAATCTGGATCTAATTGAAGAAAAATAAACATATAAACTAGAAAACCAGATCTGAAAACTTATCTCATACAGACGGCTTAATTTGGACATCTCTTCCCTAGATCTACAGTTTCTACCTCCAAATTGCAAATCAGAAAACCTAAATCTAATATATTTGATTTCTGAAGAATTGGAGGAGAAAGAAAAGTGACAGTGCTTCCGTGCCCATTCAAAAAAATATGGGTTTGAAGGCTAGCCATACACGTTTATTTATAGAGAGCCAAAGCAACGTCGTCCATTCGTTTAAAGCGATTGAAATCTAGCCGTTAAAACAAGCAAAACTCGTCAGTTTTGACGTGTCTAGCCTTTTTGGTTTATACGTATTAATTTATTTTCTCTATTTTTAAATGTTATAAATTATTAAACATTAACTTTTAACCGTTGCCTATTCATTCTAATTAATTTCCATCAATTGCAAATTTAATTCCCTTTATAACACATTTATTTTGAAATTCAAACGTTTCTAATTAATGTAAATTAATTTCCTTTAATTGTCGATTTGATTAACATTGCCCACTAATGTTAATTAATTACCTCTAATTGCTGATTTCGATTAATTTCCTTTATGACGTGCATCTATTTTGAAATTCAAACGCGCGTTATTTTTGGAATTTATACGCGCGTATATTTATAAACAAATATATTTACGCACATTTACACGTATAATTATTTTTCGATACAGAACTTCGAACGTCAATAGATTTTTCATACGTAGTCTGTTCGAGGCATATTATATATGTAAATTAATCACAAAATCGCCACGAATACAATGGTATAAGTTTCGAGGCCATATTTTGACAAATCCAAAAACGCTCATTTTCACTGTTTATAATTATTTGATTATTTAATTATCTAAAAATGCGGGGTGTTACATTCTCCCATCCTTTAGGAAATTTCGTCCCCGAAATTCGACAAGGGTAGAACTATGTAATTCCTCGCATCAAACACATCCATCTTGTGTACATCCAATTTTGCGACCATCCGTGTCCTTGTGCAAAGTGTCATTCAACATAAAATATATGCATGTACATGAATTTCTTAGCGGTACCTCCTATATGAATGTTTTTCTTCTTTAAAACTCCTTTTTAAAATATGATGCACACATCCTAAGTATACTTGCAATTTTTATATGAATGTAATCTTTTGAAAACTCAAAACATTTTTCATCCAATTTTTCCCACACTCCTACTGAATAGGGGCGCAGTTCAACATATTTTTTTTTCATCCAAACCCTACCACACAACTTTTAATATTCGAATTTCAGAAAAAACAAATTTTCCGAACTCGATTTCTTATGTCAGAAAGAAGGTAGAAAACGGAAAACCTCACATTTCCCCGTTTTACTTTTGCGCACCTCTTTCTTCGTACTTGGAATTTGTGCCACTATTCTATAAATATCTCTATTTGCTTTCCCAAGCACAGTTCACATAAGAAAGTTTTTCTTTTCAAATTTTTTTGTTGACGTTTCTGTCGCTTTCTTTAAATTTTACTGTTTTTATTTTAGTTACTTTTATCTGCTTTTACTTTTCTTTTATTATTTATGTCCTATGTTCTTATTCTCTTCTTGTGAACATCACAAAAACACAGAGAAAAAGCATCATACTAATCATCCCTGATTTACTACAATAGGAACTAAATGCTTACATAGGAGTGCAGTCTCATAACTAAAAGAGAAAACAAGTCCTACTACAAAGCGATGCTAGATAGGTAAATATAGCAGCTAAACACAGCTATCATCTAGGGCTAGGCGGCCTAGGACCATGTCCACCCTGACACAGAAAGGTCCTACTCTAGGAATCCAAGTAACTCATATGCTCCCCCTACCGCCTATTACTCGTTACTAACTTACGCTGTATTACTCACGATGAATAAGATCTATTCATCTATTCCATTCCATACTCAAAATGGAATAACCAAGTCTCATTTACTGCAATGAATAAGGATTTCAATCTATGCAGTCTTTATCTAAAAAAGCAACTAAGCTTGGGGAAATTTTCTCTTTACTTTTACCTTTCATTTTTTCCCCCAACTAAGGTCTACATATCCCAACCACGTGTGTCTTACTATCTTACTAATATCACTTCACTATTCTTCTATATTCTACACATATGAAGCAACATTCCTAGGTTCTCACTAGTGTCCTATACACTTTACGGGAACTTTTATTATTACTACTAAAAATAATTACTGCTATCTCCTACATAGCCTTACACTTTTCTCGTCACACCTAGGAAATGATTCAAATCTACTCCATATTTAAAAGTTTGGTTTGGTATTTATCATTTCATTTCAAAAATTAAAGCTTCTAAATTTTTGAAACATCAAACTCCAAAGTTCTTGCCTTTAAAAGTGTTACTTTAAAGTTTCTATTAAATTCAAAGGTACTTGGTTACTTAACATTTTATCTTCCTACACTTGCCTCATTACAGCTCTTTGAATGTAAATTATTCCCCAAACCTAGAGGGAAAAACTTACAAATTCTAAGTTTAAAACTTATTCCTCTTTTCCTTTTAAAGACCTTTACAGCTTTCCACAAAAAAAATTGGATTTTTAAATTTAACTGTTTACTAAATTTTTCTCTTCCAAAAACTTATTTACTTTTTTACCAAACCATTTTTCTTTAAAACATGCCTTGCTTGTCCTTAAAACATTTTTTTCTTGACTTCCAAAAATGTCCTCACTTGTTTTCAAAACATCTTCTTTTCATAGATTTTCAAATTTACAAAAACTGGAGTAGATAAGAACAATTATTTTATCAAAAATCCCTTAATTTTCTTACCCTTCTAATTACCTAACCTTGGAGGAGTTTCTAACTTACTACAAATGGGGACTTTCTACAAAGGCAAGCAACCAATGCGCATAATCAATGGAAAAATATGAAATTTCCATTGCTTAGCTTTCCTACTAAGGCTCTCTATAATATCCCTCCTAACTAACACTGTCTCTAATTATTACACTTCTTGTTACACCTAATGGTTTTATACCTTAATGTATTGGAACTACTTTCTCTTATGAGAAACCATTAACGCTAAAACCTTCTATGAATCCTTTAAAAGAGGATTTCATGTTTATGTAAAATTACAAGGAACTTATTTTTTATTTTATCGAAATAGGTTATACAAAATATGGTGCTTTCTATAGCTTGTACATCTCTTTCACGTATTCCTTATAAATTGCACAAAACATCTTTATTTGTGATTTGGTTTCATAGAAAATTATATCATTATTCATTTCATTCCAATAGATTAAAGTATGTTTAATCTGTATTCACTTACAATAGACATTTCCTATGAAATTTATTAATTTTCTAATATTTAACTTACATCTTCTTCTTCTACTTTTTCAGAAGAACTCATTTTAAAAATTGTTTTAATATTTTCATAACTAGAAAACATTTCCATATACTTATTTAAATAATAAGTGTACTTGCAAACCACTTTATTTCTATACTAAGAAATTATCTTCAAAAAACATTTTTATTTGGGTCAAAACAGATGTTGCGTAAAACACCGTTACTACAACCCAAAAATACTAGTATATAGATTCAATTAAAATAAATATTAATAAATCCCATATTCTATGTAAAAACATTTTCTTTGGGAGTCACCTACTATAAAATAGTGTCATAATCTATGCTTTCTTTATTTTTCAAAAAAACATCTATTACAACAATAAATGTTGTAACCTACGTTTTCAATACTTAACACACTCTAGGTTTTTATATTTAAAATCTTTGTTTACCTACAAAGAAACTAGCGAGCTATACATGCTCTATAATTCTTCAAAGAGAATTTCACTTTTAACAAAATTTACATCATATAAAAACCAATTTAAATTTCATACCACTTTTTTTTCAAAAACCCAATATTTACTTCTTCAAACATATTAACAATTATATTTTTCAACTTTTCAATTCCAAAAGTTTCATTTTATTAGGCTAGACATAAAGTGGATTTTCTTCTTACTACCCTAGGAATATCCTTCCTAAACATGGAAATCTCATTTCCTTACTAAAATTTCTTATTCCTTCCAAAATAAAAAATACTATCCCTACTATCCCTAGGGAACTTTCCCACTTTCTATAACATATGGATATCAATCTTCTCTCAAAACATAGTTTATTGTACACTATAAATCGGCAATAACATAGGGCTCAACATCCTTGGGTCATCCCAAACCCAAATAGCAAACCATGCACAAATATACTTCTAAAAACTTGCCAAATGTTAAAATCTATAATTGAGAACTATTTGGATTTTAGTACATAATATATTTATATTTTATTCAAAAATAGAAATACGTTCACTCATATTTCCTAATTTACTTAGGATCTACTAACCTAAGCTCTGATACAAAATGTAACAACCCAAGTTCCAGTGGGTCCGAATTTTTTGCAAAAATGCTAAAACCCAAATCCACTGAAGCCCGTGTTGGGTGATTGGTATCCTACAAATAGGCAAAGATAAATATATCAAAACTCAAATAAATATCTCACGGCGGAACCGAGTAAAATATAGTAACAAGTAAATACTCACTAAGGTAATAACACTTTCTAAACAAGTGTCTCAAAGCTGGAAAATCTATGCCATCTATCTAACCTATGGGATGATATGAGGAGGGGTCAGAACTAAAGTTCTGGTGAATTGACAAATTATACACTTCTAAGCATAATTCTACATATACCGTTCTATTTCCATTTTTTGTTATATTAGGTTTAGTGGGTTTATAATACCCTTGCCTCTGTGTACGAATCGTACCCATCTACTCCCTAGAAGATTAAGACCTCATAACCAATATATATATGTAGCTACATGCCCAAAGACCGCATCTATAACGATCCGGATTTTTCGTTGTTCGATTTTGAATATTTAAATGGTTTTAAATATTGAATTTGAATCATAGATTGGTTTTCAATATGAAAATTTAGGTTTATTTATAAAATAAATTCAGAATTTAAATATAGCAATTTATTGGATAATTTAATTATTGAATTTTATAATTGAATATTGGTTAAATTTTTGTATCTTGAGTTTTATGCTCGATAAAAATAATTTAAAGGCTTTTAAAATTTATATTAATAATAATGGAGATAATAAAAGTTTTAAAATTGAATTTAAAGGTGGTTTGTTCAATTTTAAAAATGGTTTGTTCAAATTGACATTTAAAAATAGCCATCCGAGACACAGTCTCGGAATTCAACGAAACTAGTTCCATTGGATCCATAATAAAATATTATTATCGGATTTCAAATTTTGTAGCATTTGGAGTTATCATTTGGTCGTACGGAACATAAACACGCTGAAATTTATATCGAAAATTCAATATAATAGTTGGGTCCAAAAAGCTATCTTCTTTATACGATTGAATTAGGACTCGAAACCTTAATCATTGCGTTCGGAATAGGGGTATAACATTATAAACGTCTAGTGGCATGCCTCGATAGGAGTTTGAGATTTTAAGTTACGAAATCGAGATGATTTGAAAATTTATATAATATATATATATATATATATATATATATATATATATTTGGTTGATTGACAATATTTCCATCACTCCTTTTTCCCTTCACCTTAGAACACTATAGTCTCTCCTCTACACACCATCTCCTTCTTTTAAATCACATCTCCTTCCTCTTAAAGACAACCGGTTCGTTTCTTAAAAAAATATAAACGAAAGAAATAAAAATCGCATACGCATATCTTACTTTCTTCGTTTAGGGAAAACTTTCAAATTCCAGATCAAATCATTCAAAATAAAAAGGGAAAATGAAAATCAGAAATCGCGATTTCCCTGTTCGAGCTCAAGTGCGCACGTGCGTTGAGGGTTGGGAGCGAGGATTCACGATAGCTAGATGGTCATTTGGACGGAGCTTTCGTGGCACTGGCATAGAGGGAGTGATGGTCGTAGTTAGGGTTTGGGTCGCGACTTCGAAGAAGCTTCGCACACTAGGTGGTGGACGAAGCGGAGTCGCGATGAGCAATGGAAGTCGTGATTGATTGTTCGAAGGGGGGAGAGCAACGGCGATGTGTGTGTGTGTGCAGTCGCGTGGAGAGAGTGATGGCGATGTGGGTAGCCGTTCGTTGGCCAGAGAGAAGGGCGTGTGTGTGCAGTCGTGAGGATGCGGCTTTAGGCGATGGGAGAAGGGTCTATGCAAGCAATTGTGGAAGGCGTGGGTGCTGTGGCAAGGCAGAGCCGAGGGAGATGGAGGCGACGTTCATCTATGGGCGGGTGCGACTTCGACTAGAGACGTGGTAATTTATCTAACTTCTGTAATTAAGGGAAATAAATATTATCATTTTAGTTCAAATGTTTATAAATGTATAAAATGTTCGTGCAAGGTTAGAAAATTACGAAACAAGCGAAAAATGGATCCTTATCGATGAGTGCTACGCTGCAAAATTGATTTGGGGATTTTTGGAGTCAACCAGGAACTTAGTTCAATTTAATTTAAAACCAGATTGGATTGCAAATAAAGTCAAGGAGAGAATTTCTCAGTCCTTTGGATTACCATATTTAAATTTAAATGTTTAAATTTAAAATTATTGGATGCTTGTTTGGATTGATAAATTTATAATTAACTATTGGATGGTTATATATATAGTAGTATACATATTAGTATTGGAGTGATATTCTCGCATATTATAGCGGATGAGACCCTATGTGCCCCGCATAATAGCGGATGACCCTATATACCGTGATATCCCCCTCGAAGTGGGATTGGTATTTTTATTGTTGTCTAACATCTGTGGATGCAGGGAAAACAGGTTGGAGGGATCCAACTGGATTCCTCAAATATGTTATTATTTTCCATATATACAAAATGCAGGATTATTGTGTGTTGTGAATTTTTAAATGTTATAATGGCATGTAAATTAATTTTGGTATATTAAATACCATAAATATTATTTTAAATTTCTAAGGAATGAAAAAGAGATTTTTAAGTTAAAAATATATATCAAAATTTGGGTTATTTAAAGGAGGCTGATTTGAATAAGCAAAAATAGATTTTTGATCATACAAAATAATGCGGGAAAAATATTTTAAATAGAGAATTTAAAATAAATTATATAAAAGATTTTTTAAAGACAGGATTTAAAAATGATTTTTGGGAAATATGGAAAAAGAAGGGTGAAAATCGATATTAAAAATTAGATTGGCAAAAATAAATGGAATTTATAAGGAAATTGAATTTATAAAAATGGAATTTTATTAATGAAACTATTTTTAGTAAAAACTCAAAGGGTTATAGAAAATTTATAAATGAAGTTTATAAATGAAGGAAGTGATATCGGATGATAAATTGGGAATATAAATTTACAAGAAGAATTTATATTGGAATATGGAAATAGGGTGAGAAAAATAGTAGATACTATTTTTAAAGTGAAATGGTTAAGGAGACCGGAATGGAAGTAATGTGATGGAAATCGAGAAGATTTATAAATTGAAATTTGGTTACTGAGATTTAAAAATTTTATTTTATCAATAAGTTAAATTTTTATTTTAAAAGGAAAATTCTTATTTATTAAACTATATAAATTTCAAAGTTAGTTACTATTGAAATACTTCGGAAGTGAATTTTTAAAAATACTTAATATCTATTTTAATAAAATCCTAAATGCTTAAACCTGTTATGAAAAGTGATGTTATAAGAAAGTGTTTTCAATATTTTAAATAATTATTTGAATATGTCTTAAAAACAAATTATTATTATTTTCTTTAAATACTTATTTTTATTTACATATGTATATATATATAGAGTTTGAAATGTTTTAAACTTATTTATAAAACTTCTCGGAAGTCTAAAAGTGGGGCTATTCAGTAGATGGGATTATATGAAAATTCTTAAAATGGAATCTGGAGGAAAAGTAAGGAAATTTCCAAAGTAGTTAATAAAAGTGAACTTCGATGAATGAAATGGAATTAATAAAGAGGTACAAAGGGAAATTGAAATTATAGACGAATATAATTGGCTTTGGAAATATTAAAGGGGAATTAATTAAAGAATTCCAGAATTTATAGAATTCGTTATAAACTAGTCAAGGAATTACAAATAAAATTTGTAAATGTTTTTGGGAAAAGAAATGGGAAATAAATAGAATACTTCCTAAGTGTTGAATATAAAATGAAGTGGAAAAAAAAATTCTAAGTGTTGAAAAAGGGTGGGAATATTTCATTGAAGATATGAGGAATTGAAAACTGTTTTCAAATGTTAAAGAATTGGAAGTAATATCTTATAAGGATATTTTGAAATAAATTTTGAAAATTTTATAAAAAGTCCTGATGTTGTTTATGGATGTGTGTTGATAGTTAAATAACCGACTATCAATTTTGGCCAATTTCGTTAATCGTTCCGAAGAGACCGGGATCGGATTTAATTATCCGAAAACCACTTCGATCCGGTTGAAACGTTACGAATGAATACCGTGAAGATGATGAAGATGGTGATTCGGTTTGTCCATACCTAGGGCAACTTGTATGGACGAATGCTATCAGAACAACGTCATTGGAGGACGATGAGCATTCTAAGGGAAATCGTTCCTTGAAAGGTAACGCTTAGCCTCGAGCCTCATCAACCGGGAATGACTAAACCAGGGGAGATGCAGCAAGGCTAAGTGGGTCGCATCCAAGTAGGGTATGTTATCACCTTTCTAGATGTCCTCGGAAACCCTATTTATCTTAGATATAGGTATACATGAAAGAAGAAGCGCTCGATGGTAAGGGTGGGAACACCCGGGGTGGTAACATACTCGGTCTATCCACGTTAGGGCTAGGCCGGTCTTATGTAGCAGGGGATCCCGGCGTGGTCCTCGGTACATTGTTCTAGAGGTGTAATGTGACGGGCGGTACCCCAGTGGCCCAGTCATTCATTGGAATCCATTCTCCAATACGAGCTTACGGTTTTGTTTGTAGAGCCTAGTATGTTGGAATTTAATTAATGTAATCATTTCAGCTATTTGAATAAGTATCTGTATTTAGCCACTATTATAATATCACTGGATTTTCTATAAAGTGTTTTGGTTATCGCAAGGAAAAAAACCCGTCGTGTTTATTTGTGATGTGGTCTTACGAGATACCTTTGTTTTTTAAAGGATTTTGAAAAGTTAATAATTCAAATTGAGTGTGTTTTCTCACGCTGGTTTTCCAGACTGACTCGGGTGTTATTTTATTATAATGCTCAGGTCAGACCGAGTATTACAGTTTCGGGTTAGAATGCCATGGAGCTCAGGAGACGAGCTGGAGGAGTTCAGACGTATATCACGTACTTGGTTATTTCCACTGTGTGAGTTATGTATATCAGGACGAGTTATTAAATTGTTCAAATTGATGTATTGAATTGTTGTACTCTGATAGTGGTATGTATATTAACAGTACAGTTCTTGTATTTATAATCTATTGTTATATATTATATTTTGTTCTGCTGAGATTGTGAGATTTTGTGATGTTCTGTTTCTTTTCTTCTATCTTTTCTTCTTCACCCCTAATGAACTGGTATTTCCAGCACTCGGTTGCTTGGCATTTTATACAGTGGACGTATTAATGTCGATTTTTTAGGGTCGAAAATCCCGATCCGTTACAGTTGGTATTAGAGCTGAAGGTTAAGCGAGAACCTTGGCTCTGGTGGGGATTACTTATTAGAGATAGAGTCAGTAGCACTCTAGAATGAGTTTGAGGGTATTAATAGATATGAGCGCGTATTTGTTAGTGAATATAAATTATTTTATATTGTGTTGACGTATCGGTTGAGTGTTTATAAATTTTGGTTGGTACAGTCTAGACAACTATATCGATATGGATTTGTAAACTCTTAAACTAGGCAAACCGATGCAGTATTGTTTTAAAAAGTGGGTAAATGAAATAATTTTACCCAAACCATATTTTGATATAAAGGAAATAATTTTTTGAAATTATTATATATATTTGGAGTGTTTAGATGATAATATTATAATAAAATAGGATTATAAAATTTAAAAATGATTTATATAACCAAATGGAAATTTGTATAAGTATAAATTATACAAATGGATTATAATTAAAATTGGATTTAAACCGAAATCTGAAAATTTAAATCTCGGAAAGTTTGAAAAAAATATTTTTTTCAAAATGGTGTGGATAATAATAATAAGAGTATTATTTTTGAATATTTTCGAAAGGAAATTTTTTTTAAAATTGATTTTGGAAGAGATATAGCACTGAACTCACTTCAGTCGCTGGAAAATAATTCTGGTGATGACTACAGCATCACCAGTATTCATTTTTGAGTTTCTAAGTGACGGATTGCTACCGAAATTGATTTGTTTAGATTTGTTGGGCAAACCAGTTTTGTTTTGAAAATTCCAAAGGGGATTTGTTTTGGATAAAAACCAGTTTTGGTTTAAAATGTAAAAGTGTGATTTTGGGAATATTTGGGATTTCAAGATGATTTGAAAAATGTCGGGTGTTTGAATTCTGGAATCCTTATTTAAATAATTTAGAGATCATCGGGAAATAAGTTATGAACTTATAAAATTGAGAATAATTTTAAAAAAGAGAGCAAAGTGTGGAATTTGAATTTCGGAATTAAATTTTAACTTGAGAAAGTAAAAATGAATGAAATTTAACTTAAGCTAAGTAAAATTGAGCTGAAGTTGAATTTAATTGAAAATAAAATTGGATTGAGATATAAAATTGATTAGGATTCAACTTAAGCTAAGTTGAACGAATTATATTTTAGAAAACTTAATCGATTGTGATTTGAAATTGGAATCAAATTCTCACTTGATTAAATTGAATTAATTAAAATTTTATTTGGGGTATAATTTAAATTAAGTATGGTTTGGAATGATGGTAAAGAAGAATTGAAATTTAAATAAAAAGTGAATTGAATTTGAGTTATATGAAATTGAATTAAAATATGTAAATGAGAATTATAAAGTGACTATATAACTATAAGTTATAAAATTTGAATTGGATTAGAAATAATATCGAATTGAAGTAAACATAAATTATGAATTGTGGAATATTATAAAAACCATATGGCATAAATCTTGAATGAAATAAAAATTAAGTGAAAATCTGGAATTGTGAATAAATAAATTGGAATATCTTTAAAAAATTGAAAAAATTTGAATAAAAATATATTTAGGCTATAAATAAATGTACAGTCTCGAGTGAAAAATAAAATGGGAATATACTCGAGTATAGAATTGATGGAGATATGAAAAAAATAGTTGTGTGACTTATGAAATTGAAAATTGGAATAGATAAGCCAAAATAAAAAGAGTTTGATATTTTGGAAATGAAATAAAAATCCAAACTTGAATTATAAAATAAATTTGAACTCAAGTAAATTGGTTGAAGTGATTTTTGAAAAAAAATTAGATATTGAATTATAAAGTGGAAATGAACTAATTAGATAATTAATTAGTTAATTGGATATAAAATGGATATTAACTGGGTTGATTAAATTTGGATTGTGAGTTAAAAATGGAATTTGAAAATGAAACTTGAGTTATAAATAAAATTCAACTTAGATGTTAAGCAAATTAATAAAAAATTGGAAATGTGTCGAATAAAATGGAATTTGTATTGAAAAAGAAATGGCTTAAGTTACAAATAAACTCAATTTGAGTATGAATAAATTGAATATAGCTTTGAATATCATTTAAATAAATTCGGGAATGAATTGAGTATGGAATTAAAATTGAAAAGGGGGTTGATTGAATGAAAATTAATCCAAAATGGGAATAGAATTGTTGCAAAAGGGAATAAACTTAAGTCATATAGTTGTAATAGGTAGAAGTAAATAAATTAACTTAAGTAGATATTTTAAAAGGAAGCTTGGCTTAAATAATTTATGAGATGGCTATTTAATATAATAACATGGAATGATTCCGAGGCTAAATAAAATGGATTTGAGTATAGTGCAACTGAATTGATCGTGAATGAGTTTGAAATGAAATTAAAAATAAAATAAGTTAGAATCAAATTAAAGTAGTTATAAACTAAATGAATATTCTATTAAACAAGTATCGTCAAAATTGCATGGAAATAAATTGTCATTTGACGAAATAAAGGTAAATAAAATTCCTATGAATATAGGCAAGTGAATAAATTGATTTTTATCAATTTGGAATAGATGTGAGTTTGTTTGGTTTAAAAATGAATTGAATGCATGTAAGTGAATTGCAAATCATTAGAATTGGATGAAATGATATAGGAATGAGTTGAAAGCAATTAAATTAGTATCAGAAACTTATAATTGCTTATAAATAATTGTTTAGCATGCATTGCTTATGAAACTTATGTGTTTTAACCATTGAAATATGAAATGTAATGGAATTTCATATTTTGGTACTTACGTGTTTAAATTGAGTAAGTACAGGTACCTGGAGCTGTTTTGCTTGACTTTGATTGCGCGAATTGCAAAATAAATAAGCCGCTTGCTTAAAAATGTTAAAATAAGGTACGCTTTCGGATTAAATACAACAAATATATAAATATTGATATATTTTTTTCCGACCATGTGGGTCGATGTATATATATTTATCTCCCTTGTCATATTGCAAAAGGTCCTCCGTACAAAGGAGACTCTGCCAAAAAAATTTGGAAATTGAGGGTGTTAGAAAATTTTTGGAAAATTTTTGTTAATGACAAATTGATTTCAAATTGAAATTGAAATAAGGGATTTTGGAATTAGAATTGAAAAATAATTGATTTGGGCGAAACTAAAGGATTAGAAAAGTGAAATATGGAGTTTTCACTAAGTGGGTTTTTGGATAAATTAATGGGTTTGGAGCATTCTTCTGCCTTAGCAATTCGGTGACGAAATTCTTTTAAGGGGGGAGGAATGGACCCGGATTTTTCGTTGTTCGATTTTGAATATTTAAATGGTTTTAAATATTGAATTTGAATTATATATTGATTTTGAATATGAAAATTTGGGTTTATTTATAAAATAAATTCAGAATTTAAATATAGCAATTTATTGGATAATTTAATTATTGAATTTTATAATTGAATATTGGTTAAATCTTTGTATCTTGAGTTTTAAGCTCGATAAAAATAATTTAAAGGCTTGTAAAATTTATATTAATAATAATGGAAATAATAAAAGTTTTAAAATTGAAATTAAAGGTGATTTGTTCAATTTTAAAAATGGTTTGTTCAAATTGACATTTAAAAATAGCCATCTGGGACACAGTCTTGGAATTCAACGAAACTAGTTCCATTGGATCCATAATAATATATTATTATCGGATTTCAAATTTCGTAGCATTTGGAGTTAACGTTTGGTCGTACGGAACATAAACGCGCTGAAATTTATATCGAAAATTCAATATAATAGTTGGGTCCAAAAAGCTATATTCTCCATACGATCGAATTAGGCTGGAAACCTTTTCCATTGCGTTCAGAATAGGGTATAACATTATAAATGCCTAACGGCACGCCTCGATAGGAGTTTGAGATTTTAAGTTACGAAATCGAGACGATTTGAAAATTTATATAATATATTATATATATTTGGTTGATTGACAATATTTCCATCACTCCTTTTTCCCTTCACCTCATAACACTGTAGTCTCTCCTCTACACACCATCTCCTTCTTTTAAATCACGTCTCCTTCCTCTTGAAGACAACCAGTTCGTTTCTTAAAAAAAATATAAATGAAAGAAATAAAAATCGCATACGCATACCTTTCTTTCTTCGTTCAGGAAAAACTTTCAAATTCCAGATCAAATCATTCAAAATAAAAAGGGAAAATGAAATTCAGAAATCATGATTTCCTAGTTCGAGCTCAAGTGCGCACGTGCGTTGAGGGTTGGGAGCGAGGATTCACGGCAGCTAGATGGTCATTTGGACGGCGCGTTCATGGTGCTAGCATAGAGGGAGTGATGGTCGTAGTTAGGGTTTGGGGTCGCGACTTCGAAGAAGCTTCACGCGTTGGGTGGTGGACGAAGCGGAGTTGCGATGAGCAATGGAAGTCGCGATTGATTGTTCAAAGGGAGGAGAGCGACGGCGATGTGTGTGTGTGCAGTCGCGTGGAGAGAGTGATGGCAACGTGGGTAGCCGTTCGTTGGCCAGAGAGAAGGGCGTGTGTGTGCAGTCGTGAGGACGCGGCTTCAGGCGATGGGAGAAGGGTCTGTGCAAGCAAGTGTGGAAGGCGTGGGTGCTGTGGCAAGGTAAAGCCGAGGGGGGTGGAGGCGACGTTCATCTGTAGGCGGGCGTGACTTCGACTGGAGACGTGGTAATTTATCTAACTTCTGTAATTAAGGGAAATAAATATTATCATTTTAGTTCAAATGTTTATAAATGTATAAAATGTTCGTGCAAGGTCGGAAAATTATGAAACAAGCGAAAAATGGATTTTTATCAATGAGTGCTACGCTGCAAAATTGATTAGGGGATTTTTGGAGTCAACCAGGATTTTATATTAAATTGAATGTAGTTCAATTTAATTTAAAACCAGATTGGATTGCAAATAAAGTCAAGGTGAGAATTTCTCACTCCTTTGGATTACCATATTTAAATTTAAATGTTTAAATTTAAAATTATTGGGTGCTTTTTTGGATTAATAAATTTATAATTAACTATTGGATGATTATATATATAGTAGTATATATATTAGTATTGGAGTGATATTCCCGCATATTATAGCGGATGAGACCCTATGTGCCCCAAATAATAGTGGATGACCTTATATACCGTGATATCCCCCTCGAAGTGGTATTGGTATTTTTATTGTTGTCTAACATCTGTGGATGCATGAAAAACAGGTTGGAGGGATCCAACTAGATTCCTCAAATATGTTATTATTTTCCATATATACAAAATGCAGGATTATAGTGTGTTGTGAATTTTAAAATGTTATAATGGCATGGAAATTAATTTTGTTATATTAAATACCATAAATATTATTTTAAATTTCTAAGGAATGAAAAAGAGATTTTTAATTTAAAAATATATATATCAAAATTTGGGTTATTTAAAGGAGGCTGATTTGAATAAGCAAAAATAGATTTTTGATCATGCAAAATATTGCGGGAAAAATATTTTAAATAGAGAATTTAAAATAAATTATATAAAGCATTTTTTAAAAATAGGATTTAAAAATGATTTTCGGGAAATATAGAAAAAAGGGTGAAAATCGATATTAAAAATTAGATTGGAAAAAATAAATGAAATTTATAGGGAAATTGAATTTATAAAAATGGAATTTTATTAATGAGACCATTTCTAGTAAAAACTCAAAGGAGTTATAGAAAATTTATAAACGAAGTTTATAAATGAAGGAAAGTGATATCGGATAATAAGTTGGGAATATAAATTTACAGGAAGAATTTATATTGAAATATGGAAATAGGTTGAGAAAAATAATATATACTATTTTTAAAGTGAAATGGTTAAGGAGACCAAAATGGAAGTAATGTGATGGAAATCGAGAAGATTTATAAATTGAAATTTGGTTATTGAGACTTAAAAATTTATTTTATCAATAAGTTAAATTTTTATTTTAAAAGAAAAATTCTTATTTATTAAACTATATAAATTTCAAAGTTAGTTACTATTGAAATACTTCGGAAGTGAATTTTTAAAATACTTAATATCTATTTTAATAAAATCATAATTGCTTAAACCTGCTTTGAAAAGTGATGTTATAAGAAAGTGTTTTCAATATTTTAAATAATTATTTGAATATGTCTTAAAAACAAGTTATTATTATTTTCTTTAAATACTTATTTTTATTTACATATGTGTATATATAGAGTTTCAAATGTTTTAAACTTATTTATAAAACTTCTCGGAAGTCTGAAAGTGGGGTTATTCAGTAGATGGGATTATAAGAAAATTCTTAAAATGGAATCTAGAGGAAAAGTAAGGAAATTTCCAAAGTAGTTGATAAAAGTGAACTTCGAAGAATGAAATGGAATTAATAAAGAGGTACAAAGGGAAATTGAAATTATAGACGAATATAATTGGCTTTGGAAATATTAAAGGGGAATTAATTAAAGAATTCCAGAATTTATAGAATTCTTTATAAACTAGTCAAGGAATTACAAATAAAAGTTGTAAATGTTTTTGAGAAAAGAAATGGGAAATAAATAGAATACTTCCTAAGGGTTGAATATAAAATGAAGTGGAAAAAAAATTCTAAGTGTTGAAAAAGGGTGGGAATATTCTATTGAAGATATGAGGAATTGAAAACTGTTTTCAAATGTTGAAGAACTGGAAGTAATATCTTATAAGGATATTTTGAAATAAATTTTGAAAAATTTATAAAAAGGCCTGATGATTGTTTATGGATGTGTGTTGATAGTTAAATAACCGACTATCAATTTTGGCCAATTTCGTTATTCGTTTCGAAGAGACTGGGATCAAATTTAATTATCTAAAAACCACTTCGATCCGGTTGAAACGTTACGAATGAATACCGTAAAGATGATGAAGACGTGATTTGGTTTTCCATACCTAGAGCAACTTGTATGGACGAATGCTATCAGAACATCTTCGTTGGAGGACGATGAGAATTCTAAGAGAAATCGTTCCTTGAAAGGTAACGCTTAGCCTCGAGCCTCATCAACCGGGAATGACTAAAACAGGGTAGATGCAGCAAGGCTAAGTGGGTCGCACCCAAGTAGGGTATGTTATCAACTTTCTAGATGTCCTCGGAAACCCTATTTAACTTAGATGTGGGTATACATGAAAGAAGAAGCGCTCGATGGTAAGGGTGGGAACACCCGGGGTGGTTAAATACTCGGTCTATCCACGTTAGGGGTAGGTTGGACTTGTGTAGCAGGGGATCCCGGTGTGGTCCTCGGTACATTGTTCTAGAGGTGTACTGTGACGGGCGGTATGGCCCAGTCATTCGTTGGAATCCATTCTCCAATACGAGCTTACGGTTTTGTTTGTAGAGCCTAGTATGCTGGAATTTAATTAATGTAACAATTTCAGCTATTTGAATAAGTATTTGTATTTAGACACTATTATAATATCACTGGATTTTCTATAAAGTGTTTTGGTTATCGTAAGGAAAAAACCCGTCGTGTTTATTTGTGACGTGGTCTTACGAGATACCTTTGTTTTTTTTAAAGGACTTTGAAAAGTTAATAATTCAAATTGAGTGTGTTTTCTCACGCTGGTTTTCCACACTACCTCGAGTGTTATTTTATTATAATGCTCGGATCAGCCCGAGTATTAAAGTTTCAGGTTAGAATGCTATGGAACTCAGGAGACAGGCTGGAGGAGTTCAGACGTAAATCACGTACTTGGCTATTTCCGCTGTGTGAGTTATGTATATCGGGACGAGTTATTAAACTGTCCAGATTGATGTATTGAATTGTTGTACTCTGATAGTAGTATGTATATTAACAGTACAGTTCTTGTATTTAAAATCTGTTATTATATATTATATTTTGTTCCGCTGCGATTGTGAGATTCTATGATGTTCTGTTTCTTTTCTTCCATCTTTTCTTTTTCACCCCTAATGAAATGATATTTCTAGCACTCGGTTGCTCGGCATTTTATACAATGGACGTATTAATGTCGATTTTCGATGGTCGAAAATACTGGTCCGTTACAACGTCGGTCCTAGGTACTACCCATAGTACCTTCCGTATCCTCCTCGAAAAGGACTCCATTGTCTCGCTACTATAGCGTAGTTTAACTACATCTGTAAAGGACAGCTTTGTGAGGCCTACAATACAGATGTTCCGTCATCTACTATGAAAATGTGAAACTGCATCCGCGCTAGCTTATACAAGTGCTCGTACATCCATAATGTACAACCCATTGCATACCTTGAGGACTACAGGTAATCGTTCTGTCTACTCCCTGAATTCCGCCAACAAGGTCTACCTTGTACGGAACTCAGTCGAGGATTTTCTATATCTGTACAGGTCCACTTTGTTAGGGCTACAATACAAATATTCTACTTGGTCTGTCACTTTTCTCGTCGTGGCTATGGCCTCACGTAGCCCCTCCTCAACCAATCGAAAGACCTTTTAAGAGCTAAGTGGTTGTGCCCTACTGCAAACAATCTAAACATCCAATTGGTTGTGCCTCGCATCCAATGTCTCGATAGTGAAAGAATCATTGGCCTGTTGGTTTAACTCTAGTCTTTCCCGAACTCGCTCTGACCGATGACGGCTGATACCCGCAAGCGACTATCCTTATGGGTCCTGCCCACTGTAACCTACTCGCAAACTAGAGTACGGTGTCATACGAATATCCTACTCCATCATCAACATTTTGACTGCCTATAAAGGTCCGCTTCGTTAGGCCTGCAACGCAAAAGCAGTCAAGGCATACTCTCTTGATGGAACACCTACAGACTTGCCTCCGGGGGTGCAGCTTCGTTAGGCCTACCCCAGAGGGCCATCCTAGAGTATCCTCATGTCCCATTGAAGTCTCGTACTTCCTTCTAGCCCAGAATAACTAAGTTGGACATGCTCTTTCTGTACTAAAAATCTGCGATCAACTTCTTCGTTAGGCACTTTATCCAGATTCTCTTTGGGCTACTCCAAACGCACCTTACCATTTTATTAGACCCTAGTATAATCTTTAATTATGCATTTAGTTTACTATTCTTATTCTGTTGGCTACTTATTTACCCTAATCAGCATGCCCAGCCCCACCCACGTGTGAGACCATCAGTCCTAGACCTGAAAGAAAGGTAATGGTGTCGGTCCGGACCACTGCTATTTTTTTTTGCTTATTAACTTAGACCAAGATCTAAGTTTGATAAAATAAGCCTTTTCTATTTCTTTCTTTTTAATTATAACCTACGTGTTACAATTATACTTACAATTGTCACTTTTATATTCTTTTCTTTCTTCTATAAACTACATGTTATAAATATAATTGCAAGTGTCTCTTTTCTATTCTAGTCTGTCTTCTTCTATTAGGATACTAAATTCTCTTTAGTTCACTTATATTATATGACAGTCTTAGCTTGGGACTGCGTACAACTTTCACAAATTACTTATCGTAATAACTTCTTTACTTTTTATTGTACTATCTGCGCAGTAAATGCAGATCTAGTCACATTTTCTGTTTATTATTTCTAGTCTTGTCAAATATTTAACTTGATTATTTCATCTTTTTTTAATTTCTTTAACTCTTCACGTTATTCCCTTTATTCTAGGAAGTAGTTCTATTCTATTTGGTAGGTTACAAAAACTATACTAAAATCCATTTCCATGTTTTAATACCAAATAATGCCATAAACAATAACTCGTAACCGCAAGATATATTTTTTGTTGTTTCTTCAATTGTTGGATAATGCAAAATACAGTAATGTCTCTATTTTGCACTAATTCCATTTTTCTTGCTTTTATTCTTGCAATTACATTTACCATTTTCTTACAGTATTAAACTATGGAAATGTATTCCCTTTTCTAAACCAGCCAACTAATATATCACTAACTTCCAAATCAAGTTATTAGATTTCCCCTTTTTATTTCATTCCCCGAATTTTAACATAATTTACTGTAAATTTCTCACTTTTAGGCTTATGCCTTTCTCTATAATTTTTAAGCCAAATATTACTTATATTTAATTAGATTCCTTTCTTTTTCCATATAAATAACATTTAAATATAAGTACACTTCTCTTATAAAATTTACAGTTCCAACATAACTAACTAGTATAACTAATTACTGAAATTAGTTCAAATGCTAAATTAAAATATTTAACGAGAATCTAATAATATTATATATATCATCAACATAAAAGATATATAATTTAAATCCACTCACTTGAAAAGAAAATAGTCCAAATTCTAGATCTGATTTTTAGTCCAGTTCTATTATCCATAGCCTTCCCTTTTGCAACCCTTGGATCCACAAACCGGAATTTGTATGGATTTATAAATCCGGATCTAATTGAAGAAAAATAAATAGATAAACTAGAAAACCAGGTTTGAAAACTCAGCTCATACGGATGGCTTAATTTGGACATCTCTTCCCTAGATCTACAGTTTCTACCTCCAAATTGCAAATCAGAAAACCTAAATCTAATATATTTGATTTCTGAAGAATTGGAGGAGAAAGAAAAGTGACAAGGCTTCCGCGCCTATTCAAAAAATATGGGTTTGAAGGCTAGCTCTGCACGTTTATTTATAGAGAGCCAAAGCAACGTTGTCCATTCGTTTAAAGCGATTGAAATCTAACCGTTAAAAATAAGCAAAACGCGTCAGTTTTAATGTGTCTAGCCTTTTTGTTTTATACGTATTAATTTATTTCCTCTATTTTTAAACGTTATAAATTACTAAACATTAACTTTTAACTGTTGCCTATTCATTCTAATTAATTTCCATCAATTGCAATTTTAATTCCCTTTATAACACATGTTTATTTTGAAATTCAAATGTTGCTAATTAATGTAAATTAATTTCCTTTAATTGCGGATTTGATTAACGTTGCCCACTAATGTTAATTAATTACCTCTAATTGCTGATGTCAATTAATTTTCTTTATGACGCGCGTCTATTTTGAAATTCAAATGCGCGTTATTTGTGGATGTTGGGCGTGTTCTCACCCAGAAGACCTCGAGACCAAGAAGCTTGATTCATCCATCCAGGCTTGCCTAAACTCATTCGGCACCCTTGTCTCACAGAACCCATTCGGCAGTCTCAAGCAACTGCCGAACCAACTCCATCCCCTATCACCGAGTCACCGAACCACGCATCTCCCTGCTCCTGCCGAACCATACCCTCACTGAACCAAGGCCTCCACCGGATCAAGCCTTCGCCGGACCAACCTTCGCCGAATCGACCCATGCCGGACCAGCCTTAGCCGGATCAACCATACCCTCCACCGAACCCAAAGTACTACCGGACCACTTCACCACCGAACTAAGACACTTACCGAACCAGAAGCATGGAAGTACACGACCGAACCAGAACGCTGCCAGGCCAGGTTGCTCCAGCCCAGGCCCACCAGCAGCTATATACATCCAAGACCTCTGCCCCCAACCTCACTCTATAAATAGAGGGGCAGGGGTACGACAATGGCAGACAAGTTTGAGAGCTCAAGCACGGAGAGAACTTTCAAACAACTTTCTTTTACTTGTATTAAAGCTTTGTACTTATAATCAAAACAAGAAAGGAGAAATAACATATAAAGTGGACGTAGGCACATTCTGGCTGAACCACTATAAATTTGCGTGTCTTTTTACAGTTTAGCCCCTGCTTTTCATATATTTGCATAAATCACTCAAATCGCTAAGAGCAACATAAGATCTACTAAATCATATAATTTTGAGGTGTTTGTCCATTTTTTGTGCAAACATTTTTGGTGCTTTCACTGAGAACTAGAAGCTCGAAGCTTCAGCTTCATCCGCTTAACAAGTTTTCCTAACAGCATCGTCCGCCACTTGGAAAACATGCCTCCCAAACAGAGAAAAGATGTTAACAAAGGAAAAAACATCGCATCCAGCAGTCTTCCAGATCCAGCTGTCACGAATCAAGTAAATCGTCCTCCTCCAGCAACAGTAACAAATGAAGAACAGGCTAACCCAACCACTCCTGCCATAGAACAGCCTGTAGCAATTACTAGAGCAGATCTGGACAGAGTTGTGGTTGAAGTAACTAACCGCTTCACGTCCCAGCAGGAAGCCTTGGTGGACCATCTCATGTCACGCTTAAGGGACGCTGAAGAATCCAACCGCAACACTGAATCATGGGGCGAGTCCTAGTTTGGAGGATCTCAGAGACAACAAAGATCTTCCTTCTTCGAAGGAGCTAACGGCAGAAGTAGCCATGGTAGGAGCCGAGACCGAGCACAGCCCGAAGTTAGGCCTGAGGAAACGTTTGGTACCGAACCCAACGGGGGAGGTACCGGGCGAAGGTCAACTGTAGCTGAGCCTGTCATGCTGCCTAACCACAGAAACGCCAGTGAACGGGGCCGAGCTAGAGTCCAGCCCGAAGTTGGACCCGAGGAAGTGCTTAGATCAGAACCCAGCAGGGGGAGATCAAGGCAAGGGCCAACTGTAGCTGACCCGAGCATGCTCCCAGAAGACCAAAGGCAGCCACTGGAAAATACGAGGAATGATAGACGATACCATCCCTACAGGTCATCTGGACGGAATCAATCCCACAGAACAGAACCAAACTCATTTCTATCTGCTCCAAGTTCTGATGAAAGGATGGCACGCTTATTCAGAGAGTATGTCCAACGGGAGCAAAGAGATCGAGGGATAGGCGCTAGGGTAACCAGCCCTTTCGCCCGCAATATCGAAATTGCTATCACCCCTCGAGAATGGAAGATGCCAACAATGGAACCCTACAAAGGGACCTCCGATCCCGTTGTACACTTATAGAGGTACACGCAGCATATGCTCATGAGTGGGGCGACAGAGGGAGTACTATGCAAATGCTTTCCGCTCTTCTTAGCAGATCTTGCTACCTCCTGGTTCTGTCATCTACCCCAGGGATCTATCAGCTCGTGGGAAATGTTGAAAGAAAAGTTTATCAGTCAGTTCCGCATTCATGTGGAACAACCTAAGGACGCTTATTCCTTATCCGGTGTCAAACAGAAACTTGGAGAGAAGCTGCAGCAATACCTAACCCGATTCAACGCCGCAGCAGCCGCAGTCCAAGATGCCGATGAGAAGCTTATCCTAATGGCCCTCTGTAGTGGTGTGCATCCGGAGACTAAATTCGCTAGAAGGTTGACGAAAGAAAAACCAGCTACTTTACCCGATTTCTTCCATGAAGCCGGGAAATATATGAGGCTTGAGGATGCTGCCGTCGAGGGGCAGTCAGGACAGCAAAATAAGGCAACTCATAGCAACGCCCCTGCTGTGGCAAGGGACGGTCGGAGAAATGACTCCAGAGACAATGCTGGGGGCAAGAAGGGAGAAAAGCGCCTATATCGGCCAGGACCAAGATTCGACACTTACACTCCTTTGAACGAGACCGTCGAAAATATCTTCCTTGCCACCCAAGGCGAAGTTAGATACAAACGCCCACCATACAAGAAGGAATCAGATAACGCACAGAAGTCTGGAAAGTTCTGCCGCTTCCACGAATCTCACGGGCATGATACCAACGAATGCCATCATCTCCGAGATCTGATTGAGGAACACATCAGAAGAAAGAAACTGGAACGTTATGTAAAAGGTCAGGACAGAACCCCAGCTCCTGCCAATAAACACCCAAGGCTACCCTCACCAGGGGCCGACAGAGGAAACCGCAACGCTAGCAGCTCTAGTCAAGAAAACATAGTGGTCCATACCATCTCAGGAGGGCCACACATCGCAGACAGAAGCTGGAAAGAGATGGAAAGGTATGGAAAGTCGCTTAGAGACAATAAAGACTATGTCAATTCGGTTATAGAAGAACGCCACCCGAAGCGGAAAGAAAGTGATGACATCACATTCGGTAAGCGTGACCTAGAAGGAAGGCAGTACCCTCACATAGATCCCATGGTTATCTCTGCCCGACTCGGTCCCGCCGAAGTTTACCGAATCCTGGTAGATACTGGAAGCTCAGTAAACATCCTGTTCAAACACGCATTCGACAAAATGAAGCTATCAATGAAGGATGTATATCCCTGCGATAAACCACTACACGGTTTCACTGGAGATGCGAAGATACCTCTCGGACTACTGGACCTCTTTGTTGAGATTGGAAGCCATCCTCGCTCCGTTGTACGAAAACAGACATTTGTGCTAATAGAAAACCGTTCGGCCTACAACGCCTTCTTAGGAAGGCCAGCTTTGTCTGATTTCCAAATTGTCCTAGCCCCATGGTGCCTAAAGATGAAATTTCCAACGGACCATGGAGTAGGGGAAGTAGAAAGAGACCAGGACGTTGCTCGAGACTGCTATGTGACTGAACTTCGCAACAACCACAGGAAGGATAAAGGGAAGGGTGTAGAGATTGCCCTCTACACAAAAAGTCTGGAAGCATAGCAACTAAAGAAAGCCCCTCCTCTTCGATATACCAGCGACCCTTTCAATGAATTAGACCCTAGGGACAAAGAGGAGGAGGCCACCGCCGAGCCTGCAGAGGCTATGGAGTTTATATCTGTAGACAAGCACGACTCAAGTAGACTATTGAAAATTGGGTCCCAACTAAAAGCCGAATTGAAGGAACAACTCATCGATTTTCTCCGCCACAACTTGGATGTATTCGCTTGGTCACACGCTGACATGACCGGAATCTCCCCCGACATAGCATGCCACGTATTAAACATTGATCCTACCAAGGCGCCTGTAAAACAAAAAAAGAGAAGTATGGGGGCAGAGCGATCAGCAGCCCTCGATGAAGAAGTAAAGAATCTACTCGCCAATGACTTCATACGAGAAGCTGTTTACCCGGAATGGATCGCCAACCCGGTACTAGTAAAGAAGGCTAATGGGAAGTGGCGGACCTGCATCGACTTCTCCAACCTAAACGACGCCTGCCTAAAGGATTGCTTCCCACTTCCCAGAATCGACCAACTTGTAGACAGCACAGCCGGGCACGAGCTCCTATCTTTTATGGACGCATACTCAGGATATAACCAAATTCCTATACATGCTCCCGACCAAGACCACACTAGTTTCATCACCGACCGGGGTTTGTACTGCTATAAGGTAATGCCTTTCGGACTTAAAAATGCTGGAGCCACCTACCAGCGCCTCGTCAACAAGATGTTTGCGGGGCTAATAGGACAAACTATGGAAGTATATGTGGACGACATGCTGGTGAAATCACGGAAAGCCAAAGATCACGTAAGCCACCTAGGCGAAATGTTCCAGGTACTTCGACAGTATGGAATGAAGTTGAATCCACTAAAGTGCTTCTTCGGAGTATCATCAGGAAAATTCTTAGGGTTCATCGTCCATGCCCGAGGGATTGAAGCAAACCCTGAACAAGTCCGAGCGCTAAGGGATATCAAGATACCTTCCACCCGAAAGGAAATGCAAAGCCTAAGTGGAAAAGTGGCCGCCCTAAGCCGATTCATCTCCAAGGAAATGGACAAGTGCGTCCCCTTTTTCGAAGCTCTAAAGAAAGATAAAGGAAAGTTCGAATGGACGGACGAATGCTTAACCGCTTTCCTTAACCTAATCGAACACCTCTAGAAACCACCGGTACTCTCGACTCCAAGCGAAGGCGAAGAATTATACCTATACCTTGCTGTGTCATCTCACGCTCTAAGCGCTGCCTTGGTAAGGGAAGACAACCGCACGCAACGACCAGTTTACTTCGTCAGCAAAAGGTTTGCTGGGGCAGAAGTCAGATATCCTAAACTTGAGAAGTTAGCATACTGTTTACTAATCAAATCACGGAAATTGCGTCACTACTTCCAGTCCCATTCCATCAAAGTTCTGACCGATCAACCGCTGAGGCAGGTACTCCATCGTCCCGACACTTTTGGGCGATTACTTAAATGGTGCATTGAACTGAGTCAGTATGATATCACCTATCACCCTCGCACCGCCATCAAGGGACAGGACATGGCTGGTTTCATTGCAGAGTTCACTACCAACGAAGATCAGGAGCAATTGGAAATAACAGAGGATATCAAGTGGAATCTCTTTGTGGATGGTGCATCAAACGAACAAGGCTCGGGGGCAGGTGTGGTAATAATCACTCCCAGGGGAAACAAACTGCACTATGCTATAAGGTTGGAGTTCGCTGCCACCAACAACGATGCAGAATATGAAGCAGTGATAGCTGGACTAGAAATTGCCATAGAAATCGGGGCCAATTCTTTGTGTCTTCACAGCGATTCTCAACTTATTGTTAATCAAATACTAGGAGAATTCCAAGCTCGAGAAGAACGACTCATAGCATATCTAAAGAAGACCAAGTTACTTCTCAGCCGATTGGACCACTACTTAGTCAAACACATCCCTCGGGAGGAGAACCGAGAGGCCGACGAATTAGCAAAGCAAGCAAGTGTGAGAGACATCACCATCTTCGGGGCAGTAACCATCTCAAAGCAACTGGCCCCAAGTTTTGAGCAAGTGAATCTGATAGCTGCAACCGAAGAAGCAACTTGGATGACTCCCATCCGAGACTACCTACAAAGTGGCACTCTACCCAACGGGCGTAACGAAGTCAAGAAAATCTTGAGGAAAGCATCCCGCTACACAATACAAGAAGACATCCTCTATCGGCGCGGATTCTCTAACCCGTTATTAAGGTGTGTCGCTGGGAGAGAAGCCAAGGAAATCTTATCCAACATCCATCAGGGGAGCTGCGGAGATCACACCGGAGGGCAAACATTAGCAAAAAAGATACTCCGATACGGATATTTCTGGCCCACCTTAAGCAAGGACGCCTTAGATTTCGTCAAGAAGTGTGACAGATGCCAAAAATTTGCTAAGATTCCACGGCTACCAACAACTGAGATTACTCAAATGACCAGCCCTTGGCCCTTCGCAATATGGGGAATTGACTTAATCGGCGAGCTACCGATGGGCCGAGGCGGGGCCAAATATGCTATAGTGGCAGTTGATTATTTCACCAAATGGGTGGAAGCGGAACCTCTGAATAAAGTATCTTCAGCAAAAGTTATTAACTTCTTAATCAAAAATGTTCTATGCAGGTACGGAGTCCCACTCAAAATCATATCAGACAATGGACTTCAGTTTGACAGCGAGGAATTCGCCAACTGGTGCCAAGAACACGAAATTCATAAAAGCTTCTCATCCGTAGCATATCCCCAGGCAAACGGACAAGTCGAAGCAGTCAACAAAATTCTGAAAACTCTGACCAAAAAGAAGCTCAAAAAGTCAAAGGGCGCTTGGGTGGATGAACTCCCTACGGCACTGTAGGCCTACCGCACATCTTTCAGAACATCAACGGGGCACACTCCTTTCTCTTTGGCATACGGATCGGAGGCTATGCTCCCAGTTGAAACCATTGTGCCTTCCCACCGTAGGATCCACTATAACCCGGAAGAGAATGAAGAGCTCCTCCACATGTCTTTGGATCTAGTTGAGGAGAGAAGAAATGATGCAGTCCTTAAAACAGCAGCCCAAAAGCAGAAAGTGGCAGCGCAATACAACTCCAAAGTCAAGCATCGTACCTTACAAGAAGGGGATCTTGTCCTCAAGCGAATCTTCCCTCGCCCCGGAGCACTAGACCCAATCTGGGATGGACCATATGTAATTCATAAAGATCTCCACAACGGAGCCTATATTTTGTCAACAGTGGACGGAGAGGTGTTCCAGAGGGCATGGAACATCCAACACCTCCGTCGATACATTTCTTAACTTGTATTGCCCATATAAAGTGAATTAACAAAGAGAATCAGTGGACGTAGGCCTTTTTCATGCCGAACCACTTTAATAAACTTTGTCTCTTTTTTAACTTGTTCCTTTATATCTTGGCTACTTGTTAACTTTATCCTTTTCTGTTGAACAAAATCCTGTGCGTATAGCATTTCCACTCGAAGCACTCCACGGCGCAACTTCGCCTGGGCAAAACCTAACAGGTACTATGCGAATCTATGCCCTCGCCAATGAGACACTTTTGCTCCAGCATCCCTCTGCTGTGGGTTAACTCATTGCTCGTGACGGCCCTTAAAGCCAACTGTAATGAGCCGATTATAAGCCACCGAGAAGGCCGACTATAGCCGAGGCAGCTCATTACGGCGTTAGGCTCGCCGGCAACTATGAACCGACTATAAGCCCCAACATAAGGTGTGGCCAGCCAGGGGCAGTTCCCAGTTGACGATCGGCACCCACGCTAGCCGGCCACAGTAAATCGAATAATACCCACGATTACGGGCCATAATGGCCCGGGTAGTTACTGTGCGCGATCTCGGCTCCGATGTGTCTTAGGTGCGGCTGTGGTAAAAAAGAATTAACTCCCCGCGGAGGCGTAAGATGGGTGACAAATGTCTCCAAGACCCACAGCTAGGGAAAGTGACTACAAAACCCATTTGCCACGAACTTAAGCACATCGAAGGCCTTCCGTGATTGGAAGTTTTACTATTTCACATATTTCAATTTTACTTAAAAAACTTTCCTCCTATCCTCTATAACAATCCATAAAGTACAGGATACAGAGTAGGAGATACTCGCCAATGGATGCAGAGATTCACAATCGGATGGCAGGGCATTCAACTGCTTTCCATGCTCGGTCATACAAGATATTCGAAACTGCCATCTACAAACAGAACATGAAAGGCGGTATTTTCTTCCTTTATGTGCAAATGCATGACTATAATTTGTTCACACCACACACTAACATTGCAAGTCATGGAATTATGTCTTAAATCAGAACCCGACATCAAACACAATTTAATTACAAGAATATACATTGCTATATTTCTCATACGACATGCCAAAATAACAGCAAACATTCAAAAGACGACAAAATCAGCTTAAGTTAAAGAATTACACGTCAAAAATAAGACTATTTATTACAAGTGGCAAAATATTACAACCTAAAGGCTACTTTACTATTTTTCGACTAACATATACAACCCTGTCAAATCCACAAAAAGAGTTTTTCCAGGTATAATCAAGGGGCCGGCTGCAGTGGAGCTTTATCCTTGTCCTGTTGACCCCCTGTCCAGTCAGAGAAAGGATTCATTAGCAATAAGCAACCAAGTTGATGGAGAAACTAAAAAGGGAGACTTACCAGCGCCTGCTTCCTGACTATCCTGATCGTCATCCTCCACCTGCACGCCTACCTCCTTAGTGGCAAGCAACCGCATACCTTCCTTCACCGCCACCTTCTCCTCCTTGGCAAACTGAGCAGTGACCGCATCCATGCTGAAGACCACGCCACCATCTTTATCCGCATCGGCCTTAGCCTCCTCCAAAGCCCGAAGATAGATCTTAGCCATGACCCTAGGATAATCATCCATCCAGGATAGGTTACCCTGCTTCCAAGTTCGGAAGTACATGTCCTGAAGCATTTCATCCATCATCCCCTCATTCTCCTCAAACTCCCTCATCCGGGCCTCGGAAGCCGACAACCTTCCAACAGCAGCTTCTCTCTCCAAACGGTATCTCGAGCAGTTAGCCTGAAGGGATTTCCGCATCGCCTCCATCTCCTCCTTCAGCCTAACCTGAGCAAGCTCTGCGGCTTCAAGCTTCTCCGACAGCTCCTCTACCCGCTCAAGATCCGCCCTCCGAACCTCATCCACTGTCGAGATGGCCATATTTATCTGCTCCTTGCAGGCAGCTTCCATCTTCCGCAATTCCGCCTTACTAGCCTCCTCCATAGCCTTCCTCAACCGCCCGAAGGCAGCCTCATGCTGAGAAATCTGAATGGCCTGGTCAGCGAGATGTTTGGCCTGGTCCGAAACCATCAATCTTAGTCGGATGTTGGCACTCCCAATCTCCTCTCCAGCCTTAACCAGCCGGGCATGATGCCCCATCAGCTTCCTAGTCTCCTCCGCCACTCGGTCAATATTAGCCTTGGCCTCGTCTCCCATGGTAACTATTCGAGTGGTAAGTAGATCAAGATCTAAGGACTTAGCTTCATCAAGCACCCGTACCATGGGATTGCGGGGAAGAAGGTGCTCACCAGTAACCTCGTCAAAGGTAATGTCGTGGGAACTTGGATCCAGATCAGGATGACCCGCAAATGGATTGCGAGCCAAGTCAGGACGGTCGATATGAGTAACGGAAGGGTTTCCGGACGGGTGCGGAGAGGGTGCAAACTCGATGTCCTCCTCTGTGATATCATGAAGAGGCTGAGCCGGGAGCTGAGGACCGAGCGAAGGTTCGGATAAAGGATGACTCCTCCTTCTCTGCTGAATACCCTCTTCGATAACCCCGAGAAGAGGACGGTAGCCGACTACATCCCCGGAGCGGTGGGTCGAAGGCTTCGGCTTGACAGAAGTTTTGGAAAGCTTATATTGCTCAAGCCTGTGCCGAAGGTCTGAGGCCTTGGATGTCTTGCCTGCTCCTGATATGAAGAACAAGTGTCACAAGCTTACATCACTATATGATTCAAGAAACGCGGTAAATTACAAGTTAAAAGAAGAAAGAAAGCACGTCTTTTATACAAACCCTGGGGAGAAGTAGGATACTGCAATGAGTCCTAGATTTCATTCCAGGACGGGAGCGGATCATAAAATATCCTAAGTCCCTATCATTAATGAAGCATGCAGGAGTCAAGAGTTCACCTTGAGTCGTCGGAGCCACCTTGGCTGGAATGGTCTGAGAAGACTCGCTTGCACCGGTCCCGGCCTTGTCTACTTTACCGGTTTTCTCTACCAAAGCCGGATCTTCGTCCAGCCCCTCGAAAGCCTAGTGGAACGCATCATCCGTCCACTCCTGAATCTCGCCCGCTTGCCCAGGAAGCAAGGCCCCGATGCCATCGCCACCTTTATCACCTTCCCGACCATCTCCACCCTCACCTCTTTCCTCCTCTATGTCTTCCTCCTCCTGGGTAAGTGGACAATTGCTGGGGGAGGGACCGTCCGACTTCTTGAGTTTCTTACCTCCGACGGCTGGAGGTTTTGCGAAAGGTTTCCTCTTGCTACTCTCTACCGTAACACCTCCCTTAGTCTGAGCAGCCGCCCTCTCCTCCGCCGTTTCCCTCAGCTTGACTACTGACTGCTGTGGAAGGATTAAGTTATACTCCAGAAGGGTCGCATTTCTGATCAGGAAGGCAGATGATCTATATTTCCCGAGAATAGCTTATATCTCAGCCGCCGTCTAAACCAGGCGGTCAGTCTCCACAATCGCAAAGCCACCTGTCGCTAGCAAAAATGAGAAAGTATGAGAAGAAGCATCGCAATCGGAATGGAAATTATAAGTAAAAGCATCAACTTACATCCAGAAGTAAAGCGCCGAATTGAAACGGAGTCGTCCCTGACAAAGAACCACTCCTTCTTGAACATGCTGAATTTAGAATACAGATCCAAGACCGGCTTGAAGGTCACGGCTGACTCCAAGCTAATGTATGGGGACCCCTTCTTATAGCCCCTCAGATTATATAGATATCGGATCTCCCGGTTGGAAGGAGCACGACCATACTTCCTCTGGAAAATGACGAAGAGGCTCACCAATATAGCATAGGAGTTGGGTTGAAGCTGGAATGGGGCCACCTTTAGATATGTGAGGAAGCTGGCTATCCAAGCGTTAAGAGGAGGAATGGCACCACACATGCAGTGGTATCTGCTATAGGCGAAGTACCCTTCAGGAGGATCGTACGGCATAACTTCTCTCCCTGGCAATAGCAAGTGCGCCCTATCGATTCCGAAAGATCGGGAGATGACATCAAGTTGCTCCTCCTTGAGGGAGCTGGGAAAGCAATCAGGTGGGGAGTTCAGAAGCTCCTGAGGGTCGTACCCGTCCACCAAAGATCTCGGGGTAGATCCGTGACGTTCCGGTCCTGGCTGAGCAGGGGGCACTGTGGAAGATTCTCCTTCGCCCTGAGACCTCTTTTTATCTGACCGAGTTTCCGCTTTACGAGACATTATCTGCAAACACAGAAAGTACATCATTAAAACGCATGAATTATGTAACCTAGAACTTCACTGATAATTCAAGTATAAAAGATCGTTCGGTAAAGCAAGGCGGGAGTTCGTTCGGCACTACACTCCCCGAGTTCATCCGGTAATAAGTGCCATTCGGTACTTAAAACCCCCCCGGTTTCGTCCGGTAGTTCAAGTGTTTTAGCACATTCGGTATTCGAACTCCCTATCCCATTCGGTGGCCTAGCCATAAAGTTCATTCGGCATTTTTCAAAAAGCTCGTTCGGCAATACAAGCACAAGTACATTCGGCTCCTCACCTGATTCGGCAGGGACTTTGATTCGGCAAAGGCAAGGAAATGGTTCGGCTGATAAAAAATGATGAGGGTGTATGGCCCCTATTTATAAACAAATGTTGGACACCGGACCAATTGGATCGGCACCTAGGGGCCGAACGAAGCTATCCATAATACCCAACTTAAAACAAAGCACGCCATATACAGATATATGCCCTACTTTGGGGGGCAAATGTTGGGCGTGTTCTCACCCAGAAGACCTCGAGACCAAGAAGCTTGATTCATCCATCCAGGCTTGCCTAAACTCATTCGGCACCCATGTCTCACAGAACCCATTCGGCAGTCTCAAGCAACTGCCGAACCAACTCCATCCCCTATCACCGAGTCACCGAACCACGCATCTCCCTGCTCCTGCCGAACCATACCCTCACTGAACCAAGGCCTCCACCGGATCAAGCCTTCGCCGGACCAACCTTCGCCGAATCGACCCATGCCGGACCAGCCTTAGCCGGATCAACCATACCCTCCACCGAACCCAAAGTACTACCGGACCACTTCACCACCGAACTAAGACACTTACCGAACCAGAAGCATGGAAGTACACGACCGAACCAGAACGCTGTCAGGCCAGGTTGCTCCAGCCCAGGCCCACCAGCAGCTATATACATCCAAGACCTCTGCCCCCAACCTCACTCTATAAATAGAGGGGCAGGGGTACGACAATGGCAGATAAGTTTGAGAGCTCAAGCACGGAGAGAACTTTCAAACAACTTTCTTTTACTTGTATTAAAGCTTTGTACTTGTAATCAAAACAAGAAAGGAGAAATAACATATAAAGTGGACGTAGGCACATTCTGGCTGAACCACTATAAATTTGCGTGTCTTTTTACAGTTTAGCCCCTGCTTTTCATATATTTGCATAAATCACTCAAATCGCTAAGAGCAACATAAGATCTACTAAATCATACAATTTTGAGGTGTTTGTCCATTTTTTGTGCAAACAGTGGAATTTATACACGCATGTATTTATAAACAAATATTTTTACGCACATTTACACGTATAATTATTTTTCGATACAGAACTTCGAACATCGCGCGAGTTAGTTCGTTAACAACTTTAGGTCGCTTGCTCCTTACTTCACTAGGTCGTTCGAGTATGAAGAGACTCACCTGCATTTAACCCGCATATCTATCGATTTTATATTTAAATATTTTATTTAAATATTTTATTGTTAATTGGATTTGGTCCGAAAAGCTACTTTTTGCATACGGTCAAATTAGAACTCGAGACCACTTCCATTGAGTTCAAAATGATGTTTGCGATCTTTTTGAGTGTAAACTTCGATATGTTTGGAGATAGTGGAATTTTCATCACTTTTTGCTTAGGGCTTTTGGTTTGGGCTGAACCTCTTCTAACTCAGCCCAACACCCTCCTTCTCTTCATACTTCATTTCTAATTTCTTAAACTTAGAAGCTTTATCAAAAATGGTGGAGGGAATGGGAAATTAACACTCCAAAGTCTTCTTCTTCATTGCTAATCCAACATCTACTCCAAATTCAAGTGAAGAACATAGATTCAAGCTTTGGACTGTTCTTGCTTTACTTAGGCTCCATCTTCATTGATTTTAGTGCAAAGGTGAGATTTTTATCTCACATTCTTGCCTATAACTGTCATTGGATTGTTGGGAATGATTCCCCATCACTTTAGCATGTATGTTTGCATTTGGTTGGGATCGAATTGGTTAAAATCCCAAATTTTCGTGTGTTTTGGCAAATTCCTGGACATAGGTCGCACTGCCTTGGAACTGGCCCGTTCGCATTTAGGTCGCTGGCCGTTAGGTCGTAGGTCGTTGGACCTTAGGTCGCTCTAGCGTGGGTATAGAGGTGGGGCGTCACAGCTATTTTCATACGAAGTCCGTTCGAGGCATATTATATATGTAAATTAATCAGAAAATCGCCACAAACACAATGGTATAAGTTTCAAGGCTATATTCTGACAATTTCAAAAATGCTCATTTTCACTGTTTATAATTATTTGATTATTTAATTATCTAAAAATGCGGGGTGTTACAATATTTGTATATGTGGTTTTAAATTTTCCATTGTAAAATATGGCATGTATATGATTTGAGTGAGAGAAAAAAATGTATTGTACTTGTTTATTTTTCCATATTTCTGTGGAGCTTTTTATGTTTTTTCTTTACTAAATGTGTGACTTGCTCTAAAAATATTGTATAAAATTTGGCTTTGGCAAATATATTTCTTTGACTTTGACAACAAAATGAACTATCCAATGTTTTTCTTGAATTTCTCTAAATTAAATATTGGAATTAAATCTGCAAACACTCAATAAAAATATTAGTAACAAAATAAATGTTTATTGTCATCAAACATGATCAATGATTGTATTTTCCATAATTTGAACTCAAATAATGGTGATGATAGTCTCAAAAGATAAATAAATAACAAAGTATCGACACACAAAATTCCACCCAACCACTTTTTATATTAATTCTCAAAAAACAATTGTTTACATTTAATCTTCCAAATAAAAGTAAACAAAACAAAAATAAAATCAATAACCTAATTGAGAATGAAGTCTTGATATTTATGGCAATGACTTCTTAGTGTTTGAAAAAGAAGAACAAAGGTGGAAGAAGAAAAAAACACCAAAAAAATTTCCACGCTATTTTTTCACACTCTTTTTTAAGATATATTTGTAACAATCAATTAATTGACGCCCAGGTTAATATGTATATGACAAAAATAAATTGATTATCCAATTAGGGAGAGAAATAAGCATATCTAAATATATCTATTAATTAGAGAAAATCCAAATTTACTCTTTCTTTCTTTTGTGTATATATTTTCTCATTTAAATGTGATTTTGTATCACGTAAAGTTAACAGACAACTCCAACCCGCCTCTATTACAGCCGTACCACCATCAATCAACGCCTCTACACCTTACTGTCGACTTGCTGCATCTCCCACGCATCTTCTTCGTCGCCATCGTTTCTTCATCACCAACATCTCCAACTCAAAAACACAAACTATGGCAAATCCTAGCCGTCGCCAGATCCTTATGCCATAATGCACCGCCAAGCTACCTCCTTCGAACACTAACTAACAACATTGTAGCAACAATAAGAAATGCTAAATCAAATTATCATTAAATAAACATTTTGCTAAATTCATTTTTATAATTCAAAAAATGCTAAACTAAACTAGCAATGGATAAACTAAAATAACATTCATTTTCTTAGTCCAAAAATACTAAATCAAACAAGCATTATACACATGTTTGCACACAAAAAAGGCAGACAACTCCAATCAAATAAACAACAATAGATTCGGTTGAAAATGAATGCAAAGAAAGTAAAAGACAAACAGATTTATACTGGTTCAGCGAGCCTACATTCACTGTTCATATTTATTCCTCTTCTTATATTTTAGCTTTTACAAGAGTTTTGATATGAAATACAATAATTTATAATTGAATATAGAAATCCGAAAGCTCGGTTCGGTTGTTGATGTAGCACGAAAGCTTGAAGCTCTAAAACATTTCCCCATAAATGCCAAATGTTTAGATTTTTATAGGGGTGAGTAGGTGGTTTGGTAAATCTGGGAAATCAAGAAATTTCCATGTATAGCTTGCCTAAATCGAATATTTCCATATGTAAAAGATATGATTGTCGATTTTCAAATATACTCATATTTTATTCCATATATACCTCACTTGGTTCGGTTGGAAACTCGGTTTGGGGTAGGTCGGTTTGGTGAAATACCTGTGGTCATCTTGTTGGCCAAGTTCCTAAACTTCCCTTCTTGGTTCGGTGAGTTCCTTTATACTCAATTCAGTGAGCTTCTTTATACTTGGTTCGGTGAGCTTCTTATCCACTGGACAGAAAATCCTAAATGGGATTTCCTGTTCGGTACTTAGGCTACCGAATAGGGGGCTCCTCTCCTCCATTTCCATCCTTCTCTTATTGCGCTACTCTTCTCTTGCCTTGACTTGGCTTCCATCCAAATCTCTATCTTGTGGGCGAAATTTCCCATAACACTTGCCCCCTAAAGCTCAGCTTGCAAACTACAACGTGGGCTTTGTTGAATCCTTTCGTGAACCCCTCACTAAACGTACACCTTTATCTCTCTCCAGCTCTATTTGGAGGTCTCTCAGTTTGGTGTCCACATTTGGGTTCGGCATGTAATCGTTTCAATAGTGAACTAAGTCATGTGCCTATATAAGTTCTTATGCCTCCTCCTATCGAACACGTTACTTCACTTTTACGCCTTCCCCAACTTTTCCAGACTGTCTGCCTCCCTCTAAGCTGCAAGTGCTAATCTTCATCCAAACGCCTTTAAAACATCCTAATCATCCTCTAAGGTCATCATCTAATCTAGTAAGTGCCCTTTTCCCCTTTTTTGCATCAATGTCATCCAATTTCTTGCAATGATTTGTGTTTCATCTGGTAGTAGGCAGTTGGCTTAAGGTTTAGGGTTCTTCTTCTATCCGGCTTTGGCTGAATACATAGGTTAAGGTGCATCTATATTGGGGATGACTCGAAACTGCAAAAACATGATTATATAATATTTTTTGAATTTAATTCCTATCTAGTGTCTGACTACTTGAGTATTTGGCCACTAAACAGAAAGTCGATAGTCGCATGCTAATTAATCCTAATTTGTCATCTTGGTTTTATTACTAAGTAAGACCTTGAGTAAGCTTTTCTAAAATTATTGTGGTTTTGGAATAGTTGTATACTAATGTCGGAATGCCTAATTTAAGACTGTTACTAACTTATCCTTTTTGCATCGCATTTGCACACATTCATGCATGCACAAACACTTTCACTCTTTTGTGATACTACGTTGGAAGAATTATCATATCAGATAGGTATGTCAAACCATCGAAAGACGTGTTCATAGATTATCTCTGGAGATCTGGGTCCCTCTTCTTCCGTGCCTCCGGATCGCACGTCATTGGGGTGTCGCTCTAGTCAGTCTAGTTCTGCTCGCTCTCTCGTGTATGGGTATGGGCCATCCAAACTGTTGGTCAACCCTATCGACTCCTAGCTCTTCATCTTTACTTCTAAGCAGTTGGATATTATTATGACCACTAACAGTATCCTTATAGAGGACATCCTTTTGCCTACTCCCGAACAATGGGCCCATGCTCCGCCAGAGGTATACATGGCCTATCCTCGTTATCGCTACACAACCAGAGCCCCACCTCCTCTTCCTCAATGGATTGCAGGCTTCCTTATGTAGTTGAAAATTGCTCCATTCCAATTGCATCTCAACGGATATGCCATCCATGCTGGCATATATGATATTTTCATGAGGGAATTCCAAATCCCCTTACTCATATTAAATCAGGTTCCTCTATGTTATAAAGAGAGAAATGGAAGGTTCTCCTTTTATCTATCTTGAAGTAGGGAGCAAATTTGAGCCAGTCGAGAACTTTTACTCTAGATATAGTATGTTCAAACGTGAGTTCTTTTTATCTGGAATGACTCTTCGTGCTTCCACCGATGGCATTTTAGATGTGAATTTTTTTCTTTTACCTGTTCCTTTCTATGTTTGTACTCTTCTTTCGAAATTCTATGCTAAATACTAACTCTCTACCTCTTTGGGCTTCTCTTCTGGGTGTAGTGAGAGCAACAATCGGGGACGATCTGAAGGACATGTTACAGAGACTCCTGCAAATCCCAAAGGAATTTCAAGATGCTCTTCATCTAGTTACCGACAATAATCTAATGCAGCTCGAGCTATTGACCACCGAACACTCAATCGGGAAAAACAAGTAACCCTTCACTCATATGCCTGCCAAGAAAAAGATTCGGCTATCGACGAGATAAGTGAAGTGTCATCCTCTCATCCTTTTGTTTTGGGTGCCCTCCCGACTATAGATCCACACTAAGCTGCCACTACTATCCTTATAGGTTTCAAGGAACCAGAGTTAGGCTCCTTTAGGGTTGAACCACATAAAAGCTGTTGGCTCGAGACCTTAAGGGAATGGGATAATGATAGCATCCGTATAAAGACAGTAAAAGAAGGAGGCTCTCATTCTCATGACAGCGATCGTACCGCCTCGAACCATGGTGAAGCACATTCCTTCGGACATATCGGTTTAGACAGCTCACTTAATTTAGAGGTGAAGGAAGCCTTACATAGTGTTTTTGGCTCTGAGGAGGAGAAGAAACTTTCATTCCTAATGACATTTTCATTTCTAACTATCTTTAGGATCCGAAGCTTCGGATCGATTACGAGGATTTTGCATCAATAGCAAAAATCCAGCGTCAGCTAGAGACCCACGAGGAACCCCATGGTTCGTGTATATGCTATGCACTCTCACACACACATTCACATAGTTGCATGCTTATGCCATAGTCATGTACTTTTCGAGTGTCTGTTTTGATTCTAACCCACTGTATATTGCAATTGCAGGTAGCATGAGTTCGAAAAGAGAAAATTTGCTATCCAAAATGAAGCAACTGGGGCTACAAGTGCCTCCCAAGGATGTTAAAAAGGTTGTTTCTTCATTTGGCCTAAGCAAAAATGTTGGGCAACAAGCTGCAGAGCTAAAGACTGTGGAGATTGTTCATTATCGTCAAGTTAGGGACAACGGTGATCAGGACCCCAATGATAGCTCACGAAAAAGATCCTACTCCCCTGGCAGTAAATTGAGATCTCGGACTTCGGTCCATCACTTTAAATCTCCTCGTCTTTCACCTTTTCCTTTATCCGATTTAGAAGCTTCCAAACAATAGGAGAAGACAAATAAGAAAGGAGCGGTAGTCCTTGCCCTCGAAAGAATAGATAAGGGGAAGGATACAAAAAGTTCCAATGTCATTACTGACCCTATGGACCCAAACTATGATGAGTTCCAACAATCCTATCAACCGACAGATCCCCTGGCCCACTTGCCTACTAAGGCAACCCCTCTTTCCTTTATAGGGGCAATTGATCGTTTTGCAGACGAATTGGGTGGTGTTAAGGTCCTGTCAGAGTTTCACGCTAAAGTCATCAAGGTTGTGAAGAAGATCAGCAAGAAAAACATGGAGCATAATATAAAGATTTTTGATTTAAGGATGCAGCTGCACCAAAAGGGATTTAGACCACAAGAAAGTGGTAGATGTGCTGGAGAGGTTTCATACCAAAGAGATTGAGAAGTAAGCCGATGAGATTGAGAGGCTTAAGGCTGCTCGCACTAAAGAATTGGAGCAGTTGAGATAGGGTCATTCTTTAAAAATTAAAGCTTCTAAGAAGGAGTATAACGATAAGATCGGGCAGCTCTTTAACGACTACAAGAATGTCAAGACCAATTCACCAAAAAGTTGGATGTGCTCTGAGCGGTAGCTGAGAAAGTAGAGTCTGGCATTGTTGACCTAGAGAGTTATGGAATAGAGAGCTGAGATGGTTTCTCTCTAAGCAGAGGTCAAAGCCTAATCTATTAAAAAGGCTGCCGAAACCTCCAAGGTTGAGAAGCTGCAAGTAGAGTGTGATGAACTGAATAGCCAACCGGACTAGGTGGAGATGATTTTGGATGAAATTTACTTCAGAATGTTCACGTAGAAGAGCCTGGCAAGGATGGATGATTACCAGGAAGTTATAGCTTATATCCACAGACAGATAATTAAAGAGGCAAAAGTTGCTAGTGAAAAGGGAGGTCTACCCTTTAACCTTAAGGTTATCGATGCTCGCTTCTTAGCAGATGAGATGGAAGCTGTTTGCCTGGGTTACATCAAGTTTTTGAAGCATAGAATGCTCAGAAGGAAGAAGCAGAGAAGAAAAAAGATGGTGGCTTGACCTCTGGAGCAACAATGCAAGGTTAGATTTTGAGACCAGTCATCTATGCTCCCATGCATGATGTGCCTCTAACTGCTTTCTACATTTCTTTAGATGCAACCGCCGCCAGTCAGCCTTGAGAAGTTCCTTCACCTCCAGATCACATTAAACCTCCTGACGATATTCCAAACTCTTCTAAAGGAGGTAGGATTCTTCTTCATAGTCTATGGGAGACCACTCAGTATGTTCGAGCTTACTTAGGGAAAACCATATTTCATAGCTCTCCTCATTTCCCTACAAGTGGTTCTTTAGTGAAAAGCCCATCTGAAGCGGTTATTACTTTCAAAGCTCTATCTCAGGTGATCATGCCCCCAGGCCCTTCTGATCCTCCAGTTGATGCAGCTTAGGACGAGATGATCGATGTCTTTAAGGATGACATCGACATCGAGATATTGAGTACCACTGAGTCTTCCAAGGACTTCAATAGGGATGAGGCCTTGAAACAGCAAATACTAGCGAGATTTCCCAAGGAGTTGGCAAGGGTTAAGATCGAAGCCTTGAAGGAGCTAAGATAGATAAAGAAGAAAGAAGCGGAATTCGATGAAGCTGCCACTACCAAACGAGATGAGAAAAGGGGCTCCAAGCCCCATGGCAAGTGGATGGTCTCCAAGACTAAGTCCAAGTCCAAGTCCAAGTGAAAGCTGCACCCATATCCCGTCTCTTTTTTTGTTTGGGATAAACTACTGTGTACATTCTTGCTTTGTTTGTATTAAATGTTACAATATGTGCTCGACCAATTTTGATGTACTTGTGAGGTCGAGTGCGTCTCATTCCCTTACACCTATTATTTTGACTTATTGATATTTGGATGTTTGATAACACAATTTACATGTCTATTATCCTTACGTGTTTTATTTTTCCTTCTCTACTTCTCGATTATCGTGTAATTCATGCATGCTTTAGGTGACTTTTACTCGATGGTTGCCTACTACCATCGTCGGACTTAGCTGTCCATCACTAGCAAAACCTAAGCCGGTTGTCGAGAGTGAACCAACTAGGCGGCAGTCATGTCCTGACTGTCGGTAAGTCAGGTTCTTCACAACCATTCAGGGGTGTGGGCCAACCGTCAATGATGGATGCCCAGTTGGGCCACTCTGGTCCATTGCTAGTGGTGAGGAGTTTCGGCCGATCGCACTAATGAACACCCGGTTAGGGATCAATCTGGTCCATAACTGCCGACAAGAAGTTTGGACCGATCGTCAATGATAGACACCCGGTTAGGGATCACTTTGGTCCATCACTGCCGGCAAGAAGTTTAGGCCAATCATCAATGATGGACACCCGATTAGGTATCACTTTGATCCATCACTACCAATGAGAAGTTTGGGCTAATCGTTAATGATCGACACCTGGTTATGGATCACTCTAGTTCATCACTACCGGAAAGAAGTTGTGGCTAATCGTCAATGATGGACACCAGTAAGGGATCATTTTGGTCTATCGCTGTTGGCAAGAAGTTTGGGCGATCGTCAATGATTGACACCCGATTAAGGGTCACTCTGGTCCATCACTTTCAAGGAGAAGTTTGGGTCGATCATCAATGATAGACACCCGATTAGAGATCACTCTGGTCCATCACTACCAGTAATAATTTTAGGCAGATGGTCAATGATGGACATTCGGTTAGGGATCGCTCTGGTCCATCACTACCGGCAAAGAGATAACATAGTTTGCCCTCGAGTCGAGAAGTTAGCTCTTCAGGCCTAGGCGATATTTCTTCATAGTGTTAGTGTAAGTTCAACGCGTTCGAGAGGTAATACATAGTTGCGGTTCCTAATTATTACTTGTCATGACAAGATTTAAGGAAAGCACACTTTATTAGAATCCATGTCATAATGGTTTCAATTAAAAAATTACAGTACAATTTATGAAATAGTAGAAATTTAAGTAAAATAACTACAAAGATGTTGTGCATTCCAAGCCTTTTTGAATGCGGCTCCATCTACTATGCTGAGGATGAAAGATCCATTGCCAAAGCCCTTGTGAATAATGTATGTTTCTTCCCAAATTGGGTCAAGTGCCCTCGGTTCGGGGAATATTCATTTTAGCACCAAGTCCCCTTCCTTGAGCGGGTAGTGTTTTACCTTAGAATTGTATTGTGTGCTATCCTTGCTTATGTGCTTCGGTCTTCAAGACAGCTTCCTCACGCCCTTCTTCAATCAAGTCCAACAACATGTTCAACAACTCCTCGTTCTCATTTGGGCCATAGTGAATCCTTGGTGTGATGACACTACTGTCTCCACAAGTAGTATTGCCTTTGATCCGTAAGCCAATGAGAAAGGAGTATGTCTTGTTGTCATCTTGAAGAAAGTGCTCTAGGCCCATAATGCCAAAGGAAGTTCATCCACCCTGTAATACCCCTAAATTTTAAATAACATTATTCAGGAGATTTAATTAGTTAAATTAAATATAATAATGTAAATTTTGAGTGATAAGGGGATTGAGATTTGAATAAATAAATAGAGGCCGAGCTATATAAATGGGCTTATAAATGGCTTTGTATGTTAAGTAGGAGAGTAATTTACACAAGGGTATTTAGGGTAATTGCGCACCATAATCCCATTACCTTATATTCTCATTTCCTATCCATTCACGTTCATTTTATTAAAAACATAAAACGCAAACAAAAGAAAGAGAAGCCAGTCATTACTTAAGAGAAAAGGAGAGAAATTAAATCTAAAGTTAAGGAATCAAGCTAGGGGAAATTAATCTCAATCAAATCTCAAGTTCCTTATCCTAATCAAGGTGAATAATAATCTAAACCATCTCTATTTTGTTTTTATGATCATTAGATTTTCGTGTTTAAGTTTAAATCCATTATGATGATTTTTAATGATGATATGCTTGGATTTTATAATATGTTTGATTCAAACAAGATTGTTTGGTAATTGTTTATACACGGTTTTATGGGTAAAATCGTTTAAATTAAATTTCGAATGCCATGAGGAATTTATATGTTATGTAAAATATTATTTAAGAGACGGGTTTCAATTTTTATAATTTTCCAACCTATGGAAAATTTATTATGAATTTTCAAAGGAAAATATGAACAATTGGGTTTATAAATTAATTTCGAAAATTATATGAAGAGTTTGGGTCTAAAATTTATATATGTCAAATAACATATTAAAAATGAATTTCTGTGATTTTTGGGGATTTTTCCGAAGTATTTTACTATGGAAATTAAAATTATTTTAGATGAAGGACTTAATTGTTGCATTTGTTTTGCTTAATGGAAGGGCTTATTTGTTAAATTAGTCTTTGTTTAGATCTGAAATTATGCGGCAGTTATTTTGAGAAAGGATTTTAAAAGTTTATGGAAACCAATTAAATGTTTACAAATAGGCAGGTTAGTTATAAAGTAATTACTTTAAATGGCATTAAATCTGTCTTTACGTAGAAAAGTAGGTTTTGCCTCTTTCAGAAGCCACCTTTCGACCCTATGCTTCCGCCTTCAACCAAGTCAAAACCAACTAAGCCGAAACTAATACACAAGGTATCAACAGATTGGTACGTAGTGGATTGGAGAAAGGCGGAAGGCATGGTGTCGAAACATTGCTTTCGATGGGGCCGAAACCTTTGTTTTACTTCCTAAAGAAATGCGCTTGCCTGTTTTTACTAAATGCTTTCGAAGGAGTCGAACCAAATGCTTTTGAAAGGGTCTTCTGAATAGCTTTCGAAGGGGTTGCCCCTTTTTGTTTAAGTGTAGCTTTCAAATGAGTTCCTATGTTTTAAACTAGTGCCTTCGAAAGGGTAGTCTCAACCCAATCGAAACCTTGCTGCCGTCCCAATGCCTTTCGAATGGATTGAAATCATCAACCAATTCGAAAGGTAGCCTTTTGTTTTAAACCTGTACTAAGCCACTTCCTAAAGCTTTTGAAAGGATTCAAGGGTTTCGAAGGCAATGACTTCGAAAGGGGTTTCGAAGCTATCCTTCAAATGTTTTACTTAAATGTTTTGAGCTTTCGAAAGGATGGTTCCAAAGCCATCGATTTTTCCCAAACAATTTTATATGAAGATTAAAGGTTTCGAAAGTGGTACTTATATATATATTCACTTTAACCCAAAAGATATTTTTAAAGATAAACCCAATGGTTTCGAATGTGGTACTTTCAATGGTTTCAAAGCTATACCTCTAAGAGTTAATAAGTAATACTCTAATACTTTTGAAAGGTATGTTTTGATGGTTTAAAAAGAGATGATTTAAAGTGTTTTGAAAGGCATAGGCTTAGTGTTTTGAAAGGAAGATTTAAATGCTTTGAAGGAGGTTATCCGGGGTTTCGAAAGTAAAGTTTTAAACGTTTCGAAAGCCTTAGTTTTCAAAATAAATAACCCAATCTCATTTTAAAGGAAAACCCATGGCTAAAATAAAAGAATTTTGAAATGGTTTTAACTATGAAGTTTTTGAAGAAGCTTTCCTTGACAAAATAATAGGTTAAGGGGATCAACCATGTTTCATATGTAAATGATTTCAAGGATATTAAACCATAGAGGTTGGTATTATTATGTTATTATGTTTGCTTCTTCTAATATACATATTCACTTTATTATGGATCCATACCTGTTATTGGGGAGAAAGGGCAGAATAACCAGCTATGTCGACCCAATAGTGAATATAAATTGAGTTAACTCCTGAATGAGTAGAATTGCATCCAGAAGGTCAGGAAGACCAGAATATAGGATGCCTAAATACTGATTAAAGAAGTTGTCAGATAGACAGGTTCATAGCAAACCCATAAAAACTATGTTTAGAATAAGTTATTGGCAGGGGCCAATAGGTTCATAGTAAACCCATGAAAACTATAATTAGAAAGAGTTATTGGCATGGGCCAATAGGTTTGTAGTGAACCCATGAAAACTATATCCGAATTAAGTTATTGACAGAAGTCAATAGGTTTCTAGTCAGCTCAAGAAAACTAGGATAAGAAGGAAGTTATTGGAGATACCAATAGGTTCAGGGAGAACCCATGAATAATGAAGTTATTGGCAGGGGCCAATAGGTTCTTAGTGATCCCATGAAAACTATGAAACCAGACAGGGAGTCCATATATATTAAACAGTTTATTAGTCGACCCATGAAAACTATTAGGTTAATAGTGACCCTAGAACTATAATTAAGACAGATAGTCAATTGAATTGGGATGGGAAATCCAGAATTAATTTACTTATTTGCATATCATAATAATATTTTGAATTGCTATGTTTTAACCATTTTGGATGTAGGAGCACACTATATGGTTTTATAAAGTTTTGAATAAGATACTAGTGAGGGGAAAACCCATTCCGCTAAGCGGCGTGGTCTCTCTAGATATCTAAATAGTTTGAGATGGTAGATTATTATTCATACCAGGCTTTATGTCTGACTCGAAGTTTATGTTTTCCCTTTAAACTCTCAGGTGCTCAATTGATTTTGAGTAGTTTGAGAGTTGAGGTTTTCAGGTACCTCTTTTGACGAATAAGCTTCCGGAGACGTGCAGGAGGCATGCTAGCTATTTAGAGTTCTTTTCTATTTTTGATTCTGTTGTGTTGTTTGTGTTGTAAAGGCAAAAAAATTTAATTGCTTATATATACTTTGGTTATCCGAGGGGCCATCCTCATATGTCGCTCATGGCGTATGTTGTAACAATTATATTTTCTCTGAACGTGGTCAACGATTGTGGGATTATGTAATGAATTTGAAATACTTTCAAATGGAATGAGAAAGTTGTTGGTTGATTTTAAATTTTTTCCATATTCATGTGTTTCTGTTATATCAATGTATCTAACATTACCGTACTTGATTGCCGAGGATTAATAACTATGGATGACTGCAGCATTCGTAGCCTTTAGTTTTGGGCCTCCAAGTGGAGGATGTTACAAGTTGGTATCAGAGCACAGGTTTATTAAACTTAAAAAAAATTAACCTAAAAGATTTTTCAAAACATAATCCAATGAATTTGAAAATAAGATCGGGGTTTGGGTTAACGCTATAGTAACGTACCTGTATTTGATATATATGTTCACATATAAGAACATAAACCCCTCTCTCTTAGGCTGTTCTTTTGTATCTTACTTAGGCTCGTATGCAGATTTACGAGAAAGAAGATATGGAGGCAGGAAACAGAAGAGGAAATCTCGGTGGCGAAAGCACCACAACCAATGGAAATGCTCGACCTACCAGGAGTAACCCGGGTCAACAGGCTAATGCTAACCAAAATGCCGATGCCAATGTGGGTGTTGGAAATCTGCCAGTAGATATGGGGACTATGTATCAGTTCTTCGTCATTCTGATGCAAGTAGGAGCTGCTGATGGTGTTGTTGGGAATGTTGGAGGAGCTGATCCAGTGGCTCCAATTGGGAATAGCTATGCTAGGTTAAGCAAAGACTACACCAATCTTTGTGGGAAGCTGTTTATGGGGACGGAGGATGCCATAGAAGTGGAGAATTGGCTATTGCATTGTGGGAGAATCTTCGTTGATTTGGGTTTAGATGATGAGCAAAAGAGGAGGCTGGCCTCTAGGCAGTTGCAAGGGGCAACACTTCATTGGTGGAATGGTGTTACTGTCGGAGTTCTTGAGGAAGAGTTGACATGGGCAGAGTTTAGAAGGAAATTTAAATAGAGGTTTTTATCTGAAGTTTCTAAGTTAGCATTGTTGAGAAATTTTATGGATCTAGTGCAGGGAGAGATGTCGGTAATTGAGTATGCTACTAAGTTTGATGAGTTGTCCCGATATGGGTATGCTACCATAGACACCGTCATTAGGAGGAATGAGAGGTTCATTCAAGGATTGAGACCCGAGATTGCTAGGGCGACCGTGACACATCTCCATGATCCATGTAATGTAGTTGTGGAGATGGCAATCCGACATAAGGAGATGCTTGCTGTTTGTGCGAGAGAAAAGCCGGTTGAAACCCAGGGTATTCAGGGAATGAAGAGAATGTTCTTTAAGAAGAAGGGAGCCCAGAAGGGACAAGCTACCAAGAAGGCAAAGGTTGATTTAGTTTGCTTCAAGTGTGACAAGAAAGGCCATTATGCTCATGAGTGCTGGTCAGGCAAGGGGAAGAAGGTTGCATTGAAGAAGGGAGTGAAGTTCTTCAACTGTGACCAAGTTTGGCATTATAAGAATCAGTGTCCGAAACCGGTCAGGGCGGACAAGGGAAAGCTCTTTGCTATTGGACCATCATCTGCTAGGCCAACTGCAGCTGAAAAAGGGAAGATTGTGATGGAAGGTATGCTTTTGATTCAGAATATACCAGTTAGGGTACTATATGATACCGGTGCATCACACTCATTTATATCTCAGTGTTTGGTTGATAGGTTATGCTTAGAACCCACATACCTAGTTACTTCCTTAAGGGTTGTGAATCCGATAGGAGGGTATGCAACTCTAGGGATGAGATGTGACCAGTTAGAAATAGAATTGTTAGGTCATAAGTTTACATGCAGTCTGTATGTTTTTGATTTCGTAGATTTCGGGATCATCTTGGGTATGGATCGGTTGGGTAAGTATGAGGCTAGAATATTTTTCCATGATAGAGAAATATCACTAAGACACCCTGATAATCATAACCGAATTATATTCTCAGTGGAGAATTCTGACCGAATTAATTGTGCTTTGTTAAGTGCTATGGAAGTATGACAAGAGTTAAGTCAGGTTCGAATAGCAAGATAATTTGCAGATGTCTTTGAGCCGGTTACAGGACTACCACCAAAACGAGCTGTTGAATTTCAGATAGATCTTATGCCAGGAGTTGAACCTGTCAGTAGACCACCTAGCAGGATGACTCCGACCGAGATGAAGGAATAGAAGGTGCATCTATTGGATCTAGAAGGAAGGAATTTTATTAGACCAAGCAGTTCGCCTTGGGGAGCGACCGCAGTGTTCGTGAAGAAACTAGATGGGTTATTGAGGATGTGTATCGACTATCATAAGTTGAATGAGAGGACGATTAAGAATAAGTGTCCTTTTCCAAGAATCGACAATCTGTTTGATCACTTGTGTAGAGCCAGAGTATATTTCTAGTTGGATTTGGAAACAGGTTTCCATTAGTTAAGAGTGGCAGAGGATAGTATTCCATTGACAATATTTCAAACTAGGTATGGTTTGTACGAGTGGTTAGTAATGCCATTCGGGTTAGCGAATGCACCTGCTTTCTTCGTGGATTTGATGAATCGAGTTTTCCAATAGTACTTGGATAGGTTTGTGTTGGCGTTTATAGATGACATTTTGGTATACCCTAAGGATGAAATAAAGCATGAGGATCACCTTAGAGTGTTGCTTGAGACGCTGAGGCAGCATCAGCTGAAGGAGAAGTTTACCAAGTGTCATTTTTGGAAGAAAGAGGTTAAGTTTCTTGGTCATATGGTTTTAGAGAAGGGCTTGTCGGTCGATCCAAATAAGATCGAAGCTGTTAATAATTGGAGGAAACCAGAGACGGTGACTGAGATTAGAAGTTTTCTTGGACTTGCTGGCTATTATCGGAGATTCATCAAGGATTTATCGTGGATAGCAGCACCTTTGACTAAGTTAACCAGGAAGGATGTGAAGTTTGTCTGGTCCGACAAATGTGAGAAAGCATTCCTTAAGTTAAAGCATTTCTTGAATAATGCACATAGTTAGTAGTTCTAGACGAAAACCAAGGGTGGTGTATACCGATGCATGTGGGACTGGACTAGGAGCGTGTTGATGCAGAAGGGTAAAGTTATTGCCTACGCTTCATAATAGCTTAGACCGCATGAAGTGAGATATCATACTCATGATTTGGAGTTGGCTGCGGTGATCTTTGCACTGAAGACTTGGAGACATTATCTCTTAGGAGAGAGATTTAAGCTATACACAGATCATAAGTCCATAAGGTATTTATTTTCTCAGAAGGAGTTGAATATGTGACGGTAAAGGTGGTTGGATTTTTTGGTAGCTTATGATTTTGGTATAGAGTACACACCTGGGAAAGGAAATAAGGTAGTGGATGCTCTTAGCAGAAGATATCAGAATGTAATGTTAGCTATGTTGGCAGAATGGAAAGATTTAGAAGCTTTGACTACTTATAGTGTGCAGTTAAGATCGACTGCTAGTTCTAGTTAGAACACCGTCAAGTTTTCATGTTTAGAAGTTCGATCAGTGTTGATCGAAAGGGTAACTTCTAAGTAGAAAGAGGACCCAGTGTTAGCCGAGAGGATTAGAGGGCTTGAGGTTGGAACTGAGATCGATGATCTAAAGGATTTTAGTTTTGACCAGAGAGGATGGTTGAGACAGAAGGGACGGTTGTGTATCCCAAATGTTGAGGACTTAAGGAAAGTAGTTCTTGAGGAATGTCATCGATCCAAGTTTACGATTCATCCTGGAGGGACCAAGATGTATCAAGATATGAAGAGGAGCTTCTATTGGGAAGGTATGAAGAGGGATGTTGGCTTGTGGGTTAGGCAATATGAAAACTGTCAACAAGTGAAGGCCGAACATAAGAAGCCGAGTGGATTGCTTCAACCTTTAGAGATTCCAGTTTGGAAATGGGATTCGATATCCATGGATTTTATAGACGGGTTGCCAAGGTCAAATAGAGGAAATGAAAGTATATGGGTGACTGGGTCATAGTGGACAGGTTGACTAAGAGTGCCCATTTCATTCCAGTTAAGTCAACCAGGACGACACTTGTTTTAGCTTAGTTGTTCATGAAGAACAGAGTTAGACTACATAAGATTCCTAGTAGTATAGTCGGTGGTAGAGATTCTTTGTTCACTAGTGAATTCTAGAAGAGTCTAATGGATGTGCTGGGTACCAAGCTTAATATGAGTACTGCGTATCACCCTCAGACGGATGGGAAGACAAAGAGAGTCAACAAAGTACCCGAGGATTTGTTAAGAGCTTATGTATTGGACTTTGGTGGATCTTGGGAAGATCACTTACATTTAGTGGGGTTTTCCTAAAATAATAGTTATCAGACTAGTATAGGAATGGCGCCTTTTGAAGCTTTGTATGGAAGGCCATGCAAATCTCCAGCATGTTGGTTAGAGACTGGGGACATATTAGCCTTAGGTCCAGATCTGGTCAGAGAGGTAACAGAGAAGATTAAGTTGATCCAAGAAGGATGAAGGAAGCTCAATCCAGACAGAAGAGTTACACAGATAAGAGGCGTAAATACATAGAATTCTCCGTTTGACATAAGGTTTTCATTAAAGTATCAACAATGAAGAGTGTGGTACAATTTGGAAAGTCAGGGAAACTGGCACTGAGATATGTTGGTTCGTTCCAAGTTATAGAAAGGATTGAAAAGATCGCATACAGGGTAGAGTTGCCGAGCAGTATGGCAGGTGTCCATAATGTGTTTTATGTGTCTTATCTTTGCAAGTATGTGCATGAACCAGAGACTACTATTCCTCCGACAGGGTTGGAAGATTTGATAGTAGAGCCTAATTTAACTTTTGTTAGACAACTAGTTCAAGTTGTAGCGAGAGATGAGAAAAGATTGAGAAACAAGACAATCAAGTTGGTGAAAGTTCAATGGAGCGACAACGAGAAGGACTGTACTTGGGAGATAGAAGATAGGTTTAGAGATACTTATCCTAATCTGCTTTGAGGGTATGTCTATATTAGCTTTATATAGATATTTGCTACCTAGGTAGACTAGTATGGTTGTTAGAAGTTGTTACAGATGATTGCTATGTTTAATATTTAGTCCTTACTGAATTTCGAGGACGATATTCTTTAAGGAGGGGAGCTTGTAACACCCCTAATTTTTAAATAACATTATTCAAGAGATTTAATTAGATAAATTAAATGGAATAATGTAAATTTTAGAGTGATGAGGGATTGAGATTTGAATAAATAAATAAAGGCCGAGCTTAATTAATTATATAAATGGGCTTATAAATGGCTTTGTATGTTAATTAGTAGAGTAATTAATGCAAGGGTATTTAGGGTAATTGCACACCATAATCCCATTACCTTATATTATCGTTTCATATCCATTCACGTTCATTTTCTCAAAAACATAAAACGCAAACAAAAGAAAGAGAAGCCGGCTATTACTTAGGAGAAAAGGGGAGAAATTAAATCTAAAGCTAAGGATTCAAGCTAGGGGAAATTAATCTCAATCAAATCTCAAGTTGCTTATCCTAATCAAGGTGAATAATAATCTAAACCATCTCTATTTTGTTTTTATGATCATTTGATTTTCGGGTTTAAGTTTAAATCCATTATGATGATTTTTGATGATGATATGCTTGGATTTTATAATATGTTTGGTTCAAACAAGATTGTTTGATAATTGTTTATACACGGTTTTAAGGGTAATATCATTTAAATTAAATTTCGAATGCCATGAGGAATTTATATGTTATGTAAAACATTATTTAGGAGATGAGTTTCAATTTTTATAATTTTCCAAGCTATGGAAAATTTGTTATGAAATTTCAAAGGAAAAAATGAACAATTGGGTTTATAAATTGATTTTTGAAATTATATGAAGAGTTTGGATCTAAAATTTATGTATGTTAGGTAACATATTAAAAGTGAATTTCTGTGATTTTTGGGGATTTTTCCTAAGTATTTTACTATGGAAATTAAAATTATTTTAGATGAAGGACTTAATTGTTGTATTTGTTTTACTTAATGGAAGGGCTTATTTGTTAAATTAATCTTTGTTTAGATCTGAAATTATGCGGCGGTTATTTTGAGAAAGGATTTGAAAAGTTTATGGCAAACAATTAAATCTATACTATTATATTATTATTGAGTTGCATTTCAAGGGTGCACAAGCCCCTTGAGTATTTTGTGAAATGAACGGTCTTTTGTACTATAATATTAAAATTGAATTCCTCTAGGAGCTCTTTAATCTTTTTGACCTTTCATTTTCACTTTTGTTGTCTTCCATCTGGTATCAACCAATTATATTTAATGATTCAATGAAACGTTCCCCTCTCTCGCCACTCATATGGACTTTTTCCTCCCCCTCTTTTATGTTTTCAATGCATCTTTCTCATCCTTTGTATGCATTGTAATTTCATCTTCCAGCTTTTCCTAATCTTATGAAATTCCAAATTTCCATATATTAGTAGAAAACAATTTTCTTAAACTTTTCATATTTATATCTGCCTCCCGTTTTCGCTCCTCTAATTTTGCAACGAATTATTTGCATAGTTGCATGTTTTGTTACACCTCAATCTCAATTATCCTAACGTTAAACAATGGTCGTTTAGAAAATGAATCATCTCTCCTACTGCGTTATGACATAGGCGACAAATTAGCACGGGTTAATATTCTTATGGTATATTGCTTCTCTTCTCTAAATAGGTATGTTATAACCCTAATTTTGCCATTTCGGTTATTTGTTTCGCTTTGTTTTTCCTGTTTTTTACTCTGTTCAATCATTTTCAGGAACTTCCCCTTCGACTCAATCCATTTCTGAGATTCTATTTGTCGAGCATAACCCTGATTTCGGTATGTCTATTATTAGTTTTAGTTTCTTATTTTACTATTTATTTTGCTTTATTTCAGTTGCTTCTTTGATTCGGTCCATGCTTAACTTTCTTCCGATTAGTCTATATTTCGTACTTTTTCTCTTTGCTTGGATTAATATGGTCAGCATGTATTATTGTCAATTTGCCTTTTTTATTAGGCCTATTTGTATTCGTTTCAAATTATAATGTTTAGTTATTGACGCCATTGGTGAGTTAAGATATAAAATTAGTATTCAACATCATTTAGTTGTCAATATAATCACATATTTTTACCATTATAAAGCTTAGATTTTGTTGTTCTTTCGGTTATTGACTTCTCTTTTTTTGGATTCAAGAACAAACTATTATATTGCTGCTAACTAATAATACCTTTGTTATTTCAGTTGACCAAATTTGTTTACAGGTAAAGTTGCCTAGAATCATATTGCTGTAGTTATGAATAAGTATTTTCACTAAGTTGAGGGATTCATTATGGTATTTTTCTTCTTATTAGCTTTGTGCAAGTGGTCTTATAAATATAAATTGTTTCATAAGAATACCAAAGTTATACATCATTTACTTCCAAATTATGATAATTTAAATCACGTAAGGAGTGAAAGGTATTTGCAGCTATAAGTTCTTTATAGCAAGTACTTAAAAGAAGTGTTTTAAAGACCCGATCCAACCACAGTTTGACCATGGTTAATCTTTGACCTTAGAGCATTACGGTTTTGAAAATCAAATAATCTTGCATGTACGAACCGACGGGCTAACCTCAAAACCTTGAAAATTATATGGACCAACCTCTTTGAACGACACAGTTATTCAAATTTAAGAAAAAAGCTATTGCTTTATTCTTTATTTTTTCATATAATCAATTAAACAAATAATTTCATAATCTTATCCATTAATTTATTGAGTTAACTTATCAATTTATGTACATTTTCAGAATTTTTGTTGAACCGTACCTCTTTTATATCAGAAAACAGAGATTTACACTTTTGTACTAAAAGATTTTTTATATAAATTTTTTAATGAATATTTATTTCAATTGTTCAAAATAATTGTTTTTAGAAATCAGTATTTCAATTTCACCATGTTATATTGAACCCTTTTTATTATGGCTTTCTGATTCTTACAAACATGACTTTTCAAAAAACTCCGTTTGTAACATAACTACTCACTGTATGCAGTTTAATTCGAAATAAGCATAAGAATTATCTGGCTTTGGGAACTAATAGGAATGAAAATCATTTATCGACATTGAAATTTTTTTGTTGTTCAGCAGATATTATTTTGAACAACTTCCCCAATTCAAATGCATTAATTTCAACATGCGGAAGGCAACCAACCTGTCTGTTATTCCTGAAAAGCTCTGCAAATTGATTAATGTTAGTTTTCCACTATCTTCGAACCTTCGTTATCTCCATCTATGAGTTTAAGATTAATAATATTCAACTATAAGCTTAGATTTTACTATTCAAATGAATAGGAAGAACCAATAGGAGAATCATGAAGGCAGAGAGACCTGTACAAGTCACTGGAACAATGTCGAAGGTTGCCTATTCGTTCGTTAGCTTATAAGCTTTGGAAGTTGATGTATGTTAGTTTTCTACTGTCTTTAATGCTCTGTTGTTTCCTCCTAGGCATTTCTAATTTCTACTAATTATCTATTGCTCACACCTAGCTATTTGTATGAAATTTAGAAATATTTTCACCGGGTGAGTTCATTTAAATTGGTATTCATTATCTTCTGCTCTTTGCGCCTAGGGACTTTATACTTTGACCATAATTTTGACTTATTCTTTTATTTCTCACATCTAGCAATTTGTTTGATCTTTTCTTGCATAATCCAAGATATATATATAGAATAATTTATCCTCTTTAACAAACTTCTACAAGTCTTCCATTATTATTAATAAGCATCCAAGCTGATGTGTTATTACCGTGTTTAGTTTGAACCTTAACTTATGCTTGCTATAAATAGACTTAGTAATATACAGTTACCACTGAGCATGTGTGTAGTTTATTTTGCGCCTTGACTTATGCTTTTTATAATTAGATATGGTAATGGACAAATAGTAATTACTGTAAATATATATCTACAATAAGTACATGCATCAACATAACTTTGATGTTGTGTTCAGTCTTTGATGTATTAGTAAATGTGAATTTAGCATAAGTTTATTAATATAACCACAAGGCTTAACACATTCAAATGGTATTGTGATATTTGGTAATATTTATAGGCTTTTATCGTACCTATATGCGCTACTATATTAGTAAAATAGATTGTAACTATAATTATACCTTTTAGTGCATAAATTATCTCTGTTAACAAAGCAATTCGTTTACTTGGCTACATATTCATTTTTTCCCTAAACTAGTCATGATCTTATTAATATAGAAAATAACTAAATGAAAGATATATTAGGATACTCAATGTTTTTTTTTCTTTTTAAGTTGTCTTCTTGCTAAACATATCTATTATAGTATTAAGTGGTGCTATATTTAGTTCAAAAAAATAAATTTGAATTAGAAACATACTACCAAGAACTTGATCTTAATAAACCATCATTTATACATAAGGTATGCCATATTTTATTATGACTTTAATTTTGATATTCTTAATTATTTTGATTTACTAATTTCTATATATGGATATTGCAAATTTATTACCGCATATAACTACATTAAATATATTATCAACATTTACTTTCATTTCAGAAAGATTATATTACCATACTGTTGATGTGGATTTATTTGTTTATTTATTGATATCATATACTTTTCCTTGGAATCTAACCATGTATACTAATAATTTTTTCTAGTTCATTTCATTTAGTTGTTTCACCTATCAATTGAAGGTACTGGTACAAAACCATATAATTAATTGATGATGAGGAAAGTAACTTCTATGCATCAAGTGAAGAAATGGGTATGAAATGATGCAACTAATTGATGATGGGAATGGAACTTCTACACATCAAGGGAAGAGATGGCTGCTTTCGGGTAAACCAATTTTTAAGTTACTTTTTCCTTATGCTCATTAAATTTGCATATTTATTGCTTCCAATTTTCATGGTACTTAAAGCACCTGTAATGTGTCAGCAATATTCATTCATTATCAATATAACCTGTCTTTAATAATACACTATATTTTAATTTTTGGAGTATTAGCAAAGAAAATATCAATTGTAAAGCAGTTACTAAATATAGTTACCAATATTTTAGATTTTGACTAACATATCTCCAACTTAGACACTTTTATAGCTTAAAAAATATAGACAATATGTGAAAATATATTTTGATTAAAAGATTCATTTCTTTTAATAAATCACAAATATGTGTATATATGTAGCTAGGCCTCATATTTAATGGAATGAAGTAACCAAAAAAAGAAAGAAAGATTGAATGATAAACTTTATTTATTGAATGATGTATATCAGTTGATTTTGTTCCCGTTCATTCTACTATTGTTTTTGGAATTAATACCACCTCAATTCTTTGATTTAGTTACAACTAGCCATTGGAACTTTTATTGCACTGACTGCATCAAATTATACTTGAAGCATACAAAATTTCAGTTGGTAATTTCTACCCACGGTTTAACACTAACTTGTAGTAGATATCGCGACTGATGTGGAAAGCTCATATGAAATTTAAAACACTGCATTAACTGAAACTAAAGGGGGTGCAGATTCGAAGTTAACTCCACAATAATGTAGAGAATGGTAGACTAGTCAAAATAATATCCAAGTTGAACAAGTAAGGTAGCATTGCTCCATTCATAATTAGTTTGTCTTTACTTGACATGAACACTGATAGAAACAAGGAGGTAGACGTTAATGAGGTGGATTCCATTAACATGAATGCATAAAGGCAACATGAGGTTGTCATTGTCTTCAGTGCATGCACTTTAGTGATGTATAAGTAGAGCTACATGGATGCAGCAACTTATACTGCCAGAAAACTATGATAACACTATTATAAAATATGTTATCCCGCCTTTTGGCAAGGCCGTGACACCAAGAAATTAACTGGAAACCAAGGACAGACTGTTCCAAAGATCGGCTACATACAGATTCACTATGGATACTGGTAAATTTTTCTCAAGTCTGGATCAAGCCACAATCGATGTGGTATGACGAGCAAAGCTATAAAAGCCAACATTCCAAATTTCGAGTCAATCGGAGTTCGTATGCTCAAGATACAGATCGATCAAGTTTCATGAGAAGCACCTTCTGTTCGTATCCATCAAAGTTCGTATATGTCCCTTCAGAATGCCTCGCTCGTGTCCATCAAACATCCCTCACTTCATATCCATCACACCAACCATGTTTCGTATCCATCACTTAAAAATATGTCGTGTCGCTTCCACCTATTGCCCAATTCGTATCGGTCATTGTTGGCACAGTTGTATCGGTCGGTGAAGTATCGATACGAAACCATCCACCAACGATATAAAGCAACAGTCAAGAGATCGATACGAATGTAGTGGTTTGGAACGATACGAAAGGGACTATATCAGATCGATATGAAAGATGTGGGCGTACATCGATACGAAAAGCACTTCCTCCATAATTGATACAAGATAAAATCCTACAGATGGACACAATCGAGCATGAACTGATGGATACGACAGAGGCCTATGAAGAAGGAAGACTCAGTCGCTTGGCATAAAAAGAGGATCGATCCTAGAAGATAGCGCCACGTCATTGGCCATCACATGCCTTCAACCGATACGAACGAGATCGATACGAACGTATCGATACGAGCTCGATTACACATTGAAGATCCAAACCTACATCGATCATAACTCAAAATTTACAAGTCCAAATGCCACCAAATTTTCACGGGAGCTTGCATACAACCTCAAGAATGTCCATGAGCGATCCAAACCTAAAAAGACTATTTTTTGATCGATACAAATTTGGTACGTATCGATCATGGACCGAGTCGAAACGTCCGGGGATCGATCACGTGGGCCCACCCACGTGAGAGAAGGAGTCTTCCGAGATCTGAGCGAGATATTTGCTGCCTATGCCTATAAATAGTTGCCCCAGGCCTTCAGAAAGGGACTTTTGGATGCTGGAAAGCTGATACTCTGTCGAAATCATTGTTGTATCTCGATTGTACTATTGTAAACATCTGTAACCAGCGAGTAATATTAATAAAACAACAACTTTCCATAGTGGACGTAGGCTACAATGCCGAACCACTCTAAATCCTTGTGTTTCTATACTTCTTTCTATCTGTTTTTGGTGTGTTTGTTAGGATAGCCTCATTTTTCATTTACATTCTTCAATTTAATCTCTTCAAACATGCCCGAAGAGTGTTGTGCCCAATTTTGACACAAACACTTTGGTGCTTTCACTGAAAAATCCCAGCTTTTCTCCTGCTCTTTGGATCTACTACCATCGTTGGATTGCAAGAATCTAAGGAGAAGATCCAGATCTCACATTCAAAAGTTCCTCCATCCTATTTAGATTTGCATCAAGTCTAGGAGAGAGCTTCACCCTTCACCATGGTTACTATGAGGACCACCTCAACCGCTGCGGATTATGAAGGAAGAGATAGACAGAATCCTGCACAGCAACCCGCTACCGGTCAGAACTCAATAGGACCTTCAGATCCACAAGGGCCTATCACCAGGGAGGAATTTCAGATGTTGATGCAAGAACTGACCCAAAGTCACCAGCAGCTTACCCAGCAGATCCATGCCAACACGGAGTTAACCAACCAATCGAATCAGGTAAGATGAAGGAGATCCAGAAGGGATCAAGCTTCCTACTCATCTATTGAGAGCTCTGCTTCTTCCAATTACCATCACAGATCCACACGTCCACGACTAGATGGAAGCTACGTGCAAGCTCCCGGGCATCAGCGCACTCTGAATCTTGGACAAGCAGGACCTCGTCCATCTACTAGTCACCAGGCAGGCCCCTCCTCCCGAGGAGGGACAATTCCTTATCACATCAATGATAACCATGCTACCGCCGCCGCTATCGACTTGGAAGCTGACATTCGAAACCGAACAGACCCGAACCTTCGTTAATGCGATCGTACTCCTGAACCCTATGTTCCCAAAGACCTGGAACCAAGGAGGCGAGGGATGGACCGTCGATCGCGCTCGGCCCATCCTCGCATTGTGGAACCCGACCACACCTTGGCCCAGCATGCTTAGAATGTCCAGATGCCAGACATCCTGACCATGATTTTTCAAATGATTCGAGAAAGTTAGGGCCTCTCCAATGACGATTAGGGAATCTCCCAGAGTCATACACCCTTTACTAATGACTTCCTTTATGCTGAACCGCCTCGTCGATTCAGAATACCAACTTTACCTATTTACGAAGGGAGTTCAGACCCTAACAAGCACATCTTAAAGTATGAATGGCTTATGAATGCCACACGAGCTAACGATGCGGTCAAATGTAGAAGTTTTCCAATCCCTCTAGGGGGCATCGCAACTATGTGGTTTACTCGCTTGCCACCCCGATCAGTTTCATGCTTTGATCAGTTAGCTACAAAATTCGTCGAACAGTTTCGTATGCACGTTACAAGACCTAAGGATGTGAACACTTTATCTAGCGTCACTCAAGCTCCTGGAGAGACGCTCAAACATTATCTGGAAAGGTTCCATGCTACTTGCGTGGAGATTAGTAACCCTAATGATAATTCCATATTGATGGCACTGACTAAAGGAATCGATCCTAATTCCGAATTTGGCAACTGGTTGACTGGGAAACCCCCTGCGTCATTAGACCATTTCTATCCCAAGGCAGCCCAGTTCTTGAGGAGGGAAGATGCGAAACAGTCTAGGAAGAAGGATGATGCAGGGCCCATTGTGGAAGGAATCCAGAGTAATGTCGCTGTGAAACAAATCGATGAGAGTTCCAGAAAGGTGCGATTAAATATACAGAATAAGCAGAATCATCAGAAGAGGCGCGGTATGGATCTAGAGAGATCTACCGCCCTGAAAGAAGAGGTGGATAAACTCAAGACGAACGGGTTTATCTGAGATGCGTTATATCCAAAATGCGTATCCAACCCAGCGCTTGTCAAGAAACCAAACGGGAAATGGAGAACTTGTGTGGACTACTCAGACCTAAATAAAGCATGCCCTAAATATAGTTTTCCGCTTCCCAGAATTGATCAGCTTGTAGATTCAACAGCCGGACACGAGCTCTTGTCCTTTATGGATGCGTATTCCGACTACAATCAGATACCGATGCACCTACCCGATCAAGAGCATACCAGCTTTGTCACTGATCTCGGACTCTATTGTTATAAAGTGATGCCATTCGGGCTTAAGAACGCTGGGGCGACCTATCAAAGACTTGTCAATCGAATGTTTGCCAGCCAGATCGGGAAAACTATGGAGGTGTACGTAGACGATATGCTTGTAAAGTCATGACTCTCCATCGATCACGTCAAAGACCTTGAAATAATGTTCAACATCCTCCGAGAATACCGAATGAAGCTTACCTCATTGAAGTGCCACTTCGGAGTTGCCTCCGGAAAGTTCCTTGGATTCATTGTCAATGCTCAAGGAATTGAAGCTAATCCCGAGAAGATCTGGGTGATTCGGAATCTCGAAACTCCCAGAACTATAAAGCAAGTGCAAAGACTCAACGGGAAGGTAGCATCCTTAAGCAGGTTCATCTCCAAATCCACCGACTAATGTATTCCCTTCTTCGACCTAATCAGGAAAGGAAAGCAGAGCTTTGAATGGACTAAGGAGTGTGAGGGCGCATTCCGAGCATTGGTTCAACACCTATCTACGCCACCTATTCTGTCAAAGCCGATTCGGGAGGAGGATCAGTGCTGCATTAATTTGGGAGGAGGATCAGATACAATGACTGATCTATTACATTAGCAAACGATTGATCGGAGCAGATAGAAACTATCCGAATTTTGAAAAGCTGGCCTACTGTCTCGTCATTGCCTCGAGAAAGCTCTGTCCCTACTTTCAGGCTCATTCTATCACAGTCTACACCAACCAGCCATTACGACAGATCCTTACGCGACCTAAGACGTTTGGTAGGTTGTTAAAGTAAAACATCGAGTTGAGTCAGTTTGATATTGCTTACACACCGAGGCGGGCTATTCAATGACAAGTTCTGGCAGATTTCATTATCGAGTTCACTATACCGGAGGACTTGCCCGAAACCAGTGAATCTCCCAAATATATATGGAAGCTATACAAAGATGGTGCATCGAACGACTGTTGCTCAGGTGCTGGAGTTGTACTTGAAACCCCAGTAGGTCGATCTGTATGTTATGCTTTGAAGTTTGATTTTCGTGCAACCAATAACGAGGTCGTATATGAAGCTTTACTTACCGGACTCAGACTCGCCAGGGACTTGAAAATTGTTGCTGTGGAAATTTAATGTGACTCGCAATTGGTCATATGTCAAGTTCGGGGAGAATACCAAGTAAGAGACCAGAGGTTGGCTGCTTATCTTGCTCAGGTCCAGGAAGTATTGAATCAGTTCGATTATTATGCCATCTATTGCATACCCCGAGATCATAAACAGAAGGCCGATTCTTTGGCAAAACTGACCAGCACCGGTGAAGCACAGCAAATGAGACTTGTCCCTGTTGAGAGACTTACCTCTCTGAGTATCGATCAGATGGAGACAGACTGGGTTCATGAAGCCACACCCGAGAAAGAGTCATGGATGACCTCTTTCAAAAATTATCTTGAGCATGGTACTTTTCCCGAGCGCAGAAATGAGAAAAGACAAGTTTTTCGGAAAGCTTCACGATTCATTATCCAGAAGGGGGTCATGTATAGGAGTGGATACTCTATTCCTTTACTCCGGTGTATCGCCCATGACGAAATCAAACGAGTGTTACATGATGTGCACGAGGGAGAATGTGGCGATCACACAAGGTGGTAAGCCCTTGCTAAGAAGATACTCCGATATGGGTATTATTGGCCGACTATGAATCGGGACTCATTGGACTATGCCAAGAAGTGTGACAGATGTTAAAAACATGCTCGGATACCAAGAGCCCCGCCTACTAAAATTACTCAAATGGTCAGTCCATGGTCGTTCGCCACGTGGGGCATCGATATAATTGGATCTTTACCTCTAGCTAAAGGTAGTGCGAAGTACGCTGTTGTTGCAGTTGATTACTTTACCAAATGGGCGAAAGTTAAGCCCCTTGCTACTATCACGATAAAGAAAGTAATCAACTTTGTTGTTCGCAACATCATCTGTCGTTTTGGCCTTCGACATACCATTATCACTAACAACGGAGCCCAATTCAATAGTGCCGAGTTCAAGAACTTCTATCAATGTTTCCATATTCAGAAAAAATTCTCGGCAATTGCTCACCCTCAAGCGAATGGACAGGTCGAAGCTGTTAACAAAGTTATCAAATCCATTCTAAAAAAGCGACTGGAAAAGGCCGGAGGCAAATGGGTCGATGAGCTTCCCATGGCCCTATGGGCATATCAAACTACCCACAAGTCCGCGACCGGCCACACTCCATTTTCACTTTCTTACGGCTCAGAAGCCGTCATTCCAATTGAACTGAAAGTACCTCTCATCATGTGACTTACTATGATCCGAAGACAAATGCTATATTGCTTGCCAAATCTCTGGAATTATTAGATGAGAAGCGTGAAGAGGATGATTTGAGGGCAGCCACGCACCGAAGTCGAGTCTCCCGATTGTACAATGTTAAGGTCAGACCCCGAACCTTTAAACTTGGCGTCTCGTGCTCAAGAGAATTTATCCGGTCCCTTCGCATATGAAGCCAACGTGGGAAGGACCATATGTTATTGAACGAAGATTCAGAGATGGGACATTTAAATTATCGACCGTCGATGGTCTTACTTTGCCGAGAGCTTGGAACAGTGAAAGTCTTTGTCGGTACTACACATAACAAGCTTTGTTTATTCATTTAGTCTGCTTTTCATTTGCAATTTGTTTATGCATTTCGAAATTTGAACTTGTAATAAGGCAACCGACTTTGTCGTACTTTCTTATTTTAACAATAAAATGCAATCTCTTCGAGCCAGAGTGGTGATTCTTGAAATGCGTCATGCGACCATCACAATGCACGGAGAGCTAAGTTCCATCCTACGGTGGGACTTATTCAAATAGGGAGTGACTATGATACGACCGGTCGCTCGCTAAGTGAAACCCAAGCTCGGGGGAAAACTACCACACTGAAGCCAAAAAGGATTGATACACGACAATCCTCTAACTAACTCTGGCTCCCAGAATGCGGGTTGGAGAATAAACTTACAAATGTGGGCTCGAGGAGGGTGAATCCGTCCACCCATGACTTCGCCCATGTATCACCAAAGCTCAAGAAGGGTGGACCCGTCTATCTAACGACCTTGCTTTCCACATTCACAAGCTCGAGGAGGGTGGATTCGTCCACCTACGTCTTTGCTTATTTACTCAGGGTGGATGTGACCCGACCATCCATGATCCTGATCAATTTATCGTTCCCAGAGTGCGAACGAGATCACAAAAAAAAACTTAAACAGATGTGATCGACCGTCTGTTAGCTAACTTTGGATTCCCAGAGCGCGAACTGGAGTATAAACATCGATTGGGCATGAACCGACCGCTCACCAACTAACTCTAAGTCCCCAGAGCGCGGACTAGAGTATAAACATCAATTGGGCATGAACTGACCGCCCACAATTCAATCTAAGTCCCCGGAGTGTGGATGTATTCCGATTATTTAAACGGGTGTGACTGACCTCCCGAAAAACAACTTAAGTCCCCGGAGCGTGGACATAAGGTTAAGCATCAAGCAAGCGTGATCGACCGCCGGCATGCGAGTTCAATCCCCAGAGTGTGGATACGATTGTCAGTACATAAACGAGTGTGATCCGACCACTCGAACTCATCTCACAACAACTTAGTTTCGACTACGTAAAAATAAAAGTTTCGAGGGTGAAAAGAAATCATCATCCGGCCACTTCACTTCATCTCCGGGACTGGGGGCATAACTCCGGCACCAGCTACTGATCGAGATAATACAACATCGAGAATCGACTTAACCTTTGGTTACGGCCCGAAGCCCTGACTCCAGGACATAACAATCGAACACAAGTCCAACTCAGACAATAAAGCTTCACAAATATATTAAATAGGAATTCGAGTACCGAATCACTTAGACAAATCAACTCGGAGTTATGCTAAAAAACAAAAGGAGATTTTATTCCATCTATTCTTTGGAAGCAAAAGTGAGTACAAAAAGAAGCTTATTTCAAAAATTCCTACAAGCAGGGGCCGAACCTGCATCTATACACAGCCTACAGAAACCAAAAAAGTAACTCCTACCTATCTACCAAAAAAGGGGACACCAAGATACATGCCTACTCCTTAGGCTTCTTCTTCTTCTCCTTCGGCGTCAACCCACTTGAGCTACCACTGTGGTACCGTTTTGAGCTCTTGCCTTTACCCGGCTTATCCCCGGCCGGGGGAAGAATTGTAATCTCCTCCTCCGAAATCATGGAAATTGGAGCACTTTCGGAGTGCGTGGTCGGAGGGAAAGGGCGCTTTCTACATGAGGAGACACGGGAGGTACCCCGGTGACAATGATTGTACCACCTGGAGAGACCATGCATAAAGGAGCCGGGCCAGGGCCTGCCATACCACCTCCCATACCACCGCCCAGCACGGCACTTGCCATTTCAGCACTGATCTCCGCCATTATCGCCTCATCATGAGCTTCTTGAGTGTCCGGCGGGATGCTGGCAGTTGGGGTGGAAGAGCTGGCCGTGAACACACCTTCGCCTGTGACAAAAGGCAAATCTATAAGTGGATCGCTCTGATGACCGAGGAGTTCTTCCATTATCTATTCATTGAAGATAAAAGCACTCACGTGAACTTCCTCGGTTGATGCGGTGGCTGTGGTAGTCGTCGCCTCCATCACGCCAGCCTCCTGCTCTTGATGCTACGTTTGGGTTGCAGGGGGCATGGCCGATGCAGCTCCTATCACTGAACGAAAATAAGAAAAATATTAGTGATTTCTTCTGATAATACTCCAGATTTAGAATGAATTAAAGAAGTGTTCAAAATACCTTCCTCAGGTTGGCTCGCGGGTGGAGCCGGGGCTCTTTCGAAGATGTGCTCGTGAGCCGGAGACAATTGCAGTTGATTAGGATTGTAAGCAGGCACAGATAGAGGATCGACTGCAGGAGTAGATTCGGGCTAGGTTAGCATAGGAATTTCAGAACTCGTATCATGATGCTCAACACCAGAACCCTCTCCAGCCTCCGGACGCTGAGTGGCGAGTCTCCCCTTTTCAAATATGATAGTGACATCGTGGAGAACTCTTCTCTCATCCTCAGTCGGCACCAGGTTCTCTAATTCGAATTCATCAATGGATTCAGTATGATGCACTGCCTTTTCATCTGCAACTAAACGGAACCAGGCATTGTGCAAATGGGTTGGGTAATCGTCAAGCCAGCTCAAACTGTGGTATCCCAAGATGTTGGCGTTATAAGTGATTAAAAGATCTTCCATATCGCTTCTAATCTGGCTTCAGCTGCACCGACTTCGGCTTCAATCCTAGCCTCGGCCTCCTGAACCTTTAGCACCATCGCATCCCGTTCACCTTTGAGCTCCACGGTTTGGTCACATGCCTCCTAAGCGGCCTTATTTGCCTCATCCTTTTCTTTAACGACTTTGGCGTACTTCGCCTTAAGCTCTTTAAGCGCGTTATCTCTTTCAACTGTGACGTTGGCATTCCTGTGGCCCATATCGTCAACCAATTTCAAGTGCTCCTACTTTATCTGCTCCATTTCCTTGTTGGCCTCGTCAACTTTCTTCAGAGCCTCTGTTTCAGAATTCCTCAAAGTGTCATTTTCAGTAGTGAGCACCGTGACTATTCGATATTTCTTGGCGATAGTTCCTTGTAGCTCCTCAATTGTCTTTGCCCGCTCAAATGCCACAACCGAAGCCTTCTCTACGGTTTTCTTCCACTTGCGATATTGGCCAAAGGCATGATAAACATGATTGTGTACAATTTTATTTGCCGTATCTGGAAGCACCATCAAATTAGGAGGGAAGTGGAAGCCGTCGGAATAGATATTAGGAAACTCTCTTTTCAATTGGGCAATTCGAGTGGCTCCCTGTAATATCTGCAGTCGTTGAAGTGAGCGATAGAAGTGTCTGCCCCAGTTGTGTGGCGATGTTCGCCAGGCCTTGGAACTTGTGGAGGCACTGGCTAGCGTGATGATCCAACAGTTTGCGTTCCAGAGCTAGAGGGTGGCAATGAAACCCTGGGTGGAGAAGAGCGTGATCAGGAGCGGCGCTTGTCTCACCTATCTCTTTCCCTCTCTCTTTCTCTTTCTCTCTCCCTTTCCCTAGCTCTTTTTATATCATAGTAATCCCTGTCCTGGTTGGAATGACGGCGGTCATAGTCAGAATCATGTCTGCAGGACTCCCTGTATGAACTAGACGATTGGCGTGCAGCGCAGAGGCTACCAAACATAGATGGTTGCTTCGACATTAAATCTATAGAGTGAAAAGAGAAACAAAGTTAGTTATCGCCGGAAATTGAACAGCTCATAGATTCCAATTGTGTGGTGTCATGAAGTGTATGCATGCATGTGTTAACTCCACAACCAACCGGTTGTTGTAGCCGTGCTTGGAGAAGTTGGCTCTCCTAGATCTAAGGCACTTTGAAGCCCTTCCAACCCGGTGTCTTGTTGAAGAGATACACCACCCGAAATTGGAAGATCTGCAAGTCCTTCGAAAGGGCTCTCCATGTGCGAGGAGGGAGCCTCTGAAATTACCACACCCGCTGCTGGTAAAGACATGACAATAGACTAGCATCTCAGAGCTTTATGGGCAGCAACCTTGCCTTTCCTTATTCTCTCAGAATGTCAATGGCTCTGTGAAGGCCTGGGTGCGGGTTCATCCCGGGCAGGCGTATCCTCATCATCACCTTGCTCGGTGATCACTATCCCGAGAACTCTCCTCTAAACTTGCCTCGTCGGAACCGCCCTAAGAGCCCCTTCAAGCCCGATGCTTTGATTTCCACCAATTAGCCCGACAGCTCTCAAGTTTTCATCTGTTAGAACTTCATCAATTCCTCTATCCACAACGGGCACTCTTTGAATAACCCTTACAATCTCTTTAAACTAGTCGCCTTCGGGTCGCGAAATCGAAGCTGTGAAAGAAAGAAAGTATTAGATTCGACATCAAAAAAGATTATCCAGTCAATCGGCATAAAAGTTGAAGTACTTACGCCTGACTAGCCACCGTCTGGCGATACCTGGTGGGCATAAGATGTAGAACCATTCAGTCTTGAAATAACTTAGCTTGATCCACGCTCTGATCATGACCTGACAGTTCCTAACTGCCTCTAAGAAGGTAAAAGATGGTTTATCCCCTCGGCTCTTTATATTAAACAGGTATCGGACTTCCTCTGGAGTCGGGGGTCAAAAAAGATGCTCCATGAAGATGATAAATAAGCTGTTCAACGAAGCATATCCGTTCGGGTGCATTTGTGACAGAGCAATCCTTAAGTAGGATAACACTTCCCGGATGTATTGGTTGAATGGAGGGAGTGTCCCAGCTATGCACGAGAATCTATTAAAAGCGGTATACCCTTCCGGGGGGAGCGGGGTCTATCTTCTACCCCTGGTAGTAGGGCATCATCCCTCGACAACCCATGCCTTGTCCAAATCCTACCCAGCATTTCCTCAGAGATATTAGATGGGATAGAGTTTTGTGGATTCCCGTTGAAGGCTGCCCCTGGTAGCTCATATGGAGCTGGACTTATAACTTCGGCTGCGTTAGTCGGCATCTCTATTATGGGAAGAGGCGGACTCTGAGCCTCCTATTGTTATGAACTTCCAGTGTCTATAGCTAATCAACTTAGCAAAAATCATCATTAGATGACAATAATCTCGTGTTTTCCCTAGTGTGAAGTGCATGAATGTGTTGTGCAATGCAGTGCTGTATATTATCTATGAAGTGCTACGAGATTTAAAAAGTGTTTGAATGACGAGACTTCATAATTCAACCGGAGTGACCGTCATCGCTGACCGTCATAACAGTGCCATCCAGACTTTGGAGACCGATCCAAGTTGAGATTCGTCAAACTTTGTCAAGTTACAGTTCCATCAACGAGCTTCGAAAGGCAGTCAAATATGTTATGAAATGATTAAGTCAAATTATGCAAGGAAGAAGCTCGTCGAAGCCAAATGTTCAGATGTGCAAAAAATTTCGTCTCCATCGAGTTCAGACTTAGATCGATCTCCACTTAGACGATTCGTATCGATGAGAAGAGGGAGCAATTCATATCGGTCACTTTTGCATCACTTCGTATCGATCGAAAGCTCAAGCTCGTATCGATCACCTTGCAACAGTTCGTATCGATCATCCAAGTCATTTTCGTATCGATCATGCCACAGATCGATACGAAACTGCATAGTTCCAGAAGCGATACAAAATTCTATACTTCAGGATTGACACAAATCTCCTCTTCATAACCTTAAGTTGCAGATTGACACGAGTGTACTATCCCTTACCTCCTTCACCGATATGAAGTTGAGACCAAGCCATCCCTTCACAAGTCCTTCATACCCCAAACTTCGTCTTCTCCAAAGGCTTCGAAGGGACCAGCTCCTCGACCTTCGACCTCACTCCGGCCATCCACCGCCATGACTTCACCAGAATCAATCACGGAATCAGCTAGAATGGCCAGAGAGTTCAAGTCTCGTCACTTTTAGTACAGATTCGTGGATTAATTACCTAGTATTAATAGTTGATTTGAAGATTTAAAAGTTAAAGTTTGATTCAAGAACACGAGCAGTTCTAGTTCTTCACGGAGCGATACGAAAGCAAAGGGGCAAGTAAAGTGAAAAAATTCTAAGTACTAAGCTTATTTATACCAAGAAAATGCCCGTTCGTCTCCCAGTTAGGTGACCGGTTAGAACCGAGTTTTCTCCCAATCGATATGAAGATGAGCACTTCGTAGCCAGTCACAATCGGTTCGAGGCGACTACGTTTCGTATACATCAAACACATCGATACGAAATGCTCTATTTGATTCGTATCCATCCCTCATCTACCTAATGCAACAGCCGTTCCACTCTATTAATACGAAATATTTCGGAGAATTATTGACTCGTATCAATCATCATCGATACGAAGCATTCCTAAAGACAAAGTAATACATATCGATACCTATCGATACAAAGTACCTATCCTAACTTCTAAAATCAATCCAGGAGAGGATCGATATGAAGAGTTACACCAAAAACAACCATCGGGCGTTGTTACAACTCGAATGTCACATCGATTCAGGAGAGGATCGATACGAAATTCGATACAAGAAAACTGACAACGACCCGTGAACGTACAAACGTTAACGGGAGTCAGGTTAACATATATTTTGTGTGCAACGAATTAACATTTAATTTTCAAAATTCACAGGATGCTTACCTGATGACAATTACGACCTTGAACAACAGTTTGCTATCATTTAACACTCAGTTACAATAATGCACAGTACAATCGTTAGCAGTCAACAATTCTATCTTTATATTACCCAGAAACAATCAGAGGTTACATCTTTTGGCGAAAAGACGACGATCATTCATCAAATTAGATAGAACTTTTCAGACAAAAGGTCGCAACTTTTCAAAGCACATCATGTTCACACAAGGCGTACTTTGGGGGCAAATTTTATCCCGCCTTTTGGCAAGGCCGTGACACCAAGAAATTAACTGGAAACCAAGGACAGTCTGTCCCGAAGATCGGCTGCATACATGTTCACTATGGACACTGGTAAATTTTGCTCGAGCCTGGATCGAGCCACAATCAATGTAGTATGACAAGCAAAGCTATACAAGCCAATGGTCTAAATTTCGAGTCAATCAGAGTTTGTATGCTCAAGATACAGATTGATCAAGTTTCATGAGAAGCAACTTTTGTTCGTATCCATCAAGGTTCGTATCTATCCCTTCAGAAAGCCTCGCTCGTGTCAATCAAACACCCCTTACTTCGTATCCATCACGCCAACCATGTTTCATATCCATCACTTAAAAATATGCCATGTCGCTTCCACTTATTGTCTAATTCGTATCGGTCATTGTTGGCATAGTTCGTATCGATCGGTGAAGTATCGATACGAAACCATCCACCAACGATATAAAGCAACAGTCAAGAGATCGATACTAATGCAGTGGTTTAGAACGATACAAAAGGGACTATATAATATCGATATGAAAGACGTGGGCGTACATCGATATGAAAAGCACTTCCTCCATAAACGATACAAGATAAAACCCTACAGATGGACACGAACGAGCATGAACTGATGGATACGACCGAGACCTCGAAGAAGGAAGACTCGGTCGCTCGACATAAAAAGAGGATAGATCCTAGAAGATAGTGCCACATCATTGGCATCATGTGCCTTCAATCGATACGAACGAGATCGATATGAACGTATCGATACGAGCTCGGCTGCACATTGAAGATCCAAACTTGCATTGATCATAACTCAAAATCTACAAGTCCAAATGCCACCAAATTTTCGCAGGAGCTTGCATACAACCACAAGAATGTCCATGATTGATCCTAACCCAAAAAGACTATTCTTTGATCGATATGAATTTGGTACGTATCGATCATGGACCGAGTCGAAATGTCCAGGGATTGATCACGTGGACCCACCAATGGAGAGAAGGAGCCTTCCGAGATCTGAGCGAGATATTTGCTGCCTACGCTTATAAATAGTTGCCCCAGGCCTTCAGAAAAGGGACTTTTGGACGCTGGAACGCTGATACTCTGCCAAAATCATTGTTGTATCTCGATTGTACTGTTGTAAACATTTGTAACCATCAAGTAATATCAATAAAACAACAACTTTCCATAGTGGACGTAGGCTACAACGCCGAACCACTCTAAATCCTTGTGTTTCTATACTTCTTTTGTCTGTTTTTGGTGTGTTTGTTAGGTTAGCCTCATTTTTCATTTATATTCTTCAATTTAATCTCTTCAAACACGCTTGAAGAGCGTTGTCCCCAATTTTGACACAAACAAAACACATATTGAAGTTTTTGATATTTTTAAAAGAAAATTCAAGGATGTGCATCCATGTATATTTTATAGTAACAATGAATTCTCAGTAATTTTGATCAATTGCAATTTAGTATAGTTTTCATACATATTCACAAAGCATCCAAATTGTTAATATTGTGGCCTACCTCAAAAATATCTGGATGGTTTTATATTTTTCCCGCTGTGTTTATTACTATTTCAATCAATACATCCACGTGTAAACCCATTCTCTCCAAAATCAATATTTGTTTTGCAATATAAGGAATATGCTCATTATTTTCTTGGCACACATGAAGCTTACATGGTAGCACTAGGTATTCACAAGCATGTATATTGTTTTCCAAAATGTGGGTAATGTGAGACAACATTGAGGAGTTGATTTTCATTTCAATTTTACTCGATATCTTTTGTTCAATTTTTTTAAGTATTGATGAACTAATTAAAGACGAAAGAGCTGTGTTTTGAGCTTGGTTTTTAGCATTTATTTTTAAAAAATTTATGGTATTAGCTCTATTGTGGAAGGTTAGATTTTCTTTACTGCCTGCTGATGGTTGTAGATGTGTTTTAATTTTTATTTGTTCCTTATTAATCTTAGATGTTTTCATTCTTATTGAGTTTATTGTGCCTTTGATATTTACTTATAAGCAATTAACTTCTAGTCACTATAAATTTGCACTATGGCTAAATATATCAATCGATTATTAATCTGAACAAGTATAAAGATGCAATAAATAGTGAACTACCATTTGACTACTAATTGCTTTTTGATTCATGTTACAAAAAGATTACCTTTTATTTTTGAAATTTTAAACGAAAACTGTGTGCGAAGCACAGGTTCGCACTAGTGTTTACAAATAGGCAGGTTAGTTATAAAGTAATTACTTTAAATGGCATTAAATCTGTCTTTACCCAGAAAAGTAGGTTCCGCCTCTTTTAGAAGCCACCTTTCGACCCTATGCTTCCACCTTCAACCAAGTCGAAACCAACTAAGCCGAAACTAATACACAAGGTATCAACACATTGGTACGTGGTGGATTAGAGAAAGGCGGAAGGCATGGTGTTGAAACATTTCTTTCGATGGGGTCGAAACCTTTGTTTTACTTTCTAAAGAAATGTGCTTGCTTGTTTTTACTAAATGCTTCCAAAGTAGTCGAAACATATGCTTTCGAAAGGGTCTTCTGAATAGTTTTCGAAGGGGTTGCCCCTTTTTGTTTAAGTGTACCTTTCAAAAGAGTTCCTATGTTTTAAACTAATGCTTTCGAAAGGGTAGTCTCAACCCAATCAAAACCTTGTTGTCGTCCCTATGCCTTTCAAATGGATTGAAGTCATCAACAAATTCGAAAGGTAGAATTTGTTTTAAATCTGTACTAAGCCACTTCCTAAAGCTTTCGAAAGAATTCAAGGGTTTCGAAGGCAATGGCTTCGAAAGGGGTTTCGAAGCTATCCTTCAAATGTTTTGAGCTTTCGAAAGGATGGTTCCAAAGCCATTAATTTTTCCCAAACAATTTTATATGAAGATTAAAGGTTTCGAAAGAGGTACTTTCATATATATATATATATATATTCACTTTGACCCAAAAGATATTTTTAAAGATAAACCCAATGGTTTCGAAAGGGGTACTTTCAATGGTTTAGAAGCTATACTTCTAAGAGTTAATAAGTAATACTCTAATACTTTCGAAAGGTATGTTTTGATGGTTTCAAAAGAGATTATTTAAAGTGTTTTGAAAGGCATATGCTTAATGTTTTGAAAGGAAGATTTAAATGCTTTCGAAGGAGGTTATCCGAGGATTTCGAAAGTAAAGTTTTAAAGGTTTCGAGAGCCTTAGTTTTCAAAACAAATAACCTAATCTCATTTTAAAGGAAAACCCATGGCTAAAATAAAGGATTTTTGAAATAGTTTTAACTATGAAGATTATGAAGAAGCTTTCCTTGATAAAATAATAGGTTAAAGGGATTAACCATGTTTCATATGTAAATGATTTCAAGGATATTAAAGCACAGGGGTTGGTATTATTATGTTATTATGTTTGCTTCTTCTAATATACATATTCACTTTATTATGGACCCATACTTGTATACTGGGGAGAAAGGAAAGAATAATCAGCTATGTTGACCCGGTAGTGAATATAAATTGAGTTAACTCCTGAATGAGTAGAATTATATCCAGAAGGTCAGGAAGACCAGAATATAGGATGCCTAAATACTGATTAAAGAAGTTGTCAGATAGACAGGTTCATAGTAAACCCATGAAAACCATGTTTAGAATAAGTTATTGGTAGGGGCCTGTTTCCTGGAGATTTGACCAGGCAACTGAGTACTCGGCATTAGCAAGTACTCGGCATCTAGTAGTACTCGGCATCCAGGAGTACTCGGCGTCCAGGAGTACTCGGCATTCAGTAGCGCTCGGCGTACAGGAGTATTCGGCGTCCAGGAGTACCCGGCATTCAGTAGCGCTCGGCGTACAGGAGTACTCAGCATCCAGGAGTACTCGGCATTCAGTAGCGCTCGGCGTTTGTAAACGCTCAGCATCGGAAGACGTTCGGCATGTACAACTGCTCAGCATGGCTGTATTGTTCGTCAAAAGCCATCGTTCAGCCAAAGGCACTACTCGGCTAAATGCAACGTCCGGCCAAAGCTCTCGTTCAGCCAAGAAACATCGTTCGACCAGAAGCATCGTTCGGCCAGAAGATCTCGTTCGGCCAAAGATATTGTTCGGCCAGAAGCATTGTTCGGCTAAAGCCATCGTTTGGCCAGACGCCTCGTTCGGCCAGAAGACGTTCGGCTTCAACTGATATTCGTCCTACTCTTCCCACGCAGCGAGCGTATCGTTCGGCATAGAGAGGGTGGTTCGGCATCCAAGTGATCGGCCTATTTGGTTCGACATGCGGCGACCACTCCATTTGGGCCAAGACGTTCGGCTGCCGAGCCCACTTGGGAAATCCAACCCATCTTTGTCTATAAATAGAGGGGCAGGGGCATAGTGAAAAGGACCTTTTTTCGGGAACACCGGGGAGACTCTGCCATTTTTCAGACTCATCTTCTTTACTTAGCAACTTCATTCAAACATTTGATCTACGAATTGTATTTGTAATCAATCATTAAGAAGATCAATAAAGTTTAACCTCAAAGTGGACGTAGGCAATTACGCTGAACCGCTATAAATCCGGTGTTCTTACTTTCTGCATTTGAATTAGCATATTCTTCTTTGTTTAATTTATCTTCATCATTTATATCTCTTCACAATCTTTCTCAACGAGGTTAGTGACCAATTTTGGTGCTAACACTTTGGTGCTTTCACTGAGAGTTGAATTCTCAGACCTTAAGGATCTGCTTTGAAGCTACTGGATTGAACAAATCCCCCAAAGAAGATCCGACTCATTGATAGGACATCCGTTGATTCTACTCAGAGTTCATACCAATAACTCTACAATGGCAAGACCACGTACCAGGTCAGCTTCTCATAATGCGGATGCCCATGAGACTGCTAGCGTGCAACAAGCAGGACCTAGCAATCAGCCAGCGATTCCGGGTGTAGGAATTGCCGCCCAGGACCAGACTCCAGTTGTCACCAGAATAGAGTTCAACGACTTGATGAGAGAACTCAGGGAAAGTAGGAGACAACTAGGAGAGCAGATGCAAGCTAACGCCAACCTGATGGCACAACTCACTCAGCAGTAGCAACAAATTACTGGGGGCAATCCCGTTCCTTATTCCTTATCCGACAGCTCAACTTCCTCTGATGAACCTCCCAGGCGCAGACGCCGTAAGACTGAAGTTGCGCAGGCAGGTGCTGTTGTTCAGACAGCTGGAGACCATGACCAAGCTGGAACTAGAAACTTAGGAACTGGAGTGCAGGTGGAGGCTGGAGGCCCAGACCATCAAAACGCTAACGATGTCGAACCTCAAGATGCACGTTTGGCAGATCGCCAGGAGAGGAGGCATCAGCCTGGCCAGTCACGTAGAACAGACTCTAACCTTCCACCTTCCATACAAACACCAGATTTGACAGCCATGGTCAGGCAATTGATGAAAGAAAATCAAGGCTTATCGAATGACGATTGGGGAGTATCAAGAAGTCATACTCCATTCACAGATATTGTGCTGTAGGCGTCGTACCCCAGGAAGTTTAGTATGCCAACTATCCCTGCGTATGAGGGAAAGACTGACCCCAGACAACATGTCATGAGGTACGAGTGGATGATGGATTCAGCTAGAGCAAATGATGCAACCAAGTGTAAATGTTTTCCGATCACTCTATTTAGGATCGCTACTATGTGGTTCACCCGACTTCCTTCGTGGTCCGTATCCAATTTCGAGGAGTTGGCAAAGAGTTTATTGAGCAGTTCAGAATACACACTACTCGTCCAAAGGACGTAATGTCTCTGTCAAGTGTAATCCAAAATCCTGGGGAGTCATTGAAGGAATATTTGCAAAGATTCCATGTTGCGGCAACTGAAGTCAGTAATCCCAATGATCATGCAATTCTAATGGCTGTAATGAGAGGTATGGATCCGGATTCTGAATTTGGAGACTGGTTGGCAGGAAAACCTCCGACTATGCTAGAACGTTTTTACTCAAAGGCACACCAGTTCATAAGAAGAGAGGAAGCTAGGTGGGTAAGGCGAGATAAGGCACCAGGACCTGTCCAAGAATCCATGAAAAGCAACATTGCTGTGAAGCAGTCCGGAGACAACTCAGGAAAGGTCCAAGTCAATGTCCAGAACAAGCCTGGGCAGCCTAAGGAGTCCGGAGGAAGAAATCAAGGGAAGAAGAGAGAAGCGGGGAAGTGGAAGCCGAGAATTCCGAGTTACAACGAGTATACCCCGCTGAATGCGTCTCTTGAGAATATTTACCTCTCAACCTGCAATACTTTTCAGTATAGAAAGCCACGTCCAAAAGAGTCAACCGAGGAACAGAAACGGACTGGAAAATACTGCCGCTTCCACGAGACCTACGGGCACAATACGGAAGAGTGCAGACACCTACACGATGCCATAGAGAAGTTGATCAGGCAGAAGAAGTTGCAGGAATTTGTGAAGGATCCTTAGGAAGGAGGACAGGGAACATCCAACCCAGGTCGTGCTCCAGTTCCGCGTCATCCCGATGAACCTGCCCGGACTGTGGGCAGACTAGTCATAAACACGATCATCGGCGGACCATACCCCGCAGATAAGAACTGGCAGGAGATGGAGCGGTACGCTAGTGCCCTGAAGCATGCAGATTTCGAATGTTGTTCGAACATGGAGGATGGGACCCCTGCTAAGCAGCTACGCGTGATGATAGACGATATAGTGTTCAGAAACAGAGATGCTGACCAAGTAGAGGCCCCAACCATCGACCCGATGGTCATATCTGCGACGATCGGACCGGCTTATGTGAAAAGAATTCTGATTGATTGTGGAAGTTCTGTCAACATCATCTTCAAGAAGGCTTATGACCAGATGAAAATGGAAACAAAGGACTTGAAACCGTCCAAAGCCCGTATACACGGCTTTAATGGCGCAGCGACCGATGCAGTGGGGTATGTCGAGTTACCAGTTGAACTGGGACAAGGCGAACGTCGGAGGGTGCGAATCCTACCCTTCGTAGTTTTGGATGTAGATTCTCCGTATAATGTTTTCTTGGGCCGACCGGCCCTGGCTGAGTTTAGGGCGGCATTAGCCCCGTGGTGCTTGACTTTGAAATTCCCGACTGACAAAGGAGTAGGAGTTGTTCATGGCGACCAGGCGACCGGTCGGGCATGTTATGTGGCAGAGCTCAGAGAGGCCCATCGGAGGGAGAAAGGAAAGGTTGCAGACATTCCTGTCCGCATCCTTAATAATGATGATTGACAAGTAGTGCCCGAGCCCTGGCTCGGGCATAATTCTCGGATCTTTAGAGACATAGATCCGAGAGATGACGATGAGAAACCCAGGGAAGAAAAGGCAGCGCCGGCTGAATTAACGATTGACATTTCAGTCAGCCAAGACGATCCATCGCGAGTGCTGAAGATCGAATCACAACTCGGCCCCGCAATGACTGAAGACCTTAGTGATTTCCTCCGGGCAAATCTTGATGTTTTCGCCTGGGTGCATTCTGATATGTGTGGGATTTCTCCCGCCATATTGAGTTATATGTTGAACATAGACCCGAAACACGTCCCAGTTAAACAAAAAAAGGAGAGGAATGGACCCAGAGAGGTCCGCTGCTCTCAGAGAGGAAGTGGACAAACTCAAAGCCAATGGGTTCGTCCGCGACGCCCTCTACCCTGAATGGGTATCGAATCCCGTGTTGGTGAAAAAGGCAAATGGGAAATGGAGAACTTGCGTAGATTATTCCGACCTGAACAAAGCGTGCCCCAAGGACAGTTTCCCATTGCCTAGGATTGATCAGTTGGTCGACTCTACTGCAGGACACGAGCTGTTATCATTCATGGATGCATACTCGGGTTATAATCAAATCCCGATGCATATTCCGGACCAAGAACACACCAGCTTCGTCACATATGTCGGGCTATATTGCTATGTAGTAATGCCCTTCGGACTGAAAAACGCAGGAGCAACTTATCAGCGTTTGGTGAATCGAATGTTCAAAGACCAGCTTGGTAGAACAATGGAAGTCTATGTGGATGACATGCTCGTGAAATCACGACTGTCAAACGACCACATTCGAGATTTGGCTGAAATGTTTGACATACTTAGATATTATGGGATGAAGATCAACCCTCTGAAGTGTTCCTTCGGCGTTGCATCGGGAAAGTTTTTGGGATTCATTGTCAATGCTAGGGGAATTGAAGCCAACCCAGAAAAGATTCAAGCTATTCGGGATGTGCAGGTCCCTAGAACCATAAAACAGGTGCAAAGCTTGAATGGAAAAGTGGCTGCACTGAGTAGATTCATATCCAGAGCCACGGACAAGTGCATTCCTTTCTTTGATATAATAAAGAAAGGGAAGAGGAATTTCGAATGGACATCTAATTGTGAGGAAGCATTCCGGGATCTGGTGAGGCATCTGGAGAGTCCTCTAGTGCTGTCAAAACCAGTAGACCACGAGATGCTGTACGTATACTTAGCTGTATCCCCACATGCTATAAGTGCGGCTTTGGTTCGCGAGGAGGACCGAATCTAGAAGCCGGTGTATTATATTAGCAAGCGTTTAACGGGGGCAGAAAGAAATTACCCTAAAATCAAGAAATTGGCCTATTGCTTGGTGATTGCATCACGTAAGCTGCGCCCATACTTTCAAGCACACTCAATCAATGTTTATACCGATCAACCCCTACGGCAGGTACTCCAACGACCAGAAACTTCTGGAAGATTGTTAAAATGGAACATCGAGTTGAGCCAGTTCGATATCTCCTACCCACGAAGAGCCATACAAGGGCAAGCGTTAGCAGATTTCATCGCTGAGTTTACCATACCCGACGAACCAGATAATCACGATGTCATTCCCCCTGTTCGATGGAAATTGTACACCGATGGGGCATCAAACGACCGTTGCTCTAGCGCTGGCGTAGTCCTTGTAACTCCGGAAAATCGATCGGTTTGTTACGCTCTGAAGCTCGATTTCCCGGCTACAAATAACGAAGCAGAATATGAAGCACTGATTGCGGGCTTAAAACTCATTGGAGAACTCGGGGTAAAATCAGTTGAAATCTTCTGTGACTCACAGTTGGTGGTCTACCAGGTGCGAGGAGATTATCAAGCAAAGGGACAGAAGCTTGCTCCGTACCTTGTTCTGGTTCAAGAACTGCTATCAAACCTTGAGCGTTATGACATTTCGCATGTCCCGCGTGAACAGAACAAAGAAGCCGACTTATTGGCAAAACTCGCAAGCACTGGCGATGCTCAGCAAATGGGACTGTTTCCCGTTGAGGCATTGCGTGCCCCAAGTATAGACGCAATGAAAGTTGATTCTATGTTGGAAACAGGAATCGAGAGGGAATCGTGGATAACCCCGTTCAAACTATACCTAACAACCGGGGCTTTACCAGAAAAAAGGAGCGAAAGACGACAGGTCCTTCGAAAGACCGCGCGATACGTGATGCAGGATGGATTAATGTATATAAAGGGGTTCTCAGTCCCCTTATTACGATGCATCGCTCATGATGAGACGAAACGGGTCTTGAGGGAGGTACACGAAGGAGAATGCGATGACCATACTGGGGGGCAAACGCTAGCAAAAAAGATCCTCCGCTATGGATATTACTGGCCAACCGTAAATCGGGACGCTGCAGACTACGCAAGGAAATGTGACAAGTGTCAAAGATATGCGAAAATCCCGAGGACTCCATCAACAGAACTCACACAAATGGTTAGTCCCTGGCCATTTGCAATCTGGGGAATCGAAATAATCGGCTCTTTGCCTATATCCAAAGGTGGTGCGAAATACGCGATAGTTGCAGTCGACTATTTCACAAAATGGGCTGAGGCAGAACCTTTGGCCATAATCACCTCTAAGAAGGTCATTAACTTCGTTGTACGAAACATTATATGCCGCTTTGGCCTCCCTCGCACCATCATTACAGACAAACGGGACGCAATTTGAAAGCAGAGAGTTCAAAGAGTTCTGTATAAAGTATGGCATTGAGAAGAAATTCGCCACTGTTGCACACCCAAAAGCTAACGGACAAGTCGAGGCCATTAACAAAATAATCAAGTCCATACTGAAGAAGCGTTTGGAGAAGGTCGGAGGCAAGTGGGTAGATGACCTCCCGACGGCATTATGGGCTTATAGAACTACCCACAAGTCCGCGACCGGCCACACTCCATTCGCCTTGGCATACGGCTCGGAAGCCGTTATACCCGTGGAACTTGAAGTTCCATCGCATCGAGTGACATATTATGATCCCAAGACGAATAAGGACCTCTTGTTGGAATCGCTGGACTGCATCGATGAAAAACGTGAAGAGGCCGAATTAAGTACGGTAGCACATAGGCACCGAGTCAAGCGTTACTACGACGGTAGAGTCCGCCCAAGGATTTTTGATGTGGGTGATCTCGTTTTGAAATGAGTTTTCCCGGTACCGTCGCGTATGAATCCCAGTTGGGAAGGTCCGTACGTCATTGAACGGAAGCTTGGAGAGGGAACATTCAAGCTAGCGACCGTTGATGGCGTGACACTCCCCCGAGCATGGAACAGTGAACATTTGCGACATTATTACATTTAGTATGTTTCTTTCTTGTTTTAGGCACAGTTATTTCCTGTATGTTTCCATTCAGTTGTAACTTATTTTCCTTTCAGCCAGGTAATCAGGCGGTTTAGTTGTTTTTCATTAATAAAGGCTTGAAGCTGTATTTTTCATGAATTACTAACGTTTCTATATCTCATAATCGGGTGATGAACTACTAGAGCTATATTGTTCTGTATGATGTACAAACTCGTATAAACGATTTCAATCTCCGAGTCCCCAGAATGCGGACCGGAGTACTCTAAGTCCCCGGAGTGCGGACTAGAGTACAAACGACTTCAATCTCCGAGTCCCCTGAGCGCGGACCGGAGTACTCTAAGTCCCCAGATCGCGGACTAGAGTATAAACGACTTCAATCTCCGAGTCCCCTAAGCGCGGACCGGAGTACTCTAAGTCCCCAGATCGCGGACTAGAGTATAAACGATTTCAATCTCCGAGTCCCCAGAATGCGGACCGGAGTACTCTAAGTCCTCGGAGCGCGGACTAGAGTATAAACGACTTCAATCTCCAAGTCCCCTGAGCACGGAGCGGAGTACTCTAAGTCCCCATATCGCGGACTAGAGTATAAATGATTTCAATCTCTGAGTCCCCAGAATGCGGACCAAAGTACTCTAGGTCCCCAGATCGCGGACTAGAGTATAAACGATTTCAATCTCTGAGTCCCCAGAATGCGGACCGGAGTACTCTAAGTCCCCAGATCGCGGACTAGAGTATAAACGATTTCAATCTCCGAGTCCCCAGAATGCGGACCGGAGTACTCTAAGTCCCCGGAGCGTGGACTAGAGTATAAACGACTTCAATCTCCGAGTCCCCTGAGCGCGGAGCGGAGTACTCTAAGTCCCCAGATCGCGGACTAGAGTATAAACGATTTCAATCTCCGAGTCCCCAGAATGCGGACCGGAGTACTCTAAGTCCCCGGAGCACGGACTAGAGTATAAACGACTTCAATCTCCGAGTCCCCTGAGCACGGACCAGAGTACTCTAAGTCCCCAGAGCGTGGACTAGAGTATAAACGATTTCAATCTCCGAGTCCCCAGATTGCGGACCGGAGTACTCTAAGTCCCCAGAGTGCAAATTAGAGTATTAACAATCTCAATCTCCGAATCCTCTGAGTACGGGTCAACTTATTATAAGTCCCTGGAACGCGAATTTAGAAAAAATTCTAAGTGCTCAAGAAATATAGAACAAGGAGTATGCCATTCCGAAGAATGTTCGAACAACGCGAGAATGGACTGGGAAATATACAACTCATAAGTGCTTGAGTTTTGACCACAGTTATTCAGAAAGCTAAAAAAGTAAGAGAGTCGTTCAAACGACTAAGGAACTAAACTTTATTTAATAGTCCAAAATGAGGTTACACAGTTATCCCTCCAAAACTTGGAGTCAAGAACCTATCTATACAAACTACGGAGACAAAAGATAAAAGTAGTTACAAGACTTAAGAAAAGAAAAACTCGTTGAACGAGTATAGCGATCATTTCTTTATTTTCTTCTTCTTGTCTTCTTTTGTTTTTTCCGATGACTCCTCTCCCTCACGCTTCTTCTTGGCTTTCTTGCTTGCTAAAGAAGCGAAGTTAGGAGTAGGAGAAGGAACATTCAGCGGTTTGGATTTGCCAGGGAGAATGATCTTCAAAGGTCTATTCCGCGGGTCGGTGAGTTCCAAAATTTCAGGCTCAACTTTGATCTAGACTTTCTTTTTCTCCTCTTCCGCGAGACGCTCTTTCATGCTCATCTTTGAAGTAGGTTCGGAGGCGCCAGTGATCTCGATTTCATAACTCCCTTCGGTGGGAGAAGAAGTGTCAAACTTGTCGTCATCTAGCGCCCCGATCACTTGAGCGTCAGGGCCAGGAGTTACTCCCGCACGAGCAACATCGCTTGCTTTCTCTGCCTCCTCCTTGGCGTCATCGCTCCTCGGAGTTGGCTCGGGGTTGGAGCAGCCTGTATGAAAACATAAAGAATGAATATTAGAACGAATAACCACTGCTGGAAAGTGACAGATCTTTTAACTTCTAAAAAAGAAGAAGTTTCCTACCGAGTTCTGGCTGGCTATCAGTTGCACGTGGAGTTTCACCCTCCAGAATAGGAGATAGCACATGAACGCCGAGCCCGAGATCTTCAGGATCGTAGCCGGTATGCTGCTCGAATGGGTCAAGTGTCGGCCGACTGGCCGGTTGAGCAGTGGGAGGAGCAGCAATATGAGGAGCCGTAGTCTTAATCCCAGATGGGCCAGCTTCATCACTTTTCTCTTTTGGAAGGGGGGAGCCTTTGCTGTAAAGCGCCAAAGCTGCGGATAAATCCGCTGGCTCGTTCCCTCTAAGAAACTCCTTCATCAGGGCATCCTCATCGACTTCTTCAGAGCCCGACTCGATTTTCCTAATCTTCACTAAAGTTTCCCAGGCCTCAGCTAGGGATTCGAGATAGCCCTCGCCCAAGAATGTCAAGTCGCGATGCATAAGGACGCGAGCGCCATACTCAGCAATCAACGGGTCAAACATGCACTTGACCTCTTCCCTGCCGACCTCTGCGGCCGCCTCGAGGCGAGAGTCAATCTCCTCCGCAGCTTTTCTTTTGCCCTCCTCACGGGCTTCGTCTTTCATTTTTTCAACCCCAGCAAGTTCATCATCGAGCTTCGTTTTCAAGAGCCGAGTAGCAACGATTTCATCACAATATCGTTGTGACTCTTCTTGAGCAGCTACTTTATCCTCTTTCTCCTTGGAGAGTAATTCCTTCAACTCTTTGACTTGTATGGCAAGCGCGTCCCTTTCTTTTTGGATAGAATCTTTTTCTAAGGCAAGGGCACCGCTGCGCTGGACTGCTTCATCGAGTTCCTTCTTGTGGGCCATCTCTAGACGAGTGACTGCCTCGGTGGTATCTTTTGCACTTTGCTCAGCGGCTTCAAGATTCGACTTATATGAAGCGAGCTCTTCGTCTTGATGCTTGATGATGTTCTTGTCACAGCCAGCCTCCAGTTCCAAACGATCAATTTCATATTGTCGCTCAACAAACACCTCCGAGATCTTTTCAACCAAGTGTACAAACGCGTCATGTTGAACATAGACGTCATTGTTACAGGCAATGGCACTCTGCTTCACGTGCCCAGGGATATGATGAATAGCTGGGAGGAATTTCAGACCATCAAAACAAATTTTTGGGAATTTGGCCTTAAGATCGACCATCTTCTCTGCTACAGTTGGGTCAACCGCGGGAGTAGGGGGAGGAGGCTTTGAAAGTTCCGCTCTTTTTCGATGCTCCCGAGTTTGCCTTGTACTCGACGAACCGGAGTGTTGTTCTCGGGAAACATCGGGTTGGGACCCCTTCTGTGAATGCTTCTCTCTATCCGGCTCAGTTGGAGGAAGAGGATCACGGGACTGTGAAGATTGGGAATATGCCTTCTTACGATAAGAAAAATCGCGGGGACGGTTGTCTCGATCTTTGTAATCATCTCTGTCCCTACGTTTGCCCGAACCTGAATCCCGTCCGGGATGATGAAATATGGAAGAGCCGTGAAGGCGATCGAGTCCGTGGGAGCGCCCCATGTCACCTACAAAGAATAAAAATAACAACGAGTTAAGAAAAATCCGAGAAATAAGAAAAAAAACTTGAAGTGTATGATGGAATGCGTATGTGCGTGTGTGTCCTAGTGTTCCCCCCGACGGACCAGTTCTTTTATCTTTACTAATCGGAGTATTGTCTCCCTGGGCTGGGAGTTGAACTCCCGCATTGCCTCTAGCGGGCGAAGAAAACTTGAGGGCTTCAGGATCATCAAAACCATAATTAAGTATATCGTCGGGGATGGAAAGATTCGACAGACCCCTTAGAGAACTTTCCATATGCTGTGAGGAAGCCTCTTTCTTTGGCGGGATGAGCGTAACTTTTGAAGTTCCGCCAACTTTCTCCTTCCGTATCTTGTATTTTAACTTCTTCTTTCCCTTCAAAGGGGAGGATGACGTTTCAATGTCGTGAACTTCGACCGCCGGATTCCAAGCAAGACCCATATTCTCGCCTTGAGTCTCAGGAGCTTCATCCTCCTTGTGCTCACCCTCTTCGTGCGCATCGGGAGTGTGGTGTGACGACGATCCAGCTTGTTTTTTTCCTTTACCGGATGCTGGCTTGGGAATGGAAACGCCCTCTGGAAGGCTAATCCGACGACCAGGGGCTAGCAAGCCGAACCTTGACAATGATTCATTTGAAATGATGGTTGGGATGACTCGTTCCTCGGCAGGAAGAGCTCTAATGGCTTCAACGGCCTCAGAATATCCTCGGCCCTCCGGATGCGGGTTTATACCTGAAAAGATGAAACGAGGAGTTAAGAAAAGCATAACTCCAATTAAACACAAATGCTGACCCAGAAAAGAGACTTACTGCCTTCGACCCATCTCCTTGCAAAACCAGGAGGGCAATGCACATAAAACCATTCCTGTTTGTATAGGGCGAATTTGCTACATGCTCCTGTCAAGATTTGACATTTGTGGTACGGCTCGAGGAACATGAAGGAGGGGCTATCTTTCCGCTTCTTGATTATATAAATGTATCTGATGTCGCCAGAAGTTGGAGGCCTAGAGAAGACAGCCATGAAGAGTAGGTAGGTCCCGTATATAAACGCGTGACCATTTGGATGCAGCTGCAACGGGGTAATGTCTATGTACTGCAACACGTCCCGAAGAAATAAATTGAATGGAGGCACGCTGCCCATCCAGCACATGAACTTGTTGCAGGTGGTATATCCGACTGGGGGCAGGTGAGGACGATCGTGTCGCGACGGGACTAACACATCGGCGAAAGGAATCCCATGGATGGAGCATATTCGTCGAAGTGCGACTTCATTAATCTTCGAAGCCTGTGAGTCGGTCGGATTGTCTAAGAGAATTGTTGCCTCCAGGGCATCAGGAGCTAAGTTATGGGTAGGGGAAGTCGACGGATTTGAAGTATCAGCGGCTTCTTGCCTTGATGATGGCCCAGGCCTATCAGATATAGTGGCGGAGCTAGACTTTTTAGACATCCCCAATAAATAATGAATATGTCTAAGTGCTTGTGAAAACTATACTTGAAAAACGTTGAATGTTAGAATTAACAATACGAGTATTCCCCCCACGTGGTGTGTAAACTAATGCAAGCAATCGTGCATAAGCAATGAGAATCTAGAGATTACAAAGATACGAAAACGAGTTTCGAATCGTTGCCTTCGAAGACCGTCATCGCTGGCCATCTTAAAAAGCCCGCCTTGTGGTGATTACAGTTCCAGATTCAGAAAACGTGTGTTAATCTAAGTTCAGATTTATGTCTGTAAAAACCAGAGAGTTAATGATCCAGGTCAGTCTCATATGCTGGCACGTTTGTTAAGTATAGTTCAGTATTTTTATTGGTCGGCCTTAGAATTGTTCGGCATTTATGCTGTTTGGCATTTACAATTGGTCGGTATTTGTATTGTTCGGCCTAGGATTGGTTCGGTAGTTGTATTGTTCGGCCTAGGTTTGGTTCGGCAATTGAATTGTTCGGCCAAAGTGAAGTTCGGCGTTTATGTCTGCTCAGCTTAGGTCTGGTTCAACATTTGTTCTGTTCGGCTGAAATACTGTTCGGCATTTAAGTGGTGTTCGGCCTAAGTATTGTTCGGCGTTTATGATTGTTCGGCATTTGTATTGTTCGGCCTTGATATGGTTCGGCATTTAAGTGTGTTCGGCCTTGGTTTTGTTCGGCTAAGTTGTTGTTCGGCATTTTAATAAGTGTTCGGCTTTGGTTTGTTCAGCTAAGTTGTTGTTCGGCATTTTAATAAGTGTTCGGCCTTGATTTGTTCGGCTAAAATACTGTTCGACTGCCCTCCATTTCACCGTCCGGCGCATGACAACATACGCCGAACCAGAGCTATGCCGTCCAACACCCTTACCACCTCCAACACTTTCATTCTTCTTTCTTCCCCTTTAACTTCGGTCCAACGATCTTATGTGCGAACACTCATAACCATCCCTCCTCGCCTTGCACCATCGTTCAGCAATAAAGACGCAATAAGGACGACCTACTCGAAAGTTTTCTACATGACACACTCCGCCGTCTCGTTTGAAACTATTTGAATCGTACAAGGAATAATACCTAGTTTGCAGATTGGAGCTTAGAAAGGAGTAGTTAGGTTTTAAGTCTGGTCGACTGGCGAGAATTGCAAATCTTTGTGGAGTGACAGAAGTAAAAGAGTAAAGGAGAGAAGAGGGGAAGGACCTGGTTTTATAGGGGGAAAAGGTGGAAGTCGAAGGGGCTATATCTGGTAGAACCGATCAAAGCTGTATCGTTTGGCTTCAAAATGTAGGATTGTTCGGCATGTAAGGAACGTTTGGCTTCGAGCGTATTGTTCGGCATTTATACCATATTAGGCACACATCACAATCTCAAGAAGGCATCTGGACTTAATCAAGGATGTAAAACGAAACGTGAAGGTTATATAACTCAAAGCGTATCACATTCAGTCACGTAATACACTTTGGAGGGCAAGTGTTTCCTGGAGATTTGACCAGGCAACTGAGTACTCGACATTGGCAAGTACTCGGCATCTAGTAGTACTCGGCATCCAGGAGTACTCGGCGTCCAGGAGTACTCGGCATTCAGTAGCGCTCGGCGTACAGGAGTATTCGGCGTCCAGGAGTACCCGGCATTCAGTAGCGCTCGGCGTACAGGAGTACTCAGCATCCAGGAGTACTCGGCATTCAGTAGCGCTCGGCGTCTGCAAACGCTCAGCATCGGAAGACGTTCGGCATGTACAACTGCTCGGCATGGCTGTATTGTTCGTCAAAATCCATCGTTCGGCCAAAGGCACTACTCGGCTAAATGCAACGTCCGGCCAAAGCTCTCGTTCAGCAAAGAAACATCGTTCGACCAGAAGCATCGTTCAACCAAAAGATCTCGTTCGGCCAGAAGATCTCATTCGGCCAAAGACATTGTTCGGCCAGAAGCATTGTTCGGCTAAAGCCATCGTTTGGCCAGACGCCTCATTCGGCCAGAAGACGTTCGGCTTCAACTGATATTCGTCCTACTCTTCCCACGCAGCGAGCGTATCGTTCGGCATAGAGAAGGTGGTTCGGCATCCAAGTGATCGGCCTATTTGGTTCAGCATGCGGCGACCACTCCATTTGGGCCAAGACGTTCGGCTGCCGAGCCCACCTGGGAAGTCCAACCCATCTTTGTCTATAAATAGAGGGGCAGTGGCATAGTGAAAAGGACCTTTTTCGGGAACACTGGGGAGACTCTGCCATTTTTCAGACTCATCTTATTTACTTAGCAACTTCATTCAAACATTTGATCTACGAATTGTATTTGTAATCAATCATTAAGAAGATCAATAAAGTTTAACCTCAAAGTGGACGTAGGCAATTACGTTGAACCACTGTAAATCCGGTGTTCTTACTTTCTGCATTTGAATTAGCATATTCTTCTTTGTTTAATTTATCTTCATCATTTATATCTCTTCACAATCTTTCTCAACGAGGTTAGTGACCAATTTTGGTGCTAACAGGGCCAATAGGTTCATAGTAAACCCATGAAAACTATTAGTAGAAAGAGTTATTGGTAGGGGCCAATAGATTTGTAGTGAACCCATGAAAACTATATCCAGATTAAGTTATTGACAGAAGTCAATAGGTTCCTAGTCAACCCATGAAACCTAGGGTAGGAGGGAAGTTATTGGAGATACCAATAGGTTCGGGGAGAACCCATGAATGATGAAGTTATTGGCGGGGCCAATAGGTTCTTAGTGATCCCATGAAAATTATGAAACCAGACAGGGAGTCCATAAGTATTAAATGGGTTATTAGTCAGCCCATGAAAACTATTAGGTTAATAGTGACCCTAGAAACTATATTAAGACAGATAGTAAAATGAATGGGGATGAGAAATCCAAAATTGATTTACTTATTTGCATATCATCATAATGTTTTGAATTGCTATGATTTAACCATTATGGATGCGGGAGCATAATATATGGTTTTATAAAGTTTTGAATAAGATACTAGTGAGGGGAACACCCGTTCCGCTAAACGGCGTGGTCTCTCTAGATATCTAAATGGTTTGAGATGGTGGATCATTATTCATACCGGGCTTTATGTATGACTCAAAGTTTATGTTTTTTCCTTAAACTCTCGGGTGCTCAATTGATTTTGAGTAGTTTGGGAGTTGAGGTTTTCAGGTAGCTCTTTAGACCAATAAGCTTCTAGAGACGTGCAGGAGGCATGATAGCTATTTAGAGTTCTTTTCTATTTTTGATTCCGCTGTGTTGTTTGTGTTGTAATGGCAAAGTTCTTTAATTGCCTATATATACTCTGATCATCCAAAGGGGCACGTTCATAAGTCGTTGTTGGCGTATGTTGTAATAATTATAATTTATCCGAACGTGGTTAACGATTGTGGGATTATGTAATGAATTTGAACTGCTTTGAAATGGAATGAGAAAGTCGTTTGTTGATTTTAAAATTTTTCCATATCCATGTGTTTCTGTTATATCAATTTATCTAACATTACCATACTTGGTCGCCGAGGATTAATAACTATGGATGACTGCATCATCTGTAGCCATTAGTTTTGGGCTTCCAAGTGGGGGATGTTACACACCCACACTCCCTTCACTTTTTCCAGCCGATTCAATATGAGTGTCTTCAGAACCTTATTAACGGCCTCCACCTATTCGTTAGCCCGTGGATATGCTACAACGGAGAATCTTTTATTATTCCTTGCTACTGGCAGAAATCTGCGAACTCCTCGCTATCAAACTGCAATCCATCGTCCGAGATAATCTAAAGAGGAGCTCCGTACCTACATATCACATTCCTGATCAAAAAGTTTATGAACTTGGGAATTGACATCTTAGTAAGGGGTTTGGGTTCCACCCACTTAGTAAAGCAGTCAACTGCCATTATAGTAGGCTTAGCTCTGTCCCACGCCATTGGAAGTTCTCCGATTAGATTTATCCCTCAGACCGTGAAGGACCAAGGGCTAACCATGTGAGTCGGCTTAATTGGGGGCAGCCTAGGAATCTTCGTGAACCACTGGGACCTATCACACCTCCTTGCATACTCCTTACATCATGGTTCAATGTTGGCCAGAAGTATCCATACCATAATACTTTCTTCGCTAAGGTCTGCTCTTGGTATGGTCTCCACAGCTCCCTTGATGTATGTTTTCCAACACACCTTCAGCCTCCCTTCCAACAACCACCTTAATAATGGATTAGAAAGTCCTCTCCGATACAACAATCCATCTTGAACGATAAAGCAGGGCGCCTTCCGTGGGACCTTCCTAGCTTCGTTCCTATTACTGGGTAATGCTCCTTCACCGGGTATCTTATTAACGGTGTCATCCAGGTCTCCTCGCCGTTGATAGTTGCAACCACATTCACCTCCTTAAAGCTGGGACTATGTAGGGTCGTATTGGGTACCGATCCTAATAGAGGCCCGACTCTTGAACTTTCCAACTTCACCAGTTCATTCGCATCCTGATTCTCCTCTCAAGGGATGTGGTTGATCACGCAATGTTTCATCTCATTATGGAAAGATATCCACCTTCTCCAAATAGGATTTCAAGCGCTCTCCCTTAGCCTGAAATTCTCTAAGTACCTGGTTCATGATCAACTGTGAGTCATTGTGCACACACAACAACCTGATTCCCAGCTCCTTTTCTATTTCTAACTCTGTTATCAAAGCTTCATATTCCACCTCATTATTTTTTGCCTTGAATCTAAGATGTATTACATAGCTTAGCTTCTTTTCCTTGGGCATCAACAATACCACTCTTGCACCAGAGTCATGATCATTTGAGGCTTCATCTGCATACATCCGCCATTTAAGAGCTTCTCCCTCTTGTAATTTTACTCTGTCGTCTCGTATGGTAAACTCAACGACAAAAGGTTACCAGCGCTTGTCCTTTGATTGCAGTTCATGGATGATAGGTTATCTCATACTAGCTTAACTCAATACTCCATTTAGTAAGTCTCCCCAAAGTATCAGACCCGTTCAGAACTCGTCTCAAGTGTTGATCTGTAAGCACTCGGATGGGGTGCGACTTGAGATATTGTCTCAATTTTCGAGATGCAATTAACAAACAATATGCCAATTTCTCTAGCTTAAGATACCTCGACTCTGGTTCGGTGAAACGTTTTCTCACGCAGTATAATGGACGTTGCACTCGATCTTCCTCCCTAATTGATCCTGCGCTCAGGGTGTGGAATAACACTACCAAGTATCAATAGAGGTCATCTCTCTCGATTGGTGTAGAAAGAACTGGCGGCTTCTGCAAGTGCTCTAACAAGTTTAAGAAAGCAGCTAAGTACTCGTCTGTTCATGTAAACTTGCCTTATTCCTTCTTGAGTGCTTCGAAGAATGAAACACACTTATCCATCGCCCTAGATATGAACCTACTTAATGCTGCTACCTTTCTGTTTAGACTTTGCATCTCCTTCCATGTTTCGAGAATTTTGATGTCTTTCAAAGCCTGGACCTATTCTGGGTTAGCCTCGATTCCCCTTGCAAGCACAATGAATCCCAAGAACTTTCCAGTAGATACCCCAAAAGAACATTTTAGCACATTCAACTTCATCCTGAATTCCTGCATAATTTGAAACATCTCCTCCAAGTGTAAGATGTGATCCTCGGCCCTTTTTGATTTTATAAGCATGTCGTCGACATATACTCCCATTGTCTTTCTAATCTGGCCGACGAACATCTTATTAACCAAGCGTTGGTATGTCGCTCCTACATCTTAAGCCCAAATAGTATGACCTTGTAGTAGTAAAAAGCCCTAAGGCAGCAACAAAGCTAGTGTGCTCCTGATCGGAGACATGCACTGTGATTTGGTTGTACCCAAAGTATGTGTCCATAAAAGATAGAATCTCGTGCCCAGTTGTTCCATCTACTAAATGGTCAATCCTTGGAAGCGGGAAGCAATCCTTAGGGAAAGCATCATTCAGGTTGGGGAAGTTGATGCATGTTCGCCACTTTCCATTCGACTTCTTGACCAAAACCGGGTTTGCGATCCATTCCGAGTACAGAGACTCTCTAATGAAATCATTTGCTAACAAAGTTTTCACTTCTTCATTTGGAGTAGTCGATCGCTTCGGGCCCATACTTCTTTTCTTTTACTTCACTGGAGATTTCCTTGGGTCAAGATTTAAGGCATGGCATGCAATTGCGGGAGAGATTCTGCACATCTGCATGAGACCAGGTAAACACATCCTAGCTGTCCCGTAAGAATCCTATTAGCCATATCTTAAGATTTTGTTCCAACCCGGATCCGTTTTCATGCATCTCGTTGGATCATTGCTATCTATCTCCACAAATTCCATCGCCTCTCCAGGCTCAACTGTGGTCCTTTTCCTCTATCTCTTGAGTCAAGTTCATTTTGACGATCACTTGTGAATCCGAGTGGGAGCCCCTCCTTTAACTGCTATATGATAAAATTATTGGTGCAGAATGCGACTTTTGCACCCTTTTCTTTCTCTCTTCATTTGTTTTATCCGAGTCCTGCTACATAGCACTCCCTGGCGGCAGCCTTATTTCCTTCCACGACTATTATTCCATTTGTTGTAGGAACTTCATGGTTAAGCACTACGAAGCCGACACAGCGCAAATGTCAGATAAGGCCGGATGCCCTAGGAAGAATTGTATGCCGATAATCCATCCACCGAGATGAAAGTCTACTTTCATATGGCAGATTGGGGACAGGTTCCTATCTTAACAAACAGATCTAGCTTTCCAAAGAGCGTCGTGTCCTCTCCCATGAAACCATGTAACCGCTGGTTGCAGGGTGTGACATCCTTCATGAACAACCCCATCTTATCAAATGCATCCTTGAACAAAATGTTTACTTAACTCCCACTATCTATAAAAATTTGATGCACCTATGTCGGACCAAGCATTCCTGAAATTACTAATGGGTCTGTGTGTGGGTATTGCTTTCGTCCCAAGTCCTTATCGTCAAAGGCTATCACCTCATGCTCCTGACGTGAGGACTTTGACTCTCTACTCCTCGCCTATGGTGTACATGTAAGTTTCTCCATTCTTTAATGACTTTGTGTATCTTTCCATCTCAGTCTAACTTTTATTGGCCATGGTATTAATCACCAGCCTCCCATCCTTTCCACAATTAGCGCTGGATTCTCCACCCTTATTTCTAGGTGGGAGCTGCTTCAGGGTCTGTTGTTCAGGAGCAATAGGAGCATTTGGGTTCCTGACATACCATTCTAGCTTCCTCTTTCTGATGTGTTCTTCAATTATGTCCCGTAAGTGACGACTTTCATTTGTGTTATGCCTATGGAGTTCGTAGAATCTACAATATTTCCCTATGTTCATTTCTTCTTTGGTTTCTTTCCTCAAAGCAAGCTTATTATATTTGAGCTCTGCTTGCATGGCTAAATAGATGTTTTCTACAGTATTATTTAACTTCGTATAAGTTTAAAACCTAGTGTTGGGCTTGAACCTCCTCGGCTCTGTTTTCCTTCCGCCAGAGTTGCCAGGATTATTGTTTTTCTTCTTCTCGACAACACTACCTTCATCGCTCTTAACCATAGCGTTCACACTATTAGAAGCTTTCGATGGTTTGACAGTTGTTCCAGTCTATCGTCCCACTACAGCTTCTTCCAATCGCATGTACTTCGCAGCTTCATAAAAGAAATCTTGCAGAGTAGCTGTTTCTCCTTAGTCAATCTCCATGCCATCTTCACGTCAGGGTGAACACAACTGCATAATGCCATACGTGTCAACCATTCATCGACATTCTGGACGCTGGCGGCTACAGCTTTGAAATGAGTCAACTATTGTCGTAGACTCTCATCCTTCTGTTGTTCACATTCGATAAAGAATATGGGTCTTTAGGTTGCTCCATGTGAACCGTAATTGGCTGATAATTTTTTTCAACATCTCCCATGAGTGGATCGAGCCGCGGCAAAGACAGTAGAACCATATAGTCGCAAAATCCGACAAGAAGAAAGGGATGCACTTACACAAAACTTCCTCTTTTTCTCTACTCATTTGCATATGTTGCATGTATAGTTGTAGTTATACTATGGGATCGGTCAAGCCTTGGTAAGGATCTATAGTAGGAATTCGAAAGCTTCTTGGATCTCGAGTAGTCTCTATCTCCATAGAAAACATGCTGCCATTTCTTGCACCAATTCCACGTTCTATTTGTTAGCGGCGGACACATTCCCTTATAAGTCGCACCATATGATCTTCCAGTTCAGGGAATAAGTGGAGCTAGGTCGACCTCTACCGCCGGGGTAACAGGCTTCTTTTACACTTTTCATGATGACCCGTCTTGCGATCCTGGCTTCGTTCTCTACTCCGGGATCGTTCACGATGATAAGTTCGTTTCTATCAGTTGTTACTTCAACAAAACTAGAGAGTGTTTCCTAGGTCGGGGAGGTTTAGCCATGGCTGCCCCTAGTTCGTCGCCTCTCCTGTCCGGTTCAGCGTCAACCCGATCCTTGGGTGTGATGTCCGGCTGAGCCCTTGATTAACTTGTCTCCTCGGCATTCGCTCATCCTACTCCCTGATTTTCTTGAACTGATTCTCCATTGGTGTATGACCTCCTTCGTCGTTTGGATCCTCGAGACCGTGTTCTCCCTCTAGTTTCAGTGTCGTGCGTGGTTGGCTGCGTCTGCCTCAAGCATGTCATAATTTGATCCATAATGGCTTGCTGTTGAGCAGCGAAGCAGGTGTTGAGATCCGCCACAACTCTGTCCAAGTCACCTCTGGTGATGGTGTCTGGTCACGGTGTATTTAATGATTGGTTGTCTTGATTAGCAACAACTAGATTGACGTTCCCGTTGGCACCACCTGTCTTGTTCTTAAATTTAGGAGGCATGTTGAGAAAGCGTTTCTTAGTGAAATCACCATAAATGCTTGCATAAAGATGGACAAATGTCTTTAATCGAATCAACTACAACAAAGTCGGCCAAAAATAAATGCGAAGAAAGTAAAAAGGCACATAAATTTATAGGGGTTCAGCTGTAACGGGCCTACATCCATTGTTCATATTTATTCCTCTTCTTATATTTCAGCTTTTATAGGAGTTTTGATATGAAATACGCTAGTCTATGATTGAATATAGGAATTTGGAAGCTCGGTTCAATTGTTGTTGTAGCACGAAAGCTTGAAGCTCTAACATTATTCCTATAGTGCCAAATGCTTGGATATTTATAGGGGTGAAGAGGTGGTGTGGTTAATATGGAAAATCAAGAAATTTCCATGTATAGCTCGCCCATATCGAATATTTCCATATGCAAAAGATATGATTGTTAATTTCCAAATAAACTCATATTTCATTCCATATATACCTCGCTTGTTTCAACTGGAAAACTTGGTTCGAGGTAGGTTGGTTCGATGAAATGCACATGGTCGTCTTGCCAACCAAGTTCCTACACTTCTCTTCTTGGTTCAGTAAGCTCCTTTATACTCGGTTCGGTGAGCTTCTACATACTTGGTTTGGTGAGCTTCTTATCCACCAAACAGAAAATCCTATCTGGTATCTTGGGTACTGGACATGAAATCATGTTAGGTACCTTAGGTACCAAACAAGGTTTCCTGTTCGGGACTTAAGCTACCAAACAAGGGGTCTCCTCTCCTTCATTCCCTTGCTTATCTTATCACGCTACTCTTCTCTTGCCTTGACATGGCTGCCATCCAAATCTCGGTCTCGTAGGCAAAATAGCCCACAACATGTACATAATGCTATATTCATTTTTACAATTTAAATAACCTACATTAAACTAATACTTGATAAACTAAAATGGCATTCATTTCCACAATTTCTCCTAAATTAAACTACATTGTACGTATATAATGCTACACTTACTTTTACAGTTTAAGCAATTCTAATTTAATTTAGCATTTTCAGCCTACTACCTAAAAAAGAAAAAAGAAAAAGAAAAAGAAAAAACATTCAGCGCCGCCACTATTATTACCACCATAGACGTCCTACCTCTATCAAACTTCACTAACGCATCGCCCATAACTCTCTATCGCATCTCCTAAAAACACGAACTCTGTGACAACCCGCACCTCCAGACACATCGATCCAAAGCCTAGTGTGACTTTAGACTCGTGCCATGCTAAGAAATGTAGATCATTATTGTTTATAACATTTTACATCATGGAGATTAACAAAAGTAGATATAATCTAAGATATACTATACTTTCAGGACTTACAGCGGAAGGAATAAATCATAACACAGCAAAATATCCATCGTAGAAAATATCCAAATCTTCAAAAAATCAGTACGTGGTCCAATACAGAGTACATAGAAAATATAACTTCAAATCTGATAAAATAGATAAATTGTACCGATAAGATAGATAAATACATGGAGAGCAAATATAGTAAAAAACAGTCTCCAAAGTAAGCTCGACTCTCTAAGTATAAAGAATCACTACTGCCCTGTCCACCTATGGTAGGGAAAAAGAAGGAAAGAGAACGAGTCAGACAATAGTTCGGTGAATGAGTACAAGTATAATATGTGATGATCATGTGCAGCTACTTCAATACTACCATAGATGATATAGGGTGTTATACAAGTGTCCATAAATTACTAAGGTCTGTTACATAAGGGTTCATACATTTCTATACTACAATTTGTGTTGGCTACTACAGCGGATTGAACTAAGGATCGAATCTCACATCTAACAACCAGTCACCGCTCCTAGAGCTACTCAATATGTAAGACACCGCCCACTTGGTTACAAACCGTGAAACTACTCCCATCAATATCATCACCTCTAAGCCATCGAGGAACCGATTTTCCCCCCAATTACATGTAACTCCAGTGCGCATCGAGGGGGACCTACAATGTCAACCGGTTGAAGTGTTACATCATTTGCATCCGTATCCACCTCTCGACCGTAGCGTTGGCCTCTTATCGCACACGCCGTGATCCTCCATCCGAATTGTATCACGTTGCGTCGGTATTCATGCATACTAAGACTCATGTTGTGCCGGACCGCTCCCATCAGGCATCCTCGTTAGCGTCGTACCACCGTGGAACCTCCTGTCAGTACCATTTGCGAAAATACATCGCGTCTAGTCCATTACTCACTTCTAAATTGGGTAAACAACATTTACCCAATACCGCAATGACCTAGCATCCGCTTCTAGGGAATTAGCTTTCCTACAAGTCCTAATATACTTCCAAGTGCCCATAAATAGGCCCTCAAATAGTTAACGTTTATAGATATTTTTATTAATAAACTTTGGCCTTAAGCCGAGGTTTAGACCGTGCATTTCACACATCTACCGGTCGACCGCCACGGGTCAGGATCGACCCCCCGGCGGTTTATAGGTCACGTACTAAAATTAGGGTTTTTGCGTTTGTTAACTTTCGATTGTATTTTATTGATTAATCCATGTCGTTAGCAGTTATTGGTGAACCCTAATTTCCAGATGATCGGTCCATATTTCAACTTGCAATTCAATTTAGGATTTACCGATTTAGGGCTTGCAAATTTAATAATAAAGGGTGTATGAATCAATATAATTTTGGCATTTTACAGTGTTTCAATTCTACTCTAGTTTGTATATTCCAATTTAGGGTTTTATACAGTTCAAATTAGATTTCTAGCACCCTACATCAATTAAAATAGATTAAACTTACTGCAACGATCATTTTACTAAAATTGTTCCCACCCACCTCAAGACTAAGCTCTGCCAATACTTTGGAGAAGAGGGAAAATTTTGGCAGAGTTTCATTATCGTGTTCTATTAAGTGAGTTTTAGGATTAGATTAGGCTAGAATTTATAGGATTTGCAAAATAGTTTAGGCCGTTAGATTTAGTTTGGAGAATCTCCAATCTAATCACGCACGCACATATATTTCTTTGGAGCCAAGTATCAATCTTAGCCGTTCAAACACGTCACCGCATTTCACTAATCACTCGATTTTACCCAGGCATGGTTGACCGCAGCCCCACTCGGGTCGATCGCTGTCGGTCGACCCTCGACTCCCTTGGATCGACTGGTCGCCATGTTAATTTGTGTAGTTTTTTAATTTATTTTTTTCGATTCTTCCAACGTCTATGACTTCTTTGTATTAACTTCGATTTCGAAGTGTTATATATCAAAATTGTCCGAAAAATCGCTATGAACGCAATAGTGCTAGTTTCATAGTCAAATTCAGATATCGTGAAATTTTATTTTCCAGTCATTGTTTTACTTTATTTTATTTTTCTACCGTGTCTTTGCTGAACATTTGGTAAAAGTTTGTCAGAAAAAAAAAAAATCAAAAGATCATTCTTACGATCTAGAAAACATTTGAAGTTGGACATCAAACTATTTTGCCACTTAAACTAGTTGCATAATAAATTAGATTGATGGATCCCTCATGCGCCATATATTTATTATGGCTAATTCATATCAAACTTAGAACCTAAAGAAAACAATCAAACTTTTCTCAGCCGTTGATTATACGGAGGCACGATGGGTCTTGGGTTGATTAATCACTTTGACAAAATCAAGCATAAATCTAGGGTTCTATCATTTCGAGCTTCCTCCATCCCCTTTCTTACATTTTTCCGCCACTCGAACCCAAGGTGACTTTCTCTCAACAATAACAGAAATTATTGTTTTTAAAGTTGCTTATTGTAGTTGAAATTTATGCATGTATTGTAAAGTTTATTTTGTAATCAGTGAGTAATTGATTACTTCAGTTGCACTAATTTGGTAATTTCTACAAATGGAAGCTTTGTATCCGACTTCAACTTTTAAGCACTACTGGTTATTTGATCGCGAGTTTAATTAGATTCAGAGAAAGATTTGTTTATATTTGCTCTTTTGTTTATTAGTAGCATAGATCTACAGTTTAGTAAAGTAAATCGTTAAGTACGTGTTCAGTTTCGGATTTGATTTGATGGTGTAACATAGAGAGAAGATTAGATGATTTTTATTACTGTTAATTATATATGTGCTTCTAGATCTGCTAAGACCGATTCGGTTATTAAAGAAAAATACTATAATTTTTTATAACAATTTTTTTGTTGTTTGGAATTTATTTCAAGCTTTGTATATTATATAATTTATTTTATGCCGTTACATTTCTGTACCATGTATTCGACTCTGTTTTTATTAAAGTTTGCAGTGGAGTTGATCAATGAATCAGTAAATAATTGTATTGTCTGTATTTGGAAAATTCAGGAAACTATTAATTTACTCTTTTATATATTCTTTAAGTTGAACATGATTTTGTTGACGCCTTTTTTTTATTTTTGAGTTTACAAATTTATCACAGACTGATTTGTAAGATGTATCAAGTTTCACATGATTATATTTGCGTAGTATTCACTAGTTCTGATGCTGGGTGCATACCTTTTGATTAAATTTTATTGTTACATTATTATTACACCATTACTATGTGTCAACAATTTTCTGTATTAACCATTACTTGAAAATGTTGTATTTTTTTAACATAAGAAGACTGTATCTTGTTTGCATATTACAAAGTTTTACAAGAATATGCTCTTATTCTATCTCTTGTGTGTAGTACTCCATTCGATAACTAATCTGGTACAGTATTATAGTTGTGCCTCTTTGGCATAGGTAGATCTGAAGTCAACTTTGGTCTATTTTTATTTTTTTAGAGGCTTTTGCTACATTTTATTAGAGGTTTTTTATTCATAAAAGATGAAACTTCATGAGCTTGAAAAGCTTTATTATTCCAATGTATGCTGTCAAAGCTTCTCTTGGAAAGCTTTATAAGATAATTTATTGGAGTTCAGTATTTTTAGAAACCTCAGCATTTTGAACTTAATGAGATAGACTGCTTTAGTTGGCAGACACTGGTGTAACAAAAAATATCCCATGTTACATGCCTACCAACTCATTTATACACCAGTTCTCCAAATTATTTAGCAATGTGGAACTATTTCCAATTTGGCACATCTAAGACAACCCTTAACAATATATGGTATATACTATTACGAGGCAAATCTTACTATATAACAAATGTAATGTTCTACTTTTAACCCTTGATTATTAAATAATCATAGACTTAAACATTTGGTATGTTTGATTAATCACAAAAACTATTTATTTATTTATTTCTCTTATCAGGCAATGTATCAATGTGCTAATTAAACTTCTTTGATAATAATGTGCTAATTGAACTTCTTTAATATTATCTTACAGGAGGACCAGTATCCGTTTTATAGGTAATCAAAATGGTGAAGTTTACTGCAGAGGAATTACGCAGGATTATGGATTTAAAACACAACATTCGCAACATGTCAGTGATTGCTCATGTCGATCATGGTATGCTTAGTTTTATATATCCATTGTTTTCATCTGATAATTCTTTTTTTCCGCCCTCAATTCATGGTCAGTTTTGTATATTATGCAGTTTCTTTCTCCTTATATTTTTAAGGCCCTTAAAATTTAAATGTCATAGAATTTATCTTTACTTTTGACGTCAATAAAATAGGTTTTACCCATTGTTATTAAATTCCTTAAAGCATTAACATCTGAACCCTGATTTAAACTAAATCTTCCCAATTACGATTTGATTCTCAAGTTCCAAAAACTCAGTTAGAACCACATTTTAGAAAAATCATAGACCTTGAAATACAAATATAAAGATGCTTGCTTGAATCAACATTTCAAACATTATTGTTTCTCAAACAAACTAGAAATGGGACAAGGGGGGAAATTAGTTTTATGTATGCATGTAAAAGCGCAAACATCAAAATCAGTTTAAATATATAAATTCACTTTGAAACGATAATCAATGTTTTTACATACTTAAATGCCATTTAATAATCTGCGATGAATGTAAGTTTTAGCGTACAAATATACAAATTAAAATATACATTTGTTGGATTCATATTTTACTATTGAATTCGATTTTGATCTAAAGTTGGTCTTTACGCTCTAAGATCTAAAGTTGGTATGTTTAGCAACACACACACACACACAATTTCTGTTTTAATCGTAAATGTAGAATCTAGAGGGCATATTACATGATCATGCATTTCTATGGGTACACCAGTGCTACACATGGTTATATTATTTGTGGAAGTTACAAGATAATTATTAGCTAGCACTGCTATCAAAAAGTGATCACCATGTTGGTCTATGAGCTGTGATTTTTGACTGACAGAATGCTACTTAGGTAGTCATCATGTAGTTGAGTAAAGCTATTACATATTCTTATACACCCATTGTCTATTACTGACTCTTCAACATTGTGGCAGTAATTTATAATTTTGTGTTCTTAACCATGTTTTTAAAGCCTTGAATGGCTATAATATTTATTTCAGTTTTATTGTCAGACAAAATATTTTTTTACTTAATCAAACAGTTTATTGGCAGTAAGTTACAACATTACGACTTTACTAGTTGTATTGCCAGAGTCCACGGGTAAGATAGTTTTGCCTGGTGCAAGTAAAATAAGTCTTTTTTTTATACATTTTATTGTTTGAGAAATCTAAGGACACAGACATGTCCTCTATGGGACAGTCGTAAGTCTTTAGATTATTGATCTAGACTTCTGAGATCAAGTCCCATTGACATCGTTGACCTATGTTTAAAAAAAGAAATGTGAGTACACGGTAAAGTACGCTCATTAGTTTGCGGTACTTTCCATTTTCCTTGTTGCACCAAATATATATTAAGGTACCAATGTAGTAGATGATCAGTCAGCTCGTAAATGTCCTTTTCTTGTTGCACCAAATATATATTAAGGTACCAATGTAGTAGATGATCAGTCAGCTCATAAATGTCCCTTTCTTTTATCAATTTCATTTGTTTTGGAGCTTGGGCTATAAATATAAAGGTTAATTTGGATTTCCTGTAATAAAGCATATTAGAACTCAAAATGAGGCAAGGAGCTTGGGAATTTTTCTTCAAAAAGCAATGGATGGATATCCTTGGAAGTAATAAGTAACAATAAAAAGGGATCTTTATAGCTTTTGTCAATCTTTTAGAGTCCACATAACTGACCCATGGTTTTAAAGCTTATTGATGCCTGCCTACAGAATACAAACACATCGGGATAAATCTGTATTAAACTTGGCTACCTTAGTGGGATCGTTCAATTTGTTGACTTTGCTGAGATATACAATACTTTCTTAGTTTATTTTGGTAAAGTAACAGCTTTGACTTCTACAAACTAAGCTTAATTTTCTGCACAGCATTGTCTTTGACTATGGGAAAATAAATTTGAATAACCAAATTTTTTATTATTTGTTTGTAGGAAAATCAACTTTGACTGACTCTCTTGTGGCTGCTGCTGGAATTATTGCCCAAGAAGTTGCTGGAGATGTGCGTATGACTGACACACGTGCGGATGAGGCGGAACGTGGTATTACTATCAAGTCCACTGGAATTTCACTGTACTATGAGATGACTGATGCATCTTTGAAGTCATTCAAAGGACTGAGAGATGGAAATGAGTATCTCATCAATCTAATTGATTCACCTGGGCACGTTGATTTTTCCTCAGAAGTGACAGCTGCTCTTCGTATTACTGATGGTGCTTTAGTTGTCGTTGATTGCATTGAGGGTGTTTGCGTTCAAACTGAAACTGTTTTAAGACAGGCTTTGGGAGAAAGGATTAGGCCTGTGTTAACTGTTAACAAAATGGACAGATGCTTTTTAGAACTTCAAGTCGATGGTGAAGAAGCATATCAAACATTTTCTCGTGTTATTGAGAATGCCAATGTCATCATGGCTACTTATGAAGATGAACTTCTGGGTGACGTTCAGGTGTATCCTGAAAAAGGAACTGTCGCTTTCTCAGCTGGGCTACATGGCTGGGCTTTTACTTTGACTAACTTTGCAAAAATGTATGCTTCAAAATTTGGAGTTGATGAATCGAAAATGATGGAGAGACTTTGGGGTGAGAACTTTTTTGACCCAGCGACCAAAAAGTGGACTAGCAAGCATACTGGTGGATCTACTTGTAAGCGTGGATTTGTCCAATTCTGCTATGAACCAATAAAGCAAATCATCAATACTTGCATGAACGATCAGAAGGATAAGTTGTGGCCCATGCTTAAGAAGCTTAATGTTACAATGAAGTCGGATGAGAAGGATTTGATGGGCAAAGCTCTGATGAAGAGAGTGATGCAAACATGGCTCCCAGCTAGCACTGCCCTTCTAGAGATGATGATCTTTCATCTCCCTTCTCCATCTACAGCACAGAAATACCGTGTTGAGAATCTTTATGAAGGGCCTCTGGATGACATTTACGCAAATGCCATCAGAAATTGTGACCCTGAGGGACCACTCATGCTTTACGTGTCTAAAATGATTCCGGCGTCCGACAAAGGTCGGTTCTTTGCATTTGGTCGTGTGTTTGCTGGAAAAGTTTCAACTGGTATGAAGGTAAGAATCATGGGACCCAACTATGTTCCTGGTCAAAAGAAGGATTTGTATACCAAAAGTGTGCAGAGAACTGTTATTTGGATGGGAAAGAAACAAGAGTCGGTCGAAGATGTTCCTTGTGGTAACACTGTTGCACTGGTAGGTCTGGATCAGTTTATCACCAAAAATGCAACATTAACAGGTGAGAAGGAGGTAGATGCACACCCCATTCGTGCCATGAAATTTTCAGTGTCTCCAGTTGTTCGTGTTGCTGTTCAATGTAAAGTTGCTTCTGACCTTCCCAAATTGGTCGAAGGATTAAAGCGTCTTGCTAAATCTGATCCTATGGTTCTCTGCTCAATTGAAGAGAGCGGTGAACACATCATTGCAGGAGCAGGAGAGCTCCATCTGGAAATCTGCCTGAAGGATCTCCAAGAAGATTTCATGGGTGGCGCAGAAATTATTGTTTCTGATCCTGTGGTTTCTTTCAGAGAAACCGTGCTTGAGAAGTCATGTCGCACAGTAATGAGCAAATCACCAAACAAACATAACCGTCTATACATGGAAGCTCGTCCACTTGAAGAAGGGCTTCCGGAAGCCATCGATGAAGGCAGGATTGGACCTCGTGATGATCCTAAGAATCGATCAAAGATTCTAGCTGAAGAATTTGGTTGGGACAAAGATCTTGCTAAGAAGATTTGGTGCTTTGGACCGGAAACAACCGGACCCAATATGGTTGTAGACATGTGTAAGGGAGTTCAGTACTTGAATGAAATAAAAGATTCAGTTGTTGCTGGTTTTCAATGGGCTTCAAAGGAAGGAGCATTAGCTGAAGAGAACATGCGTGGAATCTGCTTTGAAGTCTGCGATGTTGTTCTTCATGCAGATGCCATTCATCGTGGTGGCGGTCAGGTTATTCCTACAGCAAGAAGAGTCATTTATGCTTCCCAGATAACTGCTAAACCAAGACTACTGGAGCCAGTCTATTTGGTGGAAATCCAAGCACCAGAGAATGCTTTGGGTGGTATATATGGAGTGCTGAATCAGAAAAGAGGGCATGTGTTTGAGGAAATGCAGAGGCCTGGAACTCCGCTGTATAACATTAAGGCATATTTGCCTGTTATCGAGTCTTTTGGATTTTCGAGTACTTTAAGGGCTGCTACTTCAGGGCAGGCATTCCCTCAGTGTGTATTTGATCACTGGGATATGCTGGGTTCTGATCCGATGGAATTAGGCTCTCAAGCTTCTAAGCTTGTCTCTGAGATTAGGAAAAGGAAAGGTCTCAAGGAACAGATGACTCCTTTATCAGAGTTTGAAGATAAACTTTAAGGTGACCCCTCTCTTATATATTTTATTTATGTATCTATCTTTTTTTTATCTTCCACATTTCACATTTGGTCATTTCTAGTAAATTGTTATTCCGAAGCTATCCTAGCCTTTAAAATTGAGACCTTAAAGTTTGCTGTAGATTAAACATGACAATCAATCAAACCTCTTTATGTTGATGGAAGCAAATTAGGCAAGTATATGCCTGACATAATTGAATATTTGGCTGTGCTTTATTGCTGAAGGTTTGATTAAAAGCAGTCATGAAAAAATGGTCCTTCCAAATGTGATCCGTGTTAACTGCAAGTGTCTGAAAATAATGATAACCAATGGCATATTTGTTGTCAGAAACATAGCTTTTTTGATGTGAATAAGCCTTGTTATCTTGAGGAAAATTCCCATGTTCTTGAAAAAACATGCACTTGTATTCCAATTAACTTATGAAGGTTGTTTTTATGTCAATCAGGCACGGATAACCATTAGGTTTTGGTGCTCATGGATTTTGAAGCAGATCCTAATTCCGAAAGGAAAAATTAGCATGTTATAATTATTCTGTAGAACATAAGGTTCTTTTTATCCGGTGTGTATTATCGTGAGAGTAAACTTGATTTTTTTATGTTATTCACTCTGTAATTGCTGATATTTATTTCTTGTATTTGCTGCTTTTTGTTGTGGACTATATTGGCCATGTATAAACAGTGCAGACATCTTAAATTTATGTACTCTTTAATCTTAATCTTTATTTTAGTTGGAGATGTTCTACAACTTGTGTCATACTAGGTCTTTCTTCAACTCTTGTTATTGCCTTTTAGGGATGGCTACTGAACAATCTAAGAACATATTCCTTCCCCGTGTTTGGTTTTTGCTTTTAAGGGTTTTTATTTATTTATTATTATTATTTTCCTTTAGCATAAGGATATGAACAAGCTTCCAGCTGATAAGTATATTAAGCAGGCAAAATCACAGGTTACAAAAAATTTGTCATTACATGTATGCAGGGCCAGCTTTAAGTGCTCGGGTTGCGCTAGGCAACTAAGTTAAAAAAATGGGTTTGTAACTTTATATTTGTCTAACATTTTCTCCCTCTTGTTCCCCTCACCCGGGGATTGTCTTAGACCGCCTAGCTCTGAAATCGGGCCCACATGTATGTACAGTTTAAACAAAAAGCTACGTATGAAGATCCAAAATAAGAGCCAAACATCTAAGTCAGCATGATGCTAAGCTTCGTCATTAGAGTGATTTATCTACAGCTAAGCTTCGTCATTTGGAACGCTTTAGCCTTCTGGTGAGGAACTCATATCGTGTCTTCCAATTCGCTTTTCATAAGCACCCGCCCAGAAGATAATTATTGTCTATCATTCCATCGGCATGTTTATATTTATCATGGAAACATCTTTGGTTATGCTCAATTCAAATAAACCTGGTAACTATTAATGTTGGGTTTTTTCTTTTGGTTTTTCGATTTTTCGAAATTTTCCTCCTGAATTTTTTCTAAATTATCGTCCATTGTGGATTTTCAAAAAATAAGTTGCGGAAAATTCCTTTCGAAAATTGATGCAAAAAGTCGGAAATTTATGCAACTTTCATAGAGTTTTCTTTCCTTCTAATTATATTGGTTCAACTTGTTTGATCAGGCTAGACATGTTAAACAGATTGGATCAGGTCATACAAGGGTTGGATAGAAATTGACTCGACCCATTTATGATTCATCTCATTTGACCATTTAAAAGAAGGGCCAGTTTGACCCAACCTACTTCATATGAGTTACCCATCTAACCCATTTAACAATTTAAACTAGATTTAATTAGTAGTTTTTTTTAAACATACACAGAAAATAAAATTAAGTTTTCTTACCTTTTGAATTCTAAAATAATTAAAATTAAAATTTTGTTTTTTTACCTTTTGAATTTCTAAAATAATAAAATTTAAACTCAAATTCTAGTTTTTGTCAAAATTAAAATTTCATCAAAATCAAGGTTTAGATGTGGGGGTGTAGCATGTTATTTACTAGTACAACTATTAGTTACCATGGAGAACTACAATGTACGTGCAGAATATGAAGCATTTAACTGTTTCATATTGGCTGTAACATAGATACGAGTTGATTGGTCAAATTCCCGTCTGATTATGAGTCAGTATGAAGGAGTTACTGTAATTTGAATGAAAAAAATAGCGACTTATGTATAGTTGTTCGAGTATAAATTTTCCAAATTTAAATTGTAATGAGTAAATTTCCGTACGACTATCTTGTGATTTAGAGATAAATGAATTATTGAAGTAATTTTCAAGTTAGAGTTTAGATGTGGGGATGTAGCTTGTTGTTTGTTAAGTATAACTATTAGTTACCATCGAGAACTACAACGTACGTTCTAAATATGAAGTATTCGACTATTCCAAATTGTCTATAATGTAGATGCGAGTTCATTGGTCAAAATCTCTTAAGATTCATAGTTAGTATGAAGAAGTTAAAGTTTGAACGAAAAAAATGACGACTCCTGCCTAGTTATTCGAGTACATATTCTACATTATCAAATTATCTAATCAAAAAAGGAATTCCGTATTTCATTTCGAATTTTGCAACTTCCGTCAATTGGAATTTTAGTGTTGATAGAATGAAATCCAGAATAAATTTAATCATTTCGTTAATGATCAAAAGGAATCAAAAATGTTTCGGACGATACGGAAATTTTCCGTACCCACCCCTAGTAACTACCAAGTTAACAATATCACATCACTTTCTCGTCTAAACATTCACAATCTTTTACTCTATCTTCTTCTCGATACCAAAATTGGGTAATAAACAAAATAAGCTATGAGTGTCAAAAAATATGCAATGGTCCCAAATATAAAAAAGGAAGAATAAATGTGTCTTTTCTCTAACACCATAAAAGAAACAAAACTTATGTAAATTCATCCGTTTCAACTTTAGCAACTTAGGGGATACTATAGCTTTCCATAAAAATTTGTGGTAGCTTTACACTAACACCACCATGATTTCTTAATTTGTAAACAAATGCAATGTTCCAGTTCCATTTCCATTCAACTTCTTACTGTAGATATTGTTTACACAAAAATTGGCAAACACCTCCAATCGATTAGCTGTAGTACGGTGTATATGACATGAATAACACGACTGTTATATATGTATTATGATTGATTTTCAAAGAGCGAATCAGATATATGTTATGCTGAAAGTAAATTGCAATAAAGTAAAGAATACAAATTTATAGTGGTTCGACTAGAATGTGCCTACATTCACTGTCCATTTTCATTATCCTTCGTATAGTTCTTTGGTTCAGTGTTTTAGGGTACACAATATAATGATCTGTTGCTCAATAGAAAGTAGGATATGGACCCAAGGAAGTCTGTTCGGTAACTCCTATTTATCTATTCATGTTTGTCTATTTCCGCTTGCCTATTCCTTTTCGGCTGTCCCTGCCAAGAAGTTCCTGTTAGATTGTCCTTATTAGGCTGTTTCTGCTAGGCAGTTCCTCTTAGGCTGTTCCTATTAGGTAGTTTATTTTAGGCAGTTCCTGTTAGGCTGTTCTTGTTAGGCAGTTTCTGTTAGGCTGTTCTTGTTAGGATGTTCATGTTAGGCTGTCCATGTTAGCCTATTCCTGGCTTTCTCTGATGTAACATCCCCTACCTTGAGGCCCAAAGCTAAGCGCTACAGATGCTGTAGTCATCTATAGTATTAACTTCCGACGACAAGATACAGTAATGTTAATGGTATCCAGAATATCATAAGCACATGAATATGAAACAAAACCACAGATTCATAAACAATTTTTCTGGTTACATTTCACAAAACATGTTTCATATTCAATTACATAATCCCAATCATTTTCCAAGTTCAGATCAAATATAATTACTACAAAATACGCTAAGAGCGACATATGAAGATGCCCCCTTGGTTGATCAGAGTACTAAATAGTCATAACAGACTTAATACAACACAGTGGAAATAAAAACATAACAACTCCTAAATAGCTAACATCGCCTCTTGCTCGTCTTCAGAAGCTTTATTTTTCCACCTACTAAAACCCGTAAATCCTCAACCCTCAGCCTACTCAAATCAATTTTGAGCACCCGAGAGTTTAAGGGGAAAAATATAAACTTCGAGTCAGACATAAAGCCTAGCATGAATAATACTATACATCTCGATTATCCGATATTAAGTGAGACCACGCCGCTTAGCGGAACGGGTCCCCCTCACTAATATCTTTTTGAAAACATATCTTTTGCAAATCTATTTCCTGCAACCAAACTGGTCAAAACAATAATATCAATATCATGTAAGCATGCAAGTCAGGTAATCAATGGACTATCTGTCCGAATACTATAGTTTTGTTTGGCTAACTACTAACATTTGGCTGATTCAGGCCTACCAGATAAAATAAATAAATGGTCTAACTTCTGTTAGATACCCTCCTGGACGGTATGTCCATAACTTGCTTCTCCCAGAGTCAACTGATCCTAATGGTTTTGCGGGCCCACCAATAACCTATCTCTACTCTGTATATTCCTTTCTGTGTGTAACATCATTTTAGTCTTACCTGTGACAAAGCCCTACACACTGGAATTTTGGACTTATATTAGCTAGGGGCTACTAGCTAAAGTATATGGCACGACTCCATACTAGTCCCATCTGGTATTCTAATATCTGAGTCATTTTACTTAAGGTCAAGTGCCCTTTAAATTTTCCTTGAAAACATTTCTTTCAAAATAATATAACCCTTTTTAAATCATACTTGAACAAGGAAAACATACTCTATGCTTTACTCAAATCACCTTGCCATGTTATATATACTTTACACAAAACATTGTTGATGAAAACATTCGAAACCTTTGAAAGTACCACTTTCGAAACCATTGAAAGTCCCCCCCTTCGAAACCACCGAAAGTACCCCTTTTGAAACAGTAAACTACTTTGCTTTATAACCTTAGGCCGAAAGGCCAAAACATTCTTTTCGAAATCATTCACAATCAACCTTTCAAAAACATTGAAAACATCCCTTTCGAAAGCTTTATAAAATCTTAGACATCCTTTTTTCAAAACACTTTAAACATGCCTTTCGAAAACATTGGAAACCCTCTATTTAAAACCTTTCGAAAACATTAGGGAACCACCCCTTCAAAACCTTTCTCTTATACCTTTCAAAAGCATAAAATCCTTTACTTAAATCAAACCTTTCGAAAGCATTGGGTTCAAGTAAAACATGTGGAACAACCTTTTGAAACCATTTAAAACCATTCCTTTCGAAACCTTTGGGTTTAACTTTCAATAGAACAAAGGGTCTTAAAAGAACTAAGTCGAAAGCACTCTTTCGAAGGCAATTTCCTAAGTAAAAGAAGTGATGGTGTCAAAACCATTCCCTTCGAAAGCATTGGAAAAGCGGCTTAGGTTTTAAAACAAAGAAACCCTTTCGAAGGCATTGCTTCAGAAGGTAAGATGCGGCAGCTAGGGGTTTCGACCCCTTCGAAAGCTTTTTTATAAAACAAAAGGTGCAACCTCTTTCGAAACCATTCTTTAAATCCATTTGACCAAGTCGAAAGAGGCACATTTCCTTTTAAAAACAAAGTAAGGCTTCAACCCATTTGGAACCCCCTGTTTCGACTCATTACCTTCCGCTCATGTCCAATTCACTACGTACCAAGTCTTTGACACCATGTGCATTGGTTTCGACGGAGATGGAGGCGGAAGTACCTAGTCAAAAGGTGCTGCCGAAAGTGGCGAAACAGCAAAACCATGTAAAATCTGATTTTTGACTTTAAAAAGTAATTCTTTTCAGCTAACATGCTTTGTTTGCCAACATATGATTGGTTGCTAATTTCTTTTCTAAATCTTTTCTCAAAGTGATGCCAAATTTTAGAGATTAATAATTTAAAATATTTACAAAATGCCCATTCTCCTTTTATAAATATATAAAACATTTAAGTCCCATACCTTAAATAATTTTATATACTTATAAAACACTTAGGAAAATTCTAATAAAATTCCTATAAATCACTTTTAATATGTTTTCTAACATATATTAATTTCTGACCCAAAAAAAATATAAATTTGCCGTAATTAATTTTAAACCCAATTAACCATTATCTTCACTAGAAAAATAATAATAAATCCACATTAATTCATAAAATCATGAAATTTGAAACCCATCTCTAGAATATTATTTCTGACCTTATATTAAAATCGCAAGGCATTTGGATGTCATCTAATAGGGTTTTCATGTTAAAACTTATCATAAAATCCATATGAAATAGCATAAATCTTCAACAAGCATATATATTCATTTTAACAATAAAAAACATGGCAATATACTTTGCAAAATATTTGGATCTAATCTAGAAACCTAAAACATAACAAATATGAGATGTAACCTATTATTCACCTTAGCTTTGTGATTAAGGACTTGATATTTGATCTTGGATTAAGTTGCTTAAGCTTCTTCCTCTTATCTTCTTCTTCTTCTTGTTTTCCCTTAATGATGGCCGACCTCACTTATATTTTATTTTTGTTTTGAACGTGTAAAATGAACATGGCTTAAGGGTTTAGGGTATAAGAATAAGACTTATTCCTATTTTCGCCTTATTCAATTCCCTAACTTATTTCATTTTATATTACCTTTAGTTCATTGGTTCAATTGGCACGGCTACCTCTTATTTACACAAATCTCAATCCCTTAACCATTTCATTATTTCATTTAATTTAACTAATTAAATGTCATAAATATGTTAATCAAAGTTAGGGTCGTTACATCTGACTTGTCCAATTGTTGTAAGCTTGGCTCTTCAGAATTCTCCCTCATTGTTGTTGGAAGCCTTCGTATTTATAGAATTGAAGGTATAGAGAGGTCAGGCCGATAAAACAGATAGTTTCCCTATATAACATGCTCAGTTCAGTTATTTTCGTATATATAAGATAAGCTCCAAAACATCCATATATTCAAGATTGCTTTTCCATATATGCAAGTTCGGTCTGGTGGTAATTGGCTCGGAGGTAGTTGGCCTAGTGTTGCTTAGTTTAGTGGTCATGCTATGGTTCGGCCATGCTTAGGTTCGGCAGTAGACTACCAAATAAGAATTTGTGTTTGGTAGCTGGTGTTCGATGATAATTGGTTCGGTGGTGCCTAGGTTTGGTGCACTAGGTTTGGCCACTCTGGTTCGATAGTGCTCCTGATCGACAGTGTCTCGGTTCGACAATGGATGTCCAATTTGGTAGGTGCTCGATTGGGTTTGGTAGCAACCTTGGCTCGATGGTCGTAGTTCGTTCGACAATGTCTTGGTCCGGTAGTAGGCTATCGAACATGAATCTCTATTCAATAGTATAATACCGAACAAGAATTATCGTTTCATGCCCGACTATCGAATAAGATTCTCTGTTCAGTATACTACGAACTAAGCACTTAGTCTCTACAAAGATCATCTTTTCCTTTCGGTTTTGCTCGTTCTATCTTTCGATCTTCTCGCCTTCTCTTCCTAGCACTTTGACCAAGTGATGATTCCTCAATTTAGGATTGCTACAACACCGATAGAACTCTCTGCATCGATTTCAACAATTGTGGGTTGCTAGATCCATGGCTGGCAAAGCTTTGATGCCATAAATCTTCTAATCTGTAGCTAGGATTGATGTGCAGTTTTGACCTAGGTGCATGTCCTGACCTTATGAACATTTTACAAGTGCTTTGAGCATATTTTTAGACTGTGCCAAATTTTTCCCTAACACTTTGCCTTGCCCTTGTGACTACATGATGGCGTCTTCATTATGCACTTTCCCGCCATTTCTACGCTCCTTGATGTCCTTTTGTATTCACCATGCCATGGGCGAAAATGCCCACAACACTTGCCCCACGAATTTCGTAAAGTACAAAGTGTGATTTATTTCATTTAAAATCGTCTTTCTTTCTTATGTGATGGTTGTCTCAGACCTCTGATATCTATATCCTTATTCCCACATTTTAGTTCCGAAGCCTTGTTCACTCAGGGGAAAGCTTGTTGATCGTTTCAAGACAACTTTTATTAGTATAACATTTGTAGCTCGTGCTTTCTTGGTAGTATAATCATCTAGCATGATTTCCTACTGATTCTCATCTTTGGTCAATGGGGAGTTTCTCTCTTTAGTTTATCCTCCTTCCCTCGGGTTCTGAGGGCCGCATGTTATCTTATGAATGTTCCAAGTATATCGAGGTGCTCTAGGGAAAGGGATATATTATTGATTCGTATTATGTGGATTCAACGATGTATACTTTATTACGTCTACTTCGGTTTGGTTGATTAAGATTAGTAGTCATTGTAGGATCCAGATTAACCCTAAAGGGGGGGGGGTGAATAGGGTTATAGCAAATTTTCACGAATTAAACACAAAAACAAACTGCAGAGAAGTAAATATGCTGAAAAGTAAATCACACACAAAATTTACCCAGCTTCGGCAACCCCTGCCTACTGCTGCATTCCCAGATTTCTATTAGAATTAAACAGTCTCCCGCTTACAAACACTCTAACAGACTCGCAAACCCTGCTACCGCCTATAGAGTTTTGCAAACTCGCAAACCCTGCTTACTGAACTAATCCTAACTAGACAATCTGACACAACCTATATCCTAGGTGGTGATTTACCCAGATTTGATTCGAAAAGTACAAAAAATAAAAAACAAAAACAACTCAAAACCCTAATTTAAAATATACTAATCCCTTTGTAAATTAAAGCCAAAACAACATAATAAAAAGGACCGGCCCAATTAAGTGATAAAGAATAATCCCTTTCATCCTTTTTATTTATGTCGGCCCGTTCCTTTTTCTGAAATTAGGGCTTCGGCCTCGTCTTGCTTTTGAGAGATTGATTTTGACTTTGGCCTCGTGAAATTAGGGCTGAAGTCGCCGCTTTCCGTAGTTTGATCGAATACAATTTGCTGTTCTTCTATTATGCTTTGGCAATCGATCCTTTTCTCGGCTTGAGCTCGACTGCTTCAAGTTGATCGAATTCGATGTTTCTCTGGTATGTTATTTTCCTTTTGATTATCTGGATTGATTACTTGAATTCGATAATCTTATTGCCGATGATGATTGCAATTTATAGGGTTCGATCCCTTGAGTTTTCGTTCGTATATATGTGTTTGAATTTGTCAATTAATATCTTGGCCGGTTGATTTTGTTTTGATGCTCGAGATGGTTTCTGACTTCTTCAAAATACGTATATTTTTGACTTGATTCACACGGTTTTGATTTCGAAGCATTCGATCTTTCCTTGATCGATACGGCAGAAACTTTCCTCTTTTATCGTTGATTTTTGACTTTTTCAAATTGTACTTGATTTCATTTGACGATGTTGATTCTTTGGTCTGCATTCACATTTCTTCTGGCTTCAAGTATAGTCTTTATTGCATATAGATAATCTCGAGTTCATCCCTGTCTTCGGTTCGATTTCCTTGTTCTCCACTGCTTGATGATATCCCTGACTCTGGTTACTTTGGTCATTTGTGTTTTAATACCTCTGGTTGTTTGTTCCTGTTGTATGTCACTGTGATGCTTATTTCTTTGACTTCATTGGTGAGTCAGTGATCATGTGTAGTGTTCATGCTTCTATCTCGGCCTGAACTTCACTTGAGCATCTGGTCTTGATTCACTGTTCTCTGTTTGGTACTTGAATACAGCAGCTAGTCTTTACTATGTGTACACTATGTTGTTTATTATTTGTTCATGTGTACATTTGAATTTTGGTCGAGGCCATTTGCATTGTGCAGTTGGTCTAAATGTTTGGTCTGACCTGTGCATATCTTTGGTTATGTATGTGTATATCATCCCTGTAGTATAACCTGATGTTTGAATGTGTTCGCCATTTAATTCGACTTGGTCTTTGAGTTGCTTCACAGTCTGGTTTGATGTACTCGATGGTTGTTGTGCATTGTCGCTTCGAGCATGTTGTATTTTCCATTTACTTGAATCAGTGTTCCATGTAAACTTGATGTTGTCTGCTTTGAGCATGTTGTTTACTGGTCTTTGAGGCATGTTGCACTGTGAAGCATTCGAGTCTGTGCATGTCTGTGGCTTGGTAATTATGTCTGCACTCTCTTGAGTCTTCATTTGATAGTTGCTTGTAGTTTTTTTTCATGAGTCACTTGTGCTCGAGCTCACTGTACACTGATGCATTCTGGAGTGAGTTTGGTTTAATTGCCCTTGTGCACTGTTGCTCGAAACTGTTTTGTTGAGTTCGAGCCTTGTTCACTTGAGTTGTTTGATGCCTTGTTGGATTAGTGTACTTCATTGCCCTACTTATTCCAGTGTGCCATGTCTCACTGATGTTGCTCACTTCACTGTGTTGTAGCATTGTGTACATGTGTTTGCATTTGCTTGTAGTTGTTTCTGGCCATTCTTTGTGCTACCATTCATGTGTGTTCTCTGCAATATGCTGTTTGGTTTTGTACTTGTGTACTTCATATATGCACTGTGTATTGGTTGCTTCCCTGACCTGTGCATGGCTTAAAGTCTGGTGCTTCATCATTGACTCAGTTTTGTCTCGACCCATTGTTTCGTATTTGCACATGTGTTGAATCCAGCTTAAATGCTCGGGTTTGACCTTGTGCACGTGTTGTGACTCTATTTGTGTTGCACTTGAGTTGAACCCGGCTTTTCTTTTGGGTTTGACCTGTGCTCACCTGTCCCTGTTACTATATCAAGTGTATATACATATATCGGTGTGCACGGCCTTGTGGCATGTACAGTGATACACTGTGCATGTCACAAGCTATTCGTGTATGATGAATTCAAATATAAATGATGACGAACAACCCAAATAACTGAAGCACCAATAAAACAAATTTATATTTTGTTTTATACTGCAAAAATATTTTATCTTCAATTTACTGCGTCAATGTATATTTCTGCAGATTGCTCAAATGCTGGATTCACATTGGAATGAAGTTGAAGATAAATACGAGTGTGAGTGATATGTAGTGAGGAACTGATGTAACTATGAAATTGTGATGTAATTGTATTGTGACTGAAATTGTATAGTTATAGTGAGAGCTTGAAATTGTACTATCAAAATTGCAATAAATATTTGTTTGAATAAAATATTCGTTTGAATTCCAATTCTGTGTTATTTATTTTATTCAGCAAATATTTATTTTATCTGTGAAAAATAAAATAGTACAATATCAAATACATTTAAATGAATGTATATATGTTTATTATCATCAAACAAAAATCATATACATGCATATTCAACAATCTCCCCCTTTTGATGATAACAAACATATATTTAAGATTTTGACTATTTTAAATGTATTTGATTATTCAATTTGCTTCCCCTATTTAAATTCTCTCTTTCTACACAATACTCCCCCTACATATATGCATGAGTCTAAAAAATTCAAATGAGCCTTGATACAATTAGTACAATTAGAAAATCTTTGACCTTTATTTTCAAAATCTTAACTTTTCTCTCCCCCTTTTGTTATCAGCAAAAGAATAATAGTAATAGAAAAATAGAGATATAGTGATAGACATTAATACAATATTACAGCTCAATCGAGTGTAAATATTAATTTCAATAAGAAAATCAAACAAAAATCATAAATACGTTAATTGACGCATATTCCACTTTAGAATGATAGGATGGTATCATCAAATAAAACCATATAGTTGTGTCTATTTGTGGTATATTTATTTCAGGAAATTTGAATATCTACTAACCATGCATAACCGTTATGACTTTTAAATGAGATTAGTAGTATTCTAAATTTTTATTTTTATTTTAAAAATGAATTCAAGTATCTTCTAACCACGCACCGTGAGGACTTTTAAATGGGATTAGAATCAACTTGTCTATTTAATCAATTAATTTTGATATGCGTTCCATACATGCATAACTGTGAGGACTTTTAAATGAGCATGGAAACACATAATCAAAAATCCAAGTAATTCACCCATGCATAACCGTGAGGACTTTTAAATGAGAGTGAATATTTTGGATATTATTATTTATTGTTAGAAATATAATAAAATTGAAGCACAAATGATTTCCCGTTTAAACTACCACATATTGACATACTATATTGACTTTTGATGAGTGATGGTCGATAGAAAAATGATAGAAATAGAAATGATCATGGAATATTTATCAACAAAAAGTTTTTATAACTCTTGTTTAAATTTCTAAAGAAATTTTCTAATTATACTTTCTCAAGTCATAATATATGATTAATATCAATACTCATCTTATTTTCAATCACTATCTATCTTTTTAGATAATTATAAGGGGGTCAGATCAGTTAACATAGTTATTTAAAATCAATTTCAAAAATAGTTATAAAATCAAATTTTCTTAAATAACTAATCTGATACAAGGTCAATAGAAATTATTTTCTAGAAGGGGTTTTTAAGAAAAATTTCTGCTAAAATAGGAATTATTTCAAGTGAAAAATATGCAAATATTTTCTTTGAAAAATGATGCAGCAAATGAATGTCTCGAAATATAATCACGTTCCACTAGTAAGTTTTCTATCAACTATATTACCAGTGTGATCTGCATCTGACTTTAAATTTCACTCAATATTCACTCGTTGGATGTCATAGACCAGATTGTGAAGTTTCAACAAACTATCTCAGAATTATTTTCAACAATTTTTAAACGAAATTTTCTTGACTTTGAATTGAAGTTGTGTTAACCATCAAATAAATATCATAGTGTCAGATTTAGAAACCATAGGATCAACAGTCATTAAACCATCATCATTATTTCAAAACAATTTCTTGAAGTTTCACCAATTTCATAAAGTTTCAACAATTTCAACAATTTCTTAAAAACCTTTTTATAGCATGAGTAATCAGTAATCAATCAACATCATAATTTGACCAAACAGATTAAGTTCAATGATGGAAAAAAATGGTTGGTCAACTTTTAAGCACAAATCAAAGTCATAGATAAGAACAAGTCATGTAAGATCATATCAAGAAAGTTAGAATCTGTCAACCATCATAATTACTTCAAGTAATTCTATTTAAAAATGATTGGTTAATAAAAAAAATCAGAATTAACATCATTAATCATTTCACATAACTGGCTGATTTAATTTAGATTATGGTGCAGATTTTCACATTTTATCTATCGTTTGAAAATAAATACAATTACCTGTTTTACCTGTACGATAATCTTTCGTTGTTTGCCCATTGTGAATCTGTCACCTTTATACTAGGCTAAGGAACGTTGATTTGTCGCCCGTTGTGTGTTTGGAACAACCAGAATCCGGATAACACTAATATTGTTCCTTAGCCTGCCACCACACCTACATGGTAAAAGATTTTTGTGACCTATTTGTTTTTATAGGTCCATGGTTGTTAGTGGCAGAATAATTTGATGAATATGTTTGAGTAGACCCAAAACTATTAATATATGTTCCTTTTGGCACCCAAACTTGTTTTGTCCTTTTATTCTTGTTCCAATAGGCATGAAATTTTTTTGTAAAATTCTTAGGAGCCCAAACTTGTATAAATTTTGTGTTCTTGTTCCTATGACTACAATTTTCAACACGATGACCAATTATTTCACATCTAGCAAAGACACTCTTACCTTTTGCATTATCATCAACTTGTGTTTTCCCAAAGCCTAGTCCTTTTCTGTTGTTAGCAAAAAGTTGGTTTCCCAATAACATGTTGAATGATTTTTCTCCTCTTGAAAAGTTATTCAGAGATTTCTCAAGATTTTGGACTTTGGTTTTTAGTGTTGTGTTTTCAGTCACAAGTGAGGTGCATCTATTTATAAAATCCTTTTTCCTAGTGTCAATAGTTTCCTTAAGACTCAAGTTTTCTTTTACAAGATTCTCAAAGCTATTCTTAAGTTTGGATAATTCTGAATCTAAAATTTTACATTTTTTACAGTCTAGGTTTTGAATATTTTCAAGTTCAATTTCTAACATAGTATTTTCATGAACAAGTTCTCTCCTATCAGATTTCAGTTTTTCAATTTTAGATTCAAGAGTATCAATTGTTTTAGTAAGATCATAACACATCAAAATAAGTTCTTTATAAGAATAATCACTTACCTCACTAGATTCCTCTAAGCTTGCTTCTGAATCTGATTTTGTCATAAGACACAAATTAGCCTCCTCTGAGCTATTATTTGAAACTTCCTCTCCTTCTTCATCATCCCAAGTCACTGCAAAGACCTTCTTCTTCTTTTTATTTCCTTTGTTGTTTTTGAGAAGTGGGCATTTTTTTTGAAGTGTCCAGGCTTCTTGCAGTTATAACAAGTCAATTCATTATCGGAATTGTCAGAATCTTTTGACCTATTACCACTTGTTTTCTTCTTGCGTGGCCCGAATCTTGACCATTTTCTAAGATTATTGACAGCCATTGCAAGCTCTTCAATTGGATCTTCTTCTTCTTCATCGCTCTCTTCTTTGCTCTTTAAGGAAATCGTCTTCTTCTTTGATTCGGAGTTGTTGCGTTCCTCCTTTGTTTTTAGCTCAAGCTCATATGTCATCAAGTTGCCGATCAACTCCTCCATGCTTAGTTTACTCAGATCTTTCGATTCTTGTATTGCCATGACTTTTACCTCAAAGTTCATCGGTAAGACTCATAGCACCTTCCTCACAAGCTCTACCTCAGTGAATACCTTCCCAAGCGCTCTAGCATTGAACACCAAAGTTGAAAAGCATCCAAACATGTCCTTTATGCTCTCGCCTTTGTCCATCACAAAGTTCTCGTATTCATTGCTGAATAGGGCTAGACGAGACTCCTTGACTTGAGAAGTTCCTTCATGTGTCACCTCCAAGGTATGCCAAATTTCCTGCGCAGTTTTACAATGAGAAATTCTATTAAATTAATTCTTATCAAGAGCACAGATCAAAGCATTCATGGCTTTAGCATTTGTAGTTTTTAATTTCTTATCGTTAGCGTCCCACCTATCCTTAGGTTTAAGAATCTCAGTATCACCAACAGTTATAGTGGTAGATTTATAGCCAGTTTCAATAATGTCCCAAACATCATAATCAACAGAACTAAGATAAATACCCATTCTAACTTTCCAGTAAGCATAATCATTCCCATTAAACATGGGTGGCCTAGCAATAGATTGCCCCTCATAAAAAGCATTATTTGGTGGATTCATGACTCTAGAGTTAAAGAAAAATACCGGGCTCTGATACCACTTGTAGGATCTAGATTAACCCTAGAGGGGGGGGGGGGTGAATAGGGTTATAGCAAATTTTCTCGAATTAAACACAAAAACAAACTGCAGTGAAGAAAATATGCTGAAAAGTAAATCACACACAAAATTTACCCAGCTTCGGCAACCCCTGCCTACTGCTGCATTCCCAGATTTCTATTAGAATTAAACAGTCTCCCGCTTACAAACACTCTAATAGACTCGCAAACCCTGCTACCGCCTATAGAGTTTTGCAAACTCGCAAACCCTGCTTACCGAACTAATCCTAACTAGACAATCTGACACAACCTATATCCTAGGTGGTGATTTACCCAGATTTGATTCGAAAAGTACATAAAATAAAAAACAAAAACAACTCAAAACCCTAATTTAAAATATACTAATCCCTTTGTAAATTAAAGCCAAAATAACACAATAAAAAGGACCGGCCCAATTAAGTGATAAAGAATAATCCCTTTCTTCCTTTTTATTTATGTCGGCCCGTTCCTTTTTCTGAAATTAGGGCTTCGGCCACGTCTTGCTTTTGAGAGATTGATTTTGACTTTGGCCTCGTGAAATTAGGGCTGAAGTCGCCGCTTTCCGTAGTTTGATCGAATGCAATTTGCTGTTCTTCTATTATGCTTTGGCAATCGATCCTTTTCTCGGCTTGTGCTCGACTGCTTCAAGTTGATCGAATTTGATGTTTCTCTGGTATGTTATTTTCCTTTTGATTATCTGGATTGATTACTTGAATTCGATAATCTTATTGTCGATGATGATTGCAATTTATAGGGTTCAATCCCTTGAGTTTTCGTTCGTATATATGTGTTTGAATTTGTCAATTAATTATCTTGGCCGGTTGATTTTGTTTTGATGCTCGAGATGGTTTCTGACTTCTTCAAAATACGTATATTTTTGACTTGATTCACACGGTTTTGATTTCGAAGCGTTCGATCTTTCCTTGATCGATACGGCAGAAACTTTCCTCTTTTATCGTTGATTTTTGACTTTTTCAAATTGTACTTGATTTCATTTGATGATGTTGATTCTTTGGTCTGCATTCACATTTCTTCTGGCTTCAAGTATAGTCTTTATTGCATATAGATAATCTCGAGTTCATCCCTGTCTTCGGTTCGATTTCCTTGTTCTCCACTGCTTGATGATATCCCTGACTCTGGTTACTTTGGCCATTTGTGTTTTAATGCCTCTGGTTGTTTGTTCCTGTTGTATGTCACTGAGATGCTTATTTCTTTGACTTCATTGGTGAGTCAGTGATTATGTGCAGTGTTCATTCTTCTGTCTCGGCCTAAACTTCACTTGAGCATCTGGTCTTGATTCACTATTCTCTGTTTGGTACTTGAATACAGCAGCTAGTCTTTACTATGTGTACACTATGTTGTTTATTATTTGTTCATGTGTACATTTGGATTTTGGTCGAGGCCATTTGCATTGTGAAGTTGGTCTAGATGTTTGGTCTGACCTGTGCATATCTTTGGTTTTGTATGTGTATATCATCCCTGTAGTATAACCTGATGTTTGAATGTGTTCGCCATTTACTTCGACTTGGTCTTTGAGTTGCTTCACAGTCTGGTTTGATGTACTCGATGGTTGCTGTGCATTGTCGCTTCGAGCATGTTGTATTTGCCATTTACTTGAATTAGTGTTCCATGTAAACTTGATGTTGTCTGCTTTGAGCATGTTGTTTACTGGTCTTTGAGGCATGTTGCACTGTGAAGCATTCGAGTCTGTGCATGTCTGTGTCTTGATAATTATGTCTGCACTCTCTTGAGTCTTCATTTGATAGTTGCTTGTAGTTTTTTTCATGAGTCACTTGTGCTCGAGCTCACTGTACACTGATGCATTCTGGAGTGAGTTTGGTTTAATTGCCCTTGTGCACTGTTGCTCGAAACTGTTTTGTTGAGTTCGAGCCTTGTTCACTTGAGTTGTTTGATGCCTTGTTGGATTAGTGTACTTCATTGCACTACTTATTCCAATGTGCCATGTCTCACTGATGTTGCTCACTTCACTGTATTGTAGCATTGTGTACATGTGTTTGCATTTGCTTGTAGTTGTTTCTTGCCATTCTTTGTGCTACCATTCATGTGTGTTCTCTGCAATATGCTGTTTGGTTTTGTACTTGTGTACTTCATATATGCACTGTGTATTGGTTGCTTCCCTGACCTGTGCATGGCTTAAAGTCTGGTGCTTCATCATTGACTCAGTTTAGTCTCGACCCATTGTTTCGTATTTGCACCTATGTTGAATCCATCTTAAATGCTCGGGTTTGACCTTGTGCACGTGTTGTGACTCTATTTGTGTTGCACTTGAGTTGAACCCGGCTTTTCTTTTGGGTTTGACCTGTGCTCACCTGTCCCTGTTACTATATCAAGTGTATATACATATATCGGTGTGCACGGCCTTGTGGCATGTACAGTGATACACTGTGCATGTCACAAGCTATTCGTGTATGATGAATTCAAATATAAATGATGACGAACAACCCAAATAACTGAGGCACCAATAAAACAAATTTATATTTTGTTTTATACTGCAAAAATATTTTATCTTCAATTTACTGCGTCAATGTATATTTCTGCAGATTGCTCAGATGCTGGATTCACATTGGAATGAAGTTGAAGATAAATACGAGTGTGAGTGATATGTAGTGAGGAACTGATGTAACTATGAAATTGTGATGTAATTGTATTGTGACTGAAATTGTATAGTTATAGTGAGAGCTTGAAATTGTACTATCAAAATTGTAATAAATATTTGTTTGAATAAAATATTCATTTGAATTCAAATTCTGTGTTATTTATTTTATTCAGCAAATATTTATTTTATCTGTGAAAAATAAAATAGTACAATATCAAATACATTTAAATGAATGTATATATGTTTATTATCATCAAACAAAAATCATATACATGCATATTCAACAGTCATGACGTATTTTTCCTACACGATCGCCAATCTATTCCACTAACGACTCCTTCACCGTTGTGGCAACACACACCTCCCGACACACTAATCCAAAGCCTAGGGTGACTTTTGGACTTGCGTCGGTGTTGAGAAGTATGAGCTATCAGGTAATTAAAACATTTCAGAGACTAAAAACTATAAGGATAAAATATCAGACAATCTAAAGCTTCAGATCTCATAGCGAAAGGCAGAAAAATATGTTTTCCAAAAAAAATAGCCATCTCAGAAAATATCTAGAAAAATAAAACAGTCTCAAAATAGTATATAGTCAAATCCAAAGGATACAGAAATACATCAAGTAGTCTGATAAAGTACTAGCTAAGATAAATAGTACATGGAGAGTAATAGGAAATAAAAAGCAGCTCTAATTCCAAGCTTGCCTCCCCAAGTACTGGGCTTATCATCTGCTGACCTGTTCTCCTGTGGTGGGGAAAAAGAAAGGAAAAGGGGTGGGTTAGACAAAAGTCCAGTAAATGAGTTACATCATTAATATATGGTGATCACAAGCAATTAACTTTAGTAATACTCTATGTGACCTAGGATGTCCTACAAGTGTCCGTTAATTATTTGTTTTATCTAATTAATGGTTTAGCTCAATACACACTTACACTAATAGCTTTGCAGGCTCATAATTAGGATCGAACAACTAATCGAACCTCAAGACAACTAATGATTGGCTAATGGCTACTAGAACTATTTCACATAGGTTTCCTTATTATTTCCACCATATGGCTACATTTTCCACATTATGACTACATGTATCCTATTTACGCATTGAGGGGGAGCCCGCAATGCCGACCCTCCAAAGTGTCTCATCGTCCTTGCATCCGTGTCTACCCTTCAATGGAAACGTAACGCCTCTTATCGCACCGCACCAAGATCCATCAACGACACAGTATTACGCCACACCCGTGAATACTAGGGAACTCCCGTTATTGCTGTGTCGCACACTCCATCAGGCATCATCATCAGTGCTGCGCATCCACCTAGAACCTCCTGTGAGTGCAATTTGCGATAGAATCGACCCAGTCGAATATCGAGTCTGCTAGACAAATAACATTCACCCAGTTACGTAACATCCTAGCATCGCCATCATATGGAACTAGCTTCCCTACAATTACTAACACACACACACACACACTGTATATATATAATTTAATTTATATTTAGCCTTACGCTGAGGTTCAAGTCATGCCTATAAATGCTAACCATTCGACCGTTGCTCACTGGAGCGGTCGACTAGCTATAGTGAGCCTATTGACCAGTCGGGGTGTTATATGTATATTTTCTTTCTATTATCGTCGTTATTTATTAATTTGATTACCGTAACCTTGAGTATAATTTGGCATACAAAAACCCTAGTCATAGTGAATCCAAATTTGTGAATTTGTAATTTATAATTTTTCAAAAGTTCATATTTAATTTAGGTTGTCATCTACAGGTTTATATCAATCCATATTAAATTTGACAAAAATGGTGTTTTTACTTGAATCAATTCTTATGTACTTAACATAAAGCACGAATAATCAACCTAAATCAATAATTATTCACAGATCTAACTTCACCAAATTAGGTTTAAAAGAAATGGATTAGACTTGTAATTTATTAACAATTTCCCAATTTATAATTTCAACAATTCCTAGTCGATTAGTGTTTAAAAAAATCAATTATATGTAAATCCCCAAATTAATTATGAACCAACCGACCCCAAAAAAGTTATCCCTTTTCCTAGCACGTTTGGAATCGTCTTCACTTGGTGTATATCTCCTCCTGATTTGACCTAATCTCCAATTTAGTTTTTAAATTTTTTTGTTTTGAGGAGAAATGGTATTTCAGATTTTAGATTTCAAAGAGAATTAGTTTAAACGTATTACTTGCTGCTAATGAATTAGGGTTAGGTTTACTCTCTTATTTATAGGTGTAGAAAACAACCAGAACCTTTCGATCAAACCCTACCAAATCCAGGCCATTTGGCCAGGATAAACCCTAGTCGATTACACAAGACTGAGACTGCTATAGATGGGGGGCGGTCGACCTTAGGGGTCCACGGTCCTAATCATCTGTCAACCGGCTGGTTTCTTTATTTAATAATATTTATTTCCAAATTTGTTTATTTAATTATTTTCGACTGCGAATTTTCCAACGTTTATAAATTTCTCTTACTACCTTCGATTTCAAAACATTATATATGAAAGTTGCCTAGAAAATCACTATGAACACAACAGTGCAAGATTCGTAGCCATGTTAGGAAGTTTGTGAAAATACCATTTTTTTCCCTTATCATATTTAACTTTAATTCTTATGTAAAGTTTCGATTAAATTTTCGAGGTGTTACATTCTCTCCCTTAAAAGGATTTCATCCCCGAAATCTCCAAGGACAAAAAAATAAAGCCGTGCATATAAAAATCAATAATTACAAGCACTATTCATCCATCAACCATTGGCAATCATTGCCCTTAGCTCAATTTCTAATGAAATATATACATGCTGGCATGGAATATATATGAACCTAGACCAATGCAAAAATTAGGCAGTCTCTTGATCTAGTCGACCTCCTTAAATGCAGTGATTATACCATGTGTCTAAAATGTGTGCAACATCCTATATAACTGTAATGAAAATTCTACATGTATGCGCAACCATACATTTCATATGCAACAACCGTATGCATATAACTCAGTGAAATAAAACAAGTAATGGTGTGAGTGTATGCTAACTCGAGAATGTATTTGCTTAAGTGTGTTAAGAACAATTTAATAAATGCAGCCATTAGCATCCATCAACCAAAAATATGTCATAATGACACGTTTGCAACCATTCCTAGTATCCAATTGTCCCTACCTATGGGTTATACTAATCTAGAACCTAACGCATAAATAATCTATAATTATTTGACTAAAATAAAAACGTACCAGAAAAGAGTTGTGGATGAGTAGTTTGGATACTCTCCGTTGGATTGTCTCCACAAGGGACCTTAACAAGCTTGATAACTTTATTGCAGAGTTGCTGTATACCATGCTCAAGAATACGAGTGGGTGCTTGAAGAACAAGTAACTCCTTCTCTACCTCTACCTCCTTTGGCTGACTCGGGTCGACTACAATGGCTGTATCATGTAGGCACTTTTGCAAGTGTGACATGTGGAAAATGTCATCTACTCTCACTAACCTCTGAGGAAGCTTCACCCAATAAGCTAACTTCCGAACTCTACCAGCAATCGAAAAAGGCCCTACAAACCTCGGTGCTAACTTTTCCGAACCACCAAATCTCATAACATGCCTAAGCGGTGAGACCTTCACAAAAACCATGTCTCCCATTGCAAACTCTAACTCAGTGCGTCTCCTATAAGTGTAAGGCTTCCGCCTATCTTACGCGGTTTTCATCCTCCTATAGATCAAATCTACCTTCTCTGATATCTCCCTTACCATATCTAGTCCGAGAATAATCCTATCATATTGTCCCACAAGAAAGATGGTGATCTACAAGACCTTCCATATAATGCCACGAATGGTGCCATCTTAATACTTGTCTGATAGCTGTTATTATAGGTAAACTCCACCAATGGCAGGTGATTCTTCTAAGAGCCTCCAAAATCCAAGATACACATCTGAAGCAAGTCCGCCAATACTCGATTTACCCTCTCCATCCGTCCATCCGTCTACGGGTGATAAGCGCTAATCAAGCTTAACTTAGTGCCTAAAGCCTCTTGTAGACATCTCCAAAACTCGCTGGTAGATGTGCACGTAAATGTTTAAAACCAAAATTTGGGCATTTTAACATGTTTAAAACCAAAATTCAATTATTTTCAAATCATTATATATTCGTCTTCATTCAGGGGCAAAATGGTCATTTTTGTGCATGTGTCAATTTGAGAATTTTTACTTGGACATTTTTTTATGATTTTTATAGGAAATTTTGATGCATATGGAAGATGGATTCATGAAGATATATGCATGCACAAGGGAATACAAAGGAATGAAGAGAAAATAATTCAAGTTCATGATCATGGAGGACCCCACCCACTTACCTAAATCTACAATTAGAAGCTAATGGACAACTAAGTGGAAGTTAAAGCTTCATGCACATTAAATGATGGATTAATTAGTGGCTAATGGTTACTTGGTGGCCACACTTCCTAAAGGGTATTTTGGGAAGCACCCTAAAAATGGAATTAGGGTTTTATGCATGTATAAATAGCCCTCTTATGTACATGTAAATATCTTCTACTCTTTCACATTAGTTAAGAAATCAAAATGAAAGTTGTAAGCTCTATGTTTCATGAAATAAAAATGGCTTCCTAGCCTCTTTCTCTTCTCTTTTCTACTTGTTTTTATTTACTTTTATGTTGATGTTTTCTATGCTTTCTCTCATTTCATGTTTATAGCTTAGATTTACATTCATGCAAGTAGTGTAGCTTTATTTTTTATGCAAGTAGTTAGTAGTTAATCTCTTTTTCTTTCTTTGCTTAGTTTCATTTCTTTGCTTTTTAATGTTGAAATTTACAAGTGTTGATTTGATAACATAAATGAGTAGCTAAACCCCTTCAATTTAGGGGTAATGAAGCTCTCTAACTTTACGTAATTTCAACATTTCTATGATTTATGATCTCTTTTATTTGTGCTTAATAAAAGTGGATGTTGATGTAAGTTTATACAAGTGGGTTTGATAGCTTATGTTGCTTTTGCAAATGAGCTATTCTTATTTAACATAAACACAATTTACACCATCATTTGCTAATTAATTTTTGATTTTGAAATGAAAGTAAAAACATAATTTGATGATTTATCTTACTAATTACAATAATAAATAGATCATACTTAAAATAGCTTTTGCTTTGGCTTCATTTTCATGAGAATTTATAAGGGGTATAATTGTTGTATTATAGTTTGATGGTTTAAGTTATGTTAATTATTAACATAAATAAACCATACTTATGATAAATGCAACAATTATTTCACTTAATATCAAAGCTAAGATCATAAATTATTTGCTTGTTGATTTACAAAGATATGAGAGTGGATTTGCCTCTAAATTGTTCTCTTATATCATAGTTTTTAAATCTCACTTTAATTCTATTTTTAGCTTCATCTTATTTACAATTTGTAGTTAACAATCTTCTCTCCACTTTGGTCTAATTTGATTGATTAGAAAATTTAAAAATCTTAAAAATTCCCTGCGGATCGACCCGTACTCGCCACGTACTAACTTTTGTACGCCGTGCGCTTGCAGTATAAAATTAATTCAAAATTTATCGGCAGTTTTCTAACTCAATAGAAAATTTGTCGTTAAACAAGTTTTTGGCGCCGTTGTCGGGGAGTTGTTTTGATTTTAAATTTCTATTCTTTGGATTATTTTTGTTTGTTTGATTTTTGTGTGTTTTTATTTTTTGTGTGTGTTTGCATTTAAAAATAAAATTAGTGTGTTTGTTTGATTTTTATGTGCATTATGTTTGTGTGCTAGTTTTTCTTATTTGTTTAGCATTTGCATTTCATATTTAAGAAAAAAACCAACTTCCATTGAAAAAGAAAAAAAGTTTTTATTCCATCTCAATTACATTTACAATTTTTAAGCTTGAATCTACAATTTTCATTTACAAATCTACTAAATTGCACTGTTCATTTTCTGCTGTTACACTCTCTGTCACAACATTGTTACGCTCTCATCTGCTGTACCACCATCAATTCTTGCAAACTCCTACTCCACTAATCAGAACATTCACAACTGTCTCTCCTCCTTCAAGTGCTGATCTATCACCCTTCACTCTCATTCACAACAACTAAACTGCCTCAACAACTCAACCACATACATCTGCATACCATAACTCATCATCCTCAAAACCACTTCATCATTCACTACAACATTCCAGAACATCGCAACTCCGCAACTCGAATCCAAGTCGCCAAACAAACTTTCCTACATCGAACATCATCATCTACTCACCCACTGCTGCGACCAAGCTTGTTCAACAGCTTAATCAACTCCACACTCACTGTCAACATTTCCATTCCACTACCTCGCCAACATTTCCATTCCACTGCCTCACAAACTTCAAGACGTCATTTCATCACTATACAAGTCTATTTGCCTATTCACCCTCCTCCATATAACACAACACCATTAATATACCACATCAGAATTCCAGTGCTACAGCCACATACACAATCGAACTGTCACATACAAGACTGCCTTCCACTTCACCAATTCAAACCAACCACTTCTACCTACTTGCGATCACACTTGTCTGCCTTCATATCGTCAGCCACCACTCCAATACAACATATCCCACCTCTGCAGCCATATATTACTTCAACACTGCCACACAAATCCATTGACATACATCAACTGTCTGCTTTCATACACTCTCCAGTCATCAACTTCCAAAACACTGCACTTCATCATCATCGACTAGCAAACTTCCTTCTTCAACACATCAGCCTCTACAGACACCCAAACCATCCACAAAACCGTCTCACTGTAGATTCACAAACATACATCACAGCAGACCAACCCCCTCTCTACAACCAAAGCACTGCCTTCACATACATACACCACTTCTAAAAGAAATTCCTATCTTACAAACAACTCACTCACACTTCGAACCACTTGCCGCCCCTTGTCTACCACCACCTCTGCCTCTATCTGCAACAGACGTCAACCACTACTATCACCTCTTCTTCCATTACCAACATTTCCACTGCCCTGCAAATATCACTCCTCTTACTGCCTTCAAAGTGCAGTTGATCTCTACATCACACTGCATACACACAGCCTATACTTCAACTGCTAACATATCTTCCACTTACTTCAACCAACAAATCATCACTGACCACTATTTTACTGCCATCCACATTCAAACATTGCTGCCACCTTCATTCCACTCGAGCCACTCCTCTTACTGCCTTCAATTCCTACAGTTCAACCAAAACACCAAAACTTCAACAACAAACACAACAGTAAGTGCACACAACTCACTACATCAATACCCCTACTACAAATCACTGTCAACACACATTTGCACAGTGCACACTACAATCATCACCGCTTCACTCTCACCTGCTATTGCCACTTCAAATTCTACTCAAACCTCTGCCATTATCCTCACCACTGCCTTCACCGATTTACCGCTACCACTACAAATAATTCAACTACAACATCTTCCTCACAGTCAATACTCTAAAAAAACTTGCTATTCAAAATCATCAACAAGCATCACTCTGTACACTTCTTCACTCCATCAACAAACACCTCATCTCCTTGCACTGTCGCCCCTATATCCATACAACAACTACAAAACTACATTCAAACCAGTGCCACCATTTCTAGTCTCCTCCCTTATTCATTGCACATCCCCTTACTGACATCAACCATACACTCAGCCCAACATCATACTTTCTCCGCTTGCAACCATCCTATACAACATAGCAACCATCATATACCGCGAAACTATCGCCATTCCATTCACTGCCTATCACCTTGCATCACCACACAAAACCGCTACTACTACATCACACGCCTCTTCAACCATCCCCATTCCACCACCAGAACTTCCACATCTTCCACCTGAAATCGCCTTCCACCCTACATCGACAACCACTTCAATCACTTGAATTGCAACTGCGAACAACAACCACTTCCCTAATTTCCTCCAACATTCGAACTGCAATCGCGAATCCCCAATCGCCTTCAACCCCTCGGCGAACACGCAACTCCAATCAACTCACCTTACGTGATTCCAATCAACCTCCTATCACGTTGCAAATTCGCGACTCCAGCAACGATTCGAGCAGAAGCGAATGTAATTTGGTTTGAGAATTTGATTTGTTCATGAATTTTGGAATGCCTTTTGAAGTGTAAAGTTGTGTGATGTGACTTGTTTCAGAGAATTTTTTTTATTTGGACCGGGTATAAATTGTGGGTCATGTGTGTTTAATTTTTTTCTCTAGTTAGTGTAAGCTCTTCTCTTAATTCTTTTTTAGTTTGCAATTTTTTTTAAGTTTCAAATTAAAAAAAAAGTTAATTTGTTTGTTTTCATTTGTTTTGTTTGCACTTGTTTGTTTGTGATTTAAGTTCCATCCTTATATATTAAAAAAATATATTCTACATATCTTTTTCGACTTCTTTTCAGGTTGCAGGTTGCAGGTGGCAGAAGTGATTGCCAAAAATAAATTGATTGCATGCTTATATAAAAAATGCTGTTTTAAAATAATTCTGCACGCTCTGGTACCGTGCCCTTTTCCTTTGTTTTTATTTGAATTGCATTGTTGGTTGCTTGCATTTGCATTTATATATAAAAAAAAATTTCAAAATCCAAAAACAAACTTCATTTTAGTTGCATTGTAAATCACGTTTAATTTTTGTTTTGCATTCATCTCATCTTATTTTTATTTTCCAAGGGCAACATCCCAATTCACATAAGGTGAGGGATTTCATCACCCTTTCCTTAGTCCACAAATCGCATTTCATCGTAGAATTTGACTAATAATAAAGGTTAGACATTTGACTTAAGGTTGTCGCGAGCACATCTAGGGCTTAATTATATCTTCATAATTGTTTTCTTTGAATAATTTTATTTCTTGGTGTCTAGGCTACGACAGAGTAATAACCATTTATAAATATTACGGTGATTCGTAAATATTATAGTGGTTGTTCCTCTGAAGGTACTTAAACCTTCGGCTACATTGCTACGGTGATTTGTGGTGCACCGATAACCCCTGCCCGTTATCTGGCAGAGAAATATTTTTGTTGATTTAAGACAATGTGTGATTATACAATTTTGGGTTAGGAGCTACTAAGGACAAAAACTATAATTAAGTCCTTTGCATTCATTTAGTTGCATTAGTTCATGCATATTTTTAAAAAAAAAGAAAACAAAAAAAAATCAAAAATCAAAAATCCAAAAAAAATTTGTAAATTTTACTTTACTTAGTTTTGAACAAAAAAATTCCTTTTTCCTTTCCTTTGAAAATTTTCAATCAAAAATCCAAAAAAATAAAATAAAATCTTTTCAAAAACAAAAAAATTTAAAAACAAAAAAAATCAAAATTCCATTTTCTAAAAACAAAAAAAAACAAAAATCCATTTGGTAAATATTTGAAAGTTTGAAAATTCAACAAAAAAATACAAAAACAAAAACATAAAAAAATAATTTGAAAAGCCAAAAACAAAACAAAAATCAAACTTCTCTTTTGAAAATAAATTTCACTTGGTAAATAGTTTTCTTCCTTGTAAATAAAATAAAATTTTCACTTCGTTTTTCAAATCTTCTTTCATTCTCTAAACTCGATTCTAATTTCTTTCTCTTCTCGACTTTCACTTGTGCATGAGTACTTGGACTCGTGACACAACAACAAATCATTGGATTCGCGACTCAACAACTAACCGTTTAACTCGAATAGATGATCCTCCCGAAATGGCGAACTAGAATGCTCCTCGAACTCTTATGGATAGAATCTTTCCCGATTGAGTTTCTATTCCATCTTGCATCATGTTACCCGCCCCTACGGGTAACCATTTCGAAATTTACTCGAATCATATTGCCACGCTTCCTGGCAATTTCGAGCACGATGACCCATATATTTTTTTGACTAAATTCGAACAAGTTTGCGCAACCATTAAACTCCAACAACTTTCTGATGACGGAATCAAACTTCGATTAATCCCATTCGCTCTTACGGATTACGCTGAAAAATGGTTGTACTGCTTACCATCGAACTCGATTAAAACTTGGGAAGAATTCGTAAAAGCTTTCTTAAAAAAATTCTACCTCTTGGAAAAAACGAGTAGAATCCGAAACAAAATTGTAAATTTTTATCAATTCAAGGGAGAACCATTCGGAAAATATTTTGAAAGATTCAAAGAGCTTTTGATAAAATGTCAACACCATAACTTCGAAAAATGGACAATTTGCCAAATATTATACGATGGACTCGAAAACAGCTCACGAACCATGCTCGAATCAATGTGCCAAGGCTTTTCTTGCCCAACATCACGATGACGCTTGGCAATTTCTTGAAAACCTTGCCAAAAATTCATCCCTATGGGAACGTTCGAACGAAAAATCAGTTTACTCACGATCGAGTGCATACTCGATATGATCTTCTTTTGCTTTGGAAGCTAAGATCGACGCAATGATTAAAAAATTTGATAACATTTTCTCATTGAATCAAATGAACCAAGCTTCCCAACCGATGTATTATAAATGCAACGATCCTAATCACATACCCGATCAGTGTCCCAATTCTGTTGAGCAAATTAATGCTTTCAATAAAGCCAAAAACGACCCGTTTTCTCCAACGTACAACCTTGGCTGGAGAAATCATCCAGATTTTGCTTGGAACCAAAACAATCCCAACACGAATACGGTTCGTCCAAATTTTCAAGCATTCTCGAATAATGCTTCGAATCCTCCCTTTCAGCCCAACAATTTTCAACCAAACTTTGCGGGTCCGTCTCATAATCAACCGCAACAATCAAATTTTCAACCAAATTCTGTTCATCCTCCCCAAGACATAAACGTTTAACTTTGCTTGAGAAAACTCTTGAAATGTTGGCTAAAGCAACTACTCAAAGTCTTCAATCAAATGGCAATTTGCAAAATTTATTGACCTCATATATGCAAAACACAAACCAATCGATTGCAAAACTTGAAATGCAAATGAGTCAATTAGCCACGTCTGTAAGTGAACGCGAAGGAGGAACATTCCCAAGCCAGCCCCTTCCAAATCCCAGAAAACAAAATGCAAATTCAAATCAAGCCCATGTTGTTTAAGATAGCAACGTCACCCAATTGAATGCTATCACAACTCTACATTTCGGTAAACAAATCGATAATCAAGTCGTTAATCCAAACGATTTACCAAAAACCTCTCTCGACGCTTCAAACAAATTGGACCAGAACGTGGAGCCAAACATTGAATCGAATGCCAATCAAAATTCTTCTTCTTCTACTCGAGTCGACCCACCTACCGACTATTGTGTTCCATTTCCACATCATCTTCGACCAAAGAAACACTCGGACTAGATGGAAAAGATGTTGGAAATTTTTAAACAAGTCAAAGTTAACATTCCGCTTCTTGACATCGTTCAGCAAGTCCCCCCGTACGCGAATTTCTTAAGGACTTGTGCACCCAAAAGCGACACACTCAAGTGCCTAAAAAAGTCTTCTTAGCTTCCAGTTTGAGTGAAGTCTTGTCCCAATCCATGCCCGTTAAATACAAAGATTTGGGTACAATTGGAGACAAGACGATTAACAAATGTTTGATAGACTTAGGCGTGGGTGTCAATTTGATTCCATAATCCGTGTACGAACAATTAGGATTAGGTGAGCTAAAACCCACAAAGGTCACGCTTCAATTCATCGATCGTTCCATTAAGAAGCCCGTGGGAGAAATTGAGGACGTGCTCATTCGAGTAGGGCAATTCATATTCCCGTTGACTTTATCGTTCTCGAAACACAACCCGTGACAAATCCCGTGAGTCAAATTCCATTGATTTTAGGCCGACCATTCTTAGCCACCTCAAATGCCTTAATCAGTTGTCGCAACGGTTCGATGAAAATCTCTTTTGGAAACATGACTTTGGATCTTAATATTTTCAATCTTGAAAGCCAATTGAACGAACCTCGTGACCAAACGTTGGAAGTTAGTGCCATTCACGAAAACTTCAAAAAGAGACACTTGACCTTAACGACGAACGCAAAGCCGAGTATGAAAAATTGTTTCACGAAATGCCCAACAAGATTGAATATACTCTTCCCTTTGAATCGCTTCAAGTTGAGTCCGAATCTCAACCAAATTCTTTGATCGAGCAACTACCTAAGTTGGACCACAAACCACTTCCCGATCACCTTAAGTACGCATACTTAGGTGATAATGAAACATTTCCTATCATAATTTCTGTGACTCTCTCTCTCAATCAAGAAACTTCTTTACTTTCAATCCTGTCCAAAAACAAGGAAGTAATTGGATGGTCGATCTCCGATATAAAGGGAATTAGTCCCGCTCTTGTTCAATATCGCATCCATTTAATCGATGATGCCAAGCCTGTTCGTGACGCGCAACGAAGGCTTAATCCAAAAATGAAAGATGCGGTGTGTGATGAAATTCTTAAACTTCTCGACAACAGAATCATTTACCCAATCTCTGATAGTTCATGGGTTAGCCCAATTCACGTTGTACCGTAAAAGTCTGGGCTTACCGTTGTCAAGAACGATTCAAACAAACTTATTCCAACTCGTACTCAAACGGGTTGGCGTGTTTGCATTGACTATCGAAAACAAAATGCCGCAACACATAAAGATCACTTCCCTCTTCCTTTCATTAACCAAATGCTCGAACGTTTAGCCGGCCACGAATTCTACTGCTTCCTTGATGGCTATTCCGGTTATAACCAAATTCCAATCGCTCCCGAAGATCAAGAGAAAACGACTTTCACGTGTCCATTCGGTACCTTTGCTTATCGACGTATGCCATTCAGACTTTGTAACACTCCTGCTACTTTCCAACGATGCATGGTGGGCATTTTTTCCGACATGATTAAAAGCTTTCTAGAAGTTTTTATGGACGATTTCTCTATCTTTGGCGATTCTTTTTCCCAATGTTTACATCATCTCGAGTTGGTTCTAAATCGATGTAAAGAAAAACATATGACTTTGAATTGGGAAAAATGCGACTTTATGGTCAAACAAGGCACAGTGCTTGGACATATCATCTCAAATAAAGGCTTTGAGGTAGATAAAGCGAAAATCGACGTAATTGCAAACCTACCCATTCCCAAACCTATTAAGGACATTCGATCATTTCTAGGACACACTAGCTTTTACCAACACTTTGTGAATGACTTTAGCAAAATCGCTCGTCCTTTGACGACTCTCCTCGGAAAAGACATTCCATTCGATTTCAACTCTGAGTGTATCTCTTCTTTTGAACATCTTAAGAACGAACTCATTTCTTCTCCAATCGTTTGCGCACCCAATTGGGATCTTCCTTTCTATATAATGTGTGATGCTTCAGACTTTGCAGTTGGTGCTGTCTTAGGACAACGTATCAACAAGATCCTTCACGTTAACTACTATGCGAGCATGACTTTAAACGACGCTCAACTCAACCACACAACAATCGAAAAAGAGCTTCTAGCTGTCGTTATTGCGCTTGAAAAGTTTTGACCTTATTTGATAGGTTCACACATCACGGTCTACACTGACCATACTTCTCTTCGATACCTTTTTGCCAAAAAGGATGCTAAATCCCGTTTGATTCATTGGATCCTTTTACTTCAAGAATTTGACCTTACAATCAAAGACAAAAAAGGATCCAATAATGTCATAGCCGATCACTTGTCTCGTCTTCCAAACACACCATATTCTTTGCCAATCAATGAAAACTTCCCCGATGAACAACTTCTTTCAATTTCTATCGATCCATGGTACGCTGATATAGTGAACTACTTAGTCACTAAAGAAACTCCCTCATCTTGGTCCAAATAGGACAAATGCAAATTCATGTCCCAAGTGAAATATTTCTATTGGGACGATCCATATTTGTTCAAATATTGTCCCGACCAAATCATCCGACGTTCCATTCCGGATAATGAGATCAGGAGTGTTCTTTCGTTTTTCCACGATCAAGCATGCGGTGGACATTTCAGTCCTCGAAAAACTACAGAAAAAGTGCTTCAGTATGGTTTCTATTGACCTTCTCTTTTCAAAGACTCGTTTGAATTTTGTAAAACTTGCGATCGATGTCAAATGCTTGGACGAATTTCTCGACGAGATATGATGCCTCTAAACCCCATTCTTACGATCGATATCTTTCATGTTTGGGGTATCGACTTTATGGGTCCTTTTCCCAATTCTTTTGGAAACTTGTATACCCTTCTCGCTGTCGATTACGTCTCAAAATGGGTCGAAGCCGTTCCTTGCAAAACCAACGACCATAGAATTGTTGTGAAATTTCTCAAAGAAAACATCTTTTCGAGGTTCGGCACACCTCGCACAATAATCAGTGATAACAGAACCCATTTTTGCAACCGTTCTTTTGAAACTTTAATGAAAAAATACTTGATAACCCACAAGTTATCCACTTCGTATCATCCTCAAACTTGTTGCCAAGTTGAAGTTTCAAATCGACAAATAAAACAAATCTTGGAGAAAACTGTTAACAAAAATCGAAAAGATTGGTCTCGAAAATTGACCGACGTGCTTTGGGCTTACCGTACTGCTTTTAAAACTAACCTTGGGATGTCCCCATTTCGCTTAGTTTACGGGAAAGCTTGCCATTTACCCATTGAAATTGAACATAAAGCATTTTGGGCAATAAAGAACTTAAACTTTGATCTTGAGAAAGCTGGCGAAAACTGAAAACTACAACTTAACGAACTAGAAGAACTTAGGAATGACGCGTATGAAAACGAGAAAATTTACAAAGAAAGAACCAAAGTTTTTCATGACAACTCAATCCTAAGGAAAATGTTTTCGCCTAACCAGAAAGTTCTTTTATATGACTCAAGACTTCATTTATTCCCTGGGAAACTTAAATCAAGATGGACCGGACCATTTGTGGTACGAACTATTTTTCCACATGGTGCCGTAGAAATAGAAAACACTAGGGATGGATTGATTTTCAAAGTCAACGGTCATCGTTTGAAAGCTTTCTTGGAATTGCCAAGTAACCAAGAGGAGGAGCTCATGATTCTTCATGAGCCAAGCTACGTCTAGTAAGAATGTTAACCCTCTTTTGTAAATATGTACATATTTTTCCCCGTTACACTCATTATATCGTGCATTGATTGTGGGGACACAGTTAAAAATTAAGTGTGGGGGGGGGGGGGGGTCTAATTTTCATTTTTTTAAATTTTTCGTGGCATTTTTGAATTTTCATTTTCTTTTAACTCAAAAAAAAATCTCAAAATTTTTAAATTTCAAAAAACAATTTTCTTTTTAGCATTTTGATTTATTTTTGAAGAAACACTATGGGATAAGTGTAAGTTTTGGTTAATAAATTGAAATTTTTTAAAATTTATTTGTCTTAACAAAAATAAAAATGAAGTTTGATTGCAAATAACAATGGTTTAACTAGTATATATGAAGGTTCATTTATGTTAATTATGAATTATATTCTAATTGAAAATCTTTGTTTAAAAAAGTGGTAAATTTAAAGTAAAGGAGATAACATTTTTATCTTCTAGGTAAATGGTGCTACGATGATTTTGCAAAACTCTCTTTCTAAAAAAAAATAGAAAAAAACACAAAAAAAATATATTTGTATATATGTATATTTTTTAACACCTAGAGTCATGTGTTCATACTCGTATGTTCACTCGCCATGCTCTGTACCCTTCTCACGTAAGCCCGAAAGGCAGTGCATGATCGGTATATCTGGCCTCAGTTTATCTGAGTTAGGTGTATGTATATAAAAATTATTTTTAATAACGCCTATAGTCGATAAGTGTTCACAATTGTGTGTTCACTCGCCACGCTCTGTATTCCCCTCACATCAGTCTGCAAGGCAGTGCATGGGTAATATATCTAGCCTCAGTTTATCTGAGTTAGACATATGTAAATATTGTAAATATCAATTAAATTTAAAAAAAAATAGAGAGAGTAAGCAATTGAAATTTAAGCATTATTTTTACTTTTTTGATTTAACTTATTATTGAAAAGAAATGAGAATATCACTTTGACAAACTTTGATAATCAACTAAGGATCCATTTCATAATTACATTGTGTTATCAACCGAAACAACTAGCCAAACTATAGTCTGTCTGTTATGACAACTTGATTTTTATTGGAAATTTTGACGAGTAAATGACTTAAATTTTCAAGATAATGACCAAAACTTATATTTAACTTATTTGTGTCTATTTAAAAGTAAATCTTTCATCTGTAAATATTTTCAAAAACTTGCATTCATCCCATTGTAAATAAATCTTGCATTTTGTAAATATTTTCACTTTGCATTTGGATTTTGTGGGTAGTATCCGTTGAAAACCCTCACTAGACAATACTTGTCCTACTGGAGACACCCAGAGGTTTAACGGCTTGTTTCACACACTCAATGCAATCATGCTCCATACGAAAATAGATTTATCTTAGTTTTCCTTTATTCGAGGACGAATAAAATGATAAGTGTAGGGGTATTTGATGTGCACGTAAATGTGCATATATTTACATCCATATTTGATCTATTTTTATTTTAATAAAAGTCATATTTGGGCATTTTAACATGTTTAAAACCAAAATTCAATTATTTCCATATCATCATATATTCGTCTTCATTCAGGGGCAAAATGGTCATTTTTGTGCATGTGTCAATTTGAGAATTTTTACTTGGACATTTTTTATGATTTTTATAGGAAATTTTGATACATATGGAAGAGGGATTCATGAAGATATATACATGCACAAGGGAATACAAAGGAATGAAGAGGAAATAATTCAAGTTCATGATCATGGAGGACCCCACCCACTTACTTAAATCTACAATTAGAAGCTAATGGACAACTAAGTGGAGGTTAAAGCTTCATGCACATTAAATGATGGATTAATTAGTGGCTAATGATTACTTGGTGGCCACACTTCCTAAAGGGCATTTTGGGGAGGCACCCTAAAAATGGAATTAGGGTTTTATGCATGTATAAATAGCTCTCTTATGTACATGTAAATATCTTCTACTCTTTCACATTAGTTAGGAAATCAAAATGAAAGTCGTAAGCTCTATGTTTCATGAAATAAAAATGGCTTCCTAGCCTCTTTCTCTTCTCTTTTCTACTTGTTTTTATTTACTTTTATATTGATGTTTTCTATGCTTTCTCTCATTTCATGTTTATAGCTTAGATTTACATTCATGCAAGTAGTGTAGCTTTATTTTTTATGCAAGTAGTTAGTAGTTAATCTCTTTTACTTTCTTTACTTAGTTTCATTTCTTTGCTTTTTAATGTTGAAATTTACAAGTGTTGATTTGATAACACAAATGAGTAGCTAAAATCCTTCAATTTAGGGGTAATGAAGCCCTTTAACTTTATGTAATTTCAACATTTCTATGATTTATGATCTCTTTTATTTGTGCTTAATGAAAGTGGATGTTGATGTAAGTTTATACAAGTGGGTTTGATAGCTTATGTTGCTTTTGCAAATGAGCTATTATTATTCAACATAAACACAATTTACATCATCATTTGCTAATTAATTTTTGATTTTGAAATGAAAGTAAAAACAAAATTTGATGATTTATCTTACTAATTACAATAGTAAATAGATCATACTTAAAATAGCTTTTGCTTTGGCTTCATTTTCATGAGAATTTATAAGTGGTATAATTGTTGTATTATAGTTTGATGGTTTAAGTTATGTTAATTAATAACATAAATAAACCATACTTATGATAAATGCAACAATTATTTCACTTAATATCAAAGCTAGAGATCATAAATTATTTGTTTGTTGATTTACAAAGATATGAGAGTGAATTTGCCTCTAAATTGTTCTCTTATTTCATAGTTTTTAAATCTCACTTTAATTCTAGTTTTAGCTTCATCTTGTTTACAATTTGTAGTTAACAATCTTTTCTCCACTTTGGTTAATTTGATTGATTAGAAAATTTAAAAATCTTAAAAATTCCCTGCGGATCGACCCGTACTCGCCACGTACTAACTTTTGTACGCCGTGCGCTTGCGGTATAAAATTATTCAAAATTTATCGGCGGTTTTCTAACTCAATAGAAAATTTGTCGTTAAACACTGGTGAAAAGTAGATCTCGGTCACTAACTATGCTAGAAGGAATTGAATGTAACCTAACGATCTCTCTCATGTATAGCATCGTTAAAGACACAACAGTCCTCGTATTCCTAACCAGAATAAAATGAGTGCATTTGGTCAGTCGATCGATTATGACCAAATACTCTCTTTCCCCCTCCTACTCCTAGGTAGTCCATCAATGAAGTCCTTATAAACACTCTCCCACTTCCACTATGGAATATCCAAAAGTTGCAACAATCCTCTTGCTCATTGGACTACATATTCTACCACATGCTTCTTTATACTAGGCCAATAAAAGAGTCTTTCTTGTCACAATAGATTTTGTCTCCACTGGGATGAATGATCATCCTAGAGCTATAAGACTCGGCTAGTACCATGTCAATCAAATCCATAATGAGAGGAATACATATTCTACCATCTCTCCAAAACCACCCTTCCGAGTCATGGTATAACACCTTAAGTGACCTGACTGCTCCCCTCCATCAAGCTTCTTAAATATATCTACCAACTCTTTGTCTTGCTTCTGACTTGACCCAATGTGATCCATGAGTGTCGGATGTACATCCAAAGCTGCTAACAATCCTAGAGTCATGTTTGACAATGGTCGAAAATCGAATGTAGAGATGAACTATAAATGCTTCCATTCTAAGAAAAAAGGACTCAACACCGCATGCCGCCTACTTAAGGCATCAGTTATAACATTGCCCTTTCTCGGAGTATATGAAATATCAAAATCATACGATGCCAATACTCCATCCAACTTTGCTGCCTTAAATTCAAGTCCTTTTAGGAGAATAAATACTTTAGATACTTATGATCAGTATACAACTCAAATTGCTTTACTAAAAGATAGTATCCTTATGATTTGAGTGCAAGGACAACGACCGCCAACTTAAGATCATGGGTAGGATAGTTTCTCTCATGAACCTTCAACTACCGACTAGTATAGCTCACAACTCTCCCTTCCTGCAACAAAATCACACCCAATCCCGTGCTGCAAACATCGTTATACACTATGAATTCCTTCATACCATCAAGTAATGATAGAACATGTGCACTAGTCAATGGCTTCTTCCGCTGGATAAAAGCATCCTCACACTTTGTATCACATGATAAAATCAAATTCTTCTTGGTAAGGTGAGTTAGAGGGGTAGTGATCTTCACGAAGTCCTTAATGAACTTCCTATAGTAGCCCGCCAAACTAAGAAAACTCCCCACTTATATGGCATTCTTCAGCACATGCCAATCCCATGCTGCAACAACTTTACTAGGATCGATCGTGAACCCACTTTCAGAAAAAAAGGTGTCCCAAAAAGCATATCTACTCTTGCCAAAGGTGACATTTAGAAAACTTTGCCTTCAACTTATGCTCACAGAGTGTATTGAGCACTTTTTTAAATACAACTTGTGCTCCTCCTTGCTTTTTGAATTGTCTCTTAAAACTCGACTCATCAAATTAACGAAGTAGGCAGATGCATTGGTCAGTCCGAAGGGCATGACTAACCACTTATACAGTCCGTTAGGTATACGAAAAGTAGTCTTCTAAATACCATCCTCACCTACATGCAACTGGTGAAATCCGTTAGCTAAGTCAAGCTGAGAGAACACCTTCTCTCTAGCTAACTGATCAAAGAGATCATCTATGCAGGGCAATGGGTAATGATTCTTCTTTGTTAGCTTCTTCAACTCCCGATAATTGATGCAAAGCCTCAAGAACCATCTTCCTTGGTGGCAAAGACAACTGGTGCTCCCCACTCTGAAATACTTCTCTTAATGAAGCCCTTCTCCAACTGCTCATTCACTTGCATATTCAGCCCGTGTCTCTCCTTTAAAGCCATATGCCTTAAAGGTAAGGAAACAAGTCTGGCGTTTTCCATAAGATAAATCTGAAACTTGATCTCTCTCTAGGGTAGGATACCGGTAACCTCGGAAAAGATATTTGGACAATCTTTAACTACAGACATTGAATCTGACTCATTATGTGATAGGTCTAATGAATATATGTAACTCAACATAACCAAACCTCTGGGATGTAGTGAACCTCTAGACTGCGTGCACTATAAGTACCCGACCTAACAACCTTCTTATCATAATCTAAAATCACCCTATACATTATCATTTAATCCATGTCCAAAATCAAACCAAATTCAAGGAATCTTAACATAAAATCATCACAATCGAACTCGACCCCCAAAATAAACAATTTCAAACCCCTATATATTATAGAAATATAAGCCAATCCTCCAATAAGGTTTGATAAAACTACAAGGTTCGTAACTATGCTAGTATCTAAGTGTAACTCATCTATATGTGTACTCAAGATAAAAGAGTGTGATTACCCCATTTCAAATAAAGTACGAATAAGTAAATCAGATAAAGGTAACACACCTTCGATCATGACCTTCTTCCCCTTGTCCTCAACTGGAGGTGCACTCAAGTTAGGGATAGTGTCTAGTGTGTAAGATGAAACCATCTGGGTCGAGGTCTTTTGTGCTGGACACTCCTGCCTCATGTGCCTGAATTGATTGCAGTTGTAACACTTAATCTTTAAACTATCCATCTTGCACTCCCTCCAAAAATCCCCCCTCTTACCACACTTCATACACTGCAACTCTTTATAACACCCCACAAATTTAACAGAAGTTTAAACGCAAATTTAATAAGAAAAGTAAATTTAATTAAAACAAAGACTAAAAAGAAAATTTTCACAAACGTTCGAATTTGGCTACAAAAATGCACCACTTCGTTCGTAGTGATTTTCTGGACAATTTTCATACATAACACTTTGAAATTAGAGTCAATACGGAGAAGTTACGGACGTTTAAAAATTGAAAAACAAAATAAAAGAAAAAAAATACAATATAAGTAATTTAGGGTTGAACCCTAGATTTGAATGGTCGACCCGCAAACTTGAATGGTCGACCTGTACCCTTAATAGGTTGACCTATAGATAGGAAGGGTCGACCATTCATGTTAAATATTCGATCGTTCTGCACCTTATTTGAACGGTTGAGATGAATTGCTTCGTGGCCAAGTTTTGATGAGCATTATGATGTTGTTAAAATATCCTCTAGGCTCAATCAATGCCTCAAATTCATTGCTAACCTCTATAAATTATAACCTAAGCTAACCCTAAAATCAATAGAAATGTCTGCTATACTGAAACTATGCCAAAATACAGCCTCTCCTTTAACCCTAAAATTTTTCAAAAATCAAAATAAAATCAACCTAGAAGAACAAAAACAACTGGATCTAGATGGAGGAAGCAGAGCTAGCATATGGAGGAGTGATTCTTAAGAAAACAAATAGGAAGAGCTTAGGCTTAAGGTGAGTGGGAACAATTTTAATTAGGCGATTATTTACAGTTAAAATTGATCTATTCTCTATGATCTAGGATGATGTTAGAAACCCTAAATTAAAACTTCCAACCTAGATAGAAACTGAAATTACTATGACTGCTAAACCTAATTTGAAACCCTTAATTGATAAACCCTAAATCAATAAACACCAAATTGAATTGAACATTAAAACATAGACTGATCATCTAGTAATTAGCATTCACCGATAACTGTCGACATAGATTAAATAATAATAAAATTGATAGTCAAGAAAGGGATAGAATCCCAAATTTTGTATGCGAACGGTCGACCTAGACCCCTAACGGTCGACTAGTTAGGTCTAGCGGTTAACCGTTCAGAATGAAAATTGCAGATGTTGAAATTTGGCCTAAGGCCCAATTTTACTAATAAAATATATATAAACATTAATTATTGGGGTCCTATTTAAGGGCAATTGCACGCATGTTAGGACTTATAGGGAAGATAGTTCCCTAGGAGCGAACGCTAGGTCATGGAGGTGTTAGATAAATATTGTTTATCCAATTTAGGATCGAGTAATTGACTGGGGGCGATGTATTTTCACAAATGGAACTCACATAAAGTTCCATAATAAGCATGCAACATTAACGTGGATGCCTGATGGAGTGGGTCCGATGCAACAAGTGGCCCTAGTATGCACGATTTCTTACGTACATGATACTATTGGAAAGGAGGACCCAGAACGTGTAATAACAGGCTGACACTACGATCAAGAGGTGGAATCGAATGCAAACAATGAGACATATTGGCAAGTCGGCATCTCAGGTTCTTCCTCTCTTAGCGTAATAAGGAGAAATTGGTTCCCAATAACCTAGTGGCGGTAATAGTAGTTGGAGTTTAGTCCCACAGTATCCTAGTGGCGGTGATAGTATAATAGATTAGTGGCGGTGTTTTCATAGTTAGTAGCCAAGGGGGCGGTGTTTCCATGTTTAGTAGCGTTGTGATAGTGTTTCTATGTTTTAACAACCTTGTGGCATTATTTACATTAGGTAGCTCTAGGAACGGTAGCCAATTATTAGATGTGAGGTTCGATTCTTAGTTCAATCCATTGCAATAGCCTACATAGGAATGTATTAAACAAGAACCCTTAGGTAACAGACCTTTGGAATTCATGGACACTTGTAGCACACCCTATATCATCTAGAGTAGAGTTAAAGCTAATTGTATATGATCATCACATATTAAATTTGTACTCATTCACTCGACTTTTGTCTGACCCACCCCTTCTCTTCATTTTTCCCCACTTCATGATGGCAGGTTAGCAGTTGATTGGGCATAGTACGTAGAGAATGGAGCTTCATGTTGGAGTTCTCATATTCATTTTTGTCCACTATGTAGTTATTTCCTATATTGAAAAACATATATTGTACTTTGAAATAGTGTATATGGAAAATTAAGTATTTTGGAGATTGTTTTTCTAAAATGTCTATTTTTCAGTACTTATATTTTACTTTCTTCCTCAGTGAGAGCTATACATGGAGAGTGTCTTATAATTTACACTTATAACACGCTCTGTAATGTTTTAATAACCCAACAACTCATATTACTTAACATGACGTGAGTCTGAAAGTCACACTAGGCTTTGGATCGGTGTGTCTGGAAGTGTAGGTTGTTACATTTGGTATCAGAGCTTAGGCTTAAGATCCCCTAGGATTTAGGCACATATTGAGAGAACGTATTTGAAAAGTTTTGAAAAAAAGAGATTTTTTTCAAAAAGGTTTTCAAAAGGTTTTTAAAATGGACTTTTGAAAGGTGTGTATATATATGTATAGATAAATGATTTCAAAGGTTTTACATATATATAACTATAACAAGAAAGAATGATATCAAGTATTCTTGCCAATTACTATCTTTTGGGAAAGTTGAACATAATTCCCAATCATAGATATAATATTTCGAGCTTGAACATCCCTATATGGTTCCATTGGTATCTAAAGCGAGGAGATAAGATGAGCCTAACCCGACAATGGGAGCATAATTATAATTTTCTAATATGTGTATTATTCACAACACCATATATATTTTGACTCATAAGGTATTTGTTGACCTAAGGTTATAACGGTTGAGGTGAAAAATAAACTTTTCGCATTATTGGAGTTTACCTTATAAAAAAGGATAGTACAGGGTTTATATACCGATTAGCAGTAACAAGTAAATTTTGAACTTAAGGATGAGTAAAGAAGATTAGTACCATGAGACCCATATAATAGGAATAGGATATTGATAGCATGAAGGAGGATTTTAAAAATTTAAGGCAGATTTCTCAATTAAGGTATAAACATTATATTGGTAGTAGTCATAAGGACTCTTATTTATTTAAAGGTATAGCTGGAGTATTTCCATATTGAAGTTGGATGCTGTATTGAAAATAAACTTGAGCTAATCATCTTTGAAAAGGAGGACCGAAACCCTATGCACTTAAGCATTGTTAGGTATAAGTGGGCTTAAGTAATTAGGCTGCTATTGTCTACTTTGATCTAAGTAATAAACTAATGAAAATGTTTTCTAAGTTAGAACTGTAAATGTTTGATATTTTAAATAGAAAGAGAAAGTTGGTTTATGATTTTATATAAATAATTAGACAAACTTTATGGAAATGGTTTAAAAAGTAAAAGTAGAGAATTTGATAAAAAGCAATTTTCCAATAACTGTTTTAAAGCTTTTATTTTGTCTTTTAGGCACATTGTTATGCTTACCTCAATGTGCACCTTGCTTTTAACAATAGAACTTTTGGAAAAAAAATCAAGAAGTATGTAAGATCTGACTTTTGAACTTTGTTTATAAATAATAAATGGTTAGTATTTGGAAAATGTCTTTTATTAATGTTTTTGTAAAACTCTAAAATAGTAATAGTAATAGTAATAAGTTAAAAATACTACATTTTCATTAAAAATATGTTTTTGGAAAATTTCTTATTTATCAAAGAAAATTTTAAAACGGTGTTTTATGTAAGTTAAGCTCAACCTTTTTTGATAATTTAATTAAAGAAAATATCATGATCTTAGTCAAAAGGAAATGCTTGTTAAAAATAAAAAGAGAGTTAAAATTTTAAAACTTACCAATTCTGTGGAAATAGAGTTAAAAATCAAAGATTTTGATTTAAAAGGTGTTTGTACCAAAATTGGGCACAACACTCTTCGGAAGTTTTTGAAGAGATAAAATGAAGAAATTAAATGGAAAAAGAGGATTATCTAACAAAAACTCTAAAATTCAAATATGAAAATAATTAAAATGCAAGGAGACACAAGAATTTAGAGTGGTTCGGCGTATCGCCTACGTCCACTATGAAGTAGATAGCTTTATTGATCTTTCTTTGAAGATCACAAGTGAATTCAGTGAGTTACAACAGTGAATTTCGTTATTGGCAGCAGCAAGGGAGTTTAGATCCGGATTCGGTAGAGTCTGGGCGTTGGAGAATTCAAAGAAGAAGAAGCCCCTTTTCTGTATGCCCTGGGGCTTTATTTATAGGTGTAGGAGGCTGGTATTTCACTCAGATCTCGGAAGACCCTCTCTGGCATGTGACCGGGCCCGCGCGCCCAAGCCCGTGAAGTTTCGGTCCGATCTGTGATCGATACGAAGGGATTTCGTATCGATCAAGATTTCATCCAATGGATTCGAAATTTGGCGTGGATATTCTTTAGCATGTACGTAAGCTTCTGTCAAAATTTCATAGCATTTGGACTTGTATATTAGGAGATATGATCGATACAAAATGGAAGTTTAGGTTGGCTGTTTCGTTCGACTCCGTCATTTCGACTCGCTCTCATTCGAATTGATAGCTACGCGTGACTGTGAGATGACGTGGCATTTGAATCTTCGGAGCACTTCGCTTTCGACGCCGAGTTGAATGAGGTGTCCTTGAACTTCGCTTCATTCGTATCGATCGTCATGCTTTGTTCGCATCGATTGCCATGCTTCGTTCGTATCGATTGCGGGGCCTAGCTCGTATCGATAAAAGTGCTTCACCTAGATGGATTCGAACAAAGGTTCTGTGATGGATATGAAGTGGTGCGCCCTGATGGATTCGAATCAAGGCTTTGTGATGGATACGAAGTGGTCACTGCACGATCGATTCGAACAGTGCATAGTTGATGGAGTCGAACCCGATCGATTCGAACTGAGACTCTGGGACGAATGCGAGGTCGTAGTCGTTCTGATCGATACGAAATTGATGGAGTCGAACAGAGGCTTGGTGATGGATGCGGAGCTGACCGAGTTGAACAGAGGCTTGGTGATGGATGCGGAGCTGACCGAGTCGAAGTGACCTTCCCTGATGGATTCGAACTGAGCGATTCGAACAGTGGTTGGTTTTCATCCAATTTTGCATCGATCGTAACTTGAGCATACGAACTCGGATTGATCTGAAATTTGGAACGTTGACTCTCATAGCTTCGCTTGTCGTGTCATATCAATTTTGGCTCGATCCGGACTCGGCCAAAATTCATCGATATCCATAGTGAGCCCGTGAATAACCGATCTTTAAGATGAACCGTCATTGGTTACTTAGTCAATTCCTTGGCGTCACGGCCTTGCCAAAAGGCGGGATAACATTTGCCCCCCAAAGTACATCTTGTGGAAACATGATGTGCTTTGAAATGCTGTAATCTTCATTTTGAATAGTTGTTGTCTTTTCGATGAAAGCCGTAATCTTCGGCTGATTTTCTTGATAATGTAAACTGTTGACTGTCAACTGCTGTACCTTGTATTTTTAAAACTAATTGCTGTGTGCCCAATTTTGGTACAAACACTTTGGTGCTTTCACTGAGAGAAAACCTAATTTTTCTCCTGCTCTTTGGATCTCCTATCTATATCGGATTGCATAAATCCAAGAAGAAGATCCAGATCTAGAACTTTGAAGTCCTTCCATTCTATTCAGATTTGCATCAGATCTAGGAAAGGACTTTCATCAATTCACCATGGTAAGTACACGGACTACCTCTACAGCTGCTGATCAGGGAGGACGGGACATGCTGAATCCCGCGCAATTGCCTCCATCAAACCAAGATGCCGTCGGACCTTCAGATCCAACATGCCCGGTTACCCGACAAGAGTTTCAGATGCTGCTCCAAGAATTGACCTAGAGTCGGGAACAACTAACTGAACAACTGTGCACCAACACAGAGTTGACCAACCAGTTAAACCGCCAAAGGCGCAGAAGATCCAGAAGAGACCAAGGTTCTTATTCTTCCACAGAGAGTTCAGCCTCATCTGACGGTCATCACCGATCCACGCGCCCATGGTTGGATGTAAGCTACACCCAGGCCACATGGCACCAACCTGCTTCGAATCTTGGACAACCCAGAACTGGACCATCCACTAGTCATCATACCGGACCTTCGTCCCGAGGAGGTGCTACTCCCTATCATGTCACAGGCAACATTGCTACTACCACCACTATCGCGATGTGGAACCCGACCACACCTTGGCACAACATGCTCCAAGTATCCGAATGCCGGATATACCAATGATGATTCGTCAAATGATCCGTGAAAAGTCAGGGTCTCAGTAATGACGACTGGGGAATCTCTCAGAGTCATACCCCTTTCACTAATGACATATTATATGCTGAACCACCTCGGTGCTTCAGGATGCCAACTTTGCCAGTCTACAAAGGGAGTTCTGATCCCAATCAACACATCCTGAAGTACGAATGGCTGATGAATGCTGCGAGAGCTGATGATGTAGTAAAATGCCGTAGTTTCCCCATTTCCCTGGGGGGCATTGCGACCATGTGGTTTACTCGTTTTCCACCATGATCCATTTCTAATTTTGATCAGATGGCCACCAAGTTGGTTGAACAATTCCGTATGCATGTAGTGAGGCCTAAAAATGTTAACACTCTGTCTAGTGTTACACAAGCTCCCGGAGAAACACTTAGACGTTACTTGGAGCGATTCCATGCTGCGTGTGCAGAAATAAGCAATCCCAATGACAACTCTATTTTGATGGCATTGACTAAAGGGATTGACCCTGATTCCGAGTTCGGAAATTGGTTAGCTGGGAAACCACCTGTGTCATTGGACTGTTTCTACTCCAAGGCAGCCCAATTCTTGAGAAGGGAGGATGCGAAACAGTCTAGGAAGCAGGATGACGCATGGCCCAACATCGAAGGAATCCAAAGTAACATCGCTGTTAAACAGTCCAGAGATAGTTCTGGAAAAGTTCAGTCAAGCATCCAAAATAAACAGAATCAGCAGAGGGACAATAGAAATAAGGGAAAGAAGCGAGATCAAAGCCGTGGTCCACGAAGTAGAGCTCTCATGTTTGATAATTATACTCCATTGAATACGTCACTGGAAAATGTGTATTTGCAAACCTGTAATACCATGCAATACAAAAAGACTGCTCCGAAGCCACCAACGGAAAGACAAATCCAAACAGGAAAATTTTGTAGATTCCATGAGAGTTATGGCCACAACACCACTGAGTGTCGTCACTTACAAGACCTCATTGAAAAACTGATATGTGAACGGAAGTTGGATCAGTATGTGCGGGCGCCGCAGTCTGGTGGTGCGGGCCCATCAAATCAGAATCATGCGCCGAATCAGGAAAGACAGGAGGAACCCATTCGTACAGGCGGGAGGTTGGTTATCAATACAATAAGTGGTGGTCCTCACCCAATAGATCGAAGCTGGAAGGAAATGGAGTCGTATGCCAGTTCTTTCAGGCATGCAGACTTCTAGCGTTGCAGTAGTTTTGATGAAGGGGCTTCGGCCAAGCAACAGAAGACGATGACAGATGACATCGTGTTCAGGAACAGAGACGCTGACAAAGTCGAAGCCCCCACTATCGACCCGCTGGTTATCTCAGCTCAAGTAGGTCCTGCTTGGATGAAGAGGATCTTAGTTGACAGTGGAAGCTCTGTGAATATCATGTTTAAACAAGCTTATGATCAAATGAGGATGGAAGCAAAGAACTTGAAACCCGGTTAATCTCGAATCCATGGTTTCAATGGAAGTGCTACAATACCCACCGGAAGGGTGGAACTACCAATGGAGTTGGGAGTTGGAGAACGCTGGAGAGTACGGATGTTACAGTTCGTTGTGTTGGACATAGACTCCCCTTATAATGCTTTCTTGGGCCGACCGGCCCTCACTGAATTCAGGGCAGCCATTGCCCCGTGGTGTTTGACTTTAAAATTTCCCACTGATCGTGGAGTGGGAATCATTCAAGGAGATCAAGCTGCTGCCAGAGCCTGTTATGTTGCTGAGCTACAGGAGGCGCAGCGAAAGGAGAAAGGAAAGGGCGTAGAGGAATCTCTCTGCGTCCGTTTTGCCAATAATTGACAATTAACGCCCGGGCCTAGGCCCGGGCACCCCAGCCAATTCCTCAAGGATCTTGACCCAAGTGAAACTGAAGACGAAGGAGAATCTAAAGAAAGTCAAGCATCCCCAGCCGAACTGACAATCGATGTCCCAATTGACAATGATGATGATTCAAAGATGATAAAGATTGGGTCTCAGCTAAGCCAACAAACTCAAGAGGAATTGGTTGAATTTCTACGGGCGAATCTTGACGTATTCGCTTGGGCGCATTCTGACATGTGCGGGATCTCGCCGGACACCGCGAGCCACACTCTGAATATTGACCCGCGGCATGTCCCGGTCAAACAGAAAAGGCGTGGTATGGATCCAGAGAGATCTGCCGCCCTTAAAGAAGAAGTAGAGAAGCTTAAAGCGAACAGGTTCATTCGAAATGCGCTATATCCTGAATGGGTGTCGAATCCCATGCTCGTTCGAAAGTCGAACGGAAAATGGAGAACATGTGTCGACTATTCCGATCTGAATAAAGCTTGTCCCAAAGACAGTTTCCCGCTGCCCAGAATTGATCAGCTAGTAGATTCGATAGCTGGGCATGAACTCTTATCCTTCATGGACGCGTATTCTGGCTATAATCAGATACCGATACATTTACCCGATCAAGAACATACCAGCTTCGTAACCAATCTGGGACTTTATTATTACAAAGTTATGCCGTTCGGACTCAAGAATGCCGGGGCTACTTACCAACGATTGGTCAATCGGATGTTTGCCAATCAAATCGGGAAAACAATGGAAGTATATGTAGACGACATGCTTGTGAAGTCACGACTCTCCACTGACCATGTCAAAGACCTAGAAACTATGTTCAACATACTTTGGGAATACAAAATGAAGCTAAATCCACTGAAATATCACTTTGGAGTTGCATCCGGAAGATTCCTTGGGTTCATCGTCAACGCTCGAGGGATCGAAGCTAATCCTGAAAAAATCTGGGCTATCAGAAATCTTGAAACTCCGAAAACCATAAAGCAAGTCCAGAGTCTCAATGGAAAAGTAGCAGCATTGAGCGGGTTCATTTCAAAGTCCACTGACAAATGCATTCCCTTCTTCGATCTTATCCGAAAAGGAAAACGAAACTTTGAATGGACCATGGAGTGTGAAGGCGCTTTCCAAGCACTAGTTCAACATCTATCCACACCACCTATCCTGTCGAAGCCTATTGATCATGAGAAGTTGTTCGTATATTTGACGATATCAGAAAATGCTATTAGCGCTGCCTTAATTCGAGAAGAAGACAGGATACAGAAGCCGGTATACTACGTCAGCAAGCGATTGACTGGGGCTGAAAGGAATTATCCAAAATTAGAGAAGTTGGCTTATTGCCTCGTTATTGCATCAAGAAAACTCCGACCATATTTCCAGGCACATCCGATTATTGTTTACACCGACCGGCCGTTACGACAGGTCCTTTCGCGGCCTGAGACGTCTGGTAGGTTACTCAAGTGGAACATCGAACTAAGCCAGTTCGATATTTATTACACTCCAAGGCGAGCCATTCAGGGGCAAGTCCTAGCCGATTTCATAGCTGAATTTACCGTTCCAGAGGACTTTCCCGAAACCAATGAATCCCCCGAATACGTCTGGAAGCTTTATACCGACGGTGCATCAAACGACCGGTGTTCGGGCGCTAGTGTTGTACTTGAAACTCCCGAAGTTCGATCCATATGTTATACTGTGAAGTTCGATTTTCATGCGACTAACAATGAAGCTGAATATGAAGCCCTCTTAGCTGACTTGAAACTTGCTAGAGATTTGAGAATTATCGCAGTGGAAATTTATTGTGATTCGCAATTAGTTGTGTGTCAAGTACGGGGAGATTATCAAGCAAGAGATCGAAGGCTGGCTGCTTACTTAGCTCGAGTTCAGGAAGTACTGAATCAGTTTGATTATTACGCCATCTATTGTATACCTCAGGAACGCAACCAAAAGGCCGATTCCTTGGCAAAGCTAGCCAGCACAGGTGAAGCTTAGCAAATGGGACTCGTTCCTGTAGAGACACTAGCTTCTCCAAGCATTGACCGAGCAGAAATAGACTGGGTATGCGAAACCGTCCCCGAAAATGATTCATGGATTACTCCACTCAGAATTGAGCACGGAACCCTGCCAGAGCGCATGAGCGAAAAAAGACAAGTCCTTCGGAAGAACTCACGATTCACTATCCAGGATGGAATCATGTACAGAAGAGGGTACTCTGTTCCTTTACTCCGGTGTATCGCTCACGATGAAATTAAACGAGTATTGCACGATGTACACGAGGGAGAATGTGGCGATCACACTGGGGGGCAAGCAGTTGCCAAGAAAATACTTCGATACAGATATTACTGGCCTACTGTGAATCGCAATGCGTCGGATTATACAAAGAAATGTGATAGTAGTCAAAATCATGCTCGAATTCCTAGAGCCCCTCCTACCGAGATAACGCAAATGGTCAGCCCATGGCCGTTTGCAATATGGGGAATCGACATCATTGGTACTCTACCTCTGGCAAAAGGTGGTGCGAAATACGCCATCGTCGCTGTTGATTACTTTACAAAGTGGACTGAAGCCGAAGCACTTGCTACCATAACAACGAAGAAAGTAATCAACTTTGTGGTTGCAACATCATCTGTCGATTCAATGTCCCACACACCATTATTACGGACAACGGAACCCAATTCGACAGTGCTGAATTTAAAGATTTCTGTAAACGATTTCACATCCAAAAGAAATTCTCCGCAGTTGCACACCCTCAGGCGAACAGACAGGTCGAAGCGGTTAATAAAGTTATAAAGTCCATTCTGAAAAAACGACTGGAAAAGGTCGGGGGCAAGTGGGTCGATGAACTTCCTATGGCTTTATGGGCTTACCGAATAACCCATAAGACCGCGACCGGTTACACTATACTCTCTCTCTCTCTTATGGTTCAGAAGCCGTTATTCCAGTCGAGCTAGAAGTACCTTCTCATCATGTGACATACTACGATCCAAAGACAAATGCTATATTACTTGCTGAATCTCTCAATCTACTAGATGAGAAGCATGAAGAGGCTGATTTGAGGGCAGCTGCGCATCGAAGTTGAGTCGCCCGATTGTACAACGCCAAGGTCTGCCCGTGAACCTTTGAACTAGGCGATCTCGTCCTGAAAAGAATTTATCCGATTCCTTCGCATATGAAGCCGACATGGGAGGGACCGTATGTTATTGAACGAAGGCTCAGAGACGGCACATTCAAATTATCGACAGTTGACAGTCTCACTCTGCCAAGAGCCTGGAATAGCGAGAGTCTTCGCCGCTACTACACATGACAGGCTATGTTTATTCATTTGGTTTATTTTCCATTTCGCAATTTGTTTCTGCATTTTCGAAATTAGAATTTGTAATAAGGCAACTGACTTTGCCATATTTTCTTATTTCAGCAATAAAATGCAATCTCTTCGAGCCAGAGCTGTGATTTACTTGAAATGCTTCATATGATCATCACTATGCATGGAGAGCTAAGTTTCACCATACGGTGGAATTTATTCAAATGGGGAGTGACTGTGATGCAACCGGTCACTCGCTAAATGAAACTCGAGCTCAGGGACAAGCCATCACAACAAAGCTAAAAATGGATTGATACACGACAATCCCTTACTTAAATCCCGGTTCCCAGAGTGCGAACTGAAGTATTAAAAATACGTCTACGAAGAGTGTGGATCCGTCCGCCTAACGACATCGTCTGTATCTGAACCAAGTTTGAGGAGGGTGGACCCGTCCATCTAATGACCTCACTTGTTAACTCAAGGTGGATGTGATCCGACCATCCATGATCCTGATAAAACTCCGAACTCCCAAAGTGCGAGTTAGAGTATAAACATCAACTCTGAACTCCCAGAGTGCGAGTCGGAGTATAAACATCAACTTCGAATTCCCAGAGTGCGAAATGGAGTACAGACAACAACTCCGAACTCCCAGAGTGCGAGTCGGAGTATAAACATCAACTCCGAATTCCCAGAGTGCGAAATAGAGTATAAACGTCAACTACGAACTCCCAGAGTGCGAGTCGGAGTATAAACATCAACTCCGAATTCCCAGAGTGCGAAACGGAGTATAAACAACAACTCCGAACTCCTAGAGTGCGAGTCGGGGTATAAACATCGACTCCGGATTCCCTGAGTGCGAAACGGAGTATAAATGTCAACTTTAAGTTCCCAGAGCGTGAATTGACGTATAATATCAACTCTGAACTCCCAGAGTGCGAGTCGGAGTACAAAGGTCGATCCCAAGTCCCCAGAGCGCGGACGTATGATTTAAACTTAAGCCGGTGTGACCAACCGCCAATAAACAAACGAGGATCCCCGGAGTGCGGATATGACCATCGACAATCGGACACGCGTGAATAAACCGCTCAATCTCCACTTGTCTCGAACATTCATTCAGTGGCACTAGACTCAACGTGTTATAAGCGAGAATCAATCGCTGACTGATGTTCCACAACTCATCCCCGAGATTGGGGTGCAGGACTTAAGCATCTACCATTGACTGAAGCGATGCGACGTCAAAATTCAACTCGCTTCCCAGTCGCGAACCGTGTCCACAGTTTCTAGACTTGGTGCAAAAAGACAAACTTGACTCTGAAGCTGAAATTTCATAAGTGCATTTCAAACATTGAAACACTTGAACGAATACACAAGAAGCCAAAAAAGAAAACGTTTCATTTCCACTATTTATGAAAGAAATTCATGTACAAGTTTGTTCCCAAAAAATTGCTACTAGCAGGGGCCGAACCCGCATCTATACACAGCCAACAAAATGAAAGTCAGAATTACACCAAGGAAGCATGTCTAATCTTTCTTCTTCCACGGCTTCCTTTTCGGTGCAGGCCCACTGGAGCCGCCACTATCCTTCCTCTTTGAGCTTTTACCTTTTGGTGGTTGGTCTCCATGTGGGGGCATGAAATCAACATCCTCCTCCGAACTCGAGTGGATAGGAATGCTGCCTGCCGGCGGAGTTAGAGGGATAGGATCAGCTGTGGAAGATGGAATGGCCGCACTAGTGTCGGAAAATGTACCGCCAGGCGATATCATTCTAAGCGGAGCTGGACCAAGTGCCGCCGTTCCACCTCCAAAACTGCCACCAGGTGCTGTTGCATCCATTTCAACGGCGATTTGTGCCAAAATTTCCTCTTCATTAACCGCTCGAGCCTCGCTGGGAGCGTCAGTAGTTGGCATCGATGAGCTTGTAGCAGGAACACCACTGCCCATGACGAATGTCAAGTAGGCAAGAGGGTCGCCATGACGGCGAAAGAGTTCTTCCATCAGCTGCTCATCGAACACAAGCCTGCCTCCTTGCATGTCGTCAAGAGACGCAGCAGTAGTCACGACGGTCGCTTCAGTAACGATAACCCCCTGCGTCTGATACGATTCTTGAGTAGCAGGAGGCACGACCGGTGCAGCATCGATCACTTGACAAAGAATAACTTAACTCGAGCAAAGATTTCGACTTAAGAAAGATATGTGGAATGTTCAGAATACCTTCCTCAGTTTGACTCGTAAGCGGCAGAGCGGCTTCAGTAACTTGCGCTGCAGCCGGAGATATCTGCAGTTGATCCGGATTGTAGGCAGGAACAGCTTGGGGATCGACCGCAGACGAGGATTCAGGCTGGGTTAACGCTGGAACTTCAAGGCTCGCCTCATGATGGTCAACTCCTGAACCCTCTCCTACTTCAAAGTGTTGGGCGCCGAGTCTTTCCTTCTCATGTAGAATCATTGACTCGTGAAGAATCTTCCTTTCATCTTCAGTCAGAATGTGATTCTCGAGTTCAAACTCATCCACAGACTCGCCCAGATGCGACTCCTTCTCTTCTTCAACCAGTCGGCCCCATGCGTTGTAAAGATGCGCCGGATAATCATCGAGCCAGGCTAGCCCCCTGTGCCTCAGCACATTAGCGTTGTAAACAACGAGAAGGTCTTCGATGTCAGCCTCTAGCCTGGACTCGGCCGACTTCACTTTATCTTCAACCTTAGTCTCCACCTTGCGGACTTTAGCCATGGCCACATCCCGTTCACCCCTAAGCAGAACAGCCTGCTCACACGCCTCCTGGGCTGCATTGTTCGCATTATCCTTTTCCTTAGCCATGTCGGAAAATTTAGCCTTGAGATCGTTAAGTTCCTTGACCGCCGCATCCCGTTCGGCGGTAACTGTAGTATTCCGATGGCCCATCTCCTCCACCAAGGCGACATGTGTCTGCCTCAACCTCTCCATGGCCACATTCGCTTCGTCAGCTTTTTTGGTGGCCGCAATTTCAGATTTCCGAGAAGACTCGGCCTCAGCAGTGAGCACTTGAATGATCCAGTCCCTTTGAGCGAGTTCGGTCTCTATTTTCTTAAGCGCTTTGGCTCGCTCAAAGGCCACCTTAGAAGCTTTCTCTGCAGCCTTTACCCACTCTCTATACTGGGTGTAGATGTCATGAATGTAATCATGCATCGTGTTTTCCACCCCTGATGGAATTCTTTCTAAATGAGGTGGGAAGACGTAGCCATCGAAGCATATGTTCGGAAAATCCTTCCTCATCTGAGCCAATTTAAGGGCCCCTTCTCCTGTGGGCTCAGCTGGGACCTGCTCTGCAATTATAGAGGCCGTGGTTTCGACCCTTTGGAGACGAGTCTCGGATCTAGAAGTATGAGAAAATGGCCTGTGACGAGGAGGCTCCGGTGGATGTGGAACAAGAACAGGGGGTGGAGACGGAAGTCTAGGAGGAGGAGAGCATGATCTAGACCGATGTCTGTATTCTCTGTCCCTGTCACGCCCATACCTATCTTGGTTAGAGTACTTGCAATCGCGATCTCTATCTGAATCCCTCCTGCAGGAATCATAATAAGTAGAAGCTTTTCGGGCAGAGCGAAGGTTCCCCAGCATCGATCCTTTCCCCGGCATAGTACCTGAAAAGGAGAAACGAAGGAAGAGTTAGTGATTTCTTAAGTCGGACGATTTATGATGATGAATCATGCAGTGTAGTGAAGTGTATGCATGTGCAACCCCCCGAGCAACCGGAAATGTCGGCCGCACTCATAGCAAGCGACCTGCTTAGTTCAAGAGCACTATCAAGCTCCTCCATCCCGGTGTCATGTTGAAACGACACATAATCCAAAATTAGAATATCAGCAAGCCCTTCAAAAGGATTCTCTACTTGCGGGGGAGGAGCCTCCGAAATTCTAATCCCCTGAACCAACAAAGACATAACCATAGATTCCAGTCTCATTGATTTAGAATGCTTGTGAGCAACGGCCTTGCCTTTTATCCTTCCTCCTTCCTCCTGGACATCAGAAGAAGGCCCAGCGTGGAGCTCATTATCAGTAGGCGTTCTCTCCGGGTCAACTTCTTCGGCTATTACGAATCCGGGTGCTTTGTGCTTCACCTGTTTCTTCGAGAACACTCTAAGCGTCCCTTCCAGCCGTATGCTCTGCCTCCGTTTAATCAGCCCGACAGTCCTCAGGTTTCTGTCGGTCAGAACCAAGTCGATATGCCTTTCTTCGCCCGGAACCGCTTGGAGGATCCAAACTAGCTCTCTGAAGTATGCACCGTCAGGTCGAGAGATTGCGGCTGTAAAAGAAGAGAAGTGTGTCAGTTTTGCAGTCGGTTGTTATTATCTCGATAGTTCGAGAGAAAGATGGCAGCGCTTACGTCTATCCAACCATCGCCTGGCAAATCCAGGGGGGCACCGAACGTAGAACCATTCAGTCTTAAAATAACTTAGCCTTCCCCAAGAGCCCATTACAATGTAGCAGTTCCTGACTGCTTCCAAGAAGGTGAAAGAAGGGCTGTCTCCACGACTCTTAACGTTAAATAGATATCTGATCTCGATCGGCTTTGGCGGTCAAAAGTGAATCTCCATAAACAGAATGAAGGTGCTATTCAACAAAGAATATCCGTTGGGATGTAGCTGGGATGGAGCTTTTCCAAGAAACGATAACATCTCCCTTATATATTGGTTGAAGGGAGGAAGTGTCCCCGCTGTGCAAGCGTGACGGTTGAAAAAAGTAATCCCCTCCGGGTAGGAATGGCAATGGGGCGGGTTTTTAGTGCCCCATACCCGCCCCGGATTTTTTAGACCTTGCCCCAGACCCGCCCCGTAGACCCGGTGCGGGTCTGGAATTTTGCCCCGTACCCGGGACCCGTACGGGTCAGGGTAGATCCGACCCGCCCCAAGACCCGATGAGTCTCTATGTATTGATTAAAAATTGCGTACGGTGTAACAACGTACATATATTTATTTGTTTATACTCATTATCACCAAATAATACATGAAATATAAATAACAATGTGTCTAAGGGAAGTTAATAAAAATGATGTCTACAATAACAATTCAGAAAATATATACATATGTTATTGTATAATTATCAATGACGCAACTTAATACTTTATTTTTTTCTATAGATTATTGATTGGAACATTTTAATATCCATGCTAGAATCACTTATATCTAAGAAGATTAATAAATCATTATATTAATAAAGCAGTTTAATGAGATGTTAGTAGTGCGGGTCGGGTTGGGGCGGGTCAGCCGAGCCCCGACCCGACCCTAGACCCGGAGTAATCAAGAACGGGTCACGGGTCTACCCGCCCCAATGACCCAATGGGGCGGGTCTGGATGGGCCAAAACAGGGGCGGGTCGACCGGGTTTGGACCCTAGACCCGCCCCATTGCCATCCCTACCTCCGGGGGATCGTGTGGCCTGTCATTTGGCCCAAGCAGTAACACGTCGTCTAGCGACAAGCCGTACCTTAAACAAATCCGTCCCAGCATATCTTCGGAGATACCGGATGGCACCGAATCCTGTGGCCGACAAATGAACCGGGCACGTGGACGCTCGTCCGGAGCTGGGTCTATAACTTCGGCTTCAATAACCGGTATCTCGATGGTTGAAGGAATTGAATTCGGGAGTTCCTGCTGCTATGAACTTGAGGGTTCCATGATTGACAAGCTTATGAAAAATCATTGTTAAACAAACAATAACGCTCGTGCATCCCCCTGTGTAAAGTGTGTGAGTGTGTTGTGCATTGCAGTACTGTATATCACTTAAGAAGATCTACAGGATTGAAGAAAACATGAAAACGACGAGACTTCGTAATTCAGTCGGAAGGACCGTCATTGCTGACCGTCACAACCGTGCCATCCAGTTATTAGCTATCAGTCCAAGTTAAAGTTTGTTAAAATTTTGTTAGAGTTGCAGTTCCATCGGCGAGCTTCGAAGGGAAATCAAATATGCAGTTCAACGGTCAAGTCCACATATGTAAGTTTGAAGCTCGTCGGAGTCAGTTGTTCAAGTGTGCAAGGAATTACAAATTATTTAACATTCAATTCGTATCGGTCACAAGAGCCTTGTTCGCATCAATAAATCATGTTCATCTACGTGCAAGTTCGACTCGGTCAAAAGGCTAGGGACTTCGAATCGATCCAGGAAGAGTGTTCGCATCCATCAATTGGGACGCCATCGTATCGATCCTTTTCGACTCGATGATTTCGAATCGATCCAGGACCCTGGGTTTCGAATCCATCAGACGCAACCCCTTCGCATCGATCAACACGCTTAAGACAATCGCGTCGATCATCTCGACTAGATGCAACAACATCGCCATCGATCGATACGAAGGCCTCCATCTCATCGTCTCGAAGCCCCGACTCCAGATCGACACGAAAACGAGGACCAAGCCATCTTCCTCCACACTCCTTCTTCCCCAGATCGATTCGAACTCCATTCTGTCCTTCCTCGACCTCGTACGTTATCTCCTTCCTCGAGCAATGTTCGGACACAGATTCAAATGGAATGGCATGAGAATTTGGATCTCTTCGTGTTACGACTGGATTTGTTCAATTGATTACCTGATTTCGATAAATGGTTGAAGGAATTAAAGGTTTTGGTTCGATTCGAATTCGAGCAGTTTTCCTTTCTTAGAAGCGATACGAAAGCAAGGCACAACAGTGAAAAGTGAAAAAATGGCTAAGTACATAGTATTTATATGGGCTTAAAGGTGAATGGAATAAACGATTCGCCTCCCAATGGATTCGACAGGTTATAAAGCGCCACCACAGGATCGATTCGAACAAGCTGTTCGACTCCATGGACTCGAGTCTGCATCGATGCGAAGCCCTTCTTTATATCGATCATCTTCGACTCCATCTCCAGTACATCGATATGAGCGATCGGTTCGAATCTGTCGAATCGCAGCTCCCAGAAGCCAATGCCCATCGATACGAACTGTCTATTCGTATCCAAGGACACCAGACCCATCGATTCGAAATGCACAACCGGGACTACGATGAAGACATTGAACCCTATCGATACGAATGACCGCTTCATATCCATCAAACCCCGCATCCATCGATTCGAAATGCTCATTTCGTATCCATCAATGCAACGAGAATCGATGCAAAAACAATGTTTTAACCTTGTACATCGATTCAGGAGAGAATCGATACGAAGAGACATTCAAAAACGATCAACGAGCATTGTTACAATTCGAATCTCACATCGGTTCAGGAGAGGATCGATACGAAATTCGATGCGGGATAAACTAACAACGACTCGTGAACGTACAAACGTTCACGAGAGTCAAATTGACATATATGCATACACGTCGGACTAATATTCATTATTCCAGATTTATAGGAATTGGAAACTCATTTGATAACGATTACAACAACGAACGACTAATCACTGCACATAACAATTAGTTTTAACAATACAGGGTACAGCAGTTGACATTCAATAGTTTACATTATCAAGAAAATCAGTCGAAGATTATGGCTTTCATCGAAAAGACGAAAACTATTCAGAATGAAGATTACAGCATTTCAAAGCACATCATGTTTCCATAAGACATACTTTGAGGGGCAAATGTTATCCCGCCTTTTGGCAAGGCCGCGATGCGAAGGAATTGACTAAGTAACTAATGACGGTTCATCTTAAAGATCGGTTATTCACGGGCTCACTATGTATATCGACGAATTTTGGCCGAGTCCGGATCGAGCCAAAATTGATATGATACGACAAGCGAAGCTATGAGAGTCAACGTTCCAAATTTTAGGTCAATCCGAGTTCGTATGCTCAAGTTACGATCGATGCAAAATTGGATGAAAACCAACCACTGTTCGAATCGCTCAGTTCGAATCCATCAGGGAAGCTCACTTCGACTCGGTCAGCTCTGCATCCATCACCAAGCCTCTGTTCGACTCCATCACTTTCGTATCGATCAGAACGACTACGACCTCGCATTCGTCCCAGAGTCTCAGTTCGAATCGATCGGGTTCGACTCCATCAACTATGCACTGTTCGAATCGATCGTGCAGTGACCACTTCGTATCCATCACAAATCCTTGATTCGAATCCATCAGGGCGCACCACTTCGTATCCATCACAGAGCCTTTGTTCAAATCCATCTAGGTGAAGCACTTTATTCGATACGAGCTAGGCCCCGCAATCGATACGAACGAAGCATGGCAATTGATGAGAACAAAGCATGACGATCAATACGAATGAAGCGAAGTTCAAGGACAACTCATTCAACTCGGCATCGAAAGTGGAGTGATCCGGAGATTCAAACACCACGTCATCTCACAGTCACGCGCATCTATCGAGTCGAACGAGAGCGAGTCGAAGTGAGGGAGTCAAACGAAACAGCCAACCGAAAATCCCATTTCGTATCGATCATATCTCCTAATCTACAAGTCCAAATGCTATGAAATTTTGACAAAAGCTTACGTACATGCTAAAGAATGTCTACGCAAAATTTCGACTCCATTGGATGAAATCTTGATCGATACGAAATCTGTTCGTATCGATCACGGATCGAACCGAAACTTCACGGGCTTGGGCGTGCGGGCCTGGTCACGTGCCAGAGAGGGTCTCTCGAGATCTGAGCAAAATACCAGCCTCCTACACCCATAAGTAGAGCCCCAAGGCATACAGAAAAGGGGCTTCTTCTTCTTTAAATTCTCCAACGCCCAGACTCTGTCGAATCCGGATCTAAACTCCCTTGCTGCTGCCAATAACGAAATTCACTGCTGCAAATCATAATTATCTGCTGTAACTCACTGAATTCACTTGTAATCTTCAAAGAAAGATCAATAAAGCTATCAACTTCATAGTGGACATAGGCGATACACCGGACCACTCTAAATTCTTGTGTCTCCTTGCATTTTAATTATTTTCATATTTGAAATTTAGAGTTTTTGTTAAATAATCCTTTTTTTTCATTTAAGTTCTTCATTTTATCTCTTCATAAACTTCCGAAGAGTGTTGTGCCCAATTTTGGTACAAATAAAAGGGTAAAGTGAAAATAGTATGACTATCACTTAAAATTAAAAAAGAAAGAAATAGATCAAAGTTAGATAAATAAGATTAAACAGCCCACTAGGACAAAATTGACTATGAAATTTGGAAGCATTGAAATGGTTGTGACTGAGATAAAAAGGAAACGATGGAATTTAGTGACCTTTTCAGTTAATGGTTGAATTAGAAGGACAAAACACTAGGTCAAACCTCTTGTAGTAGCAAAGGGTAAGTACCACCTTGGATCTTTTTACCTAAGTATGGTTTGAATCGCAGGATATTTATATGGTGAAGTTTGAATGTATGATTTTGATAAAATATATTTCTGAATAAGGAAAGAGTAAACTAAAATGTTTTATTTTATCAAAGGATGCTGCTAATGAAGAAGTTATTCAGTTTGAAGTGTATAAAGGACTAAGTAGGTTCTACTTCAATTCTTATATAGTAAGTTAAGTGACAAAGGGATGATCCAGATATTGGTTGATACCATATAGGTAAGGATATGATACCTATAGGCTACAAACGTTCTAGGTATCGTGTTCTTTCACTGGAAGCTACAGGCGGACTAGGTTGACATGACTAGGAAGTGGTATTAGTGGGAGAGCAGTCCTCACAGTAGCATTATGTGGTGGTATTAGTGAAAATTGGTTTCCATAGTAGCCTACAGGCATTTTTGCCCTATTGGGTTCTATCATGGTAGATGTGTTCCAAGCATGCTAAGTGATCCCTGGAATTGTATGGTTAGAAATTTGCACCTATTTGAATTTGGATAATATTGGAAATTAGTAGTCCCTAAATTTAGTATTGGGTAGTAGTAGTCCCTGAACTTATAGATCATGCGATAGTTCCAGATTTGTAGTTTTGGAGGATGTGTGCAAGTAAAATACAAACAAAGCTATCATAGTAAATTGTTAGGATTTAGATGGTCCCAGATTTTGTTGGATAATTAGTATGGGATAGTAGATATAACTGAAAGTTGTGATAAATTGAAAATGAGTTTAAGTAGTGTTTTAATTCATTAGAATGTAAAGGGTTGTAATGTAATTTTTATGGATTATCAAGTTCATATTTATAAATAAAAGTGTATCATGTAAAATGACAAGGAATATACCCAAAAAAAAGAGATGGGATATTTACCGTATTTTGTACTATCTTCAGTAATTATGAAAAAATATAATTCCTTACAACTCCAAACGTGACACAAATTCTCCTTTTGGGATAAGACATAGAAATTACACTGTTAACCTTTCCTTTAGGAGAGAACCAGCTCTAATGCATTAAAATATAGAAACCCCTAAGTATAAACCAAAGTATTGGTCAACATTCCTAGTTGAGTCATCTCAACATGAAAAAATTGGAATAAAGTGATAAGAGGCCATGTTTTCTAAAAAGATCTCATTTATGGAGGACATTAAGAGATAGTAAAATTTTGGAAGTTTAGACTATAAAAGGTATCCTAGATAAAAATTTAGTCAAGATTGTGCAAGGGGTGGTTAATTCAAGAATTTGGGTCTCCATCAAGAAAAATATATTGTTATTTGCATGATCGGGAATGCGAAGGTGATTTTTATAGAAAACTAGAGCAGGAAATTTTTGATAAGATTTGAAGGAAGGGATAAAAAGAATTTTTCTCAATAATTCCTCGGATTGGAAGAAGACTATTTATTCAAGGAAATTCACGGATGACAAGCTTAGAGCACATAGTTGTATGCATGGCAGTCGCACGCAAACATAGTACCACTTAGGTGATTATTACTGATCCTAGAGTGATTCTAAATTACGACTTCAATTAATTTTGAGACTTTTATTGTTAAGGTTGAATGGGAAGATAGACCAAACTTTCATAGTAGAACTTAGGATGGATCCCTATAGACTCTAAACATGATAACTATATACCATAATTTATAAAGGACTTAAGAAACCATTCAGAAATAAAATGAGATGATTTAAATTGAATTAAATTGGAAAATATGTTTTGCTATTTTCAATGTTTTAAGAAATCACAAAGTTGGATACCCTTTGGTAAAGTAGAAAATTAGCAAAGAGCTAAGTACGAAGTACCATGGAAGGAGACACAGTCCACATTCGAGTTGTCTCACTTGGTATATAGAAGTTGAGGTGATTAGGTATACCACTGGATGATTTAAGGCAGTATGTTGTGCATTGAGGATTTCGTAGAGCTACAGTTTCATGGGAGCACACTTATGGTCAAGTTATCTAGCATGGTGCATGTCGACACCATTTAAGTTTGTAACAAGGATTGCAGAGAATTACCTATGCATATACATTTAGATTAAAGTTTATGAAAGTGGTAAAGAATGAGAAGTGCAATAGGAAAATATGGATAATTTATTTCATAGAAGGATAAGGATTGCACAAGATAGGCAGAAAAGCATGTACCAACTAGAGACACACAGGGTAGTTTGTGGAGCCGAGTCCACAATTGTCCGAGAAGCTAAGTCCTCTATAGTCCATGGAGTTGAGTCCACAATAGGAAGTAGACAAGTAGAAAATCCCCAAGGCAAGATAGAACATGGCTAAATTATAGTGAAGCCATCATTAGGTACTTTCGGAAGTGTCTATGCAATGTAGTTAGTGAGGTCAAGCTTGTCAGTTAGGGAAGTTAAAATGATATGTCAGTCCCTTGTTCGCCTGCACCTACCCGTATTTTTAGGCATGGGACAAATCGACTCTATAATGAAATAATTAAATTGGTTAGAGTCTAGTAGGGAGACGATCTAGTTGGGAGTACATAGTAGCTTTAGGAGAAAGTCCGAGCTACCCATCCCAAACTCTTTACTAACACGTTTCCGCTTTAGTTAGAAGAGAATATTTCCATAATTAGGTTCTAGCTTAGGTAGAGACCATTGGATGATAGGAATGGTTGTAAACATGTCAATAGGATGTGTTATGGATGACGGATGCTAGTAGATGTATTTGGATGTATTGTTTGGATTGCTTATTATACACGTTTGAGGAAATATATCCTCTAGGTTGTACACACATTCACATTATCCCTTATTATTATCTAGCTTATTTTATATGATAAATATGGAAGCTTAATTGTTGTTTATCATACATATGGATGTTGCGTATGGATGGAATGGTTTTGCATACATTTAGAATTGCAAGTATACTTTTTTTGGATGTTGCATACATTCTTGATGCATGGCATAAGCACTTGCATGACGGGAGGTTGATTGGATCAGTAGACCGCTTATTTTTTGCATTAGCATAGGTTTACGTGCATTTCACCTTGCATATATATGTACATATTGCATTAGAAAATTTCTAAGGACAATGATTCCCGTGATTAATGGATGAGTAGATGGTTGTAGTTATTGGTTTCTGTGTGTATAAATTACATTTTTCCATCCTTTAAGATTTCAGAACGAAATAATTTTAAGAGGGGAGAATGTAACACCTCGCGAATTCAACAGAAGTTTAATAAGAAAAGTAAATTTAATTAGAAAAAGGACTAAAAAGAAAATTTTCACAAACCTCTGAATTTAACTACGAAACTTGCAATATTATGTTCGTAGCAATTTTCTGAACAATTTTCATATATAACACTTCCAAATCGGAGTAAGTACGGAGAAGTTACGGATGCTTGAAGATTGAAAAACAAAATAAATGAAAAAAGCATAATGTAAGTAATTTAGGATCGACCCCTAAATTTGAATGGTCGATTTATATAGGTCGTCCAGAGGCCTTGAACGGTTGACTTGTGGAAAGGAAGGGTAGACCATTCACGTTAAAAATTTGATTGTTCTGCACATTGTCTGAACGGCTGAGATGAATTGCTTCATGGCTAAGTTTTAATGAGCATTCCTGATGTTAGTAAAATATTCTCCAGGCTAAATCAACGCCCCAAATTGATTGCTAACATTTATAAATTGGAACCTAAGCTAACTGTAAAATCAATAGAAAAGTTTAATATATTGAAACTCTGCCAAACTCCAACTTCTCATCTAATCCTAAAATTCTTCAAAAATCAAAATAAAATCAACTTAGAAAAACACAAGAAATTGGATCTAGATGGAGCTTGTGGAGCTAGCATACGAAGGGGCGATTCTCAAGCAAAGCAAATAGGAAGAACATAGGCTTGATGTGAGTGGAAACAATTTTAATTAGGTGATTATCTACAATTAAAATTGATCTATTCTCTATGATCTAGGATGATGTTAGAAGTCATAAATCAAAACTTGCAACCTAGATAGAAATTGAAATTACTATAGTTGCTAAACCTGATTTGAAACCCCAAATTGATAAACCCTAAATCAGTAAACCCCAAATTGAATTGCAAACTGAAACATAGATTGATTAGCTAGTGATTAGCGTTCACCAATAACTGCCAACGACATAGATTAAACAATAATAAAATTGACAGTTAAGAAAACGCAAAAACCTCAAATTTTGTACGTAAACGGTCAACCATGGACCCCCAGCGGTCGACCAGTAGTGGTCGACCGGTTAGATCTAGCGGTCGACTGTTCAGAACAAAAATTGGAGATGTTGAACCTTGACCCGAGGCTCAATTTTACTAATCAAAAAATATATACACATTAATTGTTGGGGGCATATTTTGGTGGCCACACTTCCAAAGAGGTATTTTGGGTAGCTCCCTAAAATATGGATTAGGGTTTTAGGCTTGTATAAATATCCCTCTTATGTTCATGTAATGAAGTTTTAGTTTTTACATTATCATGCAAGTTGTAGCCTCAAATTAAAAGAGAAATAAAAATGGCTTCCTAAGCCTCTTCTTTTTCTACTTGCTTTATTTCATGCTTACATGTTCTTTTATGCTTATTTTCATTTATATGCTCTCTTTTCTTTCATGTTAGTAGATTAGCTTTCTTTTTATGCACTAAGTTTAATTTTATTTTTATGCAAATAGCTTAGTTCTCTTTTCTTTTTATTAGCTCTTACTTTCCTTGCTTTTTAATGTTGCTATTTACATGTGTTGAAATGATAACACAAATGAGTAGCTAAACCCCTTCAATTTAGGGGTAATGAAGCTCTCTAAAAGTATGTAAATTCAACATATTGTGTGATTTATGATCTCTTTTATGCTTAATGAAAAGTTAGTTTATGATGTAAGTTTATAAAAGGAATTTGATAGCCTATGTTGTAATCACAGATAGGCTATTCTTATTCAAACATAAACACAATTTACATCATAGATTAACTTAGTGATTTTTGATTATGAAATTAAAGTAGAATCAAAATTTGATGATCTATGTTACTAATTAAAATAGTAAATAGATCATACTTAAAATAGCTTTTGCTTTGACTTCATTTTCATTACAATTGATAAGTGGTTTTATGTGTTGTATTATAGTTTGATGGTTTAAGTTATGTTAATTAATGACATAAATAAACAATACTTATGATAAATACATCACCGATTCTACTTAAGATCAAAATAGAGAGATTTTATAGATTATTTTTGTGTTGATTTATGTAAAAATATGAGAGTGGATTTGCCTCTAAATTGTTTTCTAACCTCATATTTTCAACCACTTTTGTTCTAGCTAGTTTTACATTTTTCTTAACTTAAAACAATCTCAAGTTTGGTTTATTTTGATTGAGTAAAATTTTAATCACCTCAATTCCCTACGGACCGACTTGTACTCACCACGTACTAAAATTGTACGTCGTGCGTTTGCGGTTATTTTATTACAATTTTTCGATGATTTTCTAACCAATAGAAAATTTGCCGTTCAGTTGGCTCTCTGGTTCTCGATTCATCGTATTCCATGGTTTCTCTAGTGGCGAGATGGATCTTTCTAGAGTCTCCATAAACAGTGAACACGAAAACTCGCCCTGTCTTTTGAAGTGTTCCCTTTCTCTAGTCCTATTATCCATCTTTCACATGCCGCCATCCTAAAGCTTTTCGTCTCCAACCTAGTTGACATTCATTAGTATTGCCTCGGTATTAGAATCCTTCAACCGCATAAACTTGTCAGTCCACTAGTTAAAGTCCTCCAAGTTTGTAGTTGGATTTTTCTTAAGTTCTTTATAAAACTCCATTTTCCTGTTAATTTCCTTAAACAACAACCACAAGGATAGTCTGTTCATTAAATTGACGTTTAGCTGCCGCTATAACGCTGAACCATGCAAAATGGATCCTTAAGTTTTCACTATCCTTTTGTTTGATACCCAAGAGTTAACGAATACCGATCCAAATGACTAAACCAAATAATCGCTCATTCTGACAAGAATAGAAAGCAACCATATATTACTTCTTTTACAGCACCAACAGCCTCCATATTTGAATGTAGCGCCTCAAATGTGTTCTAGGGTTAGATTTTCCATCATGTGTTTCCATGATCATTGTCTAAAATCTGAGGGTTGACTGCATATCAGATGTTCAGAGTGAACATATTATGATTCATCTTGTCAACCTTTATTTTCCTACTCTGCTCGCTTAACACTAGACGCATTAGTCTAGCGACTCGCTCCTTCGCTATTGGAATGCTTCCTCGGGTTGCTTGGTAGACCACATCATGCCCCCATGCAATGGATCAACCACCTGTGTATCGGTCGGTTTGAACTTAGGCGATCCCGTTTCTACAGTCAAGTGTGTGGTTCCAACATCAGAATTGACTTCTGGTGAGACATCCTCCCTTGGTCCAGCATGTGCTATAGCATTGGTATTGTAGTGATCATTTCTACATCAGTCCAATTTGGTTCAAACCCTAGTCAGTTCAGTTTGTGGAAGTCCAGATTTCCATGGCTCTTTCCTGCCTTACCTGCTCCCTTGCAACCATTGATGACGGGTTGCAAATAGAATTCCAGACTTGGTCTCTCTAGACCTGCATTAGTGCTCCTTACTCCACGAGTCTAAGGAAAGCTCTATTGTCTTCGAATACTAATCTAGGAATGAAACTACCATATTTTCCATCATCATTTGCAGTCAATGCTAGACTCTTCCATCATCATTTGCAGTCACTGCTAGACTCTTCTCTAGTAGCTATACCGGGTTTTCTTTTTGATGTAGCACATTCAACCTCATATACTTTGCTGCTTCATAGACGGACCCCTCCAATGTGGCTAGTTTCTCCATTGTTGACCTCCTTGCAAACTTTGTTACATGATGCACTCTACCATACAAGTCATCATGATGAACTTTTCACCCATGTTCTAAATTCCAGCTACTGGGGTATTAAATAGGGATATGTACTACCGTAACGACTCATCTTCCCTTTGGTTTACGTCATATAATGAGTATCCATCTTTCGGTTATTCAATATGTACCCTGAATTGACCAATAAACTTATTAACATCACATAAGAATGAATTGATCATATGTATCAACCACAAAACCATATAGTAGCTAAATCTTGTGAGAATAGATGTAAGCGCTTACATAAAGCTTCCTATGTAACTCCTCTTATCTGCATATGCTGGGTATACCATTGCAAAGGTACTACAGGGTCAATTAGTCCTTTATACAGTTCTATAGTAGGCATCCTGAAATCTTCGAGGTTCCTAGTAGTCCTATCTGTAGGGAGAAGGTATTGCTAAACCTAGCTCTAATTCCTCACTCCACTTGTTCATGTTGAACATACTGTCTAATGATTTGAGCCATCCTATCCTCCAGTTTGGGTGATTGGAAATAATAGCTTGACCTTCCCTTTAGGTGAATGATTTCCTTCATCCCCTCTTTAACGAATTGATCTTTGGTTACAAACATGATTATAGTTCCTTGACCGAATCCAATGACCGTTTTATCTTCCATCGATCAATCTTTCAACAAGGGAATGAGAAGCATTAGCTATAGTTGCCGTCGGTTCAATAACATTGATGTTTCGTTCGGCGATGAACTGCTTTCCCAGTCCAGCTTTGGGCTAAAATCTTGCTCGTTTCATCCCTCTAACATTCCTTCTAGCTCTTTGAATTTCTTGATTGGATTCCTTTTAGAGTGCTACCTTCTTTGCATTTTAAATCTCCTAGACTAGGATCACCCTTGTATTCCAATCTTGTGACCAATAGTTTGCGGCTGCCCTAAGCGTGTCATAAGTTGGTCCATCATTGCTTGTAATTAGGCAATTAAATGTTCATTTAGCTTGGCCATAACTCAATCCAGGTCACCTTTAGTGATTACATCAACTAGAACTGGACTGCTTATTGAATGATCATCTTGATTGGTAGTTTATTTGATTGGGTGCACTGGTATTCTCTGCATTCTCGCTGGTAGCATCGACCTTATTCTTTGATCTCAAAGGCATGTTGAGAGTCGGTTCTTAGTTAAAGCACCAAAAATGTTTACACAAAAAATGGGCAAACACCTATAATCAATTCGCTATAGAATGGTGTATACAGGGTTGTGTAGTTAAAGCCCTACAAAATCCTCGCTATAGCGCATAGTGCTCTTCGACCACTACGCTATTTCAATTTAGCTCTATTAAACAATAGATCTGATTTAAGTCCCACTATTTTCCGCTACACCTGCTAAATCAAGGCTCTTTAGCATGCTCTTTAGCAACATTAATGTACAAAGTTTGATTTGACTAGTTCTCTTGCAAAATATATCTAGCGTAAAGACCTAATTTTAAGGCATAAGTGCTTAATGCAAGTTAGAAATCTATTGTAGTCACCAAATCTAATCTGCATAAATCATTGTACTCTTTGATTTTGTTATATAAGATTAAATAATATTTATTTTTCTGTACAAATCATGTGATAATGAGAATAAATTAACTTTAAATATTTGGTTTTATATCTAATGAATCTTTTTGCACCTCCGCTATTTTTAGCCATATCTCTGCTTTATCCCTACTGCAACTTTTTACACCTCCACTGCTATAGGACCGCTAAGTGCTTTAACTACATAGATATGCGGTGTATAATATAGTTGTTATATTCGTATTATGATTGATTTTCAGAGAGCAGATCACATATAGGTTATGCATAAAGTAAACTGCAATAAAGTAAAGAAACAAAGATTTATATTGGTTTAACCAGAATGTGCCTGCATCCAATATCCATTTTCATCATCCTTCATATAGATCTTTGGTACAATGCTTGGGATACATAATATAATGATCTGTTGCTCAATAGAAAGTAAAATATAGACCTAAGGAAGTCTGTTTAGCATCTCCTATTCGTCTATTCCTGCTTACCAATTTCGTTCGGCTGTGATTGGAAGGCAGTTCATGTTAGGCTGTTTCTGTTAGGCTGTTCCAATTAGGCAGTTCCAATTAGGTAGTTCCTACTAGGAAATTCCTATTAGGTTATTCTTGTGAGGAAGTTGCTGTTAGTCAGTTCTTATTAGGCTATTCATGTTCAGCTGTCCATGTTAACCTATTCCTGACTTTCTCTGACTTGTCCGCCATTACTATTGTAAGCTTACTCTCTATACTTCTCCCCTATTGTTGTTAGAAGATTCGGTATTTATAGGAGTGAAGGTATAGGGAAGTCAAGTCGATAAAATAGGAAGTTTCCCTATATAACGTGCTCGGTTCAGTTATTTTCGCATATAGAAGATATGCTCTAGAACTTCCATAAATTCAAGATTGCCTTTCCATCTATGCACTATTCGGTCTAGTGGTAATTAGCTTGGAGGTAGTTAGCCCGGTTATGGTGAGTTTGGTGGTCATGCCATGGTTCGGCCATGCCTGGGTTCTGCAGTAGACAATCAAATAGGAATTTGTGTTCGGTAGGCGGTGTTCGACGATTCTTGGTTCGGTGGTGCCTTGGTTTGGCGCCTTGGGTTCGACCATTCTGGTTTGATAGTACTCTTGATCGACAGTGTCTCAGTTTGACAATGGATTCCAGTTTGGGAGGTGGTCAATTGGGTTTGTTAGTAGTCTTAGGTCGATGGCCGAAGCCGGTTCAACAATGTCTTGGTTCAGTAGTATGCTACCGAACATGAATCTATGTTCGGTAATAGACTACCAAACAAGAATTATCCTTTGGTACCTGACTATCGAATAATATTCTCTGTTTGGTATACTATTGAGCCAAGCACTTAGTCTCTACAATGTTTATTTTTCCTTCTGATTTGGCTTGTTGTATCTTCCGATCTTCTCGCATTCTCGGCCTAGCACTGATCAAGTGACGATGCCTCGATTTAAGATTGCTACGACGCTTGCTAGAATTCTCTAAATTGGTTTCAACAATTGTGGGTTGCTAGATTTGCGACTGGCAAAGCTCTAGTGCCAGAAATCTTAAGGTTAATCTTTCATAACTCAATGTTGGATGGTTGACATGATATTTGAAGGTGATTGGATAAGACTACAATTATTCCTTGCTATTTAGAAGTGCTCCAAAGATTCTATTAGGCGAGCTTCAAGTTTGTCCGCCATTATTTGCCCATCTATTCTCCTCCAGTTGTGCTCATCCATGATATATTTACAGGTTTAAGGTTACATAAAGATCTATTAGGCAGTAAACAGTTAAGTTCCCTACCGAACCCTTTCTCCTATTTCATAAAAATAATGTAATTGATAGGAATCGAACAACTTGATGCTCACAACTCAGTGAGAATCTAACAGAGTGATAGTGTAAAATCAAATAATTCAAAAAGCAGAAAAGGCCCATCACTTAATGCATCTCTCCTCTTATTTATAGATGTAGATCAGTGAAATAGGCTCCAATATTTGCTACCTACATTCTCCATGTTTAGGAGGAGGTTCAAGAAGAAGATCATAGCTATGTTTTCAAAGTGGTGGTCAACTCGGTATTGAGTTATGCTCCATAACTCAGTGTTGAGTTGAGTGTTGTTCTATTTTTTGAGTTTTTGATTTTTCTATTTTTTGGCCTTGGTTCACTTTTACCATCTTCGTGCTTTACGTTAGATATTGCTCTTAACTTCTTTGAAGTGAATGTAGGGATCACCTTTTATTTTTTTCATGCCCTAAAACTTCATCTCTTGAAGTTACTTCCTTGAATCATTTATGACCCATGAATATTGGATTGCCAACCTTGTTTTTACCTCTGGACTTGGATTGTTTGAAGTTTCTCTTTCCTGGGTTAGCTTAATGGATTGGTACTAAACTGGGGCTCTCGACTCGGAACCGATCTATGGACTTAAATTATCCTTTTCAACCTTAACTTTTGCTACTTGACTCCTTTGAAGGGTAATTGGTTTCCTTCAAGTGATAAGCTTGATTTTATATCCATATTTGAGCTTTACTTGGATTTTGACTTCTAGAGTTATAGTTCTAGATTTTGGTTAGCTATCTAACCATTTGATGGTTCTAACTCATCCTGATATGGCTTGCTTCAAAAGCAGGATAACAATTAGAGTCATGCCTGTGTCGTTGTATCATTATGTTAGGAAACACGTTGTTCGATCTTTATTTTATGAATGCATTATCGTACTTCTATTATATGAAAATGTATTTGTTTTTTAATTGTTTTTGTATTACAGTTTAATTAACAATTCCCTGAAATGAAAATTCCTTCCATTTACTAATTCTTTGAAATTATTGTAAGAAATGTAGATAAGTAGGGCTACTGAAATGGAAACTCCTTAAAAAGGTTGAGTATTGTAGCCAAATTGATAAGTAATAGTGAAAAGTATATATTCATGATAATGCTACCACTTTCCAAAATAAATTCCACCGACAAACACATTATAGCAGACTAGAGCTACTGTAGTGACTACTCCCTCAACAAGTTGAGTATCACAGTTGAATTGACAAGTAACAAAGAAAGTAAAAATATTCATGATAATGCTACAACTTCTTAAAGTAGATTCGACCAACAAACCTACTATAATATACTAGAGCTATTGAAATGACAACTCCCTAACAATACTAAGTATTATATTTTAGTTGACAAGTAATGGTGGAAAGGAAACTACACATGTTAATGCTACAAGTAGATTCCACTAACAAACCTACTATAGTAGCTAAAGCTACATAAATGACAACTCTCCGAAAAAGTTGAGTTTTATAGTTCAATTGACAAGTAATAGTGAAAAGGAAACTATTCATGCTAATGCTAGAGATTGTTAAAGTAGATTCCACTGACATACCTACTATAGCAGACTAGAGTTATCGAAATGACTTCCTGAAAAAGTTGTGTATTATAGTTGAAATGACAAATAACACTAAAAATAAACTATTCATGTTAATGTAAGCAATAGTTAAAAGTAAATTCCATAGTATGTTGTCAAAATGTTAAAGTAGATGCCAACAGTTGTTAAGTTTGAAATGATAACTCCTTGAAAAATGTTCTCCTAACGTTGCCAATAGTAAATAAAGTAGATTTTTAACAACCCCCATTTTGAGACCTAAACATGAACGATAATAATGCTTCAGTCATCACCAAAATTATTTTCAACCGACAAAATGAGATTGGTTTTTCAACAACAATAAGAAATAGAGCAGCTAAATAAGTCTTACATTACACAAGTTACCTCTAGATTTTAATTTTTCCAACTCGTGCCCATGTATGGGTAAATATAATGATATAACATAGAAAATAGTGACATGTTCAACATATAAAGATGGAAACATGTCCACTTGACCGGTTATATAACTTATTTTTACAACAATAGAAATAAAATAATTTTTATTAACTACTAAGCCTCCTGCTTCGTCTTTGGAGCTTTTATTTATCATCAAGAAAACCAGGCTAATCCCATAAGTTCAGGCTACTCGAATTAATACCCGTGAGTTTATAGGAAAATAATAATAAATGCAACAATGAGACATAAAGCCCGGTATGATTAATTCATCTCCCTAATCACAATATATATCAAGACCATGCCGCCTAGTGGAACGTGTTTTCTCCTTACTAAATTGTTAACAATGAAAACATCATATCAAGTAACATCAACATATCGTATCATGAGCATAAAGATATAAGCATCATTTTCAACCATAAGTATACCATATACTTAATAGCTTGTTATGCACAATGTCATACATTCATCAATTTCAAAATAAGCATAAGCCATAGTTATTAACATTTATGGACCATGTCGTATAATTATCATTCACATTCACATTCATCACCCAGACTCTTATTTAGGTTTAATTTACAAGTTATTCTTAACTTTATTTAGTGATTATAACACTAGGTTTATCTATCACTAATTCATTTTACTCGAAGAATGCCTTCGATGAAACGGGCACTCATTCATCGTGGGAGCCACCCTGACTAGAGCCACTCCGACTCTCCTAGGGGGTTGAATGTAAGCACCCTGAATAAATTATACCACGCATCCTTACTATTCATCAATAGCCCCTTCTAGTTTCAGAAACACTTACCTTTTACACTACCGACTCATTCATTAATTACATCCATTTTGATGTTATGCACTAACACTAGAGTTAAACTTTCTAAATTGAACCCATTAGACTTATCAAGTCCTGGCACCCTGCAATATGTCCATTGAATTAGATGACGATAAGCCTTGACATCCTGCCATTTAATATCTCCATGAGTGGGTATATTTTAAGATCTTAGGTTCGTTCCATTTCATTTATTTGTTTCCTGTATACACTACACATTCATAGACCTTCACATTTAGTCAAAATTTTCAAATCTATAGTTAATCTTTTTGTCTTTCTTATTAAGTGATACAACTTATCATTTCTTAGCTTACCCAAAGCATTAGTCATTTCCATCTTCATATAAGTAATAATATTTTAACTTACAATTTCTCTTTTATAATTTCATGTGTTACGAAATTCATATTAAAGATCATTTAAAATGGCTTCCAAAATGCTTTCGATAATTCACATATTTAATTTAACGAAAATAAAACCATTTGTTATTGCACATACAAAAGCTATCATCTTTATAACTATTGCATATATAGAGTTATGCCTGCCCTTAGAGGTCAGTGGTGATATGCAAAAAAAATGACTCTCATTTTCGATGTCTTGGAGCCCATCTTTATAGCTATCTTATTTATAAGCAATCAACCTTATAACTATTAGGTTCACAAGTTAATACTATCATGCTTATAGCTACCGAGTCTATAGGTCAATGCTATCAAATTAATATGAAAATGTATGGTGCCTAAATGATGCTAGCTAACGTTATCTCTACTGCTATTTAGTTTGTTGGTTAATGTTATTACATCTATATTTATCAGATTTGTAAGTTAATGCTACTGAACTTATAATTATCGAGTTTTTAAGTTAATGATATCACATCTATATCTATAAGGTTTGAAATTTAATGTTATCGCATCTATAAGTGATCACATAGATAAGATTATGCTATCGAGTTTATATGTTGGCAAATATGTAGTTAAGTAGAAAACCGACATATTTCTTATAAAAGTATTTACTTTTTTGACTTAATATTTATGCATGTCATTTAATTATTCATTACTTTTGACCTGTAGTAGAAATCTCAACAAAAGTATGTGATTTACTTCCTTAGGTATTAATTTCTTATTTAATTCTTTTATTAATAAAGGATATTCTTTGGCTTGCCATTAATTCATATCAATTCAAAAAATCATAGGAAAACTCCTTAAAACTCGTAGAAAATAAAAAAAGCACTTTACTTTACATTCTATAAAATTTCAAATCAAAATATTATGCTTTAATATTTCAAACATTATTTTACAGCCAAAAGAACTTATTTTTATATTTGGAAATTCATAATGAATTATTTTCTCATCCGAAAGTTACGAAAATTAAAACCCACCTAAGGTTTCATGTTATAAATATCATATAAAATTGTCACTTCATTTGAAGGTGATTAAATCGAGTTTCATTCATAACATGCCATTAACTATGTCATATAATGACCAAATTTATATATGATCGATTTATAATCATCAATATATGTTTATCATCATTTAAAACAATAGAAAAAAAACATGGGATTTGAATCTAAATAAATTTGAATAAAAAGCAGGGTTAGTATTATTCACTTAGGTTGATAGCTTGATCAAAATCCCTTACTTCTTTTGGAAATGAAACTCAGATTTTCCTCTTCCCTTCCCTGTAATGGCGGCCCTAGTTTGTATTTTTCTGTAAAATGAAAGTGAATGAAAGGAATAATGTATTTTGAGGATATAAGAGCGAATAATTCAGACTTGGGTTAATATCCCTTATTGCCTAATCTTATTAATTCCTTAACCTCTATATTATAACATTTCCTTTATTCTTTTAATCTTTTATGACTGAATTTAATTGTAATAATTACTCTTACTTTACTCAATTAACTATTGCGGACCTGTACTACACATACGGGGTTTGCCAAATAACCCATTGTCTTATATTGTAGATTTCTTTAGTTTTACATATTAATATGAAAACATAAGTACGTCGATTATAATGTTTTTAGATTATACTTTATTCTTAAGCTTTATTGACAATTCTTTGAAGATAAATTTGTTAGGTAATCTTGAGGTGCGTAAAGTATGAAGCCTCAAGGATAACAACTCATTTTGAACTATAATGGATTTACGAAAAAAATAAAATTGACTACCAATTATTCCTAAATTTGTATTCATTACATTATTGATTATTCGTATTAGTTTTCAAATATGAGTAATGCATAAGTTTAACAAGGGTTTATTTTATATTCAATGTACAAATTTAAAAACATACAAATTTTTGTATGATGATAATGTTTGAACTTCATATTAAATTTTATTAACAGTCGAATAGGGTTTCAAATTTATTCAAACAAACAACATTCCAATATTTGCATTGGTATATTTTTTGACATTTATAATAATTATATGTTGTCAGAAATACATTCAATATCAATGATGCAGATCCAAATTTTGATAGAATTAAATTAATTTTCCTTTCACATCGAACATTCGTATAAGGTAATAACCGAAACAATACAACAATAAACAAAAATTATAGTAAAATAACAAATCATCAAAACATAAAATAATATTGGATACATTTGAAAAAACTTTGAATCGCATTTTCTTAAAGATAACTATAAGACCACATGGCATAGCAAATCATAGTCGACAAAGTGAACTACAAAAATTTATTATTATTATTACTATATTAAAATTATTATATATCAAAACATAGACAGTCTAACAAATGCTATACGTATTAATTTTGTGAAATAATAACCTAAATTAGCTATATTATAAAGAATAACAAATATTTTATATTATCCAGTATTTGAACCGAGCAACGTTCGAGTGAATCTATAAACACCCCTAATTTTTGATAACATTATTCAGGAGATTTAATTAGATAAATTAAATAGAATAATGTAAATGTTAAGTGATAAGGGGGTTAAGATTAGAATAAATATAATTAAGGCCGAGCTCAATTAAATAATTAAATGGGCTTAAAAATGGTTTTAGTTTAATTAATCTACATAAGGTATATTAGGAGTTTGCCGCACACAACCCTTACCCTTATACATTCTCGTTCCGTCCATTTCATTCCCATTCATGTCGTTTTGAAAATGTAAATAAAAACTTAAAGAGGAGCCGACAATTAAGAGAAGAGAAATTGAATCAAAAGCTAGAGATTCAAGCTTAGGAGAAATTAATCTCAATCCAATCTCCTTATCCTAATCAAGGTGAATAATAATTCCATCTCTATTTTGTTTTGTAATCATATGTTTTCGAATTTAAGGTAAATTCATTTTTATGATGAACTGGATGATGATATGCTTGAATATTACTTTGTTTAATATAAACAAGATTGTTTAAATAGGAATATACATGGTTTTAGGGCAAAACCGATTTATATTGATGTTTAAATGCCATGGAAAATTTTACATTGTATAAAACATGATTTTGGAGTTGGGTTTTAATTTTGATAATTTTCCAAGCTATGGAAAGATTGTTATGAATTTTCAAAGGAAAATATGGTTATTTGGGTTTATAAATTTATTTCGGAAAATATATTGATAATTTGGGTCTGAAATTTTGATATGTTAGATAACACGACTAAAGTGAATTTTTGGAATTTTTGGGGATTTTTTCAAAGTGATTTGCTATGAAAATTAAATTATTTTAGAAGAGGGACTTCTTTGTAATATTGGTTTTGCTTAATGGAAGGGCTTATTTGATTAACTTAACCATGGTTTAGATCTGAAATTAGCGACAGTTATTTTAGTAAAGAATTTGAAAAGTTAAGGCGACCAATCTGGTGTTTACACGAGGCAGGTTAGTTAGAAAAGGGTTAGCTTTAATTAGTATTAAACCAGATTTACCTAGAAAAGTTGATTTCGCCTTCTTTAGAAGCACCTTTCGACTTAGAGCTTCCGCCTTCAACCCAGTCGAAAGCCACTAAGTCGAAACCAATACATAATGTATCACAAAGATAGTACGCAGTGAATTGGAGAAAGGCGAAAGGCTAGGTGTCAAAAGCATGGCTTCCAAAGGGGTCGATACCTTGGTTTGTTTTAAAAAGAGAAGAGCCTATCATTGTTTTATTTAAGCCTTCGAAGGAGTCGAAGCATATGTTTTCGAAAGAGGTTTTTATAAGCTTTCGAAGGGGTTGCCATCAACTTATGTTTGCTTTCGAATGGGTTCCTTTACCTATGAAATAATGCTTTTGAAAGAAGGGGTTCCGACCTAGTCGAAGCCCTGCTGCTGTTCTTTAGCCTTTCGATGGTAATGAAGTCATCAATGCTTTCGAAAGGTAGTGTTTGTTTTTGAAGATGTTTTAAGCCACTTCCTAAATGCTTTCGAAAGGGTCCAAGGGTTTCGAAGGCAATGGCTTCGAAAGGGGTTTCTACGCTATCCTTCAAAGTTTTGTTTAAATGGTTTGAAGCTTTCGAAAGAGATGGTGCCGATGCCATCATGTTTTCCCCAATATTTTTATATGATAAAGGATGGTTTCGAAAGAGATACTTTCGTCTATATTCACTTTGACCCAAATAATATTTTAAGTATAAATGCAATGGTTTCGAAAGGGGGACTTTCAATGGTTTCGGAAGGGTTACTTCCAATGGTTTCGAAAGTGGACTTTCAATTGGTTTCGAAGCTCTGCTTTGAAATGATTAAATGCTAATGCTTTAATACATTAGAAAGGTGTAAAAAGAAAGTTTTAAAGTGTTCGAAAGGTTGGGGCCTAATGTTATGAAAATATATTTTTATAATTTCGTAGGAGGGTATCCAGTGAGGTCGAAAGCAAGGTTTCGAAGTCTTTGTTTTTCAAAACGAATAACCCAAACTCAATTTTTAAAGGAAAAACCCATGGATAAATTAAAGGAGTTTTGTAATGGTTTTAAGAAGAGGCTTTCCTTGAAAATGTTAGGCTAAAGGGATTAACCATGTATTTATGAAAATAATTTCAAGGATATAAAACCCACAAGAGTGGTATTGTTATGTTATTATGTTTGCTTCTTCAAATATAAATATATATTCACATTATAACAGGGGGGAAAAAGGGCAGAAGAACCAGCTAGGTTGGCTCAGTAGTGAATATAAATTGATTAAACTCCTGGATGAGTAGAATTACATCCAAGAGGTCAAGGAGCCAGAATACAGGATGCCTTAATATGGAAGTTGTCAGGGAGATGGGTTCATAGTGCACCCATGAAAACTATGATTAGGAAGTTATTGGAGTTACCAATAGGTTCATAGTGATCCCATGAAAACTATGTTATAAAGAGTGGTTGGCAGGGGCCAATTGGTTTGTAGTGCACCCATGAAAACAATATCCGGATTAAGTTATTGACAGTTGTCAATAAGTTCCTAGTCAACCCATGAAAACTAAGATAAGGGAGAAGTTATTGGAGTCACCAATAGGTTCAGGGGAACCCATGAATTAATTAAGTTAATTGGCCGGGGCCAATAGGTTCATAGTGCACCCTTGAAAACTATGAAATAGGACAGGGACCTTATATTACATAAAGGTTATTAGTAAGCCCAAGAAAACTAATAGGTTAACAGTGACCCTAGAAACTATAAAAATGACAGGGAATCAATCAAACAAAGGATGAGAAATCCAGAATGTTTTAACGTGCTTACATATCATCATAATATTTTAAAATAACTATGTTTTAACCATTGTGGATGCAGCTTTTGGGATACTAGTGAGGGGAAAACCCGTTCCGCTAAGCGGCGTGGTCTCACTAGATATCTAAATGATTTGAGATGGTAGATTATTATTCATACCAGGCTTTATGTCTAACTCGAAGTTTATGTTTTCCCCTTAAACTCTCGGGTACTCAATTGATTTTGAGTAGTTTGAGAGTTGAGGTTTTCAGGTACCTCATTAGACAAATAAAGCTTTCGAAGACGTGCAGGAGGCATGATAGCTATTTAGAGTTCTCTTTTCTTTTGATTTCGCTGTGTTGTTTGTAATGGCAAAGTTGTTAAATTGCATATATATACTTTGATCATCCAAGGAGGCATCTTCATATGTCGCTCTTGGCATATGTTGTAATAAATATAGTTTCTCTGAACGTGATTAAGATTGTGGGATTATGTAATGAGTTTGAAATGATTTGACATGGAATTTGATATTGTTTGAAGTTTTAATTTTTTTTTATATTCATGTGTTTCTGTGTATCAATGAAACTAACACCGCCATATTTCGTCACCCGACGATTAATAACTATGGATGACTATAGCATCATAGCTGTTAGTTTTTGGCCTCCAAGTAGGGGGATGTTACAAGTTGGTAGTAGAGCATAGGTTTATGAAATTTAAAAGAAACTTAAACCTAAAAGATTTTCAAACATAATCCAATGAATTAGAAATATGATCAGGGTCTCGGTTAACGCTATAGTAATGTACTTGTATTTGATATATATATATATATGTATGTATGTATATATATATATATATATAATACAGGTTCCCATCTCTCTTAGACCGTTCTTCTGTATCTTACTAAGGCTTGTATGCAAATTTATGAGAAAGAAGATATGGAAGTCGGAAACGGAAGAGGAAATCTTGGTGGAGGAAGCACCACAACCAACAGAAATGCTCGACCTAATACCAAAAGGAACCAAGGTCGACAGGCTATTGCTAACCAAAATGCTGAGGCCAATGTTGGTGCTGGAAATCCACCAGTAGATGCGGGGATGGGTATTAGTTGTTAGCCAATCTTTTGCAAGCTGGGGTTGTTGGTAATGTTGGAGGAGCTAATCATGTGGCTCCCGTTAGGAATAACTATGCTAAGTTGAGCAGAGATTACACCAGTCTGGGTGGAAAGCCGTTTGCTGGAACGGGGGATGCTATTGAAGTTGAGAATTGGCTACTGCACTATAAGAGGATCTTTAATGATCTAGGATTGGATGATGGGCAAAAGAGGAGGCTAGGCTCTAGGCAGTTGCAAGGGGCAACGCTTCACTGGTGGAATAATGTGACTGCCGAGTTTCGAAGGAAGAGCTGACATGGGATGATTTCTGAATGAGGTTTGAGTAAAAGTTTTTATCTGAAGTGGCAGAGTCGGCGTTGATGATGAAGTTTATGGATCTACTCTAGGGAAATATGTCAGTAATCGAGTACGCTGCTAAGTTTGATGAGCTGCCTCGATATGGATATGCCACTATAGACACTGACATCAGAAGGAATGAGAGGTTCATTCGAGGACTGAGACCTGAGCTTGCTAGAATGACCATGACCCATATATGAGAACCATGTAATGTGGTGGTGGGGATGGCCATTCGCCATGAAGTGATGCTGGCTGGTTGTGCTAGAGAGAAGCTAGTTGAATTCCAGGGTCCTCAGGGAAAGAAGATGAAATTCTTTAAGAAGAAGGGAGCCCAGAAAGGGGATGCTGCCAAGAAGGCCAAGGCTGATTTAGTGTGCTTCAAGTGTGACAAGAAGGGTCATTATGCTCATGAGTGCCGGACAGGCAAGGGAAAAAAAGCCGCAGACAAGAAGAATGCAAAGTGCTTCAACTGTGACCAAGTTGGGCATTACAAGAACTAGTGTGCAGAGCCAGTCAGAGCGGACAAAAGAAAGGTCTTTGCTGTTGGATCATTAGCTAAGCCTACTACAGCTGATAAAGGAAAGATTGTGATGGAAGGTATGTTTTTGATTCAGAGTATACCAGTTAGGATACTATTTGATACCGGTGCATCACATTCATTTATATCATAGTATTTGGTTGATAGGTTATGCTTAAAACCCATATACCTTTTCACTTCCTTGAGGGTTTCGAATCCAATAGGAGGGTATGCAACTCTGGGGATGAGATGTGACCAGCTAGAACTTGACATGTTAGGTCACATGTTTGCATGTAGTCTTTATGTTTTTGATTTCGGAGATTTCAGAATCATTTTGGATATGGATTGGTTGAGAAGGTATGAGGCCAAGATATTTGCCAGGATGGGGAGATATCTTTGAGACACCCTGATAGTCATAACCGAATTATATTCCCAGTAGAGAATTCTGATCGGTGTAGTTGTGCTTTGTTAAGTGAAATGGAAGTGGGAGAAGATCTAAGTCAGATTCGAGTAGCAAAAGAGTTTGTAGATGTCTTTGAGCCAGTCATAGGATTACCACCCAAACGAGCTGTTGATTTTCGGATAGATCTTGTGCTAGGAGCTGAAATTGTATGTAGACCACCCATCAAGATGACACCTACTGAGATGAAGGAGTTGAAGGTGTAGCTAGTGGATCTAGAAGGAAGGAATTTTATTACACCAAGCAGTTCACCTAAGGGAGCGACGGCGGTATTGGTGAAGAAACCAAATGGATCGTTGAGGATGTGTATCGACTATTGTAAGTTGAACGAAAGGACGATAAAAAAATAAGTATCCTTTGCCAAGAATTGATGATCTATTTGATCAGTTGAATGGAGCCAAAGTGTTTTCCCAGTTGGATTTGGCGACGGGGTTCCATCAGTTAAGAGTGGTAGAGGACAATATTCCTTTGACAGCATTTCGAACTAGGCATTTTTTGTAAAAATGGTTAGTAATGCCATTCGGGTTAACGAATGCACCTACTTTCTTTGTGGATTTAATGAAGCGAGTCTTCGGAGAGTATTTGAACATATTCGTGTTAGTGTTTATAGATGACATTTTGGTATACTCTAAGGATGAGAGGGAGCATGAAGATCATCTTAGAGTGGTGCTTGAGACGTTGAGGCAGAATCAGCTAAAGGCGAAGTTTTCCAAGTGTCATTTTTGGAAGAAAGACGTTAAGTTTCTTGGTCACGTGGTTTCAGAGAAAGGGTTGTCAGTCGATCCAGATAAGATCGAAGTTGTGAACAATTGGAAGAGACCAGAGACGATAACCGAGATTAGAAGTTTTCTGGGACTTGCTGGCTATTATCAGAGATTTATTAAGGATTTCTCACGGATAGCAGCACCTTTGACTAAGCTTACTAGGAAGGAGGTGAAGTTTGTTTGGTCCAATAAATGTGAGGAAGCATTCCTTAAGTTAAAGAATTTGTTGACCAATGCACCACTTTTGGTAGTTCCGGACGGAAACCAAGGGTTAATGGTGCATACTGATGCATGTGGAACTAGATTAGGAGCAGTATTGATGCAGAAGGGTAAAGTTATTGCCTACACATCTAGGCAGCTTAGACTGCACGAAGTCAAATATCCTACTCATGACTTAGAGTTGGCTGTAGTGATTTTTGCCTTGAAGATTTGGAGGCATTATCTCTTGAGGGAGAGATTTGATTTGTATAACGATCATAAGTCATTAAGATATTTATTCTCTCAAAAGGAGTTAAATATGAGACAGCAAAGGTGGTTGGAGTTTTTGGCTGCTTAGTATAGAGTATACACCAGGGAAAGGTAATAAAGTAGCGGACGCTCTTAGCAGAAGACACCAGAATGTGGTGTTGGCTATGTTGGCAGAATGGAAGGATCTAGAAGCTTTGGCCAGTTGTGGTTTACAGTTAAGATCGACTGCTAGTTCTAGTCAGAGTACTTCCATGTTGTCCTGTTTAGAAGTTTGACCAGTGTTGATCGAAAGAATTGCTTCAAACAGAAGGAGGATCCAGTATTAGCCGAGAGGATTAAAAGGCTAGAAGTTGGAATTGAGGTCGATGATTTGAAAGATTTTTTCCTTGACCAGAGAGGATGGTTGAGAAAGAAGGGGCGATTATGTGTTCCAAATGTTGAGAACTTGAGGAAAGAAGTTCTTGGGAAATGTCATCGATCCAAGTTTACGATTCATCCTGGAGGGACAAAGATGTATCAAGATATGAAGAAAAGCTTCTATTGGGACATGAAGGGGGATGTTGGCTTGTGGGTTAGGCAGTGTGTAAAATGTCAACAAGTGAAAGCCGAACATCAGAAGCCGAGTGGGTTACTTCATCCTCTAGAGATTCTAGTTTGGAAATGGGATTTGATATCCATGGATTTTATAGATGGGTTGCCAAGGTCAAGTAGAGGAAATTCGAGTATATGTGTCATTGTAGACAGGTTGATCAAGAGTACCCATTTCATTCCACTAAAGTCGACCAGGACGGCACCTGTTATGGCAAAGCTGTTCATGAAGAATATAGTTAGACTACATGGAGTTCCTAGCAGCATAGTCAGTGACAGAGATGCTTTATTCACCAGCGAATTCTCGAAGAGTCTACAGGATGTATTAGGCACTAAGCTTAAGATGAGTACTGCATATTACTCTCAGACGGATGGGCAGACAGAGCGAGTCAATAAGGTACTCGAGAATTTGTTAAGAGCTTGTGTGTTGGACTTTGGTGGATCTTGGGAGGATCACCTACATTTGATTGAGTTTTCCTATAATAATAGTTACCAGACTAGTATAGGAATGGCACATTTTGAAGCTTAGTATGGAAGGCCATGCAAATCACATGTATGTTGGTTGGAGACTGGAGACATATTGGTTTTAGGTCCATATTTAGTTAGGGAGGCGTCAGAGAAGATTGAGCTGATCTGAGAAAGGAAAAAGTAAGCTCAATCTAGATAGAAGAGTTATGCAGATAAGAGGCGTAAAGACCTAGAGTTCTCAGTTGGAGCCAGGGTTTTCATTAAGGTGTCACCGATGAAGGGTGTGGTACTGTTCGGGAAGTCAGGGAAACTGGCACCGAGATATATTGGTCCATTTCAGATTATAGAAAAAATTAGAAAGCTTGCATATAGAGTAGGGTTGCCAAGCAGTATGGCAGATGTCCATAATGTATTTCATGTGTCTCATCTTCACAAGTATGTGCATGATCCAGAGGCCACTATTCCTCCGACAGGGTTGGAAGATCTAGTAGTAGAGCCTAATTTGACTTTTGTTTGACAACCAGTTCGGGTTATAGCGAGAGATGAGAAAAGATTGAGGAACAAGACAATCAAGTTGGTGAAAGTTCAATGGAGCGACAACGAGAAGGACTGTACTTAGGAGACAGAGGACATGATTCGAGATACTTATCCTTATCTGCTTTGAGGGTATGTCTATATTAGATTTATATAGATAATTCCTAGTCAGGTAGACTAGTATGGTTTTTGGAGTCGTTACAGATGATTGCGATGTTTTGTATTTAGTCCTTACTGAATTTCGAGGACGAAATTCTTTAAGGAGGTGAGCCAGTAACACCCCTAATTTTCGATAACATTATTCAGTAAATGTTAAGTGATAAGGGTATTGAGATTTGAAAAAAAATAACTAAGGCTGAGCTCAGTTGAAACTAAATGGGCTTAAAAATGGTTTTAGGTTAATTAATCTACATAAGGGTATATTAGGAATTTGCTGCACAAAACCCTTACCCTTATACATTCTCGTTCCTACCATTTCATTCCCATTCATGTCATTTTGAAAACGTAAATAAAAACTTAAAGAGGAGCCAACCATTAAGAGAAGAGAAATTAAATCAAAAGCTAGAGATTCAAGATTAGGGGAAATCAATCTCAATCCAATCTCCTTATCTTAATCAAGGTGAATACTAATTCCATCTCCATTTTGTTTGTAATCATATGTTTTCGGATTTAAGGTAAATTCGTTTTTATGATGAATTAGATGATGATATGCTTGAATATTAATTTGTTTAATTTAAACAAGATTGTTTAAATGGGAATAAAATGATTTATATTGATGTTTAAATGCCATGGAAAATTTTATGTTGTATAAAACATGATTTTGGAGTTGGGTTTTAATTTTTATAATTTTCCAAGCTATGGAATGATTGCTATGAATTTTCAAAGGAAAATATGGTTATTTGGGTTTATAAATTTATTTCGGAAAATATATTGAGAATTTGGGTCTGAAATTTTGATATGTTAGATAACATGATTAAAGTGAATTTCTGGAATTTTTGGGGATTTTTCCAAAGTGATTTGCTATGCAAATTAAATTATTTTAGAAGAGGGACTTCTTTGTAATATTGGTTTTGCTTAATGGAAGGGCTTATTTGATTAACTTAACCATGGTTTAGATTTGAAATTAGCGGCAGTTATTTTAGTAAAGAATTTGAAAATTTAAGGCAACCAATCTGGCGTTTACATGTGACAGGTTAGTTAGGAAATGGTTTGCTTTAACTAGTATTAAACCAGGTTTACCCAGAAAAGTTGGTTTTGCCTTCTTTAGAAGCACCTTTCAACTCAGAGCTTCCGCCTTCAACCCAGTCGAAAGCCAATAAGCCAAAACCAATACATAAGGTATCACAAAGATGGTACGCAGTGGATTGGAGAAAGGCGGTAGGCTAGGTGTCGAAAGCATGGCTTTCGAAGGGGTCGATACCTTGGTTTGTTTTAAAAAGAGAAGCGCCTTCCATTGTTTTATTTAAGCCTTCGAAGGAGTCGAAGCATATGTTTTCGAAAGAGGTTTTTAAAAGCTTAGGGGTTGCCATCAACTTATGTTTGCTTTTGAATGGGTTCCTTTACCTATGAAATAATGCTTTTGAAAGAAAGGGTTTCGACCTAGTCGAAGCCATGGTGCCGTTCTTTAGCCTTTCGATGGAATTGAAGTCATCAATGCTTTCGAAAGGTAGTGTTTTTTTTAAAGATGTTTTAGGCCACTTCCTAAATGCTTTCGAAAGGGTCCAAGGGTTTCGAAGGCAATGGCTTCGAAAGGGGTTTCGATGCTATCCTTCAAAATTTCGTTTAATTGGTTTGAAGCTTTCGAAAGAGATGGTGCCGACGCATCATGTTTTCCCCAATATTTTTATATGATAAAGGATGTTTTCGAAAGAGATACTTTCATCTATGTTCACTTTGACCCAAATAATATTTTAAGTATAAACCTAATGGTTTCGAAAGGGGGACTTTCAATGGTTTCGAAAGGGTTACTTCCAATGGTTTCGAAAGGGGGACTTTCATTTCGTTTCGAAGCTCTGCTTCTAAATGATTAAATGCTAATGCTTTAATACATTCGAAAGGTTTTGAAAGAAAGCTTTAAAGTGTTCGAACAACAGGGGCCTAATGTTTTGAAAATATATTTTTATGCTTTCGAAGGAGGGTACCTAGTGAGGTCGAAAGCAAGGTTTCGAAGTCTTTTTTTTCAAAACGAATAACCCAAACTCAATTTTTAAAGGAAAAACCCATGGCTAAATTAAAGGAATTTTGTCATGGTTTTAAGAAGAGCCTTTCCTTGAAAATGTTAGGTCAAAGGGAATTACCATGTATTTATGAAAATGATTTCAAGGATATAAAACCCACAAGAGTGGTATTGTTATGTTATTATGTTTGCTTCTTCAAATATAAATATATATTCACATTATAACAGACCCATAACTGAATTTTGGGAAAAAGGGCAGAAGAACTAGCTAGGTTGACTCAATAGTGAATATAAATTGATTAAACTCCCGAATGAGTAGATTTGTGTCCAAGAGGTCAGGGAGACCAGAATATAAGATGCCTAAATATGGAAGTTGTCAGGGAGACAGGTTCATAGTGCACCCATGAAAACAATAATTAGGAAGTTATTAGAGTTACTAATAGGTTCATAGTGATCCCAGAAAACTATGTTATAAAGAATGGTTGGCAGGGGCCAATTGGTTTTTAGTGCACGCATGAAAACTACATCCGAAGTAAGTTATTGATAGTTGTCAGTAGGTTCCCAGTCAACCCATGAAAACTAAGTTAAGAGAGAAGTTATTGGAGTCACCAATAGGTTCAGGAGAACCCATGAATTAATTAAGTTAATTGGTAGGGGCCCATAGGTTCATAGTGCACCCACGAAAACTATAAAATAGGATAGAGTGTCCATATATTATATAAAGGTTATTAGTAAGCCCATGAAAACTAATAGGTTAATAGTGACCCTAGAAACTATAAATATGGTAGGGAGTCAATTAAATAGAGGATGGGAAATCCAGAATGTTTTAACATGTTTAAATATCATCATAATATTTTGAAATATCTATGTTTTAACCATTGTGGATGCAAGAGCACAATATATGGTTTTATAAAGATTTTGGGATACTAGTTAAGGGAAAACCCGTTCCGCTAAGCGGTGTGGTCTCACTAGATATCTAAATGATTTGAGATGGTAGATTATTATTCATACCAAGCTTTATGTCTGACTCAAAGTTTATGTGTTCCCCTTAAACTCTCGGGAACTCAATTTATTTTGAGTAGTTTGAGGGTTGAGGTTTTAAGGTACCTCATTAGATGAATAAAGCTTCCGAAGACGTGCAGGTGACATGATAGCTATTTAGAGTTCTCTTTTCTTTTGATTCTGCTGTGTTGTTTGTAATGGCAAAGTTGTTAAATTGCCTATATATACACTGATCATCCAAGGGGGCATCTTCATATGTCGCTCTTGGCGTATGTTGTAATAAATATATTTTCTCTGAACGTGATTTACAATTGTGGGATTATGTAATGAGTTGGAAATGATTTGACATGGAATGTGATCTTGTTTGAATTTTTAATTTTTTTTCCATATTCACATGTTTATGTGTATCAATGAAACTAACACCGCCATATTTGGTTGCCGAAGATAATAACTATGGATGACAGCAACATCCGTAGCCATTAATTTTGGGCCTCCAAGTAGTGGGATGTTACAGAATCCGGGCAACGAGATGAAGGCAAAATAGTCTAAGAACTAGAGGGCAAGCTTGAAATGACCATAGGATGGACCTTCGGGAATTTGAAGTCCAATTGTGAAGAGCTAGAGTGATCGATACCAATCACTTTTATGATTAGAACCAATATGTTTCACTCATTGGATCTTGAATGCTTGAGCTATGGACAAGGGATAGGATACTAGAGCAATTATACCTGGATCCATCTCTGAAGGAGTAGGTGAATAACTCTAAAGTTCTGGGAGAAAAAGACAAGTTCCATAAGAGGCAACTCATATCAGCACCGACATGATTTGGTGGGAAAAATTATGAATGAAACTTGAATATTTGGAGGTACAAGCTAGTATGAAGAGGGATTCTAAGTCACATGAACTAAATCATCTCAGTACCGATCTGATTGCGATTAGTACGGACCTGTTTTTTGTTACAGGATGACCCATTCTTCCCTACTACTTTTTTGGATCTGGAATCGTACCTGGTCTTTCATGATCTGACGACTCTACTGGATGATTCTACTATAAATGAAAGATCTATGGCTACTGGAAAAGGATCTTTAGATTTTCTTTGGGCTTCTCCTTTTTCACCTTCTATTCTCTAAAAAAATCCATGTCACTTCGGGCCTATTTTTTATGTTCTTGATTTGAAAACGAATTACAAAGCTCTTGTACTTATGACAAATCAAACTCTAATAAGATAAAAGTGGACGTAGGCCATAGAATTTGCCAAACCACTATAAAATTAGCAGTGTTCTTTCACTAATATTCTTAAATCTATCTTATTTTCATTCGATTAGGGTATTGTACCAAATTTTGGTTCAATGTTTTTGGTGCTTTCATTGAGGATGGAGCTTCTCAGGAGTAGATCTAGCTTAGTACAGTAGGTTAGAACGTTTAGAAGTTAGTTCCAAGTTTTTTTTATTGCAAATCTGAAGTGCTTTGATTTGTGAAGTAATGGCCTCTAGAAGATCTAGAGCTATAGCTAGTGGAGAAAATGAAGCTTCTCAACATAATGAAAAGGCTATGTAACGACCCTAATTTTGAGTAACATTATTTAGGACATTTAATTAGTTGAATTAAATGAAATAATGCAAATGGTTAAGGGATTGAGATTTGTTATTACTAGGAGCAGCCGTGCTAATTTAAACAATGAACAAAAGGAATTAAAATGAAATATATAAGGGAAGTTAGATAAGGGCAATATAGGAAAAGGTTATATTCTTATACCCTAAACCTTTAATCCCACTCATTTTATAAATGTTCACAATCAAAAACAAAGCCTAGGGAGGCCGACCACCATTAAGGGAAAACAAGAAGAAGATAAGCAAGAATCTAAGGAAGGAGCTAAATCAACTTAATCCAAGATCAAATCTTAAATCCTTAACAACAAAGCTAAAGGTGAATAATTGTTTACATCTCGTATTTTGATGATTTTGGTTTCTAGGATCAGAACTGAATGTTTTTTCAAATATATTGCCATGTTTTGGATGTTTGATATATATAAATATATGCTTGTTGATGAATTATGCTTATTCACATTGATTTTATGACAAGTTTTGATTGAAAAACTTATCTAATGACATCCAAAGGCCTTGTGACTTTAATATATAGTTAGAAATGATATTTTAGAGATGGGTTTCAAGTTTCATAATTTTTTTTGAATTAATGTAGATTTCATATTAATTTTCTAGTGAAGAAAATGATTAATTAGGTTAAAAATTATTTACGGCTAAATTATATGGATTTTAAGTCAAAAATTAATATATGTTAGAAAACATATAAAAAGTGATTTATGGCAATTTATATAGATTTTTCCTAAGTGGTTTAATAAGTATATAAAATTATTTAAGGTATGAGACTTAAATGTTTTATAAATTTATAAAAGGAGATGGGGCATTTTGTAAATGTTTGCACAAAAAAATGGGCAAACACCTCCAAGTCGTATGATTCAGTTGATTTTGCGTTGTTTTTAGTGATCTGGGTGATTTATGAAAATATATAAAAAAGCAGGGACTAAACTGTAAAAGACACGCAGATTTATAGTGGTTCAGCCAGAATGTGCCTACGTCCACTTTATATATTATTTCTCCTTTCTTGATCAGATTACAAGTACAAAGCTTTGATACAAGTATATGAAATTTGTTTGAAAGTTCTATCCGTGCTTGAGCTCTCAAACTTGTCCTCCATTGTTGTACCCCTGCCCCTCTATTTATAGAGTGAGGCTGGGGGCAGGGGTCTTGGATGTATATAGCTGCCGGTGGGCCTGGGCTGATGAGATCTAGCCTGGCAGTGTTGATCCGGTATGCCTTGGTCCGGTTGTGAGTGGATGGAGTTTGGTTCGGAGGGAGTTTGGTTCGGCAGGCGAACTTGGTTCGGTGGGATCTGGTTCGGTAGGCAGGGGAAAGAGTTGGTTCAGTGGGAGTTTGGTTTAGCAGGCGAACTTGGTTCGGTGGGATCTGGTTCGGTAGGCAGGGGAAAGAGCTGGTTCGGTGGGATCTGGTTCAGTAGGCAGGGGAAAGAGCTGGTTCGGTGGGATCTGGTCCGCTGTGTAGGGGAAGGAGTTGGCCCGGTCGAAATTTACTCAACAGTAAATGATTTAATTTGTTATTTCTGAAATTTGGGCAGTAATTTTATAAATGAAATTAGCAACCAATCTTACTTTGGAAAAAAGGCAGGTTAGTTCAAAAGATTTGCTTTAAAAAGTTAAAAAATCAGTTTATACATGCTTTTTACATGTTTCGCTACTTTCGGCTCCAAGCCTTCGACACCTTACTTCCACCTCCATCACCATCGAAACCAATGCACATGGTATCGAAGACTTGGCACGTAGTGAATTGGACATAGGTGAAAGGTACTGGGTCGAAAAAAGGGGTTCCGAAGGGGTCGAAGCCTTACTTTGCTTTTAAATGAAAATGCGCCTGCTTTTCTTTCGAAAGGAATGCTTTCGACTTAGTTAGCTTTCGACAGGGTCAATTGCTTTAAAAGAATGGTTTCGATAAGAGTTGCGCCTTTTATTTTAAGTAAATGCTTTCGAAGGGGTCGAAACCACTAGCTGCCGCATCTTACCTTTCGAACCAATGCTTTTGAAATGGTTTTCTTGTTTTAAAACTTACCCACTTCTCCAATGCTTTCGAAGGGTTGGTTTCGACACCATCACTTAATTACTTAGGAAATTGTTTTCGAAAGAGTTGCTTTAGACTTGATTGTTCTAAGACCCTTTTTGATATTTTTGAAGTTAATCCCAAGGTTTCAAAAGGAATGGTTTCATATGGTTTCGAAACTATGTTCCACATGTTTTAACTTGAACCCAATGCTTTCGAAAGGTTGGTTTTAAGTAGAGTTCTTTAATGCTTTCGAAAGATAACAAATAAATGTTTCGAAGGGAAGGTTCCTCGGTATTTTTGAAAGGTATATGTTAAAGGTTTCAAAGGGGTGATTCCCCAATGATTTCGAAAGGTTTACCTCAGTGTTTAAGTGGAAGGTTTCCAATGTTTTCGAAAGGCATATTTAAAGTGTTTTAAAAGAGGATGTCTAAGGTTTATAAAGCTTTCGAAAGAGATGTTTTCAATGTTTTCGAAAGGACTATTGTCAATGGTTTTGAAAGGTAAGTTTTGGCCTTTCGGCCTAAGGTTATAAAGTAAAGTGGTTTACTTTTATCAAAAGGGATACTTTAAATGGTTTCAAAAGGGGTACTTTCAATTGTTTCGAAAGGGAATCGTTTAAAGGTTTAAACAAAGGTTTTGAATGTTTTCATCAACACTGTTTTGAGTAAAGCATTTATCATGGCAAAGAGATTTGAGTAAAGCAAATGTTATGTTTTCCTTGTTTAATTATGATTTAAAGGGATTAAATCAATTTGATGATTTAAAGTGATCAAATCATTTAGAAAATGTTTTCAGGGAAAATTTAAAGTTAACCCTAAGTAAAATGACTAAGATATTTGTATACTAGATGGGAGTAGTGTAGGGTCACACCCTATACATTAGCTTTAGGCCCAAGCTAATTTTAGTCCAAAATTCCAGAGTGTAGGGCTTAGTCACAGGTAAGACTTAAATGATGGTTACATATAGAAAGGAATATATATGAATAGAAAAGAAGGATAGGTTATTGGTGAGCCCGCAAAACCATTAGGATCAGGTGACCCTTGGAGAAGATAGTTAAGGATAGACCGTCTAGAAGTATGTCTAACAGGTGTTAGATAATTTTTTTAGTTTGTCTGTTAGGCCCGAGTCAGCCAAAGGTTAGTAGTTAGCCAAACAAAACTACAACTTTACAGACAGATGGTCCATTTATTACCTATTCTAAGCATATATGATATTTGCTATTGTTGATATAATCAATTTGATTAACCAGTTTGATTGCAGGATTTTGATTTGCAAAAAAGATATGTTCTAAAGGGATATTAGTGAGGGGAAACTCGTTCCGCTAAGCAGCGTGGTCTCACTTAATATTAAATAACCGAGATGTACAGTATTATTCACACCAGGCTTTATGTCGGACTCGAAGTTTATGTTTTCCCCCTTAAATTCTCGGGTGCTCAAAATTGATTTGTGTAGATTGAGAGTTTGGGTTTACAGGTTTTAATAGGTGGATGAATAAAGCTTCTGGTGACGAGCAGGTGGCTGAAGTTAGCTAATTAGGTGTTGATATTTTTATTTTCGCTGTGATGTATTAAGACAGTTTGTCTATTTGGTACTGTGGTCATCCAAGGGGACATTTTCATATGTCGCTCTTGGCATATTTATGTAATAATTATATTTGAACTGGACCTGGGAAACATTTGGGATTATGTAACTTTGATATGAAATGTTGTTTTGAAATGTAATCAGAAAGTTGTTTTAATCTGTGATGGTTTTTATTTCATATTCAAGTGCTTCTGATATTATGGATACCATTAACATTATCGTATTTGGTCTCCGAAGTTAATACTATGGATGACTACAACATCTGTAGCGCTTAGCTTTGGGCTTCCAGATAGGGGATGCTACAACTTGATATCGGAGCATAGGTTTATGAAAAAAATTTAAACTAAAAATGATTTTGAAAACATAATCCTAAGGAATTAGAGATAAGATCAGGGTATGGGATAACGCTATAGTAACATACTTGTATTTGCTATATATAAGTATACGCTATATCTCTATTCTTCCGTATCTTATGAAGGCTCGAATGTAGATATGGATGCCAGAAGTGGAAGAGTTAACCTTGGTGGGGGAAGCACCACAACTAATGCAAATGACAGACCAAACACGAGGAGGAACCAAGGTCAGGCACAAGCTGCAAATGTGGATGCTGGAGTCCCGCAAGTAGACATGGGAGCAATGTATCAGTTATTTGTCAACATGATGCAGTGGGAATTGATGCTGGTGTAGTTGGAGGAAATGCTGGAGGAGGGAACCAAGAAGCTCCAGTGGTGAATAACTATGCTATTCTATGTAGAGATTATGCTTGACTGGGAGGAAAGCCATTTATTGGTACTAAAGACGCAATCGAAGTAGAGAATTGGCCGCTTCATTGCAAGAGGATTTTCGCTGATTTAGGGCTCAACGATGAGCAAAAGAGGAAACTCGCTTCTAGACAGCTACAAGGAGCAGCACTGTATTGGTGGAACAGTGTTACTGTTGGAGTTAATGAGGAGAATATGACATGGGTTGAGTTCAGGAGATGGTTTGAAAAAAGGTTTATGTCTGAGATTGCTAAGTCCACTCTACTCAGAAAGTTTGCTAAGTTGGAGTAGGGAGATATGACCGTGCTTGAGTATGCGACAAGGTTCAAGGAGCTAGCGAGATATAGCTATGCTACTGTTGATACTATGATTAAGAGGAATGAAAAGTTTATCAGGGGGTTGAAGCCTGAACTTGCGAAGGCCATGTTATCGCATATTATAGATCCATGTGATGTGGTTGTGGAAATGGCCTTGAGGCATGAAGAGATGCAAGCTTTTCTGGAAATAAATAAGGCCAAGGAAGCTCAGGGAGTGCAGAGTCAGAAGAGAAAGTTTTTCCATAAGAAAGGAGCTCAGAAGGGTGGATCTGCTAAGAAGGGGAAGGAAGAGGTTGTCTGTTATAAGTGTGATAAGAAAGGACACTATGCCCATGAGTGCCGGACATGCAAGGGAAAGAAGGCCGAGGAGAAGAAAGGAGTAAAGTGTTTCAACTGTGATCAGATTGGGTACTATAAGAACCAGTGCAAGGAGCCAACCAAGGGTGGGAAAGGCAAAGTGTTTGCATTGGAACCAGCTACCTCGAGACCAACAGCGCAGGAGAAAGGAAAAGCTGTGTTGGGAGGTACGCTTTTGATTCATGGTATTTCAGTTAGAGTTCTATTTGATACCGGTGCATCACATTCTTTTATATCTCATTGTTTGGTAGATAAGCTTAACTTAGAACCCTCATACCTAGTTACTTCCTTAAGGGTTGCAAATCCGATAGGAGGGTATGCGACTCTTGGGATGAAGTGTGACCACTTAGAGTTTGAGCTGTTAGGTCATACCTTTGTTTGCAGTTTGCATGTGTTTGATTTCGTAGGGTTCAGAATTATTTGGGGTATGGATTGGTTAAGTAAATACGATGCTAGGATATTTTTCCATGATAGGAAAATATCGCTTAGACACCGTGATTGTAGTGATCGGATTGTATATTCCGCAGAAAACCCTAGTTTGGAGGTTAATGCTTTGTTGGGTGTTATGGAAGTAGGAGACAAGTTGAGCCGAGTTCTCATGGTTAGAGAATTTGCAGATGTCTTTGAACATGTGGTAGGATTGCAACTAAAACAAGCTATTGAGATTCGGAAAGGTTTGGTACCCGGAGCAGAACCGGTAAGTAGACCGCCAAGCAGAATGACACCTACCGAGATGAGGGAGCTAAAGGTGTAGTTGGTGGATTTGGAAGGCAAGAATTTTATCAGACCAAGCAGTTCGTCTTGGGGAGCAGCCGTAGTGTTTGCTAAGAAGCCGGATGGATCGTTAAGGTTATGTATCGATTATCGTAAGTTGAATGAGAAGAAAATAAAGAATCAATATCCATTGCCTAGAATTGACGATTTGTTCAATCAGTTGAGTGGAGCCAAAGTATTTTTCCAGTTGGATTTAGCGACAGGGTTCCATCAGCTTAGAGTGGCAGAGGATAGTATTCCTTTGACGGTGTTTAGGACCAGATATGGATCGTATGAATGGTTAGTAATGCCGTTCGGACTAACTAATGCGCCAACATTCTTTGTGAATTTGATGAACCGGGTTTTCCGAGAGCACTTGGATAGGTTCATGTTGGTTTTCATAGATGATATTTTGATATACTCTAAAGATGAAAGAGAGCTGAATATCATCTTAGAGTGATGCTTGAGACTCTGAGGCAGCATCAACTGAAGACAAAATTTTTGAAGTGGCATTTCTGGGAGAAGGAAGTAAAATTTCTTGGTCATGTAATCTCAGAGATAGGGTTGTCTGTAGATCTGACTAAGATCAAAGCAGTGAACAATTGGAAGAGTCCCGAGACAGTGATTGAGATAAAGAGTTTTCTTGGATTAGCTGGGTATTATCGGAGATTTATTAAGGATTTTTCACAGATAGCAGCACCGATGACCAAGCTAACTCGAAAAGATGTGAAATTCGTCTGGACTGATAAGTGTGAGGACGCATTCCAGAAGCTGAAACACTTATTGACGAATGCACCTGTGTTAGTTGTTCCAAAAGGGAATCAGGATTTAGTAGTGTACATGGATGCATGTGGAACAGGGTTGGAAGTTGTGCTAATGTAGAGAGGTAAAGTGATTGCCTATGCATCTTGACAGCTTAGACCGCATGAGGTAAGATATCCTACTCATGATTTGGAGTTGGCTGCGGTGATTTTTGCATTGAAGGTGTTGAGACACTACCTATTGGGAGAAAGATTTAAGTTATATACGGATCATAAGTCGCTGAAGTATTTATTCCCTTAGAAAGATTTGAGTATGAGACAGCGGAGGTGGTTATAGTTTTTAGCCACTTATGATTTTGGTATTGAGTACACACTAGGGAAAGGCAACAAGGTTGCAGTGCACTTAGCAGAAAACATCAGAATGCAGTATTAGCGATGATAGCTAAGTGGAAAGATTTGGAAGCGTTGACCACATGTAGAGTATAGTGGAGATCTGAAGCTAGATCTAGTAAGGAAACTGTTATGTTGTCATGTTTAGAAGTTCAACCGATAATGATCGAAAAGAATGCTTCTAAACAGAATGAGGATCCGGTGTTGGTTAAGAAGATTAGAAGGCTAGAGGTTGGAACTAAGATCAATGATCTAAAGGATTTTAGTCTTGACCAGAGGGGATGGTTAAGAAAGAAGGGATGGTTGTGTGTTCCGAAAGTGGGAAGCATTAGGAAGGAAGTTCCTAGGGAATGTCATCGATCCAACTTTACGATTCATCCTGGAGGGACCAAGATGTATAAGGATATGAAGAGGAGTTTCTTCTAGGAAGGTATGAAGAGAGATGTAGGCTTATGAGTGAAACAGTGTTTGAACTGTCAACAGGTAAAAGCCGAACATCAAAAACCAAGTGGGTTACTTCAACCATTAGATATTCTAGTTTGGAAGTGGGATTCTATTTCTATGGATTTTATAGATGGGCTGCCAAGGTCAAATAGAGGAAATGAAAGTATATGGTTCATAGTGGATAGATTGACCAAGAGTGCCCATTTTATTCCAGTTAAGTCAACTAGGACAGCACCTGTTTTAGCTAAGTTATTTATGAAGAATGTAGTTAGACTACATGGGATTCCTACTAGTATAGTGATTGATAGAAATTCCTTATTCACTAGCGAGTTCTGGAAGAGTCTATAGAAGACTTTAGGTACTAAGCTCAAGATGAGTACCGCTTACCATCCACAGACCGATTGGAAAACAGAAAGAGTTAACAGAATTTTATAAGATTTGTTATGAGCTTGTGTGATAGATTTTAGGGGATCATGGGAAGACCATCTACACTTAGTCGAGTTTTTGTATAACAATAGTTATCAGGCTAGTATAGGGATGGCACCGTTTTAAGTTTTGTATGGAAGGCCATGAAAATATCCCATTTGTTGGTTAGAGACCGGGGATAGGTTGGTTCTTGGTCCGTATTTAGTTAGAGAAGTTGCAGAAAAGATTGAGATCATTCGAGCTAGAATGAGGGAAGCTCAGTCTAGGCAGAAGAGCTATGCTGATAGAAGACGGAAAGACTTGGATTTCTCAGTTGGAGATCATGTTTTCATCAAGATATCACCGATGAAAGGTGTAATTCGATTCGGGAAATCAGGGAAATTGGCACTGAGGTTTGTAGGACCATTTCCTATTGTAGAGAGGATCGGGAAACTAGCATATAGAGTAGAGTTACTGAACAGTTTGGCAAAAGTCCATGATGTTTTTCATGTTTCTCATCTAAGGAAATGTATTCGAGATCCAGAGACTACTATTGCATCGACTGTGTTAGATGACTTAGTAGTGGAAACCAATTTGACTATGGTTAGAAAGCCAGTTCGTATAGTCACGAGAGATGAGAAGAGGCTAAGGAACAAGACAGTCAGATTACTCAAAGTCCAGTGGAGTGACGATGAGAGAGACTGTACTTGGAAAACTGAGAGCATGATTCGAGATACTTATACTGACTTGTTTCATGGTATGTTTTACCTTTATAATTGATTTTGATGAGTGCCTTATCATAATTTCGAGGACGAAATTCTTTAATGAGGGGAGTCTGTAATGACCCTAATTTTGAGTAACATTATTTAGGACATATAATTAGTTGAATTAAATGAAATAATGTAAATGGTTAAGGGATTGAGATTTGTGATTACTAGGGGTAGCCGTGCCAATTTAAACAATGAACAAAAGGAATTAAAATGAAATAGATAAGGGAAGTTAGATAAGGGCAATATCAGAAAAGGTTATATTCTTATACCCTAAACCCTTAATCCCATTCTCATTACATAAACCTTCAAATCAAAAACAAAAACCTAAAGGGGCCAGCCACCATTAAGGGAAAAACAAGAAGAAGATAAGCAAGAATCTAAGGAAGGAGCTAAATCAGCTTAATCTAAGGTCAAATCTCAAATCCTTAACAACAAAGCTAAAGGTGAATAATTGTTTACATCTCATATTTTGATGGTTTTGGTTTCTAGAATCATAGCTCAATATTTTTGCAAATATATTGCCATGTTTTGAATGTTAGATATGTGTGTGTGTGTGTGTGTGTATATGCTTATTAATGAATTATGCTTATTCACATTGATTTTATGACAAGTTTTAATTAAAAAACTTATCTAATGACAACCAAATGCCTTGCGACTTTAATATATGGTCAGAAATTATATTTTAGAGATGGGTTTCAAGTTTCGTAATTTTTTTGAATTAATATGGATTTAATATTAATTTTTTAGTGAAGAAAATGATTAATTGGGTTAAAGATTATCTACAGCTAAATTATATGGATTTTGGGTCAGAAATTAATATATGTTAGAAAACATATAAAAAGTGATTTATGGGAATTTTTATAGATTTTTCCTAAGTGTTTTAATAAGTATATAAAATTATTTAAAGTATGGGACTTAAATGTTTTATATATTTATAAAAGGAGAAGGGACATTTTGTAAATTATTTAATTTGTCATTTCAGAAATTTGGGCAGTACTTTTAGAAAAGAAATAAGCAAGCAATCATACTTTGATAAACAAGGCAGGTTAGTTGAAAAGATATGCTTTAAAAAGTTAAAAATCAGTTTATACATGCTTTTTACATGTTTCGCCACTTTCGGCACCTAGACTTCGACACCCTACTTCTACCTCCATCTCCATCGAAACCAATGCACATGGTATCAAAGACTTGATACGTATTGAATTGGACGTGGGCGAAAGTACTAGGTCGAAACAAGGGGTTTCGAAGGGTTACTTTGCTTTTAAATGAAAGTGCGCCTAATTTCCTGCAACACCCCTTCAAAAATGGAAATAATAGTCCCACATCGTGGATAATACTATTAAGTGAGGTGCGGGCTATTACATTGGTATCAAAGCCATACCCAGCCAGAATTGTGGCTCGTACGTATTACATCCACGACGCCTGGGTGGTGTTGTGTTTATGAGCCAACGAGGGCGTTGGGCTCTAAAGGGGGGAGATTGTAACACCCCTTCAAAAATGGAAATAATAGTCCCACATCGTGGATAATACTATTAAGTGAGGTGCGGGCTGTTACATTTCCTTTCGAAAGGAATGCTTTCGATTTAGTTAACTTTCGACAGGGTCAATTGCTTTAAAAGAATGGTTTCAATAAGAGTTGCGCCTTTTGTTTTAAGTAAATGCTTTCGAAGGGGTCGAAACCCCTAGCTGCCGCATCTTGCCTTTCGAAGCAATGCTTTCGAAAGAGTTTTATTGTTTTAAAACTTACCACTTCTCCAACGCTTTCGAAGGGTTGGTTTCGACACCATCACTTCTTTACTTAGGAAATTTCTTTCGAAAGAGTTGCTTTCGACTAAGTTGTTCTAAGACCCTTTTTGATATTTTTGAAGTTAAACCCGAAGGTTTCAAAGGAATGGTTTCAAATGGTTTCGAAACTATGTTCCGCATGTCTTAACCTGAACCCAATGCTTTCGAAAGTTTGTTTTAAGTAGAGTTCTTTAATGCTTTCGAAAGGTAACTAATAAAGGTTTCGAAGGGGAGATTCCCCAGTATATTCAAAAGATATATGTTAAAGGTTTTGAAGGGGTGATTCCCCAATGGTTTCAAAAGGTTTGCCTTAGTGTTTAAATGGAAGGTTTCCTTTCGAAAGGCATATTTAAAGTGTTTTAAAAGAGGATGTCTAAGGTTTATAAAGCTTTCGAAAGAGATGTTTCCAATGTTTTCAAAAGGACTACTGTTAATGGTTTCGAACGGTATGTTTTGGCCTTTCGGCCTAAGGTTATAAAGTAAAGTGGTTTACTTGTATCGAAAGGGGTACTTTCAATGGCTTCGAAAGGGGTAATTTCAATGATTTCGAAAGGGGTACTTTCAATGGTTTCAAAAGGGGTACTTTCAGTGGTTTCAAAAGAGAATTGTTTAAAGGTTTCAAATGTTTTCATCAACAATGTTTTGAGTAATCATGGCAAAGAGATTTGAGTAAAGCAAATGTTATGTTTTCCTTGTTTAAGTATGATTTAAAGGGATTAAATCAATTAGATGGTTTAAAGTGATTAAATCATTTTGAAAAAGTTTTCAAGTAAAATTTAAAGGGTAGTTAACCCTAAGTAAAATGACTCAGATATTTGCATACGAGATGGGACTGGTGTAGGGTTGCGCCCTATACATCAGCTTTAGCCCCAAGCTAATTTTAGTCCAAAATTCCAGGGTGTAGGACTTAGTCAAGGGTAAGACTTAAATGATGCTTATATATTGAAAGGAATATATATGTACCTAAAAGAAGGATAGGTTATTGGTGAGCCCGCAAAACCATTAGGATCAGGTGACCCTTGGAGAAGTAAGTTAAGGACAGATCATCCAGAAGTATGTCTAACAGGTGTTAGATTATTTGTTTAGTTTATCTGGTAGGCCCGAGTCAGCCAAAGGTTAGTAGTTAGCCAAACAAAACTACAACTTTTCAGACAGATGGTCCATTTATTACCTGTTTTAAGCATATATCATATTTTCTATTATTGATATAATCACTTTGATTAACAAGTTTGGTTGCAGGATTTTGATTTGCAAAAAGATATGTCTCAAAGGGATATTAGTTAGGGGAAATCTGTTTCGCTAAGCGACATGGTCTAACTTAATATCATATAACCGAGATGTATAGTATTATTCACACTAGGCTTTATGTCTGACTCGAAGTTTATGTTTTTCCCCTTAAACTCTCGAGTGCTCAAAATTGATTTGAGTAGATTGAGAGTTTAGATTTACAGGTTTTAGTAAGTGGACGAATAAAGCTTCGGGAGATGAGCATGAGGCTGAATTTAGCTAACTAGGTGTTGATATTTTTATTTCCGCTGTGATGTATTAAGACAGTTTGTCTATTTAGTACTCTGGTCATCCAAGGGGGCATCTTCATATGTCGCTCTCGGCATATTTATGTAATTATTATATTCGATCTGAACCTATGAAACGTTTGGGATTTTGTAACTTGGATATGAAATGTTGTTTTGAAATGTAATCGAAAAAGTGTTTTAATCTGTGATGGTTTCTATTTCATATTCAAGTGCTTTTAATATTATGGATACCATTAACATTACCGTATTTGGTCACCAGAAGTTAATATTTTGAATGACTGCAGCATCTGTAGCGCTTAGCTTCAGGCCTCCAGATAAGGGATGTTACAGGCTAACCAAACAATAGCTGCTTTGCCAGGACCATCGTCTCCGTAGGAGAAAGTGACAAAGATTGAATTTTACAAGATGATAGCTGAATTTCCTTTTTGACCCAGCAATCTCAAAGGCGCAGGAAAAGCCGGAGATATGCATCGTCTTCAAGTTTTAGAGAAGGGAATTCATCTTCACCTGATCAGAACAGAAGAGACGAGAAGCAAAAGATGAAGAAAAAGGATGTTGGGACATCAAGGAAGATGACTGGAGGAAGTGGCCAAGTATTGGCTATTGCCGGAGTGATCGGTACCAACCAAAATTGGGTCGGTATCGAGATGAATGGTGGTGGTCCTGGAGTTCAATTACCTGATGCTGTCAACTTATTAGACAAAGAAGATGATTTGCAAGATATTGGCAATAACGTTGGGTAGAATGTTGGTACATAGAATGTTCTTGCTCAAACGAGCACCACATAACTTGTCGGGCGTCATAGAAGATCTGGAGGAGTGGTTCTCCCAGAGACAGGAGATACTATATGTCACCGAATGAACTTAGAGCATTTGTAGAGTCAAAAACTCAGGGTTGTTCTTAATGGGCGCCTTTCAGATAACTAGGCTAGTCAAGAATATATCGCTGATATGATAAAGAGATTCATGAATGAAAGTTAATGATGAAGAATGGGGCTCAGCGCCTAGTAGAACTCCATTTATCAACGATAACTTATGGTAGGTATATTCCAGAAAGTTCTTCATGTCGAGGATGGTGTCATATAATGGGATATAGACCCCTAACACCATCGATTGAAATACGAGTGGTACATGGGTCATGCCAGTGCTACCGACATAGTAAGGTGCATATGTTTTCTTATATTCTTAGAGGGGGTGGCTATGATGTGGTTTAATTATTTTGCACCGAAATCTATAACTACATTCTATCAATTGGCGAAGAAGTTTATGGAGCAGTTTAGGGTCTACACCGCTCGACTGAAGGATGTGATGTCCTTGTCGAGTTTCATCAGTGTAACAACCCTGTTGTTAATTACCTAATTAATTAAATTTAATTACAGATAATTAATTCTAATTTGTGGTTTGTAAAATTAAATTATGAAATTAAATTGTGAAATTAAATCTAGTTTTGAGATTTATTGATTTAATTTATTTAAGAAATGAGTTTCATTTCTTAAAGAGATTTCAATTCAAATTTGAAAATATTATTAAATCAATTATTTAATTTTGGTGTTTAGAGTAAAATGTTCATATTGAGATCCTTGTTTAAAATAAGAATTTGCAATTAATTAATTATTTATTTTATTAAAATAATGAAAATAACTTTTATTTCCATAAGTTATATTTAATTTATAAGATATCTCAATATTAATAGAAATAAGGATTTTAACTTGTAGATTGATTTAGGTAAATTTGAGAAATCAATTTGCGAATTTTGTACAACATTAATTAAGTGAAATTTAGTGTTATAAAAGAGAAAACAAAAATAAGAATTTAGCAACACTTATTCTTATTGGGTTGCAAGTTAAAAGCCAAAACCCAAATCTAAAACAAACATAAGGAGCCATTCTGTCCACTCTATCTCATTTCTAAATCCTGTACGTTTTTATTTCTCAAAACCAAAGTCAGTAGAAGCAAGCCCCAGTCACCTTTTGAAAATTTCAAGAAATCAATGAAAATTCAATAAATCAAATGGAAGTTAGGTAATTGATCCTTATCACTAGCTCTATCTTCTTATCTCATAAATTTAGAATTTTGATCGTCTCTTAATTTCTGAAATTATTGACTAGAAGAGGAAATTAGGTGTTTTGGAGAAGGAGACGATTAGCTTAGCATATCTGAAAAGGTAGTTGCAATTTCTAGTGAAAGATGAGTTAATTCTCACACATCTATCTTTAAAATACTAATTTCTTGCTCTTGATTGTTTGATGGATGATCACGGATTCAAAATTTGATATGTGGATGGTTGCCTATGTGATTGAAACCCTAATTATATACCTCTGTAAATTGTAATTACTGAAAATCAGTTTTCCTCTTCTTGCAATGTTTACTTGCTTTGTTCAAGTTTTTGTCCAAATAAATGTGTGCTTTTGAGTCTATATTGCAATCTTATGATGTCGAAAAGCGCAGAGATCACATCGGAGTTCGGGGTAGCCATCGATGGGAAAACAAAAGCCTGGAACTTACGTGTTCGATGTCCCACCGATGGAGCAGTCGGAGCAACCGGTCCATCGGTTGAGCACCTGGAACGTAAGTTCCGGGTGTTTTTTACTCCACCAAGGCACTGATTCAATGCCGTTTATTTCTTGTTTGTTTGATGAATTTTCCCGGGTGTTTTGTTCTCTGATTTTCTGGGTTTTGGTTATCCGTTTTAGTGACTCTCTAATTGAATAATTTTGAAGTTATTTTTATACAAATCAAGTTAGTATATATATATGTGTGTGTGTGTGTATATATATATGCGTTAAAATATAACTTGTGAACTATGGAACTTTTATTTAAGGATTTGGGATTATTATAAATATAAAGGCATTTTTATATTAAAGGTGAAATTATAGTTTATGGTGATCGAAAGATATATCTATATATATATATATATATATAATATAGTTGCGAAACAATTGAGTTTATGGATTTTTTTAAATGAATAGTTTGAAAGTAAGTATATAAATAAAGGGTTTATGAAATCATTTTCTATATGTTAAATTATATTATTTATTTTCAAAACAATAAACTCTTATCGCTTTTTTTTTGGATTTAACATTTGGCTATTTAACTACAATATCGGTAATTTTATATGACTTTTGGATTTGGAGAAGAGTTTAAAAAAATTCATAACTTAATTCTATAATTTGGGGAATATTAATATTCGACTTAGTGTTACCGATTGGTTTAGACGCTCTAAAGTAATGCTTCATCGAATATTGTACAACTCATTAAATAGAATGTTTGAGTGGTACTTACTAGCCCATTAGCAAATACTGAAATTTCATCGGGTAGTATGGAATACTTTGGTTAAGTTCTTGTGATTGCTATAGGGAAGTAATTAACTCTTTAAAGTTGTATTCTCTTTTGGTGTGCGGCATTGGGTTGCTAGATCCCTAAGAGAATATAGTTCAAGTTTCCTAGTGGTATTCGAAATGAGTGGGATTTACCAGCTTCTAGTAAACACTTGAATTTCAGTTGGAGGTATGGGATGTTTTGGTTAAGTTCTTGTGATTACTAAAAGTGATAGTATTTGGCACTTTAGAGTTTACTCTTTTTTGGTGTTCGATGAGGCCGATAGATCCTTAAGAATTATACTTATGGATTTTTCCTTGATCCATGTGATCGGTCGAGACTTGTTTTTCCACGATCAGGGTCATTAATCTTGAGGCCCATAATCCAATTCAGGTTTGGAGCACGTGGAGGCTGATGGGACCTCATCCCCATCATTTCAATATTCCCAAAATAGTAAGAAACCTCCATTAAACTTCCCTTGACCAAAAAGCAACCTTTAAACATACTTTAATTAGCCAAGTTTCATCATTAAGAGGATATCAGTGAGATTTATACTAGAATTAGAGATTTACTATTAGAGGAGCATTGGGATTCATGCTTATTACTATTTTTTTTGGAGATTTGAGCTTTGATTTGGATTAAGGTGAGTGACTAGATATCTCACTTACTAATTAGGCTATTTAACACCCTAAATGATGTTTAAAATTATATAAAAATTCTAAAAATGGTTTTAGACTATTTTACACCATATATGTGAATTTTAGATGATTTGGACTTTATTTGCAAAAAATGTGTTTTTGTGGGTCCTTAACTTGTTTTTATGGGTCTTCCAACTTTTACCATAGGCTTAGATTCTTCAAATTAGATATACTTGATTGTTTGGCTGTTATTAATGTTTATGAATGATGTATGTATGCTTGCTTAATGTTTGCTTGGTTGAAATGCCGATCAAATGGAAAATTAGATAAGTAGGAGTTATGGGTTGATGATGGTCCATCAAATTCATCATATCGGAGTGCAATTGATATAGGGTAATAAGGAAGGTTTTAGGAGTTCGCACACCAAGTTTCAAGTCAATTGGGGTTCACACGATCAAGTTATGAGAGTGCAAAGTATGGATCGGTGAAGACCTAAGTGGTATGGTTCGGTAGAGAATCTTATGGGTCGGCGATGCTTCAAAGTCTCATGGGTCGGCGGCGCTTCAAAGTCTTATGGGTCAGTGGTGCTTTTAAAGTGTTATGGTTCGGTGGAGATCCAAATGCTATGGGTTGGTGGAGACCCAAGGGTTATGGTTTGGTGGAGACTCAAGCGTTGTGGATCAGTGGGAAGTCCAACATGAGGATCAGTGGAACCAATTTCTCACGAAATTAGCTAAGGGTTGGGTCGGCCTCTATGGGTCAGTACCAACCCATAGGGTTTGACCCAATTAGGAAGCTACCCATAGGGGAGCATGAAGGGGGTGTGTAGGAGCTCAAGTGGGGAGTCTTAGATATGTAGTGATCGTTCAGTGGCCATGGGTCAATGAGGATCGTTTAGTGGTCATAGGTCAGTGATGATCCATGCATTTTATTCCAAACTTGGTGCTATCGATATAGGGTGATAAGGAAGGCCCCATAAGACTACATTCCGAGTTTAGATCGTTTGGAGTTTGTATGCTTGAGTTATGATCATTTGATGATGGATAGCTATACTTCAAGAGGCAAAGTAGGCGACGATGAGTCGGATTAAGGGGATAGTTGGAGGCGGGTTACGAGACGCACAATGACACTCTATGACTTGTGATGGTTGTCTAGATTAGATCCCAACCTCAATGACTCCATATGGGAGTTGTAAGGACAATTTCTAGATGAGCTCTGGTGTGGATGACGTGTACAAAGGGATCATTGATATTCGTAGGTCTCGAAGAGTACTCGTAAAGCAGGGGTATATGAGGATGCTCACTTGGGCTATGGGGTATGCCCCCGATCACATGATTTTTTGACCCGAGTATCCTGGGCTGCTACGGGGGCATAGTCTAGTTCCTAGCCTACGAGTGGCATGGCTTCAAGTACCGAGAAACCAAGATGTAGAGTCGTCCTTGGCACTATAGGGATTGGGTCATACGAGTATCATATGTCTAACGCACTGAGTGAGTGAATGTGAGGATGGATGATGGATGCCATATTTGTTTGATAGTTTTTATCACCTTAGGAATGTCATACGATGTAGATATTACTGTTGTGATATCTAGACACCCTTAGTATCTTGATACGTGGTACACCCATGACTATTATCATTGCGTAGCGTATACCTTTTATATGTGCTAACTCTGTGGATGCAGGGACAATTCAGGTATGATTTCTATACCATTTGCCCTAGTTTATTGCCTTTATAGTATTTTAGATTTCTACCGCCCACACCAGATTGTTGTCTGACTTAGGGTTTTATGCTTTGCTTCCAATTACTCTGCGTACTGTTAAATGAGTAGACTAGGGATATCAGGTCTAGTGAGCACGTGGAGCTGGACGAGTGGCGATCGGAAGGCTATTCTCTCATATTATTATATATACTCATTTGTTGTTCCGCTGCACAGGACTATGGAGCTTGCTAGTGCTTTACTATATAGAGAGAGTTTTATGAGTTATTATTTAGTGTATAACTTTGTTACTTATGCTATTTTCTATATGGATCTATGTACTCTGATGTTGTGATTCATTTAATTATTTACTGTCTTGCCTGTATTATATTTGAGATGTTTTGCTATTATATTTTATTCAATGCGATGTGAGATATACGGCAGGTTCTGTGTTGTTTATTTACTTTACAACCATTGATGATCGCCCTACGTCGAACGAGCACCATTACAACACACTACATGCATATTGGGTGTCGGCGATGTAGGGCGGTCATCACAATAGCTTTCATGACGGTAGATACTCGATAGCTTTGTTGTGGTAGTAGTTCGATGATCGTTGATGTACTATAGGCTCATCATCCCCTAGAAGCTTGATATCCCCTACTTGTGACTAGATGTGCATCCTCCCTTTATTACATATTGATCTTTCCCCTATATGCTACGGCAAATCCTACTCCTATACTTATCTTACTGTCTTGGGATTCTGGCTAGGGAGGCTGAGCTCCCCTCTCTTGATGCTGAAACTCTTTATGTGTTGGTAATTCCTATCAAAGTAGGGAAACAACTAACGGGTACCATATATCATCTTCTTCCTTAAGAGAGCTGGATCACTAACTTAATCAACAGTGCTAAGAACTAGGAAAACCAATTCTTTTTATTAAAAGCCATACCCCTAGAATCAATGGGTCTTTTTCTATCCCTAGTAAGACTTGTTGCTTTCCATCTACTATTTATAGTGTATTCTATTGTTTTCTCATAATAGTTATTTTCTTTCAGAAATTGCTGTTAATGGGGTCAATCCTTCTATTGCTAGTACAATTGGTAGTTCAAGCTTGGCATCTAAAACTATTGGAGGCAAGTGTAAAATATTAACTGAGGCCAACCTTAGAAAGTACTCGTTGATTCTGGAGAATCTTAAAGTGCTCGGGGAGTAAGAAGGATCAGCAACCAAAATGCCTTTTCTCATACTTCCCCCATTCAGCATGATTCCTCCGATAATTTCTTATGATTTGATAGAATTCCCTATACCTTCATCTTATTATTCCTTCCTTGACTTAGGTTTGACCCTTTCCATCTCGGTTGCTAAGCCCAAGAAAGTTAAAATTTCTACCTCTTCCTCAACTGCAACTACTAAAGTTGTGCTCCTATTGTTGGTTCTATTGTTGATGCCCTTAGGGCCATTGAGTATCGCGAAAGAAATAATGATTCTATCTGTCTGTCTAATACTTCAATTCCTCCGCCAAGCAAAAAGGCCAAACTCGGAGATGATCAAGCACTAACTATTATTACTAAGGACGTGAATGTAGCTTTGGCCAAAATTAATCAAAATTCCAGTTTTGTTGATTTAAGCTTGCTAGACCAGGATTCTCAGGTCCGGATAGAAGTTTCTCACACCCCGAGCCCTGTTATAGACATCATGAATCCTTCTTCCACCACTATTTTTCAATGTTTGTACTAGGAGTTAGCCTGACTCCTCCTCCTGAATATCAGCATTATGAAGCTCTGGCTTAACCCATTCCTCTAAATTTTTGTGATTTTATTTGCTCGGTCATCCAAACCCCGACCATGGCTTCTCTAATGCCGTTGCAGCCTTTCACCTTTTCTAATGATTATCTCAACATCCTCTTTTAGTAGCTTCTCGTGATATGTACCTTTATATGTCTAGCTAACACAAATTTTGGTTCCATATACCTTTATTTCTTATAAATTTTATATATTTCAAGTGCCCAAACACATGTTTTTCCTTCAACGAGCTTCTCATGAGTCCGCCGATCAAACTCCCAATCTTAAGGAGCAAATTTCATCATTAACAGAGAAAGTTTGGTCTCTAGAGGGCCAAATTCTTGAGGCCACCACAAAGAGGGATGAGATCACAACCGAAAAGAATAAACTTACTCCCGAATTGGATGAGGAAAGAAAAATGAGATTAACCGCTTATTAGAGGGTAAAAATCCCTAGAAGAGGAACTTAAATAGGGCAAGACTAAAAATACCCAAATGGCTGCTAAAATTACAACCGTGAAAGATAGTCTGGAAAGCAGGGAGGTAGCACTTGTTTACACAAATAAAATTATTAAGAATACCAAAGTGAAAGTCTCTTCTTTCATAGAACAAGCCCTCCCCCAGATAAAAGAGGAATGTTATGAGGAGGCCTTCTTTATTGTATATTATGATAATATAGAAAATTATCTATAGCTAGACTTCCCTTTTCTGCCAACATTGAAAGACAAGTTCAAGAGGAAGTTCGACCATAATTTGGAGAGAGTTCTCGGGTCTTTACAAGATGAATTTCCAGAAGAGAAAACCATCATTCCTTAGGAATTATTATCTTTTGATGATCCTATGCTCGATGAAGATAGGGATGATGATGATGATGAAGGGGATGGTGATAAAGATGATGATTTCGGGAAGGATGGTGATGGTGACAAAGATCCCGGGGGACTTGGAAATTGGGGTAATGGATCAGGTGGCCATGACTTGGGCCCATCTACTCATGGATTTTCGTGATCTTCCCGATCCTCATAATACTCCTCAGGAAGATACTTTAGCAAAGGATGTTCAAGTTGCTAACGAAGAATCAAGCAAGGAAAAAAATTCGGGTTTCCACTTCATAAACTCCCACAATATAGGTATAATATTTATCATCTTTAGATGTTTATAATTATCTATTAGACTTAGTTGATAAACCTACTATTTTAGCCGAGGAAAAGAAACAAATATCACTTTGAAATTCTACACAAGAAGAGTGAGAAGATTGTGTTGCGACTAAATAGAGAAACTGAGAAACTAGTCGAAGACCGTAACAGTTTGTCTGAAAAGTATAGGAATCTTCTTATTTATGCTAATATATTAAAAGATTGCAAAAAAGCGGGTGGCCCAGCTCTTGAAAAGATCCCGCCTTCATCGGGAATAAGTTTTAAAGGAGAAGCAGAGTTAACTACACTCTTTTGGATGCTTATTGAAGATGAAGACACTTTAGTGGAATTCCTCTACTAAATCTATTCTAGGAATCTTTTTACTGCAGTAGGTATTTGAATGATCATGGGACCGATCCTCATCCCGGGGAATGCTAGAATCTTCCCAGTTTCACGACCGTTCCCATTTTCCTTAACATCCTTCCTACTAAGAAGGTCAAGTTCAACAAAGAGAAATTCATTTATGAGTTTTAGAAGGAGTCCATATTATATGAACCTAAGTGATCTTGTGGTTGTATTATGTAATTCATATAATTTTTATAAATTTCAGTATTTCTATTTTTGCGGCTTGGTCTGATTTTCTTAAAACGCGCAGGTTAAGAAACCATTGGGCACTCCTATTTCAAAAGAACTCTTAAGTAAGTTTGTCAAGTTAAAAGGGATTATAAGGAGAAAACACTAACCCTCAAATACTCTCGACTAGCAAAATATTACTTTCTTAGGGACCTTAAAGAAGTTTACACATAACTTCCCCACTTATATTTTGATTTCTTAGGTGATGAAAATGACAGTTTACTTAAGGAAATCCAGTGTAATTATGCTAAACTGTTATGTGGTGATTCTAGTCCCCTTGCCGAAAGATGGGATTATCATTAGTTTTCCCCAATTATTACTCCTCTTAGGTTTAATGCCTTCTTTGATTCTACTTTCCCTATGTCCGCGGGTTTACTCAAAATGGCTCAAACTACTGCTCCTAAACTTAAGAATTAAATGTATAAAACTGGGACTATAATGTGATTTGTATTTATTTATGCTTGTAAACCTTGTTATTAATAAAAAAAGAAAATTTCCTATGGATTGATTTCATCTTCTTTTATTTATTTAAATAGGAAAGCCAATTAACGCTTGCATCCGGCGGTCTCGAACTCATCACCCAACTATATGAACTCAAAACTAGACTAATGTTGGATACCAGGAAACACTCTTCACAAGATGCTTTGGTTATACCATTTCCAGACAACTTGGAAGCATGCAAATGGTATAACAAATACAATAATTTGAAGTCCACATTAAGCAGCGTAAATGAAATGTCCTCGAGTTTAGTGGAGAAAATCAAAGAAAAGGACAAAGAGATCGAAGACCTAAGAAAGAATATAGGGGCAGTAGATTGATCTGAACCCCAAGACCAAGGAATCGAAATTGATTTGCTCATCTATACCATAGAATTGAGAATCTTGAAGTTGATCTGTTGAAAAGCTAGGTATCGTGTCAATCTCTGGAACTTATTGCAAGTGGAGGAAAATCTAGCCTTCCCACTCCGACTCCTGCAAGGACAACTAGATCCCAAGTTTTAGCTTGTAAAAAGAAATTCTCTTCCTAGGAAAACCCGCCTTCGTGTTTGGATGATGGAGAGATTTTTAGATGGTGTCGAGAATATAAATATGAATGCACCCAGTTTCTAAATGGAAAATGGGACGAAAAAGTTTCAAAAAATCTCAATAGGCATCAAAGTCAGGTTGAGGAGTTGGACGTGAGAAATATGCTCCTGGGCAGAAGGTAAAGACTTTTAAAGGAACCAATAAGTGCTCAATCGTGCATTAAAGATTCAAATTGGTTCCATTGATGATATGAACATCATTCGCAAGAAGGAGAAGAAACTTAAAGAATTAGTGGATGTGGCAATTAATCATATCACTAAACCTTCTTCGGTCGTTGAAGCTATAAAGGAAAAAGTGCAAGACCTCGAGTCTCAACTAAAAATAACCGAGGTGATGTCGCTTGAAAACTCCCATTTGGATTCCCTTATTGATTATTTGCTTGAAATAATAGTTGCATTTGGCTAAAAAAAATCTATTATTCTTTCTTAGGTCCAAAAATAAATTAGAGGTTAGGCAGAGCAGCAAAGGTGAGATATATACGTTATCAACATTTCTTTTTATGGATGTTCCGACCATCTTAAGAATATTGGAGGCCCTCCTTTTTGCTTAGAGATGCCCCTGCTTCAAGCGAAAATCATTCATGTCTTCTCGAGGTTGAGGGAAAGGGAAAAGAAAAAGTATATCAACATTATCTGCTTCCTCCTCAGAAAGACTTGAATGATTTTTCTAGATATCTATAACTCTTTTGTATGTAAATTGATAAATAACTTTATACTTGAATAGTCGATATTTTTAATAAATCTTGTATTGTCTTTCATATTCTCGTCTTGTATTTAAACATATTGAGCTTGTTTGAAATTTGTGACTTTCTTTAGAATCTTCATATGACTTATAGTCTTTGATAGATTTGTTTGCTCTTTGCTTCTTTGAAGAATGCTTTTAGGCTGACCTTGATTTGAGAGTTACATATAGTACTTGTTTGCCACCCTCCTTGCATAAAAGAAGCTTTTCACACTTTACTGTAAAACTAAGTGCATTTTCACCTTTTAATTCTCACTTTTATGAAACCCTCCCATTTTCTTCTGAGAAAATTTAAGGTAAGTAATCACAACTTTCATAATTTCGATAAATTATTTCTTTCTCAAATCGATCATTTTATTTTGTAAACACCAAAGAAATTTTCGAAAAAACTTTCTTGTTGACCTTTAAAACTTTGAAAACTTGGTTTTGAAATTCATTTTTTGGATAAATTTGCATCCTGTCTTGTATAAAAGTAGCCTTTTACATCGAGTTAAACTAAGAAGTTTAGAAATCTTCTGGATAAGAAGACCATAAATTCAATTGATAAGAAGACCATAAATCTATCTGGTAAAATTCACATTCCAACTAATAGTAGACTAGAAATTCGATCAATAACGGTGATTCCCGTTATTTGGCAGAATATTTCTGAGAAAGAGATTCAAAATTTCTTAAATGCTCATATTTGATGCTAAGGCCCTTGGTTCTATGTAATAGATAGTTCTCAACCCTTCCTTTGAAGGTTGCTTTAATTTTAGCTTAGAGCTAGATTGGTCATGTTTAATTGCACTTCCTCTTAGAAAATTACTTTGATCTATTCTCAAGACAAAGTTACACTTGCTTGATTGCCCTTGTTATCTTCTAGATAATGGTTTAGGCTCTGATTCCTTTAACCCTTTATTACCTTACATGTAATGATTTAGGCTTTGATCTCTTTTCCCCTTATTACCTTATAGGTAATGATTTAGGCTTTAATCTCTTTCGCCTCTTATTACCTTATAGGTAATGATTTAGGCCGGTCTTTGCATTTGGTTAGCCATCTTAGGCAAAACCAAAGTCATACCCATCCTCCATCTAGAATGTGCTTTGGTTAGGCCTTATAGGTGGAACCAAAGGCTGGTCGGTGCTTCAGCCAGGCCATCATAGTCGGGATCAAAGGCTCGGTCCATCCTCCCTCTATGAGTCGCTTCGACCGGGCCACGTGGGCAGGACCAAAGGCTTGCAGTGCTCTGGCCAGGCCTTACAGGCGGGACCAAAGGCTTACTCTGGCCTCTCTGTAGGTGGTGCTTTGACCATGCTCTTGTGGAGGAATCAAAGGCTTTTCCTTTAGGTATATGTAGGGGTTGGAGGTTCGAGCCCTCCTTTTAGCACTAAAATATTAGCAAATTTCTTCGCTAACCAAAATATGCTAGGCAAGTCAAGTTTAGTTTAGCAAATTTCTTTGCTAACCAAAATATGTAAGCAAGTCAAGGTTGGTTTGGATTTAAGGGGTTAAGTGGCCTTGGGCAAGCTTAGAAGTATATGCAAGTTCGAGTTTGCATCCAAATCCAAAGGTCAATCATATCCATGTCCGAGTACAAATATGAATCATATGCATGTCAAAAGTTCAATAATAGTCAAATATTCTCATTTGGTAGAAGTAAGCTATGTAAAATTAATTGTTCAAGCCCTTGTATGTCATAAAGTCCTAAAATTCCAATCGGTCCTATAAATCCCCAATCCAATTTAGGGTTTACAACTTTAAAAAGTGAGACGTAGAGTAAGAATCAAATCGTTCCGCTCTTGGCATTGACAGAGGTTTATATATAAGGGTGTTAACCATGAAGGATGATTAACACGTGTCCTGGCATTGAATCGAAAGGTTCTGATAGCACCAACCTAATGAAATTTCGGCATCCTTTTTGGTTACTCGAGATTATTTGCTTTTCAAGGTTCAACAATTCAATCTTCCTTTGGTAGTTGCTCGATAGCTTTCATGATGGTAGATACTTGATTGTTGTTGCTATATTAGTAGTTCGATGGTAGTTGATGTATTATAGGCTTATCATCCCCTAGAAGCTCGATATCCTACTTGTGACAGATGCGGCATCCTCCCTTTATTACATGTTCGACAACACTCCGCATTGTAGCAGCTCGTTACCTCTTCCTTGGCCTTTGTCGATATTGCTATTTTGGACTTAGAAGCTTTTATATTATAGAAGCTTGATATCTATAAGTACTTGTTGGCTTATCACCTTTATTACCTTACAGTCTCGATACCTTGATCCATTATTAAGATTCGACGTCATCTTTTGGTTGTTATATGTTCGATAATCTTTATGATTGTTAAGGCTCGATACCTCTCTTACTTTATATGTTCGACAATCCTTATGGTTGTTGAGGCTTGACACCGCCTCCTATTTGTGTCCAAGCTTGATATCCCTTATACTTGCCGTCTGTTTGATGTTGGACATCCTTAGATGTTCGTTATCTTCTCTATTCCTGTTAACTAGTTGAGCATTCGACTCCCTTTTTATTATAGAGGTTCAATATCTTCTTGTTATTACTTAAAGCTCGCTATCCTTTGTTAAACGTTGAGTGCTTGATGACTTGGCTTTGTTCTGACTCGACATCCCTTACTGCTACCAAACCTGACACATTCTCTTTTAGTGGTTCGATATGTATGTTTGCAGTAACAACTATCACACACATTCCTAGAGAAGAAAATATGTAAGTTTATTCACTAGCTAACCTAGGAAGTTCTGGGGATGCACAGCTTACGAGACTCATTCCAGTAGAGGTTTAATATGCTTTGAACATCGATGAGATGGATGTCGATAAGATCTTGGAAACCAAGGAAGAAAAGAAGTTGTGGATGACTCAAATCAAAGATTATTTGTTGAAGGGAACTCGCCTTAATGATAAGAATTAATGGTGAAAGCTCCTTCATAAAGTGCCACTATTTATAATACAAGAAGGAGTACTATATATGAGAGGTTTCTTAACCCCCTATTACGGTGTGTCACCAAGGATGAAGCAAAGAAAATCCTTTTGCATGTACATAAAGAATGCTGTGGTGACCACATCGAGGGGTAGACTTTGGTGAAAGGGATACTTCGCTATAGATACTTTTGACTGAATATCAACTGTGATGCAACTGATCAGACCAAACGATGTGATACATGCCAAAGATTTACAAAAATACCAAGAGCTTCATTAACAAAGATTACATAAACAGTTAGCGAGTGGTCGTTTGTGGTTTTGGGAACTTATATTATTGGTGTGCTACCGATGTCAAAAGACGGTGCAAAGTACGTAATTGTAGCTATGGACTAATTCACAAAGTGGGCTGAAGCAGAACTGCTAGCCATGATCATAATAAAGAAAGCGATCGACTTTGTGGTGAAGAACATCATATGCACATAGAAAATCATTATTAATAATGGAACCCAATTCGAGAATACCAAGTTGAAAGACTTCTGTAACTAGTACTGAATTATAAAGAGCTTCTCGGTAGTGGCACATCTGCAAGCGAATGGACAAGTAGTGGCGGCGAATAAAATTATCAAATCCAACCTAGAAAAATGATCGACTAAAGCCATAAGTCCATTCTCTTTGGCCTACGGACATGAGGCTATGATTCCAATAGAACTGGAAATTCCTCCCCACCGAAGTAAACATTATGATTCCAAGATAAATGAGTATATCTTACTTGAGTCCTTCGACTTGGTTGGCGAGAAACAGGAAGAGGCTGAACTGATAGTAGCTGCTCACCGAAAAAAGTAGCATACACTTCAATGTCAAGGTTAGAAACCATACCTTTAAGATAAGGGTTCTCATTTTGAAGTTAGTCCTCCTTGGTATGGGGGTACTTGGTCCGAATTAGGAAGGTCCCTATGAATACGAGAAGAAGCTTAGAGATGGAACTTTCAAGCTAGCAACTGTTGATGTGGTCCCAATTCTACGGGCATGTAATAGCGAACACTTACGATGCTATTTCACTTAGATTTATTCATTTTATTTTCTGCAAATAAGCCACCCTAGTGAACTAGGAGCAATGTAATAAGGTAGGAATTTCCATTTCCTTTTTTATAAATAAAGCTAGATTCAATAACCAATGGAACCGTGTTCTTGTAAGCTAAACTTTGCGCTTTGTGATTAGCAGTGCAATTAGCTACTAGGAGATAGTACCAACTAACTCCTTTGACCCATTATCGGCTCAGGTGAGTATAATCACACAAGGACCAATTAAAAGATTTGTCCTTATCCCTATGGTCATTGACTAATGGCCAGAGATAGTAAAAGTCGACGAGGGATGCCTAGAGTTTGGCAACCAAGACACCGGCTCTTGGAGATAGGAACTAGTCTGCAATCAAAACTTACACGACTACGTTTACGGCCCGGTAAGACGTGCCCAACTGAAAGATAAATGCTGATGGTCGGTGAGTTATTTCGATCAATGTTCGAAGATAAGTGAGGTCGGAAGTCAATGCTCAGAGTCTAGCATCAAGAATATTGATTCTCGGAGATAGCGGTCGACGAATGAATGAACTATCTATAACTATGATCACACTTATGATCCGACGAAAAGCACCCGGTCGACGATAAGTAGTGAAGGTCAATGAATGAATTTGATCGGTGCCTGGTGATAGTGAGATCCAAGTTTGGTGTCTAGAGATGGATAGGTAGAATGCTGTTTCATAGAGACTGGAAACGATATGAACTCAAGTGATTCTCCAACCACAACCTTGTTTATGGTCAAACAGAAAACGACCTAGAACAAATGAGGTTGCCACAAAGTTGGTTGAATGAATAAATTTTTTTATTTATCAAATAAAGAAATACTTTGGCAATGATAAATATAATTATACAATGAAATATAACCGAGCAATTGCAGAAATTACTTATATGTACATAGTGACAGTGAGTAATAGCATTGTACAGACATAGGTATATATGATATAAATGAAAGTGCTTCATAAATAATTATATTATATATGCAGCAATGATATATAGACAAATAAAATAAAACGTGCAGAAATGTAAATACGACAACAACTATACATATAAATGGTTCTTTATTTATATTCACTTTTTATATACAAGAATTATAGGGGCCACTCCCGCACAATGTCGACCTGTATGAAAATAAAAGAAAAATACATCAAAAAGCAATGAAGCTGCTTTTACAAAAGCACTAGCTAAAAGCCTACTTCTTCTTCCCTTGCTTGTTGCTGCCCTTGGAATCATCCTTCATGGAGCTTCTTTGAATGTTTTCCGTCCTTAGCTTTCCCTTTTTCTGGAGTGCTCCCCGTAAAAGGTGCAGTTTCTCCTTCAGTCGTCAATTTTATGGGCTCTTCCGGCTTGTCAAGAGTAGGGTTCGAGGGTTTTGAGGAATCAAGGTCTTTTGCAGGCTTGGTTTTCAATGAAGGAAGCCTGGGAATAAGGTTAGCTTATCGAAACCGATGGCAAGCTTCTCAGTTCTTAGCTCGAGCTTGATTTTCTCATAGTTTATTTTCAGCCTCTCCACCATCATGATATGATTGTCTAGGTCTTTCTTGCTTATGATAGGAATGTCATCCTCCTAGGACCGAGTGGTGTCCTCCAATCCTTCAAATGCATTTATTTTCTATGACTCGGGACATAGGCTAGAGCTGGAAGGAGGAGTCAGAATGACTGGCTCTATAGTGATGGAGGTTGATGTGGTAGAGATGACACTAGGACCTAAGCCTTGAGTTACTAGTGGCGGAGGAGGAAGGGATTGATAACCTATAAGTTGACAGACAATGAAGTAAGGTGCAACAGTCCACACCTCACTTAACGCAGATATTGTCCCCAAATTAGTCACCTCCGCCTCATGGGCCAAGCCAAGGTGTGGGGTTTTGTTCCTCAAAAGGCCTCGACGTTGTTATGAGGTGAAGGCTTTGGTATATAAACACCCACTTTATAGTATTATCCCCAATGTGGGACTATTATTCCCATTTTGAAGGGGTGTTACAATCCCCCCCCCCACTTTAGAGCCCAACGTCCTCGTTGGCTCATGAACACAACACCACCCAGGCGTTGTGGCTGTAACATGTATAGACCACAATTCCGGCTGGGTACGGCTCTAATACCATTGTAACAGCCCGCACCACACTTAACGCGGATATTGTACCCAACTTAGTCACCTCTGCCTCATGGGCCAATCCAAGGTGTGAGGTTTTGTTCCTCAAAAGGCCTCGACTTTGTTATGAGGTGAAGGCTTTGGTATATAAGCACCCACTTTATAGTATTATCCACGATGTGGGACTATTATTCCCATTTTGAAGGGGTGTTACATAAGGATTAGAGAATGCCTTAGGTGAAAACTGAAGCTGGGAGATGAGAGAAATACCATCGTCTGGTGAAGATCCTTGATTCGAAATTTGAAAATTTCGCCCTCCTCAATAGACGACCGAATGAACTGACTAACAGGAATAGGGATATAAGGCTCAACGATAGTTGTTGTAGCAAAGATAAGAATGTTGATGTGGGTGGCCTCAGACCTGGCGACCGCATGAGTTTTGGATTCCATTACAGGTTCCTTAGATTTTGGAGTCGATGATTCTACTTGATCCAATGCGCTAGGATCGACAGGAGCCTTAATGCCTGGTTTTCTTATAGCTGCATTCTCTTTAGCTGTGATAGCCTCTCTTTTATTTAGAGCTAATATATCTTCATCATCCTAAAATTTTGTTGTCACCTCATCTTTAGTCTGGCCATCACCAGTCCCTGCCGATCGGTGGATAATCTCCTCCTAAGCGTCGATAAAAGTAACGGGGTAGCTATCCCATGGCTATTTTAAATTCTTGTTCTCGATGACATTTGTAGAAAATTATTAGAGGTTGGCATTCATCTCCTCATTAATCTTCTTAGCCTGCTCTTCAAGTTCTTTGATTTCAACTTCGATCATGGTATGGTTGACCGAAGCCTAGGCCTTAGAGGATATTTCAACTTTAAATCGGCTTTGAGTTTGTCAACATTGGCTTGGAGCATTTTGAGCTATGCATCTTTGGCAAGCACATCGCTTTCTTGATGGGCTTCCTTGAGCTAGACATTTACGACGTTAAGGGCTTAAGAGTGTGTCATTTCCAGTTCTACGTTTAACTCTTTGGCGTGCTTAGCTAATTTGAGAGCCTTGTTTCTTTGCTTTGCGACTCCCTTTAGCTCAGATATGTAACCTGCCATAAATTTCTCATGAGTTCTCATTTTTGACTGGAATGATTGAATAGTTACCAGATTGATTTAGTTAAGGTTAGAGGTGGCTTTGGTTAGCTTTTTCCATTTAAAGTATTGGCCGACTATTTCGATAACTCCTTCGACCCTATGGTAGCCATCTTGACGTGAGTTGTCTTTAATTTCATGATCGAACATCACGCCTATTAGGCAATAACTGGATAAAGCAGCCTCCATCCTAGTGTTGATAGCAGCGGATGGACCTAGAGGGGGTGGTGGAGCAGAATGGGTTGAAACCGCTTTGGGATTACTGGAAGTGGTTACGGTGGTGACCGGAGGCAGAGTCATTGGGGGTTGTTATGGAAGAATTTGGGTTTGAGTACGTGACTGAAAAGAGGAGGAAACTGGCCCTGAACAATCGCAAGAATCATGTAGCCTCTTCCCTAAGTCATGATGTTCTTTCTCCTCTACCCAACTTCTCATTCTATCTTCCTCCTCATGATGCTTTCTTCTTATTTCTTCCTCTGTCTCTCGATATGTACTTGGGCGTTGCTAGTAAGTGCCGAGAGTGGATGCATGGTGGTGACTAATGCCTGAACAGAGATAATCCATTCAATCCCTTACCATTGCACCTAAAATGGAGGAAGGGACGATATATCAGTACTAAAGAACTGAATTTCAGACGAGTGAAGAATGTTGGTATTTGTTTGCACCAAAGTTGGCACAAATGCCTAATAGAAGTTTTGAAAAGAAATAAATGAAGATATAAAATGAAACAGAGGAAAATAGTAATGAAACAGCCGTAAATCAAAGCAATAACACGAACACAACGATTTATAGTAGTTCGACGTCGTTTGCCTACGTCCACTTTGAATAGATTGCTTTATTAATCACTTTGTAAACTGAGTACAATAAGGATCAGATGTAAATCCTTAGTTACAATAGATAACAAAGCAACTAGCAGTGTAAAAGTCCCGAAAATAAACAACCAAGCCTGTATTTATAGATAAAGATGGCAAAATATCTCCCTGAAATTTCGGCAGAAGGATCTCCAAAACCATATAACCCATCAGAGGGATCGCATGGCCCAAATCCCAAGGAATAGGGATCGGTGCCGATCCCTATTTTGAAGGAATTTGGTGGTGCAATCCTTATAGTAGCTTTCCTATGTTGTAATGTGCTTAGCCTCAAAGTTTCTGTAACGACCCGAAATTTTCGATCCCGAAAATTTCGGATAGTTAATAAAGAAGAAAGAGATAGAAGAAAGAAACAGAAAATAAAACACAGAATCTCACATTCGCAGGGGATCAAAATATAATATCAAATAATAACAGTTATACGAGTGAAATCTGTACTTGTCAAATTACACTTTAATATATCAGAGTTACAACATATACACAACACTGGACAGAAACAATTAACATGTCCCAAACAAACTATAATATATCACAGCGGAATACACTCCATACGTTCCTGCCATCCAGCTCGCCTTCTGAGCTCCAGAACGTCCTTACCTGAAAATATGTAATACTCGGTCTGACCCGAGCATTACATCAAAGTAACACCCGGGTCAGGCTGGAAACCAGCGTGAGTAAACTCATCTAACATGAAATTTAAATCCATAGAGCTTAATTAAACCCGGGTAACTCGTTCACCATTACAACTTCACAACTTGCTATAATCTACACTTATATTCACAATCCATGTCTAAGTACTCTTACTTAGTTTTAAATGGATCAGCCATTTAAATTATTCCATTTCAGCTCATTGATTCAACTTATAGAATTACAAATTCGAATTATTCATATATATCTATATCCATATCTCAACACACATCATAGTCACACAGCTAACTTATTATCGATAGACAACTCACAATATCACAGTTACCCTTCGAAACATATCATGATTTATTATAAGTTATCAGATTTGATACCAAATCATCTAATACCATCCAATCACCCATAACAAGTTAAATCAGATGTTCAACTCTAAATTTAATTATCTACTTTAATTACTTAGATTATCTTAAATATTGCTTACTTAATAATTAGTTAAGTACCACTAATAGTTTAAAGCATCCTTTAATCATTTTTCTCATTTTATCATTCTTGACTAAACATTCTCCAAGGAATTAGTCCTAAAATAATTACATAAATTATTTTTCCTTTGACCATTCACTTTAATTACGTACAGCGAATAACTAATGATCCTCCCATTATACTCATTAATTGCTCTTTAAATTTATCATATTCAGGATTAATTATTCTTTAATCACTTAATAATCATTTAACTCATTACGTTGAGTAATCCCTCCTTAATTACTTTACTATGAATTCATTATTCTTCGCTTAAATAACATTAGTAAATTACAAAGCATTGTCATTAAATTAATTAACCAATTTTAATTTATCAACCAACCCTTAATTAGATTCTTAATTTATCCTTAATTACTACATATTCATTTACAAATTATCTTACCCTAATCAGTCAATTAACCTTAATTGTTTTATTCAACTTAACCAACTATCTTTAATTAATTGCATTGGTCAACTAATCTTAAGTAATTAATGTAAATCTCATTTCTTAATTTAGTTATAAACAAATATAAATTAATATCAACTTCTTAATCTTGATCATCAGGTATTCCTCAATCAAGTATTACTTAGAATAGTTTTTTTTTTAACACTTTAAATTTTTATTTCCAGACTAATCTTAAACTGGAATTATCTCAAACTTAAGTTACAACAGAATTCTACTTGTAAAAAAAACAGTTTGAAAATTCAACAAGTAACAGGTTTGAAAACCTGTCCCAAGCCTATACTCGAGCCCCCCTGTTTACTTCGAGTAAACTCGAACCTCCCCCGAGAAAACACGAACCTGCTTCGAGCAAACATACCTCAACCCGAGCTCTTCCCTTCCAAAACCAAAGCAAAAAAACCCAGACCAAACAAATCGTGCTCGTGCACGTGCACGGTGGACCTGACCACCTCCGGTCGCCACCAGAACTTCAAGCAAGTCGCAGGCCACCCCTGCTTCGATCGCATCCACCCAACTCCTCCAGTTCGCCGTCGATCTCAAATTCGAGAAATGACAAAACCTGGAACCCGAAACCATCATCCAATCCAAACCTGTCAACGCCAATCTCTCGACCCTCCGACCATCGTTCGCCACCAAAATCCGGCCAGCTCATCGTCTATCTCCCCTCTACCTCCCCACAAAACCACGTGGCGCTCGATCTAATGTTGACGACGCGCGAATCAAAAACTCTGGCCATCCCAAAATTAGGTCACCAGAATTTGATCACCTACCGCCGCCACCACAACCTCTGATAAATCACCACACCAATTTTCCTGAGTTCGTTAACATCCCGACCCTCTCCAGTCTCAATCTCGCCGTACAACTCGCCTCCGTTCAACGGAAATCGGCTAATATATGATATCTGATCAACCCAGAAATTTTCAAAATATACAAACTTATAAATCCAGATTTCCATATTAAAATTCATATTTTGCAAGTTCGAAACAGGTTATATAATCAAAACAATAAATTTTGAACATTGATTTTATTGACCTTGATTCAGGTTTACTGTATTTCATATTTCAGAACATTTTCTTAAATATAAATCCTTGTAACCAATTTTAAAAATAATATTTCATTATTACAGACAATTTCCTTTTAGAAACCGAAACTTGAATCAATTTAGATAGAATGATATGGATTAAGGTGTGTTTTCTTTGATACTGTGAAACAACAGAGAGGTAACAGCAGACATATACACATACATTTCAATCCATGTATTCATGTCAACATCTAGATTTTTCACATACATCAAAAATATAATTCCAGATTTATAACTACTTAAAGTTTGATGTTTACTCACCTGAAACAATTTAGAACAGAGCCTTTTGTTTGAGAATTTGAAAACTTTGAAAACTGGCATTGCATTAGCCTTTTTTTTTAAACTTGAGTTGCCTCTTTGAAATGCTGAAGAAATTACTGAAATAATTTGAAGACTTTGAATGCATGCAGATGAATTTTGAGTTTGAAGAAGAATACATATGCTACTTTTCTCTGGTTTGTTTATTTTTGATAACAAAATGAACTGGCAGATATGAATATGTAGAAGGAAAAGATTACAGGGGAAGGTGATATCTGGGTTTTGCAAATACTGGTACACTATTTGTTTTTGTTTGTATCAGGCAAGATCTTTATATTAGGAGGCTGAGTTTCTTTTCAAATATCACGAATTGACCAAATGGTGTGCTAATATTAAATGCAAAGGTACTTTATGTTTCCTATTATCTTATTTTATGTGTAGACATTTTCCCTTTACTTTTACTTCCTGCTTGCATTTCTAACTTAACAGGCTATCTTCTTTTGCCTGGAAGCTTCTATACCTTGACTTGTTTCATACTTACTCATTTTTTATTTTTTATTTTAATCCTTGCCTGCATATTTACTTTGCAGGTTTCATTCTTTTACTTGCCTGGTCATGTTTTTACTTATGTCCAAGTATAAATAAAGTTGTTTTAGTCTTTGCTTTTGATTTTAGTTATTTGTTTATAGATTTTTAACTTATGGTTTTACTTTTCTTTGGTCTTGTTCCATTTTATACCTTAGCTTGTGCTCCATATACAAGTGTTTGTCAGGTCTTATTTTCTTGTTTTAACTTATGCTTTGTTTACAAATGTTGAAGTCATGTTGTATATACACTTGTGTTTTTGATACTCTGTTCTTACCAATTTTAAATCCATGTTGTATGTTTACCAAAATTATTTAATCCTTGTTCCCTTTCATATTTTTTATTTATTTATTTATTTCTAACTATCAATATTTAAATTATATCTAATATGGTTTACTTACCTATATTTATATTTATATCTATTTGTATTTTAGCTGTCAAAAATTAAGTTATATTCATATATTTGACTTATTTTTATGTTGATAGAGTTAGATTTTAATTTAAACATTATCGTCCACATCTATATATTTATTTATCACATGTTAATAAAACAAAGTATTTTAATTAAATTATATAAGATAAATTTTATTACAAATATTATTAAGAGATTTAATTGAAATTTACAAATCAAATGTTCTTTTAAAAATACAAATCTATATAAATTATCTCTAGCAGATTTATTCATTTCAAAATGATCAGTTACATTTTATTTAATTGGATTAAATATTTATTAAAATAATACTGCTAAAATACCGGGTCGTCACAGTTTCATGCCAATTGGATTAGTAGAACTTGAGTTATTACTCAATCTTTGCTTCAATATGAGTTGTCTTCTGATTTCAGCCGATCCCTATTGAGGGAAGAGGGCTGATCCCTCTTATTTCATCCTTTTGAGGTACGATCCCTAGGATAGGCTCCTTAAGGTCTCCACGTCTTGGTCATAAAATTTCATGTGCATTAGACTTATGGATCTTGAGATATTAATTTTTTTCTATTGAATTGCACTTGCTTCCTGAAACATGCCGATCCCTAAGTTAGAGAATGGTTATAGTCGATCCCTCCTCTATGTTAAACTATATTCCATACTTCGAACATTCTGCATTGCATATCTCTCAATTTCATTCGATCATGACTTCATATTATCATCAGTACTTATATTTAGACTCCACAATCCTCGCTCTGGACTTACTGGCCTTGATAATAGTCGAATCTAACTTGTCCAATCAGTTAAATATAGCCGGGTCAAAATTTCGGATAACAGTATTCATGATCCTAAAACCATGTGAAGTGCATATTTTGCCCTAAGTATTCTAGGGATCATGCTCAGTGATTTGTAAAAATGAGGTTTCATCTCCCTCAGCCAAGAGATCCTCAAATGGAAAGTTGAACACTCTGGGACTCTTACTAAAAATGTTCTTGATTGGGATGTCCAGATTGCTCAAAAAGCCAAAAATATTTTCTGAGAAGCTCGTGGAAGGAGTTTCTTCTATACGTAGTGCTAAGCTTGGACTGCGCATTTGTTGTGGATACTTAATTTCCAATCGCTTTGGGCGATGCAGTAAGCTGTATCGCCTTCGGGGGATGTTTCCACATACGATTCACCCTCTTCTATATCGAAATCTTCATCTTCATCGTTATCCACATCCTCTCCTTCCTCTCCTCTTTCCCCTCCTTCTTCTCTTCCTTTGTCTCTTTCTTGTTTTTCCTCTCCTCTTCCTTCTTCAGCTATATTGACCACATTTTCCTCTACTACTTTATCATATTCTTTATTGACATTTACCACACTTTCGGGGCCTTCATAGTCCTCTTGATTATCATCATTAGAATCATGAGTGGGGGCAAAGGACCCGACAGCTGTGTAATTAATGCCCCGCTATTACCCCGCTATAACCCCGCTATATCTCATAGCGGATTTCTACCGCTACGATATTTCCATATAGCCCCAAAATATAGCCTTTCCGCTTTAAGCCCCGCTATTTCCGATATATCCCGTTATTCCCGCTATATTCCGCTATTTCCGCTATATCTTCTTTAATAAAATGAATTGAAAAATTGCATTTATACATTATAAAAATTATGAAACTAATTTATTTGATTTAATTTTTAATATATTTTCAGAAATGAAAATAATCTAATATTCTACTAAATTCAATTATGTTATATAACAGTTTTACGTTTATTTAAAGTATATTCGCACATTTTTTATTTAAAATTATTTATGTATTAATTATAATTCAATTGAATGATAATTTTTCATTTGATTACCATTTATATATTTTTAAAAACATTAAGTACGAGTTTTATATGCTATTTTAGAGCCATCCGATATATCCCGCTATATCCTCGCTATGACTTTTTGCACCTCCACCGCTTTGAATCTGCCGAGCGCTTTAACTGCACAGCCCGACAGTAGCATGAGATTTCTTGGAAGGAAGCAGAGGGAGAAAGGCATATCTTTCGGGATGAAAAAGGCCATACTAGCAGAGCCTCTCATTAGTAAGAAGGAAGGTGGTGGTGCAGAATTTAGAATTGACACTCTTTAAAGTCTTTAGAGTGTTGGCATGTGCGTAGCTGGAATCCCAATTGGGAAGATCTGTGAAGAGTATGGGAAAGAAGTTAGACACTTGAATGAGGAAAAACCAAGTATTGAAAGGACATTAGAGAAGGAAACTTATGTTTGGACAACCAGAGGAGGTTGAAACCAAACGGACAGCAGACGAAGAAGTATTCTCTTTTGAAATAGCTCCGCTTGTTATGAAGCACTATTCGAATGGCTAAATCTCCATCGAATTGGAAAATAACCGATCGAATTTTAATTAAAAATAACCGCAAGCGCACGACATACAATGATAGTACGTGGCGAGTACGGGTTGATCCGCCGGGAATTGTTTAGATTTCAAATTTTCTATTCAATCAAATTAAACCAATATTTGAAAATGTGATTAGATAAAAAAATGTAGAAAACTAACAAAAGAAAATGGATAAAAATATGAGATTTTGAAGGCAATTTAGAGATAAATCCACTTACTTGATCACATAAATCAACATAACATGAAATTATGATCTCTTTTATTTTGTCATTGGTGAGTTTAATTGATGTGTTTATCATAAGTATGACATATTTGTGCTATTAATTACCCCAATATAAACAATCAAACTATAACACAACCACTAAACCATTTGCTAACTCTCATGAAAATTGACAATGAATTTGAAAATAAAATCTATTCTAAACATGATCTATTAACTATTGATTAGAAATATAGATCATCAAATTTTGATTATAATTTCACTTCATTGCCATAATCATATTTAGATAAAGATGCAACTTGTAAATAATGTGATTAAGTATAGTCTATTTGTTATGAACAACATAGACTATCGAATTCAACATGAAACACTAAATGACATAAACATTCATTTTTCCATTAAGCACAAAAAGAGATCAAAAATATCAAATTATGTTGAATCTACATAATTAGAGAGCTTCAATACCCCTAAATTAAAGGGGTTTAGTCTCTCATATTTGTTATCATATCAACAAATGTAGATTGCAACATAAAACAAAAACAAGAAGAAAATGAGAGCTAAATGAAATAAAAGTTAGGCTACTTGCATAAAATAAAACTAACTACTAACATGAAAGCAAAAGAGCATGTAAATAAAAAGAGAATGAACTAAAATTTCATATAAAAAATTACATGAATGGAAATGGCTAAGTAGCCATGAAAAGAAAGAAAAGAGAGTTTTGTTTTATTTTTGATCCAAAACTAAGGAGGCTAAGAGAGACTAAGAGAGGAGTTACATGAACATATGTGGTATTTATACATGTTTGGAAACCCTAATCAATTTTTTGGGAACTACCCAAACTACCTCTTGAGGTAGTGTGGTCACCAAGTAATGATTAGCATGTGTTAATCCTCCACTTAAATGTACATGTAGCTTTAATTTCCATTAGCATGTGCATTAGCTCCTAAGTGTACATCATGGTAAGTGGGTAGGTGGTGTCTTTATGTTGTCATGAAATGAATTATTTCCATCTTCATTTGTTCTCTAACTCTTGTGCATGCATATCTTCAAGAAGCCTCTTGTAATTCCATCCAATTTTCTACAAAATAACATAAAAAATTCCAAGTAAATTTTCTCAAATTAATATATGCACAAAATAACCATTTTGCCCCTATATGAAGATGAATATATGATGATTTGAAAATAATTTAAATATTGGTTTAAACAAGTTAAAATACCCTATATGCTTATTTATTTAATTAAATTTGATAAAATATGGAAGTAAAAATATGCACATTTACGTGCACATCAAATACCCCCACACTTATCTTTTTATTCGTCCTCGAATAAAGAAAAACTAAGATAAATCCGTTTTCGTAGGAAACATGATTGCATTGAGCGTATGAAACAAGCCGTTAAACCTCTAGATGTCCCTAGTAGGATGAGTGTTGTCTCGTGAGGGTTTTCAGCGGATACTACCCACAAAATCCAAATGCGAAGTGAAAATATATACAAAATGAAAAATTCCTACATGCAAGATTTATTTACAATGATATGGATGCAATTTTTTGAAAATATTTACAAATGAAGGATTTACTTTTAAATTGACACGAATAAGTTAAATATAAGTTTTGGTCATTATCTTGAAAATTTAAGTCATTTTACTCGTCAAAATTTCCAATAAAAACTAAGTTATCATAACAAATAAACTCTAGTTTGGATAGTTGTTTCGGTTGATAACATAGTGCAATTATGAAATAAATTCTTAGTTGATTATCAGAGTTTTTCAAAGCGGTATTTTCATTTCTTTTGAATAACAAGTCAAAACACATAAGTTAAAATAGTGCTTGGATTTCAATTGCTTACTCTCTCTATTTTTCTGAAAATTTTATTGATATTAACAATATTTACATATGCCTAACTCAGAAAACTAAGACCAGATGTATTACCCATGCACTGCCTTGCAGGCTTACGTGAGGGGAATACAGAGCGTGGCGAGTGAACATATGAGGGCGAACACCTATCGACTGTAGGCATTATTAATAAAAGAATTTTTTATATACATACACCTAACTTAGATAAACTGAGGCCAGATATACCGATCGTGCACTGCCTTTCGGGCTTACGTGAGAAGGGTACAGAGCATAGCGAGTGTATACACTTGCGTGTGAACACATGACTCTAGGTGTTAATAAAAGAAATATATACATATATACAAATATATTTTTTGTTTTTTTTGTTTTGTTTTTTGAAGAGGGAGTTTTGCAAAATCATCTTACCACCATTTAACTTAGAAGATAAAAAATGTTATACCATTTCTTTAAATCCACCACTTTTTAAAACAAAGATTTTCAATTAGAATATAGTTCATAATTATCACCCATGAATCTTCCTATATGCTAGTTAAACCATCGTTACTTGTAATCAACTTCATTTTTATTTTTGTTAAGACAAATAAATTTTCAAAAATTTCAATTTAATAACCAAAACCATATATTTATCCTATAGTGTTTTTTTAAAGTAATTAAAAAGAAAATTTGATTTTGGGATTTTTTTTAATTTTTTTATAGTTTTTTTTTTTATTTTTGAATTTTTTTTAAGGTTTTGGAAAGAAAATGTAAAAAAATAAACTATGAAAAATCAAAAATGATGATGAGCTCACCCCACACTTGATTTTGACTGTGTCCCCACAGTCAACCCAAGTGAAAGGAACGATTATTATTATTTACATGAAAATGAATTGTTATTATTTACACGACATCATAAAGTATATCGTTGAAAAGTAAATGAAACGGTCTTCCAAAGACCAATTCATTTGTCTTATTAAGTATGCGAGACACAGTTGAAGCTCGGAAAACCAAACCATAAAAGATTTCAAAGTTGAATGTTGATTTGGAAAAACGAATGTCGTTTTATTAAAAATCGTATGAGTTGTTTTATTTTTGATGATTTTTGGGATAGATATAACAATTGATTGAAGTTCATGTTTATTTTCACCAAATTGAAATTCAAGCTCATCATTGAAAACTTCTTCAGAATTATTGATTTCAAACTCAAAATGGTGATTTAAATCTTCCCCTTCAGAATTCAACAACTCGTCATCGAAAAGTCCAAAAAATTTATATTCACAAAATTCATCTTCCTTTGTAGGATTATCAACAACTTTATTGCATATATCAAGTTCAAAATCCAAAGTTGTTGTATTTAAAATTTCAAAATCGGAGAAAGGAAGATCGAATTTTAAATCGAGTTTCTCACCCTCAAAAGAATTGAAATCCAATTCAATTACCGTTTTTTCAACAACTTCATTAAGATTGTCATTTTCAATATCAAAAGTTATTATTTGAAAATCGTCAATTATGGTAAAAGATGGATTATTATTTGAGTTGTCACACGTTGGGATTTGATTTTGTTTCTCACGTTGTTTCATATATGTTTCAAACAACAAATCCATGTGATCATTGTAAATTTCGTCCATTTGCTCAACAAAATCCAATTTATAATTATTAACTTAAGAATTTTCGATTTGAACTTGTTGAGAACAAAATTTTTCACTCACATCATAGTCGAAATTATTCCCTTTACCAAAATTATTTGAAAAGTTGTTTCCATTTTTGTTTCGATTTTGAAATTCAGTTTGAAGTTCAAAATTGAATTGGCATGGGTTATGGTCGAAACCATTTGAATTTTGAAGTGAATTCAAATTTTGATTATTTTGAAATCCTTGACTTAAGTTATTGCACAGATATGAATTACACAAATCATTAATCATTTGATTTTGTTGTGTATAGAGTTCAAGTAAAGACGAAATCGTTTCAATGCTATTTTCAAGAGTTGAGGATTGGTCATCATTTTGAAAATTTTGTTCAAAAGTCGAATTGTTTGTATAATTCTTGTCATTGAAATATCCATAAGAATTTGGTGTGAAATTATATGGATTATATTGATTCTCACAACTACTGTAAAATTCTGGCGAGTAAGAAAACGGAAACTCGGACATTTTCAAGAAAGTTTTTGTTTTTTTTTGGATTTTTTATAAAGGAAAACTATTTACCAAAAGGAATTTATTTTTCAAAAAGGGAAATATATTTTTTTGGATTTTTAATTTTTTTTTTGTTTTTGAAAAGATTTTATATTTTTTTGGATTTTTGTGTCACTAAAAAAAACTAACTCAAATTTTTTATTTTTTGGATTTTTTATTTTGAATGAAAAAATTCAAAAGAAAGGATTAAAAAAACTAAATTAAGGAATATTTACAATTTTTTTAGTTTTGGATTCTGAATTTTTTTTTGTTTTAAATATGCATGAACTAATACAACTAAATGAATGCAAGGGTTTAATTACAAATTTTTTTGCCTAAGTAGCTCCTAACCCAAAATTGTATAATCACACTTTGTCTTAATTCAACAAGATAGTTCTCTGCCAGGTAACAGACATGATTTATCAGTGCACCACGAATTACCGTAGCAATGCAGCTGAAGGTTTAAGTACCTTTAGAGATACAACTACTATAATATTTACGAATCACCGTAATATTTATAAATGGTTATTTCTCTATCGTAGCCTAGACACCAAGAAATTGAATTGTTCAAAGAAGACAACTTGTCAATATACAATTAAGTGTTATCGATGTCTAACCGTTATTATTAATCAAAATTCTAGGATGAAATGCAAAGCAGAAATTAAACGTGTATTCACAATGCAACTACGAATGAAATTTGTTTTTGTTTTGTTTTGTTTCTTTTTTTTAAGGTTTTCTAAAATGCAAGAAACCAGTAATGCAAAGCAAATTAAAAGCAAGGGAAAAGGGCACGATACTAGAGCGCGCATAATTTATTAGCAATTTATTTTAAAGCGGCAAATTTTTTTTTATATATATAGCAAGCAAGCACAACCATTATTTAGCGAGCACTTCTTTTCTTTGCGATTTTCTGCTTTGACAATCTGAAAATTTAAACAATAAAAGAAAATTGAAAACAACAACAGAAAATTAAAAACAAAGCAATTTTTTTAAAAATTAAGATGGAACTAAACAAATTAAAACAAAATAAGTTAAACAAAACAAAACTAATTAAAACAAAACAAATTGAAACAATTGAAACTTGTTTTTTTTCTTTTTCCTTTTTTTTTGAAAGAAACTCAAAAGATAACTTAACACAATTTTTTTTATCAAACTTGACTTCACTAGGGCCTGGCCTACAAACTCAACACAAAACACATATGCACAAAACACTCAAAATTCAGCTCTCACAAACATTCAAAGTACCAAAATAAAATAATACAGAAATCAAATTCCCCAAATCATAATTTCTCAAATCAATTTCCAAAAACCATGATTTGCTGTGTTCAAGTTCGCAATTCGATTGTGAGGGATGATGCGATTTCAAATCGTGTTTGCGGTTTCGTGGGGATGGAGTCACGATGATTTGAAGAGGTTGAGGTGATGTCTCTTTTATGGTCGCGTGGGGTGTTCTCAGCGAGGTGTTTTGAGTGGTCTAAGGCGGAGCACGAAGTCGAGTTGTGTGATGATTAAGGAGGAAGCGGTTGTTGCAGGGAAGTGAAGATGGCAGAGGTGATTGTGGCTTGAGTTGGTTGAAGTTGGCGATTTTGGGTGTAGTTTTGGATGATAAAGTGGAGATTGTTGCTGCACTAGAGGATGTTGAATGAATGAAGCAAGGGTTGTAAAGTGGTCAGTGTGGTAGCAATAGGATGGACTGTTGTAAGAGCAAGCAGTTGTTATCTGATATGTAGTTGTGAAGACAGTGGATAAGTTGGTGGGCAAGTGAAGTGTCAATTGTATTTGTGGATATGCAAGCTGCAGCGGGTTGTAGTGGTAGATGACAGGGGTTGTATACGAAGAGGAGGTGAAGTGGGAAGCAGATGAATGTGAGGCAGTATAGTAAGTGGGAAGCAGATGAATGAAGTGGGAAGTTGATGTTTGGTATGGTTTTTTTGGGTATGGAAGCTGTAGTTTGTATGTTTTGTGGAAGTATTATTTCAGGCAGTTTCTGGTGGAAATGATATTGAATGTGGTAATTGTACTACTACAAAACAGGCCATTTGCATCGCCTCATTTGAATCGGTTGAAGTAAAAACTGATGCAAATAGAACTATTTGCATCAGTTCTGTCTTAATAACCGATGCAATTGGTACGTAGAAAGCAATAGGTAATAAAAAATCAAATTTGCATCAGTTGTCACCAACAACCAATGCAAATACGTCGATGCAAATAGTTGTAGTTGCATCGGTTTTAAAGTCAACCGATGCTACTAAATTAATTTGCATCCCTTTGGTTACGCACTTTCGTCGATTCCCGCCATCCCAATTTTTTCTCCCGCCGCTTATTTTCCCATTTATTTCCAGTATTTCGCCTGCTTCCAAAAAAAAACCCTAGACCTTAACCAAATCCAACCGAATTCCTCTCCCATTTTCTCCTTCACCTTCTTCTCCTCTCTCTCATCTCAAACCCTAGACATTTCGATTATTACATTTCACTGAGAATTGTAAAAACACGGTAACTACCTTTTCTTTCAATTTTTTTAAATCAAAATCAATGAAAATCAAGTGGCGAATTTGGGTCGTGTTCGATGCCCGCTTGCTATGAGATTCGCGAGTTCAGGTGTTCGATTTTGGAGGAAGTGAAATGGTGTTGTGGTGATGCTCAAGAGTCTGGATTAAAGGTGAAAGGGTTGGGTTCGCGACGTCGTTCAGGTAATTTCGTTGTGCTTTGATCAGGTGAAGACTTTCTTGATGATTGCTCTTTCACTTTAAGTAGTAAAGGTTGATGGATTGGCTTCGAATTCTTTTAAGTTACCTTGAATCTTTCTGCGCTGTTAAAAATGCAATTTTGACATTGTTAAATATGGTACTGTTAGCCGATATCGAGTGTACTGCTTGTTTACAATCGTTTTGTTTAATTTTTCCATCTGTTGCAAAATTAGCCTAGCCTATATTGAAACCCAAAAGCACTTCTTTGATTAGATTTTTTTTCGTCTTTGGCGTTATTTTAGAAATTTGGTGGCAGTGACAAAGATCTTCAGGTTGAATGGCGACTGTGATTTTTTCATTTTACTTCTGAAATGAGAGGAGAACGGAGGAAGGAACTTAGGGTATGTGATTTCAAATTGTAGTGGAGAATGTTTCAAGAGCATAACAGTGCACGGTAAGATTTTATAAGATAAGCATGTTCTCCTGGTAACAATTTTATTTTGTGCGGAATTCTTTTAGAAAATTACGTCTCTTAACATTTTTTGAAGTTCCAGTAACAGTGCTGTCACATCCTGAAATTTTCGACTTTCGAAAATTCGACATCGATACTCACTTTATCGACTGCCGAGAAATCGAGTGCCGGAAACTCCAATAGTGAGGGTTTTAAGAAAAAGAAAAAGTAGAAGAAGAAGAAGATAGAAGAAAAAGAGAAGAAAGAAAGAAGAAGAACACAGAAAACACATCAGAACAGAAAACAATATTAGAATCTCACACATCGCAGCGGAACAATATACAATAGATAATTACTAGTCTTTTAAAAACAAAGAACTATATCATTTTATACATACATCAATCATCAGAGTCAATATACAACAATGGACAGTTATATAAACTTGTCCTCATACAGAATACACAGCGGAATAAATATATCAGATACAAGTACTACGTCTCGTCCTCCAGCTTATCTCCAAAGCTCCAGAATATCCAGAATATCCTGATAATATAACTCTAGGCTGCCCGTGTGGAAATTGGTGGGCACCCAGAGTTTAGAAGGGAAACAATAAACTCCGAGTCAGTCATGGTGACTGGTGTGAGATCGTAAAACAGTTATTCTTTAAAATAAACAACAGGATAATTTTAAAGTCAATTCGAAATGCTTTTGGAAAATGAAACTACCATAAGACCTCCCACCACACACACAATGCAAACGCAGACTTGGAGGAGATTTCTTCTTATGATAGTCAAAGATGCTTACTACGCAAAAAATCAAATTCTTTTTGATATTATTATTAGTGCATAGTGTAGAAAACATTTCGAAAGTATAATATAAATCTTAGCCAGCATAGGTACCATTATAGTATGCTTGCTATAGCTGCCATATTAGATGGCAGGTTCTACAACTAAAACCGTACAAGTCTCGTATTGTTTCTTTGGATTTCTAACAAATGGTCAGGCTAAGGAACTTCCTATCCACGATGGGTACGTCCCTGGAATAGACGACCCGAGAACCTAACCGGATCTCTGCCAACACAAGGCCGGGTTACCTCTGCAAAAATAGGTAACTACTGACACGCGTATGCCATCCCCCGATCGTCACCGATCTTCCCGAGGATCCCCGATTCGCAACAACCACAAAGAAATAAATTTTGCAGCAACCACAGAGGTTAAGTATCTGGGCTCCATACCATGATACCACCTTTATCCAGAAGGAATGACATACACTAAGGGGCGCTACTCCCTAGAACCTTGCTGCATTCGTCCTGTTTCGACCATTTCCGGGGTGTGAGGCTCGACGAAGTCTCGTCCACAAAGCTACGCTTTCTCAAAAAGCCCTGCTTCGGGTCAAACAAAATGATCAACCTATGATCACAAAGATATAAGATCAAACAAATGATCATATCGCAAATGATCAAACACCGATCATTTCACAGCAACACTCAGTATGCCACGTTACCAAATTGGGATATATCGCTGATAAATTTCAACTACATAACCTCTGAGCTCGTACGTCTCAGAGAAGGGTGTTAAGCTAAGAGAATAAATTCTCCGCCACCAACAGAAATGTATTTGAAAGAAATCAGCTTTATATCTCAAATTGTAACGTCAGACACACAATCCATACAAGTCTGTTCCGGGATCGAACAGAACCGAAGGCACTTCTCACGAAGCCCTTGCATTTCCGGATAATTTTCAATCACGTCAGGACTTCCCGTCACTAAGGGTGATAAAACCTCTAAATCGAAGATCAGTCGATGTAGAGTAACTCGACGGTAATCCTTCCGTTTTCAAAAATATCCGGTCTTCAACACCGGTCTTCGAATGCAATTCATAACGACGTATCACATATTCGGAATGGGTTATACGACCCCATGGTCCTTTCCCGGCTAACCCGAATAGTGAGCGATTATTCAAAAATAAGTGTGGCATTCAAATTCATCCAATTCACAACAAATACCTATCTAAAGGTAATTATTGATAGTCGGTTATTTAACTATCAATAAAGATGCGCAACAACATCAGATTCCAAATAATTGTCCAAATTATTTCATCTTCCAAAATATCTTTTACTAGATATAAAATTCCCACACTTAACCGTTTGAAAACAAATTTCAAATATTCAATTTCCAAATTTCAAAAATAAATCAATATTTATTTTAAACAACTTCGCTTTCTTTTATAAATTCCGTATTGAATTTATATTTTCGAATATCTACTGATATTCGATTTTCAAATCGTTTTCAATATTCAATCTCAATTTATCTTTACAAGGATAAATTCTCAAAACGTTCATTTCATATTGGAAAAGCATTTCCATACTTATTTAATAATAAGTATTTCACAAATCTATTTATTTTCAACATTTGAAAATATTCGATATACTTAAATCAAATTAAGTAGATATTTCATTCTTTAAGGAAATCTATTTTCTATAACAACATCAATTTGAGTCAAAACGAATGTTACGTAAAACATCGTTACGACGACTCAAAAATCACTAGTATAGGGATTCGAAATTTAAAATAGATATGTAAATCCCAATACTAGATAAAAACATTTCCTTTTGGAAATCATTTACTATAACAATAGTGTTATAGTCCACCATTTCCTTATATTTCTCGAAAACGTCTATTTCAACAATAAATGTTGAAATCTATGCTTTCGATTCATAACACATTTTAAAACACCTTTAAAATGTTTAACTTCATTTTTAAAATATTACTTCTTCAAAAATGAATCCATTTTACTTAACAATATATTCACTGTCCAAAATCGTGAATATATCTTCTTAAATAATCTTCTATATTAAATTTATCAAATTCCATCGCTTTCGAATTTATAAACACGGTTATAAATTCTACTTCTATTTTAATAACACTTCGACTTATAAATCTTCTTTTTATCAACTTATGTATTCTACTTATCAAAATAAGTGATTTCAGATTTATAACCAACTTTTATAAATTCCAATTCCATTTATTAAAACTTCAATACCAAATCAATTTCAATATTGATTTCTAAATTTATTTTCAACTTTAAATAAAAGATTCCATACTGATTTCTCAAAGTTCTTCTCCAAATACTAAATCAATTACAGATTGATTTCAAATTTTATTTATCACTACTAAATAAATTCCTTATTCTTCTCAAATTTCTCAACGTCCTGTTTTTAAATGGATTCTTTAAATTGAAATCATTTTACATTGATTTCCCAAATCATTTCAATTTACCAATTAAATTTCTAATTGGATTTGCAACTTATCTCCTTTTAAATAAATTCTTTTTTTTAAGGAATAAATTTCAATCGTTTCTTTCAATCTATTTAAAATTCCAATTTTTAACTAAATTCTTCAATTAAAAAAAATCACTATTTTACGAAATCCATTTATTTAACATTTTCACTTGATTCTGGAATAAATTCGATAATACTATAAAAATCAACTTTTATACCTTTAAATTCTTTCCTTCAAATTTTATTCAATTTCAAAAAAATCAATCCACTTAAAATTTTCTGCTTGAATTACCAAAAATTCAATTTCGTTTATTTTTGGAATCCAATGATATCAAACATCCATTCAGCTAAATTTTAGCTTTCAACAATTTCCAGACATCAATTCAATAACATCAATAATCATTCACAGGTTATCACATCATAGTAGAAATAAATTCAATCAATGTGAGGGGTCCAGTTGGATCCCTCCAACCTGTTTCCCTGCATCCAAAGACGTCAGCACAATACCAATTCCGCTCCAGTACGGAATTATCGCGGTATATAGGTTTTTATAAATCCGCTTACTAACGGCGCAATAGGGTCTCATCCGCTATACGAGGCGGGAAATCATCAATCCAATATATACATATGCCAATATGTATATACTGCTATATATATATATATATATCCTATCATATCTAATACCACATCCACATAGCAAATCATATCAATCAATAACTGTATAATTAAATTTTCCTTCGAGTGAGAAAATCTCACCTTAGCTTTAAAATTTGCCATCCATTTCCATCCAATTTGTTTTTTTGATTTATAAACCTTGTATAGACAATTTATACAACTGGTTAATATTCGAAATGAATCGAATAATAAATCTCCATTTAATAGATTTATTAAATTTGGCTAATGATTTGGGTTTAAACTAATAAGTTATCCTTAACCTATTATTTTCGAATAATAAATAATATTTCTTTTGATAAGTCATTTTATCTAATAAATTAAATTTCTAACAAATTTTCTTTTACAAGTAATAATTGAACTAGTTGAATAATTACTTACTATAAAAATTAAATTAGCTAATACTTTTTTTTTCTTTTTTTTTTCAATTTAAATTAAGATGAAGACGATACCTTACTGGTTCGACATCGCGATCCCCTACGGCCTTCAATCGATTGCCATTCACGAGACCCTAAATCGACGAACTCTCGCGACCTGACCACCCTCGCCAATCCCCAATCGCGAGCTCCAATTGCCGCAAGCCACTGCCGACTTCCCTACCAACCGAACCCATCTCCACGCGAGTTGCCGCCATCCAGATCGAAGTCACCTCAGACCACTGCTCGCGCGCGCCACCGTACCACGACGAACCCACTCGCGATGCTCCAGATCGCTTCTCCCCAATCGCGAGCATCACCACCAGACGCCGACCCTATTGCTATCGCGAACGCCTCTCTGGTCGCGACGAACTCGCGATGCCGATGCCCTATTCGCGGCGCCCAGTCGAACTCGAGACGAAGAAGATCGAACGCCTTTGAATTCTTGGGAAGCAACGTGATTTGAATTTTTTTTTCTTTTCAGAGCCGCTCGAATTGATTTAAGATTTAGGGAGGGAAGAAATATGTGTCGGCCATTTTATTTCAAACGAACGAAGATTTTCGTTTTGATTTTGAACGAGATAAGGAATGCGCAGCCATGCTTTTAATCTGAACGAAGCATGCTCTCCACGATCTCGTACCCGTGATGGTAGGCGTGAGTTAAGGGAAGAAAACGTGGGATATAAATAAATATAAATATAAATTTTAAATTGAATTCGATTTAAATTCCAACACGTTTACTCACCGTACGGTCACATATTGACTCCGAAAAATATGAAATTGGAAATCCAGTAATAATTCAATATTACGGACCCAATGGAACTGGTTTCGTCGAATTCCGAGACTGTGCCCCGAAATGCTATTTTCAAATATCGGTACGAACGATATAATTTCAAAACTGAACGAAACCGTTTGAAATTAGATTCTGAAGCTTCTGTTATCAATAGAATTATCAATATAAATTTTAAAAGCTTTCGAAATATTCTTCTTCAACTTTAAAATTGAAGATTTAAAATTTTTATCCAGTTTCAATAGATTAAATTTTATAATTAAATCGCCAAATCCAAAGTTATATATTCGGGATTCAAATTAAATCATCGTTCAAATATTTAAAATTAATTAAATATTTTCAATTCAACTTGTTCAAAATTCTGGGTCGTTACAGACTTCCCCCCTTAAAAGAATTTCGTCCTCGAAATTACAAGTTAGGAAAAAATGGTCCTTAACTCGTCTACTACTTTTCAACATCTAATAGTTTTATCAAATTTCAAAACAAATCTTTTTACTAAAGATTCGTTATCATTCAACTAAATTTCTAAACATTTTCATAATTTTCTAACATCATTGTTTTCCTTAACAATTCAAATTTAAATTCAAATTCCAATTTAAACTTTCAAAATTTTCTCAAAATTTTTCTAACGCCCTAAATTTTCGAAAAATTTCGCCAGCGTCTCCTTTGCGCGGCTAATACGGTACGAATACAAAACGTCCCTACGGACTCTCAGATTTCAAAAAGAAAAAGAAAAAGCCAAGCGGCTAGAGAGAAATCATCAAAAACTCATATCAAAACTCAAATACGTACCTTTTATCGAGCAATTCAAATTATCTTTGAAATCAAAATTCCAATTTCCTTTATACACCTGTATATCTACTAGCCATGATATCTAGTGACAACATTCAAATTATTTTGCAAAGTCTATTACAAAATTTCGATACTTCTCATATCATCTTTACTTCCCTACTGAAGTTTCATATTCATTTTCATTCAATTTCACATTTCCATTTCTCATTTGAGTTCAATTCACAATTCCAATCTAATTTGGATTCAATTTACTTTCAATTCTGAAATATTGAATTTTATCAATTATCTGTCATTTACAACTGCACTATCTTAAATTAGTTCCAATTACTAATTCATTCGTCTTCAATTTGAATTTCATTCCAATCAGATTTCAAATATTCTATAAGTTATCAACTTATTTACATCTTGATTTATACAATCATTTATACATTCACATTCACAATTCCATTTCATTAAGGAATTTTATTCTCAATTATCTTCTTGGAATTCTATTTTCATTTATGAATCATATTTACAATTCATATTCACAATTTTTGTTCATATATGAATTTATTTCCTTATACCTTCTATTCACATTTATAGATTTCATTTGTTAATGAACTTTAATTCCAATCACAATTACATAATTTACATTAACAATTTCTATTTGTATAAGTTATAAATTCAATCATATTCCATAAATATTCTTATACAGTATTCCAGAGTCTTTTCAACCTTTCAAAACCATTTTGAAAACAATTCAAATTTCATTTGAATTTCCAAAACAAAACCCCAAATTTTCCAAACACTTTCCGTTTAAAATAATTTGGCAGCAATTCCTCTTTTGGAAACCCGAAAATGAATTCTAATGATGTGGCCACCATCATCAGGATTATTTTCCAGCGACCTAAAAGAGTTTAGAGCTTTCATCTCTCTAAAATACTTTTCAAACCTTTGAAATTCATTTTCAAACCAAAAAGATTTTAAACTTTTCGAATCTCCAAAATTTTCAAATCTTTTTCAAACATTTCCAAAAACTTCTCTGGAATTCCGTTTCAATTTACAATTCACATTTATAATTTACATTCTTAAATTTCATTAGTATGTGAATTTATTTTAACTTTGGAGTTATAATTCCAATTTCTCATTTAATTTCAATGATAATAATTTAATGTTATCATTTCTAGCAACCATGCAACCATATACTATAGTAATTCATAGAAAATCGTTTCTTTTCTATACAAAAATAGCTTTGGGTAAAATTATTTCATTTACCCTATTTAAAACAATACTGTGCCGAATTGTTCTATTCGAGTGTTTAGAGATCCCTATCAATGATCGTTAATTACTCGTATTAACCAGAATCCATATACCACTCAATAAACCAACCATCACCATATAAAACAATTTTATATTCAAAAACAAATACGCGCTCATATCTATTATTACACTCAACTCATTCTAGAGTACTACTGACTCTATCTCTAATGAGTAACACCCAACAGAGCAGGGTTGTCGCTTAACCATATGCTCTGATACCACTTGTCACATCCTGAAATTTTCGACTTTCGAAAATTCGACATCGATACTCACTTTATCGACTGCCGAGAAATCGAGTGCCGGAAACTCCAATAGTGAGGGTTTTAAGAAAAAGAAAAAGTAGAAGAAGAAGAAGATAGAAGAAAAAGAGAAGAAAGAAAGAAGAAGAACACAGAAAACACATCAGAACAGAAAACAATATTAGAATCTCACACATCGCAGCGGAACAATATACAATAGATAATTACTAGTCTTTTAAAAACAAAGAACTATATCATTTTATACATACATCAATCATCAGAGTCAATATACAACAATGGACAGTTATATAAACTTGTCCTCATACAGAATACACAGCGGAATAAATATATCAGATACAAGTACTACGTCTCGTCCTCCAGCTTATCTCCAAAGCTCCAGAATATCCAGAATATCCTGATAATATAACTCTAGGCTGCCCGTGTGGAAATTGGTGGGCACCCAGAGTTTAGAAGGGAAACAATAAACTCCGAGTCAGTCATGGTGACTGGTGTGAGATCGTAAAACAGTTATTCTTTAAAATAAACAACAGGATAATTTTAAAGTCAATTCGAAATGCTTTTGGAAAATGAAACTACCATAAGACCTCCCACCACACACACAATGCAAACGCAGACTTGGAGGAGATTTCTTCTTATGATAGTCAAAGATGCTTACTACGCAAAAAATCAAATTCTTTTTGATATTATTATTAGTGCATAGTGTAGAAAACATTTCGAAAGTATAATATAAATCTTAGCCAGCATAGGTACCATTATAGTATGCTTGCTATAGCTGCCATATTAGATGGCAGGTTCTACAACTAAAACCGTACAAGTCTCGTATTGTTTCTTTGGATTTCTAACAAATGGTCAGGCTAAGGAACTTCCTATCCACGATGGGTACGTCCCTGGAATAGACGACCCGAGAACCTAACCGGATCTCTGCCAACACAAGGCCGGGTTACCTCTGCAAAAATAGGTAACTACTGACACGCGTATGCCATCCCCCGATCGTCACCGATCTTCCCGAGGATCCCCGATTCGCAACAACCACAAAGAAATAAATTTTGCAGCAACCACAGAGGTTAAGTATCTGGGCTCCATACCATGATACCACCTTTATCCAGAAGGAATGACATACACTAAGGGGCGCTACTCCCTAGAACCTTGCTGCATTCGTCCTGTTTCGACCATTTCCAGGGTGTGAGGCTCGACGAAGTCTCGTCCACAAAGCTACGCTTTCTCAAAAAGCCCTGCTTCGGGTCAAACAAAATGATCAACCTATGATCACAAAGATATAAGATCAAACAAATGATCATATCGCAAATGATCAAACACCGATCATTTCACAGCAACACTCAGTATGCCACGTTACCAAATTGGGATATATCGCTGATAAATTTCAACTACATAACCTCTGAGCTCGTACGTCTCAGAGAAGGGTGTTAAGCTAAGAGAATAAATTCTCCGCCACCAACAGAAATGTATTTGAAAGAAATCAGCTTTATATCTCAAATTGTAACGTCAGACACACAATCCATACAAGTCTGTTCCGGGATCGAACAGAACCGAAGGCACTTCTCACGAAGCCCTTGCATTTCCGGATAATTTTCAATCACGTCAGGACTTCCCGTCACTAAGGGTGATAAAACCTCTAAATCGAAGATCAGTCGATGTAGAGTAACTCGACGGTAATCCTTCCATTTTCAAAAATATCCGGTCTTCAACACCAGTCTTCGAATGCAATTCATAACGACGTATCACATATTCGGAATGGGTTATACGACCCCATGGTCCTTTCCCGGCTAACCCGAATAGTGAGCGATTATTCAAAAATAAGTGTGGCATTCAAATTCATCCAATTCACAACAAATACCTATCTAAAGGTAATTATTGATAGTCGGTTATTTAACTATCAATAAAGATGCGCAACAACATCAGATTCCAAATAATTGTCCAAATTATTTCATCTTCCAAAATATCTTTTACTAGATATAAAATTCCCACACTTAACCGTTTGAAAACAAATTTCAAATATTCAATTTCCACATTTCAAAAATAAATCAATATTTATTTTAAACAACTTCGCTTTCTTTTATAAATTCCGTATTGAATTTATATTTTCGAATATCTACTGATATTCGATTTTCAAATCGTTTTCAATATTCAATCTCAATTTATCTTTACAAGGATAAATTCTCAAAACGTTCATTTCATATTGGAAAAGCATTTCCATACTTATTTAATAATAAGTATTTCACAAATCTATTTATTTTCAACATTTGAAAATATTCGATATACTTAAATCAAATTAAGTAGATATTTCATTCTTTAAGGAAATCTATTTTCTATAACAACATCAATTTGAGTCAAAACGAATGTTACGTAAAACATCGTTACGACGACTCAAAAATCACTAGTATAGGGATTCGAAATTTAAAATAGATATGTAAATCCCAATACTAGATAAAAACATTTCCTTTCGGAAATCATTTACTATAACAATAGTGTTATAGTCCACCATTTCCTTATATTTCTCGAAAACGTCTATTTCAACAATAAATGTTGAAATCTATGCTTTCGATTCATAACACATTTTAAAACACCTTTAAAATGTTTAACTTCATTTTTAAAATATTACTTCTTCAAAAATGAATCCATTTTACTTAACAATATATTCACTGTCCAAAATCGTGAATATATCTTCTTAAATAATCTTCTATATTAAATTTATCAAATTCCATCGCTTTCGAATTTATAAACACGGTTATAAATTATACTTCTATTTTAATAACACTTCGACTTATAAATCTTCTTTTTATCAACTTCTGTATTCTACTTATCAAAATAAGTGATTTCAGATTTATAACCAACTTTTATAAATTCCAATTCCATTTATTAAAACTTCAATACCAAATCAATTTCAATATTGATTTCTAAATTTATTTTCAACTTTAAATAAAAGATTCCATACTGATTTCTCAAAGTTCTTCTCCAAATACTAAATCAATTACAGATTGATTTCAAATTTTATTTATCACTACTAAATAAATTCCTTATTCTTCTCAAATTTCTCAACGTCCTGTTTTTAAATGGATTCTTTAAATTGAAATCATTTTACATTGATTTCCCAAATCATTTCAATTTACCAATTAAATTTCTAATTGGATTTGCAACTTATCTCCTTTTAAATAAATTCTTTTTTTTAAGGAATAAATTTCAATCGTTTCTTTCAATCTATTTAAAATTCCAATTTTTAACTAAATTCTTCAATTAAAAAAAATCACTATTTTACGAAATCCATTTATTTAACATTTTCACTTGATTCTGGAATAAATTCGATAATACTATAAAAATCAACTTTTATACCTTTAAATTCTTTCCTTCAAATTTTATTCAATTTCAAAAAAAATCAATCCACTTAAAATGTTCTGCTTGAATTACAAAAATTCAATTTCGTTTATTTTTGGAATCCAATGATATCAAACATCCATTCAGCTAAATTTTAGCTTTCAACAATTTCCAGACATCAATTCAATAACATCAATAATCATTCACAGGTTATCACATCATAGTAGAAATAAATTCAATCAATGTGAGGGGTCCAGTTGGATCCCTCCAACCTGTTTCCCTGCATCCAAAGACGTCAGCACAATACCAATTCCGCTCCAGTACGGAATTATCGCGGTATATAGGTTTTTATAAATCCGCTTACTAACGGCGCAATAGGGTCTCATCCGCTATACGAGGCGGGAAATCATCAATCCAATATATACATATGCCAATATGTATATACTGCTATATATATATATATATCCTATCATATCTAATACCACATCCACATAGCAAATCATATCAATCAATAACTGTATAATTAAATTTTCCTTCGAGTGAGAAAATCTCACCTTAGCTTTAAAATTTGCCATCCATTTCCATCCAATTTGTTTTCTTGATTTATAAACCTTGTATAGACAATTTATACAACTGGTTAATATTCGAAATGAATCGAATAATAAATCTCCATTTAATAGATTTATTAAATTTGGCTAATGATTTGGGTTTAAACTAATAAGTTATCCTTAACCTATTATTTTCGAATAATAAATAATATTTCTTTTGATAAGTCATTTTATCTAATAAATTAAATTTCTAACAAATTTTCTTTTACAAGTAATAATTGAACTAGTTGAATAATTACTTACTATAAAAATTAAATTAGCTAATACTTTTTTTTTCTTTTTTTTTTCAATTTAAATTAAGATGAAGACGATACCTTACTGGTTCGACATCGCGATCCCCTACGGCCTTCAATCGATTGCCATTCACGAGACCCTAAATCGACGAACTCTCGCGACCTGACCACCCTCGCCAATCCCCAATCGCGAGCTCCAATTGCCGCAAGCCACTGCCGACTTCCCTACCAACCGAACCCATCTCCACGCGAGTTGCCGCCATCCAGATCGAAGTCACCTCAGACCACTGCTCGCGCGCGCCACCGTACCACGACGAACCCACTCGCGATGCTCCAGATCGCTTCTCCCCAATCGCGAGCATCACCACCAGACGCCGACCCTATTGCTATCGCGAACGCCTCTCTGGTCGCGACGAACTCGCGATGCCGATGCCCTATTCGCGGCGCCCAGTCGAACTCGAGACGAAGAAGATCGAACGCCTTTGAATTCTTGGGAAGCAACGTGATTTGAAATTTTTTTTTTCTTTTCAGAGCCGCTCGAATTGATTTAAGATTTGGGGAGGGAAGAAATATGTGTCGGCCATTTTATTTCAAACGAACGAAGATTTTCGTTTTGATTTTGAACGAGATAAGGAATGCGCAACCATGCTTTTAATCTGAACGAAGCATGCTCTCCACGATTTCGTACCCGTGATGGTAGGCGTGAGTTAAGGGAAGAAAACGTGGGATATAAATAAATATAAATATAAATTTTAAATTGAATTCGATTTAAATTCCAACACGTTTACTCACCGTACGGTCACATATTGACTCCGAAAAATATGAAATTGGAAATCCAGTAATAATTCAATATTACGGACCTAATGGAACTGGTTTCGTCGAATTCCGAGACTGTGCTCCGGAACGCTATTTTCAAATATCGGTACGAACGATATAATTTCAAAATTGAACGAAACCGTTTGAAATTAGATTCTGAAGCTTCTGTTATCAATAGAATTATCAATATAAATTTTAAAAGCTTTTGAAATATTCTTCTTCAACTTTAAAATTGAAGATTTAAATTTTTATCCAGTTTCAATAGATTAAATTTTATAATTAAATCGCCAAATCCAAAGTTATATATTCGGGATTCAAATTAAATCATCGTTCAAATATTTAAAATTAATTAAATATTTTCAATTCAACTTGTTCAAAATTCTGGGTCGTTACAAGTGCAATGTATAAATGACCAATGCATATATTCTGTGATGTCCATCTAGTCTAGCATACAAATGAGTTAACCAAAATGCATACTATGTTTTTTATGAAGATTGATTTCAGCAAGAATTACATCTGACAGATCTAAACCCACGTACTCCATTATAGTTTTTGTATTTCCATGTCTTTTGTCAGTACTAGACTACTAGTGCCATGTAATACTCCCCGAGGCAGCTGGCCCATGATTTCCATATTGCACTCGATCCCAAAATCCTTAAAACGCACTAGGTTTTTCAGATGACGATAGCAAATTAAAAGACAAAAATATTAGATATTCTGGAAAGAACACACAGCTAATGTACCACTGTATCCAGGTAACATACTATTATGAGAACCGATATGGACCAAAGCATCATAGCGTGTGACAATTTAAATAACTGAATTGTAAACCATTTCACTTTGTGAATTAATAGGAAAAAACAATCAATGGGATACTGTTCAAAATGTCATTATAATGATCAATGATGAACAATTTGCTAACACTTGTATATAAAGATAATATGATAAACAAAAGTTAAACAACCATAGAAAATAAAATTTTCTTTGTAAGTCGTATCACATTTAGACACCTCAACAAGTACTTGTATGCTTGGTGTATAAAGATCAGTATGAAAGAGACAGAGATTCCTCGTCTCAAAGACTAGCGGTAATTGCCATGCAACTCCAGAAAAAAACTACTGAAATGGCGTTTAACTGCTTCATGCATTAAGTAGGAAGAGTTGCTTTTGTATTTACACACCCGTTGCGTGCGCATCAATCATGTACTTTGTTCTCGTTGTGGTTAAAGTATATATATATATATATATATATATATATATATATATATATATATATATATATATATATATATTTTCTACAAATCTATTGTTCGCCTATATTTTGTTTGGCTCGTAAATAACATCTCTCAAATCTTTTGATTACCACACACATTATTGATTTTCCCTAGAGTGTTAATTATGTGCACATAGGTTTCACTAATTGCATTTGTCTCATATCCAATAATTTGATGACTATGACATCACCATGAAAAACGAGTGGACTGTACTTCACTATGGTTATGCACAGCTTGCTTTTGCCCAGGTGTATTCGGTTTTGATAACGTTTGGTATTTCTCATGTAATTTTAGCATAGATCAAAATATATTCAACAATCTTTCGTTCCATCAACCATCAATTACCTGCTGAAGTTTTAACAATTAGTAGCCGGAAATTGTCCATCGATTAGTTTGAGAACAAACAAGTACTGTAGATCCGAAGAGCAGTGTGCAGTTTACATTGATTCTTATATTTCATTCTTATCGAAAGTAAATTCAAAATTGATTGGTGCTCCACCAGGACACAATTTCTTAGCCTATAGTCAATTGATGTGCTGCTATCTCTGTGTGATGTAATGAGTCATTCGTCATCAACTACTTACAAGATGTGCTGCACTACAAATATGAACAGATTGAGAGACTCAACGGTATACATGAATACCACTCGGCCTTCGAGTCTGGAAAGATAACAGAAGCATACTTAGAGACTCCATATTTACGGGTTTTCCTCGCAAAGTACAAGGGTTACGGTGTGCATGGAGGTACTAAACGCTTAGGTGGTTTTGGTTTCGTGTTTCCAAAAGGCTCTCCATTGAGTGATGATTTCTCAAAAGCCATACTACAGTTAGCAGAAGATGGAACCTTAAATTTCTTAGAAGAGAAGTGGTTATCTCTCTCTATCGGGTCATGTCCAACCACAACCATGGATGGATCTCAAGATAGTCTCGGACTTGACAGTTTATGGGCGCTGTTTCTTATAACTGGGTCGGTTTCTACAGCTATACTTGTACTATTCAAGGCTTGGTTCCTTCCAAATTACAGCATTCGCAGTATGAGAAATGTCAGTCTGCCTGTAAGAAACGTATGTGTCAACATATGGAAATTTAGGCTTAATCCTAAAAGGAAGAGTCAGATTTCTAGAAGGCGTTCCTCTTTATCGCGCCAAGTTACTCGAGTTCAAGGACCTGAACCTGATGACACAGTCGAAGAAAATTCTCCAAACTAGGCATGCATTCTCACTAGTAAGTCTTTTACTTACAGAATAATTGTTGCTAGCTAGACATTACAGATGTGTACAATGATTAGATGTATATATCTGAAAATAATAAATGAGCATTTCACTGCCATAAAGGAATATACATTTGTTCATAATCATTTGGAATAAGTCTATTTCTTGGCTTTGAAGCTGTGGTATTCACTAATAACTAATTTACATGTAGCTTCCATGCTGGAAACTTGGAATACAAAATTTACACTTAAGCCATGTTAAAAAGTATCAAGAACTTGAAACTGCGCAAGAATTATTAGCAGCTTCATGAAATGATGAAGAAGCCATGGAACACTGATCAGGGAATAAAGAACTGAAGAAAGTTAACTTAAGGTCTTCCGAAACTCGACACTGAAGCAAAGCCAAGATGCAGTTCATAAAAACTGCATCGCATGGAACTATAATAGGCCTATTTCCTTCTAACCCGTATTCATCTTCAGACATTTTGAGAAGAGTTCTGAATATACTACTTATTAAATCTAAGAGTACTGTATTTATTAAATCTGATTATGTATTAACCCTTGCACTTATGCTATTTATTAAATCTGATTATGTAATTGCCATCAAATTTAATTTTGAATGATTGTAATATTGCATGCAATAATTGTTTGTTATAATCAATAATACATATATATATATAGTCTATTTGAGTACTGTAATAATGATTTCTGAGAATGGCTTTTTGGCATCAGACATAAATAGCTGATGCAATAGAGAGATTAGTTTGCATCGGTTGTTATAAAAAACTGATGCAATAGAGGGATTAGTTTGCATCAGTTTTCAATAACAACCTATGCAACAAGTTCCTTTGTTGCATCGGTTTTCATTACAACCGATGCAATATGGGGCTGTGTCCAAGCAATCAACCATGATATTTTGCATCAGTTGTTAGTAATAACCGATGCAAAAAGGAACTTTTTGCATCGGTCCAGAACTGATGCAAAAGTGTTAAGCCTGTTGCATCGGTTGCATATGCATCGGTTGTTGAACTGATGCAAAAGGGGGGTAAACAACCGATGCAAATGGCCTGTTTTGTAGTAGTGTTGGTTGTATGGATGTTGGTTGTATTGAATGTGGTGATTGGTGTAGTTTGCTTATGTTGGTTTGGCAGTAGCTTGTGGTAATGAGGCAATATGGTCGTGGTATGCACAGTTGGTAGTGGATGATCTTGCGGTGTAGTGCCAGGAGGTATGAGATGGAAGAGGTGATGGTAGATTAGAGGAAATTGTCAGCAGCGATGGTTTGAAGAATGGCAGTATGTTTTGATGTAGCTAGTTGAGGCAGAGGAGGATGTTGATTGTTCAAAGCGGCAATGCAGTAGGGTGATGTGCAGGCAAATAGAGTATTGGAGCGCAACAACAGTAGTTGTGTTTATGACTGTGATGGTTTGAAGTATGCACGGTTTTGTGCAGAAGTGCAGTTGAGATTTTGGTTGATAGGCAAATGCAAATGCAATGGTTAGGCAACAGTGATACTTGGTGGTTGGTGTTGTGTGCCTGCTGTCGTGTGCTTGTTGTCATGTGCCTGTTGCGTGTGCCTGAAAACTTGGCAGTAGTGATACTTGATGTTTGGCAGAGAACAAGGCACAAGTTAATGTGAACAATGCAGTGGAATGATATGTATTGGGGTGTAAAACAAGCAGAGGAAAGGGTGGCAAAGAGATCGGGAACAAAACAAAAGAAAATTGTAAAGTATGTAATGTAAAAAAAAACAAGAGAAATGAAATAGAATTTTTTTTGCTTTCTATCTTTTTCTGAAAATGAAGTTGTGTATTCTTTTTCCAATAGAAATGCAAATGCAAAACAAACAAGAAAAACAAGCACACAAACACAATGCAAGCAATAATCAAATCACAAACACATAACACATCATTTTTTTTAAATACAACTCAACACACAAAACAAACACATAATAAAAATCAAATAAAAATAATTCGAAGAATAGAAATTAAAATCAAAGCAAATTCCCCAGCTTTGTTTTATTTTTGATCCTAAACTAAGGAGGCTAAGAGAGACTAAGAGCGGAGTTACATGAACATATAAGGTATTTATACATGTTTGGAAATCCTAATCCATTTTTTCGAAACTACCCAAATTACCCCTTGAGGTAGTGTGGCCAACAAGTAATCATTAGCATGTGTTAATCCTCCACTTAAATGTACATGTAGCTTTAATTTCCATTAGCATGTGCATTAGCTCCTAAGTGTACATCATGGTGAGTGAGTAGGTGGGGTCCTCCATGTTGTCATGAAATGAATTATTTTCATCTTCATTTGTTCTATAAATCTTGTGCATGCATATCTTCATGAAGCCTCTTGTAATTTCCATCCAATTTTCTACAAAATAACATAAAAAATTCCAAGTAAATTTTCTCAAATTAATATATGCACAAAAATGACCATTTTGCCCCTATATGAAGATGAATATATGATGATTTGAAAATAATTTAAATATTGGTTTAAACATGTTAAAATACCATATATGCTCATTTATTTAATTAAATTCGATAAAATATGGAAGTAAAAATATGCACATTTACGTGCACATCAAGCGCCTCGATAACTTTGCAGCGTTTTCAAGCTTTAACGATTAGTAAAGAAGGTGAGTTTCCTCTTTTTGAAGCCTAAAAGATGCGTCAGCTCTCCAAAATTAGGTGGACTATTCAATTGCATCATGAATAGGACGTACATGGAATTGAGTAGAGCATAGCTATTAGAGTTCACCTATGTTAGAGCCAACCCAATATCTTGCAGAAAGAACTTGATAAATTCATTGAATGGTGGGACAACTCGACCTAAACACATGTACTTGTTGCATGCGGTGTACCACTTGGCCAGATTGTGCGCTTGTTGACGAATCTCGGGCACTAAGACATCATCCTTTGGGATCCCATGCTTAAGACAGGTAGAGCAGAGTAATTCGCAATTAGTAAAGATGGTGTCGTTACAAAGGGTTATCCAAGACTCTTGGGGCACACTATTTGTTCAATGTGGATGCTGATTTTGCGTATGTTCCACTGGAATGACATTCCCTTGAACTTCAACTATAATTGAATGTTTTGCCCTAGATTGAGTAAACGTAGAGGGCTGAGCGGTCAAATTTCCGATCTTAGGCGGAGTAAAGGGATCAAAATTGACTTAGAAGCAAGGAGATTCCTAGTCATTTTGAACTAAAAGCTTGACAGCTAACATAGTCAGGTATGTTTTGCTTTAAAATTTTGTTTTAATTAGAAACCATGTGGCCGATGTGTAAAATCCAATACATGTAGATTTTTTTGACCAATCAGGTTTTGAACATATACCAGGGCAATGTTAAATGTCAATCTATGCAGTGTGCATCCTATGTCAAGAGCATGGTGTGTGAAACACTCTATGTGGACAGCCCGCTCGTACTGGAAAATAAGCTCTATCGCACGATGGAATTGTGTGCCAGATCTTACCCATTATCATGGAGTGAACGATAATGGAATCGTTGTTAAGAATGACATGGAGCCTTCTTTGTAGGAACACAAGACTGTGCTATGATGTTGATCTAGATGATATACTCGGATGTCGAAGCGTGTTCGACGCGAACGTTTCTTAGAATCGTCTCATCAAAACTTAATCTTCAAATCATGCTCAACCAAAACTTGAAGAAACCATTCGAGACCTAAAGTATAAATGGTCGTGACTCAAAGTTAATGCCAAATGTTAATAGTAAACTTGAGTTCTTAGGTGTCAACTCTGAGTTCTACCCAAGCTCCTCCTCAAGAAAACTTGGGTCTTAATTTAGTTGTGAAAGATGTTGTGGATGGATGGTCGGGCAAGAATCAAGATCGAAAACACCATCCATTGGCCATAACTGATCGATGGAAAATGGGGGCACAGCGAGATCATCTTGCTATGGTCGCCTTAGTGATGACATGACCTATTAACCCACCTTGAATTTGAAGTAGATCTGAACAAGAAGGGATAAGAGTTTATGACTTTAGAGCCTGAAATGATGGGCGTGATGAAGAAATCATCCAAAGTGATGTTGATGGAAGCTTTAGTGGTGGAAGATCTAGGGGTGGCTTGGAGATAGGGTCAAGGCTTTTAGTCGACGGCTTGGAGATGGAATGGTTTTGGGTTTGTTATGACAATGTTTTAATAACATTCGTCTTTAACATTTTTATTATACTTATGAATGTAAATAGATCTTTAAAAGAATGTTTTAAAGATAAGCATAAGTGAAATAGTTTTGGGTTTGTAGTGACAATGTTTAAGTAACATTAGTCTTAAATCATTTTGAATTGATTCGTGACAGTACTTAGATCCTTAAAATTGATATTTTGAAGGAAATTATAAGTTTGGAAACTTTTAAAGAAAGTTAGAAAATGTAAAGGTTTAAAGTAAGGAATTTTGTTAATAATTTGTGAATATGCTTATACTATTTGAGGTAAGTATATAAATACTTTTTGAAGTATTGAAAGAGTACAAATAAATAGGAGAGATTGGTAAATGAAGTTTTATTAGATAGAAGAAGTTTTATGTGATGACCCGGATTTTTAACCTCGGTTAAATGGGGTAGTAAACTGATTTAAACCATTGGAATATTAATTTGGATAAGTCGAACAAATAAAATTATGATAATTAAAATATCTGAATATATATATAAATTGAATTAAAAACTATATTAGAAATTTCATTTTTTTTAAATCTCTGGGTATGATAAATCCTTTAGAAAAGATAATAAACTTTTTGTATAAATAAAATCCACCATTTAAATTGAGATAAAATATCCATAAAAATATAGATACAAGTTTTTATGTTGGATGATATATATAATAGAAGGTAAAACATTTGAGCAAATACATAGGTTATGCATATAAGATCTTTATATATGTAAGTGCAGGGTAAAATCTTCATGATGGAGGATAGAATAAATATCTATGTATACATAAGCTTGATGATAATTAAAAATTATACTAGTAAATAAGTAGATATATGTGCCTATATGAAGGAATGCGTGTAGAAAGTATGTTTACAGGTTATAAAAAAATATGAGATATCAATTCAAATTAAATGCTTGTAAACAAAAGAGGAGACAAGCTTTTAGGCCTAGCATACAAAACATAAAAACAGGTCACAAAACTTCGGATCAAAGGAATGCAGAAGATAAATACATATATATAAATAAATAAATAAAAAAGAGGTAGCTTGCTGTGTACACCAAAGAGCAGCCTATATACCTCTACTTTGCCTTCTTCATTCTTCCTGGATTCGAAATTTGTTAAGTAACAAAGATAAACATTTCTGCATTTTTCAAATTAAAATCAAATCAAGCAAATTCAGATTCAAAATTCAAAGCTTTGAGTTTCCAGTCTCCAGATCAACTCCTAGTTCCAGAGAAAATCAAAACTGTTCTCTGTTTTTAAGTTGAACAGGTGTGTAAACAAATTTTTTCAAAACTAAAAATCTTTTAATCTTTAATGCATATGGTAGATCCGTGTATTAGTATAGTATATCATGTTGAATAGATGTATGGATGTGAATATATATATTGGTATAGCTGTGAAATGTCTGGAAGTATGCACATGTATATTCTCTGTTCTTATTTCAGACTTAAGAATCTCCTTTGGAAATTCATATCTCCACTTACAATCAAAAGTAAGCTTTGATCCTTGAATGAAAGATGATTGTTACAGTGTAATATTAATTATAAAAATGGTTTCAATAATTTTTATTCAGTAATTAATTCAAAATAGTAAAATTACAGTAAAAGATCAAGTTTAAATCAAAAATTGATAATCATAATTTCGAATTTGGAGTTTACTACCAGATTCGTATTGAAAATTGATGAATTTTAGTAATTGAATCATGATTTTTAAACATGTGTATGGTGAGATTTTACGAGTTGAACGGATTTGGCAATTTTGCCAAATTCTGATGAACGTTGGGGAGTTGGGTCGTCAGATTTGGTCTGGAGGCAAGGGGTAGTCTGGTGGTCATGGGAAAAATGTTCGCCATAATTGTAGAGGGCCGTGGTGGTCAGAGAATGGCGAAATAGGGTTTGGTTGTCTGTATTGTTCATCGTCATTTCTCTGGGTCGTACGTCGACGGTGATGCACTCACTACGCCATAAATGACCTTCTACAACACTTTTGCAAGGTGTTGCCAGCTAAAATGTTGCGACAGCTTTAAAATTTTGGTCCTACTGCAACGTTGCATTTTTGGTGTTACCTTAGCCATAAAAATGTGTTGCTCTAGCTAAACAAGTGTAACACGATGCAACATTTTTATATAGTGTTGCAATAGATGTATTCAAATTAAAAAATTAATAAAATTAGCAATCCGCGTGAATATGATCCAACGATCTACATTTAATCTGGTTGTTAAAATGGATCACCACTGCAATTTGGCCCAAAATTTCGTTTTCCCGCCTAAACTAGTTCAGATCCCCTTTTGGTTTTCATTTCAATTCGTCTCCTCCCATTCGCCTCCTCCCAGTCGCCTCCTCCCATTTGCCTCCGCCACCAAATTGTCTCCCTCCTTTTCTTCTGCTTCCTCATTCGCCTCCGCCACCAAATTGTCACCCTCACCCCCAGCTACCCCTTGACCCATCGCGACCATCTAGCTCCAACCAGAGCCCTGTCACGACACCCAAACCCAAAGCCAAAAAAGTTTTCCGTTCAAACCCCTTTTGCCACCGCTGTCGTCGCCATCAGCTCTCGCCTCCAACAGAAGACCTGCTCGCCACCAACCCCTCTACCTTTCTCCTTTAGACCACTTCACCTGAAAACCCTTCTAGCGCCTTAATTTCTCCCAAAACCCGAACTGCTCTCGAGATGTAGCTGTCATTCTCGCAACAATTAATCTGCTAATGGTAATAGATTGCAAGATGATGACATTATTAAGGATAAGCATGGGAATGGTACTGGTAATTTCAATAAGGTAGTACGCCCCCCATATGTTTGTGCAAATGCTCCTTTGGAACTTATATCATTTTCTAGTTATATTTTTGCAGGTATCATGTGTATATAATTCACATTATATCATTTTCTTCATGTTGGTTACTAGTTAATACTCACAGACTTGTATATATACATCCTCCTTATAGATAATTTTTAGTGTTTTATTTTTAAATTGTTGTTAAGGGAGATAGTGTTGAATTTAGGAGCTCCAAGTTCAGTTTTATAATCTAGTGCACGTTTTCATGTATTACTGCTGTTTGATGGTGAATTGATGATTATAATGTTCAGGTTGTGAGTGGCAGAGGTGATTGTTGGTAGAAGTTTTATTGTGGTGATGTGAGTGTTCGGCAGGGGTTGTTGACGGTTTGAAGGTGGCTGTTGGTCCAGTTATTACAGTTGCCTCATTTATTGTTGTAGTGCTTGCAATTACCATTTGTGCATCATTTTACGTCGTTTCAAAGAAGGCTCGATCTTCCAAAATCGGATGAATCGGACTACGGTGCCCCGGACCCCCGCTGGCGCTGCGCCCGGACCCGCTTCTCGGCTCGCCTTCGGCTCGGCACTCGGCTCGGCATATATTTGTCAGTGTCGGTGTATGTATAAATTGAAACTGCATATGTAATGGGTGAACTGAGTGATGTAGTGAGGAATATCTGTATATGTGAATATCAGTGTTATATATAATTGAATTGTAAAATAGTGGAGTCAGGAATTTGTACTATTTCAAATGTTGAAATAAAATATTTATTTAAATAAATTACTGTTTAAATATCAAATTCTGTGTAATAGCATTTTATTAAATAAATATTTATTTTTATTAAAAAATCAAATATGCTCTACATTGTGGGCCCCACAAATTCAAAAAGTTTATATCTATAGCAACATTTTGGAATGTTGCTACAAATACCTATGGGTGTTGCCATAGACCCAAATAGGGTTCTATTGCAACAATATTACTTATGTTGCCTTAGATAGTCAAAATGTTGCCTTTGAGGTCTAAGGCAACGGCAAAAATTGCATTACCCTAAAAGTGTTGCCATAGACCTATGGCAACATTTTTCGGGCCTGAGCCAACATTATTTTTGTGTTGCAGTAGGCCATTTATGGCGTAGTGACTAGAGGCGATCATGATAAGGGGAAATGGTTCATCGGAGTGTGGCGATGCTTTGGTGAAGTTGTCGTGGGTTCGTGGGGACGAGTTCGTCGATGATCCATGGATTTCCGATGGTAGTGGATTTCAGGCTTGTTCGATTTGGTCCGTTTTCGATTCGATGGTGATATCGGCGATCTGGGTGGCCAGGTGGGTCAGGGGGATGGTTGTTGACTTGGGGAAGCTAGTGGCGTTGATCAGAGGAGGCTGGAGCTGCCGTGCACATGCATGTGCACGTTGGGTTAGTTTGGGTTGTGCTGTAGTTTCGAGTTTGGGAAGATGATGGGAGACTCGGTGTGATACTCGTTCTAATCGTAGTGCGAATCGAAGCAGATGGGTTTCGCGTGGAACTCGGGGAATGTCTCGGGTGTTTGAGTGTAGGGCTCGGGTGAGTATTCGAGCATGGGTTTAATATTTTTTTAAATTAAAACACGTTTAGTTTTTTTTAAATGTAAAGTAAAATCAAATACTTGTTTTAAAAGAACTTGTAACAGTTTTTTTAGCAAATCAAGGTTAAAGTATTTTAAATAATTTATTTTAAAAGCAAAATGGTTTCAAGTTTAAAAACAAATAAAACCAAGTTTTAAAATGATAAAAGTTTTTAAGTTATTTAAACAATTTGTTTTCAAAGGAAAATCATTTAATTGATTGATTAAGGAAACTAATCAATGATTAGTTAAATAATGAGTATGTTTAATTAAGGGATAATTGATAAATGAATGATTATGAGATAATTTATTTGAGTGATTAATTAATGATCAATGTAATTAATATGGATGGGTAAAGGATAATTAATTTGTGTAAAAAATTAAGAGTTAATTACTTATTGTAATTAAAGAATAATTAATCTAAAATGATTAATTAAGATGATAATTAGAGGGTGATTAATTAATTGATTTGTAATTTATAAATGTTGAGTAAGCATGATTTAAAGATGATGGAAGTAATCAATTTAATATATTTAAATTAATTAGAATGGTATGGCTAATCAACTTTGTGTATGGATGATAGAATGATATTGGAAGTCTTGGATTAATTGTTATCCCTAATATGTAATTCGTGATGCTACGTGATATGATATGTTTGATTTAAACTGTGATGATGTGGTTATCTATTGATGATGAATTACTATGACACCCTGTATTTAAAGTTAAATTGTATTTCACTTGAATAACTTGAGTTAAGATGACATTGGATTCGAAGAGACCGGAGTCGGGTATTAGTAAATACCCGAAACCACTTCGATTCTTTATAAATTGATATGTGGAATCAATAAGTTAGAATGGAATGATTTAAATGAATTGGACCGTTTAATCTAAGTTTTGGTACTTAGAACTTGGTGAGTGAAATAAGTGGTGTCTATAACAATTTGTGAACCTGTAATTGATACAAGTTACCCGGGTTATATATGAGTTGTATGCTTTTGAATTTACGATAGATGGGTTTACTCACACTGGTTTCCAGCCTGACCCGGGTGTTACTTTGATGTAATGCTCGGGTCAGACCGAGTATTACAGATTTTCAGGTAAGGACGTTCTGGAGCTCAGGAGGCGAGCTGGATGGCAGGAACGTATGGAGTGTTTCCGCTGTGATATATTTCTGTTTATCTGAGACATGTTGATTTGTATATGTCCAGTGTTTGAGTATGTGTGTAACTCTGGTGTATAAAAATGTAATCAACTGATACAGTATTCTTTTGTAAACTGATATTATTTGATATTATATTTTGATCCGCTGCGAATGTGAGAATCTGTGTAGTGTTTCTGTTTCTTCTTCTTCTATCTCTTTCTTCTTTTCCTAACTATCTTTAATTTTCGGGATCGAAAATTTTGGGCCGTTACATTTGGTATCAGAGCGAAGGTTAAGCGAGAACCTTGGCTCTGGTGGGTGTACTCATAAGGATAGGGTCAATAGTACCCTAGAATGAGTTGAGTGTGTATATATATATGAGAGCGTACTTCTTATTTTCTTATATAAAGATTTTAAATGATTTTATATAAGAATATATTTTGATATATATATAAAGCAATATTCCTTAACCAATAAATGTTAAGGTAATTGGTTGTTAAATTATTGGAATTAAATTAAGAGGTATTAGAAATACAACCAAATTGAAATTAAATAAAGGTAAGTTTAAAATGGATTCAAACTAAAATTAAATCTTGAATTTGGGGAAAATTTTCAGAATAAGATAATAATGAATTGGTTTCCAAATATGATAATCTTGGTTATTATCATAAATGATTGTTGTGTTTAATAATAAGATGTGTATTGATGAGTAAGCAAAATGAAATGTTTTAGATAAGTATGACTTATAAATTGGAACTGAAGATGATCTAGATTGTGAAGTTTTAAATCTAAGCCAGAAAATTTGGAATTTGTTTCAAATGTTAATAGAAATAATAAAGGGTATTATTCAGAATATTTTGAAGGTGATCATACTTTAAAATAAGAGTTGTTTGAAAGCATTAATGGAAACTGTTTGAACTAAAACCAAAAGTGGTTTAAAATTTAAGGATAACTTAATGTATAAAGGAAATATGTATATATGAGGGACATACATAATATCAAAGATGATTTGAATTAAACTCTAAGTGTTGAGTTTAAATTTTGCTTGGAATGTGATGTGAAAACCCAAGGTGATAAGTTTTTGAACTTATAAGATTATTAATGAGAAGTTTAAAATTTGAAATGGGAATCCAAATTAGGTAAGGTTGGCTGGATTAAGTAAATTGAACTTAACTTTGGGAAAGTTAAATAAGTTAACAAGCAACCTGAATTGGGAATTTCAAGATGAAATTGGGATTTAATTTGGGAAGTTAAATGGTTAATTTGAATTGGGAGTTTGTGTGATCTCAAAATGGGTTTGAGATTTGGAAATTGGAAATGGGTGGATGTTTTAAAATAAATTGGACGATATCATCCTATTGTTATTGATAACCTTTAAGTTGTGAATTGGATTTGTTTAAATGAATGAGGAATGAAGTGTGGTAATCTATCCATTATTGTGATAATAGGAAATTAATCTTTAATTTGAAATTAAGGATATGGAATTACTTTGAACTGAAAATTTGAATAATTGAATTTGTAACTTAAAATTTGTTTAAGAACTGGTTTCAGAACTGGAAGATAAAAATTGGGTAATAAATTGAATTTTTAAGATAAATTTGTTTTGAACTCTTATTTGAACTTTGAAATAAGTTAAGTAAAGATAATTTAAAATGAAATTTTGAGAATTGGATTCAAAATTAAATTGTTTAAAGATTTGGATTATTGATTTAAAAATAAAGGTTAATTTGATTTAAGGGATTAAATCAACATTTAAAAATTTTAACTCGAATTTATATAATTAGAGATGGTTTAAAATTGAGATTTAAATTGAATTAGTTCAAACTGAATTTGTTTTGAATTAATGGGAATTGTGATTGAAGATGGATAAGTTTAAAATTCAAATGGAAAATTTAAATTGGATTAATTTGAAATAAAATTGAAGATTGAATGAGTTCAAATTCAAATGGGAATTGGGATTAATACATATAGAAATAGAAATGATTTGAAATTGAAGTGGATTCAATTTGAAATTGTAATTAAAGTGAATATGTTTAAAATCAAATGGAATTTGATCTGAATTTGGAAAGAACTTGAGGATGATTCAACTTGAATTGGGGATAAATCAAGTTTAAGGGAAATTGAAGTTATTCAAATTAGAAGTGAGTCAATTTAAATGAAAGTGGAAATTTAAATTGAATTGATGGGGAATTGAACAGTTTGACTCTGGACTATTTTAAAAATAAATTGTTTTAATATAAATCTATTTTTCCAAACTATTTACTATACAACTTTTCCTTTTTAAACCTAAAACTATCTTAAACCTGTTTTACAATTATTTTTGGAACTATTTAACAATTTTACAACTGATTTATAAACTAATTACTATCTTTCAATTGTTTTATAAATAATTACTATTTTTTTTACTATTTATAATTACTTAACTATTTTACAGCTATTTTACAAACTAATAATTATTTTTCAACTATTTATTTATTTTTAAAATTTTCAAGCTATTTTCTAAATATAAACTAGTCGGAGTTCAAATTGTTATTGATTAAATACCCAACTGAGATAAGAATTGAAATGATAATCCAAATGGGGATTAAGGCAAATGTGAATAAGTGAATAAAATCAAAGTGGGGATGAATAGAAAGGGAATTGATTTAACTAATAATCAATGAAGATAAATACGTAGGATGTACGTATATTACTCTATTCGCATAGTGATTTGATCCAGATTCGAGCACAGAATTTCGAGATAGTATTATCAAACCGAGTTGGGATTTTTCGCTTGATTTTCGATGGCGAACCTGGATATGGATTTTTGATTGGTTCTGAATATTCTCTATCATAGTTGTGACTATGCCAGGAGAATAACGGTTTCTGATCAAGAAACCAAATCTGAATCCGCATTAGGAAGTCGGGTGGACAATACTAGTTTGGAAGTGAAATTGTGTGATCGAGTGAGCGATCAGATTGATATAGCGTACGGCTGACATGTATACATCGTACGGGTTTGAATGAAATTGGCATTGAAATTTATGGATAAGAACTGTAAAATGGTCTTTGAAATGAAAAGTGTATTTTGTGAAATATATGATGAGGTAAATGGAAATTGGAAATTTCTATAATTAAAGATTCACTTTATGAAGAAAAGTAATGTGGTTAATAACTTTATAAAAGAGTAATCAAATTATATTTGATTTGGAATAAACAAAGTTATATATCTTTGTTATATATGGTAAACTTCCCTTGTTGAATCTATTGCCAGAAGAAAAGCGGTTTGAAAATATTTGAAGTATAAAAGTGAATTTATACAAATATGAAGTGATTCAAAAATTTCCCAAGGTTATTATATATATACGTATATATATAAAGGATTTTGTGAAAATGATTTTGGAAAAAGTTTTGGGAACCTATGGATTTCTAAAAAGCCTTTTGATTTTTGTGGAAAATCAAATTTGGAACTTGGAAAGCCTAGTTTGTGAATTATTGATTTAATCGATTTTGAGAAAGGAGATTTATATGAGATTCATACTTGGTGTATGATTTGGAAATACTATATATATATATATATATATAGTATAAAGTGATTTAAAAGTGGCTCTGGGGAAAAAGGCGCTCCCTTGAATGAACTTCTCTGGAGTGGCGCAGGGTGGTACTGCCTTGAGCCCTAAGGGGGGGGGGGTTCTAAAGTTGATCCTGTGAGGAGTCCGGACAAACTAGTTCCTGAGGATTATTGGGTAGCGAAAGTCGAGGGCACTGATGCCTACAGGGCCATTTGGGTTATGCTGTGACGACAGTGTAACTCGATGTCGCTGCGATCTACTGTGTGTGGACCATTGCGAAAATCGTGTGTGTATGAGTGCCAATAGTCTACACTTGATTTTGCTGGAATGGCAACGTAACATCGGTAGACTTCGATCTATGGTCAAGTGGAGAAGTTTCATTCTTTTGGCAGCGAAATTCGAGGGCGCTAATGCCTACGGTTATATGGGTTTTTGCTGTGATAGCAACGTAAAGCCCGGGTATAACTGCGATCTATAGTGGGTTCCATGGTGTAATCGAGGGGCGCGGAGGCCTACAGTTATCTATGGATTTTGCCGGGATGGCAACGTAACCATCGGGTTAACTGCGACCATGGATGGGGGTGATGATTTCCAGACAATTCTCACCTAAGATATTTCCTCTATTTTCAAAAATGTTTTCGATATTTTCAATAAAATTATTTTTCAAGTATTTTCACTAGATGTTGAAATGGGTCTGCTAAGTACTTATAGATTTTCAGTCCTACGCCTGATCAACGTATGACCGAATTTCTATGAGAACATGGATGGACTTGTTGAAACATCGAGTTATAAAAGTATTTTTATAAAAACTATTTATTAATATTATATAGATATTAAAAAGTGTTTTAAAAATGAAAAAAAATCTGATTTTAAGCATTTTCATAAATTCTAGTTTCGTTCCTTTTCGAGGATGAAAAGATTCAAAGGGGGAGGAATGTGACGACCCAGATTTTTAACCTCGGTTAAATGGGGTAGTAAACTGATTTAAACCATTGGAATATTAATTTGGATAAGTCGAACAAATACAATTATGATAATTAAAATATCTGAATATATATATAAATTGAATTAAAAACTATATTAGAAATTTCATTTTTTTTAAATCTTTGGGTATGATAAATCCTTTAGAAAAGATAATAAACTTTTTGTATAAATAAAATCCACCATTTAAATTGAGATAAAATATCCATAAAAATATAGATACAAGTTTTTATGTTGGATGATATATATAGTAGAAGGTAAAACATGTGAGCAAATACATAGGTTATGCATATAAGATCTTTATATATGTAAGTGCAGGGTAAAAGCTTCATGATGGAGGATAGAATAAATATCTATGTATACATAAGCTTGATGATAATTAAAAATTATACTAGTAAATAAGTAGATATATTTGCCTATATGAAGGAATGCGTGTAGAAAGTATGTTTACAGGTTATAAAAAATATATATATGAGATATCAATTCACAGTAAATGCTTGTAAACAAAAGAGGAGACAATCTTTTAGGCCTAGCAAACAAAACATAAAAACAGGTCACAAAACTTCGGATCAAAGGAATGCAGAAGATAAAGACACACACACACACACACACACACACATATATATATATATATATATATATATATATAAAGAGGTAGCTTGCTGTGTACACCAAAGAGCAGCCTATATACCTCTACTTTGCCTTCTTCATTCTTCCTGGATTCGAAATTTGTTAAGTAACAAAGATAAACATTTCTGCATTTTTCAACTTAAAATCAAATCAAGCATTTTCAGATTCAAAATTCAAAGCTTTGAGTTTCCAGTCTCCAGATCAACTCCTAGTTCCAGAGAAAATCAAATTGTTCTCTGTTTTTAAGTTGAACAGGTGAGTAAACAAATTTTTTCAAAACTAAAAATCTTTTAATCTTTAATGCATGTGGTAGATCCGTGTATTAGTATAGTATATCATGTTGAATAGATGTATGGATGTGAATATATATATATTGGTATAGCTGTGAAATGTCAGGAAGTATGCACATGTATATTCTCTGTTCTTATTTCAGACTTAAGAATCTCCTTTGGAAATTCATATCTCCACTTACAATCAAAAGTAAGCTTTGATCCTTGAATGAAAGACGATTGGTACAGTGTAATATTAATTATAAAAATGGTTTCAATAATTTTTATTCAGTAATTAATTCAAAATAGTAAAATTACAGTAAAAGATCAAGTTTAAATCAAAAATTGATAATCATAATTTCGAATTTGGAGTTTACTACCAGATTCGTATTGGAAATTGATGAATTTTAGTAATTGAATCATGATTTTTAAACATGTGTATGGTGAGATTTTATGAGTTGAACGGATTTGGCAATTTTGCCAAATTCTGATGAACGTTGGGGAGTTGGGTCGTCAGATTTGGTCTGGAGGCAAGGGGTAGTCTGGTGGTCATGGGAAAAATGTTCGCCATAATTGTAGAGGGCCGTGGTGGTCAGAGAATGGCGAAATAGGGTTTGGTTGTCTGTATTGTTCGTCGTCATTTCTCTGGGTCGTACGTCGACGGTGATGCACTAGAGGCGATCGCGATAAGGGGAATTGGTTCATTGGAGTGTGGCGATGCTTTGGTGAAGTCGGCGTGGGTTCGTGGGGACGAGTTCGTCGATGATCCATGGATTTTTGATGGTAGTGGATTTCAGGCTTGTTCGATTTGGTCCGTTTTCGATATGATGGTGATATCGGCGATCTGGGTGGCCAGGTTGGTCAGGAGGATGGTTGTCGACTTGGAGAAGCTAGCGGCGTTGATCGGAGGAGGCTGGAGCTGCCGTGCACATGCATGTGCACGTTGGGTTAGTTTGGGTTGTGCTGTAGTTTCAAGTTTGGGAAGATGATGGGAGACTCGGTGTGATGCTCGTTCTAATCGTAGTGCGAATCGAAGCGGATGGGTTTCGCGTGGAACTCGGTGAATGTCTCAGGTGTTTGAGTGTAGGGCTCGGGTGAGTATTCAAGCATGGGTTTAAGATTTTTTTTAAATTAAAACACGTTCAGTTTTTTTATAAATGTAAAGTAAAATCAAATACTTGTTTTAAAAGAACTTGTAACAGGTTTTTTAGCAAATCAAGGTTAAAGTATTTTAAATAATTTATTTTAAAAGCAAAATGGTTTCTCAAGTTTAAAAACAAATAAAACCAAGTTTTAAAATGATAAAAGTTTTTAAGTTATTTAAACAATTTGTTTTCAAAGGAAAATCATTTAATTGATTGATTAAGGAAACTAATCAATGATTAGTTAAATAATGAGTATGTTTAATTAAGGGATAATTGATAAATGAATGATTATGAGATAATTAATTTGAGTGATTAAATAATGATCAATGTAATTAATATGGATGGGTAAAGGATAATTAATTTGTGTAATTAATTAAGAGTTAATTACTTATTGTAATTAAAGAATAATTAATCGAAAATGATTAATTAAGATGATAATTAGAGGATGATTAATTAATTGATTTGTAATTTATAAATGTTGAGTAAGCAGAATTTAAAGATGATGGAAGTAATTAATTTAATATATTTAAATTAATTAGAATGGCATGGCTAATCAACTTTGTGTATGGATGATAGAATGATATTGGAAGTCTTGGATTAATTGTTATCCCTAATATGTAATTCGTGATGCTACGTGATATGATATGTTTGATTTAAACTGTGATGATGTGGTTATCTATTGATGATGAATTACTGTGACACCCTGTATTTAAAGTTAAATTGTATTTCACTTAAATAACTTGAGTTAAGATGACATTGGATTCGAAGAGACCGGAGTCGGGTATTAGTAAATACCCAAAACCACTTCGATTCTTTATAAATTGATATGTGGAATCAATAAGTTAGAATGGAATGATTTAAATGAATTGGACCGTTTAATCTAAGTTTTGGTACTTAGAAATTGGTGAGTGAAATAAGTGGTGTCTATAACAATTTGTGAACCTATAATTGATACAAGTTACCCGGGTTATATATAAGTTGTATGCTTTTGAATTTACGATAGATGGGTTTACTCACGCTGGTTTCTAGCCTGACCCGGGCGTTACTTTGATGTAATGCTCTGGTCAGACCGAGTATTACAAATTTTCAGGTAAGGACGTTCTGGAGCTCAGGAGGCGAGCTGGATGGCAGGAACGTATGGAGTGTTTCGGCTGTGATATATTTCTGTTTATCTGAGACATGTTGATTTGTATATGTCCAGTGTTTGAGTATGTGTGTAACTCTGGTGTATAAAAATGTAATCAACTAATACAGTATTCTTTTGTAAACTGATATTATTTGATATTATATTTTGATCCGCTGCGAATGTGAGAATCTGTGTAGTGTTTCTGTTTCTTCTTCTTCTATCTCTTTCTTCTTTTCCTAACTATTTGGAATTTTCGGGATCGAAAATTTCGGGCCGTTACATTTTAGTAATAAAAGAGGTTTTAATTAATAAAAGATTGATTAAATAAACATGGGATTATAAGTCGCTTATGTGACTTAATCATGCTTTTTGTGACTTGATCATGCTTTGTGTGTTTACTCATTTATGGAAAGTATTTAGTCATGTACTTTGCACTAAATGTTTGAAAATGTGATAAGTATATGGGGCTTAGTTTCCATATGCTACTGTTCTTGTTATTGTTGAGAATGACCAAATTTGTCGATTCAGTCTTGAAGAGACTGGGATCGGTAAGTGTTTTACTTATCAAAGATCACTTCAAGACCGAGATACGTGTTCTATCTTTTGAAAGTGGATCTATTCAAGATGCTGGAATCCATATGTGGTTTCGGGATCTGTTCAAGATGTTGGAATCTATTTGGGGATTCATATTCTGTTCGAGTGATGAAGACTCGTGTGAGAGATGCCGAATGTGGCCTCGACATTGGAAATAGTTGAAAATAGAGTAGGAGCATAGCTTGGGGTTTTGCTAACCCACGACAGGATAGTATCACTACAGGTCTAGAGTATGCTTATCGATGTTGCATGCGGGAGTGATGGTATTCGGGATCACGTATTTTTGACATGCAATAGCTAGTTTACCTTATGGTATATTCGCCTTGGCTTTGGTTGGTTATGACTCATTAAGAGATAGGGTAATGGAATTACCTAGCATGAGTTAAGTTTATTATACATATGAAAGCGTATTTATATTTGTTATAAACATATACCTTAAAGGTAATTACAACTGCAAAAATTAAAGTTCTTATATAAGGTAACAAATATAAGTATGAATTTTTAAACTATAGTTCTATTAATGTAGGAATTAATGATGTTCATTTGTTAGCTCTCATTAATTAGTTTAGCCATGCTCGTCGTTTTATGAGTATTACTATCCTTATAGAATGATTTGACATGCTCGACCAATTTATGAGCATTATTATCATTTGTAGATTTATTAGCTTAATATTGCTCGGCCAGTTTAAGAGCATTATCATCGTTTGTCGATTGGTTAGTCATACTCAGCCAGTTTGTGGGTATTGACTATTGTTTATTGATTTTTGATTTATCTCGACTAGTTTTTGAGCAGTTTTACCTTCAATTCCATGGGTTAGGTAGACAGTGTTTGTAGGTGCATTGAAACGAACACCTTGTGAATTGAGTTTCACAGTTTGACTATAAGGCATTCGGTAATAATGTTGGGTTAGAAGTTAACTTTTATAAAGTTGAATTTAGTAAAAGATGTTTATTTTAGTCCAAAAGGAAGATAAGGTACTTTGGGACTAAACTTTTGTGAAAAGATTTTATATAAGAAAATGATTTTATATAAGTATGGTTTATAAAATATGGTTTATAAGAAGAGGATTTAAACTGGTATTTTGAGAACTTACATCCAGTGTCTTTGAATTTTTTTTTCAAGATTTGTAAGAAAAATAATAATAATATTATTTGAAAGTAAATATTTGGAAAAATGTTTTAGGAGGTTGAGATCATGGTACTTTATAATATTTATGAAGTATGTGATACCGTTTTGAATGATTTTGGTTAAGTCCAAAAGGCATGATTTGGATGTACTGAACTCACTTCTATCACTTGAAAATAATTATGGTGATGACGGTAGGATCATCGCCGTTCATTTTGGGATTTCAAAGTAGGGGATGGTATTTAGTTGTTTTAGTAAAATAGATTTTGATTTAATCCTGATAGTATGATTTGTCATACAAAAGATATATGTATATATTATTATTTCAAATGATTTAAAATAGAACCCAATTTTTAGTTTTAAAGTTTTTTTTAAGAAATTTGATATTAACATTCTGGTACAGAAATTTTTATATGTATACTATGAAGGGAGCCGGAGTGGTAGTGGAATAGCCCAGAATAACTGTTGGAACTTTTAATATTTTTCCTTTTTGGGTAAAGTGGGTTTAATAAAATAAGTAAAACTTTATTAAGTTATTTCTCAAACACATGTATCCTATGCATTAGGACGGTATGGGATGTACATCATGTTATGATACGTTATTTGGTAGATTTCGTTTGTTAAAATGAAATGGAATTTTTAGCGATTTTGGATGGTCGGAAACTTCTATATCATTATAGAACTTGAAACTATGTGTTTTTGTGAAAATATAAAAGTTAAAGTTTTTTTGAATTTTTTGAACATACTTGTTAAGTAAGACAAATTTGATATTTTGTATATACTCCGATGTATTGGAGTATTATACGAGTATGAACTTAAGTTATAAAAAGTTTATAAACTTAAAGTTATGTTTTATGAAATGGTTCATAAATGATTCTAGTATCAAATGAGATATACTATTTGTATAAATGAATGTGATGTATAAAGCAATTAGTATTTTTGAGAAACCAATGAGATAAATGCGTAAGTTGTACATAGATTGTTTTATTCGCATGACTGTTCTTGATCCAGTATTCGAGTACATGGTTTTGAAGTAATTTACATCGGTCCGAGTTAGGATTTTTCACTTAATTCTTGACGGCAAACACTTAATATGGATTCTTGATATGATCCTAAAGTTTTCTCTCATAGTATATGGCTATGTAAGAAGAAAAGAAGTTTCTACTCAAGGAACCTGATCAGATTCTGCACTAGAGAGGTAAGTGATCTATACTAGTTTCGAAGTGAAATCTATGTGATCGAGCAAGTGATCATATTTGATATATTATACGGATGATCCATGTACATCGTATGGGCTTTAGTATATGCATACTATGTTTTGTTGGTTTATGGAGAGTTTAGGTGATGGCTCTTTGATTTTTTTATAAGGTAGCATGAATTGTCGACTAAGTAATAACCTGAGGTTGTTGAGTATAAGGTGCACTTAGTAGATTGTTTATCATCCTTGTACGATGAGAGGATTTTTTATCTTGAGAAAACCACGGGCTTTATTTGCTAGTAATTTTGAATACTATTAAGTATTGATTTATGATTATTTTTTGGTTGCTTGTGCTGGAATTTTGAGGACGAAATATTCTAAGTGGGGGAGAATGTAATGACCCGGAATTTCAAACACTTCGTATTAAAATATCTGAATTGTTTAAATATTTAAATCTTAGATTAAATGTTATTAAAGTGGTTTAATAACCTTGTTAACCCCATTTTAAATCATAACTAATGATGGTAAACTTGTTGTGAAAAAATGTTTACAAAAATAGTTACTTTGAAGAAATATCGATAATGTGACCGAAAATTGTTTTATCGATAAACAAAACAACCTTTTACTTGTAAGTAGTTGTTCAAAATTTTTCTACATACACTTATTTGCTTAGGAAATCATCAATATGAAATAAAATATTTTACCATTTATAGAAAAGAATAATGATGATGTCATAGGTGATGTCATAGAAGATATTTTGTGTGTAAGGGTAAAAGGGTAATTTTGCTAAAAGATATTTTCATGTAAAGTAAAAAGGAACATGCAAGGCACATGGAAGGGGTCTTGGTCATGTAAAGGAGAGGGGTAGAAAGGTTAAACACTTCATAGTTCACTAAAGCTTCAAATGCAATAAAAACTTGAAAACGATGCAAGTGGATTAGCACTAATCCACTTTGTTCTCTTTGAAACTCCACCAAACTTTCCCCATCACCTTAGGAAGCTTATATATAAAGCCAAAGTAGAAGAAAAGTGAAGAGCAAGGGGGATCTAGTTTGGGCCGTGAGCATAAAGTGAAGGGGAAGGAGTTGTTTTGTGGTTTTGGTACTAAAGGTTGGAACTTTACGTGTTTGGTGATGGTAGGAAGTGTTCTTGGCTTCGTGAGTGTTTGAGCATGTGTTTGGGTTGGATCTAAGTGAGTTATCTCACTATCATGTATGTATATATTGTGTATAAATGTATGTATATGCAAATATAAAGTTAAAGTGACATTAACTAATTAAAGTTACAAACTATGGACCCCTCTTGCTTTTTAAAGCAAATGATAATTTTATATTATATAACATAATTTCTACTACCTTTTTAAACATGTGGCATGGACTTGACTTGATGTTTAAATGGTAGGTTAGCTTTTGTGTTGAACTGAAGTATGTTTGAAAGTGTTTAAAATGAGAATAGTCGTTATAAGTGCACTTTGATATCTCTTAACTTTAACTTGTGTAAATGGAAGACTTTTGATCTTAACTTGGGATAATTATATTTGGTTGTTCTCTACACATATTTTAGTGTATGGGACAGTAAATAAATTATTTGGAAAATTACAAACATTGTGAAACCAAATTGTGAAATTTAGAAGCGAAAAGGTCGCTATGGATGCACTTTGAAAATGCCTTGTGTTCAGCGATTTTCAAAGTTAACTTTAAGAGACATCATATAGACTTCTTTCCATTTTTTATAAGTACTATAAGTGTACTTATTATTGGAAAAATATGGAAGTTTAAATCATTCATTAACTTATGAAACAAAGTTGTAAAATGTTATAGCGAGAAGAAGGTCGTTATATGAGCACCTTGAAATATCCAGTTTTAGGAATTTTTGTAATTAATTTGAAAGAAATCCTCCAGATTTTATTTTCATTTTTAGTAAGCATTATATGTGTACTTATTACTGAAAAAAAATCAAAGTTTAAAAAGTTTCAGAATTGGTCAAACAAAGTTGCTAAAGTTAGGGCAAAAAGGTGGTTATAAATACACTTTGTAAATATACTTTGTTTAAGGGAATTTTTATAACTAAATTGAAAGATATTCATAGGGGTTTCTTTTCATAATTTTTAAGTACCCTAAGAGTGGTACTTGATGTAAAAATTTGAAGTCATAAATCATAAGTTTATGTGGTTAAAACTGGTCGTAACGATTGTGCTTTTCTATGTTGTTCTTTAACAAGGATTTTTAACAGCATTTATAAATGCTGTAGTAAGTTGCTTATGGATTTAAGTGCTTAAAAATGATATTTAAGTTAGGTATTTTTCTCTAATCTTTTGAGGGATGTTTTCTAGCATATTTTTAAGTATTTTAAAGTTGGCTTGAATTTTAAATATATTTTCAAAATTTATTTACGAATTTTGCAAGCAAATTGGTTTTAAATTATAAAACATGGTTTTTAATTATTTTTGTCAAAATATAAATGAGTTATTTTCTAGTAATATTTTACAAATATCTAAAAACTACTTATGTAACGACCCTAGATTTTAATTTATTTAAATTGATAATTAAATAAATTTTTGAATAAAAATTGTAAAATTAAGTATAAATGGAAGCGAGTTTCCCCAAGTACAAATAAATTTGGTATAAATCATTTAAATTTAAAAATATTGTAATTATTGTATATATGTGAATATATATGTGTATATTGGATTTGAAATAAAATCTTAAATAAATGGTTTTAAAAATAAATATAGAGTTAAATAATAATAGATGTTAAACTGGAAATAAATAAATAAATATATATATATATAAGATAACTATGAAGTAAATAAATTAGATAAGATTTAACAACAAAAATTAAATCTAGAAATTCATCTATATTTTGAAATGAATATATATAGTTTATAAAATATAAAGTAAGTAAATAAACCTTAACATCATAGTACGAATATTAACAAACAAAATAAATCAAAGCAAATGTATATTCAAGCACAAACAAATGAAGTCTTTAAATAAAAATATAAATATCTCAAATAATCTATAGTAATATAAAATAGAAATTTATTTACATTTAACAAATTTAACAAATTAATACAATACAAAGTAACAAAAGAAAGGAACAAGAAAACATAAATGTGAATGAACAATATAAAACAAGAATAAGGTAAGTATGGAGACACATACCTTTGTGCAACTGAAATGAAGGAGGGAAAGCATGATTTGTACAACCTCATTAATGCAAACATGCTAAGAATTCACATCTTTGTACAAATTATTGTCAAGTTTCTCTCAGCTGAAACAATATATTTCAAAACCCTGTAAACTTCCTTTTATATGCATCAACACTTCATTTCATTTTTGTTTTTTCATCAACCTGAGAAAAAAAAATGAATGAAGCAAATATCATATTCATACTTAAACAAAATTCAAACTATTCAAAGCTTCAGGCAGCTAAAACACAAACAAATTGCTTCTCTGTTCAATTTCCAGTTTCCAACCTATCATCCTATTTCTGCTTCATCAACCAGGTGAGTAACAGATGTTTTCATTTATTTTTAAGATATGAATTTGTTGCCTTTACATATGTGAATAACTGTTTGTATATGTATGGATTCTCTGAGTGAATTTGAATGATGGAAGTATTTGTGCGCAGGTTGATATTCATATATGTCCTCTGTTTAAACTTCCAAACACAAGACTTTTATTTCAAAAATCTTTTCCACTTGTTCTATTTACTGATTGGACTTAAGTTTCAAACCAAAACTATTTGTTTTAGCCTATACTCAAAACTTAAGATTTATTTAAGTTCGAACAACTTGTTAACATCCTTGGAAATCAAGAAAACTGGAAAAGCTTTAAATAAGTGAAGAATTGAAACTTCTTAATTCATGGATTCAGGTAGGCAACTTGAATTCGTACACCTTAATATGATTTTTAAAACTTAAATCATAGTTTTTAGTGTTAGGATTTAAGAGCAGTTCGACTTTGTATTATAAACGTTATTTGGTCAAACTCCGGCGTGATGGTGAACTGGGGTAGTCGAGGTCGTGTGAGGTGGTGGAAAAGCCTACGGGGATGCTTGGAAAAATGGTCGGAGTTGACAAGGATGACTGAGGTGACGGCGACGTGAGGGTTTTTACTTCTAAACCTAATTTTGAGGTGGTTGGGAATTTGACCACTGCAACCTCATACGTGCATCGAGTTGCGTATGCTTTTGGGAGGTGACAGCTTGGGGGTTGACGAGTTCATGGCCGGAATTACGTGTGTTCAGGTGGTCGAGGCATCGAGAACGGCACGTTGACAGATTTAGAGGTGAGGTCTGTTCTTGTGCTCCAGGTCTTGATTTTTGCTCGATTTCGAATTCGAGTTCAACTTTTTGGTTTAGCGCTTGGGGTCGATGAGGGAGATCATGGGTGACTTGTTGGCATCAGCGTCGATGATCGGAACTAGCCGCGACGTTTGTGCATGTATACGTGCAAAATTCCTGTGTCAGTATGGTGTTGGGTTTGAAGAAGGAGGAGGTTCCTCGGGTTCGAACTCGAGGGCAATCACGATATGACTCGAAGTCATCTGGAAGTTGTCTCGGGTATTTTAGCTACAGGTTTTAAAACCTGTAAGTTTGATAAAACTTAAATCTGGATTTTTAAAATATAAAATAGATATTCAAACTAAGTTTAAATCAAAATTTAGTTTGGGTCCGAATAAAGTTTGAATCTCAGTTTTAAATATAAGATAAATTTTTTAAATTTAAATTATTTATAACAACTTTAAAAAGTTTAAAGGTAAATCGAAAACAAATTTTTCAAGTTAATTATTGTTTAAAGTTCCAAAACAAAGTAATTAATGGGCAGTTAATGATGAGATAATTAATTTGTGATTAAGGATAAAACCTTGAATTTGATTAAGTAATTACTTAGTGTAAGAAATCAAATTGATAATTACTAAATGTAATTAAATAAAGAGGATGATTATTTTATGAAAGGAATTAAGGAAAGTAATAAAGGATTAATTACTTAGATAATTAATTGAAGGTTAATTAATGAAGGTGGTCAAGGAATAATAATTTATCGAGAATTAATTAATTAATGTAATTAATTAGGGAAAATTAATTAAAAGATAATTAAATAATTTAAGGTTAATTATTTAATGATTAAAGGTTGATTAATTAATAATTAAAGGTTAAAATTTTTATTATTAAAGGATAATTAATAAATTATTAATGGATAATTTATTTACAATGGTTTGTAATTAATTAATGGTTAATTAACCAGGATTAGTAATTTATTCATAAGTAATTAATCTGATTTAAATTAATTAGATAATTTATTGATCCTACTTATGGATGTTTAAATTGTATTGAGTGCTTTGATTGTTTGATATCCCTGATATATGATGCTTTGTGATACATCCTGATTTATGTTGTGATCTGTAATTTACTTATCTGTGATATATATTTGTGATCTGTGAATGAACGATAAGCGTGATAGTTAATACCGCTTATCAACTATATTTCTGTATTCTGATCTATGATGATTGAATGTTGTTCCACTATTGTGTGTAAAACCCCTGGACTACACCATACACACACAAATATGGATTTCACGTGGAAATCGGTTAAGTCACAGATGATTTAAAATTTATGTTTTGAAATTGAAATTTTAATTTCAATTGCTTTTGAAATTGGGGTTAAATATGAAAAGCTTTTGAAAGGAGTTTTAAAGATATTTTGGATATCTTGAAATTTAAATAATTTGATTTAAATTTGAATTCAAGTTTGAAATTGAATCCTATGATTTGAAACTAGGGATTAAAGATGATATAAATGTGTTTGTATGAATCTAAACCATTTAAAAGTATAATTTTGAGAACTTGAATTTAACCCAAAGACTTTAACTCGTATAAATGAATCAGATTTGCAAAATGAAAACTGTTTGTTTTAAAAGAATAAAAGCTTTCATATAAGAAATGAAATTCCAATTTAAGTTAAAGGAATTTCAAGTTTGAATTGAAAAATGGTTTTCCAAGTTATGAATGAATTCTTTTTGAAAGCTATGAATTGAATCTGTTTATTTTAACAGATTTAAAGTGATGATTTGTTTAAACCATTTGGAATAGAATTGTTTTGAAAGCTATAAGTTAAATCTTTGTTTTAAAGATTTAACGAGTTAATCCAAATTAAAATGGAAATTGATTTGGAAAATCTATGAATGAATCTTTGTGAAACTAACTAGGTGAACTTTGTGAAATGAATCTTTTTGTTTAAAGATTTGAAATGGTAATGTGTTTAAACCATTTGAAAAAAAAGTTTTGGGTAATAAGTTGTGACTTAATTGAAATCCCAATATCCATATGTTTTTAAATATTGTGCTCACTATTCGGGTTAGCCGGCAAAAGACCTTTGTGTCATATAACCCATTCCGAATTAGTGATACGACGATATGGATCGTATTGAAGACCGGTGGTGAAGACCGGATATTTTCGAAAATGAAAGGAAAACCTGTCGAATGTCTCTGCACCGAGTTGCTCCGGTATAGAGATTTATATCACTCTTTTTGTGATGGGAAGTCCGGACGTGATTAGAAAATTATCCGGATTTGCAAGTGCTTCTTCGGAAGTGCCTTCGGTTCTGTTCGAACCCGGAATAGACTTGTATGGTTACGTGTCTGACATTACACTTTGAGATATAAAGCATATTTCTTTCAAATACATTTCTGTTGGTGGCGGAGAATTTATTCTCTTAGCTTAACACCCTTCTCTGAGACGTACGAGCTCAGAGGTTATGTAGTTGAAGGTTATCAGCGATATACTCCCAATTTGGTAATGTGACATGCTGAGTGTTGCTGTGTGATAATCATTGTTTGATCATTTGTGATATGATCATTTGTTTGATCATTTATCTTTGTGATCATTACTTTGATCATCTATTGACCCAAAGCATGGCTTTGTGCCAAAGCGTAGCTTTGTGGACGAGACTTCATCGAACCTCACGACCCGGTATGGTAGAAACAGGAATCGTGGCAGCAAGGTTATTTGAGGGTAGCGCCCTCTGAGGGTATGTCATTTCCTTCTGGATTATGAGTGGTATCATGGTATGGAGCCCAGATACTTACTTTGTGGTTGCTGTGAATCTACTACTTTGTGATTGCTTTGTGGTTGTTGGATTAGAGGTACCTCGGATAAAGGTCCCAAAGGACCGGGGGTGGCATATCTCAGGTTTACTGCCCGGGAAGGGGGTAACCAGCCTTGTGTTGGCAGAGAGCAGGTTGTCTCTCGGGGCATCCCGCCATAGGCGTTCCTACGTGGCATAGGAAGTTCCTTAGCCTGACCATTTGTTGGAAAATCCAAATAAACAATACGAGCCTTGTACGGTTTTAGTTGTATAACCTGCTATGGAATGTGGCGGTAACCTGCTATTGAACATAGTAGCTATAGTAGGCATACAATAATGGTTGTATGCTGGCTAAGATTAATATTGTATTTTCGAAAGGTTTTCCTACACTATGAACTAATAATAATATCGAATGATTTTGCGTAGTAAGCATATTTGACTATCATAAGAAGAAATCTCCTCCAATTCTGCGTTTGCATTGTGTGTGTGGCGGGAGGCCTTATGGTAGTTTCATTTTCCAAAAGCATTGCGGGTTTCAATGTTTAAAATCCTTTTGTAGTTCGTTTAAAGATAAACTGTTTTTGTTGCTCACACCAGTCCCAGGACTGACTCGGAGTTTATTGTTCCTTTCCTAAACTCTGGGTGCTCATAATTTTCTACACGAGCAGTCTAGAGTTGGGGTTTTCAGATATTCAGGTTGAGTAGATTATCTGGAGCTAGTCAATCCTTGGACTTCTGACCTAGCTCTCCGCTAGCTATGGATTGGAGCATTCTATTGGAGATATTCTATCCACTGCTGGTGTTATATATTTTCTTTCCGCTGTTATTTCTTGTATCATATCTCTGATGTATATTGATATTCATTGTATCACTCTGTTGTATCAGATATTGTATATCAATGCATTATTCCTTTTCTTCCGCTGTGTTATTTACTTAACTGTGTTATAAGCTCCGGCGACTCGGATTTGAACGGTCGAATCTATGGCATTCGAGTACGATGTAAAGTACGAATGTCGATTTTCGAACGCGAAAATTTAGGGCGTTACAACTTATATCTTTGATGTATTATATATATATATGTATATATAAGTTTTGAAAAAGGAAATTAACTATGCTTAATACTAAAAGCCGACAAAGTAGGCATATATATTTGTGAGTGTTAAGATTAATGTTCGAGTAGGGATAGTGTAACAACCCAGTTTTCTGAGCCGTAATATTATACAAACTTAGTTAAAAGAAAATTGTCCATATTCAATTTTTGATAACTATTATTTTGAAATTATCTTTTTACTTAATTGTAGTCTATTTAATAATAGGTTTTTGTTTTAACAATTAGAATTAATTAATAAATTCTTTTAAGGAAATATATTAAACTGGATAAATTGTTATTGTTAAATATAAAATATTTTAAAGTGTAAATAATTTGTATAATTGAAATAGATGAAAAGTAGTTTTATTTGATATTCAGTTAAATAAATAAATTGATAAAGATGAATAGATTTATTTATATTAGTTCAATGCATAATTAAAAAAGTGAATTAGTATTGAATTGAATAGAAATTTTGCAATTTGGAAAGTTATCTTATCAAATGAAGTGTAAATCAAATTAAATTAAACTAGAATGGATTACAAATTTATAAAGGAATTAATTAAAAGAAAAGAAAAGAAAAATAGAAAAGAAAAGAAAACAATAGTAATAGAGCCCAAAGCCCAAATAAGCTAGCCATACCACGTTAATCCGTCTATTGGCAACCTGGTTCCATACCTTTACCAAAACCATTCGCACATAGAATAGGCGAACCCTAATTTCCCAATTTTGAGAAATTAGATGTAAAGAAAAGAACGAACGTGAGCGCTATAGCGTCCTCACCTGGCTCATCATCGATCACCAGAATGGGAGGAGCTGTGCGCATGGAAGCGACATTAACTTTGGAGGGCCGAACGTGAGCGTGGCCGAGGCGACGTTGATGCTTGGCGTGTCTCTCGATGGCGGATGACACATTGGTGGAAGCAAATCCTGGCTTTGACGATGGTGTTATCATTTGATGAGTATGGCCGACCTCTTCTGACCATTAAAAAGCAAGGTTTGATGATGAGGCTTTTTTGTCTCGAACTCAGAATTAACATAAGTGTTGGAATATTCGATGACAATTAGGGTAGGAACATGCTGAAGCTAATGGGAAATTAAAGAAAGCAATGGATTCAGTCAGTTAGTTTATAACTCACACACCTATATCTATGCAAGTTTATTCCCTATGTATGCTTCGTTGGGATTACGTTAATGATTGGTACTGAATGATGGAATTGCTTGTGAATTGCATAAAACTTTAGTAGTGATTGAATTGGTTGTATTATCGATTATGAAATTGCATGATTTTGAAAACCATCGAAATATGTTTGATCTGTTGCAACTAAATTATATAGTGGTTATGCATTGTCGTGTGACCGGAGTTATCAAAAAGCAACTCGGGTCGCTAAATAATTCCATATTATGGAATTATATTTTATAGAACGATGTTGGCTCTAGATGTTGAATATTCGATGGATTTATAATTTGAATTGTTTAAATGTTTTAAAAATGATTCTCAAAATGAAATTTTGAAGTTTATAAATAATTATAGAAATTAAAATATACATACAACTATTATGTATATAAAAAGTTTTGTTTCAAAAAAAAGAATTGAGAATAAAGTTTTAAGATTTGAAAATATTTTATGAAGTATATATATATATATTTTAAATGTAATTATATATATATTTATATAAATTTTTAAATAAATAAATTCTATTTTTAAGTAAAAACCCTTTTTACTCTTTTGCTGTTAAATATGAGTTTATAGATTAACAAAGGTGAGAAGTTTGAAAGTGAATTATAGATCAAATATTTTAGAAATCATTTTCTATATAATAAAATTATATTAATTACTTTCAAACTATAAACTATTATTGGCCTTTATTATATTTAGCTTTTGGCTATTTTTTACAAGCTTAAACAGAATTTCTGTTGAATTTCTTGATTTTCTATGAAACAAAGAATTTTAATAAACGATTGAATAATCGCGTGGTAGGAGACACTTTGTACAATTCTTTTGATTATTATTATAATTTGTTAAATATGATTTAAGTGTAATTTACTAGCTTTTAGTAAATACTTGAATTTACTATCTGGTACGGGATAGTTAGTTAAATTCTTGTGATTACTGGACTGGCAGTAATTAACACTTTAGAGTTGTATTATCTTGGGGTGTTCGGATTTTATTTGAGATCTGTGGTGACCCTCACTCTAAAACACATAGATTTTTTTTTTAAACATCCAAGAGGAATTCACCACTAAATCCCATTTCTTTTATATTTGAATATTTATATAATTTCCAAATATTTTTCCCAAGACCCTGGACTTACCAATATAATCATATCAGTGTACAAACGAATTAAGACAATCATATATTTGATGATATACAATTGTTTCTTTTTTTTATCAGAGGGAATTTAAATCAAACAGAGATCAAAATACCATACAAGTTATTGACATAGCCATTTATTTCTTTTCTAAGTCTTGTTCTACTGCCAGAGGTACATTTTGGCAAATTATAACACTATATATATATATTTGACTTGTAGAGCACAGTACAACTTTTTTTGTGCCATCTAGGCTTTCTGCCTAACTAATTTTATTAACACTAAAATAATATTTAATTGACCTTATGATAGTCATCAAGTGTTTACATGAGATTACTTACAAATTATACTTGCAGGCATGGATATTGGAACTAATTTCCATTTATCATTTCAGGTTGATCAATTGAAGTCCTTTTGCATTTTTAAGTTTAACATGGTGCAGACTTAAATACTTAATGTTTTACTGGGAATGCTTGGTGTTATTTGAGGGCTGCTTGGTGTTTTCTTTTGTTTTGTCCCGGAAGCACTTACACTTCATTAATTGAAATGAAGTGGATCCAGGCTCCAAGAGTTTGACCCATGGCCATCTAGGCCGGCCATAGTCCCTCTTTTACCACTTGCAAACCCATATCCCTCATATTATCCCAAGCATGTTTATGCCTAGTTTAAGCTTTCTGGAAATGCATTCTTATATGTATTCAATCAATTATTAAAAATACAGTATTTTCCAGGTTTATTTCTCTCATAGTATTATTTGAAAATTTAAATACACAAATGCTTGTAAATCTCCAGAATTCATGCACATGCCTGTATCACTTACCTGCCATGCACAAATTCATTTCTTTTGAATACCCCTACTCAAATCTTAAGAGTTCATTCCTAAAATCAACCCCCTTAGCTCTTTAATTTCCATAAGTCAAAATATAAATTCAAGCAATAAAAATCAGAGATCATCACATGCACATATCATATTTATATGATATGTCTATCCCTTATTTTTTTTTAAAATTAGACATCCATGAAATCAGCAATTAACCAAACATCATCAATAGTCTTTCATAGCAGGTTGACTTTAGTACATATTTTTAATCCAAATACTTAGTAATCTCCTTACAAGAAACTTCAGTTACAACATAAAATTTGACTAATAAATTCATTACAAAGCATCTACAAATTTTTAAAACTGGTTTCTTTATTTATACTAGCAGCTAATTGCCATCTTCATCCATCAAGCCAACTTCATCTTAATGCAAGCAAATCACTGAGCTGCCCCAATTTTAATGAGACACCCAGATGATTGCAAGGGCAACCAAAAGGGTCAGTTTTCACTGGTATGAGCATTCATCAAATTTGTATACATATTCATAAATTTTTTGTTTGTAATCCTGCAGTGTCTTCCTAGTTTGACAGTTTTTATACTTAGCATGTTTTGGTTAGTACCAAGTGATACAAAGACACATTCATTCATTTAAACAATGCACAGCAAACAGTCAAAATAAATAAATAAATATACAACTCTTAATTCATTTGCTCCATTTCTAGATAAGTAGACTCAGGTTTTACACTCCCAATTTCACCCAGCAAATTAATCAATGAACAATATTTATCTTGATTAATTTAACACCTTATCTGGATATTTATAACCCAGATTTTTAAACCCCTGTCCCCATTTATTTTTATGGTCTTTAACTCCTTGTCAAATGAACACCATGTATGCATTGTGAAGGAAACTCCCAGGTTACTTAATTTATTCCAACACACAAAGGCCTCAGGGTGCAGTTGCACCATGCATATACTTGCTCCCACCTGAAGCAAGCAGATCATTGACTAACTCCCAAATGACCAGTTTAGTTCTTCTTTGATAAATCCCCTCTAGTTTCAGCTTATTTTATTAAGCTCCTACTTAAGAATTCCATCATAAAAACTCACAGTTCATTCATGTTTCAGAAAGGCTATTTTCTTTAATACTTTCTGGTTCAACCCCATGTTCCCCTATTTATTTTCCTTATTACAGAATATACCCCAGTTTGCTTATAATGAATTTCTTTCCTAAAAATAGTTTAAGCATCACTGTCCTACTACCTAGAATTTCTCCTCCAACTTATGATATGAACATTTAGTTTCATGCTTCATTATCCAAGAAATAAACATGAGCTAGATCACTGTCTTGCTGCCTATTCCCTAAATAATCTATATCCATTTTCAATGATGATAAGATATAACAAAAATGCTCAAACCATTTTAACCCAAAAAGCCCACATACAAATTAAAACTCCAAACAAGAATGCACAAACAAACATCCATATTACACATAACAAATCATTTCAGAGATTTAAATGACTTATAATATTTTAGGCTGCCTGCAAGAGGACTTAATGCCATTGCATACAAAGGATAAATACTCACCTAGTGTTTTCTTTTACTGTCTTGCTCCTCTGAACAGCAGATCCTTTCAGTGTTTTAAGCTATTGCTTCTCCTATGTTTTGTTTGTTTTGATCCCGAGAGAATGATGGATATGGTTATGTACAGTTATTTATAAAATCATTCTAGGGTTTAAGAAAATGGGTAATTCCCCTGATACCCTTAGATGTTCATGTACATATCACATTCCTGTGTGGTCCTAAATTGGAAATGCACACATTAGGTTACTTTAATTGGTTATTTCGGGAATCAAACATTTTAAACACTGCATGCTATTTTCATATCTCCATTTTATTCATGCCATATGCATGTGACCCTTTGTTCATTTTTTTCTTCTAAGTTTAAGAATTTGTAAACTTCTTGTGTTTTCTCTCTAGCTATTATCTCCATTTAATCATGCATATTATCATACCCAATCATGTAATGTAAAATCATTCACCCATATTATTTGCTTGAAATAAATATAAGATATGGAAATTTTTATTTGATCCTGTATGTATATATATATCTCTGCCTCTTTGTCAAAACAGTAACTCCTCCTATATCTAAAATAAAAGTCACATATATTATGCTAATTATTTCTAGCACAATTATAAGACATGTAAACCTTTTTATTAAACTTCATTTTATTCTATCTTTAAATAAAACAGAAAACACTCCATATATATTAAATGTATGTATTTATATAATTCTTTGGACATAGAGCTATATTTATTTTGAGTTCCAATTTTTCTTTTAATCACCTTAATTCCTTGCATTTTATCAAACAGAAGCTCCCATGCAATTTTATTTATTGCCAATTTTTTTCTTTTCTGTTTTAATGCATTATATATTTATTTATTTATTTTATAATTTCAGAATTTCTTAATATAAATGTATATTTTCATTTTATTTTTATTTTATTTTAGGGTCATTACATACCCTCCCCCTTAAAGGAATTATGTCCCCATAATTTCACCTAATTTCTCCAATTAAAAGCACTAATCTATAGCCTATTTTAACTCCATAACCCCATACTCACATTTTATGAAAGCAAACAATATATAAGAATATTTAGAAAAATCATCATAAGCTGCTTAAACATACCTCTCCATTAGTAAACAAATTGGGGTATTTAGCCCTCATTTTATCTTCAACCTCCCATGTACAATCATTAGTGTCCAAGCTCCATTGAATTTTTACCAATTTGATCGCCTTGTTCCTCAACTTTTTCTCTTCCTTAGCAACTATCCCTACTGGTTCATTTGTATAGACCAAATTCTTTTGGACTTGAATTTGAGTAGGTGACTCCAGAATTGCCCCTTCATCATGCACCCATTTTCTCAATTGAGAAACATGAAACACTGGATGCACACCACACAACTCCTCAGGTAACTTAAGTCTGTAGGCCATAGCACCAATTCTTTGCATAATTTCATATGGTCCTACAAATCTTGGTGATAGCTTTCCAGATTTCCCAAACCTGAACACCTTCTTCATTGGTGATACCTTCAGAAAAACATGTTCTCCTACTTCAAACTCCATTGGCTTTCTCTTTCTATCTGCATAAGACTTTTGTCTTGATTGTGCTGCCTTCATTCTATGCCTAACTAATTCAATCATGTTGGAAGTTTCCTTAACATGATCTGGCCCCAATATTACACCCTCTCCTGCTTCCAACCAACAGGCAGGAGTCATGCAGGGTCTCCCATACAAGGCTTCAAAGGGAGCCATTCCTATTGTTGATTGATAGCTATTGTTGTAAGTGAATTCTTCCAGGTGGATATGATCCTCCCAATTACCCCCAAAATCAAGCACACATGCTCTAAGTAAATCTTCCAATATTTTATTCACTATCTCTGTTTGCCCATCACTTTGAGGATGGTAGGCAGTGCTTAAACAAAGTTGTGTTCCCATTGCTTCTTGAAAGCTCTCCTAAAATCTTAAGGTGAACAAAGTGTCTCTATCACTTACAATGGTCTTTGGTATGCCATGCAATCTCACTACTTCCTTAATAAATAATTGTGCAAGCCTATGTGCATTCCTATCTGACCTGACAGGGACAAAGTGAGCTGATTTAGTTAGTCTATCAACAATTACCCATATATTATCATTGCCTTTCTTAGTTCTAGGCAAACCATCCACAAAATCCATGGAAATACTTTCCCATTTCCACTGAGGTACCTCCAAAGGTTGCAACATGCCAGAAGGCTTTTGATAGTCTGCCTTGACTTGCTGGCAGGTTAAACACTTTGCCACATATTTTGCCACTGCTTGTTTCATTCCTGGCCACCAGTAGCTCCTTTTCAAATCATGATACATTTTGGTACCACCAGGGTGTATGGTGTACTTGGTTTTGTGATGCTCATTCATGATTTCTTCCTTTAATTCCACAAAGTCTGGTACACAAAGCTTATCATTTTTCCTCAAATAACCCTTGGAATCTATTTTAAAATTCTCTGACTCGATGTTATTTAATAACATTTCTTTCTTCTCCTTTAGACTTTGATCTTGATCTTGCATGCTACCAATTTTCTCCACCAGATTAGACTTCACTGTGATTATTCCCAGTGTACCATACTCCACCATATCACCATGTTCTTTAAAATTCACTTCATCCTTGTTGTATATATCTGCCTCCCCAAGCACTGCAAGGTTTTTAAATTCATCAATCATCAAACTGGCTAATCTAATATGATTTCTGCTCAAAGCATCTGCCACTCTATTAGCTTTTCCAGGAGTGTACAAAATATCTAAATCATATGCAGCTAGAAACTCCAACCACCTTGCTTGCCTCATATTTAAATCTTTTTGAGAAAATAAATATTTCAATGCTTGATGATCTGTGAATAATTCAAATTTTGCTCCAAGCAAATAATGCCTCCAAAGTTTTAATGCAAACACTATTGCAGCTAATTCTAGATCATGAGTTGCATATTTGGTTTCATTGGGTTTAAGCTGTCTTGATGCATATGCCACCACCTTGCCATGTTGCATAAGCACTGCACCTAACACAGACCCACTAGCATCAGTATATACAACCATTCCTTAATTTGCTTCTGGGATTTGTAGGACAGGAGCTTTCACCAGTGCTTGTTTCAACTTCTCAAAAGCTTGTTCACACTGCTCAGTCCACACATATGGTTGGTTCTTCTTTGTTAACTTGGTCATTGGTGCGGCTATTCTTGAAAAATCCTTGATGAACCTCCTATAGTACCCTGCCAAACCTAAGAATGACCTCACCTCAGTCACTGTCTTGGGTCTACTCCATGATTGAACTGCAATGACCTTGCTTGGATCTACACTTACTCCCTGTTGTGACACTATGTGTCCTAAGAATTTCACTTCATGTTGCCAAAATGTACACTTTGAATACTTGGCTTTTAATTCATGTTCTCTAAGCCTGGATAATACTAAATGTAGGTGCATGGCATGATCATTTTCTGTTTTTGAATAAATTAATATGTCATCTATAAATACCAAGACAAACTTATCCAAAAAGTCTCTAAAAATTCTATTCATCAAGTCTACAAAATAGGAGGGAGCATTGGTCAAGCCAAATGGCATTACTAGAAATTCATAAAGGCCATATCTTGTGTTAAAGGCTGTGTACTCAATGCTTTCCTCTGCAACTTTCATTTGGTGAAATCCAGAGGCTAAGTCTAGCCTTGAAAATATTTTAGCTTCATGCAATTGGTCAAATAGATCATCTATTCTAGGCAGTGGGTACTTATTCTTGATGGTCACCTTATTTAAATCCCTGTAATCTACACACATCCTTATTGTTCCATCATGCTTCTTAACAAAAAGCACTGGGGAACCCCAACTAGAACTGCTTGATCTTATGAACCCCTTTTCTTCTAACTCTTCTAGTTGGTGTTTTAATTCTACTAACTCTTTTGGACCCATTCTATAAGGCTTCTTAATGATTGGGTTAGTCCCTGGCATTAATTTTATTTTAAATTCAACTGGTCTATTTTGAGGAATTTCCTTCACTTCTCCAAACACATCTATATATCCATTAACTACTGGGATTTCCTCTATTTTTAATTCCTTTTGGACTTCATTAATACTCCAAATTTTATTAAAACATGTATTCTTTGCTATTTCACTTAAGATGGTAATTCTTTTGCCTTCATTTGTCTCTAAAGAAATAGTAAGATTTTCTAAATTTAAAATTGCTTTGTTTTCAATTAACCAATCCATCCCCAAAATTACTCCAATACCAGGATAATTTAAAGTATACAGATTTGAATTAAATTCATAATCCCCTATAATTAATTTCAGACCCATACACTTCATCCCTAACATACAATGACTCCCTATGGGACTGTGTACAATTAAGGGCTGATCAATAGAAACACATGCAAGTGCTAATTTCTTTGTAATTTCCAGAGATATTAGTGAATGTGAGGCACCAGTGTCATATATTACTGATATTGGTTTGGTATGAATAAAAATTATACCTTCAAGTTGCCCAACATTCCCAATGTTGTTGGCTGCCAAAGCTCCTATCCTTGCTGTTCTTTTATTACTCTCTGGGCAATCCTTCTTTAGATGACCCATCTTTCCACAATTATAGCAGCCTCCTCTAGGTATTTTAGGGTCAGGGCATTGGTTACTATAATGTCCAGCTTTTCAACAATTAAAACAATGAGTGAGTTTCTTGCTTTCAGGTGCTACTGCTCCTTCCCCCTTCTTAACTCCTTTGTTTGCCTTGTTCTTGTCATAAGGTTGTACTTTGTTCTGTCCTCCCTTCTTGTTGAACTTCATGTTCCCGAATTTCTCCCTTGCAGTGTCATGTTGCTCAAATGAGAGAGTTAGATCAATTACTTGATCAAAGGTTTTGTCCTTGTATGGCAACATTGCCCTTGACAGACTAGGGTTCAAGCCTTGAATGTACCTTGCATTCTTTGCTTCTGCATTCCCTATTAACACCATTCCATACTTGGATAATGCTTCAAACTTCTGAGTGTATTCATTCACACTCATGCTTCCTTGCCTTAATCTAATAAAGTCTTCTAGCAGTGTGGCCTTGGAAGATGCTGGGACAAATATGGCCTCAAGCATGTCCTTGAAATTATTCCAAGTGATGGTATCCTCTTGTCTTCCTGCTGTCACAACCTCCCATAAATCCAGTGCAATCCCCTTCAATTTCCTTGAAGCTATCTGTCTCTTCCTTTGGTCATTGATAACATATCTGTGAAGACCCTCTCCATAGTTCTTATCCAAGTTTGAACACCTATAGCTCCTTCAGTGCCTTCAAAATCCTTTCCTCCCAAAGTGGTACGTGTCTTAAGCAGTTTGGAGAGTTCCTCATGAGGATTGTCTTGCCTTGGTGCCATTCCATCCCTTAAAGCTTTCACAAAATCCTCCATGCTCATCACAGGTGGCTCACGTGATGATCCTGCACCTGTGTGATGCCTTGGTCCTACCATAATGCTATAAATGTGATTTTTATGTTAGTTTATTTACCCCCATCATTCTTGGTGTCTTTACTTTGTTCATTTTTATTCCTGTGCACACTGTGCATGTATCACATGCACTCACATATATATATTTTTTAACATAAAACAAAAGCATTCAACACCCATAATTCAAACAATGCATTCAAACATCCATATGCATACAACAACATTTACTATGTTATTTAAAACATAGCTCTGATACCAACTGTGGTGACCCTCACTCTAAAACACATAGATTTTTTTTAAACATCCAAGAGGAATTCACCACTAAACCCCATTTCTTTTATATTTGAATATTTATATAATTTCCAAATATTTTTCCCAAGACCCTGTACTTACCAATATAATCATATCAGTGTACAAACGAATTAAGACAATCATATATTTGATGATATACAATTGTTTCTTTTTTTTATCAGAGGGAATTTAAATCAAACAGAGATCAAAATACCATACAAGTTATTGACATAGCCATTTATTTCTTTTCTAAGTCTTGTTCTACTGCCAGAGGTACATTTTGGCAAATTATAACACTATATATATATATATTTGACTTGCAGAGCACAGTACACCTTTTTTTTATGCCATCTAGGCTTTCTGCCTAACTAATTCTATTAACACTAAAATAATATTTAATTGACCTTATGATAGTCATCAAGTGTTTACATGAGATTACTTACAAATTATACTTGCAGGCATGGATATTGGAACTAATTTACATTTATCATTTCAGGTTGATCAATTGAAGTCCTTTTGCATTTTTAAGTTTAACATGGTGCAGACTTAAATACTTGGTGTTTTACTGGGAATGCTTGGTGTTATTTGAGGGCTGCTTGGTGTTTTCTTTTGTTTTGTCCCGGAAGCACTTACACTTCATTAATTGAAATGTAGTGGATCCAGGCTCCAAGAGTTTGACCCATGGCCATCTAGGCCGGCCATAGTCCCTCTTTTACCACTTGCAAACCCATATCCCTCATATTATCCCAAGCATGTTTATGCCTAGTTTAAGCTTTCTGGAAATGCATTCTTATATGTATTCAATCAATTATTAAAAATACAGTATTTTCCAGGTTTATTTCTCTCATAGTATTATTTGAAAATTTAAATACACAAATGCTTGTAAATCTCCAGAATTCATGCACATGCCTGTATCACTTACCTACCATGCATAAATTCATTTCTTTTGAATACCCCTACTCAAATCTTAAGAGTTCATTCCTAAAGTCAACCCCCTTAGCTCTTTAATTTTCATAAGTCAAAATATAAATTCAAGCAATAAAAATCAGAGATCATCACATGCACATATCATATTTATATGATATGTCTATCCCTTATTATTATTTTTTAAATTAGACATTCATGAAATCAGCAATTAACCAAACATCATCAATAGTCTTTCATAGCAGGTTGACTTTAGTACATATTTTTAATCCAAATACTTAGTAATCTCCTTACAAGAAACTTCAGTTACAACATAAAATTTGACTAATAAATTCATTACAAAGCATCTATAAATTTTTAAAACTGGTTTCTTTATTTATACTAGCAGCTAATTGCCATCTTCATCCATCAAGCCAACTTCATCTTCTTGCAAGCAAATCACTGAGCTGCCCCAATTTTAATGAGACACCCAGATGATTGCAAGGGCAACCAAAAGGGTCAGTTTTCACTGGTATGAGCATTCATCAAATTTGTATACATATTCATAAATTTTTTGTTTGTAATCCTGCAGTGTCTTCCTAGTTTGACAGTTTTTATACTTAGCATGTTTTGGTTAGTACCAAGTGATACAAAGACACATTCATTCATTTAAACAATGCACAGCAAACAGTCAAAATAAATAAATAAATATACAATTCTTGATTCATTTGCTCCATTTCTAGATAAGTAGACTCAGGTTTTACACTCCCAATTTCACCCAGCAAATTAATCAATGAACAATATTTATCTTGATTAATTTAACACCTTATCTGGATATTTATAACCCAAATTTTTAAACCCCTGTCCCCATTTATTTTTATGGTCTTTAACTCCTTGTCAAATGAACACCATGTATGCATTGTGAAGGAAACTCCCAGGTTACTTAATTTATTCCAACACACAAAGGCCTCAGGGTGCAGTTGCACCATGCATATACTTGCTCCCACCTGAAGCAAGCAGATCATTGACTAACTCCCAAATGACCAGTTTAGTTCTTCTTTGATAAATCCCCTCTAGTTTCAGCTTATTTTATTAAGCTTCTACTTAAGAATTCCATCATAAAAACTCACAGTTCATTCATGTTTCAGAAAGACTATCTTCTTTAATACTTTCTGGTTCAACCCAATGTTCCCCTATTTATTTTCCTTATTACAGAATATACCCCAGTTTGCTTATAATGAATTTCTTTCCTAAAAATAGTTTAAGCATCACGGTCCTACTACCCAGAATTTCTCCTCCAACTTATGATATGAACATTTAGTTTCATGCTTCATTATCCAAGAAATAAACATGAGCTAGATCACTGTCTTGCTGCCTATTCCCTAAATAATCTATATCCATTTTCAATGATGATAAGATAGAACAAAAATGCTCAAACCATTTTAACCCAAAAAGCCCACATACAAATTAAAACTCCAAACAAGAATGCACAAACAAACATCCATATTACACATAACAAATCATTTCAGAGATTTAAATGACTTATAATATTTTAGGCTGCCTGCAAGAGGACTTAATGCCATTGCATACAAAGGATAAATACTCACCTAGTGTTTTCTTTTACTGTCTTGCTCCTCTGAACAGCAGATCCTTTCAGTGTTTTAAGCTATTGCTTCTCCAATGTTTTTTTTTGTTTTGATCCCGAGAGAATGATGGATATGGTTATGTACAGTTATTTATAAAATCATTCTAGGGTTTAAGAAAATGGGTAATTCCCCTGATACCCTTAGATGTTCATGTACATATCACATTTCTGTGTGGTCCTAAATTGGAAATGCACACATTAGGTTACTTTAATTGGTTATTTCGAGAATCAAACATTTTAAACACTGCATGCTATTTTCATGTCTCCATTTTATTCATGCCATATGCATGTGATCCTTTGTTCATTTTTTTTCTAAGTTTAAAGAATTTGTAAACTTCTTGTGTTTTCTCTCTAGCTATTATCTCCATTTAATCATGCATATTATCATACCCAATCATGTAATGTAAAATCATTCACCCATATTATTTGCTTGAAATAAATATAAGATATGGAAATTTTTATTTGATCCTATATGTATATATATATCTCTGCCTCTTTGTCAAAACAGTAACTCCTCCTATATCTAAAATAAAAGTCACATATATTATGCTAATTATTTCTAGCACAATTATAAGACATGTAAACCTTTTTATTAAACTTCATTTTATTCTATCTTTAAATAAAACAGAAAACACTCCATATATATTAAATGTATGTATTTATATAATTCTTTGGACATAGAGCTATATTTATTTTGAGTTCCAATTTTTCTTTTAATCACCTTAATTCCTTGCATTTTATCAAACAGAAGCTCCCATGCAATTTTATTTATTGCCAATTTTTTTCTTTTCTGTTTTAATGCATTATATATATATTTATTTATTTTATAATTTCAGAATTTCTTAATATAAATGTATATTTTCATTTTATTTTTATTTTATTTTAGGGTCATTACAAGATCGATAGATTCCCGAGAGACGATGACTCATTTTTCATCGACCCTGAGAGTTGGTACATTTTTAGATTTGAGGCAGGCAGACCTATTTCTTTTAATTAGGTTTGTTATAGTATGACACGACTGTCCTTTCTATTTTGGGTAGGTGTTATATGCAGGCCTATCAGTTTATTTCACAGTTGGACAATGTTTACCAATTTATATTCGTTAGGTAAATCCACATAGTTTTGTCATAAACACGGCTACCTATTTCTTATAGTTAGGAGTCGAGGTTTTTACATGATAGTCTATTTCTTATCGCTAGACTATTATGCTATGTAGCGAGGTTTATTTATTTTAGTTAGGCCCCATGTCACACTGTACCATATTGATAGTTGACTACCATTATTATTTCAGTAGTGACGATTATTTAGAGATTTGAGATAGATATTTAGTATCTTTCGGGCTCTGGAGAATTTTGAATTACTATCGCCATGTTTTTGATGGCATTCTAGTTTAGACTTGATATGGATTTATTAAATAGTGATTTGGTTATTATGCCTTATTTTGGTTGTTGTTCTGGCATACTTTTATTATGAATTATTTAATTTAAGTCATGTGTTTACAATATCATTATCTCATCTCCTTATTAGATATAGTCTGACCTATTTATTTTAAAAATACTCGGGTCAAGCCGAGACTCTACAGGTCTACGACTCGTTGACCTCTGGATCTTGGGCTGGCAATGAAGTAGACTGTTTTGACTGTTTTAGTTTACTTCATACTTGTATATATTGACATTAGGAGTTTGTGTCATAATATTATCTAGTAGTCATTGTGTACCTGATACAATACTTTTGGATGTGATGTATATATATTATGTAGGTCTAGTGTTGATATCTTGTAGACTCACATTCTATTATGAAATATGTTGTATATTAGTCCGCTGCAATCTGTGACTCCGATTCTGATTTATCTATATTATATATTGTTCTGAATATTTTTAATCGGTTTGTTTATTACTTTGTATTAATAATGCACACATCAAATTTCAAATTCAGATCCTCAAAAAGGTAAATAGACATGTTAGTGTTAGTATAATGATATATTCACATTCGATCGCCCTTAACCAGCCGTGTTCTTCGGATTAGCAGACATATAACTTGTAATGTTCTTTGCTAAACTAGGCATAGAGGCGGGGTCGTTACAGCTTGGTATCAGAGCTGGATTCAGAACATTATAGAATATAAATTGTACAGAGTCGAGATCTAAACCTAGATAGACTTAGATTCCCGTCCCTTGGGTGTGCAGAGTAGAATTTGAATTTATATTCCTATTTAGGATATAAATATAATCATTGGGATGTATTTGTAAAATTTTGAATTTCTATACCAATTATTGTTATGAAAATGATTCTAAAGTTGGAACTCACTTCTTTAAAGAGTGAGATTTAATGGATATTATAAATGAGGTCTTAGATGGCTTAAAATTGAATTGTTATGTCGTGATCGGTTAATGATCAGAGTGTACAACAGAAGCTGGAAAATATTTTTTCACTAAAGGCGATTGTTTGTTTGTTTGATTAAAATGTATGTTATTTGCATTAATGTTTGTTTTTTTATTCTTAGTTTAAAATGTGGAATTGAATAAGACATTATCACTCAAAATTAATTCATAGTTCCATTTGAATCCGGACAAACCCAATTATTAATAAAAGCCAGCGGGTTCTACAAAATAGAATCGCTAGGGAATAATAAAAATGTCTAAGCAATTAATAGTTAAAAAATATAGAATGATAAATTATATAAATCTAACTAAATTTGGAATTGAAAAAAAGATGTAATACAAATTTGAATGGTTGCTTGCTGTTGTGAATAATCGAATATTGTGTGATGTATTGCTTTGAATGCAAATGATTGATAATGGATGTGTATAAATATGTAAGCAAGCAGATAATTTTGAGAAATTATGAATATTATTTTTAAAGTGGTTGAAAATAATTTTAATGGTACCATTTGTGTTAATTTATCCGTTGAGTGTTTTAAGAATTTTGGTCGATGCGTCTGGCCAGCGTTATCGATAGGGATTCCTAAACATTAGAACGAGGTATTTCGACACAATAGTTTGAAATAAATAATATGTTTTGGAAAATAAAATGATATCTTGAAAATAATACAAGGCATGGAAAAATAATAATAATAATAAATACAATGTTTTAGTTTACAGTAAACAAGCTATGGTTTGGAAAATTCATTTAAAATCTTAGATTTTTGAATTTCTTCTATATGATATTTTAAAAATATCAAGATTCAAAATCTTCAGAGTATTTTTAGATTATTTGAATTTAAATTCAAAAGGAGGGGTTTTAAGTATGTAGATATTTTCAAATAAAGAAAATATTGATATAAATACTTGTTTATTGTTTTGAAAATTCAATATATCATATATGAAATGTTTTGAGAAAAAAAACTATGTTTTAAATGATTGAAATTGAATTTTATTAGAAGTAATCGAATGATTTAGATATAAAGCATACATATATATAGTAAGGTTGTTTGTGTTCAAATTCTTTTTGAAAGAATTTTTTATAAAAGATAAGCATTTAGATTATTTTGAATTGAAAAGGAGAATTTTTATATTTTAATTCTTCAAAATGAGTTTTGATGAGTTCTATAACTCAAAAGGTTTTATAAAGAATGACTTTGAGCTATTTTGGAGTTAATGCAAAAGTGAGTGAGCTTTATCATTTCCATTTGATTTCTAAAATCTAGTGTAAGAATTCATTGCTATGTATATATTTTGAAGTTTGATAGTTGGTTTTGAGAACTGTTTTGGGTTATGTTAATAAGTGATTCAGCAGTTTGAAGGGTAAATTAATACACATAATTAAGCTGCTGTGTGATTTTGTAACTTGCTATAGTTGTTTTTAAACATAAATTGTTTTTTATAGTTGTGTAACCTGATATTAGGTTATGTTAGTGAGTAATATTGATGGACCTTGAGTTTATTCTAAATTTGTTTACTAATGGCCCTGTACATATGTTTGTTACTGTAATTCCAGACCATGAAAAATGAAAGTGATACTTGTTGAAACATATACACTCTTGAAATATGATTTGGTGGCCCTGGCCTGAAAAATATCATATAACAGTATGTAGTAAATGTACATACAAAATGCATTGGTGTGTTTAAATTATTTAGTTACTTCTATGTATTTTTTTCTGAAATTAAGTGGCGAGTTTAATTTATTCATTACACATATAGTTATTGGGTTATCCACTAAGTATTGCAGTAGCCTGTAGTTAATGTACATACAAGATGCACTATGTGTTTAAGTTGTTTCAGTTGTCTAAAACATAATTTGATTGACTTGAAATAAAATTTAGTATCTTGGAAAAAAATTAATAGCCTGAAACATGATTTATTTACCTGAAATAGAAATTGATTGTTGTCTTTTATAAAAACTGAAACATATGGCAGCTATGTGCCTGTGCAAGTAAATTATATGTGTGTGTCTTCATGTGTGTGGTACAGAAAATAACAAACTGCACATGTTATTAAGTGAATTGGGCTAGTGGTAATTTTGCTGATTAGTTTGATTATCTTGTAATTTTATTGTTAAAGAAATAAAATGAACTAGGGATAGCTGTAGATAAATTAGTATTACTAGATATGACTATACTAATATATATCAGATGCTGTGTTAGATAATTATAATGGAGACTTTCATGTGGAAGGTTTTCTTATTTTATTACAATACAAATACATGACTTCTCAGAACTATCAAATTGGTGAACTACTAGTTGCTAATTAGGATATTTTGTATGGAATGCAAACATTTAAAGCCCATGCCTGGAGTCTGACGCCTACTAGTATACTGGAATCAAATTATAACTAACATATAAATGAACATTTACACATATTGTTGCTGTTTCTCTTGACCCTGAAACCTATATGCCGTGTTGTTACTAATTTTAGCGTATGCTTTGTAACTGGCTCAAATCATACAGCAGTAGCTTGATTTTAACCGTTTTAAATTATACTACATAAGCATGTTTTTATGTTTTAACTTATAAAGCAGCATATTTTCATGCTTTAACTCACAACAACATGGTTTCAGCTTTAAATGAAATAGCAGATTGAATTTAATAAATGACATGTAGGCACTGTATGTTCACTTCTAAATTCAATGACTTGAAACAAGAATTTGTGGCCATAGACCCTGTTATCCCATTTTTGGTCAAAACTGGAATATCAGTGTTGGGTGCGTTTCCTCCACGACTGAACCAAGAAGAAGCAGCCAGCAAGCGTATATAAGTCTGGAATTTCACTCATGATTCAAGTATAAAAGTCCATTCGGTATCAAAGGTTTAAAGTTTCATTCGGTAATCAGCATCACCAAGGTCATTCGGCATTCACCTTCCCAATATCATTCGGCATTCAAGATGCCTTGGTTCATCCGGCATTCCCAGTACAATAGCTCATTCGGCACTCCCAAATATAGAAGTTCATTCGGCATCTCACTGCCGAACCAGCTGCACCTCCATGAACCACCGAATCACCTCCACCGAACCAAGGAGTACCGGACCAACACTGCCAGGCCAGATTGCATCAGGCCAGGCCCACTAGCAGCTATCTACATCCAAGACTCCTACCCCCAGCCTCACTCTATAAATAGAGGGGCAGGGGTACAACAATGGGGGACAAGTTTGAGAGCTCAAGCACGGAGAGAACTTTCAAACAACTTTCTTTTACTTGTATCAAAGCTGTGTACTTGTAATCAAAGGAAGAGAAGAGAAATAACATATAAAGTGGACGTAGGCACATTCTGGCTGAACCACTATAAATCTGCGTGTCTTTTTACAGTTTAGCCCCTGCTTTTCATATATTTGCATCCAAATCACTAAGAACAACATAAGATCTACTAAATCATACAACTTTGAGGTGTTTGTCCATTTTTTGTGCAAACATTTTTGGTGCTTTCACTGAGAACTGAACTCAGGAGTTCTACCACTTGGAAGTCGGATTTGAAGGTTTAGGAGTTCGAATTTGAAAAGCTATGTCGAGACAATCAAGTAGAAGGCAGAGACAAGAGAAAAGTCAACATGAAGGAAGTCAAGAGGCTTCCTCCGGAGCGAACCAAACTTCAGTCTTCATCACAAGGGAGGAGATGGAGGCAATGATGAGAAGGCAAGAAGAGATGATCCAAAATTTACACCAAAAGATTGGGCAACTCGGAGCTCATCACCAAGGAGCAACCGGAGTTCAAAATGAGGCAGGACCATCTGGCGCAGTGCCAGAGCTAGGGGGCACTTACCCGGATCATGTTGACCCGATCCCAGGAGCAGTACCAGGAGGAGCCGCGCAGCGCGGCGTCGATAGAGAAGCAAATGCTCGTTCAGGAGAGCAGACTCCAGGAATCCCTCGTGAACTCGGGGGGCAAATCGGAAACGAAGGACCAGGACTACAACTTGGAGATAGTGACAGACTGGCGGAGATGGTCAGACGAGCCATGAGAGGCGGACTAGTGAATAGAGACCTGGAGGATGTGAATAGGAGTCCTTTTACCACAACAATCAGGCGAGCTAGGAACCCACCAGATTTTAAGCTACCATCATTGGATATGTATAATGGAAGGACAGACCCTACGGTTCATCTGACAAAATATATAAGGCATATGGAAGTGCTGGGGGCATCAGAGGAGGTTATGGCCCGGTGCTTTCCATTGTACTTGGCAGATATTGCGGCGTTGTGGTTCAGACAACTGGAAAGTGGATCAATCGGGACATGGAATGATTTGACTCAAAGATTTATGAGGCAATTCAGGGTCCACATTTCAAGGCCCAAGAATGTGATGAGTTTGGCTGCACTAAAGCAAAGAACTGGAGAATCTTTAAGAAGCTTTTTGACGCGATTCAATGCAGCTGCAGCATCAGTGGATCGACATGATCCATCCATGGTCTTGATGGCGGCTGTGTCAGGCATAGCCGACGACACAGAGTTCAAGAACTCGCTAACAAGGGATCCACCTATGGATCTGGGGGAATTTTATCATGAGGCTGAAGGGTTCTTACGGTTAGAGGATGCAAATGCCGAAAGAGAGGAAGGAGAAGGAATCGACGTTTATGCGGTCAAGGTTGGAAATCTTCCTGAGAAAGGTACAGAAACTAGCAAGGGAAAGCGGAAGGCCGAGGATAATGATAATAGATCTACACGACCACGAAAAGGACCAAGATTTACCTCATACACGGAGCTGAATGAGACTTTGGAGCGGATCTACCAGGACACCAGGGGACAGGTTCCTTATCGAAAGCCGATAAGGAGAGATTCGACTGGCAATGAGAGAGAGTCAGACCAATACTGTTCATTCCATGAGTTGAATGGTCACCGCACAAACGACTGCAGACATTTAAAAGATGAAGTCGAGGGGCATATCCGGAATGGTTTGCTATCACAATATGTGAGAAGGAGGGCCACGACGGTGGAACAAGAACGACCACCGCCCGCACCAACTGAAGACGGCTCGGGATCAAGACGTCGGCTTGTTATCCATTGATTGAAATAACGACGGACGAGCAGCAAACTCCACACTGATACGGTTAAGTTGTTTACACATGTACAGGACCACGAACGATCCTCAGGCATGCTCTGATACAACTATAAACCACATCGATATAGGCGTTTGCACTCCGACGTCACTGCTTTGCTTTTGTTCTTTATTTCTTAAATTCGAATTGGACTTTGCTGAACATTTCTATTTTAAATTTCATCAGTTGAATGGATATTTGATTTTGATAATTCTAAAATGGCTAAGCTACTTACACATGTGCGGAGTCGCGAACGGTCCTTAGGCATGCTCTGAGATGGCAGTAAGCCGCCCTGATAAACGATCCAGGAACTCACTCGAACGTGAACCTGGTATCAATAATACCAAGTCCCTCCCCGGGCACACACAATCTGCCTCGAACGGCACCCGACCTCGAACGGTCACAATTCGCCTCGAACGGCACCCGACCTCGAACGGTCACAATTCGCCTCGAACGGCACCCGACCTCGAACGGTCACAAATCGCCTCAAACGGCACCCGACCTCGAACGGTCACAATTCGCCTCGAACGGCACCCGACCTCGAACGGTCACAATTCGCCACGAACGGCATACGATCGCGAACGATCACAATTTGCCGCGAGCGGCACCCGACCGCGAACGGTCTCATTTCCATATTTGCCGCGAACGGCACCCGACCTCGAACGGTCCCATATTACCTCAAATGACACACGGTCGCGAATGACCATCATTCGTGGCTAGGAAAGATTATCAAGCTCTTTACAGGTTGTTGATAGGATATGAACATCCAGCTCATGGCATTACAAAACACGTCTTCCTACTGCAAGTCATGTTTTGGGGGGCAAAGTGTTATCCCATTTTTGGTCAAAACTGGAATATCAGTGTTGGGTGCGTTTCCTCCACGACTGAACCAAGAAGAAGCAGCCAGCAAGCGTATATAAGTCTGGGATTTCACTCATGATTCAAGTATAAAAGTCCATTCGGTATCAAAGGTTTAAAGTTTCATTCGGTAATCAGCATCACCAAGGTCATTCGGCATTCACCTTCCCAATATCATTCGGCATTCAAGATGCCTTGGTTCATCCGGCATTCCCAGTACAATAGCTCATTCGGCACTCCCAAATATAGAAGTTCATTCGGCATCTCACTGCCGAACCAGCTGCACCTCCATGAACCACCGAATCACCTCCACCGAACCAAGGAGTACCGGACCAACACTGCCAGGCCAGATTGCATCAGGCCAGGTCCACTAGCAGCTATCTACATCCAAGACCCCTACCCCCAGCCTCACTCTATAAATAGAGGGGCAGGGGTACAACAATGTGGGACAAGTTTGAGAGCTCAAGCACGGAGAGAACTTTCAAACAACTTTCTTTTACTTGTATCAAAGCTGTGTACTTGTAATCTAAGGAAGAGAAGAGAAATAACATATAAAGTGGACGTAGGCACATTCTGGCTGAACCACTATAAATCTGCGTGTCTTTTTACAGTTTAGCCCCTGCTTTTCATATATTTGCATCCAAATCACTAAGAACAACATAAGATCTACTAAATCATACAACTTTGAGGTGTTTGTCCATTTTTTGTGCAAACAGACCCTAAACATGACACTCTGATATGTTCATTTGTTAACCTTTTTAAATCACGTACGGTGAAATACTAACTTGTATATGTTTTATAAATGGTATACAAGTTTCTTTATGAAGAAAATAAAAATGGGTTATACAAAATAGCATATTGGCTTGTTTAAATTTCACATAGTATTTTATAACTTTGAGCTGCACAACATGGTCATGTTTTCTTGTTTAAATAGCAGTAGCCGATTTTATGATTATGATTATATAGTTGTAACATGTGTTGGTCGATTTTAAACATGTCTAGCTTTGAATAGCAGCAAACTTTCATGTTTTCTGGTTTATAAATTCAGTCAGTAGCATGTTTATGTAATTTAAGATATGTAGAGTATGGTTACACATACGCAATAGTAGCATGTTGTTTTTCCTTGATCGTAACTCTCAAACAACTTACCCCATTTTTGTAAATATTTTTGGGTTGGAAAGATATGAAAATGAACAACAATTTTATTTATGTTACAACCTAACATTTTGAAGTTACGTATGGATTGTACAGGAATTATAATAAACGTGTATTGCTATCCTGAAAAGCGTAAACTTAATAAAACATCGTTGTACTTAAATAAGCATATCTTTTGAAAGTATTATCCAATTTCGATGATTTTGTCAATCCTGGAAAGCTAAGAACTTAAGCTACAACTTTTATGTTAATTGTTTGGAAAAATTTTGTCATTTAATAGGCTAAAATTTCAGTTGGAAGTTGGGCCTGTGCATTTTTTGGCCATTCTAGATTTGACTAAATGTTTGTACCAAAATTGGGCACAACACTCTTCGGAAGTCTTTGAAGAGATAAAGTGAAGAAATTAAATGAAAAAAGATGAATTATCTAACAAAAACTCCAAATTTCAGAAATGAGAATAATTAAAGTGCGAGGAGACATAAGAATTTAGAGTGGTTCGGCGTATAGCCTACATCCACTATGAAGTAGTTTGCTTTATTGATCTTTCTTTGATGTTTACAAGTGAATTCAATGATTTACAGCAGTCAATTGTGATTTGCAGTAGTGAATTTCGTTTGTGGCAGCAGCATCTGAGCTTAGATCTAGATCTGGCGGAGTCCGGGCATTGGAGATCTCAAAGAGGAAGAAGAACCCCTTTTCTGTTGGCTTTGGGGGTCTATTTATAGGTGTAGGAGGCTGGTATTTCGCTCAGATCTCGGGAGACCCTCTCTGGCACGTGACCAGGCCCGCACGCCCAAGCCCGTGAAGTTTCGGTCCGATCCGTGATCGACACGAACAGATTTCGACTCGCTCAAGATTTCATCCAATGGAGTCGAAATTTGGCGTGGACATTCTTTAGCATGCACGTAGTCTTCTGTGAAAATTTTATAGCATTTGGACTTGTAGATTGGGAGATATGATCGATACGAAATGGGGTTTTCGGTAGGCTGTTTCCTTCGACTCGCTTCTGTTTCGACTCGCTTCTATTCGACTCGGTGACGTGGCGCTTTCTGGATCGCTCTGCCTTTGACACTGTTTTGAGAGAGTCGAAGCGTGCATTGATTGAGCAAGTCGAAGTGAGCCATGATTGATCAAGTCGAAGTGCGTGGTTCGATCGATTCGAATGGTGACTTTGTCAATCGGAGTTAAATTTGATGGAGTTGAATAGCTGTTTGAGCGGAGCGAGTCGAAGCATGCACTTTCGATGGTTCAAAACTGGAGCGAGTCGAAGAGAGCAGTTCTGGGAGGTTTGAGCAGTGGAGTCGAAGTTGATGGAGTCGCTCAGTGGTTCGAAGGGGGCGAGTCGAAGAGGGCCCCTGAGCGAAGTGAGTCGAAGCAGGTACTTCAGATGGCTGTGAAGCGAGTCGAACAGGAACGAGTTGAAGTTGGCATTTGAGGGATATGGAGCGAGTCGAAGGAGCGAGTCGAACGGTAATTATTTTTCGTCCATTTTTGTATCCTTCATAACTTGAGCATATGGACTCGGATTGACTTGAGATTTGGAACGTTGGCTCTCATGGCTTAGCTTGTCATGTCCTACCAATTTTGGCTTGATCCGAACTCGGACAAAATTCATCGATATCCGTAGTGAGCCTGTGTATAACTGATCTCTAGGATGGGCCGTCATTTGTTATTAGTCAATTCCTTGGTGTTACGGCCTTGCCAAAAGGCGGGATAACATTTGCCCCCCAAAGTACGTCTTGTGGGAACATGACGTGCTTTGAAATACTGCTATCCTTTCTCTGAATAGTTATTGCCTTTTCGATGGAAGCTGTGACCTCCGATCGTTCTTCTTGATAATGTAAACTGTTGACTGCCGACTGTTGTACCATGTATCGTTGCAACTGATTGCCGTATGCCAGCGGTTTTCCGTTCGTTGTTGTAATCGTTATTAGATGTGTTTCTGATTCCTGAAAATCCGAAATATTGAATACTAGTCTGACATTCATGCATATATGTTAACCTGACTCCCGTTAACGTATGTACGTTCTCGAGTCGTTGTCAGTTTATTGTTATTGAATTCCGTATCGATCCAATCCTGAACCGATGTGAAATTCGTTGCAACAACGCTTGACGATTATTTTTGAATGTTTCTTCGTAATGATCCTTTCCTGAATCGATGTGGAGGATTGAAACATCAAAGATAATTTCCGTTGGATTCATGGATGCGAAGTAAGTTTGTCGAGTTGATGGAGTTGGAGATCGATGGATACGAAGCGCTTGTTCGACTCGATGGTGGACATGAACCGAGCGAGTCGAAACGGGGCAAGTCGAAATGAATTTTCCTGATGGCTGTGAACTGTGCGAGTCTAGGTGTGCCCATATCGAGCGAGTCGAAGTAAGCACTTGGTCAAGCGAGTCGAGGCAACGCACTGGTCGAGCGAGTCGAAGCAAGCACTGGTCGAGCGAGTCGAAATGGGCTTCCCTGATGGATTCGAACTGCTTGTTTTGCCGCACTGAAGAGGGAGTCGAAGACAAACGATACGAAAGGGAGCTCCGCATCAATGCACCGAAGAGGGAGTCGAAGCAAGTGTTCGACTCCACTGGGATTCGAATCGTTTGTTCCCCTTGCTTTTGAGTCCATATAAATACTTCGTACTTAGCCATTTTTTCACTTTTTACCTTTCATCTTTATCTGCCTTGCCCTCGTATCGTTCCAGAGCATTTCAAGAGAAAAACCTTTGCCTTCGAATCGATTCCTATCTTCAACCATTTGAACTTAACTTTCAGATCTAGGTAATCAATAAACGAATCCACGCGTAAACGATGAAGCTCGAGTTTTCTTATCAAATCAAACAAAGTCGTGGTCGATCGAACGCTCTCTGGCCTCCGCTTCGTGTCGATGGAGTATGGGTTTCGAGATGATGAGGCGAAGGTCTTCATATCGATCGATGGTGGAGCTTCGCTTTGAATCGAGCGCTCTGAATTCATGGATCGATACGAAGGGGTTGCGCCTGATGGACTCGAAATGATGGCCTCGAATTGAGTCGAAAAGTATATCTTTTGATCGAGTCGAAATAGAGGCCTTGGAAAGGTTCGAAGTGGAGTGCCTGGAGATCGGTTTGAACTGCGTAGTTCCTGATCGAGTCAAAACGTGTGGTTTGGGATCGAGTCGAAGTAGAGGCTTCGAAGCGAGTCGAAGCATGTGGCTTCGGACCGAGTCGAAGGACATGGTCTTGGATCGAGTCGAAGCACGTGATCTTGGATCGAGTCGAACTGCACATTCCCGAACGACCGATTTGAACTCGAGCCTTAGTGAACGATTCTAATTTGAACTTGAATAATTGCCTTGAACTCGAACTTTTGACGTTTGACCATTGGTTTAATTTTGACGATACCGAACACTTAACTCCGACGAGCTTCAGATTTGCTTAACTGGACTTAATTGTTTCACCGCCCACCTGATTTCCTATTGAAGTTCGTCGATGAAACTGGAACCTAAAATAATAACACATTTTAACTTGGTCTGATAGCTAATAACTGGATGGCATGGTTGTGATGGTCAACAATGACGGTCCTTCCGCCTAAATTCCGAAGTCTCGTTGTTTACACGTTTTCCTTAATCCGGTTTATCTATACAATACTGCAGTGCACAACACGCTCACACACTTTACACCGGGGGATGCACGAGTGTTATTTGTCAGTTTAACAATGATTTTTTATAAGCTAGCTAGTTATGGATCCTTCAAGTTCTCAGCAGCCGGAATTCCCAAGTTCTATTCCTCCAACCGTAGAGATACCGGTTATCGAAGCCGAAGTCATAAAGCCAGCTCCGGATGAGCGTCCGGGTGCTCGGTTTATTCTCAATCCAACAGATTCCGTGCCGTCGGGTAACTCCAAAGATATGTTAGGACAGATTTGCTTAAGGCATGGTTTATCGCTGGACGACGTGCTACTTCCTGGGCCAACTGACAGGCCACACAATCCCCCGGAGGGGTTTACTGCTTTCAACCGTCACGCTTGCACAGCGGGGACACTTCCTCCCTTCAATGAATATATAAGGGAGATGTTATCGTTTCTTGGCATAGCTCCATCTCAGCTACATCCCAACGGGTATGCCTTATTGAACAGCACCTTTGTTCTCTTTATGGAGATCCTCTTTCGACCGTCGAAACCGATCGAGATCCAATACTTATTCAATGTCAAGAGCCGTGGAGACATCCCCTCTTTCACCTTCTTGGAAGCGGTCAGGAGCTGCCACATTGTACTGGGCTCCTGGGGAAGGCTAAGTTATTATAAAACCGAATGGTTCTACGTTCGGTGCCCTCCTGGATTTGCCGGGCGGTGGTTGGATAGACGTAAGTGTTGCCATTTCTCTCATTAATCATTGAGATACCAGTAACCGACTTCAAAACTGACATATTTTTCCTTTCTTATAGCCGCAATCTCTCGTCCTGACGGCGCGTACTTCAGAGAGCTTGTTCGGATTCTCCAAGCGTTTCCGAGCGAAGAGAGGCACATAGACTTAGTCCTAACCGACAGGAATTTGAGGACTGTCGGGTTGATAGAACGAAGACAGAGCATACATCTGGAAGTGATACACAGAGTGGTCCCGAAGAAATGTGTAAAGCGCAAAGCGCCCGCAGTTGTGATCACCGAAGAAGTTGATCCAGAAAGAACGCCCACCGATACAGAGCTCCCGGCCAGGCCTCCTTCCGATGTTCAGGATTCCGGAGGAAGAAGAAAAGGCAAGGCCGCTTCTCACAAACTCCCTAAATCTAAGAGATTTAAATCCGTGGTGGTGTCTTTACCTTTCCAGGGGATCAGAATTTCAGAGGCTCCTCCCCTGCAAGTGGAGAGTCCTTTCACAGGGCTCGATGATGTTCCGATCCCGGATTTTGTGTCGTCTCCACACGACGCCGGGACAGAGGGGCTTGATAGTGCTTTTGAACCGAGTGGGTCGCTTGCTACGAGTGCAGCCGACATTTCCGGTTGGTCGGGGGGTTGCACATGCATACACTTCACTACACTACATGATTCACGACTGTAAATCGACCAACTTAAGAAGTCACTAACTCTTTCCTTGTTTCTTATTTTCAGGTACTATGTCTGGTAGAGGATTTATGCTCGAGAGTCTTCGCTCCGTCCGAAAAACTTCTTCTTATTATGATTCCCGCCGGAGGGATTCAGACAGGGATCACAATCATGGGTACGCAATCAAGGCCAAATTTGCTGATATGGCCAAGGAGAAAGATGACGCGAACAACGCAGCCCAGGAGGCGTGCGAACAAGCTGTTCTGCTCAGGGATGAATGGGATGCGGCGGTGGCTAAAGTCCAGAAGGTGGAGACTGAGGTCGAGGAGAGGGTAAAGCTGGCCGAGTCCAGGCTAGAGGCCGACATCGAGGACCTCCTTGTTGTTACAATGCTAATGTGCTGAGGCACAGGGGCCTAGCCTGGCTCGATGACTTTTCGACGCATCTCCACAATGCTTGGAGCCGACTAGTTGAGGAGGAGAAAGAGGTGCATCAGGGTGAGTTTGTAGATGAATTCGAACTCGAGAATCGTATTCTGACTGAGGATGAAAAGAAGGTCCTCCACGAGTCGATGATTCTGCGTGAGAAGGAGAAACTTGGCGCCCAGCACTTTGAAGTGGGAGAGGGTTCTGGAGTTGACCATCATGAAGCAAGTCTTGAAGTTCCAACGTCAATCCAGCCCGAATCCTTATCTGCGGTCGATCCCCAGGCTGTTCTTGCTTATAATCCTGATCAGCCGCAGATGTCACCGGCTGCTGCGCAAGTTACTGATGCCGCCCTGCCGCCTACAAGTCGAATTGAGGAAGGTATTCTAAACATTCCACTTTTCTTTCTTAAGTCGAAGCCTTCGATCGAGTTAAGTCCTAACAGTTCTTTTATTCTTTGTCCAGTGATCGATGCTTCACCGGCCATGCCTCCTACCACTCAAGAACCATATCAAATGCAGGAGGCTATCGTGACCGAAGCAACCACCATGAGTACAGCTGCCCCGCTTGACGATTTGCAGGGAGGTATGATTATGTTTGACGAGCAGCTGATGGATGAACTCTTTCGCCGCCACGGCGATCCTCGCGCTGACCTATCATCTGTCATGAGTGGAACTGATCCTACTACAAGCTCTTCAATGCCGACTGCTGATGCCCCCAGCGAGGCTCGAGCAGTAACCGAAGATGAGATGTTTGCTCAGATTTGACGCTTAACTGGCAGCAGCGGCTTATGGCAGTAGCTTCGGAGGTGGGATGGCAGCATCGGGACCTGCCCCGCTCGGAATGATGTCTTCTAGTGGTACTGTCTCTCTCACCAACCTGCCCATTCCACCTTCTGTAATTGATCCCGTTCCTCTGACTCCGCCCGTAGGGAGCATTCTTATTCACACGAGTTCGGAGGAGGACGTCGACATAATGCCCTCGCTTGAAGACCAACCACCGAAAAGCAAAGGCTCGAAGAGGAAGACTGGCGATGGCTCCAGTGGATCCACACCGAGGAGGAAGCTAAAAAAGAAAAAAGATTAGGCATGCTCTCCCGGTGTATTTTGATTTGCATTTTGTTAGCCGTGTATAGATGCGGGTTCGGCCCCTCCTAGTAGGAATTTTTTTTTTGGAAACTTGTACACGAACTTCTTCTATAATCAATAGAAATGAAACTTTTCTTTTTTGACTTCTTTTTTTTTTGCCATTACGTATTTGTCTAAGTGTTTCAGTGTCTGAAATGCACTTGTGAAGTTTCAGTTTCCGAATGAAGTCGGTTTTCGTTAGCCAAGTTCAGGTATTGTGGACATGGTTTGTGACCGGGAAACAAGTCGAATTTTGACGTCGCATTGCTTCAGTCGATGGTTGACGCTTAGGTCTTGCCCCCCAGTCTTGGTGGCATGTTGTAAAACATCAGTCAGCGATTGCCCTCTTCTTATAGCATGTCTAGTTTAGTGCCGCTGGATTGGCGTTTGAATCATATGTCTGCTATCTGGGGACTTGGCATTTGTACTCCGACTCGCGCTTCGGGAACCTGAAGTTGGTGTTTACGCTCCGTTTTGCATTCTAGGAATCCGGAGTCGATGCCTATGCACCGACTCGCGCTCTGGAAGTACGGAGTTGATGTTTATACTCCGCTTCACACTCTGGGAATTCGGAGTTGGATGTTTATACTCCAGTTCGTGCTCTGGAAGTACGGAGTTGATGTTTATACTCCGCTTCGCACTCTGGGAATTCAGAGTTGGATGTTTATACTCCACTTCGTACTCCGGGAATATGGAGTTGATGTTTATACTCCGGTTCGCGCTCTGGGAATCCAGAGTTGAATGTTTATACTCCGACTCGCGCTCTGGGAGTACGGAGTTGAATGTTTATACTCCGACTCGCGCTCTGGGAGTTCGGAGTTGAATGTTTATACTCCGCTTCGCACTCTGGGAATACGGAGTTGAATGTTTATACTCTGACTCGCGCTCTGGGAGTACGGAGTTGAATGTTTATACTCCGACTCGCGCTCTGGGAGTACGGAGTTGAATGTTTATACTTTGACTCGCGCTCTGGGAGTACAGAGTTGAATGTTTATACTCCGACTCGCGCTCTGGGAGTTCGGAGTTGAATGTTTATACTCCGCTTCGCACTCTAGGAATATGGAGTTGAATGTTTATACTCCGACTCGCGCTCTGGGAGTACGGAGTTGAATATTTATACTCCGCTTCGCACTCTGGGAATACTGAGTTGAATGTTTATACTTCGACTCGCGCTCTGGGAGTACGGAGTTGAATGTTTATACTCCGACTTGTGCTCTGGGAGTTCGGAGTTGAATGTTTACACTCCGCTTCGCACTCTGGGAATACAAAGTTGAATGTTTATACTCCGCTTCGCACTTTGGATATACGGAGTTGAATGTTTATACTCCGCTTCGCACTCTGGGAATACGGAGTTGAATGTTTATACTCTGACTCGCGCTCTGAGAGTTCGGAGTTGATGAAGGATTGTCGTGTATCAATCCCTTTTTTGACTTTGATGTGATGGCTTGCCCCCGAGCTCGAGTTTCGCTTAGGGAGTGATTGGTTGCATCGTAGCCACTCTCTATTTGAATAAATCCCACCGTATGATGAGACTTAGCTCTCCGTGCATAGTGATGGTCATATGAAGTATTTCAAGTAAATCACAGCTTTGGCTCGAAGAGGTTGCATTTTATTGCTGAAATAAGAAAGTATGGAAAAGTCAGTAGCCTTATTACAAGTTCTAATTTCGAAATGCATAAAAAAATTGCAGAAAAGGAAAGTAAACTAGATCGATAAAGATAGCCTGTCAGGTGTAATAGCGGCGAAGGCTCTCGCTATTCCAAGCTCTTGGCAGGGTAAGACCGTCGATGGTCGATAACTTGAATGTGCCATCTCCGAGCCATCGTTCAATAACATACGGTCCTTCCCATGTCGGCTTCATATGTGAAGGAACTGGATGGATTCTTTTTAAGACGAGATCGCCTAGTTCGAAGGTTCGCGGACGGACCTTGGCGTTGTACAATCGGGCGACTCGACTTCGATGCGCAGCTTCCCTCAAATCAGCCTCTTCACGCTTATCATCCAGTAGATCAAGAGATTCAGCAAGTAATATAGCATTTGTCTTTGGATCATAGTATGTCACACGATGAGAAGGTACTTCTAGCTCGACTGGAATAACGGCCTCTGAACCGTAGGAAAGAGAGAACGGAGTGTGGCCGGTCGCGGTCTTGTGGGTTGTTCGATAAGCCCATAGAGCCATAGGAAGTTCATCGACCCACTTGCCCACGACCTTTTCTAGTCGTTTCTTCAGGATGGACTTTATGACTTTATTAACTGCTTCGACCTGTCCGTTTGCTTGAGGGTGTGCAACTGCGGAGAATTTCTTTTGGATGTGAAATCGTTCGCAGAAATCTTTGAATTCAGCACTGTCGAATTGGGTTCCGTTGTCCGTAATAATGGTGTGTGGGAGACCGAATCGACAGATGATGTTACGAACCACAAAGTTGATTACTTTCTTCGTTGTAATGGTAGCGAGAGCTTCGGATTCGGCCCACTTTGTAAAGTAATCAATTGCGATGATGGCGTACTTCGCACCACCTTTTGCCAGAGGCAGAGCACCGATGATGTCGATGCCCCACATCGCGAACGGCCATGGGCTAACCATTTGCGTTATCTCAGTAGGGGTAGTCTTGGGGATTCGGGCATATTTCTGGCACCTATCACATTTCTTTGCATAGTCTAACGCATTACGATTCACGGTAGGCCAGTAATATCTGTAGCGAAGTATTTTCTTGGCAAGTGCTTGCCCCCTATGTGATCGCCACATTCTCCCTCATGTACATCGCGTAACACTTGTTTAATTTCATCGTGAGCGATACATCGGAGTAGAGGAACTGAGTACCCCCTTCTGTACATGAGTCCATTCTAGATGATAAATCTTGAGGCCTTTCGAAGGACCTATCTTTTTTCACTCCTACGCTCCGGCAGGGTTCCGTGCTCAATGTAATTTCTGAGTGGAGTCATCCATGAATCCTTTTCGGGGACGGTTTCGCATACCCGGTTTATTTCCGCCCGGTCGATACTTGGCGAAGATAGCGTTTCTACAGGAATGAGTCCCATTTGTTGAGCTTCGCCTGTGCTGGCTAGCTTCGCCAACGAATCGGCCTTTTGGTTGCGTTCTCAAGGTATACTGTAGATGGCGTAGTAATCGAAATGGTCTAGTACTTCCTTAACTCGAGCTAAGTAAGCAACCAACCTTCGATCTCTCGCTTGATACTCTCCTCGTACCTGACACACAACTAATTGTGAATCACAATAAATTTCCACCGCGATAATTCTCAAATCTCTGGCAAGTTTCAAGCTAGCTAGGAGGGCTTCATATTCAGCTTCATTATTAGTCGCATAGAAATCGAACTTTAAGGCATAGCATATGGATCGACCCTTGGGAGTTTCAAGCACAATACTAGCGCCTGAACACCGGTCGTTTGATGCTCCGTCGGTATAAAGTTTCCAGACGTATTCGGGGGATCCATTGGCTTCGGGCAAGTCCTCTAGGATGGTAAATTCAGCTATGAAATCAGCTAGGACTTGTCCTTGTATGGCCCATCTCGGAGCGTAAGTAAGGTCAAACTGGCTCAGCTCGACGTTCCACTTGAGTAACCTACCAGACGTCTCAGGCCGCGAAGGTCCTGTCATAACGGCTGGTCGGTGTAAACAATAATGGAATGTGCCTGGAAGTATGGTCGGAGTTTTCTCGATGCAATGACAAGGAAGTAAGCCAACTTTTCCAACTTCAGATAATTTCTTTCAACCCCAGTCAATCGTTTGCTGACGTAGTACACTGGCTTCTATATCCCGTCTTCTTCTCGAACCAAGGTAGTGCTGATTGCGTTTTCTGATATCGCCAAGTACGCATACAACTTCTCATGATCAATAGGTTTTGACAGTATCGGTGGTGTGGACAGATGTTGGACTAGTTCTTGGAAAGCGCCCTCGCACTCTGTGGTCCATTCAAAGTTTCGTTTCCCTTTTCGAATCAGATCGAAGAAGGGAATGCATTTGTCAGTGGACTTTGAAATGAACCTGCTCAATGATGCTACCTTTCTATTGAGACTCTGGACTTGCTTTATAGTTTTGGGAGTTTCAAGATTTATGATTGCCCAAATCTTTTCGGGATTGGCTTCGATTCCCCGGGCGTTAACGACGAACCCAAGGAACTTTCCGGATGCAACTCCAAAGTGACATTTAAGTGGGTTGAGCTTCATCTTGTACTCCCGAAGTATGTTGAACATAGTTTCCAGGTCTTTTACATGGTGGGTGGAGAGTCGTGACTTGACAAGCATGTCGTCTACATATACTTCCATTGTCTTCCCGATTTGATTAGCGAACATCCGATTGACCAACCGTTGGTAAGTAGCCCCGACGTTCTTGAGTCCGAACGGCATAACCTTGTAACAGTAAAGTCCCAGATTGGTTATGAAGCTGGTATGTTCTTGATCGGGTAAATGCATCGGTATCTGATTGTAACCTGAATACGCATCCTTGAAGGATAAGAGTTCATGTCCAGCCGTCGAATCCACTAGCTGATCAATTCTAGGAAGCGGGAAACTGTCTTTGGGGCACACTTTATTCAGATCGGAATAGTCAACACATGTTCTCCACTTCCCGTTTGGCTTTCGGACGAGCACGGGATTTGACAACCATTCAGGATATAGCGCATCTCGAATGAATCCGTTCGCTTCAAGCTTTCCTACTTCCTCTTTAAGGGCGGCAGATCTCTCTAGATCCATACCGCGCCTTTTTTGTTTGACCGGGAAATGCCGCGGGTCAATGTTCAGAGTGTGGCTCGCGATGTCCGGCGAGACCCCACACATATCAGAATGTGTCCAGGCAAATACATCAAGATTTGCCCGTAGAAATTCAACCAATTCCTCTTGAGTTTGCTGGCTTAGCTGAGATCCAATCTTTATTATTTTTGAATTATCGTTATTGTCAACTGGGACGTAAATCGTCTGTTCGGCCGGGGATGCTTGACTTTCTTTAGATTCTCCTTCGTCTTCAGTTTCTCTCGGGTCAAGGTCCTTGAGGAATTGGCTAGGGTGCCCGGGCCTGGGCCCGAGCATTAATTGTCAATTATCGGCGAAACGGACGTAGAGAGATTCCTCTACACCCTTTCCCTTCTCCTTTCGCTGCGCCTCCCACATCTCAGCAACATAACAGGCTCTGGTAGTGGCTTGATCTCCCTGAACGATTCCAATTCCATGATTAGTGGGAAATTTTAAGGTCAAACACCATGGGGCAATGGCTATTCTGAATTCAGCGAGGGTCGGTCGGCCCAAGAAAGCATTGTAAGGGGAGTCTATGTCCAAAACGATGAACTGCAACATCCGTACTCTCTGACGCTCTCCAACCTCGAACTCTACTGGCAGTTCCACCATCCCCGTGGGGATTGTGGCACTTCCATTGAAACCACGGACTCGAGATTGACAAGGCTTCAAGTCTGAGGCTTCCATCTTCATTTGATCATAAGCTCGCTTGAACAAAATATTCACAGAGCTTCCACTGTCAACTAAGATCCTTTTTATCCAAGCTGGACCTACTTGTGCTGAGATGACCAGTGGATCGATAGTGGGAGCTTCGATTTTATCTGCGTCTCTGCTCCTGAACACGATGTCATCCGTCATCGTTTTCTATTGCTTGGTCGGAGCCCCCTCATCAAAACTACTGCAACACTCGAAGTCGGCATGCCTGATAGAACTGGCATACGACTCCATTTCCTTCCAGCTTCGATCTGCTGGGTGAGGACCACCACTTATTGTATTGATGACCAACCTCCCGTCCGCACGAGCGAGTTCTTCCTGTCTTTCCTGGTTCGGTGCACGATTCTGATTTGATGGGCCCACACCACTGGATTGCGGCGCCCGTACATACTGATCCAACTTTCGCTCACGTATCAGTTTTTCAATGAGGTCTGGTAAGTGACGACACTCATTGGTGTTGTGGCCATAACTCTCATGGAATCTACAGAACTTTCCTGTTTGGATTTGTCTTTCAGTTGGTGGTTTCGGGGCAGGCTTTTTGTATTGCATGGTGTTGCAGGTCTGCAAATACACGTTTTCCAACGATGTGTTCAACGGAGTGTAATTTTCGTACATGGAAGCTCTACGCCGTGGTCCACGATCCTGATTGCGTTTTTTGTTCTGATTTCTATTGTCCCTCTACTGATTCTGTTTATTTTGGACATTCAGCTCAATTTTTCCAGAACTATCTCCAGGCTGTTTAACTGCGACGTTACTCTGGATACCTTCGATGTTGGGCCTTGCGTCATCCTGTTTCCTAGACTGTTTCACATCCTCCCTTCTCAGGAATTGGGCTGCCTTGGAATAGAAACGGTCCAATGACGCAGGTGGTTTCCCAGCTAACCAATTTCCGAACTCGGAATCAGCATCAATCCCCTTTGTCAGAGCCATCAGGATAGAGCTATCATTGGGATTGCTTATTTCTGCGCACGCAGCATGGAATCGCTCCAAGTAACGCCTAAGTGTTTCTCCGGGAGCTTGCGTAACACTAGACAGAGTGTTAACGTCCTTTGGCCTCGCCACGTGCATACGGAACTGTTTGACAAACTTGGTGGCCATCTGGTCAAAGTTAGAGATGGATCGCGGTGGAAAACGAGTGAACCACATGGTAGCGATGCCCCCTAGGGAAATGGGGAAACTACGGCATTTTACTGCGTCATCAGCTCTAGCAGCATTCATCAGCCATTCCTATTTCAGGACGTGTTGATTGGGATCAGAGCTTCCTTCATAAACTGGTAAAGCTGGCATCCTGAAGTGCCGAGGTGGTTTAGCATAAAAAACATCATCGGTGAAAGGGGTATGACTTCGGGAGATTCCCCAGTCGTCATTAGAGAGACCCTGACTTTCACGGATCATTTGGCGGATCATCGCTGTTATATCTGGCGTTCGGACACTTGGAGCATGTTGTGCCAAGGTGTGGTCGGGTTCCACAGCGCGAGTCGGGACCGGACGCGGTCGACGGTCCGTGCCTCCCCTCCTTGGTTCAACATCCTCAGGGACATAAGGCTTAGGAGTCTGCTCTCGTTGGCTACGATGAGGATCAGCTTGGTTTCTAGCGTCACCTCCCCGTCCGGCAGTGGTGGTAGTAGCAATATTGCCGGTAACATGATAAGGAGCAGCTCCTCCTCGAGTTGAAGGTTCTGTGCGGAGACTAGCGGATGGTCCAGCTCTAGGTTGCCCAAGGTTCAAAGCAGGTTGGAGTCCCATGGCTTGGGTGTAGCTTACACCTAGCCGTGGACGTGTGGATCTAGTTTGGCCATCAGAGGAGGCTGAACTTTCTGTGGAAGAGTGAGAACCTTGGTCCCTTCTGGATCTTCTTCACCTTTGGTGATTTAGCTAGTTAGTCAACTCCGTGTTGGCGCGTAGTTGTTCAGCTAGCTGCTGTCGACTTTGGGTCAACTCTTGAACAATGTCTGGAATTCTTGTCTAGTGATTGGACCTGATGGATCTGGAGGTCCTGCAACATTTTGGTTGGATGGAGATGATTGCACGGGATTTTGTCGGTCCCGTGCTCCTTGATTAGCAGCTGTAGAAGTGGTACGTGTGCTCACCATGGTGAGGAGATGAAAGTCCTTTCCTAGATCTGATGCAAATCTGAATAGAATGGAAGGGCTTGAAAGTTCTAGATCTGGATCTTCTTCTTAGATTTATGCAATCCAATATAGATAGGAGATCTAAAGAGCAAAAGAAAAATTGGGTTTTTCTCAGTGAAAGCACCAAAGTGTTTGTACCAAATTGGGCACAACACTCTTTGGAAGTCTTTGAAGAGATAAAGTGAAGAAATTAAATGAAAAAAGAGGAATTATCTAACAAAAACTCCAAATTTCAGAAATGAGAATAATTAAAGTGCGAGGAGACACAAGAATTTAGAGTGGTTCGGCGTATAGCCTACATCCACTATGAAGTAGTTTGCTTTATTGATCTTTCTTTGATGTTCACAAGTGAATTCAATGATTTACAGCAGTCAATTGTGATTTGCAGCAGTGAATTTCGTTTGTGGCAGCAGCAACTGAGCTCAGATCTGGATCTGGCGGAGTCCGGGCGTTGGAGATCTCAAAGAGGAAGAAGAACCCCTTTTCTGTTGGCTTTGGGGTCTATTTATAGGTGTAGGAGGCTGGTATTTCGCTCAGATCTCGGGAGACCCACTCTGGCACGTGACCAGGCCCGCACGCCCAAGCCTGTGAAGTTTCGGTCCGATCCATGATCGACACGAACAGATTTCGACTTGCTCAAGATTTCATCCAATGGAGTCGAAATTTGGCATGGACATTCTTTAGCATGCACACAGTCTTCTGTGAAAATTTCATAGCATTTGGACTTGTAGATTGGGAGATATGATCGATACGAAATGGGGTTTTCGGTAGGCTGTTTCCTTCGACTCTCTTCTGTTTCGACTCGCTTCTATTCGACTCGGTGACGTGGTGCTTTCTGGATCGCTTTGCCTTTGACGCTGTTTTGAGCGAGTTGAAGCGCGCATTGATTGAGCGAGTCGAAGTGAGCCATGATTGATCGAGTCGAAGTGCGTGGTTCGATCGATTCGAACGGTGACTTTGTCAATTAGAGTTGAATTTGATGGAGTTGAATAGCTGTTTGAGCGGAGCGAGTCGAAGCGTGCACTTTCGATGGTTCCAAACTGGAGCGAGTCGAAGAGAGCAGTTCTGGGAGGTTTGAGCAGTGGAGTCGAAGTTGATGGAGTCGCTCAGTGGTTCGAAGGGGGTGAGTCGAAGAGGTCCCCTGAGCGAAGCGAGTCGAAGCAAGTACTTCAGATGGCTGTGAAGCTAGTCGAACAGGAACGAGTTGAAGTTGGCATCTGAGGGATATGGAGCGAGTCGAAGGAGCGAGTCGAACGGTAATTGTTTTTCGTCCAATTTTGTATCCTTCATAACTTGAGCATACGAACTTGGATTGACTTGAGATTTGGAACGTTGGCTCTCATGGCTTAGCTTGTCATATCCTACCAATTTTGGCTCGATCCGGACTCGGACAAAATTCATCGATATTCGTAGTGAGCCCGTGTATAACTGATCTCTAGGATGGGCCGTCATTGGTTATTAGTCAATTCCTTGGTATTACCGCCTTGCCAAAAGGCGGGATAACACTAAATATAGAAAAATGGCTATTAAACTAGTTTTAATCGACTTTTTTACAATTCGTAAGTCATTTTGGAAAGTAAGCACACTATTTAACAATTGACTTTTTGAAACCATAATTTGATTTGTGTTTTTTTTGGCGCCTTAAAGTTGGTAGGAAAGCATCTAAAATGAAAATGCAACATGTTCTTCTGTTATAGGAATGTAATACGACTCTATATTATAAAATATGATCTCATATGTTTTATATAAGCTTAGCATAGGTGCATGAAGCTGCTACGAATTGGAGTTTGGAGCATGCCCTGCTTTTATTCGCATAAAATTTAAACAAGCTTGCTTTAAATGCTAAAATAAATGTACACTTTTGGATTAAATATAAAAATGTTAAAAATATTGGTATATATTGTGTTTCCGACCGCGTAGTCGATGTATATTATGAAAGTCTATATGAGTGGATCGTATAGATTATATGCAAGTATAAACAACTAACTATATAATATAACTCTATAAACGATAGTAGCAAAGTAAATGAAAATAATCACACCGGTATTTTATACTGGTTCGGACCTCCCGTCCTATGTCCAGTCCCGAAGCTCCTCTTCGGAATTTCCTTTCAACTAACCCTCGCTTAACCCGGAGGAACAGATTTACAATAGCAGAGTTTCTTTGTCAAGAATGTGTTCTGTAACACGGATGTTGACTATTGAGTACAAAAGTGCTTCCAATATATATCTATCTTGAGAATATCTGAATGAGGAGTTCTATATATATGGAAGGGTTGATTACAGGTATTTGATTGCTTATAGATCAGGAATAAATCAGAGTACAAGAGATAAGAGTGTAAGTAAGTCAGGTTGGTTCTTCTCTTGAATTCCTAATGTTATTTATAGTGATGAAGAGTTTTCTTGTATAGTTGCATCTGTTGTAATCTCCGTAAAGTCGCTTCTGATGGTGATGAAGAGTTGCGACAAAGAGAAGTGGATGTGTCTTTTCGAACGTGGCAGTTGAGCTTTGAAAATGCACAGTCGAGTCTCGAATCAGACGTCTGGAAAGTAACCTCAGACGTCCGGTCTTCATATCTGTTTTAAGCCTGGGTACTTTTCAGACGTCTGATGTTGGTAACCAGACGTCTGATTGCTTCTGAATTATGAACCAGAGGAATCATTCAGACGTCTGGATAGTGCTCTCAGACGTCTGAAAGTGTGCATGTTGCTTTATCTTGTGCATGACCCATTTCTCTTCAACTTCTACTGATTTGACGTCTTTTGATTCTTCTCTTGAGTGTTGTTTTAGTCTCTTTGGTGATGTTACTCTATCAACTATCTGTAAATATAGATATATATGTACATTCGATTTCCATTGTATAGTTGTTATCATCGAAACCATAGAATTGATTTCCTAACAATCTCCCCCTTTTTGATGATGACAACTATTCAATGTACTTATATATATATATATATATTTCAAATCTCCCCCTGAATATGTGCTTAGTTTTGTTGATAAGATTATATATATATTTCTCCCCCTTTGACATTATCAAAAAGAATATATAATAGTTCAAGCCAAAAGAAAAACTTTCATTAATAATAAGAAGGAGTTAAATTATCACTAAGAAGGAGATGTCAAAGCTTAGACAAGATCTTGAAGTGAACAAATTCCTAAACTTCGTCTGAGTTTTATGAAAGTTTGTTAATTTAACGGTTTTGTAAATATGTCGGCTACTTGATTTTCGGTACTTACGTATCCTAAAGATATAGATCCTTTTTCAACATGGTCTCGTAAGAAATGATGTCGTATATCTATATGTTTGGTTCGTGAGTGATTTATAGGATTTTTCGACAAATTTATAGCACTTGTGTTATCACAATATATTGGAGATTTTTTGATGATTTTACCAAAATCCATTAGTGTTTGTTGCATGTATATTACTTGCGCACATGCTAGAGCTGCGGAAATGTATTCAGCTTCACAAGTAGATAAAGAAACATAATTTTTCTTTTTGCTAAACCACGAAACTAAAGATTGTCCGATAAAATGACATGTTCCACTAGTACTCTTACGGTCTGTTCTACAACCACCAAAATCCGCATCGCTATATGAGACAAGTTCAAAAGGTGATCTTTTAGGATAAAACAAACCATAATCTTTAGTATTAGATAAATAACGTAAAATGCGCTTAACAGATCTTAGATGAGATTCTTTTGGTTTAGCTTGAAATCGAACACAAAGACATACACTCATCATAATATCTGGTCGACTAGCTGTTAAATATAGTAAAGAACCAATCATACTTCGATATAACTTTTCATCAAAATCTTTTCCATTTTCATCTTTTTCTAAGTGAATAGTAGTACTCATTGGTGTTGGTTTGCTTGAAGTTTTATCCATTTTAAATCGATGTAATAAATCATTACAATATTTTTCTTGGTGAATAAAAATTCCACTTTCTAGTTGTTTTATTTGTAATCCTAAGAAGAAATTTAATTCTCCCATGTGTGACATTTCAAATTCATTTGTCATAATATTTGAAAAATCATTACATAGCTTTTCGTTGGTTGAACCAAAGATGATATCATCAACATAAATTTGTACAACTAAAATATCGTCATTTTCTCTTTTAATGAATAAAGTTGTATCTATTTTTCCTATATGAAAACCAGATGTTATTAGGTGATTTTTAAGACGTTCGTACCGTGCACGAGGTGCTTGTTTTAATCCATAAAGTGCTTTATGTAATTTAAAAACATGACCGGGATAATTTTCATGAACAAAAAGTGGTGGTTGTTCAACGTATACATTTTCTTTGATAAAACCATTCAAAAAGGCACTTTTGACATCCATTTGAAATAATTTAAAATTATTATGAGTTGCAAAAGAGAGTAAAGTACGAATGGCTTCTAATCTTGCTACCGGTGCAAAAGTTTCATCGTAATCTATGCCTTCTTCTTGATTGTAGCCCTGAGCCACCAGTCGTGCTTTATTTCTAACAATATTTCCATTTTCATCTGCCTTATTTTTAAATACCCATTCTGTTCCTATTACTGATTGATCTTCAGGTCTTGGTACTAATTCCCATACGTTATTACGTTCAAATTGATGTAATTCTTCTTGCATAGCTATTATCCAAAAATTATCATTTGAGGCTTCTTTATAATTCTTTGGTTCAAAGTTTGATACAAATGCTATATGACTTATTTGATTGAGTTGATTTCTAGTAACTCTTGAATTAAGATCTCCAATAATATTATCTATTGGATGATTCTTAAGAATCCTAGGAGATGATAAAATAGTGTTATTTTGTATATTGGCTTCATTATTACTAGAATTTGTTGAGTTTGTTGGTGGAATAATTTCTTCTTCATCATTAGTCTGTTGTTTGAAAGGGTTTTCGTCAAACGAGACATGTAGACTCTCTTCTATAGTATTATTCTTTTTATTAAAAATTCTATATGCCTTGCTACGATCTGAATACCCAACAAAAATACCTTCATCGGCTTTTGGATCAAATTTTCCTAATTTGTCTTTTGTATTTAATATAAAACATTTTGAGCCAAAAGTTTTAAAGTATGATACTTTAGGTTTTTTACCAAAAAAATATTTCAAAACAAGTTTGTTTAGTCATTGGGCGAATAGTTACTCGATTCAATACATAACAGGATGTAGCAATAGCTTTAGCCCAAAAGTGTTTTGGTAATCCGCTACTATTTAATAATGTTCGTGCGCACTCTTGTAATGTACGATTTTTTCTTTCTACGACACCATTTTGTTGGGGTGTACGAGGAAAAGAAAAATTATGAGTTATTCCCTTTTTATTGCAAAAATTTGAAAAAAGATCATTTTCGAATTCTCCTCCATGATCACTTCTAATATTTTTAATTTTCAAATTCATTTGAGTTTTAATCCGTTTTGCAAATATTTTAAACACACCAAAAGTATCGCTTTTATGTTTTAGAAATAAAGTCCATGTATATCTTGAGAAATCATCGACTATTACAAAAACATATTTGTTATGATTAATAGATCTTACCTGTGTTGGACCAAATAAATCTAAATGTAATAATTCTAATGGTTGTTTTGTAGAAATATTATTTTTAGATTTAAACAAGCTTTTCTTTAGTTTACCAATTTGACAATCATCGCATAAATTTTCTACTTTGTAACTCATTTTAGGTAACCCTCTTACTAACTCATATTTAGCTAACTTATTAATGTTCTTAAAATTAATATGACAAAATCGTTTATGCCATAACCATGGATCATCATGTTTGGCAGTTAAGCATAAGCTTGAATCTTTATTAATATTCATGTTTAATATATAAATATTTTTGTTTCTAAAACCTTCAAAAATGAGTTGTTTGTTATTATCTAAAATGTTACATCTATCTTTTTCAAAATTTGTTTGAAAACCTTTATCACATAATTGACTAATGCTTAATAAGTTGTGTTTTAAATTTTCTACTAGTAAAACATTAGTAATAACAGGAGAGTTAGATATACCAGAGTTGATGACTTCTCCAATGCCTATGACAAATCCCTTTGAATTATCCCCAAATGTTACCGTTCCACCATCGATGTATGTTATATTTGATAACATTTTTGAATTTCCAGTCATATGTTTGGAGCAACCGCTATCTAGTATCCATTTCTCCTTATTTTTTATTTTGGGTACCTGCAAGATAAAAAATATTTTAATTGGTACCCACATATTTGATTAGGGTCCTAATTGTTAGAGGGAGGTAGCCATACCCAAGATGGTTTGGTACCTTTATAAATATAATTTTTATTATAAACTACATTTTCTAAGTAATTATTGATATGCTTTTGTCTAATCAATTTATTATTTGTTTTAGGAACCCAAATTTTCATATTTTTGGTATTCAATTTTTGTTTAGATAAACTTCTAATATTTTTAGCATTATTTTCTTTTTGTTTAGAGTATTTTTCAAATCCTATTCCATTTCTATTACCTGATGGTTTTGATGTTTTGATAAGATTTTCCAAATCTTGTTTTCCTTTGTTGAATTTTGACACATTATTGGTAATTTTATCTAATTTTTCTTTTAATTCTCTATTTTCTGTTTTCAATAATTCAATACCCTTTTTAAAATCAACATTTTCTTTTAGCAAATTTTCTTTTTCTAGAGTAATGTTCTCACTTTCTATCACATTATCTCTTAATTTTTCTTGAGATATTTCAAGTTCTTCTTCTAAAATAGTTTTTTCATCTTTCAACATTCCAACTTCAAGTTCTAATCTATTTACTTTTACTATATATTCTTTGTTCAATTTTTTAATTTGTCTAAATTTATCATCTAATTCTATGCTAAGTTCAAGTAATTCTTCATAGCTAAGTTCCGGACATACCTCATCTTTTTGTGCCATAAGACACACATTAGCTTGTTCTCCGTCACTATCGCTATCACTTTCTGAAGATGAAGAATCAGAGTCATCCCACGTTACCTTGAAAGCTTTCTTCTTTTTGAGTTTTTCAAATTTGCTTTTCTTTTTATCATTGTTAAGTTTTGGGCAATCCTTTTTCATGTGTCCGTATTGATCACATTCATAGCACTTAATTTGAGATAGATTTGTTGAGTTGGTTTTTCCTTCTTTTTGAAACTTGGTCATCTTTCTAAATTTCTTGAATCTATTATAGTTTTTGGCAATGAATACTATCTGTTGGGCGTATTCTCACCCAGGCGATCTCAAGACCAAGAAGCACCAGGTTCGCCCAGGCTTGCCTAAGCTTCATTCGGCATCCCTACCACTGCCGAACCAGACTCACAACCACAGAACTACCGAACCAACTCCAAAGCAGCCTTCGCCGAATCAAACATCAAAACCTCTTCCATGCTTGCCGAATCAACTCTACCTCCCATGCTTGCCGAACCAACCTACTTCCCATACCACCGAACCAACTTACTCCACTACTATCCAACCATCTACCACCGGACTGGCTACCTCCATCCACTGCCGAACCAGAGGCAGGGGAAGCCACCACCGGACCAAAGTCCCACCGGACCATCTCCCATCTACTACCGGACCGAAGCACTACCGAACCAAGGTGTTGCTGAGCCAACGTTGCCAGGCCAGATCGCATCAGCCCAGGCCCACCAGCAGCTACATACATCCAGGACCCCTACCCCCAGCCTCACTCTATAAATAGAGGGGTAGGGGTACAACAATGGGGACAAGTTTTGAGAGCTCAAGCACGGAGAGAACTTTCAAACAACTTTCAGATACTTGTATCAAAGCTTTGTACTTGTAATCTGAAAAAGAAAGGAGAAATAATATATAAAGTGGACGTAGGCACATTCTGGCTGAACCACTATAAATCTGCGTGTCTTTTACAGTTTAGCCCCTGCTTTTCATATATTTGCGTAAACCACCCAAATCACTAAGAACAACATAAAATCAATTAAATCATACGACTTTGAGGTGTTTGTCCATTTTTTGTGCAAACATTTTTGGTGCTTTCACTGAGAACTAGAAGCTCGAAGCTTCAGCTTCTTCCACTTAACCTTCTTCCTAACAGCATCGTTCATTGCTTGGAAAACATGCCTCCCAACCAAAAGAAAGATGTTAACAAAGGAAAAAACATCGCGACCAGCAGTCTTCCTGATCCAGTGGTCACAGACCAAGTAAATCGTCTCCCTCCAGTAGCAGTACCAAATGAAGGTCAGGCAAATCCGACCGCTCCTGCCGCAGAACAGCCTGCAGCAATTACTAGGGCAGATCTAGACAGGGTTGTGGCTGAAGTGACTAACCGCTTCACGTCCCAGCAGGAAGCCTTGGTGGACCATCTCATGTCACGCTTAAGGGATGCTGAAGAGTCCAACCGCAACACTAAATCATGGGGTGAATCCCAGTCTGGAGGATCTCAGAGACAACAAAGATCTTCCTTCTCCGAAGAAGCAACTTGGATGACTCCCATCCGAGACTACTTACAAAGTGGCACACTACCCAACGGGCGTAACGAAGTCAAGAAAATATTGAGGAAAGCTTCCCGCTACACAATACAAGAAGACACCCTCTATCGACGCGGATTCTCTAACCCCTTATTAAGGTGTGTCGCTGGAAGGGAAGCCAAGGAAATCTTATCCAACATTCATCAAGGAAGCTGCGGAGATCACACCGGAGGGCAAACTTTAGCAAAAAAGATACTCCGATATGGATATTTCTGGTCCACCTTAAGCAAGGACGCCTTAGATTTCGTCAGAAGATGTGACAGATGCCAGAAGTTTGCTAAGATTCCGCGGCTACCAACAACTGAGATTACTCAAATGACCAGCCCGTGGCCATTTGCAGTATGGGGAATTGACTTAATCGGCGAACTACCAATGGGCCGAGGAGGGGCCAAATATGCTATAGTGGCAGTCGACTATTTCACCAAATGGGTGGAAGCAGAACCCCTGAATAAAGTATCATCTGCAAAAGTTATTAATTTCTTGATCAAAAACGTTCTGTGCAGGTACGGAGTCCCATTCAAAATCATATCAGACAATGGACTTCAATTTGACAGCGAGGAATTCGCCAACTGGTGCCAAGAGCACGGAATTCACAAAAGCTTCTCATCCGTAGCGTATCCCCAGGCAAACAGACAAGTCGAAGCCGTCAACAAAATTCTGAAAACTCTAATAAAAAAGAAACTCGAAAAGTCAAAGGGCGCTTGGGTGGATGAACTCCCTACGGCACTGTGGGCTTATCGCACATCTTTTAGAACATCAACAGGGCATACTCCTTTCTCTTTGGCATACGGATCGGAGGCTATGCTCCCAGTTGAAACCATCGTGCCTTCCCACCATAGGATCCACTATAACCCAGAAGAGAACGAAGAACTCCTTTACATGTCTTTGGATCTAATTGAGGAGAAAAGAAATGATGCAGTCCTCAAAGCAGCAGCCCACAAGCAATAAGTGGCAGCACAATACAACTCCAAAGTCAAGCATCGTACCTTACAAGAAGGGGATCTTGTCCTCAAGCGAATCTTCCCTCGCCCCGGAGCACTAGATCCAATCTGGGATGGACCATATGTCAACAGTGGAGCTTATATTTTGTCAACAGTGGACGGGGAGGTGTTCCAGAGGGCATGGAACATCCAACACCTTCGTCGATACTTTACTTAACTTGCACTGCCCATATAAAGCGAATTAATAAAGAGAATCAGTGGACATAGGCATTTTCGTGCCGAATCACTTTAAAAAACCTTGTCTCTTTTTTAACTTGTTCCTTTATATCTTGGCTGCTTGTTAACTTTATCCTTTTCTGCTGAACAAAATCCTGTGCAAATAGCATTTCCATTCAAGGCACTCCACAGCGCGACTTCTCCTGGACAAGACCTAACAGGTACTATACGAATCTATGCCCTCGCCAATAAGACACTTTTGCTCCGGCATCCCTCTGCTGCGGGTTAACTCATTGCTCGCGACGACCCTTAAAGCCAACTGTAATGAGCCGATTATAAGCCACCGAGAAGGCCGACTATAGCCGAGGCAGCTCATTACGGCGTTCGGCTCGCCGGCAACTGTGAACCGACTATAAGCCCCAATATAAAGTGTGGCCAGCCAGGGGCAGTTCACGGTTGACGATCGGCACCCACGCTAGCCGACCACAGTAAATCGAATAATACCCACGATTACGGGCCATAATGGCCCGGGTAGTTACTGTACGCGATCTCGGCTCCGATGTATCTTAAGTGCGACTGTGGTAAAAAAGAATTAACTCCCTGCGGAGGCGTAAGATGGGTGACAAATGTCTCCAAGACCCACAGCTAGGGAAAGTGACTACAAAGCCCGTTTGCCATGAACTTAAGCACATCGAAGGCCTTCCGTGATTGGACGTTTTACTTTTTCACATATTTCAATTATATTTAAGAAACTTTTCTCCTATCCTCTGTAACAACCCCTGAAGTACAGGACACAGAACAAGAGACATTCGCTAATGGAAGTAGGTACTCGCAACGAGACACTGGACCGCGTTCCATACTCGGTCACACAAGGCATTCAAACCTGCCATCTACAAGAAAAATATAAAGGGCGGGATTTCCTTCTTTCACGTATAAGCACGTGGCAATAATTTATTCACACATCACGCTAACATTGCAAGTCATGAAATTATGTTTAAACAAGAGCTTGACGTCAAACACAATTTAATTACAAGAATATGCATAGCTATATTTCTCATACAACATGTCAAAATAGCAAAAACATTTAAAAGACGACAGAATCAGCTTAAGTTAAAAAATTACACGTCAAGAATAGTGTTGTTTATTACAAGTAGCATAATTACAACCTAAGAGTTACGTTACTATTTTGAGACTAACATATACAACAATGTCAAGTCCACAAAAAGATATCCAGGTCCAATCAAGGAGCCGGCTGCGTCGGAGTCTTATCCTTGTCCTCTTGCCCACCTGTCCGGCCAGAGAAAGAATTCATTAGTGATAAGAAACCAAGTTAACGGAAAGACTAGAAAGGAAGACTTACCAGCATCTGCTCCTTGATCATCATCCTCTACTTGCACACCTGCCTCCTCAGCTGCAAGCAACCGCATGCCCTCCTTCACTGCCACTTTCTCCTCCTTGGTAAACTGTGCAGTAACCACATCCATCCTGAGGGCCGTACCCAAATACTAGTGACCTCGGGGTGGGCCCATGACGTCCCGGTTCTAACTGAGCTGGGGGCACTGCGGAAGGATCTTCTATTCCTGGGATTTCTTCTTTTCTGATCGGGTTTCAACTCTGTGAGACATTATCTGCAACACAAAAGAATACATCTTTAAAAAGGATATAGAGATACAAACAAGCAAGTGCGTACAATCTAGAATTTCATTTTGTAGTTCAAAACATAAAAGGTTCAAGGTTCGATTGGGCATTCAAACTCCGGGTCTCGTTCGCTATCACGAGTCATAAAAAGTCATCCGGCAGTTCAAGGCAAAAGCTCATTCGGCATTCGAGCTCCCCATATACCATTCGGTAATCCAAGCCCCAAGGTTCATTCGGCTATCCCACTCCCTAAAAACCCATTCGGCAGAAGGAGGGCTCACCTCATTCGGCAGGCGTAGGCTTGGTACGGCTCTTTCTAATCGGTGTGGATAACAGGAGCTTGAAGCCCATACTTATAGGCAAACACAGACGACCGGACCGGTTGGTTCGGCATTTGGGCCGAATAGGAGCATCCAAGCTAACGTCATTAATTTCAAAACAAAGCACGACATATACCGGCATATGCCCTACTTTGGGGGGCAAATGTTGGGCGTATTCTCACCCAGGCGATCTCAAGACCAAGAAGCACCAGGTTCGCCCAGGCTTGCCTAAGCTTCATTCGGCATCCCTACCACTGCCGAACCAGACTCACAACCACAGAACTACCGAACTAACTCCAAAGCAGCCTTCGCCGAATCAAACATCAAAACCTCTTCCATGCTTGCCGAATCAACTCTACCTCCCATGCTTGCCGAACCAACCTACTTCCCATACCACCGAACCAACTTACTCCACTACTATCCAACCATCTACCACCGGACCGGCTACCTCCATCCACTGCCGAACCAGAGGCAGGGGAAGCCAACACCGGACCAAAGCCACCACCGGACCAAAGTCCCACCGGACCATCTCCCATCTACTACCAGACCGAAGCACTACCGAACCAAGGCGTTGCTGAGCCAACGTTGCCAGGCCAGATCGCATCAGCCCAGGCCCACCAGCAGCTACATACATCCAGGACCCCTACCCCCAGCCTCACTCTATAAATAGAGGGGTAGGGGTACAACAATGGGGACAAGTTTTGAGAGCTCAAGCATGGAGAGAACTTTCAAACAACTTTCAGATACTTGTATCAAAGCTTTGTACTTGTAATCTGAAAAAGAAAGGAGAAATAATATATAAAGTGGACGTAGGCACATTCTGGCTGAACCACTATAAATCTGCGTGTCTTTTACAGTTTAGCCCCTGCTTTTCATATATTTGCGTAAACCACCCAAATCACTAAGAACAACATAAAATCAATTAAATCATACGACTTTGAGGTGTTTGTCCATTTTTTGTGCAAACACTATCTCATTTTCATCTAAATCTGAGTCATCATTCTTTATTGATGGAAATGCTATGTTCTTCGTCTCCGAATTTAATTCTTTACGTGCCTGCAAATTAGCTTCATAGGACATCAAATTTCCTATCAACTCTTCAACTTTGAGAGTGGAGAGATCATTAGCTTCTTCAATAGCTAATACCTTTCTTTCCCAATCAGGTGTTAAAGAATTGAGTATTCGAGAAACTAAATCAAAATCAGTAAACTTAACTCCTAATGCCATAAGATCATGTTGAATAGTTTGAAATCTAGAATACATGTCTACTATAGTTTCGTTTTGTTTCATTTTAAATGATGAAAATTGATTTTGCAAAATTGAAATTTTAGTTTGTTTGACCTTTGTTGTACCTTCATGTGTAATTTGTAAGGTACGCCAAATATCAAATGCAGTGGTACATAACATGACACGTGAAAATTCATTTTTGTCAAGTGAGCAAAACAGAACATTCATAGCTTTAGCATTATTTGATGCTAAGGTCTTTTGTGCATCAGTCCATGTGTTCATAGCAGTAGTTGGAGTTTCATATTTATCTTGAGTGGCTGACCAAATTTCTAAACCATTAGCTTCCATAAAAATTCTCATACGTGTAGACCAATATGAATAATTAGAGCCATTAAAAAGCGGGGGTCGTGCTGTGGATTGTCCTTCTTGAAAAATACTTGCCATATGTTATCCCGCCTTTTGGCAAGGCCGTGACACCAAGGACTTGACTAGATACCGGTGACAGATCGTTTCGGAAATCGGTTACACGTAAGGATCGCCACGGATATCGATGAAATTTGTCCGAGTCCAGATCGGGCTGCATTCGATAAGGCGCGTCAAACAAAGTAGTAGAAACCAACGTTCCAAATTTCGAGGCAACCCGAGTTCGTATGCTCAAGTTATCATCGTTGGAAAATGGAAAGATAGTCCTGACTCGAATCGATACTAGGGTCGGATCCATCCCCCTTGCCTCGACTCCATCAGCTAAACCATCCTCGAATCCATAGGCCAGGAACCAGTTCGAATCGGTCGAATTTCCCTTGCCTCGACTCCACCGTCTTCGAATCCCTTCAACTGAGAGTTCTTCGAATCCATACACACATGCTTCAGGCTCCGAATCCATCAGAACAATCTCCGCCTTCGACTCCCTCAAAGAAAGTTCCCTCGAATCCACACTGTTTGAGTTAGCATCGAATCGATCAACTTTAACACGCTTAAATCGATTCGAACATACCTTCGCCCATTCGATTCGAAGAGGAATGCCTCCGAATCCGCTACCACGAATCCATCCAGTCAAAGCGGCAGATACCCTGGATTCGACCCAGTCAACACGGAGTGCAAAGCGAATCGATACGAAGGAGGCGCGCCACGTCACCATCTTCATTTGCAGAAGGATCGATTCGAACGAATCGATTCGAGCGTATCGATTCGAATGACTCCAGAGTTCGAAAAACACCGACTTGAATCGATCATATCTCGAGTTCTACAAGTCCAAATGCCATAAAATTTTCATAGAAGCTAAAACACATGATGAAGAATGTTCACACCAAATTTCAGCTCGATTGGATGATTCCTTGATCGATTCGAACCAAGGGTCGAATCGATCCCAAAGTGGGCCCGGATCTCCAGATTTCGGCCATGTGGGCCCCCTGTCGTACCAGAACTGGTCTCCCCTCATTTTATGCGAAATATCAGCCTCCTACACCTATAAATAGAGCCCCTGGTCATTCAGAAAAGAGGTCGGAGAATTCTAAGTACCGAAGAGCGCCCAGATTCTGCCAGATTTACTCCAGAACACCGCCGCTGCTTTAGATTGACACTTAGCATTCACATTCAATTGTATTACATTATAAACTACTGTAATCTTCAAGTAATCGAGCAATAAAATCATCAAACTTCATAGTGGACGTAGGCAAAACGCCGAACCACTCTAAATCGCTTGTCTTTGCAATTTACTTTCTGTAATTTAGAGTTTTTGTTAGATAATCCACAGTTTTAATTTTCATTCTGCGCGTTTATCTCTTCAAAGACTTCCGAAGAGTGTTGTGCCCATTTTTGGTACAAACACTTTGGTGCTTTCACTGAGAAAAAACCAGCTTTTTTCTCCTGCTCCTTGGATCTACCATCGATACCGGATTGCACAAATCCAAGAGGAAGATCCAGATCTTCGATTCACAATCCTTCCATTCTACTCAGATTTGCATAAAATCTAGGAAAAGGATTCATCATTCAAAATGGTTAGCACGAGAACCACTTCTACAGCTGCTGGACAAGAAGGTAGGGATGGACAGAATCCTGCTCAACAGCAGCCATCCAACCAAGACAACACTGCCCACTCAGATCCGTCTGGGGCAGTCACTAGACAAGAATTCCAGGTGTTGCTCCAAGAGCTGACTCAGAGTCGGCAACAGTTAGCCGAACAGTTACGTGCCAATATTGAATTGACAAACCAACTGAACCGCCAGGGCCGTAGGAGGTCCAGAAGGGATGATGTTTCCCGCTCATCCACTGAAAGTCCTGCCTCATCTGACTATCATCATAGATCTACCCGTCCCCGATTAGACGGAGATCATGCTCAGACTGCTGGATATCAACCCGCCCTGACTGTCGGGCAATTGAGGGTAGGACCATCAACCAGCTTCCAGGCTGGGCCATCAGCACGAGGTGGTCGTACCCCACAATATACTACGGACAATCATGTCACAGCTGCCATAGTAGAAACAAGGGTTGATACCCGACATCTTCCGGATTCAAGTAATCAACAACAGGGACGTACTTCTGAACCATACGTCCCGGAAGACGCTGAGCCAAGGAGGCGAAACTCGGATCGTCGACAGCGCCCGGTCCAAACTCGCACTGTGGAACCCGACCACACCTTAGCTCAGCATGCTCAACATGTAGCAATGCCAGACATCTCGACTATGATACGTCAGATGATCCGTGAAAGCCAAGGTCTTACCAATGACGATTGGGGGATCTCTCGAAGCCATACTCCTTTCACGGACGAGATACTATACGCTGAACCTCCTCAGCGATTCAGAATGCCAACTCTCCCTATGTACGAAGGAAATTCTGATCCCAATCAACACATCTTGAAATATGAATGGTCGATGAGCGCCGCAAGGGCCGATGATGCAGTAAAATGCCAAAGTTTCCCCATCTCTCTAGGTGGAATTGCAACGATGTGGTTCACGAGATTGCCACCTAGGTCTATCTCTTCATTTGATCAATTGGCTAAGAAATTTGTTGAACAATTTCGCATGCATGTCGCTAGACCCAAAGATGTCAACATCTTATCTAGTGTTACCCAAGCTCGTGGGGAAACGCTAAGGCGTTACTTAGAGAGATTCCATGCGGCATGTGTGGAGATTAGTAATCCCAACGATAACTCAATCTTAATGGCATTGACAAAGGGAATTGACCCTGATTCTGAATTTGGAAACTGGTTAGCGGGAAAACCACCCACGTCGTTGGACCGTTTCTACTCCAAAGCTGCACAATTCTTACGGCAAGAGGACGCGAAACAGTCTAGGAAGCAGGACGATGAGGAACCCAGGAGCGAAGGAATACAGAGCAATGTAGCAGTAAAACAGTCCGGTGACAATTCCGGGAAAGTTCAGTTGAACATACAGAACAAGCAAACGCAGCCAAGAGGTAACAATGGTCAGAATAAGAAAAGAGATCCAAATCGGGGTCCACGACGTGAGGCTCCAATGTTCGATAATTACACACCATTGAATACATCGTTGGAAAATGTGTACCTACAGACTTGCAATACTATGCAATACAAGAAGCCGGCTCCGAAGCAATCGTCGGAGAGGCAGATTCAAACAGGGAAGTTCTATAGATTCCACGAAAGTTATGGCCACAACACCAAAGAATGTCGACACTTGCAGGACCTCATTGAGAAGTTGATCAGGGAGAGGAAGTTAGACCAGTTTGTGCGGACACCGCAGTCTGAAGGGGCGGGCCCCTCGAATCAAAATCATGTACAGAATCCAGAAAGACAGGAAGAACCAGGTCGTGTCGGAGGAAGACTGGTAATTAATGTTGTAAGTGATAATCCTCGTACAGCGAAGCGAAGCTGGGGAGAAATGAAATCATATAACAACTTGGCTAGACGAACAAACTTTGAGTACGATGATAACTTGGACAATAAACCTTCGACCAAACGAAAGAGAGCGACAATTAACGACATCACTTTCCGAGACAACGATACTGATTATGTCGGAAGCCCGACTACTGACCCACTCGTGATATCGGCACAATTAGGTCCAGCTTGGATGAAGAGGATACTAATTGACTGCGGGAGCTCTGTGAATATCCTTTTCATACATGCTTATAATCAAATGAGGATGAAAGCCAGGGATTTGGAACCTTGCCAAACTCACCTCCATGGATTCAACGGTAGCACTACCGTACCTATTGGGATGGTGAAGTTACCAGTTAGGTTGGGATCTAAGGAACATAGGAGAGTTCGGACATTACAGTTCACTGTGTTGAACATAGTCTCGCCGTACAACGCTTTCTTAGGAAGACCTGCCCTTACTGAATTCAGAGCCGTAATTGCCCCGTGGTGCTTGACCTTAAAGTTCCCCACCGTCAACGGAGTTGGAGTCGTCCAGGGCGATCAGGTTGACTTGAGAACAGTCATACGCCGAAAACGAGTCGCCCGATTACGCAATGCCGAGGACCGACTTAAAACTTTTGAACGCAATGAGATTGTCATTAAAAAAGAATACCCAGCACTACTACACATGAAACCAACATGGAAGGGATCACATGAGATTAAGCAAGAGCTCGGGGATGATGTATATGAGATGATGACCGCTGATGGTCTAGCTTCACCAAAGGCCTTGGATAGCGAAAGACTTCGTCGCTATCGCACATAACAGGCTATGTTTATCTATTTAGTTTAAATTCTATTCTAGAATTTGTTTCTGCATTTCGAAATTAGAATTTGTAATAAGGCAACTGACTTTGCCATGTTTTCTTATTTCAGCAATAAAATGCCATCTCTTTGAGCCAGAGCTATGATTCATTAAATACAATGTACAACATCACGATGCACGAAGAGCTAAATTCCATCACACAATGGGATTTATTCAAGTAGGGAGTGGCTATGAAGCAATCAACCACTCACCAAATGAAACCCGAGCTCGGGGGCAAGCCATCACATCAGGCCAGAAATGGGTTGATACACGACAACCTTTTCCTTAACTCCGTACTCCCAAAGTGCGAGGCGGAGTATAAACATTCATTTAACTCCGTACTCCCAGAGCGCGAGACGGAGTATAAACATTTACAAAATCCCAGAGTACTCCGAGAGCGCGAGCTGGGTACAAACTTTTTAACTAACTCCGTACTCCCAGAGTGCGAGGCGGAGTATAAACATTTTCCTAAATCCCAGAGTACTCCGAGAGCGCGAGCTGGGTACAAACTTTTTAACTAACTCCGTACTCCCAGAGTGCGAGGCGGAGTATAAACATTTTCCTAAATCCCAGAGTACTCCGAGAGCGCGAGCTGGGTACAAACTTTTTAACTAACTCCGTACTCCCAGAGTGCGAGGCGGAGTATAAACATTTTCCTAAAACCCCAGAGTACTCCGAGAGCGCGAGCTGGGTATAAATACCAACAAACTCCAGCTTCCGAGAACGCGAACTGGAGTATAAACATTAACTAACTCCGGATTCCGAGAACACGAACCGGAGTATAAACATCAACAAACTCCAGCTTCCGAGAGCGCGAACTGGAGTATAAACATTAACTAACTCCGTACTCCCAGTACGCAAGGCGGAGTATAAACATACATCAACTCCACACTAATCCCCAATACTGGGGGCAGAACCATAACACATAACAAGTTGGAGACAAAAGGGAATACATTCTCATTTCCACTATCAACAAAAAGAATCTGATTACAAAATGGTTCAAGAAATTGCTACTAGTGGGAGCCGAATCCACATCTATACACGGCTATAGAAAAATCAACAAAATGCTACCCTACGCAACAGAGATTTAAAGAAAGAGTTCAATCTTTCTTCTTCCTTATCTTCTTCTTCGGGGTAGCTCCACCCGATCCGCTGCCCGATTTTCTCCTCAACCGCTTACTCTTTTCAGGCTTGCCCTCCGGCAGCGATATGATGTCAACGTCTTCCTCAGAACTAGAGGCGACGGAAGTTCTTCTAGGAGGTCGAGTTGGAGGCATGGGAGTAGTAGCAGGAGGAGGGACAGGAGCAGTTTCAATCACTACGGTACCGCCCGGTGAAATCACCATTAACGGGGCAGGCCCGGGCGGATTCATACCAGCATTCCTTGCTGCCATCTCGGCATCAATCTCAGCCATAACGTCGTCCTCACGGGATACTTGGGCCGCATCGGATGTGCCAATAGCTGGCATGGATGAACTAACGGCCGGAGCAGCCCCACTCACAGCATCGGACGGGTTGACAGAGGGATCGATGGGTTCATTGAGAAGCTCCTCAATCATTTGAGCGCTGAAAGAAAACATATTTGCATCTCCCTCTTCGCCGATCAAGGTAGAAGTCGTGATGGCTTCAGTAAAAACAACCCCTTGTGTTTGATGTGGAACTGATAGAGCAAGAGGCGCAGAAACAACGACTTCAGTCACTGAAATGCGACAAAATGAAGATTGTTAGCCAAGTGTGTTGCTTAAAGTTCTCCACAACTAAACTACGAGAAGCGCTCAAATACCTTCCTTAGTCTGGACCGAAACGTGGGTGGGATCATCGGCGGAAGATAATAACGGTTGGTCAGGATTATATGCAGGGACATATTGGGGATCTACCGCACCAGTGGTTTCGGGCAATGTTGGGATTACAGCTCCAACACTTGCCTCGTGATGCGCGGTCCCCGAACCTTCGCCTGTCTCTCGAGATTGAACGCCAAGCTTTTCTTTCGCCATAGAAATCGCCGCCTCGTGAAGGACCTTCCTCTCATCTTCGGTGAGCAAACGCATCTCCAACTCAAAGTCGTCAAGTGTTTCATCTGGATGCGCTGCTCTCTTTTCATCCAATAGCCGGGTCCAGGCATTGTACAAGATCGTGGAGTCATCTCCCAGCCACGCTAGATTCCTGTGTTCCAGCACATTAGCGTTGTACGTGACCAAGAGATCATCAAACTCAGAATCTAGCCTGGACCTCTCCTCCAAAATCTTTTCTCGAATTTCTGCTTCCGCAGACTTAGCCTTGACCGCCGCCGCAGCAAGTTCGGCCCTGAGAGATACTGCTTGGTCGCAAGCCTCTTGAGCAGTGGCGTTTGCATCATCCTTCTCCTTCACCATTTCAGTGAATTTGGCCTTGAGCTCGTTTAGCTCTTTAACGGCTAAGTCTCGCTCAGCTGCAATGGTGGTGTTGCGGTGGCCCATCTCCTCTACCGTGGCGCAATGTTCTTGTTGCATCCTAGCCATTTTGGCCACGGCGTCCTCGTGCTTCTGGAGAGCTTGAAGTTCAGAATTCCAGGACGTCTCCATTTCAGATTGAAGAACTTCAACGATGCGTTTCTGTTTAGCAATTTCAGCATCGCGTTCAGCAATAGTCTTCGCCCGATCAAAAGCTACTCTAGAAGCCTTCACGGCTGCCTTGTACCACTCCTTATACTGAGCATAGAAGTCGTGGATATAACTATGAGCCGTGATCTCAGCTTCCGGAGGGATTCTTTTAAAGTTAGGAGGGAAGATATAGCCATCCATGCAGATTTCCGGGTAGTCATTTTTCATTTGGGCAAGTTTAGCAGCTCCCTCGCTTGTCAACTCAGCCGGAGCTTGTTCAATTATAGCGGCTGCTGTCGGTTCCATTCTTGGCCGCTGAGCATCAGGCCGAGAAGATTGAGAAGGCAACTGTTGCTGATGAGATGGCCCTGGGAGGTCTACTGGAGCCCTGGGAGGCGGAGGAGAGCGAGATCGGGGTCGGTACTGGTATCCCCGGTCTCTGTCAGAATAATCATAGCCAGAACGGCCACGCGAGTGATCTCTGTCTCTATCATAACGTTCTTGACTTGAATAGCTTCGCCCGTGATCCCTATCTGTTTCTCTCCTGCGGGAATCATAAAATGGAGAGGATTGGCGCACATTCCGAAGCCTATCCAGAGTAGAGCCACGTCCTGACATCTCGCCTGCGATAAGAAAGAATTACGGATTAGGGTCCCATAAAGCAATGTTTACTATGCAAAAGTCATGAAGTGCCGTGGAAGTGTGTGTAAATGTGTAAACCCCCAAAACCGACCGGAAGTGTTGACCTCACTTAAAGGAAAGGGCTCGTTCATGTTTAGAACATCTTGAAATTCCTCCAACCCAGGATTATGAGAAATCGATATATAATCTGGGATAGGAATATCGTCTAGCCCTTTGAAAGAATCTCTCGAATGAGAAGGGGCGGCCTCAGAAATCATGACCCCGGAAGCGGGAAGAAACACATCTATGGATTTCCCCCCCTTGGACTTAAGTTTTTTGGAAACGGCGGCCTTGCCTTTCCGTTTTTCTCCCGATTCTTCAAAGTTTCCCGAGAGATCAGCCATCGGCTCTGAATCTGTGTGGGTTCTTTCTTCGTCACCCGCCTCAATTATTCTGATTCCGAGTGACTTCTTCACTTTTTTCTTCTTGATTTTCTTCTTGGTCTTCTTCTTATCTTCCTTCTTGGAGGCGGACTTTGCAAATCCCTCAACAACTATGCTTTGATTGATGTCGATCAAACCAAGAACTCTTAAGTTGTAATCATTCAGCACCGAGTCAATATGCCTCAGCTCGCTTGGGACTTCTTGAAGACTCCGGACGGTACCCTTGAAACGCCCTCCATCGGGCCTGGAGATAATAGCTGTAAAGGGAATGAAATGTCAATTTTAACACTGAAGAGCTATTGGTCAAGGAAACAGGTTAAGGCGCTTACGTCTAGACAACCAACGCCTAGCGAAACCCGGAGGGCACCGAACATAGAACCACTCGTTCTTGAAATAGCTCAGTCGAGTCCAAGCTCCAACTACAACTTGGCAATTCCTAACTGCCTCCAAAAATGTAAAGGACGGGCTATCACCCCTACTCTTGAAGTTAAATATGTGTCTGATCTCGGAGGGCCTCGGCGGGCGAAAGAGATAGTCCATAAATATTACAAAGGCACTGTTCAGCAACGCGTGCCCGTTGGGATGAAGTTGTGAAGGAGCGATTCCTAAATATGATAGCATCCCTCTGATATATTGATTGAAAGGAGGAAGAGTTCCGGCCGCACAAGCATGACGGTAGAATGCTGTATATCCTTCAGGCGGATTGTGCGGTCTATCAGTGGCACTGGGCAATAATACATCACCTAGAGATATGTTATGCTTTAAGCATATTCGTCCCAATAAGGATTCGGAGATGTTAGATTGAACCGAATCAACAGGGTCCTCAATATATATAGCCTCTGGCAATTCATCTGGAGCTGGATCGATTATATCGGCAGGGATATCGGGAATCTCAAGCACCGGAGGAGTCGAGCTCTGTACCTCTTGTTGTTGGGAGCTCGAAGATTCCATAATTAGCTAACTCATTAGAAAGCAACGTTAAGTTCATGAACAAGCCCGTGCATGCCCCAGTGTAGTGTGTATGAACGTGTCGTCCAGTGCAAGTACTGTGCATCACTTAAGCAAATTTAATAGAATGAAGCAAGATATTCGTGCAACACAACTTGGGAATTCGAGAATGAAAATGACCGTCATCACTGACCGTCACTTCCACGCCATCCAAACGCTACGGACTAACTTCAAGTATAAATCAATTGTATTAGTGGTTAAGTCATAGTTCCATCAGCGAGCTTCAAAGGAAGTTCGAGTTCAAGTCTTTCAGTCAAGTTCGATTATGCAAGGCCGAAGCTCGTCGGAATCAAATATGATAAAGTTCGTTAAGATCGTCAAAGTTCAACTTGAAATTAGTCGTAGTTCAGATATTGGAACGAGTCAGAAAAGTTGGATTCTCTAAACTGAATATGTTCGAATCCATCGAATCGAATCAATGTACTTCGAATCTAAATGGTTCGACTCGATATACTTCGAGACGGAGAAACGTTTCGGATCCATGGGCGTTGGGTGGCTTCGTATCGATCGACGCTAAATACCTTCGAATCGATCGAGGTGTCATTACTTCGAATCGATCGACAAGAGTCCTTTTTCCTTTGCAAGCACCGATTCGAAGATCTGCAGTCGGAGTCGATTCGAATAAACTCCATTCTAGATCGATACGAAGCGATAGAAGATAACACCCCTCAAGATCTCTTCTTCTCCGAGGGAATCTCAACGTTTTGTTATGCCTCGAATCATCGATTCGAACCATTTTTATTCAGATCTTATAACCCTTCAAGATTTTCAGAAGAAAAATTGAAGATGAAGACTTCCAGTTTTGTCCTTCTCAACTGGCATCAATCCAATAGTTACCTGGTTTAGTGTGATTACGAATGAAGGTTTGTAAGATTCAATCGATTCGGGGAAGACGCGCTTCTTTTTCTCGGCTCTGGGAAAGTCGATTCGAGGAAGAAAGCAAGGAAACAGTAAAAGTAAAAAGTTAAAAATGAAAAGGACCCCGGTATATATAGGGGAAGTAGGACGATTCGCCTCCCGGTACGCTTGACCGGCTTCTACAGGTGAGAAAATCGAAACTATCGATTCGTCGCAGCGAATTCGAATCCATTGTAAACCGCTACTTCGAATCACTCACAATACGGAGTCGTTCAACTGCTACGCATCCATCCCTTAGTTCGAATTCATCCGGTTTCGAATCCTTTACAACATCGAATCCATTTCAGCTGCATCGAAACGAAGCAACATTGATTCGAGCACTCGTGACTTCGACTCCACCGACTCAGAGAACTTCAAATCCACGCAGTATCGATTCGGAGAACCATCGATTCAAAGTACCCACTTCGAAACCCTCAACTCGAAGCGGATCAAGAAACATAGCTTCGAATCCATCAGATACCACCGGTCAAATGGACGAGCCGTTTCAATGTGAAAAACTGCTTGTCTACTCTTTATACCGATTCAGGAGAGGATCGATACGAGAGGATGATCATAAACAATCATAAACGCAATGTTTTAACTCAAATCTCAAATCGGTTCAGGAGAGGACCGATGCAGATTTCGATAGCAAACCGAACTGATAACAACTTGCGATCACGCAACGTTAACCAAGGTCAAGATAATACACGTATGCACGTATTTTTGACTAATGTTTTGGTATTTATCATCAACAGGAATCAGATGTTCATCTCGTCATGACTCAAAAGCCCAACAGCCAGTCACAATTATACGACAGTCGATTACTGCAATACAGAATGCAACTTTCGATGAAGCATGTTGTAGCTATCCAATGAGAGACTGCAGCTTTTCAAAGCACGTCATGTTTACACAAGACGTACTTTGGGGGGCAAATGTTATCCCGCCTTTTGGCAAGGCCGTGACACCAAGGACTTGACTAGATACCGGTGACAGATCGTTTCGGAAATCGGTTACACGTAAGGATCGCCACGGATATCGATGAAATTTGTCCGAGTCCAGATCGGGCTGCATTCGATAAGGCGCGTCAAACAAAGTAGTAGAAACCAACGTTCCAAATTTCGAGGCAACCCGAGTTCGTATGCTCAAGTTATCATCGTTGGAAAATGGAAAGATAGTCCTGACTCGAATCGATACTAGGGTCGGATCCATCCCCCTTGCCTCGACTCCATCAGCTAAACCATCCTCGAATCCATAGGCCAGGAACCAGTTCGAATCGGTCGAATTTCCCTTGCCTCGACTCCACCGTCTTCGAATCCCTTCAACTGAGAGTTCTTCGAATCCATACACACATGCTTCAGGCTCCGAATCCATCAGAACAATCTCCGCCTTCGACTCCCTCAAAGAAAGTTCCCTCGAATCCACACTGTTTGAGTTAGCATCGAATCGATCAACTTTAACACGCTTAAATCGATTCGAACATACCTTCGCCCATTCGATTCGAAGAGGGATGCCTCCGAATCCGCTACCACGAATCCATCCAGTCAAAGCGGCAGATACCCTGGATTCGACCCAGTCAACACGGAGTGCAAAGCGGATCGATACGAAGGAGGCGCGCCACGTCACCATCTTCATTTGCAGAAGGATCGATTCGAACGAATCGATTCGAGCATATCGATTCGAATGACTCCAGAGTTCGAAAAACACCGACTTGAATCGATCATATCTCGAGTTCTACAAGTCCAAATGCCATGAAATTTTCACAGAAGCTAAAACACATGATGAAGAATGTTCACACCAAATTTCAGCTCGATTGGATGATTTCTTGATCGATTCGAACCAAGGGTCGAATCGATCCCAAAGTGGGCCCGGATCTCCAGATTTCGGCCATGTGGGCCCCCTGTCGTACCAGAACTGGTCTCCCCTCATTTTATGCGAAATATCAGCCTCCTACACCTATAAATAGAGCCCCTGGTCATTCAGAAAAGAGGTCGGAGAATTCTAAGTACTGAAGAGCGCCCAGATTCTGCCAGATTTACTCCAGAACACCGCCGCTGCTTTAGATTGACACTTAGCATTCACATTCAGTTGTATTACATTATAAACTACTGTAATCTTCAAGTAATCGAGCAATAAAATCATCAAACTTCATAGTGGACGTAGGCAAAACGCCGAACCACTCTAAATCGCTTGTCTTTGCAATTTACTTTCTGTTATTTGGAGTTTTTGTTAGATAATCCACAGTTTTAATTTTCATTCTGCGCGTTTATCTCTTCAAAGACTTCCGAAGAGTGTTGTGCCCATTTTTGGTACAAACACCATATTAGAATGATTTAAAAAACGTGTTACTGTTCTTTTAAACGAACCTTGCTCCGATACCAATTGAAAGTCTATATGAGTGGATCGTATAGATTATATGCAAGTATAAATAGCTAACTATATAATATAACTCTATAAACGATAGTAGCAAAGTAAATGAAAATAATCACACCGGTATTTTATACTGGTTCGGACCTCCCGTCCTACGTCCAGTCCCGAAGCTCCTCTTCGGAATTTCCTTTCAACTAACCCTCGCTTAACCCGGAGGAACAGGTTTACAATAACAGAGTTTCTTTGTCAAGAATGTGTTCTGTAACACGGATGTTGACTATTGAGTACAAAAGTGCTTCCAATATATATCTATCTTGAGAATATCTGAATGAGGAGTTCTATATATATGGAAGGGTTGATTACAGGTATTTGATTGCTTATAGATCAGGAATAAATCAGAGTACAAGAGATAAGAGTGTAAGTAAGTCAGGTTGGTTCTTCTCTTTAATTCCTGATGCTATTTATAGTGATGAAGAGTTTTCTTGTATAGTTGCATCTGTTGTAATCTCCGTAAAGTCGCTTCTGATGGTGATGAAGAGTTGCGACAAAGAGAAGTGGATGTGTCTTTTCGAATGTGGCAGTTGAGCTTTGAAAATGCACAGTCGAGTCTCGAATCAGACGTCTGGAAAGTAACCTCAGACGTCTGGTCTTCATATCTGTTTTAAGCCTGGGTACTTTTCAGACGTCTGATGTTGGTAACCAGACGTCTGATTGCTTCTGAATTATGAACCAGAGGAATCATTCAAACGTTTGGATAGTGCTCTCAAACGTCTGAAAGTGTGCATGTTGCTTTATCTTGTGCATGTCCCATTTCTCTTCAACTTCTACTGATTTGACGTCTTTTGATTCTTCTCTTGAGTGTTGTTTTAGTCTCTTTGGTGATGTTACTCTATCAACTATCTGTAAATATAGATATATATGTACATTAGATTTCCATTGTATAGTTGTTATCATCGAAACCATAGAATTGATTTCCTAACATATTATTTATATTATATTTGGGAAATTGCTAATGGTCCTTTGTACAAAGGAGGTTCTGCTGAAAATTTTCAAAAATTTTTACACTTAGAAAATTTTTGATAATTTTTCGTATTTAAAGAAATGTAAATCAATAAATAAGTCTATTCAAGTTATGACTTACGATAAGTTTGATTTAAATATAAATCAATTAGAGAAATGAACGAGTTTTAATTTGATTGTAGTTGTCGAAAGGGAATAAATGGTTGTGTTGTATATGACGTCTCCCCGTAAGAAATTACGAGGATGCAATTTTCATAAGGGGGAGGTCTGTAACAACCCTGTTTTCGGAGCCGTAATATTATACGAACTTAATTAATATAAAAATGTACGTATTTCATTTTTGATAACTATTATTTTATAATTCTCTTTTTACTTAATTGGAGTCTATTTAATAACAGATTTTTGTTTTAACAATTTGAATTAATCAATAAATTCTTTTCAGGAAATATATTAAACTGGATAATGTGTTATTGTTAAATATAACACATTTTAAAGTGTAAATAATTTGTATAATTGAAATAGATGAAAAGAAGTTGATATTCGATCAAATTAATAAATCGACGAAGATGAACAGATTTATTTATATTAGTTCAATGCATAATTAAATAGAGTGAATTTATATTGAATTGAATAGAAAGTTTACAATTTGGAAAGTTATCTTATCAAATGAAGAGTAAGTCAAATTAAATTGAACTAGAATAGATTACAAATTTATAAAGGAATTAATTAAAGAAAATAAAAGTAGAATAGAAAAGAAAAGAAAATAATAGTAATAGAGCCCAATGCCCAAATAAGCTAGCCATACCACGTTAATCCCTCTTCTGGAAACTTGGTTCCATACCTTTACCAAAACCGTTCACACTTAGAGTAGGCCAACCCTAATTTCCCAATTTTGAGAAATCAGATGTAAAAAAAAAAGAAGCACGAATGTGAGCACTGTAGCGTCATCACTTAACTCATCATCGATCGCCAGAATGGGAGGAGCCGCACGTGTAGAAGCTATGTCAACTTTGGAGGACCGAACGTGAGCGTGGCTGAGGCGACGTTGACGCTGGGTGTGTCTCTCGACGGCAGATGATGCAATGGTGGAAGCGAAGCCTGGCTTTGGCGATGGTGTTACCATTTGATGAGTATGGCTGACTCTTCTGACCGTTAAAGAGCAAGGTTTAATGATGAGGCTTTGTTGTCTCGAACTCAGAATTAACATAAGTGCTGGAATATTCGATGGCAATTTGGGTAGGAACATGCTGAAGCTAATGGGAAATTCAAGCAAGCAATGGATTCAGTGAGTTATTTATAACTCACACACGTATATCTATGTTAGTTTATTGCCTATGTATGCTTCATTTGGGATTACGTTAATGATTGGTAGTGAATAATTGAATTGCTTATGAATTGCAAAAAAATTTAGTAGCTTGAATTGGTTGTATTATCGATTATGAAATTGCATGATTTTGAAAACCATCGAAATATGTTTGATCGGTTGTAGCTAAATTATATGGTGGTTATGCATTGTTTGTGTGACTGGAGTTATCGAAAAGCAACTCGGGTCGCTAAATAATTCTATATTATGGAATTATACTTTATAGAGCGATGTTGGTTCTGGATGTTGAATATTCGATGGATTTATAATTTGAATTGTTTAAATGTTTTAAAAATGATTCTCAAAATGAGATTTTGAAGTTTATAAATAATTATAGAAAGTAAAATATGCATACAACTATTATGTATATAAAGAGTTTTGTTTAAAAAAAAGAATTGAGAATAAAGTTTTAAGATTTGAAAATATTTTCTGAAGTATATGGGTGTGTGTATAAATTTTCAAAGTAATTATATATATTTATATTGATTTTTAAATAAAGAAATTCTATTTTTAAGTAAAAATCCTTTTTACTCTTTGCTGTTAAAGATGAGTTTATGGATTAACAAAGGTGAGAAGATTGAAAGTGAATTATAGAAAAATATTTTAGAAATCATTTTCTATATGATAAAATTATATTAACTGTTTTCAAACTATAAAATATTATATGCTTTTATTGTATTTAGCTTTTGACTATTTTTATGCAAGCTTGAACTGGATTTCTGTTGAATTTCGTGATTTTCTATGAAACAAAGAATTTTAATAAACGATTGAATTGTCGGGTGGTATGGGGCATTTTGTACAATTCTTTCGATTATTATTATAATTTTTTAAATAGAGTTTAAGTGGAATTCACTAGCTTTTAGTAAATACTTGAATTTACTATCTGGTATGGGACAGTTGGTTAAATTCTTGTGATTACTAGAGTGGCAGTAATTAACACTTTAGAGTAGTATTATCTTAAGGTGTTCGGATTTTATTGAGATTGATAGATTCCCGAGAGACGATGACTCATTTTTCATCGACCTGAGGGTCCATACATTTTTAGATTTGGGGTAGGCATACCTATTTCTTTTAGTTAGGTTTGTTATGGTATGACACGGCTGCCCTTTCTATTTTGGGCAGGTGTTATATGCAGGCCTATTGTTTTATTTCACAGCTGGACAATGTTTACCTATTTATATTTGTTAGGTAAATTCACATAGTTTTGTCATAAACACGACTACCTATTTATTATAGTTAGGAGTCGGGGTTTTTACCTGATAGTCTATTTCTTTTCGTTAGACTATTGCACTATGTGGAAGTGTTTATTTATTTTAGTTAGGCCCCGTGTCACACTGTGCCATACTAATAGTTGACTACCATTATTATTTCAGTGATGATTATTTCTTCAGAGATTTAAAATAGATATTTAGTATCTTCCGGGTCAGGCCGATACTCTACAGGTATTAGGACTCGTTGACCTCTGGATCTTGGGCTAGCAATGAAGTAGACTGTTTTGACTGTTTTAGTTTACTTCATACTTGTATATATTGACATTAGAATTTTGTGTCAAATGTATTATCTAATAGTTATTGTGTACCTGATACAGTCCTTTTGGATGTGATATATATATATATTATGTGGGTCTACTACTGATATCTTGTAGACTTACATTCTATTATGAAATATGTTGTATATTAGTCCGTTGCAATCTGTGACTTCGATTCTGATTTATCTATGTTATATACTGTTTTGAATATTTTTAATCGGTGTGTTTATTACTTTGTATTAATACTGCACACATCAAATTTTATATTCAGATCCTCAAAAAGGTAAATAAGACATATCAGTGTTAGTATAAATATATATTCACATTCGATCGCCCTTAACCAGCCGTATTCTCCGGATTAGCAGACGACATTACTTCTAATGTTCTTTGCTAAACTGGGCATAGCGGCGGGGTCGTTACAGATAGAAGCAACAGTGCTCTAACCTACCAGCTTCCCTCTTGATCGAGAAATAGTTAAGTTGGTAATGTCAGAAACATGTTAATTATTTTGATTTCTTACTTAATTATAAAAGTTGTTAATACTATATTTAACACTAAAAGCCGATGATGTAGATTTATCCATCTATAAGAGTCAAGAATGAAGTGTCTAGGCAAGACTTTGATTTGCAACCAGTGCTCTTACTTACCTGGCTTCACCCTTGAATGAAGTGTACTATAAGTTGGAATGTTGGAAACGAGTTAAGTATACGAACCGTGATTTATATAATCAATCGTTTTTTAACTGGATAGTTCATTAGTCGACTATCAAACTTAACCAAGTATTAACTTTGATCTTTAAAAGAAATGTTTTTAAAGATAATATAAGTATGGAATGGTTTGGGGTTTGTTGTGACAATGTGTAAATAATATTCGTCTTTAACCCTTTTTTATTATACTTATGAATGTATATAGATCTTTAAAAGAATGTTTTAAAGATAAGCATAAGTGAAATTGTTCTAGGTTAGTAGTGATAATATTTAAGTAACATTAGTCTTAAAACTTTTTGAATGGATTTGTGAAAGTACTTAGATCCTTAAAATGGATATTTTGAAGGAAAATTTAAGTATGGAATCTTTTGGGAAAAGAAAGAAAAAGTAATGGTTTAAAGTAAGAAATTTTATTAATGAGTTGTTAATATACTTATACCATTTGAGATTAGTATATGAATACTTTTTGAAGTATTAAAAGAATACAAATGAATAGTAGGAATTGATAAATGAAGTTTTATTAGATATAAATGTTTTACTAATAAAAGAGGTTTTAATTAATAAAAGATTAATTTAATAAAAATGGGATTAGAAGTCGCTTATGTGACTTAATCGTGCTTTGTGTGACTTGGTCGTGCTTTGTATGACTTGATCGTGCTTTGTGTGTTTACTCGTTTATGGAAAATATTTGGTCATGTACATAGCACTGAAAGTTCAAAAATATGATAAGTATATGAGACTTAGGTTCCATATAAGATCGTTCTCGTTATTGTTGAGAATGGCCAAATTCATCGATTATGTCTTGAAAAGATCGGGATCGTAAGTGTTTTACTTATCGAAAACCACTTCCAGGCTGAGATATGTGTTCTATCTCTTAGAAGTGGATCTGTTCAAGATGTTACAATCCATGTGTGGTTTCAAGATCTGTTAGAGATGTGGGAATCCACTTGGGGATTCATGTTCTGCTCGAGTGATGAAGACTCATGTGAGAGATGCCGAACGTGACCACGACATCAAAAATGGCAGAAAACAGAGTCGGCCCATATCTTGGGATTTTGCTAACTCATGACAGGATATTATCACTCCAGATCTAGAGTATGCTTATCGATGTTGCATGTGGGAGTGATGGTATTCGCGATCACATGCTTTATACATGGATGGACTATATTTACTATATGGTATATTCTATCTAGAGATATACGATGCTCGGAGTTAGTTTCTGACCCTTGTGTAGGATATTGAATTTAGATTTGACTGAAGGGATCTCCACGGCATATCCATTATGCGAACGTACATTTTAAATTTTGATTGTAACCTAAATATGTTGTGGTGTGATTAATGTAGGCATCACGGCTATTTTCTAATTTATATTCTTCACCCTAGACGTTATCTACTAAATCACCTTAGGTACCTATTAGATAAGCGGTCTTTTTGAGAGGATAACTATCTCAAAAATACTATCTGTTGATCACATATTTCTTGAGTTTCTCATACCAGGCTTATGTCTAACACATGGTTTTTGTTTTTCCTAAATTCCTCGTGTGCACTTTCGAGTAGTTGAGAATGTCAAGTTTTCGTTGATGTTCTTTGGAGCTCGAGAAAATGAGCTGGATGGTTCACCTACCGTAGTATTCTTATTCCCGCTGCATTATTATATTGTACATATTAGCATTTGTAAGGACAAGCGATTATAGCTGTCCAGACCGATGATAGTATTAACAATTATAACTCTAAAATGCTATATATCTTAGAGTGACAGTTTGTACTATCTTTTGATGTAAGGACGTGGAATTTCTAACACTTCATATTTAAGTATCTGAATTACTTAAATTTTTAAATCTACGATTTGTTGTGTATAAATATGATTTATACCCTTGTTAAACTCTTTCTAACTAATAACTAATGTTAGAAAACTTGTTTTTGAAATATGTTTACAAAAATATATACTTTGAAGAAATATGAAAAAATGTGATCGAAAAACGTTTTATTAAATACCAACATTCTGTTACATAAAAGTTGTTGGAAAATTTGTACACTTGTATGATAACTTACGAAGACAATTACAACAATTAAAACCTTCTAACTTCCTAAGAAAAAATTAATTAGAATAATAAGAAGAAGTACATTAGGTGGAAATTTAAAAGGAAGACTTTCTCAAGGTATGGTTGAAAGTGAAAGGAGGCATGGACAAGCATGCTTGTAGCTAACCCTAAGGAGGGCATTTGTGGTCTTTTGGCTTCATTTTACAAGTCTAAAATAAGCATGCAAGGTCCCCTTCATTTGTTCACTAATTCACAAATTCCAAAGTTACAATTCTTAGTCTCTTTTCTGTTCACAACTTCATAAATCAAAGCAACACTAAACTAGTTCAAACACCTCCAAACTCATGCTATCATCCTAATATAGCATATATTATCATCCTATCACTTCAAAACTAAAGAATTTGGAGCACTTCCCCTTAAACCACCTAAAGGCCGTACCCATTTAAGGGTGGTAGGAGCTTGGCCGTGCACTCTAGGCCCCTTTCTTCTCTTGTTCATGCTTGCTTAAGTCTTATTCGTGTGCTTGTAGGTTGAAGGTAGATGGTCGTGATGTTGTTACTAGGAAGAGGTTAGAAAGAGCTAGCTTGGATTTAAATCAAAAGTGAGTTATTTACACCTTGAATGAATCTACTAAAACTTGATGATTTGTTTGTTAAAACTTGTTGATTTTTCTTGCTATTAATAATAACAATAGACCCTAACTAAGTAAAGTTATTGTAACGACCCGCCTTTTCAATCCTTAGAAGTCGATACTAATACATCCATGGTATTCACGCCGAGCAACCAAGTGCTGGAAAGATAGATTGTTTGGGGAAAAGGATAGAAAAAAATAGAACTAAATCTCATAAAGTGAAGAATAATATATAATATTCCAAATTCATCTTTACAAAAGAAAATCCTTTAATACATACACAACATCAGAGTCTAACCTATCATCAGCCTGGACAGTTGTAATAGCCCATCCTTACAAATGCTGATGAATACATACAAGAAAACACAACGAAAATAAAAATGCAGAAATACGTCTTGGGCATCCAACTTGACTCCTGAAGATTCAAAGTATCCAAAGCTATCTCTAGAAAACTACTCGGGTCTTACCCGAACATTTTAAGAAAACTAACACTCCGATCAGTCTGGTAAAACTAGCATGAGAAACTAAAATCATAAAGAATTTTTGTAAACCCTTTAAAATAAAAGGTATCTTATAAGACCACGCTACATATAAACACAAATGGGTTTTTACTTTACGATATCCAAATCATCTTTATAGAAAATCTTCTGATAGTATAATAATGTCTAGGGTTTTAAAATAAATATGAATATAGCTGGAATGCTTGCATCTCACATTCCAACTTATTTGGGCACAACTAAGTCCGTAAGGCGCTTATTGGAGAATGGATATAAACAACAGCACCTTGCACCCTTGCTACACAGAACCGACCTACCCCTTCTGGATAGCACCGAATATGTCATTACCTTGGTTACTTTGCAACCTTTTATTAAGAGCTCTCATCCACAACCAAATTTATAAATATGATATATATTAGAAGGGTGATGACATACCCTAATAGGTGCAACCCACTTAGCCCTACTGCATGTCCCATGTTTTTGTCATTCCCGGTTGATGGGGCTTGAGGTTACAGTTTACCTTTCAGAATAGCAATCCCACTTTGAATGCTAACACTGCCCTCCAGGCAGCAATGCAATGCCAGTATTCATCCATACAATTTGTTCCGGATATGAACTAACCGAAGGCACCACTTCTACTATGTTTGTACCAAAATTGGACACAACACTCTTCGGAAGTCTTTGAAGAGATAAAGTGAAGAAATTAAATGGAAAAAGAGGATTTATCTAACAAAAACTCCAAATCTCAGAGATGAAAATAATTAAAATGCAACGAGACACAAGAATTTAGAGTGGTTCGGCGTGTTGCCAACGTCCACTATGAAGTAGTTTGCTTTATTGATCTTTCTTTGGTGTTTACAATTGATTTCAGCAAATTACAGCGAATAACAATGATTTGCAGCAGTGAAATTCGTTGGTAGCAGCAGCAATGGAGTTCAGATCTGGATCCCGCGGAGTCTGGGCATTGGAGATCTCAAAAAGGAAGAAGAACCCCTTTTATGTTGGCTTTGGGGGTCTATTTATAGGTGTAGGAGGCTGATATTTCGCTCAAATCTCGGGAGACCCTCTCTGGCACGTGACCAGGCCCGCGCGCCCAAGCCCGTGAAGTTTCGGTCCGATCCGTGATCGATACGAACAGATTTCGTATCGATCAAGATTTCATCCAATGGAGTCGAAATTTGGCGTGGACATTCTTTAGCATGCACATAGTCTTCTGTGAAAATTTCGTAGCATTTGGACTTGTAGATTAGGAGATATGATTGATATGAATTGGGATTCTTGGTTGGCTGTTTGGTTTGACTCGCTCTGTTCGACTCGCTTTCATTCGACTCGGTGACGTGGCGCTTGAATCTCACTCTGCCCTTGACGCTGTTTTGATCGAGTTGAATTGTGCATTGATTGAGCGAGTCGAAGTGGAGCATTCTGAGGGATTTGAACAGTGGCTTCGCCATTGGAGTCGAACTTGATGGAGTCGAATAGTTGTTCGAGCTGATCGAGTCAAAGAAGGCATCTGATGGAGGCGAAGCAGAGCGAGTCGAAGTAGTCACTTCTGATGGTTGCGAAGCGAGTCGAAGTTGTCGCTTCTGATGGAGGCGAAGCGAAGCGAGTCGAAGTAGTCACTTCTGATGGTTGCGAAGCGAGTCGAAGTAGTCACTTCTGATGGTTGCGAAGCGAGTCGAAGTTTTTGCTTCTGATGGTTGCGAAGCGAGTCGAAGGGAGTGAGTCGAAGTTGGCTTCCCTGATGGATTCGAACTGAGCGATTCGACCGGTGGTTGGTTTTCATCCAATTTTGTATCGTTCATAACTTGAGCATACGAACTCGGATTGACTTGAGATTTGGAACATTGACTCCCATAGCTTAGCTTGTCATGTCATACCAATTTTGGCTCGATCCGGACTCGAACAAAATTCGTCGATATCCATAGTGAGCCTGTGTATAACTGATCTCTAGGACGGGCCGTCATTGGTTACTAGTCAATTCCTTGGTGTCACGGCCTTGCCAAAAGGCGGGATAACATTTGCCCCAAAAAGTACGTCTTGTGAAAACATGATGTGCTTTGAAGCGCTGCAATCTTCATTCTGAATAGTTACTGTCTTTTCGATGAAAGCTGTAATCTTCGACTGTTTTTCTTGATAATGTAAGTTGTTGACGGTCAACTGCTGTACCCTGTATTGTTGCGACTGATTGCTGTATGCTAGTGGTTAGCCGTTTGTTGTTGTAATTGTTATCAAATGAGATTCCAATTCCTGTAAATCTGGAATACTGAATATTAGTCCGACACACATGCATATATGTTAACCTGACTCTCGTTGACGTTTGTACGTTCACGAGTCGTTGTCAGTTTATTTTATATTGAATTTTGTATCGATCCTCTCCTGAACCGACGTGAAATTCGCTGTAACAACGCTCAACGGTTGTTTTTGAATGTTCCTTCGTAACGATCCTCTTCTGAATCGATGTGAAGGGTTGAAACATCGAAGACGATTTTTATCGAATTTATGGATGCGAAGTAAGTATTTCGAGTCGATGGAGTTGGCCTCTGGAAGCCGTGATTCGATGGGTTCGAACTGCTTGTTCGACTCGGTCTTGGATTCGAACTGCTTGTTCGACTCGGTCTTGGATTCGAACTGCCTGTTCGACTCGGTCTTGGATTCGAACTGCTTGTTTTGCTACACTAGAGACGGAGTCGAAGACAAGCGATACGAAGGGGAGCTTCGCATCAACGCACTAGAGACGGAGTCGAAACTCGTGTTCGAATCCACCGGGATGCAAATCGTTTATTCCTTTTGCTTTCGAGTCCATATAAATACTTTGTACTTAGCCATTTTTCCACTTTTTACCTTTCGCTTTCCTTCCTTGCCTTCGTATTGCTCAGAAACTCGAGAAGAAAAAAAAACATTCTTGCCTTCGAACCGATTCATACCTTCAATCACTCGAACTAACAGCCAGATTTAGGTAATCCATTGAGCGAACCCATCGCGTAAATGATGAGACTCGGTTCTTAACACCAAATCAACCAGAGTCACGATCGATCGAAGATCCCTTGGCCTCAGCTTCGCATCGATCTGGAGTATGGGCTTCGAGACGATGAGACGGAGGCCTTCGTATCGATCGATGGCTGAGCTTTGCATCGAATCGAATGCTTTGTAGATGTGGATTAATACGAAGGGGTTGCGTCTGATCGACTCGAAATGATGGCCTTGGATCGAGTCGAAGTGGAGTGCCTTGGAACGAGTCGAAATGGAGTGTCTTGGAACAAGTCAAAATGGAGCGCCTTGGAACGAGTCGAAATGGAGCGCCCTGGAATGAGTCGAAATGCGCAGCCCTTTCGGATCGATTCGAACTGGAGGTTTTAATCGAGTCGAAGTGTTGCGCTCTGATCGATTCGAAATCCTCAGCCCCTTGATCGAGTCGAACTTGCACGCCAATCTTCTGACCGAGTCTAACTCGTATGCAAATGACCATGATCTATCGATGCAAACACGGCCCTTGCGAGCGATATGAATTGAACATTAAAAAATCTGAAACTTCCTGCACATTTGAACAATTGACTCCGACGAGCTTCAAACTTGTATAACTGGACTTAATCGTTTCACCGCATATCTGATTGCCTATCGAAGCTCATCGATGAAACTAGAACTTATCAAAATGATAACAAATTTTAACTTGGAATGATAGTTAATAGCTGGATAGCACGGTTGTGACGGTCAGCGATGACAGTCCTTCCGACTAAACTTCGAAGTCTCATCGTTTACATGCTTTCTTTAATCCTGTAGATCTTCTCAAATGATATACAGTACTACACTGCACAACACACACTCACACACTTTACACTGGGGGATGCACGAGCGTTATTGCCTGTTTAACAATGATTTTTCATTAGCTAGCTATTCATGGAACCCTTAAGTTCACAGCAGCAGGAACTCCCGAGCTCTATTCCTCCATCTATTGAGATACCGGTTATTGAAGCCGAAGTTATAGACCCAGCTCCGGACGACCGTCCGGGTGCCCGGTTCATTTGTAATCCACAAGACAAGTGCCGTCGGGTATCTCCAAAGATATGCTAGGACGGATTTGCTTAAGGCACGGTTTGTCGCTCGACGACGTGCTACTTCTTGGGCCAAATGACAGGCCGCACGATTCTCCAGAGGGGTTTACTGCTTTCAACCGTCACGCTTGCACAACGAGGACACTCCCTTCCTTCAACCAATATATAAGGGAGATGTTATCGTTTCTTGGCATAGCTCCATCTCAGCTACATCCCAACGGGTATGCCTTGTTGAACAACACCTTTGTCCTATTTATGGAGATCCTCTTTCGACCGCCGAAGCCGATCGAAATCAGATATTTATTCAACGTCAAGAGCCATGGATACAGCCCTTCTTTCACCTTCCTGGAAGCGGTCAAAAACTGCCATATTGTACTGGGCTCCTGGGGAAGGCTAAGTTACTATAAAACTGAATGGTTCTACGTTCGGTGCCCCCCTGGGTTTGCTAGGCGGTGGTTGGATAGACGTAAGTGTTGCCATTTCTCTCTTAAATCATTGAGATATTAGTAACTGACTTCAAAAATGACATACTTTTCCTTTTTTATAGCTGCAATCTCTCGTCCAGACGGCGCATACTTCAGAGAGCTTGTTCGGATTCTTCAAGCGTTTCTGGGCGAAGAGAGGCATATTGACTTAGTCCTGACCGACAGGAATTTGAGGACTGTCGGGCTGGTAGAACGGAGGCAGAGCATACGGCTGGAAGGGACACTTAAAGTGGTCTCTAAGAAACGGGTGAAGCGCAAAGCGTCCGCAGTCGTGATAACCGAGGAAGTTGATCCAGAGAGAAAGCCTACCGATACCGAGCTCCCAGCCGGGCCTTCTTCCGATGTTCAAGATTCCGGAGGAAAGAGAAAAGGCAAGGCTGTTGCTCACGAACGCTCTAAATCTGAGAGATTTAAATCCGTGGTCGTGTCTTTGCCCGTCCTGGAGATTAGAATTTTGGAGGCTTCTCCCCCGCCGGTAGAGAATCTTTTTGAAGGGCTTGCCGATGTTTTGATTCTGGATTTTGTGTCGTCTTAACACGACGCCGGGATGGAGGAGCTTGATAGTGCTCTTGAACTGAGCGGGTCGTTTGTTATGAGCGCGGCCGACATTTCTGGTTGGTCGGGGGGTTGCACATGCATACACTTCACTACACTGCATGATTCACGACTGTAAATCGACCAACTTAAGAAGTCACTAACTCTTTCTTCGTTTCTCATTCTCAAGTACTATGTCTGGAAAAGGATCGATGCTCGGGAATCTTCGCTCAGCCCAAAAAACTTCTGGTTACTATGATTCCCACAGGAGGGATTCAGATAGAGATCGCGATCGCGAATACTCTAACCAGGATAGGTATGGGCGTGACAGAGAGTATAGACATCAATCCAGATCATGCTCTCCTCCTCTTAGACTTCCTTCCCCACCTCCTGTTTTTGTTCCACATCCGCCACAGCCTCCTCGTCACAGGCCTTCTTCTCATACTTCTAGATCAGAGACTCACCTTCAAAGAGTTGAGACCACAGCTTCCATTATTGCCGAGCAGGTCCCTGCTGAGCCTACAGGAGAAGGGGCCCTTAAATTGGCCCAGATGAAGAAGGATTTTTCGAATATCTGCTTCAATGGCTATGTCTTCCCTCCTCACTTAAAGAGAATTCCATCAGGGGTAGAAGGCACGATGCATGATTACGTCCACGACATCTACACCCAATACTGAGAGTGGGTTAAGGCTGTAGAGAAGGCTTCTAAGGTGGCCTTTGAGCGAGCCAAAGCGCTTGAGAAGATGGAGACCGAGCTCGCTCAGAGGAATCAGATTATTCAAGTGCTCACTGCCGAGGCTGAGTCTTCTCGAAAATCGGAGATTGAGGCCACCAAGAAGGCTGACGAAGTGAAGGCGGCTATGGAGAGGTTAGGGCAGACACATGTTGCCCTGGTGGAGGAGATGGGCCACCGGAACACTAAAGTCACCGCCGAGCGGGATGCGGCGGTTAAGGAACTTAATGAACTTAAGGCCAAATTCGCCGACATGGCCAAGGAAAAAGATGATGCGAACAATGCAGCCCAAGAGGCGTGCGAACAAACTATTCTGCTCAGGGGTGAACGGGATGCGGCTGTGGCTAAAGTCCGCAAGGTGGAGGCCGAGGTTGAAGATAAAGTAAAGTTGGCCGAGTCCAGGCTAGAGGCTGACATCGAAAACCTTCTCGTTGTTTACAACGCTAATGTGCTGAGGCACAGGGGTCTAGCCTGGCTCAATGACTATCCAGCGCATCTTTTCAATGCTTGGTGCCGACTGGTGGAGGAAGAGAAGGAGGCGCATCAGGGCGAGTCTGTGTATGAATTTGAGCTCGAGAATCGCATTTTAAATGAAGATGAAAAGAAGATTCTGCACGAGTCAATGGTTCTGCGTGAAAAGGAAAGAATTGGCGCCCATCACTTTGAAATAGGTGAGGGCTCAGGGGTTGATCACCATGAAACGAGTCTTGAAGTTCCCGCGTCAACCCAGCCCGAATCCTCGTCTGTGGTCGATCCCCAGGCTGTTCCTGCTTATAATCCGGATCAGCCGCAGATGTCTCCGGCTGCAACGCAAGTCACTGATGCCACCCTGCCACCTAGGAGTCAAACTGAGGAAAGTATTCTGGACATTCCACATATCTTTCTTAAGTCGAAATCTTCAATTGAGTTAAGTTCTAACAGTTCTTTTATTCTTTGTCCAGTGATTGATGCTGCCCATGTTGAGCCTCCTGTTACTCAAGAATCACATTAGACACAGGACGCCGTCGTTACCAAAGCGATCACCGTGACTACAACTGCTGCATCTCTAGACGATATTCAGGGGAGTACGCTTGTGTTCGATGAGTAGATGATAGACGAACTCTTTCGCCGTCATAGCGACCCTTTAGCTGATTTACCATTCGTCATGGGCGGAGGCGTTCCTGCCACAAGCTTTTCGATGCCGACTACTGACGCTCCCAGCGAGGCTCGGCCGGCTGTTGAAGAGGAAATCTTGGCACAAATCGCTGCTGAAATGGATACCGCAACACATGGCGGCAGTTTTGGAGGTGGGACGGCGACACTTGGTCCAGCTCCGCTCAGAATGATATCGCCCGGCGGTACATTCTCCGATACTAGTGCGGCTATTCCATCTTCCACGTTTGATCCTATCCCTCCGACTCCTCCTGCAGGAAGCATCCTCGTTCATTCGAGTTCGGAGGAAGACGTTGAAATTATTCTCCCGCCCGAAGACCGTCCACCGACAGTCAAAGGCTTGAAGAGGAAGGATAGTGGTGGCTCCAGTGGGCCTGTACCGAAAAGGAAGCCGCGGAAGAAGAAAGATTAAACATGCTTTGTTGATGTAATTTTGACTTTCATTTTGTTAGCCGTGTATAGATGCGGGTTCGGCCCCTGCTAGTAGGAATTTTTTGGAACAAACTTGTATACGAACTTCTTTTACAAACAATAGAAATGAAACTTCTCTTTTTGGTTTCTTTTCTGTCATTTTGTATTTGTCTAAGTGTTTCAATATCTGGAGTGCACTTGTGAAGTTTCAGATTCCGAATCAAGTTTGATTTTGTTTGCCAAGTTCGAAAACTGTGGACATGGTTTGCGACCGGGAAGCGAGTTGAATTCTGAAGTTGCATTGCTTCAATCAATGGTTGATGCTTAAGTCCTGCCCCCAGTCTTGGGGATGAGTTGTAGATCATCAGTCGACGATCGCTTCTTACTTATAACATGTTGAGTCTAGTGCCACTGAACGGGTGTTTGAGGCAGGCGGAGATTGAGTAATGCATCCATGCTTGTCTGATTATCGATGATCATATCCGCACTCCGGGGAGTCCCATTTGTTTACTGGCGGTTGGTCACGTCGGCTTAGGTTTTAATCATATGTCCACGATCTTGGGACTTGGAATTGACATTTGTATTCCGACTCACGCTCTAGGAGTTCGGAGTTGTTATTTATACTTCGATTCATGCTTCAGGGACTTGAAGCTGGTGTTTACGCTCCGTTTCGCACTCTGGGAATCTGTAGTCGATGTTTATACTCCGACTTGCACTCTAGGAGTTCAGAGTTGTTGTTTATACTCCGCTTCGCACTCCGGGAATACGGAGTTGATGTTTATACTCCGGTTCGCGCTCTGGGAACTCGATGTTGATGTTTATAATCCGGTTCGTGCTCTGGGAACTCGAAGTTGATGTTTATAATCTGGTTCGCGCTCTGGGAACTCGAAGTTGATGTTTATACTCCGGTTCGTGCTCTAGGAACACGGAGTTGATGCTTATACTCCGGTTCGCGCTCTGGGAACACAGAGTTGAGGTTTATACTCCGCTTCGCACTCTGGGAGTACGGAGTTGAGGTTTATACTCTGGTTCGCGCTATGGGAACTCGGAGTTGATGTTTATACTCCGACTCGCGCTCTGGGAGTTCGGAGTTGATGTTTATACTCCGCTTCGCGCTCTGGGAATACGGAGTTGATGTTTATACTCCGCTTCACACTCTGGGAATAAGGAGTTGATGCTTATACTCCGGTTCGCGCTCTGGGAACTCGGAGTTGATGTTTATACTCCGGTTCACGCTCTGGGACTCGGAGTTGAGGTTTATAATCCTATTCGTGCTTTGGGAATACAGAGTTGATGTTTATACTCCGGTTCGCGCTCTGGGAACTCGGAGTTGATGTTTATACTCCGACTCGTGCTCTGGGAGTTCAGAGTTGATGTTTATACTCCAGTTCGTGCTCTGGGAACTCGGAGTTGGTGTTTATACTCCGGTTCGCGCTCTGGGAACTCGGAGTTGATGTTTATACTCCAACTCGCGCTCTGGGAGTTCGGATTTGAATGAAGGATTGTTGTGTATCAATTCTTTCTTGACTCTGATGTGATGGCTAGTCCCCGAGCTCAGGTTTTCACTTAGCGAGTGACCGGTTGCATCGCAGTCACTCCCTATTTGAATAAATTCCACCGTATGGCGAAACTTAGCTCTCCGTGCATAGTGATGATCGTATGAAGCATTTCAAGTAAATCACAGCTCTGGCTCGAAGAGATTGCATTTTATTGCTGAAAAAATACGGCAAAGTTATTTGCCTTATTACAAATTCTAATTTCGAAATGCAGAAACAAATTGCAAAATGGAAAGCAATCTAAATGGATAAAGATAGCCTGTCATGTGTAATAGCGGCGAAGGCTCTCGCTATTCCAGGCTCTTGGCAGAGTAAGACCGTCGGCGGTCGATAATTTGAATGTGCCATCTCCGAGCCTTCGTTCAATAACATACGGTCCTTCCTATGTCGGTTTCATATGCGAAGGAACCGGATAGATTCTTTTCAAGACGAGATCGCCTAGTTCGAAGGTTCGTGGGCGGACCTTAGCGTTATACAATCGGGCGACTCAACTTCGATGTGCAGCTGCCCTCAAATCAGCTTCTTCATGCTTCTCATCTAGTAGATCAAGAGATTCAGCAAGTAATATAGCATTTGTCTTCGGATCATAGTATGTCACACGATGAGAAGGTACTTCTAGCTCGACTGGAATAACGGCTTCTGAACCGTAAGAGAGAGAAAATGGAGTGTGACCAGTCGCAGTTTTGCGGGTTGTTCGGTAAGCCCATAAAGCCATAGGAAGTTCATCGACCCACTTGCCACCGACCTTTTCTAGTCGTTTCTTCAGAATTGATTTTATAAATTTATTAACCGCTTCGACCAGACTGTTTTCTTGAGGGTGTGCAACTGCGGAGAATTTCTTTTGGATGTGAAATCGTTTGCAAAAATCTTTAAATTCAGCACTGTCGAATTGGGTTCCATTGTCCGTAATAATGGTGTGTGGAAGACCGAATCGACAGATGATGTTGCGTACCACAAAGTTGATTACTTTCTTCGTCGTTATGGTAGCAAGAGCTTCAGCTTCAACCCACTTTGTAAAATTATCGACTGCGACGATGGCGTATTTCGCACCACCTTTTGCCAGAGGTAGAGCACCAATGATGTCGATGCCCCACATTGCAAACGGCCATGGGCTGACCATTTGCGTTATCTCGGTAGGAGGAGCTCTAGGAATTCGGGCATATTTTTGGCACTTATCACATTTCTTTGCATAATCTGACGCGTCACGATTGACAGTCGGCCAGTAATATCCGTATCGAAGTATTTTCTTAGCAAGTGCTTGCCCCCCGGTGTGATCGCCACATTCTCCCTCGTGTACATCATGCAATACTTGTTTAATTTCATTGTGAGCGATACACCGAAGTAGAGGAATAGAGTACCCTCTTCTATACATGACCCCATTCTGAATGGTGAATCGTGAGGCCTTTCGAAGAACCTGTCTCTTTTCACTCCTGCATTCCGGCAGGGTTCCGTGCTCAATGTAGTTTCTGAGTGGAGTCATCCATGAATCTTTTTCAGGGATGGTTTCGCATACCCAGTCTATTTCAGCTCGGTCGATGCTTGGAGAGGGAAACGTTTCTACGGGAACGAGTCCCATTTGCTGAGCTTCACCTGTGCTGGCTAACTTTGCAACGAATCGGCCCTTTGGTTGCGTTCTCGAGGTATACAATAGATGGCATAATAATTAAACTGACTCAGTACTTCCTGAACTCGAGCTAAGTAAGCAGCCAGCCTTCGATCTCTTTCTTGATACTCTCCCCGTACCTGACGCACAACTAGTTGTGAATCACAATAAATTTCCACTGCGATAATTCTCAAATCTCTAGCAAGTTTTAAGCCAGCAAAGAGGGCTTCATATTCAGCTTCGTTATTAGTCGCATGAAAATCGAACTTCAAAGCATAACATATGGATCGGCCTTCGGGAGTTTCAAGTACAACACCAGCGCCCGAACACCGGTCGTTTGATGCACCGTCGGTATAAAGCTTCCAGACGTATTCGGGGGATTCATTGGTTTCAGGCAAGTTCTCTGGAATGGTAAATTCAGCTATGAAATCGGCTAGGACTTGTCCTTGGATCGCTAGTCTTGGAGTGTAAGTAATATCAAACTGGCTCAGTTCGATGTTCCACTTGAGTAACCTACCAGACGTCTCAGGCCGCGAAAGAACCTGTCGTAACGGCTGGTTGGTATAAATAATAATGGAATGTGCCTGGAAATACAGCCGGAGTTTTCTTGATGCAATAACAAGGCAGTAAGCCAACTTCTCCAATTTCAGATAATTCCTTTCAGCCCCGGTCAATCGTTTGCTGACGTAGTATACTGGCTTCTGTATCTTGTCTTCTTCTCGAATTAATGCGGCGCTGATAGTGTTTTCTGATATCGCCAAATATACGAACAACTTCTCATGATCGATAGGCTTCGATAGGATAGGCGGTGTGGATAGATGTTGGACTAGTGCCTGGAAAGCGTCTTCACATTTCGTGGTTCATTCAAAGTTTCGTTTTCCTTTTCGGATCAGATCGAAGAAGGGAATGCATTTATCAGTGGACTTTGAAATGAACCTGCTCAATGCTGCTACTTTTCCATTGAGACTCTGGACTTGGTTTATGGTTTTCGGAGTTTCAAGATTTCTGATTGCCCAAATCTTTTTAGGATTAGCTTCGATTCCTCGGGCGTTGACAATGAATCCAAGAAATTTTCCGGATGCAACTCCAAAGTGACATTTCAGTGGATTTAGCTTCATTTTGTATTCTCGCAGTATGTTGAACATAGTTTCCAGGTCTTTAACATGTTCGGTGGAGAGTCGTGACTTCACAAGAAAGTCATCTACATATACTTCCATTGTTTTCCCGATTTGATTGGCAAACATCTGATTGACCAATCGTTGATTAGTAACCCCCACATTCTTGAGTCCGAATGGCATAACCTTGTAACAGTAAAGTCCAAGATTGGTTACGAAGCTGGTATGTTCTTGATCGAGTAAATGCATCGGTATCTGATTGTAGCTAGAATACGCGTCCATGAAGGATAAGAGTTCATGCCCACTTGTCGAATCTACTAGCTGATCAATTCTGGGAAGTGGGAAACTGTCTTTGGGACATGCTTTATTCAGATTGGAATAATCGACACATGTTCTCTACTTTCCATTCGGCTTTCGGACGAGTACGGGATTCGACACCCATTCAGGATATAACACATCTCGAATGAATCCGTTTGCTTCAAGCTTTTCTACTTCTTCTTTAAGGGCGGCAGATCTCTCTGGATCCATACCGCGCCTTTTTTGTTTGATCGGGACATGCCGCGGGTCAATGTTCAGAGTGTGGCTCGCGATGTCCGGCGAGATCCCACACATATTAGAATGTGTCCAGGCAAATACGTCAGGATTTGCCCACAGAAATTCAACCAATTCCTCCTGAGTTTGCTGGCTTAGCTGAGATCCAATCTTTATCATTTTCGAATCATCGTCATTGTCAACTGGGACATCAATCGTCAGTTCGGTCGATGATGCTTGATTTTCTTTAGATTCTCCTTCGTCTTCAGTTTCTCTTGGGTCAAGATCATTGAGGAATTGGCTGGGGTGCCCGGGCCTAGGCCCGGGCGTTAATTGTCAATTATTGGCAAAACGGACGCAGAGAGATTCCTCTACGCCCTTTCCTTTCTCCTTTCGCTGCGCCTCCCACAGCTCAGCAATGTAACAGGCTCTAGCAGTAGCCTGATCTCCTTGAATGATCCCTACTCCACGATCAGTGTGGAATTTCAGAGTCAAACACCATGTGGCAATGGCTGCCCTGAATTCAGCGAGGGCCGGTCGGCCCAAGAAAGCATTATATAGGGAGTCTATGTCCAAAACAATGAACTGCAACATCCGTACTCTTCGACGTTCTCCAACTCCCAACTCTACTAGCAGTTCCACCATCTCGTTGGGTATAGTAGCACTTCCGTTGAAACCATGGACTCGGGATTGACACGGTTTCAAGTCCATGGCTTCCATTCTCATTTGATCATAAGCTCGCTTGAACAAGATATTCACAGAGCTTACACTGTCAACTAAGATTCTCTTCATCCAAGCGGGACCTACTTGAGCTGAGATGACCAGGGGATCGATAGTGGGGGCTTCGACTTTATCAGCGTCTCTATTCCTGAACACGAAGTCATCTGTCATCGTCTTCTGTTACTTGGCCGAAGCCCCTTCATCAGAGTTACTATAGCATTCGAAGTCCGCATGCCTGATAGAACTGACATACGACTCCATTTCCTTCCAGCTTCGATCTACTGGGTAAGGACCACCACTTATTGTATTGATGACCAACCTCCCGCCTGTACGAGCGGGTTCCTCCTGCCTCTCCTAATTCGGCGCACGATTCTGATTTGATGGGCCCGCACCACCAGACTACGGCGCCCGCACATACTGATCCAACTTCCTTTCGCGTATCATTTTTTTGATGAGGTCTTGCAAGTGACGACACTCATTGATGTTGTGGCCATAGCTTTCGTGGAATCTGCAAAACTTTCCTGTTTGGATTTGTCCTTCAGTTGGTGGTTTCGGGGCAGGTTTTTTTATTGCATGGTATTGCAAGTCTGCAAATACACATTTTCCAACGACGTGTTCAACGGAGTGTAGTTATCGTACATGGAAGCTCTACGCCGTGGACCGCGATTCTAATCGCGTTTCTTGTTTTGATTCACATTGTCCCTCTGTTGATTTTGTTTATTTTGTACGTTCAACTGAACTTTTTCGGAGCTCTCTCCAGACTGTTTAACAGCGATGTTGCTTTGGATTCCTTCGATGTTGGGCCCTGCGTCATCCTACTTCCTAGACTGTTTCGCATCCTCCCTTCTCAAGAATTAGGCCGCTTTGGAATAGAAATGGTCCAATGACGCGGGTGGTTTTCCAGCTAACCAATTTCCGAACTCAGAATCAGCATCAATCCCCTTAGTCAATGCCATCAGGATAGAGTTATCATTGGGATTGCTTATTTCTGCACACACAGCATGGAATCACTCCAAGTATCGTCTAAGTGTTTCTCCAGGAGCTTGTGTAACACTAGACAGAGTGTTAACATCTTTAGGCCTTGCCACGTGCATACAGAATTGTTCAACGAACTTTTTGGCCATCTGATCAAAATTAGAAATGGATCATGGTGGAAAACGAGTAAACCACATGGTAGCGATGCCCCCCAGGGAAATGGGGAAACTACAGCATTTTACTGCGTCATCAGCTCTCGTAGAATTCATCAGCCATTCGTACTTCAGCATGTGTTGATTGGGATCAGAACTCCCTTCATAAACTAGCAAAGTTGGCATCCTGAAGCGCCGAGGTGGTTCAGCATATAATACGTCATCGGTGAAAGGGGTATAACTCCGGGAGATTCCCCAGTCGTCATTACTGAGACCCTGACTTTCACGGATCATTTGACGAATCATCGTTGGTATATCCGGCATTCGGATGTTGGGAGCATGCTGTGCCAAGGTGTGATCGGGTTCCACAGTGCGAGTCTGGACCGGACGCGGTCGACGGTCCGTGCCTCGCCTCCTTGGTTCAACATCCTCAGGGACATAAGGCTTAGGAGTCTGCTCTCGTTGGTTACGTTGAGGATCAGCTTGGTTTCTAGCATCACCTCCTCGTCCGACAGTGGTTGTAGTAGCAATGTTGCTGGTAACATGGTAAGGAGCAGCACCTCCTTGAGATGAAGGTTCCGTGCGGAGACAGCGGATGGTCCAGTTCTAGGTTGCCCAAGATTCGAAGCAGGTTGGTGTCCCGTGGCTTGGGTGTAGCGTACACCTAGCCATGGGCGTGTGGATCTGGTTTGGCCATCAGAGGAGGTTGAACTCTCTGTGGATGAATAGGAACCTTGGTCTCTGCTGGATCTTCTTCGCCTTTGGCGATTCAGCTGGTTGGTCAACTCTGTGTTGGCACGCAGTTGGTCAGTTAGCTGTTGTCGACTCTGGGTCAATTCTTGAAGCAATGACTGGAATTCTTGTCTGGTGATTGGACCTGATGGATCTGAAGGTCCTGCAGCATTTTGGTTGGATGGAGGTGATTGCACGGGATTTTGTCGGTCCCGTGCTCCTTGATCAGCAGCTGTAGAAGTAGTACGTGTGCTCACCATAATGAATTGATGAAGTCCTTTCCTAGATTTGATGCAAATCTGAATAGAATGGAAGGGCTTCAAAGTTCTAGATTCAGATCTTCTTCTTGGATTTATGCAATCCGATATAGATAGGAGATCTAAAGAGCATGAGAAAAATTGGGTTTTTTCTCAGTGAAAGCACCAAAGTGTTTGTACCAAAATTGGGCACAACACTCTTCGGAAGTCTTTGAAGAGATAAAGTGAAGAAATTAAATGGAAAAAGAGGATTTATCTAACAAAAACTCCAAATCTCAGAGATGAAAATAATTAAAATGCAAGGAGACATAAGAATTTAGAGTGGTTCGGTGTGTTTCCTACGTCCACTATGAAGTAGTTTGCTTTATTGATCTTTCTTTGATGTTTACAATTGATTTCAGCAAATTACAGCGAATAACAATGATTTGCAGCAGTGAAATTCGTTGGTAGCAGTAGCAATGGAGTTCAGATCTGGATCCCATGGAGTCTGGGCGTTGGAGATCTCAAAAAGGAAGAAGAACCCCTTTTCTGTTGGCTTTGGGGGTCTATTTATAGGTGTAGGAGGCTGATATTTCACTCAGATCTCGGGTGACCCTCTCTGGCACGTGACCAGGCTCGCGCGCCCAAGCCCGTGAAGTTTCGGTCCAATCCGTGATCGATATGAACAGATTTCGTATCGATCAAGATTTCATCCAATGGAGTCGAAATTTGGCGTGGACATTCTTTAGCATGCATGTAGTCTTCTGTGAAAATTTCATAGCATTTGGACTTGTAGATTAGGAGATATGATTGATACGAATTGGGATTCTCGGTTGGCTGTTTGGTTCGACTCGCTCTGTTCGACTTGCTTTCATTCGACTCGGTGACGTGGCGATTGAATCTCACTCTGCCCTTGACGCTGTTTTGATCGAGTCGAACTGTGCATTAATTGAGCGAGTCGAAGTGGAGCGTTCTGAGGGATTCGAACAGTGGCTTCACCATTGGAGTCGAACTCGATGGAGTCGAATAGTGGTTCGAGCTGAGCGAGTCGAAGAAGGCATCTGATGGAGGAAAAGTGGAGCGAGTCGAAGTAGTCACTTCTGATGGTTGCAAAGCGAGTCGAAGTAGTCACTTCTGATGGTTGCGAAGCGAGTCGAAGTTGTCGCTTCTGATGGAGGCGAAGCGAAGCGAGTCGAAGTAGTCACTTCTGATGGTTGCGAAGCGAGTCGAAGTAGTCACTTCTGATGGTTGCCAAGCGAGTCGAAGTTGTCGCTTCTGATGGTTGCGAAGCGAGTCGAAGGGAGCGAGTCGAAGTTGGCTTCCCTGATGGATTCGAACTGAGCGATTTGACCGGTGGTTGGTTTTCATCCAATTTTGTATCGTTCATAACTTGAGCATACGAACTCGGATTGACTTGAGATTTGGAACGTTGACTCTCATAGCTAAGCTTGTCATGTCATACCAATTTTGGCTTGATCCGGACTTGGACAAAATTCGTCGATATCCATAGTGAGCCTGTGTATAACTGATCTCTAGGACGGGCCGTCATTGGTTACTAGTCAATTCCTTGGTGTCACGGCCTTGCCAAAAGGCGGGATAACATACTACATCCATTTTGGAATCACCATCAGTATTTGTAGCAAGTAGCCCTTGCACTTCAAAAGCTCCATCTTTGGATTTCATCATCTTCAGATGCTTTTAATTTGAATGCTTAAGTTGGTTCGAAACAGTTTTCGGCTAATACATACTTATTCGATCCTAGTCTCTTCAAACCAACATTCGATAGTTTCCAGTAAACTCTACTCCGGTTCTTTCGAAAATAAACAGATAATAGATTTGAACGGGGATTCCCTCTTAACCGTTTAAGTGGATGGATCCCCTTATCATTTGTCTTAGAAGAACGAAATGAGATTTATATGCACAGTACAGTATCATCGAAGATAACTTTTCTATATAACTTACGTGTTTCTCCTAGATATTTTCAAATTTAAAATAGGTCCAGATTTTGATAATCAGTTATTTAAGTATCAAATAAACAACAGTCCAAACACATATTTATTTCCAGATGAGATCCACTAAGCCTCTTTAAAATAATCCTCAATAATTAAATACTTTAATTATTGAGCCAAAATATTTATGTACTTATATCACTAGTATAAGTATACAGTCTCAAACCCATTTAAAGGGTTTCTTATTCCAAATTCATTTTAAATGGATCAAAACAAATATCTTTGAAACACTGTTTATTATGAAACACAAACAACTAATCCTTTGGTGTTAAGTAGGGAAATTGCTTCCCTACCACTAAGATGAAGAAGGATTACTTATTTATTTGATTAATAACTTGATTAGTATAATCGATCTAATCAAATTTTATAAACAAACTTTCTTTCCAAAATCCAAGATGTATTTCCATAATATAACTTTAACAACCTTATTTTAAAAATAATTCACTTTATAAAACACCTTTATTTATTATATTACCTTTACAAACCTCCTAAATAAATAATTTATTTTGGTTTTAAAATGTTACTAAATAATTAATTTGACCTTAAATCATTATTAATACATAATTAATAACTAAATCACTATTAAATAAATAAATAATTAACATAAACCATTATTAATAAATAATTAGTAAAATTTCAAAACATCGTTATTATATAATTAACGAACTTAAAATAACATTTATTAAATAATTAACTAACTTAGAATACCATTAATAAAATAATTAATTAATTTAAAATAACTTAAACAAAATCATTAATTTTAAAATAGCTTTAATATTTATAATTAAACTTTAAAATATTATTAATAAATAACTAGTTAACCTTAAATATTAAAATCAAAATATTATTAACAACCATTTTATTTTAGAAAATAATTACTTCAAAATACGTTATAGATCAAGTAAATTCAAAATCCATTTCTTCTCAAATTCTTGAAAAGAGACTCAACGACCACACTGGTACTTAGACAAGTTATCATTAATTTCAATTCAACAATTTAGATCATATTACTAATATTTACATAAACAAAAAATATGTAAATAAGATTCATAATCGACAAACAACAGGTAACACATCATCTGTCTAAGTCAATTTACATACACTTAAATGTCCAATTTAATAAAATAGCAGGATGAGAATTTGTTCTACTAAATAGATGTCCAATAAAGTCTATTTAATTTAAAATATAGCAGAAGGCGATTTATTTTGCTATCTAGATAATAATGATAAAATATAATTACTAATCGACGTAGTTATTTACTACAACTATAAATTAATGGTATCTTAACTTTTTTAGAAATTTGCCGACGTCTTGAACTGATGTGTTCAATTGGGTGAAAAGAACCCAGTGTTCCAATCCATCGGTTAAACTGACCTTGAATGAATATGCTAATTATTTTTGAAATTTAAACCTAAAAACTAAATTAACCAATTCTAAACGACTTAGGCATAAAGCCCACCCACAATCCTACCTCCTTTCTTCATACATCTCCATAACCAACTTCCCTAAATCAAACATTCTCCAAAAACATTTCCCTCCAAAATAACCTGGAACTATCGTCTTTGTGCATAGATGTTTATGTGTGACGTTGCACACGACCCTCAACCACCTCGCTGTCCGTCCCCATAAACCCCATCACCTCATGTGACTCGGCTACAACCCTCACCATGTCCTCTTGAGCCTCAGATCGAATTTTGACCATCCTTTTCCCTTTCCAAACGCATACAGTTCTTGAACCTCCTCCACTAAATCATCATCCACCACCGCCTTAACCATCGTTAGCCCTCAACTCCATCACTAGTCAATTCATCACCCACTACAACACCTCCCTCCAACACCTTGGCCCACCTACATCATCGCACCGCCACCTGGTAGCCAAAAACCAAACACACAAAATAAAAACCCATAAACTCTGGATTGAGCTCCTCAGTCCAACCCCGACCACCGCCTCACTAGCGACTAACACTACACCTCTGCCATATCCCCGAGTAGCTCCGCCTGTAACCGCTCGGCCCCTCATCGACAAGATTGCCGAAATTTGAATTTAAACCCAAAATCGATCAACTGACTAATTCGACCAAACCCCATCACTAAAAATCATGCAAATAGTCCATAAAATCTCGAATTATCGATATGAACGCGATGACACAGGCTATTCATCGATTCGTGATCGACGAAAACCGACAGAACCTACCCACTTACTGTTATCGACCACTATCTTGATCACCACTTGACGAAACAACCTCGGACTATTTAAAAAACTAGACTCCGAGATAAACATTTCACTAGTTGACGGCTTTGGCAAACTCTACGGATTGGAGGATAATGATTTTTGAAATAAAAAAGGAAGATGAGTTCATATGTTTATATAATAGAATGGTAAGTGAAAAACTTGTTCCTATACATTACCAGTGAGCTAACTTCCATATTCCAAATCAAAATTTGATTTTTAGTCCTTGCTAACTTAAGAGAACATATATTTTAAAACAATTCAACACGATTATAGGAAGAACCATCATATTATTACGTAGAAAAAATAAAAAAATAAGCAAGAAAGATAAGCATTCTCACCTTCCACATATTTCCTTTTTTCTTTCCCGAATGCAAAATCCAAGCTTAATCTTTCCTTTATGAATCAAAATGTGATCATTCCTTTTTAAGCTCTTGAATGGAAAATTTAAAAAGATGAACCTAAAAGGACAAAAAGAACTAATTATGAAGATAAGAAAATAGAATAGTGTATGTACACACACATATGGAGATTTAAAAAGAGAATTTAAAAATAAAGGAATGAATAAAAATATTCCTTCAAACTATATCATCATTTCCTAAACATCAAAGTACAATGCATGTAAGAACATATTTGGCAAAAGGTGTTAAGTACTTTTGTTCACTAATGCACTTAAGGAATCTAAGTGTCAACTCAATTATTAAAATATAAATATGTTTTACTTTTCATTAATTTCTTTTACTTATCTTTTTATTATTTTCAAATTGAAATGTTCCATCCTTAAAAATGTAAGTATTATTTTATAAAACATATACAAGGGTATTTTATGACTTTTTATAACCCATCGTTCGATAAAAGCTGAAAATCCAAAAAATAGGTTTTGCTTATATTTTTAGTTCTCCGTCGAACTATTTATTTAGGTAAACAAATTTTTTTTTTATCTATTATTAGTTATAAATTTTAAAAATGTTATTTTATTTATTAAAATCATTAATTGAATATTTAAATTAAATTAAATGTTCACAAATTAAACCGACAAAATTCTGGGTCATTACAGTTATAACACACACACACACACACACACACATATATGCTTTGAATAACATATTATGTGTGTACTTATTGTGCCTTGAAAGGCCTTGGCTGGTGTTGTTTAAATGAACATATGTAAATCAAAGTTTGGACGCTGGATTTGTTTTTGTTAATTTTGCATATGAAATGCATTTTGGACATAAACTTGGATTTGTAATATTTGGCATGTGTAAGGGCAACTAGGATGGCTTTGGACTCGGGTATCGAATATGTAATAAGTAGTTAAGGTTATTGCATTTATAGCGATGGTCGTTATAAAAGCACTTTTGTTGTTATTGCATTTACTTGCTTTTCTACTTGTTATTCACATATGTTTCTGGCTTATATATTTCATTCATATGTTATACCATGTCTCTTTATGACATAATATGGATTTGAGAATCATATATGTTTATATGATTAAATGATTAAATGTGTTGAATATTGAATCGAATATGGAAATTTCCACATAGCGATAGTCGCTACAAACGCACTTTGAATCCTTCTCTTCTATTTCACTTTTCAAAACCTATCTTTAGTTTATTTTCAAATGAAATGTTTTCTATACTTATCATAGTATAAAAATAGTAAGAGATGAAGTTTAAAAGCTATTTTGATTATAAAACAAAGTTAGTAAAGCTATGGTCCATATAACGATAGTCGCTACAGATGCACTTTAGAAAAACAAGTTTTTTGGAATAGTTTAAAATGTTATTATTTAGATATTTTTATGAAATCTTTTCAAAGGAGTTTTATAAAAGATATACATGTATTTTAAAATAATTTTGAAGTTTAAATATATTTCAAAATAATTTATTTGAATTTATAAAGCAAAGGTTTTATTATTTTTTATACACAAGACTTGTTTATTTTGTTAAAGGAGTAAAAGTTTCCAGGCTAATATTAAGTAACTATTTTTAAAGTAATATTTTCTATAACTACGTAGAACTTATTTCTAAGTATTTTTAAATGTATTTTATTCATATATAAGTTTATAAAACTATTTTTAATCTTTATTTAAAGTAAGAGCTTTTTTATTCACTTTCCTTCCTTAACCTATTTTAAATTCTATTATCTTATTAAATAAAACTATTATACACACACACAGATATATATATATATATCATTTTAAAAGATTTTCTAACTTATTTATACAAGTAATTTCAAAATTCTATTGTTTTATAAGGAGGGACGAAAAGTAACACATATGTAATGACCTTAATTTGATTGTTTATGGAATGTTACTCTTACTATACTTAGCACTAAAAGCCAAGTGAGGTGGGCTTCTCTATTTGTGAGTCAAGGTTGATGTTCGATAAGGACAGAGCAATAGAGCTCTAACAACTGACTTCCTTCTTGGCCGAGGAATAGTTAAGCCAAAGTGTCAGAAACATGTTAAGTATATGAACCTTAATTTCCATAAGCTAGTGTTAAGACTCAATAGTCGATTAGTCGACTGCCGATCTTGACCAAACTTAACTTAGGAAGTATACGAAAAGCTTTGTGGATTTATACCAATGAGAGCCCCTGGGGAGGAGCATTGGTTCGAAATGCCTCTAGCTTTCGGTTACTTCTAAAAGAACTGGAATTGAGTTAACCAAAAATTCATCGATTGGTTTTGGAGAGGCCAGTAACGACAAGTGTTTTATTTATTGAATACCACTTCAAAACTATTTTACAGTTGAGTCTTGGAGAGATTGGAATCGGTAAGTGTTCTACTTATGGAACACCACCTCAAGACTGTGATATATGTTATATCTCTTGAAAATGGATCTACCACCTCAAGACTGAGATATATGTTCTATCTCTTGAAAATGGATCTGTTTGAGATACTGGAATCCATGTAGGATTCATGGTTTGTTCGAGTATTGAAGACTCTTGTGAAAGATGCCGAACATTGCATCGACATTGGAAAATGACTAAAGACAGAAAAGGATGCATAATTCAGTGGTTTTTTAAACCAAAGGGGTATATCAACTCCATTATCTAGAGTATGCTTATTAATATGTTGGCGGTTGGAGTTGTTGTACTTAGGTTCCATGTGGTTCGGGTTCGCTCGTTCGGACATGGGCTAGTTGTGTTTACCTTATGGTATATTTTATCAAGAGATATACGACGCTCGAAAGGTAGTTTCTAATCCTTGTTATAGAGTTCCACTTTAGTTTTTTAGCTAAAGGCATCTCCATGGAAAATCCATTTATAAGAATGAGCCCTAGCGGTTATAAATATACTCTAATATGCTATTGAATGTAATAAATGTAACCATTTCAGCTATGTTATATATAAATTTTTCAAACCCTAGACATTATTATAATATCACTAAAATTTCTTATGAAATGATTTGGTTATCGTGAGGTAGAAACACGTCCGTGTTTATTTGCGGCATGGTCTTACGTGATACCTTTAATTTTGAAGGGTTTTATAAATATAAAAATATATATGATTGAGTTTCTCACTCTGGTTTATCGGATTGATCCAGGTGTTATTTTCTTGTAATGCTCGGGTCAGCCCCGAGTATATATCAAGATTTCATTAAAGTTCATTGGAGCCCTTGTAGAGGAGTTGGATGATTACCTATCATAGTATTCTTATTTTCGTTGCACTACTTATGTATGTGTTCAGCATTGTGAGAACATGCCGTTATAACTGTCAAGGCTGATTGTAGTACATAGCCATTTTATAACTGTGAGATTTTTGTACGTTGGAGTAACACTTTGTACTACACTTAGGAGGTATTATATATGCCGCATGTGAGATTCTGATATTGTGTTTTTTTTGTTCCGTTTCCTTTTATTTTATTTTATCTGTAACAACATAAAATTTGAGCTATAATAATTAATTAACAGATTAATTAAATAATAATATAAGTTTTTGAAATTGTTGGAATCGAGCTACGAGAGTTACACCATTGGGTCCATGATGATTTTCTGATAAATTTTCATATATAACTTGTCGAAATCCGAGCTAGTATGGAGAAGTTAAGAGTGAAACAAGAAATGAGAATTAAATAAACTAGAACGAAAAAAAATAGACCCCACAGGGGTCGACCCTTATATTGGTTAGATCGACCTATAGGTCGAACCTCAATATAAATAGGTCGACCCGCCATTTTGCCTGGACGATATTTCGTCCATGTACGAGCCAAAGAGAGTAATTTTGTTTTTTGGCTAAATCCTGTGCGTTCGTCGCTGCATCCGACGGTTCCTAGTGAGCTTATGACGTGGTTGCACTAGATTTAATCTTCAAATCCGATGGTTTGAGATCCCTAAGCCACACTATAAAAAGAACCCTAGGCCTAGCTATTTTTCTTATTCAGATTTTCTCCCAATTGGGTTCATTGCCTGAGGCTGAACCCTAAATAGAAATTTTTTCTAGGGAGGAAATCTTTTTGATAAAAATATTCTACGCCCTAGAAGCGGATCCAGGAAGGCCCAGGAATAGAGCTAAGGACCATATGTGCGTGTTTTGTAATTATTTTAGATTTGTAAGCAATTTAAAATAATAGGGTTCTCAATAGTTGTAGTTTTTCTACAATTTTGAGGCGGTTTTTATGTAAGTTTATTTACAATTAGTTTTTAAGTAAATTTCAGAAGTTCTTTTAAGTCTATTTTATTCAGCTATTTATAGTGATTTACAGATATTTATAGTTATTTACAGTTATTTACATCTGTTTTAAGTCGGAATTTAGACTATAAATATTAGTTTCTTTTTTTAGAGATTTAATCCTTTTTGACGCGAATAAAATATTAAAAAGAGAAGAATTCGCAAATATGGATTAAAATAGAAAAACACTAAATTTACATAAATCAGATGTAAAATGGGAAAAACTGAAATAAAATGGAGATACACCGAAATAAGCAAATTTAAGATATTTGCAAACATGATTATAACAAGTGGTTATAACTAAAAAGAGAAATTAGAAGAGTAACAGTTGCAAGAACAATTATAACATAGGTTATAACTAGAAAGAAAGAAATAACAAAAGGGGCTTATTTTAAAACTTAGATCTTGGATTAAGTTAATAAGAAAATATAGTAGAAATAACAGAAGAGGCTTATTTTAAAACTTAGATCTTGGATTAAGTTAATAAGGAAATATAGAAGTAGGGCCCGTACCGGCAGCATTCACTTTCAGGTCTAGGACTGATGGTTTCACACGTAGGTGAGGCTGGGACACGCTTATGCTGATTAGGGTAAATAAGTGGCCAATAGAAGGAGGCCCAAATCAGGGGATTTGGGCAAGCGGCGCAAAGCTAGAAGATTTGTTTTTTAGGACCAGTACCGGCATCATTCCCTTTCAGGTCGAAGACTGATGGTCTCACACGTAGCTGAGGCTGGGCATGCTTATGGTGATTAGGGTAAATAAAGGGTCAAATAAAGGGCAGTAGTTAGTGTGTACTGGTGATGACCGAGCGTGCGACATCGATTAGGGTAAATAATTCACTACTGCATCCTAAGCGCTAAAGAGGTGTCTTTTTCTGTGACCAACATGATTGGTTCATAGTGGCACAACAGAGATAGGAAAGGCCGGTCGATGGGTAGGATTAGGATTTCAGCCTAATCAAGTTAGCAGTTGGATAGGATTAGGATTTCAACCTAATCACAGTAGTTTAAGCAAGTGCAAATAATCAAATCAAACAATTAAAGTAAACAGTCAAATTGAATCAGAAACAATATTTTATCCGAGTTTTATCTATTTTGTATTTTCCTTTCAAGCTAGAACTATTGCTTAGTCTATTATCTTTATCTTGCTTAGAAATGCTAGTAATTACTTTCACTCACCAGACTTATTGTCTGACCCACTCCTCTATCTTTCCTTACCCCCTCCCCAATAGGCCAATAAAGTTGAGGATAGTTGATTCAGGTTGCTTGGAGCTTCATTCTCGGAGTTTTCTCATTTCAGATGTATTCTTCTGCTTTTCATCTTTTTCATTTGGCTTATGATGGATTGGCACTTGTGAGAGGGATTATTATTATTATCTTTATACTCTGATTTTATGAGACTGAGATGTATTTTCATGAGACATGAGACATTTTGAGTTTTTGAGATATGTTATGTTTTTATGACTTATTTTGAGATGAAGTTTAATTTTGAATGATAAGTTATTATTTATATGTTTCCGCTGCTTTAACTTATTTGTCTTGTGAATCTTAGTCTCTGTGATGCTTTAGCTATACCTATAATGCACCACATCCTTTGGTGTGCCCTTTTGGGAATACTAAGGGGTGTGGGGTGTTTCATTTGGTATCAGAGCCTATGGTTATAGGATTCCTAAAAACTCATTTTAAAAGTAAGGTATTTTCAAAGGTAACATATCTTCAAACTAAAAGTATTTTTCAGGAAGAAACTCTTATTATAGAGATAGTTTGCAAGTATACGAGAGGTTTTATAAAAATCCCCACAAAGTCCAGTTTAACCTTCTTTCGATTATTTCGAGCTTAAATTTTCTTTTCTTTGCATAGTATGGCGGACGCCCCAAATCTTCCAAAGGGTGTCCAAGCCCCGGTTGGTTCCGTAGATACCTTCAAGCTACGACACTAGAGATGCAAGGGAAAATTCCCAATGTAGCACCGGAGGGTGGATATCCCATTAATCCCCTTGTAGCAGCCAATTTTTCTAAGCTATGCAAGGACTTCGCTCGTTTAGGAGGCAAGACGTTTTCTGGCACGGAGGATTTCATAGAGGCACGAGCTTGGTTGAGGAATACGGAGCGGATATTTGGGCTGTTAGGATTGGAGGACCAGCGGAGAGTTCAGTTTGCATCTTGGCAGCTGAAGGGAGAGGCTTCTTACTGGTGGGAGATTGTAGATATGGAGGGTAGAGATATTGGTTGGTTTGGATTTCGGGAAAGGTTTGAGAGAAAGTTCTTGTCGCAAGCTGAGGAAAGCATGCAGTTGGAGAAGTTCATTAGTTTGAAGCAGGGGAGTCTTTCGGTGAAAGAGTATATAAATCAGTTTAATGAGTTATCGCGGTTCGGGATGGAGCTTGTTAATACACCGCATAAGAAGGCCACCAAGTTTGCTAAAGGTTTGAACCAGCCCCTCTAAGGGTTGGCATTAACACATGTACCTATGGGAGCGACCTATGAATCACTTGAGGAAATGGCTCTTATATCAGATGTTGCTAAGAAAGAAGAGGTTAAGGAGGTTCCTAAATCAGAAAACTCTAAGAAGCAGTGGTGGAAGAATAAGAAGGATAAGGACAAGAAGAAAGGAGGAGGAACTCAGAAGGGATAGATCAAGAAAGGCGAGAAATGTCATAAGTGTGGATTGGTTGGGCATTTCACAAAGAACTGTAAGAAGGACACGATGAAGGGAAGGTGTTACAACTATGGGTAGCCTGGACACCTTAGTAGAGCTTGTCCTCAAAAGACGGGGCAGAGAGCAGGTGCACCTACAGCGTAAGTATAGGCTTTGGATGCAGCACCTTCTAGTAGTGGACAGACCGAGGTAGGAAAGTCTCTGTAGAAGATTTGATCTCTATTTCAGATTTTCCTATTCGAACTCTTTTTGACTCCGGAGCATCGCATTCTTTCATTTCTAGTTCCTTGGTTGATTGTTTGCACTTAGATATTTCTCTAGTTATAGACCCTATAGTTGTTTCAAACCCCATAGAAGGATCAGCACATTTATCCATGATTTGTAGGGGTTTGAAAATTTTTATACTAGGTGTAGAGTTTGATTGTGACGCCTATGTACTGGGATTTTCGGGATATGGGATAATTTTGGGATGGATTGGTTATCCACTTATGGTGCGATATTGGACTGCGAGAGGAGAGTCGTTAGACTAAAGATATGTAGCAGACGGACTCTCGAAGTTTCTTGCAACCCACAGGGTCAGTCATGTTGAGCTTCCTTTATTCCCTTGGTTCATCACTTGGAGAGTTAGATTCAGTTCCAGTTGTTAGAGATTTCCAGATGTTTTTGAGGAGGCTAGGGGGCTACCCCCTAAGAGAGAGATCGACTTTAGGATCTATCTGAATGACAATGCTAAGCCATTGGCATTACCCATGAGACATATGGCTCCTAAGGAGAGGAAGGAGTTTAGTAAGCAGATCGACGAGCTACTAGAGAAAGGATTCATTAGACGGAGCATATCTAAGTGGGGAGCGCCAGTCGTCTTCGCTACAAAGGCGGATGGTTCCCTTCGACTTTGCGTAGACTATAGAGAGTTGAATAAGCTCATGAAGAAGAACCGTTACACGCTTCCTAGGATAGATGCTCTTTTCGATCAGTTGGTTGGCTCTTCAGTATTTTCTCAGCTTGACTTAGTCACTGGATTTCATCAGCTTAGGGTCGCTGATGATAGCATCAATAAGACATCATTTTGGACACCCGATGGATTATTTGAGTGGTTGGTTATGCCGTTTGGGCTGACCAATGCCCCGGCTTATTTTGTAGGTCTGATGAGCCATGTTTTTCGAGATGTCCTAAATAAGTTCGTTGTAGTGTTTGTGGACGACATTCTGGTGTTTTCCAAGAGTATGGAAGAGCATGTTATTCATCTTGAGGAGGTTTTTCGCACACTTCGTATTCATCAGTTGAAAGCAAAATTCTTGAAGTGTCACTTTTGGCATGAGGAGGTGCGTTTCTTGGCGCATGTAGTCTCAAGAGAGGGTTTAGCTATGGATCCCGCTAAGATAGTAGCAGTACAGGATTGGAAGGCCCCAAAGAACGCTACCAAAGTTAGAAGCTTCCTAGGTTTAGCTGGTTATTATAGGAAGTTTATCAGGGACTTTGCTAATATTTCAACACTTGAGGTTAAGCCTACCCTCATAGATCAGATTGGCTCAAGGCAGCGAGAGGACTCAGAGCTTGTGGATATTCTGGATAGGATTAGCAGAGGAGAGGTCTCTAGACATCTCCAATGCTATTCCATCGATAATAAAGGGTGGCTAAAGAGAGATGGAAGACTTTGTGTCCCTCGCACTGTTGATTTGATGAGAGCGGTTCTAGCAGAGGCACACCATTATCGATTGACTATTATTCCGGGCGGTGATAAGATGTATAGATACATGAATAGAGTATTTTATTGGAGTGGAATGAAGAAGGATATAGCAGAATTTGTGGCTAAGTGTCTTGTGTGCCAAAGAGTTAAGGCAGAGCAGCAGAGGCCTGACGGATTGCTTCAACCATTGGATGTACCCGAATGGAAGTGGGATAGTGTTTCGATGGACTTTATTGATGGTTTACCCCGATCTAGGAAGGGGAATACCAGTATTTGAGTGATTGTAGATCGTTTGACTAAGAGTGCCCACTTCATTCCCGTCAAGAGTAAGAGGACAACACCTTATTTGGCATCCATATACATTCATGAGATAGTCCGACTTCATTGAGTTCCCTCTAGCATAGTGAGCGACAGAGACCCTATCTTTACTAGCGAGTTTTGGAGAAGCTTGCAAGAGGCTTTAGGCACACAGCTTAGATTGAGTACGGCCTATCACCCTCAAACGGATGGCCAAATGGAGAGACTTAATAGAGTTCTTGAGGATTTGTTGAGGATGTGCATTCTTGATTTTGGAGGAACTTGGGAGGAGCACCTTCCTTTAGTGGAATTCTCTTATAACAATAGTTTTCAGGCTAGCATTGGGATGGCTACTTTTGAAGCCCTTTATGGAAGACCTTGCAAGTCGCCTTCGTGTTGGTTGGAGTCTACAAAAAGATTTCTACTTGGTCCCGACATGGTTAGAGAGACTTCGAAAAAGATTGATTTGATTAGAAGAAGAATGAAGATGGCCCAAGATAAACAGAAATCCTATGCAGATAAGCGGAGAAGAGATATTGAGTTTGAGGCAGGAGATTTGGTTTTTATTAAGGTGTCTCTACTAAGAAAGGTAGCGAGGTTTGGATCAAGTGGCAAACTTGCTCCCAGATTCGTAGGACCGTTCCCCATTGTGGAAAGGGTAGGGAAGATAGCGTATCGGATAAAGCTACCGGAGAGGCTCGTAGGAGTTCATGACGTTTTTCATGTTTCACACTTGAGAAAGTGCTTACATGATTCAGCAGAGGTAGTGGAACCTAGCCAACTTGAGGAAGTTGAAGTGGAGAGAGAAGCATCGGTTCGTCGCATTCCTACCAAGATCGTTGGGCATGATATCAAGAAGCTTAGGAATAAGGAAGTCTCTTTGGTTAAGGTGCGGTGGGGAGATAGTATTGAGGACGCTACGTGGGAGGTTGAGGAGAAAATACGTACTTCCTATCCGCATCTCTTCGATAGTACATCTTGAATTTCCTATTTCCATCTTTAGTAGTTTCTTTCCTTTAGTATCCTTTGGGAGGGTAGATCTTAGGAATTAACCTATGGATGGTAGGATGGAATGTAAACATGTTATTAGAACATGTTATGTATGATGGACGCTAGTGGTTGAAAGTATTTGCTAGTATATGCTAATGGACGCATATACACACACTAGGCACTATTATCTCTTAGAGATCAGCCTAATTAGGTCACTAAAGCAATGCATATTGATGTGTGTGCACTTGCATTTTTATTTCATGGTTGCTATAATGAGTGATTAGCATATGATTGTGGCATTTGGATGATGATTGTAGCACGCATATAGGACTATGAGTTATCATTAGGAAATTTGCTTTCATTTGGATACATGGCACATACATGATTGCATAAAAAGGAGGTCGACTGAATAGTAGACCATCTAATCTTTTGCATTAGTTAAGGACATTGACACTACACTATTGCATATATCATAAATCGCATTAAAAAGCTTAAGGACAATGGATGTAATGGATGATGGTTGAATATGTGGTTGTAGAATTTGGATGAAAATATTTATTTCATTCTTCCGTCCTTGGAGATTTCAGGGACGAAATCCTTTAAGGAGGGGAGAATGTAACAACCCAAAATTTGAGCTATAATAATTAATTAACGAATTAATTAAACAATAAAATAAGTTTGTGAAATTGTAAGAATCGAGCTATGTGAGTTGCACCATTGGGTCCGCGGTGATTTTCTGATCAATTTCCATATATAACTTGTCGAAATCCGAGCTAGTATGGAGAAGTTACGAGTGAAACAAGAAATCAGAATTAAATAACAAGAACGAAAAAATTAGACCCCATAGGGGTCGACCCCCAATATACATAGGTCGACCTGCCGTTTTGCCTGGACGATATTTCGTCCAGGTACGAGCCGAAGAGATTAATTTTGATTTTTGGCCACATCCTATGCGTCCGTAGCTGCATCCGACGGTTCCTAGTGAGCCTATGATGTGGTTGCACCAGATTTAATTTTCAAATCCGACGGTCTGTGTGACGCCCCACCTCTATACCCACGCTAACCAAGAACACTACGATGTAGTGCTGTCAATTAGCATGGAGAATAAGGCTGTTGAGGAGCGACCATCCGTGTAACTTCTTTGTGCGAGCACCGATATGTCAGATAGAATAGAATGCATATCTTTTAAAGAGGAAATCCGACATACCGATACAAACACAAAGCTATCACACGGTGGCTATATATAATCTTCGGAAACAAATATAGAAATAAACATAACACAAATCTGTCACAGACAATTCATATCACAAAGGCGGAAATAGATATGAATATATAACACACATGAAAGTGTACATCAGAGTAGTGGTCAAATAAGATCCACAATAACACAAAAGAATAGATAAAGAGCAATACAATAGAATACGTATACATCAAGGGGTCTAATCTCGAATGTATACAACAAAAAACTACAAACTAGAGTAGTTAGCCAAAAGTCAGAAGATGGCTCCAGATAAGAAGTCATGAGGAAGCACCTGTAAAATCTCAGTCTGACCCGAGTATTATTTAAGAAGAAAATAATAAACGGATCAGTCTAGCTATAAATATCAGATAAAATGATATAGAACAAGAGATATGGCATAAACATATAATAACCATAAAAGCATACTACTACAAGTATGAAAATGATAATCAACAAGAGATTAATCAATATCACAAGAATCTTCTCAAAGATTAAAAGAATGTCATATTCTTAATTTAATTCACCAAGCCACAATAAAATGACATACTCATCAATGTCAATGGTAAAAGCTGGTGAAATATAAAATCCAGAAATCATAAGAAAAGAGGATGACCAATCCCATAAACTGAACATCGACGCACCTAGAAAGATATGCCCCATGTAAAGTCTAGCATCGATACACCTAGAAAGATGCACCCTATGCAAAGTCGAACATCGACGCACCTAGAAAGATACGACCCATGCTCTAGCATTGACGCACCTAGAAAGATACGCCCCATGCATAAATAAACATCGACGCAACTAGAAAGATACGCCCCATGTAATGTCTAACATCGATGCACCTAGAAAGATACACCCCATGCAAAGTCGAACATCGACACACCTAGAAAGATACGACCCATGCATAGACGAACATCGACGCACCTAAATAGATACGCCCTATGCCCCGACTTATTGAGCCGATTGCTCCACGAAGTAAATAAACATCGACGCACCTAAATAGGTACGACCCATGCGAGAAGTAAATAAACATCGACGCACCCAAATAGATGCGACCCATGCGAGAAGTAAACATCGACGCACCTAAATAGATACGACCCATGCGAGAAGTAAACATCGACGCACCTAAATAGATACGACCCATGCGAGAAGTAAACATCGACGCACCTAAATAGATACGACCCATGCGAGAAGTGAGACGAAGCTCAATAAAACGAAGTGTGAATCGAAATCACACCAATGAGGTATAGACTAACCTTGAAGATAAAGAGATATATGTGAATCGAAATCACACAAATGGTGTCTAGTCTAACCTCGCAAACAAAGAGACATCGCACAAACGCTAGTCTAAATCACAAGAATGATCATCATGATCATAAGGAGGTGTCAATTACACTAAGCTAGTGAATATAAGAGTTTAGCTTCATGTCCCATAACCACTTGCTTAACTCAAATATTTACGAACAAACTGTAGATTTCCACTAGAAAATTGTCACAAGAGAGTTTCAATCGAACAAGTCCAAAAATTAACCGACGAAGTAAACGCAAGCGTTTCATACCACTTGTTTTGCTAAGCCGTTTAATTATATTTTCTCATACGAATGAGGTAAAGGTTTGTATATACTGGTAGATTGGAAAACAGTTTTATAAACGAGTTTGATATTGAAAATAGAGTTGAAATCGTTTTGATGAAAGAGTTTTGATATTTACTACTAGTATAGAAAACCCTTATATATTTTAAAGTGACAAATCATAGAAATGATTGTAGAAACAATCAAGCATTAAAATTCACATTCGAAGACGTGAATAAAATCCAAGAAATCAATTCCCAAAACCATCAAAGTAAGAAGTCCTGTTGAATGTTTTTCGGATAAGATTGCCTACGCAGAGGTGTACGGGGTTCGACCTGCCCGGTCAGATCGCGGGGGTCCAGGGGGCAGCGCCCACGGCGGGGTGCGGGGCAGCGCCCCGTTAAAACGGTACGCCCTTTTGAAGACAAGATGAGGTCTAACGACCTAAGGGGGATAGGGTCGAGCGACCTAACGAGGTACCATCCCGAAAGAGGAGTCATCAAAGTCTTAGAGATGATAACAACAAATAAAAGACCACACGAATCGATTAAAGTTGGAAGTTCAAACAAAAATAGGAAATATAGGCAAAACTGGCAAATAGGAGCAGGTCGGTCAACTGGACTCCCTGAGTCGGTTGACCGAACCAGAGACAGAAGTGCTCGGGTAGCAGGTCGGTCGACCGGACCCTGAGGTCGGTCGGCCGAAGCCTGTAATCTGCACTTCCAAACAGAGGCAGGGAGATGCTAGAGTAGCAGGTCGGTCGACCGGACTCTGAGGTCGGTCGACCGAAGCCTGTTTCCAGCACTCCCATGCCAATCAAATGAATGCCAAACACTTCCGAAATGCAATCGGTCGAGCAACGGCGCTAAGGGTTTACGCCTATCGACTACCCGGCCTTATAAGCTCTTCAATGCATCACAAAAATCATGATCAAAGATCAAAGTTCGGATTTTTAAAGAATTGAACTCAAAACACTAAAAATTGGAATATCACCAAATCAATCCAAACCAAAAGCAATTGCACAAGAATAAATGTTAGGAATTCATACCTAACAATCGAAGATAAATATAGTTTAAGATGTGAGATAAAAATCTCACCTTTGAACCCAAATCAATGAAGAAGAAGCTTGAAAGCAATGGCAATGGCGATCACTCTTCAATTCCAACACAACAAGCTTGAATCAAAGCTTTAAAGAAGGACATTCCCAAAGTTAGGTTTAGGAATAAACTGAAATTGAAGAGAGAATGTGTTGGAGAAGAAGGAGATGAAGCTTACCAATGGGTTCTCTTTGAATTTGGAGCTAGAACAAGAGTTTGCAAATGGAACTAGGGTTTTGTAATTTCTAATTCCTCTTCCTCTCCACCATTTTCAGTTTGCTTGAGGAAATGAAATGAAATGGGAGTGAATGGATGAAGAGTTAGAGAGGTAGGAGGTTAAGTGGGGTTATTGGGCTGAAACCCAACCCAAAGCCCTAAGTGAAAAGTGGCAAAATTCTCCTAACTCCAAACATATCGAAGCTTACACTCAAAAAGATCGCAAACGACATTTTGAACTCAATGGAGGTGGTCTCGAGTCCCAATTCGATTGTTTGCAAAAAGTAGCTTTTCGGACCAAAATCCGACGAACGACGAAATATTTAAATAAAATATTTAAATATAAAATCGACAAATATGCGGGTTGTTACAGTCTGAGATCCCTAAACCACACTATAAATAGAACCCTAGACCTAGCTATTTTTCTCATTCAGAGTTTCTCCTAATTAGGTTCATTTCCTAGGGCTGAACCCTAAATTGAAAAATTTTCTAAGGAGGAAATCTTTTTGATAAAAATATTCTATGCTCTAGAAGCGGATCCAGGAAGGCCCAGGAATAGAGCTAAGGACCACAGGTGAGTGTTTTGTAATTATTTTAGACTTGTAAGCAATTTAAAATAATAGGGTTCTCAATACTTGTAGTTTTTCTACAATTTTGAGACAGTTTTTATGTAAGTTTATTTACAGTCAGTTTTTAAGTAAATTTCAGAAGTTCTTTTCAGTCTATTTTATTCAGCTATTTACAGTTATTTACATATGTTTTAAGTTGGAATTTATACTATAAATATTTGTTTCTTTTTTAGAGATTTAATCCTTTTTTACGCGAATAAAATATTAAAAAGAGAAGAATTCGCAAATATGGATTAAAATAGAAAAACACTAAATTTACAGAAATCAAATGTAAAATGAGAAAAACTAAAATAAAATGGAGATAGACTGAAATAGGCAAATTTAAGATATTTGCAAACATGATTATAACAAGTGGTTATAACTAAAAAGAGAAATTAGAAGAGTAACAGTTGCAAGAACAATTATAACATAGGTTATAATTAGAAAAAAAGAAATAACAGAAGGGGCTTATTTTAAAACTTAGATCTTGGATTAAGTTAATAAGCAAATAAAGCAGAAATAACAGAAGAGGCTTATTTTAAAACTTAGATCTTGGATTAAGTTAATAAGTAAATATAGAAGAAATAACAGAAGAGGCTTATTTTAAAACTTAGGTCTTGGATTAAGTTAATAAGCAAATATAGAAGTAGGGCACGTACCGGCAGCATTCCCTTTCAGGTCTAGGACAGATGGTTTCACACGTAGGTGAGGCTGGGACACGCTTATGCTGATTAGGGTAAATAAGTGGCCAATAGATAGAGGCTCAAATCTGGGGATTTGGGCAAGGGGCGCAAAGCTAGAAGATTTTTTTGTTAGGACCAGTACATGCAGCATTCCCTTTCAGGTCGAGGACTGATGGTCTCATAGGTTGGTGAGGATGGGCACGCTTATGCTGATTAGGGTAAATAAAGGGTCAAATAAGGGGCGATAGTTAGTGTGCTCCAGGGATGACCGAGTGTGCGACATCGATTAAGGTAAATAATTCGCTACTGCGTCCTAAGTGCTAAAGAGGTTTCTTTTGTTGTGACCAACATGATTGGTTCACAGTGGCCCAACAGAGATAGGAAAGGCTGATCAATGGGTAGGATTAGAAATTCAGCCTAATCAAGTTAGCTGTTGAGATAGGATTAGAATTTCAGCCTAATCACAGTAGTTTAAGACGTGCAAACAATCAAATCAAACAATCAAAGCAAACAGTCAAACATAATCAGAAATGGTATTTTATCCAAATTTTATCTTTTATGTATTTTCCTTTCTAGATAGAAATATTGCTTAGTCTATTAACTTTATCTTGCTTAGAAATGCTAGTAATTACTTTCACTCATCAGACTTATTGTCTGACCCACTCCTCTATCTTTCCTTTCCCCCCAAATAGGTCAGCAGAGTTGAGGATAGTTGGTTCAGGTAACTTGGAGATTCATTCCCGGAGTTTTCTCATTTCAGATGTATTCTTCTGCTTTTCATCTTTTTCATTTGGCTTATGATGGATTGGAACTTGTGAGAGGGATTATTATTATTGTTGTTATCTTTATACTCTGATTTTATGAGACTGAGATGTATTTTCATGAGACATGAGACATTTTGAGTTTTTGAGATATGTTATGTTTTTATGACTTATTTTAAGATGAATTTTAATTTTAATGATAAGTTATGATTTAAATGTTTCCACTGTTTTTACTTATTTTTCTTGTTAATCTTAGTCTCTATGATGCTTTAGCTATACCTATAACCTGTGCAGTTAAAGCGCTCGGTGGATTCAATGCGGTAGAGGTGCAAAAAGTCATAGCGGGGATGTAGCGAAGATATAACGGGATATATCGGATTACTCTAAAATAGCATATAAATCCCATACTTGTTGTTTTTACAAATATATAGATAGTAATTATGTGAAAAATTAACATTCAATTGAATTATAATTAATACAAAAATAATTTTAAATAAAAATATGTGCAAATGTATTATAAATGAACGTAAAACTGTTATATAACTTAATTTAATTTAGTAGAATATTAGAGTATTATCATTTCTAAACATATATCAAAAATTCAATGAAATTAATTAATTTCATAATTTTTATAGCGTATAAATATGATTTTTCAATCCAATTTTTTATAGAAGATATAGCGGAAATAGCGGAATATAGTGGAAATAACGGGATATAGCGGAAATAGCGGGGATTAAAGAGGAAAGGCTATATGTTAGGGATATATGGAAAAATCGTAGCGGTAGGAATCTGCTATAAGATATATCGGAGTTATAGCGGGGATATAGCGAGGCATTAACTGCACAGCCTATAACGCACCACATCCTTTGGTTTGCCCTTTTTGGGAATACTAAGGGGTGTGGGGTGTTTCATTATCCCAACCTTCTATCTTTTCAGCACTTGGGTGCTCAGCACACGAATACGATGGATGAATTTAGTGTCGAAATTGGGGGTCGAAAAGGCGATTATTATAGCTTAGTATCAGAGCTGAAGGTTAGGCGAGAACCTTGGCTTTTGTGGGGTATAACTCATTAAGAAATAGGGTAATAGAATGCCCTATTATGAGTCAAATTTGTTATAAGTATAAAAGCGCATATTTGTTAGTGCTATAATTTTTTTATTGTGTTAATTTGTCTGTTGAGTGATTATGGATTCCGGTTGACGTGCCTAATCAACATTGTCGATAGAGATTCACCTGGGATAGGCAAACCGACATAGTATTGTTTTTATAAATTGGTAAACGAAATAATTTTACCTAGGGTTATATTTTTATATATAAATGAATAATTTTTAAAAATTAATATAGTTATTTATGATGTGTTTGTTTCTTAAGAAATGATAATATTCAATTATTGTCATTTATTGGTTGATTAGCGTGCTCAGCTAATTTATGAGCATGTATGGGTTTGATTTAAATTAAATACGAACACCTTGTGAATTAGGTTTCACAATTTGACTATAACGTGTTAGGTAGTAATTTTGTTATAAAGCTTATTTTGATGCTAGAAAGGAAGATTTTATAAATCAGGTTTATAAAGTATGTTTTAAAAACAAAGAAAATTTTTGAGAATTTAAATCCTGATGACTTTGAAAAAGATTTCAAATTATTTTTGGAAAAGGTAATAAAAGTAATACTTGAAAGTATTTATACTAATATAACTGGGTAAATTAATAATGAATAATTTAGACATAATTATAAGCAATCATTATTAAAACCAGATAGTCGATTAGTCGACTATAGATTTGACTTAATAAAATCAGTAAAGGGATTTAGGTAGTAGTAAACAATGTTTTTAGGAACATTTGTTTTTAACCCTTATTAATTATAATTAGGACTATAATTAGGAATATAATTAAGACTTTAAGAAGAAATACTTTAAAGATAATGTTTTAAGTATAAATTGTTTTGGGTTTGTTGTGACAATGTTTAAATAACACTTGTCTTTAACCCTTATAAATGTAATTAGATCTTTAAAAGAGGATTTTAAAGATAATATTTTAACTATAAATTATTTTGGGTTTGTTGTAACAATGTTTAAATAACACTTATCTTGACCCTTATAAATATAATAAGATCTTTAAGAGAATTCTGAAGAAAATGGTTAAGTGTGAAATGTTTTGGGTTTATAGTAAACAATGTTTTAGTAACATTTGTTTTTAAACCCTTGAAATATATTTTTAAATTGGAAAAATATTGTTAAATGATTATGTATATATTTAGATATTTAAATGGAATTTTAAATATAACAACCAGTATGGAATCTTTTGGAATAATGATAGAGAAAATGTGCATGTTTAAAATATAAAAGAGAGAAGTGGTTTATAGTAACAATGTTTGAGTAACATTTGTTTTCAACCTCTTTGATTATAATTTTCAATTAAGTAAATCTTGCTAAATAATTTTTGAATATACTTATACGATTGAGATAAGTATATGAGTACTTTTGAAATAAGGAATAATATAATTGAATAGCAAGTATGTGAATAGTAAAATACAAGTATATATCTTTTATAAAAAAGGAAACTAAAATACAAGTTTAATTAATAAGTTAAGTTATAAATTAAATAAGTAAAGTTTAATTAAGTAAACGAAGAAGTTTTATTGAGTAAAAAGAGTTTTACTAAAAAAGAGGGGTTTAATTAATAAAGGATTATTTAAAGGTATTTTGAAAAACTAACATCTTAAAATAGTTTTAAGATTGTTTGGGTTTGACATTGCTCTCAGAATCACGAATCAATTCAGGAACAAACTATTTTCATGTTAGCTAGTTCGAGTGGCCGAAAATGGCTAAAAAAGGCAAGAGGTGTGTTCGGTTGGTAAGCTTTTCTCTTGAGTATTACCTTCTCAGTAAATGGGATATATGATACTACTTGGTAGGTACCAGTTCCTTGTGTCATTTTGTTGTTACTCGATATATAGATATATATTCCATGGACTCTAAAAGAAAATATTTTGGAAATTGGTTTAGAAAATGATTTTGGTTTAATCCCAAGAAGTATGATTTGATATACAAAAGATATATGTATATATATTTATTCCAAATGATTTGAAATGAAAATCCAGTGTTTATTTTTAATGTTTTCTTGGAAATAAATTTGATATTGAAATAAAAGTTTAATTTATATAACTCTTAATTTGAGAAGATAGTAAATTAAAACAAGATTTAAATTTATTAAGCATCTTTGTTAAATAGAACGCTCGATGTTATTGGGCCAACCAATAAACATCTTTACCTTAAGGTTATCTAAGGAAAGTAGACTCTAGTCATAAGATTGGATAGCAGAGTCTGACTCTATCTAGCTACTTTCCTAACCTGATGATAAAGGATTCTAGAAGGTTAACTCAATTATAAGATCCAAAGTTATTTTGGGCCTTTCTCGAAATTTTAAGAAGTAAAATGTAAAAGAACATTTTGTATATTCTCTTAAGATATAGTGGAGTATTGTACAAGTAAAGAACTTAAGTCTTGAAATGTTTTAAAATAAAATTGTATATTAATAAATTCTATTATAAATGAAGATAAGGTATTATAAAATGTTTGTAAACTTAACTAATATTTAAGAAATGGTTCATACTGATTTTGATATTAAATGAAAATAATTTATGTAAATAAATAAATAAATGTGAATTGGAAAGAAATTGGTGTAGTTAAAAAACCAATGGAATAAAATACGTAAGTTGTATGTGGATCATTTTATTCGTATGACAGTACTCGATCTAGGATTCGAGTACATGATTTCAAAGTGTTTTACGCCAGTCTAAACAATAATTTTTCACTAGATTCTTAATGAAGAACGCTTGATATGGATTCTTGATATGATCCTATAGTTTTCTATTATACTATATGACTCTGTAAGGAGAACAGTGGTTTTTATCAAGGAACTTGGTCGGAGTATGCACTAGAGTGGTCAAGTGATGTATACTAGTTTGGAAGTGAAATCTATATGATTGAGCAAGTGATCGGATTTGAGATTGCATACGAATGATATATTAGTATAATCATACTATTTTTGGTTGGTTTATGGTTTGTTTACAGAATGGCTCTTCAAATTGTTTGAGGTGGTATGAATAATTGACTAAGTAATAACCTAAGGCTGTTGAGCGTAAGGTACACTTAGTAGTTTATTTATCATCCTTGTGCGATGGGAATGTTTCTTAACCTGGGTAAACCATGATGTTTGTTTGCTAATAATTATTATACTGTTAAGTATTAGTGTGTGATTGTTTCTTTGATTGCTCATGTTGGAATTTCTAGGATGAAATATTCTAAGTGGGGAAGAATGTAACGACTCAGAATTTCAAACACTTCGTATTTGAATATCTGACTTATTTAAATGTTTGAATCTTGGATTTATTGTTAACAAATAAGATTTTATAACCTTGTTAAACACTTTTTACTTGGAACTAATGATAAAAAACTTGTCTTTGAAATGTGTTTATAAAAATAAATACTTTGAAGAAATATGGAAAATATGACCGAAAAACGTTTTGTTAAAAACCAACTTATTATTAGATAAAAGTTGTTTGAAAATTTGTACAATTATATGAAAACTTATGAAGACAATTACAATAATTAAAATCTTTTAACTTCCTAAGAAAAAATTAATTAGAATAATAATAAGAAGTACATTAGGTGGAAAGTTAAAAGGAAGATTTTTTGTAACACCCCGTAAAATCAACCGTAAATAAATTGGTTAAATTAAATAGGGATAAAAATGAAAATTTAAAAAGTTAGAATTTTACTATGAAAATTATGCCATTGCATTAGTTGAGAAATTCTAATCAATTTCTATATATAATATGTTGAAAACGGAGCTCGAATTGAAAAGTTATGGACGTTTGAAGTTTTTGGATTTAAAATAATTTAAATAGAATACAAATTCAAATGAATAATTAATTTTAAAATTTGAAAGTTAATAGAGATTAGACTTGGGGGTTAAGTAAATGTTAAAAATAACATTAACATTAAATGATCATTAAGAAAGAAAATAAATATAACACAACAGCACAAAAATCTTTCCAAAGTAATGTCATGGTCAACCGCTCCCTAGGACCAGTCGACCGCTAGCGGTTGACCAGTAGGGTAGGGCGGTCGACCGTTGATTGTCAAGTGGCGGCTAGGGTTTTTGAATTTGAATGTTCCAGATTTTATAATTTCCAACTGACCTTCATTTAACGGTTCTGGTACGTCCCAACCGCTATTGATAAAACCGTAGACCCTTCAATTTTATTCTCAAATATTTTGGGAACATAAGCCCTGTCAGTTCTTCTCTTCAAAGACTCGGAAAAATTCATTAGGGTTTCAAGAATGAAATCTTATAAATCTATTTTTGATTATTGTTTATTTTCTCCATCTATTCTCGTCCAATCCCTCATTTTTTGAATCTAGTCTATATGTACAAATCCCTTGTTGTATATATATCAAAAAGAAAAGAACTGATAAAGATTGTCAAAGGCACGTCAAATCCAAAGGAGGCAAAACTAGAATGTACTATGAGTGGAAATCTTAGCTTTTCTATTTTAGTAATTGATTAGTATAGTTTGGGTAGAATATCCCTTGGGGAGTTTTGGTTTGCGAAAACATTATATTATAAACCTCCAAATCTCCTTCAACGCGAAATGTCAATTCTATGTTGGAACCTTAATTGTTTATGTCAAAGTAATAGAAGTAGTGTAGATTTACAGTTTTGCCCTCTATTCCACTCCTTATTCATTTTCATTGAATTTGGTTAAAGGATTTTGATTAAGAATAGTGTGTAATATATGAATTTTATTCGTAATTCGCACTGCTTATTCCCATGAATTAAATAGAAATTCAGTTTTTTATTTTTATGTGAAAAAGGAGTTAAATAGAGCATAAAACGTTAGAATTGTAAGTTTTTTGTATCAACATATTCTGTGACAACCCACCATTTTGAGCCTTAAAAGTTTTCACTAATAAATCTACGGTATTCACGTGCCGAGCATCCGAGTGCCGGAAAGATAGACTGTTGGGATGAAAGAAAAGAAAAGGCAGAGCAGAATCTCACATCATGAAAGGAAATATATAATATACGCATGATCTTTACAAAAGAAAACTGCAATATACATACATCATTTAGAGTAGACTATCCAATCATCAGCCTGGATAGTTATATCATCCCGTCCTCACTAATGCTAATAAATACAAAACAAGAAATGTAGCAGAAAATAAAATACATGAATACGTCTTAGAGGCATCTAGCTCGTCTCCTGAAACTCCTAAGCATCCACAATTAAATCTGGAAATATGCTTGGGCTAACCCGAGCATTATAAGAAAATAACGCCCAGATCAGTCTGTGAAACCAACTTGAGAACTCAAGTCATAAGGATTTTTAGATTTGTAAAACCCTTCAAAATAAAGGTATCTCATAAGACCAAGCCGCACATAAACACGGATGGGTTTTTACTTTACGATAACCAAACCACTTTTATTTAGAAAATCTTATGATATTATAATAATGTCAGGGGTTTAAAATAAATATATAACATAGCTGAATTGCTTGCATCTCACATTCTAGCATATTTGGTATATAGCTAAGTTCATAAGGCATGTATGGGAGAATGGTTTCCATACAATGACAAGATAAGGGACTACCTTTCGTACAGTACGTCTCGAGAGAAAATGTACCAAGGCTGCAAACCTATTGCACCTCTGCAAATCAGGATCAGCCTGCCCCTTTCTGGATAGTACCGAATATGATCATCCCTCGGCTGTCAACTTACAACCGTACTGGGCCTCTAGCATAATAAATCCATAAATACCGATCTAGATCAGGCGATGACCATCCCCTAATAGGAGCGACCCACATAGTTCTATGACATAACTCCTATTCTAGTTATTATCGAGTATGAGGCTTGAGGCAACAATTACCTTTTTTAACAAATCCCACATGCAATGCTAACACTATCCTCCAAACAATAATGCAATGCCAGCATTCATCCATGCAAGTTTTTCAAGGTATGAACAAACTAAAGGCACTACTTCTACTACATCCTCAGGATTAGTAGTAAGTGGCCCTTGCACTTCAAAGAGCTCTGTCTTCGATTCATCATCTTCAAAATGTCTTCAATTCGAACACTAATGCTAGTTTGTAGTGGTTTTTAGATAACTCATACTTATCTGATCCCGGTCTCTCCGAACCAACAAATGATAGTTTCAAAACTGGCTAAGGTATGATAGTCGATTATTTGATTATCAAATATAAAAAATCCAATCAAAGATATAATTTCATATGGAGACCAATCCTGGTTAAGCACATAAACAACCGCTAAGCCTCTTTAATTAATCCTTTCATTACGTAAAACAACTTTGTAAATTCTTTTGTCAAAATACTTTTACAAAAGATAAACATAAGTATATTACTAATTAACTATTCATTTATACCTTTCAATATTTGGAAAACTATCAATATACTTATCTCATCGGTATAAGTATTTCACTAAACATTACTTTCATTACTTAGAAAATGTAACCTATATTATCTCAACGGCATAAGTGTTGATGCCAAAAATGGATCAACATCCAATATTGAGTTATAAGGAACCTGTGAGACCTAGATCTAGTAGAGAATAATGAAAATAACATAAATAAGTAAAGGAGACATAAGATTTTATAGTAGTTCAACAATCTCTGGCCTATGTCCACTTTATTTTATTATTGATTGTTGAATTTATAGAGTTTGTCTTAGATTACAAGAGAATTAAAGAGAGAATAAGTCATTAGTATAGGGGTTAGACAGATTGTAGAACCTAGAACTGCCTAGAGTAGCTGCCTTGGTGACTATTGAATGGAGGAAGAAGATGAAGAAGATGCAGAGCTTTCGTTAAGTGATAGTAGAAACCAGATCCTGTTTTAGTTGCATTAGGGGTTGTATTTATAGGGAAAGAGAGATGATGGGTTGGATGCTTACTTGCATTGAGGTCCAGGAGATAGCCCGAAGCCGTACAAGAGAGCGCAAGGTTCCACGAGCCATAACCTCAGCTCGGTACCGACCCAAGCTTAGTCAACTCGGTATCGAGGTGTGGTTTAAGTGCAACTTCCATGTTGAAACTTGCTATTTCTTCTATCTCTTAGTCAATGTGTTTCAAGTCTTCTCGTGTTGTTCTTGAGTTGATTCTAACAAGCTTGTTGACAGTACTTGAGTTATCCTGGCTTTTCTAATGTTATCTCATCAATCTCGGGATTGGCCATAATAACTGTGGATAAAACGCTTGATACCAACTTATTGGAGTTGTATAAAGATAGTGTGAAGTTTTGTAGGAGATTGGAGGGGAGGAGTTTGGTCGGCACCGACCTAACCACGGTCAACATGGTACCAAGATGAGGTGTTTATCCCAAACACCGTGAAACTTTCCCGAGTTGATTCTCTAGCTTATTTAAGTGCACTTCTAAGTTTTCAAGTTGTTTCATCTTTGCCTCAATGTTCTAACTTCCATTGACTTTCGCTTAGTCAAAAATCTAGTTAACACATGCCCCCCTGGAGTATGGTTTCATTGGAAACAAAGCATGCTTTGGATGGGGACGAGTCCTAGTCTACTATTCGGTGAATTTCAATTGATCGAATGAATGTTGTCTCAGGACGTGGCTTTTGTTTTTTTGAATTTCATTTAACTACTTAACCGTTTAGTTTCGTTGTCATTGAAATTCCATTCCCTTGTATTGTCTATGCAATCTGCACTTCGAAGATTATGCCGCACCTTAGGTTGGCATAGAGGTTTTTGACGATGATTTCTAGATGGACTCAGGGGAAGGAGTCAACTCGGGTCGGTACCGAGTTAAGGCCCTTAACTCGTGATCCCCATATAAGTTCAACAATTAGAGATTTTCTAAGTGCTATTCTCCACTTGCCTTCACTCCTTCGTACCCGACCTTTCCTCCACTAAGCTTCTACAAACCGATCCAATGCTGCGGCGGACCAAGCCTTGATGTCGTCGACCAATGCCTACTATTGCCACCACCTGTCATCGCCTACAACTACTCGCCTTCGTCATTGGTCCAAGCCACCACTCAGATAATCTCCACCCTGACCCAATTTGAAACCCTAGCACCGATCTACTTAAGAATTTAGGTCACCGATAGCTAGAGTTGTGATGACGGCAATGGAAATGGTGATTTGGGTTTGCTCAATTGCAAATTGATAGGAGATGGTTGGAATTAGAGTTGTATTCGATCGGTGGTGAAACTTGATTTTGTCCCCATCGATTGCACGTCGTTCTGGAGACAAATCCTATTTTGGTTTCAACTATTTCTCCTCGAAATTTGACTAAATCTTAATTGTCAATCGAATTCTAATACGATGATTTGTTCCAAAATTGGATGTAGTAGACAATCTCATCGCTTCACTTTTATCATTTTCTTCACTTCTAGTGATCCTGAAAAGAAAAGCTTTCCACATCACTTAAACAGAGGCTCTGTTATCGATTACTCATCAATAATGAGTAAGTCCCAAGTAATACAATCATAAAGTACAACTTGAATCATTTTTCTAGCACGAGCAAGCTATCTACATAGGATGGTCCATTCGTGGTGTTCGAGACTCGTAACTCACTTTGCATAGATAATACACTGCACTTACCCCAGTCAATGCTCAGAATTCGACTGGTCAACACATGTCGGCTTCCTTTGGGTTTCGAGCATTAGTCCCATGGGAATAGAATTCAAAGTTAAATGTACCTGACTGGTTGAACACTATGGTTTATTGTTTAGAATGACTCGCCATTCGTCTCATCTTAAGTCTGGCGAAGGAACGTCTACTCCACCCAAAGCTGGATCTTCTACAGTCCCAGCTTCACCGTCTATCCCTGCCAGGCCAAGCCAGCCTATGGCTTCTAAGTTCTTTAGCCCAATAGTCCCAGTTGAGCCGATAATAAGTCAACTTCCTCCGAGCCCTCGGATCCTGCATGATCTGCCAAAGCAAATGCCTTTAATTTTATTTGCCAAGTCACTTCGAAATATATGCTTCCAACATGGCATCCTGAGGAGGATGTTCGTCTATCGATAAAGGCCAAGTTTGCACATGACCCCTTACTAGAATTTATGGCTTGTAATCGATACATGTGCCAAAGTGGTGCCATTCGACTATTTAATTTCTTTATTATAATGGTTATAAAGTAGCTTGGGCTAGCTCTGTCCCAACTGCATCCAAATAGATACTCTCCTGAATTCGTTATACATTCTCTACATAAACCGATTCAGCCGACCTTTGAGATTTAATGAGCTAGCATATTTGCTTCAATTCAAAAGTAGGCATGACTCCTTGTTTTATATGATTTTCGAAGCATGGAAGGGATGTAAAGTTATTGAAGCCCTTGCTAACAAACTCTCATACTTCAAGAACGAGTACTTCTTCGTGCGGTGTCCATACGGTTTCAACCAACCTTAGGTGTTTGGGTATACATTTCTTTTCCTTTGCCTCTCCTGTGCTGAAATTCCCAAGTTTCTAACTTGATATGTGTTTTCCATAGGCATCTCTGCTCGAGACGGGAGCAACGAGCACAAGACAACTCTTAACACCTTGAAAGAAGTCAGATCAAGTGAACGTACTGTCGCTTTTCTTCTTATAAAAGAAAATCAATGGCGGTGCGGTTTGCTCCATCGCGACAGATTCACATATGCTGATACTCCGACACAAAGTGGCTCTAGGGCTTATTCCCGTACTTCTACCCCTTCTCGTAGCTCCGATGAGCATATTCAAGGGGAAGTAGAGGGTCCATCTGGCGAGATAAATAGAGAAGAGCCCGCTATAGGAGGGCCCGAAAGGCTTGTTGATGTAGACATCTGAAGTGATGGAGATGAGGACGTTAGGATGTCTCTAATCGCAGAAGAAGAAGTGGGATTCAGAAGGGGAGAAGGGAAAGAAACAACCGAAGAGTAGGAAGTGGATGCTGGTGACAATGATAGCGACCATCTCGCTAATGAAGAAGAGGACGAGTCACTCGATGAATCCCTCGACATGAGTCATGTTCCCTTAAGCTCACCTCATTTTGAGGACATTATTGTAGAGACTTCCAAAGTAATCAAAAATCAAGCTTTGTCGCCGTCGGGAGAAAATAAAGCTCAATCTCATTCGTTAAATGAAGTTTTTGTCGACTTTGCTGATATAGGTGAGATCGACTTCATTGTTAGCGAAATCTTAGGAGAAGTTGGTTCAAACTTCAACTTTTTGTCCGAAGACTTTGTAAGTGAAGGCAGAGAGTCTCCCACCTTAATTCCATGCTAATATGATCGGTAAAATGCTTAGGTGGTCATTGGCGCTACAAACTTCATTTAGGATCACGGACACCCATTTTTGCACTGAAGCTTTCTCTGAGGCTTTCGTTCTTATACTATTTTCTTTCTTGTTTCAGGTTCCATGGGCTGCGGTTTGTACGAGTTGTTTCCTGCCATGCCAAGTCACAAGGGGACCGACTCTTGATCCAAATCTGCCTCACCACTATGAAACTCCAGACGAGAGGCGACGGAGGAAGGACAGCGAGGATGATAATGCTCGCAGGGCCGATAGAGAAAAGGACAAGGAGCGTAAGAGAGAATGGAAGAAAAGAGATGCTGATGCTGAGCTATCTCATGATCCCGGTCAACGTCACAGAGATTCTTCTAAGCACCGTCATAGGTCTTCTTCGGCTTACATTCTGCTACATACCCAGGCTCAAACTTCTTCTACTCATTAAATTCCAACCTACCCCGCCTGTCTCGGAGGGAATTCCTGTTACTTCGTCCAATCTTCCACTTGGTCCTCCACGCTTGCAGGCTGCATTCCTGCATCTTTTCCTGAATGCTCTCAAATTTGATCAAGATATTTCAGACATGTCAAGAGAGGTGTGATGCAAAATTTAAAGAATGTCTAGAAGTGCATCGATGAAGGTTATAGGTGGAAGAAGATCGTTGCAGACCTCTCCGAAGTAAATAAAATAAACTACACCAACCTTCTATCCTTTGAATTAGAAAGAGCTGCTTATAAAAGAGCAGCCAAGGAATGAGAGGATGACTTAATCAAGGTCATAAGGGAGAGAGACGTCGCTCGATCGTGAAGCAAAGACCCATGCTAACGGGCTTATGGAAGAAATAAAGTGTGCTTAAAACGCTGCCGAGGCAGTCTTCGAAGGTCAACTAAGAGCCACTATTGCTGAAAGTGTAGAATTTAAGAAATAGGCGAAAGAAGGGGCCCGAGCGCTTGTGCAAAAAGATGAGACTATTAGGGCTTGGGATCAGACTATCTCAGAATAGGCGATTGAACTTAACAGGCTCTGTGAAGAGATTCAGAAACTCGGCGAAGAGAAAAAATAACTGTTGAGCAGATGAAGAAGTTATCCAATGATAAGGATGCCTTTGGTATTGAACTCACAATTACTTACCAAGAGCTTATAGAAATCCAAGAGAAGAAGGCCAACATCATGAGAAAGATTGACGGCAACATTCGGTACATTTATGCCAACTTGACCATGTATAAGAATTTGAGATTACTAGAGAATGATTATCCTGCGGCTCTTGCTCGTCCTTGGGATGTAGTACTGCGCAGAAGAGCTCATGCTAGGGATAATGACTGTAAGGTGAAGTTGATGGTTGCGTATCTTGATGCTCAAGGCATAGAGTCTCTCCCGGTTGGAAGGGCCATTATAGCTCGTGAAGCTACTGAAACGGCTGTTGCTAAGGCCGCTAAGGATCTCATTGGCCCAACCTCCTCCGGCCAGCATGAAGTGTCTCCTTCAAAGTATGGTGGATCGATGAAAATCGTTCCTACTTGCCTGGTGGTCAGCTCCGAAATTGCCCAGGTGATTTCTGTTTCGGCAGCAACTACAACGATTGAGCTCTATATCCCTGTGCCAGTAGTGATAGAGTTCGAATTTGAAGTTCATGAGAAGAGTCCCAGTTCAGCTATTTCCCTTGTTCTCTAGCACTTCAGAAGTTCAATGTCACTAATGAGTCCTTCACTAAACTGTATAATTCTCTTTATGAACTTATAGGTCATCCGGATGTCCCATCTTTGCCTCCCACTTCTTAGAGCTTTGGTACTGAAGCGATTTTCCTCGCATCGACCGCCGTTTCTACAGGAAATACTGCTCTAGTTCAGCGTTCCAGCTCCGGGCCTGGTTTCAGCGCTCAAGGGATCGCGACAATGGAAGGATTAGAAGACATTTTTGTATATCAAGAAGAGGGCATTCAAATCGTTGCTGCTTCTGACCCAATTGACCAAGAGACAATGGCATAGAGGTTGCAAAGAGAGAAGGAAGCGCTTATCAAGAAGAAAGAGCCGGGAGTCACCAAGCCTGCGCCTTCGAAACCGGTAGATCCCAAGCAAAGAATTCCTTCATTCAAGATTAAATCGCCAAAGTATGTTGATGGCCCCGCCGTCAAGCCCAAGGTGCCCGGTTCTAAAGCTGATGAAGAGTTTGCACATTTGGAAAGCACCACTCCCACTTAAAATGAGCCCAAAGGAAGGAAAAAGCTTGAGGCCCGTCCGGGTAAGGATGGTAAGGGCAGCTATGGCGGAAAGAAGAAGTAAAGAGTCATTTTGTTTTTTATGATCTCGTTGTGTTGGATGAGTCTGTATTTTTCTTATTTGGTGTTTGAAATAGGACGATAGTGTGCAAGTATGGCCCCCGTTGTTTGTCCTATACATAAAAGATATTGGTAGTAATGAAAGATTTGTTTTTCTTTTGTAATCTTTCATGTTTACTTTTCTTGCACTTTATGTACCGTGCATGTCCATGTATAACTGCCTGTGTATATAATATGACTGCATGCATTGCAATTTCCTATATTATGTACTTCTGTCTCTGTGGACCTATTTCCTATAACTCCGTGCATGTAAATAAGCATCCTGCAGTTATTTTAACATATATTAATACCCAGCTCTGCTGGATTGCCAAAATGCTTTGTCTGGCTTTATGGGGCTGTGATGTGATTCAATTTAGCTAGCTCTACGTATATTTCCATTTAGGCCTGGTTGAGTTCGTTTTGCCCGAGTATTGCTGTATATGCCCTAGTCCATAGGGCTGATTACTTTGGATTCCAAATCCAAGAACTTATAGAGCGACCAGGTACTCCAAGCAATTTGTTTGATTGCTCTCAGCCTAGTTCATTCGATAGTTCCTATCTCCGGGAACTAACGATATCGCTGCTTGATTCCAAACATTTTTGCTCTCGATGCTTTCAACTCCTCGATTGTGATCTGATTCTTCCAAGTTCACATCATCAGCCAATTCCGGTATGGATGATGAGTTAGAAAGATACGTTATCATGATATTTTGTCATAACAAATTCTTTCGAGTTCAAAGTTAAGATCCCACCAGTGTATTTTTTTTCTATCTTCAGAAACTTGCATACAAATAGCTCAACTCCATGAAATTCTAGTTGGCGTCACCTATCTCTAAGCATCAGATTATTTCTTTTTGCTATCGCCTATCTTCGGGCAATATGCGAATCCTAAGTGGATTAAAGCTTTCCCTGTGTTGCCAGGACAACACATGCACTTATTAAGTGAAAGAAGTTTCCAGGCGTCGTTGGGGCGACACCGGTATTTCAAGGGGCTGGGATCGATTTTCCCATCGATCTAGTGGCTTGAACCTTCTTGAAATTGCTGGAGAAGTGCAGGTTCTTAGAAGATTTGGATTGATTTTCCCCGTCGATCTAGTGATCTGAGTCGATTTTTCCTATAGAGCTGGCGACTTGAACCTTCCAGACATTGCTGGAGCAGTGCTAGTTCTTAGAAGGTTTGGATCGATTTTCTCCTTTGATCCGATGGTTTGAGTTGATTTTTCTTATTGAATTGGCGAATTGAAGCTTCCCGACATTGCCGGAGTAGTGCCGGTTCTCAGAAGGTTTGGATTAATTTTGCCTATCGATTCGGTTGTTTGAGTCAATTTTCCCCGTCGACTCGACGGCTTGAACCTTCTTGATATTGATAGAGTTGTGTCGGTTCTTAGAAGGTTTGGATTGATTTTCCCAGTCGATCCAGTGGTTTGATTCAATTTTCCTCGTCAACTCAGTGGCTTTGCTTGTGAGAATATGGTTCTATTGGTTTAAGAAGCTAATTTTATTGATAAAATAGAAAAAGAGGCAAGTCCTGCTTATTTACAATGCCCCTAATGTCCCTGGGTGGCTTATTTGCCAAAATAGGAAATATATATAGATAAATATCAAGTGTAGTAATATCGTAGCAAGTTGTTGTTCTAAGCATATGGAATCATAATTCCATCGATGGTTGCCAGCTTGAATGTTCCATCTGCAAGCCTCTAGTCGACTGCATAAGGTCCTTCGCAGTTCGGGCCAAGTTCTCCCATACACGGGAAGATTCACTTCTGGACGAGATCCCTTACTTCAAAGGTACGGTTGCGGACTTTGGCATTAAAGTGATGTGCCACTCTTTTATGGTAAGCATCAACCCTCAGTTCAGCTTCCTACCATTTTCATCGATCTGGTCAAGAGATTCAAGCAGCATCTGCTTGTTTTATCTTTGATTGAAGTGTCTACTGCGATGGGAGGGGACTTCCAACTCCACTAGGACCATAGCTTCTGAGACATATGCCAGGGCGGACAGCGAATGACCAGTCATAGATTTGTGTGTCGTTCAGTAACTCCAGAGTGCTAGTGGAAGCTTATCAACTCAATTGTCTTTAGCTTTCGTCGCTTGCTTCCTTATGGTGGATTTGATGATTTTGCTCACTGCCTCCACTTGCCCGTTTGCCGCGGATGCGATTTAGCAACGTGTGCAGAAGTCCTTGAATTTTGCGCTCTCGAATTGAGCCCCGTCGTCCATGATAATCCTTTGTGGTACACCTAACCTGCAAATGATATTTTTTGTTACCAATTTAGTTACTTCTTTAGTCGTAATTGTGGCAAGCGGTTCCGTTCAGCCCATTTTGTGAAGTAATCAACTGTAACAATATTTGGCTCCTTATTTTGCTATTGGTAGTATGCTGATTATATCGATACCCCAAATCGCGAATGGCACAGGACTGACCATTTGTGTAAGTTCTGAAGATGGGGATCTCGAAATATTTTGAGTATGTTTGGCATCGATCGCACTGTCTAGTGTAGTCTGCTGTATCTTGGTTTATCGTTGGCCAAAAATATTCATAGCGGAGCGTCTTATTTGCCAGTGTCTTCCCTAGTGTGGTCACCGCAGCTTCCTTCATGAATTTCCACAAGGATCCTCCTAGCTTCATCTTTGGTTACACATCTGAAGGGGAAGAGAATCCTCTCCTGTATGGCTCTCTGTCCTATATTATGAATCGTGATGCCTTTCAAAGGAGCTTCTTTCGTTCGTTCTATCCCCGGGGGAGTATTCCCTTGAGCAACTAGTCCTTTATTGGCGTCATCCATGACTCTTTACTTCTATAGTCTCCAAAACCCAATCGACATCCATCTGATCTATACTTAAATACTTCCACTGAGACCAATCCCATTAGCTGTGCTTCTCCAGAACTAGCTAGCTTGGCTAAGGAATCGACCTTTATATTCTATTCTCTGGGGACGTGAAATATCGTATAATGTTCAATTTCACTAAGAAACTTCCAAGCTTTAGACAAGTAAGGGGCAAGTTTTGCACCCTTAGCTTGGTATTCCCTTTTGACCTAGCAGACGACTAGTTAGGAGTTGTTGTAGATATGCAAAGTCTTTATGCCTAATTCCTTCGCAACATTCAATCCTACTATTAACTCTCGCACTACGCCTCGTTGTTAGTAGCATGGAATTCCAAATTGAGAGCATAGCAAATTGATTTTCCTTCTGGAGTTTCGAGCACAACTTCCACTTCTGTGTAACATCCCCCATTTGGTGGCCCAAAACTAACTGCTACACATGCTGCAGTTATCTGTAGTTATTAATTCTCGATGACCAAATGCAGTAATGTTAGATACATTGATATAACAAAAACATATGAATATGAAAAAAATTATAAAATCACAAAATAAATTTCTCGTTCCACTTCAAATCATATCTCAAATTCATTACATAATCCCAATTCGTAAACCACGTTCAGAGAAATATAATTATTACAAAATACACCCAGAACGACATACGAAGATGCCCCCTTGGTTGATCAGAATCTGAATATGGGCAAGTAAACAACTTTTCCATTACAACCAAATCATAACGGAATCAACCAAAAAGAACTCCTACTAGCTAGCTTGCCTCTCGCAGGTCTCCGTAAGCTTATTTGTCTAAAGGAATACCTGAAAACCTTAACTCTCAAACTGCTCAAAATCAATTGAGCACCCGAGAGTTTAAGTGGAAAACATAAAATTCGAGTCAGACAAAAAGTCTGGTATGAATACTAACAACCTACCATCTCGAACCACATAGATATCTAGTGAGACCACGCCGCTTAGCAGAATGAGTTTTCCCCTCACTAGTATCTTAACTCAATTTATAATAACCATATATTATGCACCTGCATCGACAATGATTAAGACATAGCATAATAAAATATATCATGATAATATGCAGACATGCAATACGTTTTGGATTTCCCACCTCATTTCTTTTGTTATCTATCTTATGTTATAGTTTCTAGGGTCACTATTAACCTATTAGTTTGTATAGGCTAACTAATAACATGTTCCAAGCTTACAGACTATCTGTCCAATTTTATAGTTTTCATGGGATCAAAGAAACTATTAGTATCTACCAATAACATCATCCAATTATAGTTTTCATGGGCTTACTATGAACCTATAGGGTTATCCAATAACTTCTCTCTTGTCATAGTTTTCATGGGCTGACTACAAACCTATTGATCTCCGTCAATAGCTTAATCTGGATATAGATTTCATGAGATCACTAAGAACCTATTGGCCCCTGACAATAACAATTTCCATACATATTTTTCATGGGCTTACTATGAACCAGTCTAAACCAATAATTCTTTCATCAATCTTTGGGCATCCTATATTATGGTCTATCTGACTTTCTAGATGCAATTTTACTCACACAGGAGTTAAATCAATGTATATTCACTACTGGGTCAACCTAGCTGGTTATTCTGCCCTAAACACTCCAAAAATGCAGTTAGGGTTAATTTTAAAATGAATATGTTTATAGAAGAAGCACACATGATAATTGATCATAACATAACAATATAAACATCTATGGTTTAATTTTCTTGTAATCATTTTTCAAATGAAACATGCTTAATACCTTTAACCTATTATCTTTAGCAAGAAAGCTTCTTCAAAACACCAAAGTTAATGCCATTTCAAAACCCTTTCATATTGCCATGGGTTTACTTTTTAAAATTGAGATTGAGTTTCTTGTTTGAAAACTAAGGCTTTCTAAACCTTAGGCCTCTGTAATGACCCTAAAATAAAATAAAAATAAAATGAAAAATATACATTTATATTAAGAAATTCTGAAATTATAAAATATATATAATGCATTAAAACAGAAAAAAAATTTGGCAATAAATAAAATTTGCATGGGAGCTTCTGTTTGATAAAATGCAAGGGATTAAGGTGATTAAAAGAAAAATTGGAACTCAAAATAAATATAGCTCTATGTCCAAAGAATTATATAAATACATACATTAATATATATATGGAGTGTTTTCTGTTTTATTTAAAGATAGAATAAGATGAAGTTTAATAAAAAGGTTTACATGTCTTATAATTGTGCTAAAAATAATTAGCATAATATATGTGATTTTTATTTAAATATAGAAGGAGTTACTGATTTGACAAAGAGGCAGAAATATATATATATATACATACAGAATCAAATAAAAATTTCCATATCTTATATTTATTTCAAGCAAATAATATGGGTGAATGATTTTTACATTACATAATAAGGTATGATAGTATGCATGATTGAATGGAGATAATAGATAGGTAGAAAATACAAAGGAGATTTTCAGATTCCTTAAACTTATAAAAAGAAATAATAAACCGAGGGTCACATGCATATGGCATGAGTAGAAAAGAGTCATGAAAATAGTATTGAGTGTTTAAAAATGCATGATCCCCGAAATAACTAATTAAAGTAACCTAATGTGTGCATTTCCAATTTATGACCACACATGAATATGATATGTACATGAACATCTAAGGGTATCAGGGGAATTACCCATTTTCTTAAACCCTAGAATGGATTTATAAATAACTGCACATAACCAAATCCATCATTCTCTCGGAATCAAAAAAAAAACTAGGAGAAACTCTAGCTTGAGGCTTTGGGGGATTTGCTGTTCAAAGGATTAAGGCAGTGAAAGGAAAACATTAGGTGAGTATTTATCCTTTGTATGCAATGGCATTAAGTCCTATTGCAGGCAGCCTAAAATATTATGAGTCATTTAAATCTCTGAAATGTTTTGTTATGGGTGATATGGATGTTTGTTTGTGCATTTTTTTTGTTTGGAGCATTAATCTGTGAGTGGGCTTTTAGAGTTAAAATGTTTTGAGCATTCTTGTTCTATCTTATCATCATTAAACATGGATATAGATTAAATAGGGGAACATGGGGTTGAACCAGAAAATATACAAGAAGTTATATCTTTCTGAAATATGAATGAAAGAAAAACTAAATTGGTCACTTGGGAGTTAGTCAATGATCTGCTTACTTCAGGTGGAAGCAAGCATATGCATGGTGCAATTGCACCCTGAGGCCTTTGTGTGTTGGAATAATTTAAACAACCTGGGAGTTTCCTTCACAATGCATACATAGTGTTCATTTGACAAGGAGATGTAGACCATAAAATAAATAAGGAATGGGATTTATAAATTTGGGTTATGAATATCTAGACAGGGAGTTAAATTAATCAGGATTAATGTGATGTTCTGGTTAGTTGCTGGGTGAAAATTTGGAGTATAAAACCTGAGTTTACTTATCTAGATTTGGGGAGAATGAATTAAGAATTGTACATATGTTTATTTTAACATGTTTGCTGTGTATTGTTTAAATAGATGAATGTGTTTGTATCACTTAGTATGAACCAAAACATGCTAAGTATAAAAATCTGTTAAACTAGGAAGGCACTACAAGATTATCAAAAAAAAATTATGAATATGTATACAAAATTGATAAATGCTCATACCAGTGAAAACTGACCCTTTTGGTTGCCCTTGCAATCATCTGGGTGTCTCATTAAAATTGGGGCAGCTCAGTGATTTGCTTGCAGGAAGATGAAGTTGGCTTGATGGATGAAGATGGCAATTAACTGCTAGTATAAATAAAAGAAACCAGTTTTAAAAATCTATTGTTGCTTTGTAATGAATTTATTAGTCAAATTTTATGTTGTAACTGAAGTTTCTTGTAAGGAGATTACTAAGTATTTGGGTTGAAAACATGTACTTAAGTAAAACCTATTGTGAGTGATCATTGATGATGTTTGGTTAACTACCAATTTATTTTATGAATGTTTGATTTGGAGAAAAATAAGGAGATAGACATATCATATACATATGATATGTGCATATATATTTGATCTCTGATTTTTATTGCTTATATTTTGTCTTAAGGAAATTAAACAGCTAAGGGGGTTGGTTTTTGAAATGAACTCTCAAAATTTTAGTAGGATATTCAAGTGAAATGAATTTGTGCATGGCAGGTAAGTGATACTGGCATGTGCATGAATTCTGGAAATTTGTATGTAATTGAGTATTTAAATTTCAAATAGAACTATGAGAGCAGTAGACCTGAAAGATACTAAATTTTGAATAATTGATTGAATACATATAAGAATGCATTTCCAGAAAATTTAAACTAGGCATAAACATGCTTGGGATTAGGAGTAGGACTTTGTAGAAGTTTGTTAATATGAGGGACATGGGTTTGCAAGTGGTAAAAGAGGTACTATGGCCGGCCTAGATGGCCATGAGTCAAACCCTTGGAGCCTGGAACCACTTCATTTCAATCAATGAAGTGTAAAGTGCTTCCGGGACAAAACAAAAGAAAACACCAAGCAGCCCTCAAATAACACCAAGTAGATCCAATAAATCACCAAGTATGTAAGTCTGCACCATATTAAACTTAAAAATGCTAAAAGTCCTCATCCATTCAACCTGAAATGATAAATGGAAATTAGATCCAAAATCCATGCCTGCAAGCATAATTTGTAAGTAATTTCATGCAAATACTTGATAACTATCATGAGATCAAGTAAATACTATTTTAGTGTTAATAGAATTATTTAGGCAGATAAATATATAAGTCAAATTAATATATATAAGTGTCATAATTTGCCAAAATGTACCTCTGGCAGTAGAACAAGACTTAGAAAAGAAATAAGTGGCTATGTCAATAACTTGTATGGTATTTTAATTTCTATTTGATTTAAATTCCCTCTGATGAAAAAAATAATAATAAAGAAACAATTGTATATCATCAAATATATAATTGTCTTAATTTGTTTGTACACTGATATGATTATATTGGTAAAACCAGGGTCTTGGGAAAAATATTTGGAAATTAAATAAATATTCAAATATAAAAGAAATGAGGTTTAGTGGTGAATTCCTCTTGAATGTAAAAAAAAATCTATGTGTTATAGAGTGAGGGTCACCACAGTTGGTATCGGAGCTATGTTTTAAATAACATAGTAAATGTTGTTGTATGCATATGGATGTTTGAATGCATTGTTTGAATTATTGGTGTTGAATGCTTTTGTTTTATGTCAAAAAAATATATATATGTATGTACATGTGATACATGCACAGTGTGCACAGAAATAAAAATGAACCAAGAAAAGACACCAAAAAAATTGATAGGGGTAAATAAACTAACATAAAAATCATATTTATAGCATTATGGTAGGACCAAGGCATCACACAGGTGCAGGATCATCACGTGAGCCACCTGTGATGAGCATGGAGGATTTTGTGAGAGCTTTAAGGGATGGAATTGCACCAAGGCAAGACAATCCTCATGAGGAACTCTCCAAACTGCTTAAGACATGTACCACTTTGGGAGGAAATGATTTTGAAGGTACTGAAGGAGCTATAGGTGTTCAAACTTGGATAAGAACTATGGAGAGGGTCTTCACAGATATGCAAATCAATGACCAAAGGAAGAGACAGATAGCTTCAAGGAAATTGAAGGGGGTTGCACTGGATTGGTGGGAAGTTGTGACAGCAGGAAGACAAGAGGATACTATCACTTGGAATAATTTCAAGGACATGCTTGAGGCCAGATTTGTCCCAGCATCTGCCAAGGCCACACTGCTAGAAGACTTTATTAGATTAAGGCAAGGAAGCATGAGTGTAAATGAATACACTCAGAAGTTTGAAGCATTATCCAAGTATGGAATGGTGTTAATAGGGAATGCAGAAGCAAAGAATGCAAGGTACATTCAAGGCTTGAACCCTAGTCTGTCAAGGGCAATGTTGCCATACAAGGACAAAACCTTTGATCAGGTAATTGATCTAACTCTCTCATTTGAGCAACATGACACTGAAAGGGAGAAATTCAGGAATATGAAGCTCAATAAGAAGAAGAAGGGTGGTCAGAACAAAGTGCAACCTTATGACAAGAGAAATGCAAGTAAAGGAGTTAAGAAAGGGGAAGGAGCAATAGCACCTGAAAGCAAGAAATTCACTCATTGTTTTAATTGTGGAAAAGCTGGACATTATAGTAACCAATGCCCTGACCCTAAAATACCTAGAGGAGGCTGCTATAATTGTGGAAAGATGGGTCATCTCAAGAAGGATTGCCCAGAAACCAATAGGGGAACAGCATGGGTAGGAGCTTTGGCAGCAAGTAACATTGGGAATGTTGGGCAACTTGAAGGTATAATTTTTATTCATACCCAACCAATATCAGTAATATATGACACTGGTGCCTCACATTCACTAATATCTCTGGAAATTACAAAGAAATTAGCACTTGCATGTGTTTCTATTGATCAGCCCTTAATTGTACACAGTCCCATAGGGAGTCATTGTATGTTAGGGATGAAGTGTATGGGTCTGAAATTAATTATACGGGGTTATGAATTTAATTCAGACTTATATACCTTAAATTATCCTGGTATTGGGATTATTTTGGGGGTAGATTGGTTAATGAGAAATAAAGCAATTTTAAATTTAGAAAATCTTACTATTTCTTTGGAGACAAATGAAGGCAAAAGAATTACCATCTTAAGTGAAATAGCAAAGAATACATGTTTTAATAAAATCTGGAGTATTAGTGAAGTTCAAAAGGAATTAAAAATAGAGGAAATCCCAGTAGTCAATGGATATATAGATGTGTTTGGAGAAGTGAAGGGAATTCCTCAAAATAGACCAGTTGAATTTAAAATAAAATTAATGCCAGGAACAAATCCAATCATTAAGAAGCCTTATAGAATGGGTCCAAAAGAGTTGGTAAAATTAAAACATCAACTAGAAGAATTAGAAGAGAAAGGATTCATAAGATCAAGCAGTTCCAGTTGGGGTTCCCCAGTGCTTTTTGTTAAGAAGCATGATGGAACAATGAGGATGTGTGTGGATTACAGGGATTTAAATAAGGTGACCATCAAGAATAAGTACCCACTGCCTAGAATAGATGATCTATTTGACCAATTGCATGAAGCTAAAATATTTTCAAGGCTAGACTTAGCCTCTGGATTTCACCAAATGAAAGTTGCAGAGGAAAGCATTAAGTACACAGCCTTCAACACAAGGTATGGCCTTTATGAATTTCTAGTAATGCCATTTGGTTTGACCAATGCTCCCTCCTATTTTGTAGACTTGATGAATAGAATTTTTAGAGACTTTTTGGATAAGTTTGTCTTGGTATTTATAGATGACATATTAATTTATTCAAAGACAGAAAATGATCATGCCATGCACCTACATTTAGTATTATCCAGACTTAGAGAACATGAATTAAAAGCCAAGTATTCAAAGTGTACATTTTGGCAACATGAAGTGAAATTCTTAGGACACATAGTGTCACAGCAGGGAGTAAGTGTAGATCCAAGCAAGGTCATTGCAGTTCAAACATGGAGTAGACCCAAGACAGTGACTGAGGTGAGGTCATTCTTAGGTTTGGCAGGGTACTATAGGAGGTTCATCAAGGATTTTTCAAGAATAGCTGCACCAATGACCAAACTAACCAAGAAGAACCAACCATATGTGTGGACTGAGCAGTGTGAACAAGCTTTTGAGAAATTGAAACAAGCATTGGTGGAAGCTCCTGTCCTACAAATCCCAGAAGCAAATGAAGGAATGGTTGTATACACTGATGCTAGTGGGTCTGGGTTAGGTGCAGTGCTTATGCAACATGGCAAGGTGGTGGCATATGCATCAAGACAGCTTAAACCCAATGAAACCAAATATGCAACTCATGATCTAGAATTAGCTGCAATAGTCTTTGCACTAAAACTATGGAGGCATTATTTGCTTGGGGCAAAATTTGAATTATTCACAGATCATCAAGCATTGAAATATTTATTTTCTCAAAAAGATTTAAATATGAGGCAAGCAAGGTGGTTGGAGTTTCTAGCTGCATATGATTTAGATATTTTGTACACTCCTGGAAAAGCTAATAGAGTGGCAGATGCTTTGAGCAGAAATCATGTTATATTAGCCAGTTTGATGATTTATGAATTTAAAAACCTTGTAGTGCTTGGGGAGGAAGATATATACAGCAAGGATGAAGTGAATTTTAAAGAACATGGTGATATGGTGGAGTATGGTACACTGGGAATAATCACAGTGAAGTCTAATCTGGTGGAGAAAATTGGTGGCATGCAAGACCAAGATAAAAATTTGAAGGAAAAGAAGGAAATGTTACTTAGCAACCTTGAGTTGGAAAATTTTAAAATAGATTCCAAGGGTTATTTGAGGAAAAATGATAAGCTTTGTGTACCAGACCTTGCAAAGTTGAAGGAAGAAATCATGAATGAGCATCACAAGACCAAGTACATCATACACCCTGGTGGTACTAAAATGTATCATGATTTAAAAAGAAGCTACTGGTGGCCAGGAATGAAGCAAGCAGTGGCAAGATATGTGGCAAAGTGTTTCACATGTCAACAAATTAAAGCAGACCACCAAAAGCCTTCTGGCATGTTGCAACCTTTTGGAGGTACCTCAAAGGAAATGGGAAAGTATTTCCATGGATTTTGTGGATGGTTTGCCTAGAACTAAGAAAGGCAATGATAGTATATGGGTAATTGTCGATAGACTAACCAAATCAGCTCACTTTGTCCTTGTCAGGTCAGATAGAAATGCACATAGGCTTGCACAATTATTTATTAAGGAAGTGGTGAGGCTACATGGTATACCCAAGACTATTGTAAGTGATAGAGACACTTTGTTCACCTCAAGATTTTGGGAAAGCTTCCAAGAAGCAATGGGAACACAACTTTGTTTAAGCACTGCCTACCATCCTCAAAGTGATGGGCAAACAGAGATAGTGAATAAAATATTGGAAGATTTACTTAGAGCATGTATGCTAGATTTTGGGGGTAATTGGGAGGATCATATTCACTTGGCAGAATTCACTTACAACAATAGCTATCAATCAACAATAGGAATGGCTCCCTTTGAAGCCTTGTATGGGAGACCTTGCATGTCTCCTGCCTGTTGGTTGGAAGCAGGAGAGGGTGTAATATTGGGGCCAGATCATGTTAAAGAAACTTCCAACATGATTGAATTAGTTAGGCATAGAATGAAGGCAGCACAATCAAGACAGAAGTCTTATGCAGATAGAAAGAGAAAGCCAATGGAGTTTGAAGTAGGAGAGCATGTTTTTCTGAAGGTATCACCAATGAAGAAGGTGTTCAGGTTTGGGAAATCTGGTAAGCTATCACCAAGATTTGTAGGACCATATGAAATTATGCAAAGAATTGGTGCTATGGCCTACAGACTTAAGTTACCTGAGGAGTTGAGTGGTGTGCATCCAGTATTTCATGTTTCTCAATTGAGAAAATGGGTGCATGATGAAGGAGCAATTCTGGAGTCACCTACTCAAATTCAAGTCCAAAAGAATTTGGTTTATACAAATGAACCAATAGGGATAGTTGCCAAGGAAGAGAAAAAGTTGAGGAACAAGGTGATCAAACTGGTAAAAATTCAATGGAGCTTGGACACTAATGATTGTACATGGGAGGTTGAAGATAAAATGAGGGCTAAATACCCCCAATTTGTTTACTGATGGAGAGGTATGTTTAAGCAGCTTATGATGATTTTTCTAAAATATTCTTATATATTATTTGCTTTCATAAACTGTGAGTATGGGGTTATGGAGTTAAAACAGGCTATAGATTAGTGTTTTTTTTAATTATGGGGACATAATTCCTTTAAGGGGGAGGGTATGTAATGACCCTAAAATAAAATAAAAATAAAATGAAAAATTTACATTTATATTAAGAAATTCTGAAATTATAAAATATATATAATGCATTAAAACGGAAAAAAAATTTGGCAATAAATAAAATTTGCATGGGAGCTTCAGTTTGATAAAATGCAAGGGATTATGGTGATTAAAAGAAAAATTGGAACTCAAAATAAATATAGCTCTATGTCCAAAGAATTATATAAATACATACATTAATATATATATGGAGTGTTTTCTATTTTATTTAAAGATAGAATAAGATGAAGTTTAATAAAAAGGTTTACATGTCTTATAATTGTGCTAAAAATAATTAGCATAATATATGTGATTTTTATTTAAATATAGAAGGAGTTACTGATTTGACAAAGAGGCAGAAATATATATATATATACATACAGAATCAAATAAAAATTTCCATATCTTATATTTATTTCAAGCAAATAATATGGGTGAATGATTTTTACATTACATAATAAGGTATGATAGTATGCATGATTGAATGGAGATAATAGATAGGTAGAAAATACAAAGGAGATTTTCAGATTCCTTAAACTTATAAAAAGAAATAATAAACCGAGGGTCACATGCATATGGCATGAGTAGAAAAGAGTCATGAAAATAGTATTGAGTGTTTAAAAATGCATGATCCCCGAAATAACTAATTAAAGTAACCTAATGTGTGCATTTCCAATTTATGACCACACAGGAATATGATATGTACAGGAACATCTAAGGGTATCAGGGGAATTACCCATTTTCTTAAACCCTAGAATGGATTTATAAATAACTGCACATAACCAAATCCATCATTCTCTCGGGATCAAAACAAAAATAAAATAAACTAGGAGAAACACTAGCTTGAGGCTTTGGGGGATTTGCTGTTCAAAGGATTAAGGCAGTGAAAGGAAAACATTAGGTGAGTATTTATCCTTTGTATGCAATGGCATTAAGTCCTATTGCAGACAGCCTAAAATATTATGAGTCATTTAAATCTCTGAAATGATTTGTTATGGGTGATATGGATGTTTGTTTGTGCATTTTTTTTGTTTGGAGCATTAATCTGTGAGTGGGCTTTTAGAGTTAAAATGTTTTGAGCATTCTTGTTCTATCTTATCATCATTAAACATGGATATAGATTAAATAGGGGAACATGGTGTTGAACCAGAAAATATACAAGCAGTTATATCTTTCTGAAATATGAATGAAAGAAAAACTAAATTGGTCACTTGGGAGTTAGTCAATGATCTGCTTACTTCAGATGGAAGCAAGCATATGCATGGTGCAACTGCACCCTGAGGCCTTTGTGTGTTGGAATAATTTAAACAACCTGGGAGTTTCCTTCACAATGCATACATAGTGTTAATTTGACAAGGAGATGTAGACCATAAAATAAATAAGGAATGGGATTTATAAATTTGGGTTATGAATATCTAGACAGGGAGTTAAATTAATCAGGATTAATGTGATGTTCTGGTTAGTTGCTGGGTGAAAATTTGGAGTATAAAACCTGAGTTTACTTATCTAGATTTGGGGAGAATGAATTAAGAATTGTACATATGTTTATTTTAACATGTTTGCTGTGTATTGTTTAAATAGATGAATGTGTTTGTATCACTTAGTATGAACCAAAACATGCTAAGTATAAAAATCTGTTAAACTAGGAAGGCACTGCAAGATTATCAAAAAAAAATTATGAATATGTATACAAAATTGATAAATGCTCATACCAGTGAAAACTGACCCTTTTGGTTGCCCTTGCAATCATCTGGGTGTCTCATGAAAATTGGGGCAGCTCAGTGATTTGCTTGTAGGAAGATGAAGTTGGCTTGATGGTTGAAGATGGCAATTAGCTGCTAGTATAAATAAAAGAAACCAGTATTAAAAATCTGTAGTTGCTTTGTAATGAATTTATTAGTCAAATTTTATGTTGTAACTGAAGTTTCTTGTAAGGAGATTACTAAGTATTTGGGTTGAAAATGTAACGACCCGCTATTTTGGACCATTCGCATCCATTATAAGTGTATAGGTAGACACTCATGCCAGAGTTGAATTGCTCAAAATATCGCGTTGTTAATTTAAATTTTGGCAAAACTCAGCATATGCAGTAAATAAATCAATCACAGAATCACAGACACAGAGTAATATAATAATACGCAGCGGAATAGATAAAATAGTAGTTCATGAAGCTACTATATAAACATCAGAGTTAGAAATAAAATACAACAGAATATCTCAAATACAGTGAAGTATCCAATCCAAACAGATGACTTCTGGGAACGAATCAACTGGAAAGCTGGAAGCTGAATCAAAAGTTGGATCTCCAAACGAAGCTCCAAACTCCAAAGGTGAGTCTCGAATGCTGTATCACTCAGTCTGACCCGAGCGTAAAGCAAAACACAAAACACTCGAGTCAGGATTAACATTCTTATATAAATAAATCCAACTCAAGTGAAATATCAACTGAAATACAAGTAACTTAAAGGATGTTTAGGATAACCATCCTCTAAGGATCTTCAGAACTATTTACAAGGTGGAAATATACATTATAACACCATGGTCATTTCAATTAAATTTATACTTCAAAACCCAAAAATCATTTCATTTCAAATATAACTATTTTCTAAGATAGTCTATATATTAATTAATTTATAAGGTAAAGCATTTAATTTTCTCAAGTCTCACAAATCGATTCAAATTAACTCAAATTTCAAATTCAAATTTTATTCAAGCTCTATTCATCAATTTAATTCATTTCTAAACAGATCATTTAAATTTTCAATATATTTCAAAGCTTTAATATTCAACATTTTCAAAGTTAAATTTAACAGTTTCATATAGCTCTTGATTTAACTTCATTATTATTTAATCAGGGAATATTCACTTAATAAATTCAATATCATTTAACTAGTCTTAAATTACATTTTTACTAAATATTTCCTTAAACTTTATTTAAACAAGAAATATTCATTAGATTACTTATAAATCAAACTCAAGTTATAAATCATATCTTACATCTCAATTTCAATAAGTTTCAAATCAGTTTAATTAAATAAAATTCTTTATTGAATACAATTTCAACTAAATTCAAATTATCTTTCTAACCTTAACTTATTCAAATTATTACCAAAATCTATTTTGAAATATATTTTAAATACTCAACATATTATATGTATTTAAATCAATCATTCCCATTTATATATAATAATTTAAGGCTCAACATTTATTAAAACCATATATTTCTTTCCAAAACCATAGAATTCATTTTTAAAATATTTATATATATGGACCAATGGTATCTGTATATATATTTATCATATGGTTAAGTGATATGGATATTTATCATTTCAATCCGAAATTTAAATATATACGGGTATATATCATTTCGACCCGTAATCCCAATTTCAATTCGAATGAAAATCGCTTGGGTTTATCATTTCAACCCATAACGATTTTCTCCTATTCTAAAGTCCGTTCGGGTATGTATCATTTCAACCCATAGTGAATTCTATACTAACAGGGAACTTGCAGAGTGATAACAGATACAAAAAAATATAACAACAGGCATATATCATCAGTATAAATAACAGATACGGGTGTCAGATGTCACAGGTGAACAGATACAAATAATAGTAATAACAGGCATATAATACTAGATACTGGTGTCAGATGTCACAGGTGAACAGTTATAGATAATAGCATATATAACAATGTAAATAACTACAGCAGCATATTTCAATTGCTATTTCAAATGAAATCAAATTTAAATAATAAAAGAACGTTAATCGTGAGTGATTGCTCACCTTTCGAGGCTAAAGAGGAATACAGAAGATGACACGGATACGCACACTGATACAGACACTGAATTTTGAATGACGAATCGAAGCAAAGCAAAGACGGTACGAATTCAACGATCAAAGCTGATAATAAAAATAAATGGAACAAATCAGGACGGGGTCGATGAAGATACTCGAAATCATCTTGATAGAACAGAAATATATATATATATATATATATTATTATCATCATAAATTCCTTTAAAACAAATATACATAACTTTTATAACATGTGCATACATACAATAATATAACTTAATATACATATAACAGAGCTTAAAGTATATATATATACATTTTTATTTGAAATCAATGCGTATAACAATCATCATATATGCAACTTTATACATGAGTAGGCTATTAAATAACTAAACATAACTGTATATATAACCCACTGTGAAATAAGAGAAAATTATGGAGCTTTAAAACCCGTAACAGATTTTCTAACTTAAGTGTATATATATACTAATACACTAATATATATATAACTCATGTGCAATTTGTATTTTAAAACCAGTTTAAAACATATCTATGAGAACTGACAACATATATATAACTTTAAAATAACAACACGCGTATATAGGCTGCAGGTTATATATATATACTTTAAAATGAAACTTCACAGACCATATATATAAAGTAATATATATATACATATAAACATCATATACTGTCAAATATATATATACAGAGTTTAAATAAACTTATAAACCTGTTACCAATTCTACTTTAAAGTATAGAACAACATATATGCTGCTGACCACAACTTCATAATATATTACATATGATATTTACAAAGTATACAAATATATTTAAACTGATATAAAACAAGTTAAATAATCTGAACATGTATATGTATAATATAACCAAATAGATTATAACTTAGATAAAACAAATATATGAAAAGTATATATATACAACTAACATATTATACTAATATATACTTTATAACTAACATACTTTGTATATGTGAACTAAACAAATATTATAAAAATCTATTCACAAACATACAATATATCATACGCAACCTATAACCAAAAAAATCAAACGCAAGCATAGCTTTATGCTCAACAGAAAATATGCATAACCTACCTATATGAAGGAGAAGAAGAGGACGGGAAGAAAGCGGCACGGTGGTGGCTTCGAAGTTGAAGGGGAGGGCAGATCAAGCAGCTTGGGTTTTGGGTTCTATTATATGGTGAAGGAAGGGTCGGTTAGAAGGAAGGAGGTGAGGTCCAGGCTTGCGTGGAAAACGTGGGTAGGCGTTGAGGCGTGCACAGGGGTGTCACGGCGGAGAAAGGTGGTGGTTGCGGGCTTTGGCTCGGGTGGTGGCACGGGAGCAGTGGGAGAAGGCTTCGGCTGCAAGTTTGGGTCTGGGCTCGGCAAGGGGAGAAGGAGAGGAGGTTGGATGCCGAAAACTAGTAGGGGAAGGGAACATTTTTAGAGGAAGAGGAAGAAGTCTTAGGCAAAAGAAAAGGACAGGGGAATAAGAATAGAGGAAGAGGAGGGTAGAAGCAGATCTAAATGTATAGCTTCTGTCAAAAATAGGCAGAGAGAGGAAACGTAAGAAATAAATGAAAGCAACGGAAAAGGAAAGGAAATGGAATAGTATCACATTGATTCAGCCGAAAAATTTAAAGCAATTAATTGCTTGATTGATTGGACATCACGTTTGAATTTTGAAAAGGCATGGTAAGTTAAAAAGTCGCAATTTAGGGTACCGATACGACGCACAGTTTATTGTTTCTGTCGCATACCGGACCTCAAAATACAAAAATAAATATACCATAGAGATCGGCACGACGAGACAATCAAAATGGTATATAGATATCTGTGGTACGATCATCCGATCAAAAGTCGATAATCGGTACCCGAAATGCTGCTATTCTGTCAGAATTAAGATAAACGGAGCAGTAGAAGTCCAAATTTGGAAAAACGAATTTCGCAGTCTGATTCAGAATGATCTGAATAAATTTTCTCCTGTTGACATATTTTGGTTTCGGAAAACTTTTAAATTCACTGTTATTAACCGGTTTGATTTGAAATGAAATTTCACAGGAAAATAAACTTCAATATTATCAGATGAAAATTTACCAGTTGCTATATTAAAATAGACGTATTCCAAATAATAAATTTTTAATTTCAAATTTTATTGTTTAAAATTTCACAATTTCCAGTTAAATATATTTTTAAAACCATTAATTTTTTTACGGGTCGTTACAGAAAACATGTACTTAAGTAAAACCTGTTGTGAGTGATCATTGATGATGTTTGGTTAACTACCAATTTCTTTTATGAATGTCTGATTTGGAGAAAAATAAGGAGATAGACATATCATATACATATGATATGTGCATATATATTTGATCTCTGATTTTTATTGCTTATATTTTGTCTTAAGGAAATTAAACAGCTAAGGGGGTTGGTTTTTGAAATGAACTCTCAAAATTTTAGTAGGATATTCAAGTGAAATGAATTTGTGCATGGCAGGTAAGTGATACTAGCATGTGCATGAATTCTGGAAATTTGTATGTAATTGAGTATTTAAATTTCAAATAGAACTATGAGAGCAGTAGACCTGAAAGATACTGAATTTTGAATAATTGATTGAATACATATAAGAATGCATTTCCAGAAAATTTAAACTAGGCATAAACATGCTTGGGATTAGGAGTAGGACTTTGTAGAAGTTTGTTAATATGAGGGACATGGGTTTGCAAGTGGTAAAAGAGGGACTATGGCCGGCCTAGAAGGCCATGAGTCAAACCCTTGGAGCCTGGAACCACTTCATTTCAATCAATGAAGTGTAAAGTGCTTCCGGGACAAAACAAAAGAAAACACCAAGCAGCCCTCAAATAACACCAAGTAGATCCAATAAATCACCAAGTATGTAAGTCTGCACCATATTAAACTTAAAAATGCTAAAAGTCCTCATCCATTCAACCTGAAATGATAAATGGAAATTAGATCCAATATCCATGCCTGCAAGCATAATTTGTAAGTAATTTCATGCAAATACTTGATAACTATCATGAGATCAAGTAAATACTATTTTAGTGTTAATAGAATTATTTAGGCAAATAAATATATAAGTCAAATAAATATATATAAGTGTCATAATTTGCCAAAATGTACCTCTAGCAGTAGAACAAGACTTAGAAAAGAAATAAGTGGCTATGTCAATAACTTGTATGGTATTTTGATTTCTATTTGATTTAAATTCCCTCTGATGAAAAAATAATAATAAAGAAACAATTGTATATCATCAAATATATAATTGTCTTAATTTGTTTGTACACTGATATGATTATATTGGTAAAACCAGGGTCTTGGGAAAAATATTTGGAAATTATATAAATATTCAAATATAAAAGAAATGAGGTTTAGTGGTGAATTCCTCTTGAATGTAAAAAAAATCTATCTGTTATAGAGTGAGGGTCACCACATAGGCCTCCTCTTTCGAAACCATTAAAATATATCTTTCAAAAGTATTCAAACCTTCCTTTCAAAACACTTAAAGATATATCTTTCAAAACACTCAAACGTTCCTTTCGAAAGCATTGAAACCTTTCTTTAGAAACCATTAAAGATATACCTTCTGAAACACTTAAATATCTTTGGAAATACTTGAAACATACCTTTTGAAATGCCTAAAACATACCCTTTGAAAGACTTAAGGGATTCCCTTCGAAAGCTTCACAAAAAACATTTAAAAGTGTTCCTTTCGGAACCATTGGGTTTAACATTAAATACAACTTCTGGATCAAAGAAAACCAAAGCGAATGTAACCCTTTCAAAAGCATTGATCTTCAAATAAAAGAATTTGGGAAAAAGGATAGCTTCGAAACTACCCTTTTGAAAGCATTGATAAAAGCGGCTACAAAAACCCTTTCAAAAGCATTGGGAAGGCGGCTTCAAATTCTATAAGGGCGAAAGCTCCTCTTTTGAAAGCATTGATTTTAAGTTATAAAGAAAGCGGTATTTAATTAATTCGAAAGGTATGAATGCGGCAGCTAGGTTTCGAATAGGTTCACAAGCGGCTACCCTTTCAAAAGCTCGTGGCTACCCTTTCAAAAGCTCCTTTTCAAAGCAAAATAAGCGACAACTCATTCAAAAGCTTCTTTTAAGACAAAGCAAGCGACAATTCATTCGAAAGCTTCTTTTAAAATAAAGTAAGCGTCCTTTGAAAAAAGGTAAGTTAATTGATTCGAAAGCTTCACTCCTTCGAAAGTATCTTTTAAAAACAAAGGCAAGTAATGTATCCAAAATCTTATAAGAATGACTTCTACCCCTTTGAATGATTGCCTTCGACACAGTCCCTTCCTCCCTTCTCCAATCCACTATGTATCAATGGCTTAATACCATGTGTATTGGTTTCAAATGGGTTTGTTAGCAGAATTATGATGACGAAAGCTAGCAATTGGAAGTGGTGAAGTGGTAGATTATGTCAAAACTGATTTTATGCCTTACAAAGTAACTTCTTTTCATCTAACTTGCAAATTTATCAAAATATAATTGATTATCATTCTTGACCAAAAATCCTTTCTAAAATGGCTGTCAAATTCATCAATTAATAATTGAAAATATTTTAGCAAAGAAGCCCTTCTTCTTAACAAAACAATTAAAACATTTAGGTCCCCAAAATTAACTAATTTAATTTCCATAATAAATCACTTAGGAAAAATCCCCAAAAATCATCATAATTCACTTTTAATATATTTTCTAACATATATAAATTTCTGACCTGAAGTCCTTTATATAATTGCCGTAATTAATTCTAAACCCAAATGATCTATTTCTTCCATTCAAAATTCATAGAAAATTATCATAGCTTGGATTATTATGAAAATTTAAATCCATCTCCAAAATATTGTTTTACATAACATATTTAGTCCTCATGGCATTTGAAACCCAATTTACATGATTTTAACCTTAAAATCGAATTGTACCTTTACAAAAAAGTACTTGTTTAAATCAAACATGGCATATAATCAAAGCATGTCATCATTCACTCCATTCAAACAGTTTCAAAATCTTAAACCCAAAATTAGGATGTTCATTAAGACATATATGAGATGGTTTAGATTATTATTCATCTTGTTTGGATAAGGAACTTGAGATTTGTTCTTACTTTAACCTTCCTAGCTTGAATCTTAGCTTCTAATTGATTTTAAGCCCTTCTTCCACTAGGGTAATGATCGGCCTTGATCTCATTGTTTATATTTTTTGTAAGAATGAAATGGGAATGGAATGGTTGTAGAGGTTTTAGGTGTTTTGGGGTTCAGCTATTCCCCATATTACCCTTGCCTTACTTAACTTAGTTCTTTTTTTTCTTTATACTTCTCTTATAAACCTTTCTTATGAATTCATTTAGTTAAGGCACAACCCTATTTAGTATTCAAATCTCAATCCCCTTATCACTCTAGGCTCTACATATTCTATTTAATTTATCTAAATAAATCTTTTGAATAATGCTATTTAAACTTAGGGGTGCTACAACCTCCCCTCCTTAAAGAATTTCATCATCAAAATTCAACAAGGACTAAATACTAATCATAACAATCATCTGTAACATCTCCTAACTACAATACTAGCCTACCTAACTAGCAAACAGTCTATATAAAAGCAAGTATAGAGCATATCCCTACAGCAGATCAGGATAAGTATCTCTAATCCTATCTTCTGTCTCCCAAGTACAGTCCTTCTCGTTGTCGCTCCACTGAACTTTCACCAACTTGACTGTCTTGTTTCTTCACCTCTTCTCATCTCTCGCTATAATCCGAACTGGTTATCCAACAAAACCAAATTCAGTTCTACCATTAAATCTTCCAATGTAGTCATAGGAATAGTAGTCTCTGGATCATGCACATACTTACGAAGATGAGACACATAAAACACACTATGGACACCTGTCAAACTACTCGGCAACTCTACTTTGTATGCGAGCTTTTCGATCCTCACTATAATGGGGAATGGTCCAACATACCTCGGTGCATGTTTCCCCGACATTACGAATCGTACCACACCCTTCATCGGTGATACTTCAATGAAAACCTTATCTCCAATTGAGAACTCTAGATCCTTACACCTCTTATTTGCGTAACTCTTTTGCCTAGACTGAGCTTCCATCAACCTACCTTGGATCAACTCAATCTTCCATGTTTCCTCTCTTACCAGATCTGGACCTAAGACTAATCTGTCTCCAGTTTCAACCAACATGCTGGTGAATTGAATGGCCTTCCATACAAAGCTTCAAAAGGCGTCATTCCTATACTAGTTTGATAACTGTTATTATAGAAAAACTCAACTAAATTTAGGTGATCTTCCTAAGATTCACCAAATTCTAGTACACAAGCTCTTAACAAATCCCCGAGTAACTTGTTGACCTCTCTGTCTGCCCATTTGTCTGAGGGTGATAAGCAATACTCATCTCGAGCTTGGTACCTAACACAACCTATAGAATCTTCCAGAACTTGCTAGTAGACAAAGTATATCTATCACTTATTATACTTTTAGGAATTCCACGCAGTCTAACTATGTTCTTCATAAACAATTTAGCTAAAACAGGTGTTGTAACGCCCCACTCTGAGACCCACTATAACAAAGAGTATTACGGGAGTAATACTGTCTGTTAAAGCGGAGAATAGAGTATAGTGGAAGCGACCATCTATAATCAAGCTATAACTATCTACCGAATACGTCGAAAGGTGGAATCTATTTAAATTTTTCTCAATCAGGTGGTTCGACATATTCGGTAAATACTTATAACGAAATTACAAATGGCTAAAGATCTATCAGGACAAAGCATAATAATAAATGATAAAAACATCACAGAACAGAATCACATAACAGATATAAAATCCCAGAACAATACATCATCAATACAGATCCAAATATCATAAGTGGGTACAAAGCCACTGCTCACACATGTGAGTCAAAAATATGTACATATCAAAGTCTGAATAATAAGAGAGTAGCGGAATAGTGGACAAATAAAAGCGCTATCTATCAGCATAGCAGATAATGTCCAAGCGGAAGCACAGAAGCTAAGTCCAGAGACCTAACCTGAAACAACTCGGTCTGACCCGAGCGAAAACACTCGGGTCAGGCTAGCTAAACAATCAGTAATAACTGAGATATATAATAATGCGGTACATAAGTAAAACAGTACTTATCCAAAGAGAAGTATATTATGAACCACATGAATATAATGACGATCCCTAATCATCAATAAACAATAAAAATCTCCAAAGAGAAATCAACACCAAAGTGTAGAATAAATAAAATCGTCTCATATCATCGGCGTAGCCAAAGCTATAAAAAGATGCCCATAGGCAATAATCCCAAGAGTGACCAGAGTCTGTAATCAATGCCCAAGCAAAGATCGATGCTCCAAAGAGCAATGGGGATATACTGAAAAATCAATGAAATCAAACACTGAAAAGCAGTGTCCAGAGACACTGTGAATCCACAAGGTAATCGCACTTACATCGTATGGTTCCATAGAACCAACGCCGAATGGCGGTACTCGAATGGATATAAAAATCATAAGATAATACAAGTTTTGCACGTGCACCGACCAGAGTCGTTGTTGCCAAGTACTGTAAAGTTGTGATCGATCACTCGCACAGAAGCGGAACGCGCGAAACGGCGAAATCCTTCCCAGAAGGATAAAGGCCCAGAGGCACACGGCGAAAAGTAAACTGTTCCATAGAGCAGGTGTCCAGAGACGGTTGCCCAGAGGCATGGTGACCCAGAGGTCCAGTACTGGCCGCCCAGAGGCAAATGTGTCACTAACTTCTTGGAGAGGAACCCGTAAAGTGTTAACAATGAGTCTCATACCCCACGTTCGCACTAAACGGTTTCCTAACCAATAGCAAGCTCACACTCCAAACAATAAAAAGTCTACCTCATATCATCGGTAAACTAGACCCAAAGGTCAAAACGATCAATCGAATAGGTCGGGGATTAACCGGAAAGAAAATACACACGGTTTCCATAGGCCGGAGATTTCCTAACCGTTTAAGCACCTTTCCACTTCGCTCGACGTGCTAAAAGTGAGTGTGAGATTTTTATTATAGAAAATAATGGTGTAAAACAGATTTATAATTGATTTTCGAAATCACTTTTAAAACGGTCTTTTGAAAGGTCTCCTATTATGGAGTAGTTAATTTAATAATTAAAATAATATTATATAATAATTTTCAAAAGCCATTTTGGAGTGAAAAATCCTTTTAAAACCTTTTTATAAAGCCCGTGTACGAAATCCAGAGACAAATCTCAAAGAAATCGACGAAAACCAGAAAATCATCAAAACTATTCTAAGTGTTTGTAACCATTCAAAAACAGCTGTGAATTCAAGTTTGATAATTTATTTGGACCAGCAAACTGTGACCAAATGTCATGAAGATTTGCAGGCATGTAGTCCAACATCCCTACTTTAAGATGCAAAAAGAATTTCTGGATTCCGAGTTGAGACGAAGTGGAAGCGACGTCTCAAAGTTGGACCCAGAACAAGATTTACACTGTTTACAAACAGCGACTAGAGTTCAACTTCGACACGAAATTCGAAGTACCAAACGAACTCCAATGTTGTCCAAATGTTCCTGAGATGGAGGTCGGAACTCCACCTTTCTAACGAGACCAAAAACGTCGAATTCCGACTTCCGATGCGAACGTGGCGGCATCGCGGAGTGGCGCTCAAAAGCTGGAAACAGAAGGGATATTTGATTTTCATTCTAAGTGTTTGACCATTCAAAAACTGCTGCGAACCCAAGTTCGGCAATTTATTTGGACCAGCAAACTGAATCCAAATGACATGAAAACTGGTAGGCATATAGTCCAACATCCCTACTATAAGATGCAAAAAGAATTTCTGGAATCCGAGTTGAGACGAGGTGGCAGCGACATCTCAAAGTTGAACCCAGAAAAAGATTCACACTGTTTACCAACAGCGACCAGAGTTTAACTTCGACATGAAATTCGAAGTACCAAACGAACTCCAATGTTGCCCAAATTTTGTAGAGATGAAGTTCAGAACTCCATCTTTCCAACGAGACCAAAAACGTCGAATTCCGACTTCTGATGCGATCGAGGCGGCATCGCGAAGTGGAGATAAAAACTGAAACTGAGATGATTTTTTTTTCCCCCGCCGGCCCCGGCCCGCGTCAGCCTGCCCCAGCCCGCGTCAGCCTGCCCCAGCCCGCTTAGGCTGGGGAGAATTCTTCTCCCACTCCCCAGCCCGCCTGGGCTGGGGTATGGGACGCGGGCTTCGGCCCGCATCCTTATTTCCCCAGCCCAGGCGGCTGGGGAATTTTATTCCCTCCCCAGCCCGCCTGGGCTGGGGAGTGGGACGCGGGCTTCGGCCCGCGTCCTTATTTCCCCAGCCCAGGCGGGCTGGGGAAATTTACTCCATCCCCAGCCCGCTTGGGCTGGGTGAAGGGGACGCGGGCTTCGGCCCGCGTCCTTATTTCCCCAGCCCAGGCGGGGTGGGGAATTAGTTCCTCTCCCCAGCCCGGGCGGGCTGGGGATTCTACATGAGTCCCCAGCCCGCCCGGGCTGGGGAACTTGGGCGTGGGCTTCGGCCCGCGCCAGCCCTCCCCAGCCCAGGCGGGTTGGGGGGTGTGTCACGCGCCAGCCCCCTAGGGGCTGGCCTGCTTCTGGTTAGCCCAACTGGGCTAGCCTGCTGCACCTGGGCAGCAGCCTAGGTGCAACCCAGGCCTGTCCTGGTGCACTCAGAACTGGGTTTTGGCCTGTTTTCAGGCTGAAGTAATTTCCAGCCAACTTAAAATGCAGTTTTTAGTGATTTAGGGGTGTTTTTTTCAATTTTTAGCATCAAATTTTCACCAAAATTAACTAGCAATTATCACTAATATGTATAACTAACAATAATTACTAATAGATAGTTATTACCTTTGACCAAGCAAGGGAATGATCAACCACCAAGATTATCAATCCTCAAGCAAGAAGATGAAGATCAATGAGCTTGAGTCAATGAAAATGAACAAAAACAATGATTACTAATTTATTTCAGAAATTAAAGAATGAATTAGAGGTGGGTTTTGTGATTGCTATTACCTCTTTTAGTAGTTTGGATTAACTCTCTTTGATTTGGTGTAGATTGGAGTCTTGCTTAGAAGGCCATGACTAGGTTTTTGGAGCTTTCTAATTAGGGTTTAGTGGTTATGAAATCAAGTGTTGGCTGAAATGGGAGAGTAAAAGATACTTTATAGGCTAATGGTTAGGGTTATTGGATCTAATACCCATTAGGACTTTGTATTATTCATGTGCATACATATATAGGCAATTTTCTCTAAGTACACTCTACATACAAATTACTAAATACATTTCAAACCATAGAAAATTATGAAAATATGTTAACAATTACTTTTAGCCATTTCATAAAATCCTATATCAACAATATTTTACATTTTAACCCCTAATTTTTCCAAAACACCGTTTATAGTTAATATTAGCCAAAATCACCATTTTGCAAATAAATTGCAAATTAATTTCCCAAATCAAATATTGCGCTATTTTACACATATAAAATTTTGCAATAATATAAATTACAAATTTCCCTAATTAATTTCCTTGAAATGCTCCATTTTACACTTAAGCCCAAAATATTAATTTATTCAAAATGACTAAATTTTGAACAAATTAGCCACATTAAAAATTCATTAATAGCTCCAATTAAATTAAAATCCCAATTTTAATTTATTATTTGGTAACCGCAATCACGGGTTGTTATAGGTGTCGTCCTGTGTAACGACCCTATTTTTTATTAACATTATTTAGGATATTCAATTAGTTAGATTAAATGAAATAATGCAAATGGTTAAGGGATTGAGATTTGTGTTGTTTGTGCCAAAAATGGTCGCAAACCCCAAATATCGTGAAAGCACTAGTGTAAGAACACAGATCAGCAATAAATGATCACAACTCACAGATTTAAGTAATGTGGAGGATAAAAAATGAAGAATAATGAACTTAAAACAGAAAGAGAAAGACAGATACATAGGATTTATAGTGGTTCGGCTATCTCCGACCTACGTCCACTCCAAAAGTTAATCTTTTATTGACTTTCCTTGCTGGTTACAAATTGATTACAGCAGATAACTATCATAGAATCCGAGTACAACAGTAGTAATGGAGAGAAAAGTTGAATCGGGCAGAGTCTGGTCGTTGAGAAGCAAAAGATCCTTTTTCTGTTGGCTCTGGGGTCTATTTATAGGTGTGGGAGGCTGATATCTCGCTCAGATCTCGGGAGACTTCTTTTGGCACGTGAGTGGGGCCACGCGCCCGAGCCCATGAAGTTTCGGCCCGATCCGTGATCGATATGAATGAATTTCGTATTGATCAAGATTGCATCCAATGGAGTCGAAATTTGGTGCGGACATTCTTTAGCATGTACGCAAGCTCCTGTGAAAATTTCGTAGCATTTGGACTTGTGATTTGGGAGATAATTGATCGATACGAATTGGGCTTTCTGACCAACGTTTCATATCGATCCCTTCGTGTCCATCCTCTTCACATCGCTCCAAGGCACGTGCCTATCTGCTAACGTGGCGCTACTTCCCAGGCCTGATCCTAACTTCATGCCGAGTTGAATGCTTCTTCCCTTGAATCGTGGTCGTCCTTCGCTCGCATCCATATTTCATATTCGTTCGTGTCCATAATTTTGTTTCGCGTTCATACCCCACTGCTCGTGTTATACCATTTTTGTATCGATTCTAGGAGTGTGTTTCATATCGATCTGTCTGATCGATACGAAATAAGGATATAAGAGGCATTATCGATCGATACGAAAAACACACGAAGGGCCAACAGATGGATACGAAACTAGACTCTGGGATGGATACGAACGAAGCCTTACCTGATGGATACAAAAACGTCGATACGAAGCATGCCGCTTGTCTCCATCCCGATCGATTCGAAGTCATCGAGTCGAAATCCATTTAGCTTTCCTTCCTGATCGTTATGAACGTACTGTTCGTATCCATGCTTGGTCGATACGAGTATTATCGATTCGATATGCACAGCCGAGTCCATTTCCATCGAGTCGAACAGCATCGAGTCGAACAGTGTCGAGTCGATTTTCGTCGAGTCGAAACTCATCTGGCCTTCCTACTGATCGATACAAAGGCGCTATTCGTATCCATGCCGATCGATACGAACGCCTTGTTCGAATCGATCAATTATCTTGAGAAAATGAGCTCCTTTTGCCTTGGAATCTGAAACATAGTCTCTCCTAGCCTTGATCATCATTCCCAATCGATCCCGCCTTGATTGGAGCTCGGTCAATGTAACGACCCTGAATTTTTGGTCATTTGAAAAGTGAATATTTAATTGAGTTTAAATATTCGAATGATAATTAAATTTGATATTCAAATATCAGAGTGAATTTGGCGATTAAATTATTGAATTTAATTATTTAATCTGGGTAAAAATTTGAATCTTCAGTTTTAAGCTGATTAAAAATAATCTGAAGGCTTTGAAAATTTATATTGATAATTCTGAAGGTAATCGAACTTTCAGAATTGAATTTGAAACTGTTTTGTTCAGTTTTGAATTATATCGTTTAAATTGAATTTAAAAATAGCGTTCCGGGGCACAGTCTCGGAATTCGACGAAACAAGTTCCATTGGATCCGTAATATTGTATTATTATCGGATTTCAATTTTTGTAATGTTTGGAGTGATCGTTTGACCGTACGATAAGCAAACGCGCTGAAATTAAATCGAAAATTTAATTTAATAACTGGTCCAAAAAGCTATCTTTTTCATACGATCGAATTTGGACTTGAAACCTTTTCCAGTGCGTTCGAAATATGGGTATAACATTATAAACGCCTGACGGCACGCCTCGATTGGAGATCGAGATTATGGGTTGCAGATATCGAGATGATTTAGAATTTGAATTTTAAATTTGAATATAAAATAATAAAATTAAAATACTGCTGCCAAACAAGGACACGTTGAGTAAAAATTCAAACACGTGTTTTGTTTTCTCTTAAATTTTCAACACGCGTTACCCTCTAAAATAAACAACTCAACATGTATAACAATTCGAAGACGAGGCTTCTTCCTTCATTCAAATAAAAGACAGTCGAACGAAATCTTATCCTCACTCAAAATCATCCGGTTCTTTCTTCGATCCTCCAATTCAAAAATTCACGAACTCCTCTCTAAAGAAAAAGAAAAAAAGGGACCGTCTCGTTTAAGAATCTCGTACTCCTCCTATTCTTCATTTGGTAAATTGAAATTGATCGAAATCCCTAAACTTATTCACGAGATCAAGTCGAACAATTTAATCGGCTGCCTGGGCATCGCGCGATTCAAGGAGATTCGCGAGGACAAAGGCACGCGTAAGGAAAATAGTGCTTGGGGTCACGTGTGAGCCTTGGGGCTGCAGTCTGGGTGGCGCGAGCTCGCGTGAAGACGACGCGATGGCGATTAGAATTGGGGCGTGGGTTCGCGTACGTGGTTGAGGGTTTCACGACTGGAAGGAGGAACTCAGCGACGTTCGATCGAAGGGGGATGTTTGTGGGTGGCTCTGCGTTTTGGCATTGAAGGATCGATCGGTGAGGTATTTAGCTCTTTAAATTTTTAAATAATTTGATTTGAATCTGGAAATACATATATGAAGAACTATTATACAGTAAAAGTTCATTTCTGTTTTATTTATTTTTTTAGAAAAGAAAAGGGAAATTTTATAAAGACACATATTTAATCTATGTATAGTAAAGAAAAAAATTTAGAAATTATTTTATTTTTGGAAGATATAAGGATTTAATTTAAATGTAAATTTATATATCTAGCCTACTGTTCTTTTAGAAGAAAGTATATTCAGGAAATGAATTTGTTAATATCAAATTTTTAGTTAATTAAATTGATTAGATAAAATAAATTTTTATCAAATGGAAATTAAATTGTTCGATTTATTTCAAATATTGATAAATCGTATAAATGTTTATACAAGGTTAATACAATGAAGAAATGATCGGAATGGAAATGGATTGCAAATTAAAAGCAAAGGTGAGATCTTCTCACTCAGATTTAAAATTGAATTGCAGTTATTGATTGTTGTTTGGATGTGATATTAGATATAGTAGGATATATCTATATATATATATATAGCAATATATATATATATATATTGGCATATGTATATATTGCAGTTGTTGATTTCCCGCATTATATAGCGGATGAGACCCTATTGCGCCGCATAATAACGGATTAATATTTTATAAATCCCATATACCGCGATATTCTACCTCGAAGTGGAATTGGTATTGTGCTAACATCTGTGGATGCAGGGAAACAGGTTGGAAGGATCCAACTGGATTCCTCAAATTGTTTGAATATTGTTCATATGTGAATGATGTGATTTATTGATAATCTGTGAATGATTTATTGATAATTGAAACTGTTGAAGGCTAAAATTTAGCCGAATGTATTTTTGGTATCGTTGGATACCAGAAATGAATATAAATTGGATTTTGAAATTAAAATGAAAAACTTTAAATGAATTTGTTTTTAAGAATTGGATTTATTTGAAAGAAGGAATTTTAAAGTATTAAAATTGATTTTTGAAATCTTAACGAATAAATTCCAAAATATGAAAAAATGAGTTTTGAATAATATTGTTTCAAAAGTTGAAGAATTCATTTAAAATGGAATTTTGAATAATTTGGAAAGAACAAAGGAATTTATTTAAAAGTATGGAGCCCAGATACTTACTCATGTGGACACACTTTATTTATTACGTGTGATGTTGGTTATCGAGCGCTCGGATAAAGGTCCAAAAGGACCGGGGGATGACATATTCGTGAGTTACCTAGTTACAGGGGTAACCCGACCTTGTTTGGCAGAGAGCAGTTTGTCTCTCGGGACGTCCAGCCAGAGGCGATACCATTCGGCTGTAGGAAAGGAAGTTCCTTAGCCTGACCATTTATTGGAAATCCAATTCCCACTACGGAACTTGTACGGTTTTAGTTGTAGAACCTGCCATTTACTTATGGTGGTCACCACTGTTTAGATGGTAGCTATAGTAGGCATACGATACTGGTCGTATGCTGACTAAGATTAATATTATACTTTCGAAATGTTTTCCACACTAGACATAATAATAATAATCCAATGATTGGCGTAGTAAGCATCTTTGACTATCATAAGAAGAAATCTCCTCCAATTCTACGTTTGCATTGTGTGTGTGGCGGGAGGTCTTATGGTAGTTTCATTTTCCAAAAGCATTGCAAATCTGTTTATTCTCTTTGTGAAAATAACTGTTTTACGATCTCACACCAGTCACCATGACTGACTCGGAGTTTATTGTTCCCTTCTAAACTCTGGGTGCCCATAATTTTCCACATGGGTTGCCTAGAGTTATTTTTATCAGGATATTCTTGAGCTTTGCGGATAAGCTGGATGGCGAGACGTACTTCCGTACTTGTTATTTATTCCGCTGTGTATTCTGTATGAGGACAAGTTATATAACTGTCCATTGTCGTATTGAGTTGTATATTGACTTTGATTGATGTATGTATAAACTGATATAGTTCTTTGTTTTAAAAGACTAGTGATTATCTATTATATATTGTTCCGCTGCGAAGGTGAGATTCTGTTGTTGTTTCTGTTTTTCTGTTCTCGTTTTCTTTTGTTTTCTTCTACCTCTTCTTTTTCTCCATAACAATTCGGTTTTCCGGCATTCGATTGCTCGGCAGTTGATACAGTGAATGTATTAATGTCGATTTTCGGGCGCCGAAAAATCGAAAACGTTACATTTGGTATCAGAGCATCCGGTTAAGCGACAACCCTTGGCTCTGTTGGGAATTACTCATTAGAGATAGAGTCAGTAGTACTCTAGAATGAGTTGAGTGTATTAATAGATATGAGTGTGTATTTGTTAGTGAATATAAAATTTGTTTTGTATTGTGTTGACTTATCGGTTGATTGTTTATAGATTCTGGTCGGTGCAGTCTGGTCAACTGTAATCGATAGGGGTTTCTAAACTCTTAAACAAGATAAACTGACACAGTATTGTTTTAAAATAGGGTAAATGAAATAATTTTACCCAAAACTATTTTTGTATAGAAAAGAAATGATTTTCTATGAATTATTATTGTATATGGATGTTTGGTTGTTAGGAAAAGATAATATTGAATTATTATCACTGTTATATGATAAACAAATAAGAAATAAAATGATATAACCAAAGATTTGAAGATAAATCCATTTAACGATTGAAATTTATAAATCTGAATTGAAAGATGAGGAAATGAATTCATATACGAATGAATTTGTAAATGTAATTGTAAATGAGATTTATAATTGAAATAGAATTCCAAGAAAATATTTGAAAATAAAATTCACAAATGGAATGTAAAATAAGTTGATAACTTATAAAATATTTGAAGTTTGATTGAAATGAAATTCAAATTGAAAAGAAATGAATTTGTGAGTGAACCAATGAAGCTACATTTGTAAATGAATGAATCGGAATTGAATAATGAAATGGATTGAGTTTAAGTAAACTGATTTGATAATTTATTAATTCACGAAAAAATGAATTGGAGATTGAATTAGTTAAACTAAAGTTGAGTTGTAAGCTAAACTTAAAATGGTTTGAATTTGTATATAAATTCAAGTGGGTAGTAGAAATAAATTGAAAATTTCCTTGTTATTGATAAAAATGAATTCACGATGAATTGAATATGGAAATGTGAAATTTAAAAAGAATAAGTGAATATACTAATTGAATTAAATTAGTAAATGGGATAGATTTGATAAATGAAAATCAAACCAAGAATTGAAATTGGAAATTGTTTACAAGGAAATGAACTTGAGTTTTGAAGTGAAATAGCTTAAGTAAATATTGAATAAATGCTCGACTTAAGAAAATTTTTGTGAAATGGTTTCAAATGAAATGAATGAGAATATGGAATGTAAGTTAAATTGAAATGGAATCAATTGCAAACGAAGTGGAATTAAAATAAATTGAATTGGTATCAATTTGAATTAGTTATAAACTAGAATGGATATTCAATTAAGTGAATATCGTTGAATTGAATAGAAATGATTGTCGTTTGATGCAAACGGGATCGTATAAAATTATATGAGTTAATGAAAGCAAATAGAAATTGATTTTTGTATCAATTGAAATAGATATGAGATAGATTCATTTAAAAATGAATTGAATGTAAGAAAGTGAGTTGTTAATCACTTGAATTAAATAGAAATTGAAGGTGAATTAGATGGAAGCGATTTAAGTTGAATTGAAACCTTATGAATTGCTTATTGGAATTTATTTTGAATCTATTGCTTATGAAATATATGTATTTGCTATAGAAATAAATGAAATGTTAATGAATTTCCTATATTTGTCACTTACCTGTTTAAATTGAGTAAGTGCAGGTTTTTGAAGCCGTTTGGCTGCATTTTTGGTTGCGCAATAAGCTAATAAATAAACTGCTTTGCTTAAAATGCTAAAAAGGTATGCCTACGCAATAAAAATAGGAAATATGAACTATTTTTCTGCTTTTCCGACCGAGTGGGTCGATGTATATATATTTATCTCTTTTGTCAAATTGCAAAAGCGCCTCCGTGCAAAGGAGACTCCGCCAAAATTTTCTGAAAATTTTGGGAGTTAGGAAAATTTTGGAATTTTTGAAAATTTCACTTAACGACAAAAGGTTTAAAATTGGGAATTGAGATAAAGTGAATAAAGCTCAATATTCGAAATTAGAAGATGAATCGAATTCAAGTAAAATTCGAAATGGAAATCTGAATGAAATTTTTTGGAAATAAAAAGTATTGAGATTTGAAAAAGAATTCAAATTGAGTTGAAATTGTCAATTGAATTCAATGGAATTGAAAACGCAAAGTTAAAAGGAAATGAATATATAACTTTGTTTATGAAGTGAAAATAAATACAAGAAGTATGTAAACACTTATATTGAACTTAAGAAATGAATTGAGGAAAATTCTTAAGTAAATTGGTTTTGGGAATCCATTTAGTAAAATTGGACATTGTTGTTAAGTGAATTATACAGGAGGTATAAAGGAAAATGGAATTGGATTTTGATTTTTAAGATAAAATTAAATTGCTCGGCAAAGGTATGTATTTAAAATTCCAGTATGAGATTTGTTAAGATTCTGATTTTGCCACTTGGCATTTTGTTTTCTTTTGGAATTTGAGAGTCCGTAGGGACGTTTTGTAGTTGTACCGTGTTAGCCGCGCAAAGGAGACGCTGGCGAAATTTTTCGAAAATTTCGAGAGCTAGAAAATTTTTGAGAAATTTTGGACAGTTAGTTGAAATGATAATCTTTAATAAAAAGATTTGGGTTGATAAGTTGATAAAAAATGTTTGGTTTTGGTAAAATAGTTAACGGGAATTGGAGCATTCTTCTTTACTTGTAATTTCGGGACGAAATTCTTTTAAGGAGGGAAGATTGTAACGACCCTGAATTTTTGGACATTTGTAAAGTGAATATTTAATTGAGTTTAAATATTCGAATGATAATTAAATTTGAAATTCAAATATCAGAGTGAATTTGGCGATTAAATTATTGAATTTAATTATTTAATCTGGGTAAAAATTTGAATCTTCAGTTTTAAGCTGATTAAAAATAATCTGAAGGCTTTGAAAATTTATATTGATAATTCTGAAGGTAATGGAACTTTCAGAATTGAATTTGAAACTGTTTTGTTCAGTTTTGAATTATATCGTTTAAATTGAATTTAAAAATAGCGTTCCGGGGCACAATCTCGGAATTCGACGAAACCAGTTCCATTGGATCCGTAATATTGTATTATTATCGGATTTCAATTTTCGTAATGTTTAGAGTGATCGTTTGACCGTACGATAAGCAAACGCACTGAAATTAAATCGAAAATTTAATTTAATAACTGGTCCAAAAAGCTATCGTTTCCATACGATCGAATTTGGACTTGAAACCTTTTCCAGTGCGTTCAAAATATGGGTATAACATTATAAACGCCTGACGGCACGCCTCGATTGGAGATCGAGATTATGGGTTGCGGATATCGAGATGATTTAGAATTTGAATTTTAAATTTGAATATAAAATAATAAAATTAAAATACTGCTGCCAAACAAGGACACGTTGAGTAAAAATTCAAACACGTGTTTTGTTTTCTCTTAAATTTTCAACACGCGTCACCCTCTAAAATAAACAACTCAACATGTATAACAATTCGAAGATGAGGCTTCTTCCTTCATTCAAATAAAAGACAGTCGAACGAAATCTTATCCTCACTCAAAATCATCCGGTTCTTTCTTCGATCCTCCAATTCAAAAATTCACGAACTCCTCTCTAAAGAAAAAGAAAAAAAAGGGACCGTCTCGTTTAAGAATCTCGTACTCCTCCTATTCTTCATTTGGTAAATTGAAATTGATCGAAATCCCTAAACTTATTCATGAGATCAAGTCGAACAATTTAATCGGCTGCCTGGGCATCACGCGATTCAATGAGATTCGCAAGGACAAAGGCGCGCGTAAGGAAAATAGGTGCTTGGGGTCACGTGTGAGCCTTGGGGCTGCAGTTTGGGTGGCGCGAGCTCGCGTGAAGACGACGCGATGGCGATTGGAATTAGGGCATGGGTTCGCGTACGTGGTTTTGAGGGTTTCACGACTGGAAGGAGGAACTCGGCGACGTTCGATCGAAGGGGGATGTTTGTGGGTGGCTCTGCGTTTTGGCATTGAAGGATCGATCGGTGAGGTATTTAGCTCTTTAAATTTTTAATTAATTTGATTTGAATCTGGAAATACATATATGAAGAACTATTATACAGTAAAAGTTAATTTCTATTTTATTTATTTTTTTAGAAAATAAAAGGGAAATTTTTATAAAGACACATATTTAATCTATGTATAGTAAAGAAAAAAATATAGAAATTATTTTATTTTTGGAAGATATAAGGATTTAAGTTAAATGTAAATTTATATATCTAGCCTACTGTTCTTTTAGAAGAAAGTATATTCAGGAAATGAATTTGTTAATATCAAATTTTTAGTTAATTAAATTGATTAGATAAAATAAAATTTTATCAAATGGAAATTAAATTGTTCGATTTATTTCAAATATTGATAAATCGTATAAACGTTTATACAAGGTTAATACAATGAAGAAATGATCGGAATGGAAATGGATTGCAAATTAAAAGCAAAGATGAGATCTTCTCACTCAGATTTAAAATTGAATTGGAGTTATTGATTGCTGTTTGGATGTGATATTAGATATAGTAGGATATATCTATATATATATAGCAATATATATATATATATTGGCATATGTATATATTGCAGTTGTTGATTTCCCGCATTATATAGCGGATGAGACCCTATTGCGCCGCATAATAGCGGATTGATATTTTATAAAACCATATACCGCGATATTCTACCTCGAAGTGGAATTTGTATTGTGCTAACATCTGTGGATGCAGGGAAACAGGTTGGAGGGATCCAACTGGATTCCTCAAATTGTTTGAATATTGTTCATATGTGAATGATGTGATTTATTGATAATCTGTGAATGATTTATTGATAATTGAAACTGTTGAAGGCTAAAATTTAGCCGAATGTATTTTTGGTATCGTTGGATACCAGAAATGAATATAAATTGGATTTTGAAATTAAAATGAAAAACTTTAAATGAATTTGTTTTTAAGAATTGGATTTATTTGAAAGAAGGAATTTTAAAGTATTAAAATTGATTTTTGAAATCTTAACGAATAAATTCCAAAATATGAAAAAAAATGAGTTTTGAATAATATTGTTTCAAAAGTTGAAGAATTCATTTAAAATGGAATTTTGAATAATTTGGAAAGAACAAAGGAATTTATTTAAAAGTGATAAACTTTTAGAAATCAATTTGAAATTGATTTGGTATTTGAAATTGAATCTTTGGGAAATCGATTTGGAAATTTATTTGGAGTTGAAAATAAATTTAGAAATCAAATTCGTAATTAATTTGGTGATGGAAATTAAATCATTGGAAAATTTGTTAGAAATTGATTTAGTATTTGTTAAATAAATCTGGAAATCGATTTACAAATGATTTGTTATTTGGAGATAAATTCAGAAATAAATTGCAATGTTTTGTTCTATTGAAATAAAACTTAGAAATCAATTTAGAATTTGATTTTGGGGTTAAAAGTGAATATTTGGGAATGCAAATTCAAAATGGAAATTATGAAATGAAAGGGGAATTTGTTTTAAAAATAAACACCGATTTATTTTTAAGTGTGAAAGTAAATTTACGGATTTTGAACATAAATTTGAAATAAATTGATAAGGATTTATTTAATTGGTTTAAATGGACCGTTTTGAAGTGAAAGTGTATTTTCACTATAAAGCCGAGTATATTTTCCAAAGTGGCTTTTAAAATATAAATTAAAAGTTCTAAGTGGATTTTTAAAAGAAATATTTGGAAATGTATTCCGCGTAAGGAAATTGATTTGAAATTTATTTTTAAAAGTTGAAAGGTGAAAAGTAATTTGAAATTGATTTTCAAATATGAAGTGTGGGAAAGAAAAATATATATCTCGTGAAGATATTTTGAAATTAAATAATTTGGGAAAATTGTTTGAATCTGATGATTGTTGTGAATATTGTTGATAGTTAAATCACCGACTATCAATATTGCCTTTGAAATGACACTTGATTTGTTTTTCAAAACAAACGCTTATTATTCGGTTTAGCCGGGAAAGGACCTTTGTGTCAGATAACCCGTTCCGAATAATGATACGACGATATGGATCGTATTGAAGACCGGTGATGAAGACCGGGTATTTGTGAAAATGATAGGATGACCTATCGATTGTCTCTGCACCGTTAGCTACGGTATAGAGATTTCCTTTGTGATGGGAAGTTTTATCGGGATTGTGAATATCCGGATTGCAAGAGCTTCTTCGGAAGTGCCTTCGGTTCTGTTCGAACCCGGAACAGACTTGTATGGTTACGTGTCTGACATTACATTTTGAGATATAAAGCTGATTTCTTTCAAATACATTTCTGTTGGTGGCGGAATTTTTATTCTCTTAGCTTAACACCCTTCTCTGAGACGTACGAGCTCAGAGGTTATGTAGTTGAAATTTATCAGCGATATATTCCCAATTTGGTAATGTGGCATGCTGAGTGTTGCTGTGACGACGATCATTTATTGATCATTTGTGATCAAAGCGTGGCTTTGTGAAAAAGCGTAGCTTTGTGGACGAGACTTCGTCAAGGCCTCAACAACCCGGAAATGGTCGAAATAAGAATGTTGCGGCAAGGTTATGAGGGTCGCGCCCTTTAGGGTATGTCATTTCCTTCTGGAAAGGGGTGGTATCATGGTATGGAGCCCAGATACTTACTCATATGGACACACTTTATTTATTACGTGTGATGTTGATTATCGAGCGCTCGGATAAAGGTCCCAAAGGACCGGGGGATGACATATTCGTGAGTTACCTAGTTACAGGGGTAACCCGACCTTGTTTGGCAGAGAGCAGTTTGTCTCTCGGGACGTCCAGCCAGAGGCGATACCATTCGGCAGTAGGAAAGGAAGTTCCTCAGCCTGACCATTTGTTGGAAATCCAATTCCCACTACGGAACTTGTACGGTTTTAGTTGTAGAACCTGCCATTTACTTATGGTGGTCACCACTGTTTAGATGGTAGCTATAGTAGGCATACGATACTGGTCGTATGCTGGCTAAGATTAATATTATACTTTCGAAATGTTTTCCACACTAGACATAATAATAATAATCCAATGATTGGCGTAGTAAGCATCTTTGACTATCATAAGAAGAAATCTCCTCCAATTCTACGTTTGCATTGTGTGTGTGGCGGGAGGTCTTATGGTAGTTTCATTTTCCAAAAGCATTGTGAATCTGTTTATTCTCTTTATGAAAATAACTGTTTTACGATCTCACACCAGTCACCATGACTTACTCGGAGTTTATTGTTCCCTTCTAAACTCTGGGTGCCCATAATTTTCCACACGGGCAGCCTAGAGTTATTTTTATCAGGATATTCTGGAGCTTTGGGGATAAGCTGGATGGCGAGACGTACTTCCGTACTTGTTATTTATTCCGCTGTGTATTCTATATGAGGACAAGTTATATAACTGTCCATTGTCGTATTGAGTTGTATATTGACTCTGATTGATGTATGCATAAACTGATATAGTTCTTTGTTTTAAAAGACTAGTGATTATCTATTATATATTGTTCCGCTGCGAATGTGAGATTCTATTGTTGTTTCTGTTTTTCTGTTCTCTTTTTCTTTTATTTTCTTCTACCTCTTCTTTTTCTCCATAACAATTCGGTTTTCCGGCATTCGATTGCTCGGTAGTTGATACAGTGAATGTATTAATGTCGATTTTCGAGCGACGAAAAATCGGAAACGTTACAGTCAAATTTTGTCGACATCGATCAAAGCCTTGTTTCCAATCGATTTCCAATCCTGATATCCGCCATTTTCCAGTTATTTTGTTGATATCCCAGCCTTGACCAAAAGGTGGGATAACACTTGCCCCCCAAAACATGCCTTGTGATAAGAAGGATTGTTTTGAATAGTTCTGAATCCAGTATCGAAGTCCATTGCCATATCATCGAAGTGCGTCGATCTTGACTGCCCGAGTCGATTTCTGATTCCAAATCCGGTAACCAAAGCCTTAGCCAATTCCATATCCATCTGTACTCGATATCCGAGTCCTATTCCATCCTTGCCTAATAACCAATAACCGATTCCAGGACCTCTCCGGGTCGACATCCAAATCCGTAACCTCTTCGGGTTCTTACCAGGTGCAATCCACACCTGACGACCGTGGCCCAGTGTCCCTGGGCGTTAAATAATTTCCATGGCTTAAGTCCTAAGCCGAATCCTGGTCGCTCCGGACCCTTGTCGAGCATAGTCCATATTCGACGACCTGAAATAGTAACCGATAATATAGGGCCTAAGTCCTAGACCCAATCCTGATCGCTCCGGACCCTTGCCGAGCATAGTCCGTACTCGACGACCTAAAATTATAACCGATTGGTATTATGGGGCCTATGATCTAGGCCGAATTCTGGTCTCTCCGGACCCTTGCCGAGCATAGTCAATGCTCGACGACCATTTACCAAAAACCAAAGGAAAATCTAATCAAAATCCAATCCAAAATCCAATCCAAAATCCAAATCAAATCAGAAAACCAAAAATGCACATCCGAAGTCAAAACCAATATCCAAAAATGAAAACAATCATTCAAATGAAAATCCAAACCAGAAATCAAACAGATTCAGGAGTTCAAACCAAACTCCAAAACCGAACCAGAAAAAGAAAATGTCCAAACCAAAAGAAGAAACAGATTTCACAAACCATAGCGTCGTGGTTTATCGTCAGTCAGAGCATGCCTTGGGGCCATCTCTGTCCCCGTACATGAGTAAATTACTTGGCCGTTTCTAGTAGTTTGCTACATATATCGGGTTATCCTGATCAATTGATAATCAATCGACCATCATTCTTGGGCCTCGCGCCATCGTTATTTGAGGAAGACGGTGGTTTCTCCTGCTCCACCGCCGCATTCCGGGCCCCGACATATTGTCGCAATTGTCCATTCCTTACATGCTCCTCAATTATGTCCTTCAGATGCCTGCAACTGTTGGTATCATGTCCGTCTAAATCGTGAAAAAGACAATGTCTTCCTGATGCCCTTTCACGTTCCGAGGGTTCCCTCCTAGCTGGCCTTCGGTAGGGAAGGCGATTTCGAGTTTCCAAGAATAACCGTTCCAACGTTTCGTTTAATCCTGTGTAGGTGGAAAACTTTGGCTCCCTCCACCGCTTCCTAGCTTTTCCTGATTCGTCATCCAGCTTCCTTTTTGCTTTTTCTTTGTCCGAGCCTCCGCTGGATGGCCCACCATCCTCAGCTGCATTCACCTCCTTTAACTTCATATTCGAGCATGCATCTTCCTGCCGAAGAAACCTCTCAGCTTCGTGAAAGAATTCCCCGAGGTCCATTGGTGGGTCCCGTATTAGAGATACTTTGAAATCTGAATCCTCTCTGACTCCAGATACTGCTGCCATTAAAACCATCGACGGATCCGGTCGATCCACCGAAGCAACTGCTGCATTGAACCGAGTTAAGAAAGCTATGAGTGATTCGTCCATTCTTTGCTTTACTGATGTTAGCGTCATCACATTCTTTGGCCTTTTGATATGAACCCGAAATTGCTTCAGAAAACTGTCCACCAATTCTGTCCATGTTCTGATAGATCCTTCCTCTAGCTGTCTGAACCACATCACAGCTATATCCGTTAAGTATAGAGGGAAACATCTAGCCATCACTTTCTCCGATGCCCCCAGCACTTCCATATGTCTTGTATATCTCATCAAGTGATCAGTCGGATCAGCTTTTCCATCGTATACTTCCACTGTAGGTAGCTTGAATTCTGGTGGATTCCGAGCCATTCTGATGTCATGAGTGAACGGACTCCTATTTACTCCTTCCAGATCTCTGTTCGTCAAACCTCCGCGCATAGTTCGTCTGATAATCTCAGCCAACCCTGCTTTGTCTGCCAGTGGTTGCCCCCCGAGTCCTCGAGGGAATTCTGGTACGTACTCCTCATCCTGCGCTCCTACATTCCTGCCAGCACCTTGTTGTGTAGTGTCAACTGGAATTCCTCCATGAACTGATCCATCGTTGTGGGGCGGTGTGCCCCCGAGCCTGGATCCATCCAGGTTAGCAGTTGTGTGCTGACCAGGGGTTGTGCCCTGCTGAGCTGCTCTATTAGATTATCTGTTTTGTCCTTTTACTCCAGCTCCATGGATCTGAACTCCTGAAGCTCCTGCTGTTCCTCCTTTTCTCATCTGATCAAAGAAGTTTTGCATCATTTCTTGCTGACGTTTCAACAACCTTTCATGAATTGAATTCATCATAGCCTCCATTTCGTCCCTGGTGATGTAGATCGAAGCTTGTCCTTCTCCAGCTCCAGAGGATGCCTCCTGACTTCCCCCTTGTTGGCTTCTCTCCGCTCTTTGTCTTCTACTTGATTGCCTTGTCATAGCTCTTTAGATCTGAACTCCCAATTTGGTATAGCGGGCCAGGGTTCAATTCTCAGTGAAAGCACCAAAGTGTTTGCGCCAAAAATGGTCACAAACCCCAAATATCGTGAAAGCACCAGTGTATGAACACAGATCAGCAATAAATGATCACAAATCACAGATCTAAGTAATGTGAAGGATAAAAAATGAAGAATAATGAACTTAAAACAGAAAGAGAAAGACAGAGACACAGGATTTATAGTGGTTCGGCTATCTCCGACCTACGTCCACTCCAAAAGTTAATCTTTTATTGACTTTCCTTGCTGGTTACAATTGATTACAGCAGATAACTATCATAGAATCCGAGTACAACAGTAGTAATGGAGAGCAAAGTTGAATCGGGCAGAGTCTGGACGTTGAGAAGCAAATGATCCTTTTTTTGTTGGCTCTGGGGTCTATTTATAGGTGTGGGAGGCTGATATCTCGCTCAGATCTTGGGAGACTTCTTCTGGCACGTGTGTGGGGCCACGCACCCGAGCCCGTGAAGTTTCGGCCCGATCCGTGATCGATACGAACGAATTTCATATCGATCAAGATTGCGTCCAATGGAGTCGAAAATTTGGTGCGGACATTCTTTAGCATGTACGCAAGCTCCTACGAAAATTTCGTAGCATTTGGAATTGTGGTTTGGGAGATAATTGATTGATACGAATTGGGCAATCTGACCAACGTTTTCGTATCGATCCCTTCGTGTCCATCCTCTTCGCATCGCTCCAAGGCACGTGCCTATCTGCTAACGTGGCGCTACTTCCCAGGCCTGATCCTAACTTCTTGCCGAGTTGAATGCTTCTTCCCTTGAATCGTGGTCATCCTTCGCTCGCATCCATATTTCATATTCGTTCGTGTCCATAATTTTGTTTCGCGTTCGTACCCCACTGCTCGCGTTATACAATTTTTCGTATCGATTCCAGGAGTGTGTTTCGTATCGATCTATCTGATCGATACGAAATAAGGATATAAGAGGCATTATCGATCGATACGAAAAACGCACGAAGGGCCAACAGATGGATATGAAACTAGACTCTAGGATGGATACGAACGAAGCCTTACCTGATGGATACGAAAACGTCGATACAAAGCACGCCACTTGTCTCCATCCTGATCGATTCGAAGTCATCGAGTCGAAATCCATTTAGCTTTCCTTCCTGATCGTTACGAACGTACTGTTCGTATCCATGCTTGGTCGATACGAGTATTATCGATTCGAAGTGCACAGCCGAGTCCATTTCCATCGAGTCGAACAGCATCGAGTCGAACAGCGTCGAGTCGATTATCATCGAGTCGAAACTCATCTGGCCTTCCTACTGATCGATACGAAGGCGCTGTTTGTATCCATGCCGATCGATATGAATGCCTTGTTCGAATCGATCAATTATGTTGAGCAAATGAGCTCCTTTTGACCTGGAATCTGAAACATAGTCTCTCCTAGCCTTGGTCATCATCCCCAATCGATCTCGCCTTGATTGGAGCTCGGTCAAATTTTGTCCACATCGATCAAAGCCTTGTTTCCAATCGATTTCCAATCTTGATATCCGTCATTTTCCAGTTATTTTGTTGATATCCCAGCCTTGACCAAAAGGTGGGATAACATGTGTAATTAGAGGTAGATGTGCCAATTTAAAAAAATGAACTAAGGGGATTTAAAATGAAATGGGAAGGGCTAATAGGTAAGGGCAAAGTAGGAATAAGTTATATTCTTATACCCTAAACCCTCATGCAATCTCATTTTACACGTTCATAAGCAAAACCAAATTAAAGAAGAGGCCGACCACCATTAGAAGAAGTAAGAAGAAGAAAAGCTAAAATCAAGAGGAAGGAAGCTTAATCAATCTAACTCATGAAGCAAATCTCAAACTCCTTAATCACAAGCTAAAGGTGAATAATAGGTTACATCTCGTTTTATTATTTTTGGTTTTAGATGAGATCCGAATTTATTTTGCAAATGGTTTGCCATGTTTTGATTATTTAAAAGGATATATATGCCTATTGATGATTTATGCTATTTCATATAGATTTTATGTTAAGGTTTAACTTGAAAAACCTATTAAATGACATCCAAATGCCTTGCGATTTTGATATAAGGTTAGAAAAATTATTTTAGAGTTGGGTTTCAAGTTTCATAATTTTCTTAATTAATGTGGATTTATTATGAATTTTCTAGTGAAGAAGAAAATGGTCAGAAATTTATATATGTTTGAAAACATATTAAAAGTGATTTATGAGAATTTTTGTAGAATTTTCCTAAGTGTTTTAATAAGTATATAAAATTATTTTAGGTATGGGACTTAGATGTTTTATATGTTTATAAAAGGAGAAGATACAGTTTGTAAATATTTTAAATTATTACTCTATGAAATTCGGTAGCACTTTTAGAAAAGATTTTGGAAAAGAAATTGGCAACCAATTATATGATGACAAATAAGCAAGTTATTTGGAAAGAAATTACTTTATAAAGTTAAAAATTAGTTTTACAAGGCTTTTGCTATTTCGCCACTTTTGGCAGCACCTTTTGACTTCATACTTCCACCTCCACCTAAGTTGAAACCAATACACATGGTATCAAAGCCTTGGTACATAGTGGATTGGAGATAGGCGAAAGGTATAGAGTCGAAACAAGGCTTTCGAAGGGGTCGAGACCTTGTTTTGCTTTCAAAAGGAAATGCCGCTTGCTTTGCTTTCGAAAAGAATGCTTTCGAATGAGATAGCTTTTTACTTGGTCAAGTGTTTTAAAAGAAAAGAGCTTTCGAAAGAGGATGCTGCCTTTGTTTTAAAATGAAGCTTTCGAAGGGGTCGAAACTCCTGCTGCCGCATTCAACCTTTCGAAGCAATGCCATCGAAAGGGTGCTTTCGCTTTAAACCCTGTGCCACTTCTCCAGTGCTTTCGAAGGGGTTGGTTTTGACATCATCCACATCCACTTCTTTTACTTAGGAAATTGCTTTTGAAATATTTGCTTTCAAATTAGTTCTTTTAAGACCCTTTTGATATTTTGAAAGTTATACCCAAAGGTTTCGAAAGGAATAGTTTTAAATGGTTTCGAAAGGTTGTTCCACATGTTTTTACTCGAACCTATGCTTTCCAAAGGTTTGATTTATGTAAAGGACTTAATGCTTTCGAAAGGTATATGATAAAGGTTTCAAAGTGGTGGTTCCCTAATGTTTTCGAAAGGTTTACCTTAGTGTTTGAATGGAGGGTTTCCAATGTTTTCGAAAGGCATGTTTAAAGCGTTTTGAATAGAGGGCGTCTAAGGTTTTATAAAGCTTTCGAAAGGATACTTTAAATTTTTTCGAAAGGTCCATTGAAAATGGTTTCGAAAGGTATGTTTCCGCCTTTCGGCCTAAGGTTATAAAGTAAAGTAGTTTACTTGTATCAAAAGGGGTACTTTCAATGATTTCGAAAGGGATTGTTTAAAGGTTTTAAACAAGGGTTTCGAATGTTTCATCAGCAATGTTTTGTGTAAAGTATAGATAACATGGTAAAGTGATTTGAGTAAAGCATAGAGTATATTTTCCTTGTTTAAGTATGATGTATAGGGTTAAATCAATTTGAAAAAAATGTTTTCAAGGAAAATTTGATGGGGTAGTTGACCCTAAGTAAATGACTCAGATATTAGAATACCAGATGAGATTGGTATGGGGTCGTGCCCTATACTTTAGCTAGTAGCCCCAGGCTAATATAAGTCCAAAATTCCAGTGTGTAGGGCTTTTTCATTGGTAGGACTAAAATGATGTTACACACAAAAAGGAATATACAGAGTAAAGATAAATTATTGGTGAACCCACAAAGCCATTAGGATCAGTTGACCCTGGGAGAAGTAAGTTAGGGACAGACCGTCCAGAAGTGTGTCTAACAGAAGTTAGATTATTTGTTTTGTTTGGGAGGCCCGAGTCAGCCAAATGTTAGTAGTTAGCCAAACAAAACTATAGTGTTCGGGCAGATAGCCCATTGATTACCTTATTTGTATGCATACATGATATTGTTATTATTGCTTTAACTAGTTTGGTTGCAGGATTTTGATTTTCAAAAGATATGTTTTAAAAAGGGATATTAGTGAGGGGAAACCCATTTCGCTAGACGGCATGGTCTCACTTAATATCAGCTAACTGAGATGTATAGTATTATTCACATCAGGCTTTATGTCTGACTCGAAGTTTATGTTTTCCCTTTAAACTCTCGGGTGCTCAAAATATGATTTGAGTAGGTTGAGAGTTGAGGATTTATAGGTTTTAGTAGGTGGTCGAATAAAGCTTTTGAAGACATGCATGGGGCATGGATAGCTATTTAGGATTTTATGTCTTTATTTCCGCTGTGATGTATTAAGACAGTTTTGTCTATTTAGTACGTTGATCATCCAAAGGGGCATCTTCATATGTTGGTCTTGGCATATTTTTTAATAATTATATTTGATCAATACCTGGGAAACGTTTGGGATTACGTAATAAAATATGAAACATGTTTTTGAAATGTAATCAGTAAAGTCGATGTTTTTGGAACCTGTGATTTTTTTTCATATTCATGTGCTTATGATATTGTGGATACCATTAACATTACCGTATTTTGTCACTGGAAGTTAATACTATAGACGAGTGCAGGATCTGTAGCGCTTAGCTTCGGGCCTCAAAATAGGGGATGTTACATCCTGGTAGACTTAACTAGAATGAAATTGGCACTCTTGGTCAACCTTTCCACTAAGACTCATATACTTTCATTTCCTCGGTTCGACCTTGGCAACCCATCTATAAAATCTATGGATATCGAATCCCTTTCCAAACTAGTATTTCCAAAGGTTAAAGCAATCCACTTGGCTTAAGATGTTCAGCCTTCATTTGTTGACAATTCACACACTATCTTACCCATAAGCCAACATCCTTCTTCATACCTTCCCAGTAGAAACCCCTCTTCATGTCTTGATACATCTTGGTTCTCCCAGGATGAATCGTAAATTTGGATCGATGAAAATCCCTAAGGACGTCTCTTCTTAAATCCCTAATATTCGGAATACACGACCGTCCCTTCCTTCTCAAACATCCCCTCTGGTCTAGACTGAAATCTTTTAGATCATCAATCTCTGATCCAAACTCAATCCTTTTTATCTTCTCGACTAACAATGGATCCTCTTTTTGCTTAGAATCTATCATTTCGATCAGTATCGGTCAAACTTCCAAGCGGCATAACATGGAAGTGCTCTAACTAGTACTAGCAGTCAATCTTAACTGCACACTACAAGTCGTCAAAGCCTCTAGATCATTCCATTCCGCTAACATAGCTAACACCACATTCTGATATTTTCTGCTAAGAGCATCCGCTACCTTATTTCCTTTTCTAGGTGTATACTGTATACCAAAATCATAAGCTGCTAAAAACTCCAGCCATCTCTGCTGTCTCATATTCAACTCCTTCTGAGAGAATAAATACCTTAATGACTTATGATATTCTGTGTATAACTCAAATCTCTCCCCTAAGAGATAATGTCTCCGTACTTTCAGTGCGAAGATCACCACTACCAACTCTAGATCGTGGGTATGATATCTCACTTCATGCGGTCTAAGCTGTTGTGAAGCGTAGGCAATAACTTTACCTTTCTGCATCAACACAGCCCCTAATCCGGTTCCACATGCATCAGTATACACTACTAGCCCTTGGTTTCCATCTGGAATTACTAACACAGGCGCGTTGGTCAACAAATGCTTTAACTTAAGGAATGCTTCCTCACATTTGCCAGATCAAATAAATTTCACGTCCTTCCTAGTTAGCTTAGTCAAAGGCACTGCTATCCGCGAGAAATCCTTAATGAATCTCCGATAATAGCTAGCGAGTCCAAGAAAACTTCTAATCATGGTCATCGTGATGTGCATATTTTTACCACCATATTTAATCTATTTAAATTAAATAAATGATTATATTGGGTATTTTAACTTGTTTAAACCAAAATTCAAATTATTTCAAATCGTCACATATTCATCTTCATCCAGGGGCAAAATGATCATTTTTTGTGCATATATTATTTTGAGAAAATTTAATTTGAAATTTCTATATTATTTTATAGGAATTGGGCTTCATATACAAGTGGTTTCATGAAGATATATGCATGCACAAAGAAGATACAAAGGAATGGAGATGGAAATAATTCAAAGTAATGATCATGGGGGACCTTACTTACCCACCTACCTTAATGTACACTTAGGAGCTAATGCACATGCTAAAAGGCCATTAAATCTTCATGCACACTTAATGGATGATTATATGATGCTAATGATTACTTGGCCACCACACTTCCTAAGGGTGTATTTTGGGCATTCCCCAAGAAATGGATTAGGGTTTCATACATGTATAAATACCCCTTATGTTTCATGTAATTCTCTTCCTTAGTCTCTCTTAATTTTAGTTTTAGGCTCAAAAATAAATCAAGCTCTCTTCTTTCTTTTCATGGCTACTTAGACATTTCCTTAGTCTCTCTTAATTTTAGTTTTGACGCCGTTGTCGGGGAGTTGTTTTGATTTCAATTTCTATTCTTCGAATTATTTTTGTTTGATTTTTGTGTGTTTATTTTGTGTGTTTGTTTGCATTTAAATATATATATATATATATATATATTGTGTTTGATTAATTTTTGTGTGCCTTGTGTTTGTGTGCTTGTTTCTTATTTTCTAGTTGTTTTTGCATTTGTATAATTAAAAAAAAAGAGGCATACACAATTTCAAAAGAAAAAAATATTTTATTGCATTCACATCTTTTTACATTTACATTTCATTTTATCCTTTTATTCACATTTACAAACAAAAAAAAAGATTTCTGTGCATATAACAGTGCACTGTGCACCTTACTGCAGATCAACACTCTCTGTTCACTATTTCTGCCCATCACCAAACAGACTTCAACCATTACAATCATCCACTAGTTCCTCCTTTGCCAAAACTGCAGCAGACCATTCTTCACACACATATACTCTTCAAACCTTCAAAACAACCAAACTTCATTCTCCATTGACTACTGCCACAGTGCAAACTCCAAACCACTGTCACCACTTCTTGCCAATACAACTGCCTATCAACGAAACCATACAACTGCTCACTACATTGTTTTACTGCTTGAACTCCTCACCATCTGTCGAACGAAAACCAGCCGTTACAACCTTCAGCACTTCCACTCGACCACCATCCCTGAACCACCAATCAAACTTCCTTAAATCAACAACAACAACTTCAAACTTCTTCACTGTCATCTACACAGTGCTCTGCCTTCAACTGCTCACTTCCTCCTACAGTAACTGACAGCAACACTTACATTAAAACACACCATCCAACACTGACAACTCCACAACACTTCCCTATATCCTGACTGTTGCCGCCTTTCAAGCTTCTACCAGTTCATCACTTCGCACCGTCTACACAACATTTCACCACATCCTATAGTCAACTGCCGGCAGCCACCAACGTATACACTGCAGCCATTCACACTTACATATTTTCCATTCACCTACAATACAAACATCGTTCCCTTCATTCACATCAATCTCCTTTGTGCATGTACAAACATCACAAACCTCTCTGCTAACATCACATTTAATCAAACATTGTACTTCAAATATACCAAACTGCCACTGTTCCAACTTCTTCATTTCTTCCTTCAACAAATCCCCTTCTTACTACTACTCCACTACTACCACTTTCTTCAAAACACCATCTTCATTCAATTCACTGCCTTCCCATACTCTCGCACAACCATCACAACCGTAATCCACTTAAACCAGTTACAACAGTCGTTCAAACTCACAACCACTGTCAGTGTGCAACTAACCACTGTCAGTGTGCCTTGCCTTTGTACCCCCACTGTTGTGCCGCACAACTCAAATCATCACTCCTCTCATCAAAACACCATTATCCCATTGCCTTGCCCACCTCTGTCACAACAACTGGCATTCTCCCTTACCATCTCCATTACAACAATAATGCCATAACCAAACTTCCTGTCCTCTACACTGTCCTCTACTTTATTACTTCATCACTTCATTGCTCCATTGCTTGTTGTGCACCTCATTACTACACCACTTTAGTCACCTAGTACATAACTGCCTGCATCATATCTTAAAATTACCACAAACAAACCACCCAAACACTTCTTTGCCTAACCATCTGTGATCTTCACCCATCAAACACCACCATATACACAAACATTGCTTCCACATAACCTTGCCTTCACCATCATTCCTCATCACAGTCATCACACCACAGCAGCACCCTCTACACTACACTGCTACCACAATCGACCAACAAACTTTTACAACTTCTACAATTTCATTACTTACCTCTGGCCATAGCATTGTGCCTCCCTGTCCACTATTTTCCTCACCATAAAACTGCTACGATCAAACTTCCCATTCACAGGCAATCTGCCTCATCATCGGTAATTCACCAAACTCCATTACTGTAATTCCACAACTCCAACTCTTACATTCACCAAGCATTGTGCCATTAACATCGCCATCTACTGCCCAAACCACCCAGTTCACTACAACTTCTATCTCAAATTCATGACAGCAACTATCCTCCAACATCATGATTCACCTACTTCGGCCTCTGTCATCTCCACTTCCAATACGCACTGCATCAAAACATAGTTACTGCTGCGCTTAAATTCAAACCGTCACCTCCACGACCACCAATTCGCTTCCACAACCTCCTCAAACACACACTGTTGGGTGAATTTCCTACACACCGCCGATCTAGGAAGAGTAGACCACCGGTCCACTCGTCTCCTTCCACCGAACCAAGCTTCACCGGTCCACTCATCTCCTTCCACCGAACCAAGTACACCGGTCCACTCATCTCCTACCACCGAACCATGCTTCACCGGTCCACTCATCTCCTACCACCGAACCAAGCTTCACCGGTCCACTCATCTCCTACCACCGAACCAAGCTTCACCGGTCCACTCATTCCCTACCACCGACCCAAGCTTCACCGGTCCACTCATCTCCTTCCACCGAACCAAGCTTCACCGGTCCACTCATCTCCTTCCACCGAACCAAGCTTCACCGGTCCACTCATCTCCTTCCACCGAACCAAGTACACCGGTCCACTCATCTCCTACCACCGAACCAAGCTTCACCGGTCCACTCATCTCCTACCACCGAACCAAGGAAAACCGGACCAGCTCCACCAGGCCAGATTACATCAGCCCAGGCCCGCCAGCTGCTATATACATCCAAGACCCCTACCCCCAGCCTCACTCTATAAATAGAGGGGCAGGGGTACAACAATGGGGGACAAGTTTGAGAGCTCAAGCACGGAGAGAACTTTCAAACAACTTTCTTTTACTTGTATCAAAGCTTTGTACTTGTAATCAAAACAAGAGAAGAGAAATAACATATAAAGTGGATGTAGGCACATTCTGGCTGAACCACTATAAATCTGCGTGTCTTTTACAATTTAGCCCTTGCTTTTCATATATTTGCATAAATCACCCAAATCACTACGAACAACATAAAATCTACTAAATCATACGACTTTGAGGTGTTTGTCCATTTTTTGTGCAAACATTTTTGGTGCTTTCACTGAGAACTAGAAGCTCGAAGCTTCAGCTTCATCCACTTAACGTTTTTCCTAACAGCATCGTTCGCCGCTTGGAAAACATGCCTCCCAAGCAGAAAAAAGATGTTAACAAAGGAAAAAACATCGCTTCCAGCAGTCTTCCAGATCCAGCGATCACGGATCAAGTAAATCGTCCTCCTCTAGCAGTAGTACCGAATGAAGGACAGGCTAATCCGACCACTCCTACCGCAGAACAGCCCGCAGCAATTACTAGGGCAGATCTAGACAGGGTTGTGGTTGAAGTAACTAACCGCTTCACGTCCCAGTAGGAAGCCTTGGTGGACCATCTCATGTCACGCTTAAGGGATGCTGAAGACTCCAACCGCAACACTGAATCATGGGGCGAGTCCCAGTCTGGAGGATCTCAGAGACAACAAAGATCTTCCTTCTTCGAAGGAGCTAACGGCAGAAGCAGCCATGGTAGGAGCCGAGATCGAGCACAGCCCGAAGTTAGGCCTGAGGAAAAGCTTGGAACCGAACCCCACGGGGGAGGTACCGGGCGAAGGTCAACAGTAGCTGAGCCTGTCATACTACCTAACCATGGAAACGCCAGTGAGCGGGGCCGAGCTAGAGTCCAGCCCGAAGTTGGACCCGAGGAAGTGCTTAGATCGGAACCCAGCAGGGAAAGATCAAGGCAAGGGCCAACTATGGCTGACCCTAGCATGCTCCCAGAGGACCAGAGGCAGCCACCGGAAAATATGAGGAATGATAGACGATACCATCCCTACAGATCATCTGGACGGAATCAATCCCACAGAACAGAACCAAACTCGTTTCTATCTACTCCAAATTCTGATGAAAGGATGGAAAGCTTATTCAGGGAGTGCGTCCAACGAGAGCAAAGGGATCGAGGGATAGGCGCTAGAGTAACCAGCCCTTTCGCCCGCAATATCGAAATTGCTATCACCCCCCGAGAATGGAAGATGCCAACAATGGAACCTTACAAAGGAACCTCCGACCCCGTTGTACACTTATAGAGATACACACAACATATGCTCATGAGTGGAGCGACAGAGGGAGTACTGTGCAAATGCTTTCCACTTTTCTTAGCAGATCTCGCTACCTCTTGGTTCTGTCATCTACCCCAGGGATCCATCAGCTCGTGGGAAATGTTGAAAGAAAAGTTTATCAGTCAGTTCCGCATTCATGTGGAACAACCTAAGGATGCTTATTCCTTATCCAGCGTCAAACGGAAACCTGGAGAGAAACTGTAGCAATACCTAACCCGATTCAATGCCGCAGCGGCCGCAGTCCAGGATGCCGATGAGAAGCTTATCCTAATGGCCCTCTATAGTGGTGTGCATCCGGACACTAAATTTGGTAGAAGGTTGACAAAAGAAAAGCCAGCTACTTTACCCAATTTCTTCCATGAAGCCAGGAAATATATGAGGCTTGAGGATGCTGCCGTTGAGGGGCAGTCAGGACAGCAAAATAAGGCAACTCACAGCAACGCACCTGCTGTGGCAAGGGACGTTCGAAGAAATGATTCCAGAGACAATGCTGGCGGCAAGAAGGGAGAAAAGCGCCTATATCGGCCAGGACCGAGATTCGATACTTACACTCCTTTGAACGAAACCGTCGAGAACATCTTCCTTGCCACCCAAGGCGAAGTTAGATACAAACGCCCACCATACAAGAAGGAATCAGATAACGCGCATAAGTCTGGAAAGTTCTACCGCTTCCACGAATCTCATGGGCATGATACCAATGAATGCCATCATCTCCGGGACTTGATTGAGGAACACATCAGAAGGAAGAAACTGGAACGCTATGTAAAAGGTCAGGACAGGACTCCAGCTCCTGCCAATGAGAACCCAAGGCTACCCTCACCGGAGATCGGCAGAGGAAACCGCAACACTAGCGGCTCTAGTCAAGAGAAGATAGTGGTCCATACCATCTCGGGAGGACCGCACATCGCAGACCGAAGCTGGAAAGAGATGGAAAGATATGGAAAGTCGCTCAGAGACAATAAAGACTGTGTCAATTCGGTTATAGAAGAGCGCCACCCAAAGCGGAAAGAAAGTGATGACATCACATTCGGTAAGCGTGACCTAGAAGGAAGGCAATACCCTCACATGGATCCCATGGTTATCTCTGCCCGGCTAGGTCCCGCCGAAGTTTACCGAATTCTAGTAGACACTGGAAGCTCAGTAAATATCCTGTTCAAACATGCATTCGACAAAATGAACTGTCAATGAAGGATGTATCTCCCTGCAATAAACCACTACACGGTTTTACTGGAGATGCGAAGATGCCCCTCGGGCAACTGGACCTCTTTGTTGAAATTGGAAGTCATCCCTGCTCCGTTGTACGGAGACAGACGTTTGTGCTAATAGAAAACCACTCGACCTACAACGCTTTCTTAGGAAGGCCAGCCTTGTCTGACTTCCAAATTGTCCTAGCCCCATGGTGCCTAAAGATGAAATTTCCAACGGACAATGGAGTAGGGGAAGTAGAAGGAGACCAGGACGTTGCTCGAGACTGCTATGTGACTGAACTTCGCAACAACCTCAGGAAGGATAAAGGGAAGGGTGTAGAGGTTGCCCTTTGCACGAAAAGTCTAGAAGCATAGCAACTAAAGAAAGCTCCTCCTCTTCGATATACCAGCGACCCTTTCAATGAATTAGACCTTAGGGACAAAGAGGAAGAGGCCACCACCGAGCCTGCAGAGGCTATGGAGTTTGTATCTGTAGACAAGCACGACTCGAGTAGACTATTGAAAATTGGGTCCCAACTAAAAGCAGAGTTGAAGGAGCAACTCATCGACTTTCTCCGCCACAACTTGGATGTATTCGCATGGTCACACGCTGACATGACCGAAATCTCCACCGACGTAGCATGCCACGTACTAAACATTGATCCTACCAAGGCGCCCGTAAAACAAAGAAAGAGGAGTATGGGGGTAGAGCGATCAGTAGCCCTTGATGAAGAAGTAAAGAATCTACTCGCCAATGACTTCATACGAGAAGCCATCTACCCAGAATGGATCGCTAACCCGGTGCTGGTAAAGAAGGCTAATGGGAAGTGGCGAACATGCATTGACTTCTCCAACCTAAACGACGCCTGCCCAAAGGATTGCTTCCCACTTCCCCGGATCGACCAACTTGTAGACAGCACAGCCGGGCACGAGCTCTTATCTTTTATGGACGCATACTCAGGATATAACCAAATTCCTATGCATGAACCCGATCAAGACCACACTAGTTTCATCACTGACCGGGGTTTATACTGCTATAAGGTAATGCCTTTCAGACTTAAAAATGCAGGAGCCACCTACCAACGCCTTGTCAACAAGATGTTTGCAGGGCTAATAGGGCAAACTATGGAAGTATACGTGGATGACATGCTGGTAAAGTCAAGGAAAGCCGACGATCACGTAAGCCACCTAGGCGAGATGTTTCAAGTACTTCGCCGGTATGGAATGAAGTTGAATCCTCTAAAATGCTCCTTCGGAGTATCATCAGGAAAGTTCTTAGGATTCATCGTCCATGCCTGAGGGATTGAAGCAAACCCTGAACAAGTCCGAGCGCTAAGGGATATCAAGATACCTTCCACTCGAAAGGAAATGCAAAGCCTGAATAGAAAAGTGGCCGCCCTAAGCTGATTCATCTCCAAAGCAACGGACAAGTGCGTCCCCTTTTTCGAAGCTCTAAAGAAAGACAAAGGAAAGTTCGAGTGGACTAACGAATGCTTAACAGCTTTCCTTAACTTAATTGAACACATCCAGAAACCACCGGTGCTCTCGACTCCGAGCGAAGGCGAAGAGTTATACCTATACCTTACTGTGTCATCCTACGCCCTAAGCGCTGCCTTGGTAAGAGAAGACAACCGCACGCAGTGGCCAGTTTACTTCGTAAGTAAGAGGTTTACGGGGGCAGAAGTCAGATATCCTAAACTTGAGAAGTTAGCCTACTGTTTACTAATCACATCACAGAAACTGCGTCACTACTTCCAGTCCCATTCCATCAAAGTTCTGACCGATCAACCACTGAGGTAGGTACTCCATCGTCCCGACACTTCTGGGCGACTACTTAAATGGTGCATTGAACTAAGTCAGTATGATATCACCTATCACCCTCGCACCGCCATCAAGGGACAAGCCATGGCTGATTTCATTGCGGAATTCACTACCAACGAAGATAAGGAGCAATTGGAAACAACAGAAGACATCAAGTGGAATCTCTTTGTGGATGGTGCATCAAACGAACAAGGCTCGGGGGCAGGTGTGGTAATAATCACTCCCAGGGGAAATAGGCTGCATTATGCTATAAGGTTGGAGTTCGCTGCCACCAACAACGATGCGGAGTATGAAGCAGTGATAGCTGGATTAGAACTTGCCTTAGAAATCGGGGCCAATTCTTTGTGTCTTCAGAGCGATTCTCAACTTATTGTTAATCAAATACTAGGAGAATTCCAAGCTCGAGAAGAACGACTCATAGCATATTTAAAGAAGACCAAGTTACTTCTCAGCCGGTTGGACCACTACTTAGTCAAACACATCCCTCGGGAAGAGAACCAATAGGCCGACGAATTGGCAAAGCAAGCAAGTATGAGAGACAGCGCCATCTTCGGGGCAGTAACCATCTCAAAGCAACTGACCCCAAGTTTTGAGCAAGTGAATCTAATAGCTGCAACCGAAGAAGCAACTTGGATGACTCCCATCCGAGACTACTTACAAAGCGGCACACTACCCAACGGGCGTAACGAAGTCAAGAAAATCTTGAGGAAAGCTTCCCGCTACACAATACAAGAAGACATCCTCTATCGGCGCGGATTCTCTAACCCATTATTAAGGTGTGTCGCTGGGAGGGAAGCCAAGGAAATCTTATCCAACATTCATCAAGGAAGCTGCGAAGATCACACCGGAGGGCAAACATTAGGAAAAAAGACACTCCGATATGGATATTTCTGGCCCACCTTAAGCAAGGACGCCTTGGATTTCGTCAAAAAGTGTGACAGATGCCAGAAGTTTGCTAAGATTCCGCGGCTACCAACAACTGAGATTACTCAAATGACCAGGCCTTGGCCCTTTGCAGTATGGGGAATTGACTTAATCGGCGAACTACCAATGGGCCGAGGCGGGGCCAAATATGCTATAGTGGCAGTCGACTATTTCACCAAATGGGTGGAAGCAGAACCTCTGAATAAAGTATCTTCAGCAAAAGTTATTAACTTCTTGATCAAAAATGTTATGTGCAGGTACGGAGTCCCACTCAAAATCATATCAGACAATGGACTTCAGTTTGACAGCGAGGAATTCGCCAACTGGTGCCGAGAGCACGGAATTCACAAAAGCTTCTCATCCGTAGTGTATCCCCAGGCAAACGGACAAGTCGAAGCCGTCAACAAAATTCTGAAAACTCTAATAAAAAAGAAACTCGAAAAGTCAAAGGGCGCTTGGGTGGATGAACTCCCTACGGCACTGTGGGCCTATCGCACATCTTTCAGAACGTCAACAGGGCATACTCCTTTCTCTTTGGCATACGGATCGGAGGCTATGCTCCCAGTTGAAACCATCGTGCCTTCCCACCGTAGGATCCACTATAACCCAGAAGAGAACGAAGAACTCCTTCACATGTCTTTGGATCTAGTTGAGGAGAGAAGAAATGATGCAATCCTTAAAGCAGCAGCCCACAAGAAAAAAGTGGCAGCACAATACAACTCCAAAGTAAAGCATCGTACCTTACAAGAAGGAGATCTTGTCCTCAAGCGAATCTTCCCTCGCCCCGGAGCACTAGACCCAATCTGGGATGGACCATATGTAATTCATAAAGATCTCCACAATGGAGCTTATATTTTGTCGACAGTGGACGGAGAGGTGTTCCAGAGGGCATGGAACATCCAACACCTCCGTCGACACTTTTCTTAACTTGTACTGCCCATATGAAGTGAATTAACAAAGAGAATTAGTGGACGTAGGCCTTTTCGTGCCGAACCACTTTAAAAAACCTTGTCTCTTTTTTAACTTGTTCCTTTATATCTTGGCTGCTTGTTAACTTTATCCTTTTTTGTTGAACAAAATCCTATGCGTATAGCATTTCCACTCAAAGCACTCCACAGCGCAACTTCACCTGGACAAGACCTAACAGGTACTATGCGAATCTATGCCCTTGCCAATGAGACACTTTTGCTCCGGCATCCCTCTGCTGCGGGTTAACTCATTGCTCGCGACGGCCCTTAAAGCCAACTGTAATGAGCCAATTATAAGCCACCGAGAAGGCTGACTATAGCCGAGGCAGCTCATTACGGCGTTCGGCTCGCCGGCAACTGTGAATCGACTATAAGCCCCAACATAAGGTGTGGCCAGCCAGGGGCAGTTTACGGTTAATGATCGGCACCCATGCTAGCCGGCCACAGTAAATCGATTAATACCCACGATTACGGGCCATAATGGCCCGGGTAGTTACTGTGCGCGATCTCGGCTCCGATGTGTCTTAAATGCGGCTGTGGTAAAAAAGAATTAACTCCCCACGGAGGCGTAAGATGGGTGACAAATGTCTCCAAGACCCACAGCTAGGGAAAGTGACTACAAAGCCCGTTTGCCACGAACTTAAGCACATCGAAGGCCTTCCGTGATTGGAAGTTTTACTTTTTCACATATTTCAATTTTACTTAAGAAACTTTTCTCCTATCCTCTATAACAATCCCTGAAGTACAGGACACAGAACAGGAGACACTCACTAATAGAAGCGGATACTCACAGCAAGGTACTGGACCGCATCCCTTACTCGGTCACATAGGATATTCAAAGCTGCCATCTACAAGCAAAATATAAAGGGCGGTATTTCTTTCTTTCATATGTAAGCACATGACTATAATTTATTCACACCTCATGCTAACATTGCAAGTCATGAAATTATGTTTTAAACAAGAGCCTGACATCAAACACAATTTGATTACAAGAATATGCATAGCTATATTTCTCATACAACATGTCAAAATAGCAAAAAACATTCAAAAGACGACAAAATCAGCTTAAGTTAAAGAATTACACGTCAAGAATAGAGCTATTTATTACAAGTAGCAAAAATTACAACCTAAGAGTTACTTTACTGTTTTAAGACTAACATATACAACCATGTCAAGTCCACAAAAAGAATTTTCCAGGTCTAATCAAGGATCCGGCTGCGTCGGAGTCTTATCTTGTCCTGTTGCCCACCTGTCCGGACAGAAAAAGAATTCGTTAGTGATAAGAAACCTAGTTAACGGAAAGACTATAAAGGAAGACTTACCAGCATCTGCTCCTTGATCAACTTGATCATCATCCTCCGCTTGCACACCTGTCTCCTCAGCAGCAAGCAACCGCATGCCCTCCTTCACCGCCACCTTCTCCTCCTTGGTAAACTGGGCGGTAACAGCATCCATCCTAAAGGCCACGCCACCCTCCTTATCTGCCTCAGCTTGGGCCTCCTCTAGAGCCCTGAGATAGATCCTAGCCATAACCCGGGGGTAATCATCCATCCAGGACAAATTACCCTGCCTCCAAGTACGGAAGTACATATCCTGGAGCATCCCCTCCATCAGCCCCTCGTTCTCTTCAAACTCCCTCGCCCGGGCCTCGGAATCCGACAACCTTACGACGGCGGCATCTCTCTCCAATTGGTATCTCGAGCAGTCAGCCTGAAGGGATTTCCGCATCGCCTCCATCTCCTCCCTCAACTTGGCTTGAGCAAGCTCTGCAGCCTCAAGCTTCCCAGATAACTCCTCTATCTGCTCAAGATCCGCTTTCCGAACCTCGTCCACCGTGGCAATGGCCATATCGATCCGTTCCTTGCAAGTAGCCTCCATTTTCCACAGTTCGGCCCGGCTGGCCTCTTCCATAGTTTTCTTTAGACGTCCGGAGGCGGCCTCGTGCTGAGAGATCTGGATGGCCTGATCAGCGAGTTGCTTTGCCTGGTCGGAAACCACTAACCGTAGTCTTATGTTGGCACTCCCAATTTCCTCCCCGGCCTTGACCAATCGGGCATGATGCCCCATCAACTTCCTGGTCTCCTCAGCAACTCGGTCGATATTCGCTTTAGCTTCGTTCCCTATAGCGACAACCCGAGTAGTAAGCAAATCAAGGTCCAGGGACTTGGCCTCATCGAGCACCCTTACCATAGGATTGCGAGGAAGAAGGTGCTCGCCAGTAACCTCATCAAAAGAGATGTCATGAGATGCCGGGTCCAGGTCTGGATGACCCGCAAACGGATTGCGTGCTAAGCCAGGATGATCTATTGGGATGACGGTTGGGTTCTCAGACGGATGAGGAGAGGGCATAAGCTCGGTATTCTCCTCTGTAATGTCGTGAATAGGCTGGAGTGGGGCCGGGGGTTCAAGAAGAGATTCAGACGAAGATCGACTCCTCTTCCTCTTCTGTATATCTTCTTCGATAACTCCGAGAAGAGGACGATAGCCGACTATGTCTCCCGGGCGGTTAGTAGAAGGCTTCGGCTTGGCGGAAGCTTTAGAGAGCTTGTATTATTCAAGCCTGTGCCGAAGATCCGAGGTTTTGGCCGTTTTACCCGCTCCTGATATTAAAACCAAAGTGTCACCAATATGTACTAAGCCATCATTCAAGGATTAAAAGAGTAAAGAGAAATTCACCTTGAACCGCCGAAGTTACTTCAGTAGAAGCGCTCCTGGAAGATAAATCAACGCGGGTCCCAACTTTATCGGCTCTCTTGGACTTCTCCGTCCCCTCCAAACCTTCGAAGGCTTGGCGGAAAGCATCATCCGTCCACTCTTGCATCTCACCTACTTGCCCAGAAGACAAAGCCCCGACACCGTCGCCACCTCCAACGCCTTCTTCTCCATCTTCGCCTTGCTCCTCCTCCACCTCTCCCTCCTCTGGGATATCTGGACATGTGCTGGGAGAGGGACCGTCAGACTTTTTGAGCTTCTTCCCCCCAGCAACCGGATGTTTCGGAAAGGGCCTCCTTTTACTGCTCTTCGACTCGGCCCCTTCTTTAGCTTGGGCAGCCTTCTCTTCAGCCGTGTCCCTCTGCTTGACCAAGGACTGCTGTGGAAGGATCAAGTTGTACTCCAAGAGTGTAGCGTTCCTGATCAGGTAGGCAGCCGACCTATCTCTCTTAGTAATAGCTTCTATTTCTGCTGCCGTCTGAACCAGGCGGTCATTCTCCACGACCGCAAAACCACTTGTCGCTAGCAAAAAATAAAAACACATAAGAAAGAGTATTGCAACTAGAACGGGAATTAAAAATAAAGCTTTGACTTACATCCGGAGGTGAAGTGCCGAATAGAAACAGAATCATCCCTGACAAAGAACCATTCCTTCTTAAACATGCTGTACTTGGAGTATAAATCCAGGATCGGCTTAAAGGTTACGGCCGATTCCAAGCTGATGTAGGGAAACCCTTTCTTGTAGCCTCTCAAGTTGTACAAATAACGGATCTCCCGGTTGGAAGGAGGACGCCCATATCTCCTCTAGAAGATGACGAAGAGACTCACCAGAATGACATAAGAGTTGGGCTGAAGCTGGAATGGAGCTACCTTTAGATATGTGAGAAAGCTGATTACCCAGGCGTTGAGAGGCGGGATGGCACCACACATGCAATGGTATCTGCTGTAGGCAAAATATCCTTCGGGAGGATCATACGGCATCACTCTCGCATCCGGCAATAACATACGTGCTCGGTCGATCCCGAAAGAGCGAGATATAACATCGAGTTGCTCGCCCTTGAGTAAGCTAAGGAAGCAATCAGGAGGCAAGTTAAGAAGTTCCTGAGGACCGTATCCATTCACCAATGATCTCGGGGCGGGCCCATGGCGGGCAGGTCCTGGTTGAGCCGGGGGCACTGAGGAAGGCTCTTCTCTATCCTGAGATCTTTTCTTCTCTGATCGGGTTTCCACTCTTTGAGACATTTATCTGCAAACACGAGAAAGTACATCGTTAAAACATACGAACAGTATAGTTTGGAATCTCACTTGTAATTCCAACTCTCAGTTTCATTCGGCATCCAAAACACTCATCTCCATTCGGCACGAGTGTCATTCGGTACTCAGAGCCCTAAAACCCTTTCGGCGTTCCAACTCTCAGTTTCATTCGGCATCCAAAACACTCATCTCCATTCGGCACGAGTGTCATTTGGTACTCAAAGCCCTAAAACCCTTTCGGTGTTCCAACTCTCAGTTTCATTCGGCATCCAAAACACCCATCTCCATTCGGCACAAGTGTCATTCGGTACTCAGAGCCTTAAAGCCCATTCGGTAGTACAATAAAAAATTCATTCGGTGGCAAAGAGGTCTCACCTGGTACAGCTAGCGCTTCGATTATGTGAAAACGAGAGTTTGATTCGGCAAAAGGTTTGGCTCGGTTAGTGAGAAATAACGAAGGCATGTGGTCCCTATTTATAAGCAAACCGGATGGCTCGGCGTCAGAGACCGGATGAAAATGACCATGTTAAAACAAAGCATGCCATATACAGGAATATGCCCTACTTTGGGGGGCAAGTGTTGGGTGCATTTCCTACACACCGCCGATCTAGGAAGAGTAGACCACCGGTCCACTCGTCTCCTTCCACCGAACCAAGCTTCACCGGTCCACTCATCTCCTTCCACCGAACCAAGTACACCGGTCCACTCATCTCCTACCACCGAACCAAGCTTCACCGGTCCACTCATCTCCTACCACCGAACCAAGCTTCACCGGTCCACTCATCCCCTACTACCGAACCAAGCTTCACTGGTCCACTCATCCCCTACCACCGAACCAAGCTTCACCGGTCCACTCATCTCCTTCCACCGAACCAAGCTTCACCGGTCCACTCATCTCCTTCCACCGAACCAAGTACACCGGTCCACTCATCTCCTACCACCGAACCAAGCTTCACCGGTCCACTCATCTCCTACCACCGAACCAAGGAAAACCGGACCAGCTCCACCAGGCCAGATTACATCAGCCCAGGCCCACCAGCTGTTATATACATCCAAGACCCCTACCCCCAGCCTCACTCTATAAATAAAGGGGCAGGGGTACAACAATGGGGGACAAGTTTGAGAGCTCAAGCACGGAGAGAACTTTCAAACAACTTTCTTATACTTGTATCAAAGCTTTGTACTTGTAATCAAAACAAGAGAAGAGAAATAACATATAAAGTGGATGTAGGCACATTCTGGCTGAACCACTATAAATCTGCGTGTCTTTTACAATTTAGCCCTTGCTTTTCATATATTTGCATAAATCACCCAAATCACTACGAACAACATAAAATCTACTAAATCATACGACTTTGAGGTGTTTGTCCATTTTTTGTGCAAACACACACCATCTCCACCCATAACTAGTCCCCCACCGAACTTCTCCAAACAACCAGATTAAAAAAAAAGGCCCAAACTCACCAATCGTCAATCACCTCTACCAAGTAGTCAACTTCCACCTCCTCAGTCAAACTACTGCAAACCACTTGCGAAATCACCACTCGCCTGATTCGCCCATGCCTAATTCGAACTAACGCGACATCAATCGCCAACTCGAATCCCCACTTCCTTCAAAAACTACAATCGATCCCTGAACGCAATCCCCCAAATACCGCGGCTAGTTTGTGATTGCTTTACATCAATTTTGGTTTGGCTTTGTACAAGTTTTTATTTGATTCAAATTTTTTTTATTTGGCAATCACGATTTTTTTTCTTCTGTAACTTGAATTTGGTTTGGGGTTCTACAAGTTTGTTGATGAAACGTGACTTGAATTTGATCGTGTTAAGTGGGTTGGGCTTTGTGTTGAAAGGTGTTGAGTGTAAAATGAAAGGAGAGAAAAAGAAAAAAAAGAGAAATAATTGCAAGTTCATTTAAGTTTCTTTAATCATCTTTTCATTTGTTTTAGTTCGATTTGTTTGTTCGCATTCATTTGTTTTAGTGTCTTATTGAAAAAACAAAAAAAAATTATGTTTGCCTGTTTTGTCTTTGAATTTCTTATTCTTTCTCTTTTAGTTTAGTTGTTTTTTATTTAAAAGAAAAAAACTGTATATATATCTTGTTTTTATTTTTAGGTTGCCGAAGCAGAAGGAGACAACCCGCTTGCCAAAAATAAATTGCTTAGCTTGCTTGCTATAAAAAAATTGCTGCTCTTATATAGCCCATATCTATTTTTTTCCCTTGCATTGTTGGTTAATTGCATTTGCATAAAAAATATAAATAAATAAAAAACAAAAAAAAAATCCATCCTAGTTGCATTGTTAATACACGTTTTATTTCAGCTTTGCATTTCATCCTAGAATTTTGATTAATAACGGTTAGACATTGATAACACTTAATTGTATATTGACAAGTTGTCTTCTTTGAACAATTTAATTTCTTGGTGTCTAGGCTACGACAGAGCAATAATAATTTTTAAATATTACGGTGATTCGTAAATATTATACTGAATTGTTTCTCTGAAGGTACTTAAAAATCTTCGGTTGCATTGCTACGGTGATTCGTGGTGCACCGATAAATCCTGTCTGTTACCTGGCTAAGAACTATCTTATTGAATTAAGACAAAGTGTGATTATACAATTTTGGGTTAACTTAGGATAAATAATATGTAATTAGACCTTTGCATTCATTTAGTTGCATTAGTTCATGCATATTTTAAAAAAAACTTCAAAAATCTAAAACTAAAAAAAATTGTAAATATTCTTTTTCTTTGAAATTTTTAAATCCTTTTCCTTTTAAATTTCAAAAATTCAAAAAAAAATTAGAAAACAAAAAATCCAAAAAATATATATATAAAATCTTTTCAAAAACAAAAAAAATTGAAAAACCAAAATACAAAACAAAAATCAATTTTCCATTTTGAAAAATAAATTCTTCTTGTAAATATTTTTCCTTTATAAAAAAACCAAAAACATTCTTGAAAATGTCCGAGTTTCCCCACTCACTTGAATTTTACAATAGTTGTGAAAATCAATATAATCCATATGATTTCACTCCAAATTTGTATGGATATTTTAACGACAACTATTCTTTAAACAATTCAAATTTTGAACAACAAAGTTTTCAAACGATGATCAACCCTCGAATCTCGAAAATAGCATTTCATCTCTACTTGAAATCTCTATACAACAAAATCAAATGATAATGATTTGTGTAATTCATATTTATGGAACAACTCGAGTCAAGGATTTCAAAATTTGAACTCAATTCAAAATTCAAACGATTTCGATTATAACCCATGCCAATTCAATTTCGAACTCCAAAATGAATTTCAAACTCAAAACGAAAATGGAAACAACTTTTCAAATAATTTTGGCAATGGAAATAATCTCAACTACGATGCGAGTAAAAAAAATTGTTCTCAACACGTCCAAATCGAAAATTCTCAAGTCAATAATTATAAATTGGATTTTGTTGAACAAATGAATGAAATTTACGATGATCACACGGATTTGTTGATTGAAACATATATGAAACAACGTGAAAAACAAAATCAAATCCCAATGTGTGACGAGTCAAGTGATAATCCACCTTTTACCCAAATCGACGATTTACAAATAACAACTTTTGAAATGGAAAATGACTATCTTAATGAAGTTGTTGAAAAAACGGTAATTGAGTTGGATTTCAATTATTTTGAGGGTGTGGAACCAAATTTAAAATTCGATCTTCCTTTTCTCGATTTCAAAATTTGAATACAATAACTTTGGATTTTGAACTTGAGATACGCAATGAAGTTGTTGATAATCCAAATAAGGAAGACGAATTTAATGAACACAAATTTTATGGAATTTTCGAAGATGAATTTTTAAATTTCGAAGGGGTAGATTTAAATCACCATTTTGATTTTGAAATCGAAAATTCTGAAGAATTTTTCAATGAAGAGCTTGAATTTCAATTTGGTGAAAATAAACTTGAACTTCAACCAATCGTTTTATCAACCCCAAAAATCATCGAAAATAAAACAACTCGTACGATTTTTAATAAGACGACATTCGTTTTTCCAAATCAACGGTCAACTTTGAAATCTTTTACGGTTTGGTTTTCTGAGCTTAAGCTGTGTCTCACATACTCGACGAGACAAATGAATCGGTCTTTGGAAGACCATTTCATTTACTTTTTGACGATATACTTTCTGATCTCGTGTAAATACCGTTAATTTTCATTTAAATAATGGTCATGTTTTTATTTTTATTTTTTTTCTCCTTTCACTTGGGTTGACTGTGGGGACACAGTCAGAATCAAGTATGGGGGGGGGAGACTCATCATCATTTTCGATTTTTCATGATTTATTTTTACTTTTTCTTTCCAAAACTTAAAAAAAAATCTCAAAAACAAAAAAAACAATTTTTTTAAGCATTTTGATTTATTTTTAAAGAAACACTATAAGATAAATATATGGTTTTGGTTTATTAAATTGAAATTTTTGAAAATTTATTCGTCTTAACAAAAATAAAAATGAAGTTTGATTACAAATAACAATGGTTTAACTAGTATATAGGAATATTCATACGTGTTAATTATGAAATACATCCCAATTGAAAATCTTTGTTTTAAAAAGTGGTTAATTTAAAGTAAAGGATATAACATTTTTTTGTCTTCTAAGTTAAATGGTGCTAAGATGATTTTGCAAAATTCTCTTTAAAAAAAACAAAAAAACAAAAAAAAAAACAAAAATATATTTGTATATATGTATATAATTTTTATTAACACCTAGAGTCATGTGTTCACACTCGTGCGTTCACTCGCCATGCTCTGTACTCTTCTCTCGTAAGCCCGAAAGGCAGTGCACGATCGGTATATCTGGCCTCAGTTTATCTGAGTTAGGTGTATATATATATAAATGTTCTCTTTAATAACGCCTAAAGTCAATAAGTGTTCACACTCGTGTGTTCACTCGTCACGCTCTGTATTCCCCTTCACATCTGTCCGCAAGGCAGTGCATGGGTAATATAACTGGCCTCAGTTTATCTGAGTTAGGCATATGTAAATATTGTAAATATCAATAAAATTTTCAAAAAAATAGAGAGAGTAAGCAAATGAAATCCAAGCACTATTTTAACTTATTTGATTTGACTTGTTATTAAAATGAAGTGAGATACCACTTTGATAAACTTTGATAATTAACTAAGGATCCATTTCATGGTTACACTGTGTTATCAACCGAAACAACGAGTTAAACTATAGTATATTTGCTTTGATAACTTCATTTTTGTTGGAAATTTTGACAAGTAAATGACTTAAATTTTCAAGATAATAACAAAACCTATATTTAACTTATGTGTGTTAATTTAAAAGTAAATCCTTCATTGTAAATATTTTCAAAAACTTGCATTCATATCTTTGTAAATAAATCTTGCATTTTGTAAATATTTTCACTTTGCATTTGGATTTTGTGGGTAGTATCCGCTGAAAATCCTCACGAGACAACACTCGTCCTACTAGGGACACCCAAAGGTTTAACGGCTTGTTGCATATGCCCAATGCAATCATGCTCCCTACAAAAACAGATTTATCTTAGCTTTTCTTTATTCGAGGATGAATAAAAAGTTAAGTGTGGGGGTATTTGATATGCACGTAAATGTGCATAATTTAACCACCATATTTAATCTATTTAAATTAAATAAATGATCATATTGGGTATTTTAACTTGTTTAAACCAAAATTCAAATTATTTCAAATCGTCACATATTCATCTTCATCCAGCGGCAAAATGGTCATTTTTGTGCATATATTATTTTGAGAAAATTTAATTTGAAATTTCTATATTATTTTATAGGAATTGGGCTTCAAATACAAGTGGTTTCATGAAGATATATGCATTCATAAAGAAGATACAAAGGAATGGAGATGGAAATAATTCAAAGTGATGATCATGGAGGACCCCACTTATCCACCTACCTTAATGTATACTTAGTAGCTAATGCACATGCTAAAAGGCCATTAAATATTCATGCACACTTAATGGATGATTATATGATGCTAATGATTACTTGGCAAACACACTTCCTAAGGGGGTATTTTGGGCATTCCCCAAAAATGGATTAGGGTTTCATACATGTATAAATACCCCTTATGTTTCATGTAATTCTCTTCCTTAGTCTCTCTTAATTTTAGTTTTAGACTCAAAAATAAATCAAGCTCACTTCTTTATTTTCATGGCTACTTAGCCATTTCTTTTATGTAAATTTTTTATACAATTTTCAATACGTGCTCTTTTCTTCTTTTTTATTTATTTCCTTTCATGTTAGTAGTGTAGATTTGTCTATTTATGCAAGTAGAGTAGATTTACTTTTCATGCAAGTAGATTAGTGTTATTTCTTTTTACTTAGCTTTTCTCTTCATTTTGCTCTCTTTTTTCCTCTTATTTTTGTTCAATGTTTCAAGCTACATTTGTTGATTTGATAACAAATATGAGAGGCTAAACCCCTTCAATTTAGGGGTAATGAAGCTCTCTAATTATGTAGCTTCAACATAACTTGTTAATTTTGATCTCTTTTGTGCTTAAGTAAATGTTGATGTGATTTATTGTTTCATGTTGAATTTGATAGTCTATGTTGTTCATAACAAATAGGCTATGCTTGAACAATGACAAACATTAATTACCTCTTCATCTGCATATGATGATGGTAATGAAGTGAATGTTGAAATTAAAATTTGATGGTCTATAGTTCTAATTAATAGCTAATAGGCCATACTTAAAATAGATTTCATTTTCAACTTTGTTGTCATTTTCATGAGAGTTAGTAAGTAGTTTAAATGGTGTGTTATAGTTTGATGGCTTATGTTGGCTAATTAATCGCACAAATAGGCCATACTTATGATAAGCACATCAATTAAACTTACCAATGACTAAAAATGAGAGATCATAATTTCATAATTTGTTGAACTATATGATCTAGTGAGTGAAATTATCTCTAAATTGTCATTTAACTCTTATATTTTTATCACTTTCTTTTTGTTAGTTTTCTACATTTTTAGCTAATCACACTTTCAACTTTGGTTAATTTGATTGAATAGAAATTTAAAATCAACAATTCCCTGTGGATCGACTAATACTCACTACGTACTACATTAGTACGTCGTGCGCTTGCGGTTATTTTAATTCAAAATTTATCGACGGTTTTCTAATTCGATAGAAATTTTGTCATTAAACACATCGTCTTGGGTCTCTTCCAGTTTTTAATAGCCTCGATCTTATCCGGATCAACTGACCAACCCTTCTCTTAAACCACGTGACCAAGAAACTTAACTTCTCTCTTCCAGAAATGACACTTTGAAAATTTCGCTTTCAGCTGATGCTGCCTTAGCGTCTCTAGCACTACTCTAAGATGAACTTCATGCTCTCTTTCATCCTTAAATTATATTAAAATGTCATCCATGAATACCAATATGAACCTATTCAAATGTTCTCGAAAAACTTGGTTCATCAAATTCATGAAGAAAGCTGGTGTATTCGTTAACCCGAATGGCATTACTAACCATTCGTACAAACCATACCTAGTCCGAAACGCCGTCAACGGAATACTGTCCTCTTCCACTCTTAGCTGATGGAAACCTATCGCCAAAATCTAATTGGGAAAATACTTTGGCTCCACTTAACTAATCAAATAAATCATTAATTCTCAGCAGAGTATACCTATTCTTGATCGTCTTCTTGTTCAACTTACGATAGTTGATACACTTCCTTAATGACCCATCCGGTTTCTTCACGAACACCGAGACTGCTTCCCGGGCGAACTACTTGGCCTGATGAAATTCTTCCTTTCTAAATCCACTAGCTGCACCTTCAATTCCTTCATCTCGATCAGTGTCATCCTACTATGTGGTCTACTTACAGGTTCCGTTCCTTGCACAAGATCTATTTGAAACTCAACGGCTCATTTTGGTGGTAGACCTGTGACTGGCTCAAAAACATCTGCATACTTTCTTACTACCAAAACCTGATTCAACTCTTCTTCTACTTCCATTGCATTCAGTGAAGCACGAGCAGTTGAGTCTAATTTCTCCACCGAGCATATAATTCGGTTATGGCAATTAGGGTGTCTTAGCGATATTTCCCTATCTTCGCAAAATATCCTAGCATCACATTTATCTAACAAATCCATTTCCAAAATGATTCTAAAGCCTACGAAACCAAAAACATACAAACTGCATGCAAACTTATGACCTAACAAATCAAGTTCCAACTGGTCACATCTCATCCCCAAAGTTGCATACCCTCCTATCGTATTAGCAACCCTTAAGGAAGTAACAAGGTATGAGAGTTCTAAACATAATTTTCTACCAAACACTGAGATATAAATGAATGTGATTCTCCAGTACCAAATAGTACCCTTACCGGTATACTTTGAATCAAAAGCGTACCTTCCATTATAGTCTTTCCCTTCTTAGTAGCGATTGGCCTAGCAGACGATGGTCCTAAAGCAAAGACGTTTCCTTGTCCGCTTTGACTGGTTCTGGACACTAATTCTTGTAATGTCCAATCTGGTCACAGTTAAAGCACTTCACTCCATTTTTATCTATAACCTTCTTCCCTTTTCCAGTTCGACATTCATGAGAATAATGTCCCTTCTTATCACACTTAGTTTTGGGACTCCAAATGGGGGATGTTACATTCTGAGCAGAATTCATTCGATGCATTATCAACAAACATTTTCCACTACGATACCATGACCGTGGTGTCCTCCTGTTCACCATCCCGAGTGGTGAATTCGGCGATGAAGTCAGCCAATTCCTGTTCATTTATTGCTCTCCGAGGACGATAAGTCACGTTATATTGGCTTAGCTTGATATTCCACTTCAGAGGTCGTCCCGAGGTTTCGTGGTGGAAAAGCACTTGTTTTAGGGGTTGATCTATTAGCACCTTGATCGGGTGAGCTTGAAAATATGGTCGCAGCTTCCTTGATGCTATTAGCAAGTAGTACGCCAACTTTTCCAACTTTAGGTAGTTTCGTTTAGCTCTGGTGAATCGCTTGCTAATATAGTAAATAGGCATTTGGACCCTAGATTCTTCACGCACAAGCGTTACGCTTAATGCATCTGCAGACATTGCCAAGTAAGTGAATAAGTATTGTCCACCGGTATGGATAGAACCGGCTAAGTCTCCATGTGTCGCAGTAGTTCTTAGAAAACAGTCTGGCATTCCTGATTCCACTCAAAGTTCTTTTTGCCCATCTTTAATGCATCAAAGAATGGTATACACTTGTTTGTTGCTCTGGAGTTGAATCGACTTAATGCTGCGATCTTTCCATTCAAGCTTTGTAACACCTTCTTCATTGTTGGGGCACTAACATTCCTTAAGGAGACAATCTGCTTAGGGTTGGCCTTGATGCCCTTTGCGTTCACAATAAAACCAAGAAACTTTCCTGAAGCGACTTTGAATGAATATTTGAGCAGGCCCAATTTCATCCCATACTTCTAGAGAATTTCGAATGTCTTCGAGAGATCATCTAGATGGTTTCCAGATACACGTGGTTTCACTAGCACGTCATCCACATACACTTCCATTATTCGATCGATTTTTTTTGAATATTTTTTTCACTAATCTCTAGTAAGTACCTCTAGCGTTCTTATAACCGAATGGCATTACACGATAACAATATAGGCCCAAGTCAGTGATAAAGTAGGTGTTCTCCTGATCTGGCTTGTGCAACATAATTTCATTATACCCCTAGTAGGCATCCATAAGTGAGAGTAGTTCATGCCTCATAGTTCCATCAACGACTTGGTCGATTCTTGGTAAAAGAAAGCTATCCTTCGAGCTAGCTTTGTTCAAACCCAAATGGTCAACATAAGTTCCCCACTTCCCATTTGATTTTTGGACCAACACTAGGTTTGACACCCAATCAGGATATGTTTCATCGTGAATAAAGCCGTTGGCCAATAGCTTATCCACTTCTTCCTTTAGTGCACCAGATCGCTCCGGACCTATACTGCATCTCTTCTACCTTACCAATGTGAACTCGGGATCGATGTTAAGTCCATGACATGCTATGTCCAACGATATCCTGCATATATCAAAATGTGTCCAAGCAAATATGTCCAGATTGGCACGAAGGAAGTTTATTAATTTCTTTCACATCTTGATTCTAAGTTGCGAACCTATTTTCAAGAAGCGAGTTAGATCATCCATGTTGATAGGGATAGCTATCGTAATCTCCATCAGTGCCTCCCATATATCCCATGAACTCTTCTTCCTAGGGTTCATAGCCTTGTCAAAATGACCATTATCCCTGAGTCGGGGGTGTTTTCATTATGGGAAAAAACACATCGGATGACAGATATGCTCTGTTGCCTGATTGCATATCTATATGTCATTAAATCCCGTGCCGTCTCATTGCACATCAGACCATAGATAGGCCCCGTTGTCTGATATGCACTAACATAACAAAAAAAACATATGTTGTCTGATGTTATAGTATCATTTCTAGAATTTCCTATTATACAACATATAAATATCGACTGATATGAATAATTATTCACATCATGAAATAAATATTTGCAGAATGAAATAAATGAATCCTAGTTTTATTTAAACAAATATTTTATTTCAAATCAAATTCAAACAAAGTACAACTTTCACTATCACTCTACTTACATTTTCAAATACAATACAACCTTCACTATCACTCTCATGTATACAACATTTCTCTACACTCTCATATATAACATTTTTTTTACTCACACTCACTCGAGTTTGTTTTTGACGTTGATCTTAATTTGCTTGCTCCAGCTTGTGTCCAACCATCTCATATACCTGACAAATAACCAACGTAGAAAAATGGAAAAGGAAACAAACCTAAATTGAAAAAATAAAATTGAATTTGAATATTAATATTGGCTCAATTTATGGATTTTTTCTCTCTTCATGTTTTAGACAGGAATAAATATATCTATGCATGGACAATTTAAATATGCACAGTGTATCACTATGAATATCACAAGGCCGGGCATCGATTTAATCTCACGGACCGTTGCAAAGGTCAAGCCCGAAGGCTCAACAAAGTGCAAATGCGCACAAGTTCAAGCCCAAGCCCCCTCGGGCTCAACTCAGGTGCATATATATACAAGTACAAACCAGGCAGCAGAACAATAAAAAATATCTCTACACTACCTTGAACCAGGTAGCAAAATAATCAAAACAAACCAAGCATACATACAAGTACAAACCAGTCGCAAGGGATTCAACCAATAGTGTGAACACACATAGCAATCGATTTAGCAAACATTCACACATATATATACATACATATGTATGTATGTATATACATGAAAATGCACAACTGCACATCTAGGAAAGGCAAACAAGACAACTAGGCAAGAATTCAAGATAGTGCACATAAACAAGCTCGGGCAAAACAACAAGTGCAAATGCATATAAAATGGTACAGAAACTCAAAATGGTTCAGAACTGAATTCAAGATAGTGCACACAAACAAACTCAAGCAAAACAACAAGTGAAAATGCACATTAAATGGTTCAAAAACTCAAAATGGTTCAGAATAGAATTCAACATAGTGTACATGAACAAGCTTAGGAAAAACAACAAGTGCAAATGCACATAAAATGGTTTAGAAACTCAAAATGGTTCGGAACAGGACCAGCAAAAGAAACATGGACCAGTGTAATACACAAGTATATATAGAACTAGACAAGTAGATAAGTTCAAGTACAACATGGACCAGTGTAATATACAAGTTCAATTATATACAAGCGTATACAGAACTGGACTAGCAAAAGCAACATAAACTCAAAATGGTTCAGAAACTCAAATTGGTCCAAGCTCAAGTATATACAAGCGTATACAAGTATATACAAACAACTCACATACCAACAACATGTATGGATGAACCAAGACAGCATAACAAGAAACCAGCAAAAGCAACTGGACCAGCAAAAGCAACATGGACCAGCAAAAGCAACATGGACCATCATAGCAAAAGCAACATTTACCATCAAAGTGCACAAACAAAGCATCATCAGTGTGCACTGCCTTGACGAGGCAATGCTATGCACTACCTCGTCAAGGCAGTGCATTGGCTTGTCACAAATTAAAACAAACAAGTGCCACAAATTAAAACAAGGTAGTGCCACAAACATTCACACATATATACATACATGTGTATGTATGTATATACATGGAAGTTCAAACCATCGCGAATACAACAAGTACAAGGCAGGGACAAGTGTACACATATACTTAAGTGTATACTAACTTAGACTTTAACTCAAGTGTACACATGAACTCAGACTTTAACTCAAGTGTACACATGAACTCAGACATGGTAATGTAAGTGGAACTCAAGGGTACACACGAACTATCAAATGAAGTACATATATGCACATATATACACATATATATCTCAAAACGGTTTAAGCATGTGGTAGATTAAGAGAAAAGATTGATTTTTTCAAAGTCAAATATACAAACGAATAACCAGGCGCACTAATATACATATATACACATATGTATATACATGTATATATGTACATAGTGAGTAGACAGGTAACTCAACAACATGGTTCAGAAACTCAAAATGGTTCAAAATTGAATTGGTTCGAGCTCAAGTATATACAAGTGTATACAAGTATATACAAACAAATCACAAACCAACATTATGTATGAATGAACCAAGACACCATAACAAGAAACCAACAAAAGCAATTGGACTAGCTAAAGAAACAGCAAAAGTAGTATGGACCAGCGAAAGCAACATGGACCATCATAGCAAAAGCAACATGGACCATCAAATTGCACAAACAAGGCATCACTAGTGTGTACTGCCTTGACAAGGCAGTGTTGTGTACTGCCTTGTCGAGGCAGTGCATTGGCTTGTCACAAATTAAAACAAGTGCCACAAATTAAAACAACAAATGCCATAAATTTAACAAGGCAATGCCACAAATTGAACCATGGCAGTGCCAGAAATCATACCAAGATGAAAAAGAAAATTAAAAAGGCAAAGAAATCCATAACCGAAGTAAAGATCAATACACATATCAACAACCAAAGTGCAGTCCAACTTCAAAGTTTCGAAGCATATATACAAAGAACAAGTCAGTAAAGCATAAGAACCATTTCAAATCAAAATCTCATATGTAAATATAGGAAATCAAATCCTATATAATCACCCATATCATCATCGGCATAATTATAGATCGAGTTCCAAAAAAATCAAAAGATAATAAAAAATCACGTACCAACTAGTAGCAATCGATTTCGATTAGGAACCCTAATTCTAGAAGACGCGAGAGAACCCAAATTGAAAGTGAGAGAGTATCGGATTTGCACAAAGATGAGAAGATGAGAAGCAGATGGCTTAATTTCATAAAACCCTAAGCTGAAGATGAGAAGGAGACGGGCATTTACATTGTATCGAGATATGGATTGAACAAAAATAAAAAGGGGGAACAAAAATATAAAGAGGGAAACAAAATTAAGAAGCGGCCATGAAATAATTGAGAGGGAAAAGATGGAGCCAAAACTAAAAAAATTGATAAGTTAAATCAGATGACGAATAAATTGTTGTCTGAATGACAAGCATTTTCATAAAGATTTCACAGGCTATTCAGACAATAGTTGAAAGATTTCAGAGGCTCTTCTAATTACATATGATTTTTTATATGTTGTATGAAAAAGTAGGATAACAAAAAATCTACCTTATGTTGTGTGATCACTGTTGCCTGATTCACTTTGTAGCGTAGTGTCTGTTATTTCTGTGCATGTAGTTCCAGAATGCAGAGAGTTTTTCCTACATTCTTTCTCTTTTCACAGTGCTTCGATTCAGTAATTCAGCGACGTAGCATTCTCTTGCTGCTCTTTGGTCTGTTCTCATTACTCCTATCACATTCTCCATTAGGAATTTCATCATGAGACACCATGGAGCCAAAGCAATTCTAAAGTAAGCAAGGGCCAGTTAGCCCAAGAAAGCGTTATAAGCAGAATACTCATCAACAATTACGAATGTCTGGAAGAGAACCACCCTCCGTTCTTCTTCTCCGACTTCTACAGGTAAGTCGATTATTCCAACCGGCTGTTTAGGTTTGCCTGTAAATCCCTGGATCTTTGTTCTATAAGCGGTTACATCCTTCATGTTAATTTTCATTTGGTCAAAGATTTTTTAAAATAGGATATTACGAACTTCCATTGTCAACCAAAACTCGGTGCGCAACTGCTGGACCGAGCCCAACTGTTATCTCCATTGGGTCAAGAGTTGGATCTTATATGCCTTCAGTATCCCGATTCTGGAACACAATGTCATCAGTAATCATCCTTTGTTCCTTAGTAGGAGTTCTATCTTCAATTGCATAGCAACTCTCTTGAGGGGCATGCTGTAAAGAACAAGCATATCGTTCTATCTCGCCCCAACTCTTTTACGCTGGATGAGGTCCTCCAATAATGGTATTCATAACCATCCTTTGATCTTTCGTTTGGACCCTTCTCCATTGGGTCCAGCTGGTTGATCAGGATTTTGCGGTTTCTTCGTACTGTTGGAGCCAGTTGTTTCTTATCAATTCTTCAATTAAATTCTTTAGATGCCTACACTCATTTGTGTTATGCCCGTGAGTCTTATGGAAGTGGCAAAATATCCTCAATCTCTTTTGTTGTTTAGTCGCTTCCCACCTTGGACAGTTTGCTGTATCGCTCAGTTACCTGAGTGGCAAGGTAGGTGTTCTCCAAACTGCCATTCAATGTCATATAGTCTTCAAGCCTTAGATTCCTTATACGTTTTCTATCTTTGTCATGCTTGCCAGCATTCTTATTTCTCTTCTTTTGATTCATGGTGTTCCTTGCATTTCCTGCAGTAGCTCTGGAATTGTTTCCATCCTATTTGACCACAACGTTACTCTAAATAACTTCCTTTGATTGCTCGTCTGTGGGCATGCCTCTAATCGTGTTTGCTTCTTCCAGCCTTAGAAACAGTTTTCCTTTCGATGGAATTCCACCATGATGGTTGTTTGTTGCATCTTAATCCATCTACTAAAATCTGTATCTGGATGAATAGCTCGAACCAAAGCCATAAACACCATATCTTCCTTCTTTAGTAACTGTGATGTTAAAGCGATTTAAGAAAGCTTTCAGTGACTTATTATACCCTTGAGAAAGGCCAGGTAGGGACATCACATACTTTGGTCGTGTAGTGTGGAGTCTAAACTGTTCCAAAAACTTGCTTGCTAATTTGTCAAAAGTGGAAACTGACTTTGGTGCGAGTCTTGTAAACCACATGGAAGCGACTCCTTCCAAGAAGATAGGGAAATATCTACAATGAACAACATCCATACCTCTAGCTCTATTCATATGCCACTCATACTTAAACAAGTGTAGTTTAGGGTCCGTCGTTCAATTGTATGATGGCATAGTCGGCATGGTGATTTTTCGAGGATATACCTCTCTCAAAACATTTGCAGTGAATGGAGTTCGGCTTGGTGCAAAACCCCGGTCTTTATTTTTCCTGCCCCTACTCTTCTTCACCAACCGTTTGACCATATCAGCAATGCACTCGTCACGGGCACGGTAAGCCACAGGTTGACTGTCAAGGGCTGCACCGAGTGTTTGACTCCGCAAATGATCTCGGCTTGCCGTCTGAAGTATAGTTCTCCATTCTCCGGGTGAACCACTCCTACAGAGTTCCATTGGCGATTGGTCAGTCTTGCCTTGGTAGTTTGAGGTCCAACTCCAGTGTTTTGCCTGTTTGCACCAGTATCCAACTCTAAGTCATCACCATCAAGCTGCATATCTTCTTCAGAATTAGAGACAAGCACTGCATTGCCTTTTTGAGGAGTGTTCACCCCAAGATTTTGGTTGGTACCGAGCTATCTCCTTATAGGGGGAATACCCATACTTCCTCCTACAACATTCCCCATAGATTTGGCAGTCACTTTCTTCTATTTTTGTTTTCCTTCCCTCTGATTTAGGCAAGAAACAGAGGAATTTCCTTATTCTATTACAAGAGAAGTTTCCCTTCTAGTTCATCTTGTTATTGGTGGCTGCAAAGTTAGCCACACATCCATCTTATCCATGAGAGATTTCTGACTATCAATAAATTTTTGGTTAAGTTCATTGATCATCTAATTAATCTTTCCTCTTATGACAACTTACTATTGGGTAGAAAATCTTGGTAATGGATTTCCATTATTAACTTTAGTTTGGTGGGTGTTTTCTTCATCACCAACAATTGTTGCTCTATGGATCTTCCAGATGCAGATTTTCCTTTCCTTGGAGTTATTGGTATAGCAAATCTTCAATTTCTCCAAGCAAATATCCTGGATCTAACTTCAGGATCTATGCAATCCAAAATAGATAGCTAGATCAAAGCCTAGGTTCAATTTTCTTAGTGAAAGCACGAAAATGTTAATGCCAATAATGGATAACACCCAAAATTTAGTTGTAGGGAACCTGCGAGACTTATATCTAGCAAAGAATGATGAAAATAACCTAAATAATTAAAGAAGACATAAGTTTTTATAGTGGTTCAGCAATCTCTTACCTATGTCCACTTTATAGTTTTATTTATTTTTTATTTTACAGAGTTTGTTTGAGATTACAAGAGAAATAAAGAGAGAATAAGTCACTAGTATAGGGGTTAGATAGTTATAAATCCTAGAATTGCCTAAAGTAGCTGCTTTGGTGACTTCTGTGTAGAGGAAGAAGTTGAAGAAGAGTCAGATCTTCCGCATGATTATGGTAGAAACCAAATCCTGTTTTAGTTGCATCAGAGGTTGTATTTATAAGGAAAGAGAGATGTTGTGTTGGATTCCTACTTGCATTGAGGTCCAGGAGATAGCCCAAAGCTATACAAGAGATCGCAAGGTTCCACAAACCATAACCTCAACTCGGTACCAACCCGAGCTTACTTAACTCTATACCGAGTTGTAGAGTTAAGAGCAACTTCCATGTTGACTTTTGCTCTATTCTTCTGTCTCTTGGTCGATGTGTTTCAAGTCTTCTCATATTGTTCTTGAGTTGATTCTAACAACCTTGTTAATAATACTTTAGTTATCTTGGATTTTTTGATGTTATCTCATCAATCTCAGGATTGGTCGTACAAACTCTAGATAAAATGCTTGTTACTGACTTATTGGAGTTGTATAGGGATAGTGTTAAGGTTTGGAGGAGAGTGGAGGGGAGGAGTTTGGTCAGCACGGACTAAACCATGGTCAACTCGATACCGAGTTTAGCATTTTGCTCCAAACATCATGAAACTTTCCCAAGTTGATTCTCTAGCACATTTTCATGCACTCCTAAGTTTTCAAGTCTTTCATCTTTGCCTTGATGTTCTAACTTCCATTGACTTCTGCTTGGTCAAAAACCCAGTTAACGATAAGTATATTGACAAAATCTTAAGAAAGTTTTCACTTCCAAAACCATATATATTTGGGTAAAAACAAATATCATTTAAAACATAGATAAACCCGAAACACTTTTGGTGCAAGTAAATGGATCATATGGAAATTAGACCAAGTATACTTACCCCCACTTTTAAATTTCAAAATTATACTATCTACCGATTAACAATAAAGTCAGACAAGTTAGAAAACTATCCTAGCCTAGACCCAAATTCTTAATTCTAACAAATAGAGACAAGTTTCCATACCTTGGAATTTGGTGTTGAGTATGAAAAGAATACTTTCCATACCACCATAAGATAGAAAGATCATTTATGGAAATCATATTTTGTTCCTTTTATAAAAACTCCTTTTTATAAATCTCTTTTTAGAATATTCACAAAACTCCTTTTATAGATCTCCTTTTATATTTATAAAACTCCTTTTATAAATCTGTTTTTGTATTTATAAAACTTCTTTTGTAAATCACTTTATAGTTACAAAACTTCTTTTGTAAATCACTTTATAGTTACAAAACTTCTTTTGTAAATCTACTTTATTTTTATAAATTTTTTTATAAATCTTATTTCTAATTTTATAAAACTCCTTTTATAAATCTCATATACTTACCACAAATCATTGATTTCAAGATCGGGCTAAATACTTTCCATAAAACAATCATTCCATATATCACTATAAATTCAAAAATGTGATTTATTATCCAATTATAAAAATGATATTAATTTCCCTTTTATAAAATATCATTTATAAAACTAGTCTTATATTTATAAAATACCATTTATAAATCTATCATTTTATATAAAGCGTTTCACAAGTATTTATCCTATAAAATTTATACCTTCTGTTAAAACAGAATCACTTCATTATAAAAGAAAAATTCCCCTTCGTTTTGTTGATAATAAACATTCATTATACCATTAACTTTTCTATGTAATAAATACTTTCCAAAATATTTTTTTAAACATTTCCATATAAACTAGAGGAGACTAACAAAAGGGTTGGAGAAAAATGGAGAAGTTCATAAACCATTTCTAAATAAAATATCATAGAAAATTCCAAAACTCACATTTAAAATCATTTTCCGAATCAAAACCAATTTCAAATCAAAAATAGCAAATAATAGTATTTCTAAGATACTATAATGAGGCCTAGAGTGATGACAACACTTAACAAGTGCTTTCATAAATTTATAGCCGAAAGAGTTCAACTTTTTCAACATATCAAAGTCATATCCAATATGGCCAACTAACCAAGCTTTTAGCATTCAACAATTTGTTCAAGAAGTATATAAATGAAATTAAATCAATAGTGGCGAGGAATCTGGATCCCTCTACAAAACTCCCTGTATTTTATTTCATAGGTTATCTGCTTTCCAAAGAGGGAAATCAACCAAATCTACCAAAAAATAATTCAAGCACATAAACAATAATTTATAACAACACATATATCATATAATGTTCTTCCAAAGGTGAGTTAACTTAGAAAAATTCCAACTGATGGTTACGCGTTCCTGCTTGGTCTAAAATCGAAAGACATTTGATTTTAGCTTTTGGTTTAAGATAAAAATCCTTCTTACTCCAAACTCAACAAAATCAACTCCAGTGTGTAGTTAAAGGTCATACGAGTGCAATGCAAAAGACCGCATCTCAATTGGACCTCGTACGGAGAAGATATGAATTTTATAAGCAACTAGAATAAAAAATTTAATTAATTAATCTAATCATCAACTAATTACCATCATTAGCCAAATCCCTCTTCTCCTCTAATTTAAAATCGTGCATAATGCACAGGTCATGCATATCAACCCATAGCCGCTCCTTTCATCACCAAATTCTCCTCCATTTCTCGACAAAATCGCGCACCGTCGATTCCTACACGCTCCTTTTCACGAATGTTACACACCCAACCAAAAAATCCCAAACTCGAACAACCTAAGGCCATCGCGGGTTGATGCCACTCCTCAAGGCCATACATGTGTCGCACCACTCAAAACTCAATCGAAGTTAACCAAACTTCGGGAAAATGTGCACGTCGCCAAGAGAAACGCGTTCGTACACTCTGTTCCTCCTATCTCTGCTTAAATCGCCATCAATTTCTAAACAGTATGGCCATGGTCATGTAAAACTCCACCAATGATAGCCGCACCCATTAAACGCTATATAGATTTGGAGCCCCTTCTCATATGAACTCAACGGATCCGACGTCACTCAATTTCGTTAAGCAAATCTCCGGGAAAAATTAAAAATAGAAAGCAGCTCATTTTTCACTTACAAGCAAAGGAAAATGAAAACAAAAGTAAAAAGGAAAGGTGAGGGGAGAGAGAATTGAGGGTTAGTTTATATAATAATTTTATATTATTATTTTAATTTTCTTATTAAAGCGTTACACGTTTTGAAGTCGCACAACTACACAGCAAGTCCGATCACCACGAAACTCAACGGCATACATCACCTTATTATTCCAGTTTCGATGGCACTAGTTTCATCAAAATCCAAGACAGTGCCCCAAAATGACAATTTCCATCGTTTTCGAGACCGTTTATCAAAAAATTGATTTCCAGTCTCTTTATCGATATTAATTCGAACTATTTATTTTTGTAAATATTTTTCTATAACCGGTTCACCATTATTATTTGATAAAAAGCTTTTAAAATCAATTATTTAAGTATCTAGAATTAATTAAATTTTCAAAATTCAAAACTATAAAATTTTGGGTCGTTACATATTCCATTATTTGATTTAGGAAGTTGGATTTAAATTTTAATTGTATACAAGTCCGTTGAATGGATCTTTTGATATGAATATTAGAATTTTGGGTATTGTTGGTAATATGGAATGGGACTTATATAATTGTTTAAAGAGTTGACATTTAAACTCTAGTTTAGGGCATGTACTATGCACGCTTAGAAATTACTAGGCATGTGTGTGTTAGAGTAATTAACATATAATTATAACGTATAATTGTGTAGTTAAATTAGTTATTAATTTTATTAAAATCTCCCTTAGGAAGGTAATTAATGTTAAAGGCGAAATAAGAAAAATCTATTATAAGGCCTTCATCACGGAAACGGTGAGATATGTGATAATATATGTAGAGAGCGATATAGATTAGACTAAGTTATAGGGATGCGAGGTCAGTAAAAAGAACACGGAAGTCTGCCCAGCTAATCTAGCTACTAGTAGTGTGACCTTAGGGTTGATGTGAGACATCGTCTATAATACGTAACTATGATGACATGAGGTTAGTCCCGAATTCTGTAGGGAAAATCTACCCAGCTAATCTGGCTACCAGTACCTACGAATAGTCGGGCTAATGTGAGACGTCATCGTTGGGTACGGGTCATAATACGAAGGACCCACTTTAGATATTGAAGGTAGTAAGTGGTTGTGTGAGGCTCACCACTTTTTAATCTATTAAGGAATAAATGATCAAGATTATGGTTTGGGCATGGTAGAGGATATCTCGGGAAAGGGCCTACTACAATAGGAAGTATAAAGTGGCTGAAGAGATTCCATGCAACGTTAGCTAGACAGTTACTAGTGAGGAGTCCGGCTTGGGATTGTAGGTAGTAAATGACGTGGACCTGTCTAAAATAAGGATTTGCCTAATTCCCATTAAAAGGTATTAAGTTACTTGAGTACTATCTCTTACATTGATTGGACATTATATACGAAAGATATGAGTTATTGGGTTGATAGAAAATTGGTTTTGGGCTTATATTTGGAAAGCCTTTTATTTCAGTTGAGAAAAGCCTTTGAGCTTATATTTGAAAAGACTTAGGATGTAGGTAGAAAACGTAAGACATGTTCCAGTTTGAATAACACTGCCCAAGTACTAATATAGTAAGGCTCGAGATTTTTATTCACCAGACATATGGTGTTTTGACTCCCTCCTCATTACAACATAGTTAGGAAGGATGATGCTGATGGTGGAGATGATGATGAGAGTTGTGGCAGTTGTCTATTTATTTACTTGTTATTTTCTACAGTTTTTGATGTACCCATGAAATAAAAACAATATTGTAATTTTGGAATGTTGTATCACAGGTATGTCATAACTTTTGTTGGGTTTTGGTATTATATATATTTTGTTATGGTTTTGAATGACATTTTGAAATTTGAATAAAATGGGTACTGTTGTTATTATTATATTTTATCCTTCCATCGTGAGATTCTGAATGTGTATATAAATAGCTATGTATTATTCTTTTTACCAACTAACAGCCAGCTGAATGGTTCTAAGTTTCGATGGGCCTTTTCTAGGTCAAAATTTAGATCCATTTCGGGGCGGATGTTACACTTTTTCAAGGTATGGTTGGAAGTGAAAGGAGGCATGGGCATGCATGCTTGTAGCCGACCCTAAGGAGGGCATTTGTGGTCTTTGAGGCATGGGCATGCATGCTTGTAGCCAACCCTGAGGAGGGAATTTATGGTCTTTTGGCTTCATTTTACAAGTCTATAAATAAGCATGCGGGGTCTCATTCATTTGTTCACTACTTCAAATTCTAAAGTTTCAATTCTTACTTTCCTTTCTCTTCACAACTTCATAAATCAAGCAACGCCAAACTATTTCAAACTCCTCCAAAACCATGTTATCATCCTGATATAGCATATAACATCATCCTATTACCTCAAAACTAAATAATTTGGAGCACTTCCCCTTGAACCATCTATAGGCCGTACCCATTTAAGGGTGGTGGGAGCTTGGCCGTGCACTCTAGGCCCCTCTCTTCTCTTGTTCATGCTTACTTAAGTCTTGTTTATGTGCTAGTAGGTTGAAGGTAGGTGGTTGTGGTGTTGTTGCTAGGAAGAGGTTGGAAAGAACTAGCTTGGATTTAAATCTAAAGTGAGTTATTTATACCTTGAATGAATCTATTGAAACTTGATGACTTGTTTGCTAAAACCTGTCGATTTTTCTTGCTATCAATAATAACAATAGACCCAACTAAGTAAAGTTCTAACCAATATTTATGCGCTTTGAATAACATATTATTTGTGTACCTATTTTGCCTTAAAAGGCCTTGGTTGGTGTTGTTTAAATGAACATATGTAATTGAAAGTTTGGATGTTGGATTTGTTAATTTTGCATATGAAATGAATTTTGGACATAGACTTGGATTTGTAATATTTGGCATATGTAATGGAAACTGGGATGGCTTTGGACTTAGGCATTGAATATTTAATAAGTAGTTAAGGTTATTGCATTTATAGCAATGGCCGTTATAGAATTGCATTTACTTGCTTTTCTACTTGTTTTTTACATATCTTTCTTGCTTATATATTTCATATATATGTTCTACCATGCCTCTTTGTGATGTAATATGGATTTGAGAATCATATGTTTATTGATTAAATGATGTTGAATATTGAAGTGAATATGGAATAGTAATAGTTGCTATAAACGCACTTTGAATCCTTCTCTTCTATTTCACTTTTTAAAACCTATCTTTAGTTTATTTTCGAATGAAATGTTTTCTATACTTACAATAGTATAAAAGATAGTAAGATATGAAGTTTAAAAGCTATTTTGATTATAAAACAAAGTTAGTAATGTTATGGTCCATATAGCGATAGTCGCTAGGGATGCACTTTGGAAAAACAAGTTTTTTTTGGAAAAGCTTAAAATGTTATTACTTAGATATTTTTATGAAATCTTTTCAAATGAGTTTTATAAAAGATATAAAAGTATTTTAAAAGAAGTTTGAAGTTTAAATATATTTTAAAGAATTTATTTGAATTTATAAAGCAAAGGTTATCTTATTTTATATACACAAAACTTGTTTATTTTGTTAAAGGAGCAAAAGTTTCCAAACTAATATTAAGTTACTATTTTTAAAGTAATATTTTCTATAACTATTAATAACTTATTTCTAAGTATTTTTAAAGTTATTTTATTCAAAATTAAATTTATAAAACTATTTTTAATCATTATTTAAAGTAAGAGCTTTTATCACTTCCCATCCTTAACTTATCTTAAATTCTATTATCTTATTAAATAAAACTATTATACTTACATGCATGCATCCATGCATACATACATACATATACATCATTTTAAAAGTGTTTCTAACTTATTTATACAAGTAATTCCATAAGACTACCCTTTTAGAAGGAGGGATGAAAAGTAACACCTATGTAATGACCTTAGTTTGATTGTTTATGGAATGTTAGTATTACTATGCTTAATACTAAAAGCCGAGCGAGGTAGGCTTCTCTATTTGTGAGAGTCGATGTTCGATTAGGGATGGAGAAATAGAGCCCTAACCTACCAACTTCCTTTTAGGCCAAGGAATAGTTAAGCTGGAATGTCAGATATGTGTTAAGTGTACAAACCTTGATTTCCATAAGCCAGTGTTTAAGACTCAATAGTCGATTAGTCTTAGATGATCTTGACCAAATTTATCTTAGGAAGTATACGAAAGGCTTCATGGATTTATAACAATGAGAATCCCCGGGGAGGAGATTGGTACGAAACGCCTCTTGCTTTCGGTTACTTCTAAAAGAACCAAGATTGAGTCAACCAGAAATTCATTGATTGGTTTTGGAGAGACCGGGATCGATAAGTGTTTTACTTGTCGAATACCACTTCAAAACTATTATACAGTTCAGTCTTGGAGAGACCGGGATCGGTAAGTGTTCTACTTATCGAACACCACTTCAAGATGAGATACGTGTTCTATCTATTAGAAGTGGATCTATTCGAGATGCTGGAATCCATATGGGATTCATGATTTGTTCGAGTATTGAAGACTCTTGTGGGAGATGCCAAACATAAACTTGACATCGGAAAAATGACTAAAGACGGAGTAGTATTCACAATCTAGGGTTTTTGATAACTTAGAGGGGTATATCAGCACCATTATCTAGACCATGCTTATCGATATGCTGGCTGGCAAGAGTTGTTAATATTTATGTTCCACGTGGTTTGGGTTCGCTTATTCGAGCATGAGCTAGTTGTGTTTACCTTATGGTATATTTTGTCTAGAGGTATACAATGCTCAAAAGGTAGTTTCTATTCTGTTTATGGAGATCCGCTTTAGATTTTTAGCTAAAGGTATCTCCATGGAAAATCCATTTATAAGAACGAGCCTTATCGATTTTAAAACTAGAATAAGAGGGAAGTTATTGGAGATACCAATAGGTTTAGGGAGAACCCATCAAATAATGAAGTTATTGGCAGTGGTCAATAGGTTCTTAGTGATCCCAATGAAAACTATGAAACCAGACAGTGAGTCCATAAGTATTAAACATGTTATTAGTAAGCCCAAGAAAACTAATAGGTTAATAGTGATCCTAAAAACTATAAATGCAACTGCTAGTCAAAATGAATGGGGATGGGAAATCCAGAATTGATTTACTTGTTTGCATATCATTATATTATTTTGAACTGCTATGTTTTAACCATTGTGTATGCAGGAGCATAATATATAGTTTTTATAAAGTTTTGAGAGATACTAGTGAGGGGAAAAACCGTTCCGCTAAGCAGCGTGGTCTCACAATATATCTAAATGGCTTAAGATGGTAGATTATTATTCATACCAGCTTTATGTCTGATTCAAAGTTTATGTTTTCCTCTTAATCTCTCGGGTGCTCAATTGATTTTGAGTAGTTTGAGAGTTGAGGTTTTGAAGTAACTCTTTTGACGAATAAGCTTTCGGAGACGTGTAGAAGGCATGATAGCTATTTAGAGTTCTTTTCAATTTTGATTCCGCTGTGTTTGTGCTTTAAATGCAAAGTTGTTTAATTTCCTATATATATACTCTGATCATCCAAGGGGGCATCTTCATATGTCGCTCTTGGCGTATTTTGTAATAATTATATTTTCTGTGAATGTGGTTAACGATTATGGGATTATGCAATGAATTAAAAATGATTTGAAATGGAATGAGAAAGTTGTTTGTGATTTTAAATTTTTTCCATATCCATGTGTTTCTGTTATATCAATGTACCTAACATTACCGTATTTGGTTGCCAAGGATTAATAACTATGGATGACTGCTGCATCTGTAGCCGTTAGTTTTGGGACTCCAAGTGGGGGATGTTACAAGTTGGTATGAGAGCATAGGTTTATGAAAGTTTAAAAGAAATTTAAACCTAAAATATTTTCCAAAACATAATCCAATGAATTAGAAAATAAGATTGGGGTTTGGGATAACGCTATAGTAACATACTTGTATTTATATATATATATATAAGTACGTATGCCCCTATCTCTTAAACCGTTCTTATATATCTTACTAAGGCTCATATGCAGTTTTACGAGAAAGAATATATGGAGGCAAGAAATGGAAGAGGAAATCTCGGTGGAGGAAGCACCACAACCAATGGAAATGCTCAACCCACCAGGAGGAACCCGGGTCGATAAGCTAATGCTAACAAAAATGAAGATGCCAATGTCGATGCTGGAAATCCACCAGTAGATATGGGGGCGATGTAACAGTTCTTCGTCAATCTGATGCAAGCAGGAGCTACTGCTAGAGTTGCTGGGAATTTAGGAGGAGCCAATCTTGTGCCTCCAGTTGGGAATAATTATGCTAAGCTAAGTAGAGATTACACTAGTCTTGGTGGGAAGCCATTCATGGGAATGGAAGATGCTACCGAAGTTGAGAATTGGCCCTTTCATTGTGAGAGAATAATTGCTGATTTGGGTTTAGACGATGAGCATAAGAGGATATTAGCCTCTAGGCAGTTGCAAGGGTCAGCATTTCATTGGTGGAATAGTGTTACTACTGGAGTTCCGGAGGAGGAATTGACTTGGGTAGATTTTAGAAGGAGGTTTGAACAGTGGTTTTTGTCTGAAGTTGCCAAGTCGACATTGTTGAGAAAGTTTATAGATCTGCTGTAGGGAGATATGTCGGTTATTGAGTATGCCACTAAGTTTAATGAGTTGTCCTGTTATGGATATGCTACCATAGACACCGTCATCATAAGCAATGAGAGGTCCATTAGAGGACCGAGGCCCAAGATTGCTAGGGCAACCCTGCCACATCTCCGTGATCCTTGTAATGCAGTGGTGGAGATGGCGATCCGCCATGAGGAGATGCTTGCTATTTGTGCTAGAGAGAAGCCAGTTGAAATCCAGGGTTCTTGGGGAAAGAAGAGAAATTTCTTTAAGAAAAAGGGAGCCCAGAAGGGAGATGCTGCGAAGAAGACAAAGGCGGAGCTAGTTTGCTTCATGTGTGACAAGAAGGGTCATTATGCGCATGAGTGTTAGTCAGGCAAGGGAAAGAAGGCTGTTGATAAGAAGAATGTGAAGTGCTTCAACTGTGACCAAGTTGGGCATTTTAAGAATCAGTGTCCAGAACCAGTTAGGGCGGACAGAGGAAAGGTTTTTGCTATTGGACCATCATCAGCTAGGCCAACTGCAGCTGATAAAGGGAAGACTGTGATGGAAGGTACGCTTTTGATTCAGAGTATACCAGTTAGGGTACTATTTGATACCGGTGCATCACATTCATTTATATCTCAGTGTTTGATTGATAGGTTATGCTTAGAACCCACATACCTTGTTACTTCCTTAAGGGTTGCAAATCCAATAGGAGGGTTTGCAACTCTAGGGATGAGATGTGACCAGTTAGAACTAGAATTGTTAGGTCAAAAGTTTGCATGCAGTCTATATGTTTTTGATTTCATAGATTTCGGGATCATCTGGGATATGGATTAGTTGGGTAAGTATGAGACTAGGATATTTTTCTAGGATGGGGAAACATCACGAAGACATCTTGATAGTCAAAACTGAATTATCTTTTCAGTGGAGAATTCTGACCAGAGTAATTACGCTTTGTGAAGTGCTATGGAAGCGGGAGAAGAGTTAAGTCAGGTTCGTGTAGCAAGGGAGTTTGCGGATGTCTTTGAGCCGGTTACAGGACCACCACCGAAACGAGCTGCTGAGTTTCAGATAGATCTTATACCAGGGGATGAACCTGTCAATAGACCACCTAGCAGGATGGCACCAACTGAGATGAAGGAATTGAAGGTGTAGCTAGTGGATTTGGAAGGAAGGGATTTTATTAGACCAAGCAGTTCGCCTTGGGGGAGCGGCCGCGGTGCTCGTGAAGAAACCAGATGGGTCATTAAGATTGTGTATCGACTGTCGTAAGCTGAACGAGAGGACGATAAAGAATTCCTTTTCCAAGAATAGATGATCTGTTTGATCTGTTGTATGAAGCTAGAGTGTTTTGCCAGTTGGATTTGGTGATAGGTTTCCATCAGTTAAGAGTGGAAGAGGACAGTATTCCTTTGACAACATTTCAAACTAGGTATGGTTCGTACGAGTGGTTAGTAATGCCATTCGGGTTAACGAATGCACCTGCTTTCTTTGTGGATTTGATGAATCGAGTTTTCCGAGAGTACTTGGATAAGTTCGTATTGGTATTTATAGATGACATTTTAGTGTACTGTAAAGATGAAAGAAAGCATGAGGATCATCTTAGGGTAGTGCTTGAGACACCGAGGCAGCATCAACTAAAGGAAAAGTTTACCAAGTGTCATTTTTGGAAGGAAGAGGTTAAGTTTCTTGGTTACGTAGTTTCAGAGAAGGGTTTGTTAGTCAATCCGGATAAGATCGAAGTTGTTAATATTTGGAAGAGACCAGAGACATGACTGAGATTAGAAGTTTTCTTGGACTTGCTGGCTATTACCGGAGATTCAATAGGGAATTCTCACGGATAGCAGCACCTTTGACTAAGTTAACCAGGAAGGATGTGAAGTTTGTCTGGTCTGACAAATGTGAGGAAGTATTCCTTAAGTTAAAGCATTTGTTGACCAATGCACTAGTGTTAGTAGTTCTAGATAGAAACCAAGGGTTGGTGTTGTACACAGATGCATGCAGAGCTGGATTAGGAGCTGTTTTGATGCAGAGGGGTAAAGTTATTGCCTACGCTTCACGACAGCTTAAACCACATGAAGTGAGATATCCTACTCATGATTTGGAGTTAGCTGGGGTGATCTTCGCATTAAAGATTTGGAGACATTATCTCTTAGGGGACAGATTTGAGCTATACCCAGATCATAAGTCTTTAAGGTACTTATTCTCTCAGAAGGAGCTGAATATGAGACAGCAAAGGTGGCTAGAGTTTTTAGCTGCTTATGATTTTGCTATAGAGTATACTCCTAGGAAATGAAATAAGGTAGCGGATGCTCTTAGAAGAAGGCATCAGAATGTAGTGTTAGCTATGTTGGCATAGTGGAAGGATTTAGAAGCTTTGACAACTTGTAGTGTGCAGTTAAGATCGATTGCTAGTTCTAATCAGAGCATAGCCATGTTGTCCTATTTAGAATTTCGACCAATATTGATCGAAAGGATTGCTTCTAAGTAGAGGGAGGATCCAGAATTAACCGAGAAGATTAGAAGGCTTGAGGTTGGAACTAAGATCGATGATCTAAGAGATTTTAGTCTTGACCAGAGAGGATGGTTGAGAAAGAAGGGACGATTATGTGTTCCAAATGTTGAGGACTTAAGGAAAGAAGTTCTTGGAGAATGTCATCGATCCAAGTTTATTATTCATCTTGAAGGGACCAAGATGTATCAGGATATGAAGAGAATCTTCTATTGGGAAGGTATGTAGAGGGATGTTCGCTTGTGGGTTAGACAGTGTGCCAACTGTCAAAAAGTGAAGGCCGAACATCAGAAGCCGAGTGGGTTGCTTCAGCCTTTGGAGATTCCAGTTTGAAAATGGGATCCGATATCCATGGATTTTATAGACGGGTTGCCAAGGTCAGTTAGGGGAAATGAAAGTATATGGATCATAATCGACAGATTGACTAAGAGTGCCCATTTCATTCCAGTTAAGTCAACCAGGACGACACCTGTTTTAGCTAAGTTGTTCGTGAAGAATATAGTTAGACTACAGGTAATTCCTAGTAGTATAGTTAGTGACAGAAACACTTTCTTCACTAGTGAATTCTGGAAAAGTCTACAGGATGTGTTAGGCACTAAGATTAAGATGAGCATTGCATATCACCCTCAGACAGATGGGTAGACAGAGAGAGTTAATAAGATATTCTAGGATTTGCTGAGAGCTTGTGTATTAGACTTTGGTGGATCTTGGGAAGATCACCTACACTTAGTAGAGTTTTCCTATAATAATAGCTATCAGACTGGTATAGGAATGGCACCTTTTGAAGCTTTGTATGGAAGGCCATGCAAATCACCAGCATGTTGGTTGGAGACTGGAGACAGATTAGTCTTAGGTCTAGATCTGGTTAGAGAGAGGAAAGAGAAGATTGAGTTAATCCAAGAAAGGACGAATGAAGCTCAGTCCAGACAGAAGAGTTATGCAAATAAGAAGCGTAAAGACCTAGAATTCTCAGTTGGAGATAGGGTTTTCATTAAGGTATCACCGATGAAAGGTGTGGTGCAATTTGGAAAGTTGAGGAAACTAGCACCAAGATATGTTGATCCATTCCAGATTATAGAGAGGATTGGAAAGCTCGCATATAGAGTAGAGTTGCTGAGCAATATGGCAGGTTTCCATAATGTATTTCATGTGTCTCATCTTTGCAAGTATGTGCATGATCCAGAGGCTTCTATTCCTCCGACAGGGTTGGAAGAGTTGATAGTAGAGCCAAATTTGACTTTTGTAAGACAACCAGTTCGGGTTGTAGCGAGAGATGAGAAGAGATTGAGGAACAAGACAGTCAGGTTAGTGAAAGTTCAGTGGAGCGACAACGAGAAGGACTGTACTTGTGAGACAGAAGATAGGGTTAGAGATACTTATCTTGATCTGCTTTGAGGGTATGTTTATATTAGATTTATATAGATAGTTGCTAGTCAGGCAGGCTAGTATGGTTGTTAGGAGTTGTTACAGATGATTGCTATGTTTAGTATTTAGTCCTTGCTGAATTTTGAGGACGAAATTCTTTAAGGAGGGGAGCCTATAACACCCCTAATTTTTAATAACATCATTCAGGAGATTTAATTAGATAAATTAAATAGAATAATGAAAATATTAGAGTGATAAAGGGATTGAGATTTGAAATTCAAAATGTAGAGGCCGAGCTTAACTTAACAAATGGGCTTATAAATGATTTATATGTTAACTAATCAACACAAGGGCATATTAGGAAATTACCACACCACTACCTTATATTCTAATTTCATTCCATACACGTTCATTTTGTCAAAACAAAAACAAACGCAAATTAAAGGAGGAGCCGGCCATTGCTAGGAGAAAAGAGGAAGAAATCAAATTAAAGCTAAGGATTTAAGCAAGGGGAAACTAATCTCAATCAAATCTCAAATTCCTTATCCTAATCAAGGTGAATAATAATCAAAACCATCTCTATTTTTGTTCTTATGATCATTTGGTTTTCGAGTTTAAGATTAAATCCATTATGATGATTTTGTTGATGATATGCTTGGATTTTATAACAATTTCGATTTAAAAAAGGTTGTTTAAATATTGTTTTATACAGTTTTAAGGTTAAAACCGATTATAAATGATTTCGAATGCCATGAGAAAATTATATGTTATGTAAAACATGATTTTGGAGATGGGTTTTAATTTTCATAATTTTCCAGGCTATGGAAAATTTATTATGAATTTTAAAAGGAAAATATGTATAATTGGATTTAGTAATTAATTTCGGGTATTTTATGAAGAATTTGGGTCTAAAATTTACTTATGTTAGATAACATATTGAAATTGAATTTCTGTAATTTTTGGGGATTTTTCCTAAGTAATTTACTATGAAAATAAAATTATTTTAGAAGAAGGACTTAATTGCTTTATTGGTTCTGCTTATTGGAAGGGCATATTTGCTAAAATTAATACTTGTTAGATCTGAAATTAAGTGGCGGTTATTTTAGTAAAGATTTTAAAAATTTTATGGCAATCAATTAAATGTTTACAACTAGGCAGGTTAGTTACAAAAAGTTTACTTTAATTAGCATTAATTCAGTTTTGCCCAGAAAAGTGGGTTTCGCTTCCTTTAGAAGCACCTTTCGACCCTATGCTTCCGCCTTCAATCAAGTCGAAACATACCAGGTCGAAACCAACCAAGCCGAAGCCAATACACAAGGTATCAACATGATTGGTACGTAGTGGATGGGAGAAAGGCGGAAGGCATGGAGTTGAAACTCTTGCTTTCAATGGGGTCGAAACCTTTGTTTATTCTCAAAAGATATGTGCCGGCCTTGTTTGCAAAAGAATGCTTTTGACCTAGTCGAAACCTTTACTTTAACTTCTAAAGCAAGGCGCCTGCCTATTTTACTAAATGCTTTCAAGGGGGTCGAAACATGTGCTTTCGAAGGGGTCATTTTAAATTGATTTCGAAAGGGTTGCCATTTTTATTAAAATAGTAGCTTCCAATGGAGTTACTTGGTTTTAAATCAATGCTTCCGAAAGGGGTAGTTTCGACCTAGTCAAAACCCTTGTGCCGTCTATATGCCTTTCGAAGGGATTGAAGTCATCAATTCTTTCAATAGGTAACTTTTCTTTTGAATCTGAACTATGCCACTTCCAAAAGCTTTCGAAAGGGTTCAAGGGTTTCGAAGGCAATGGTTTCGAAAGTAGTTTCGAAGCAATCCTTCAACTGTTTTACCTAAGTGTGTTGAGCTTTCGAAAGGATGGTTACGAAGCCATCAAACTCTTCCCTAAACTATTTTATATGAAGACTAAAGGTTTCAAAATGGATACTTTCATATATATATATATATACACTTTGACCCAAAAGATATTTTAAAGGTAAACCCAATGGTTTCGATGGGGAGATACCCCAATGTTTTCGAAAGGTATGCCAAGATTTTTGAAAAGAAGATTTGAATGCTTTCGAAAGGAAGTTTTCCATTGGTTTCGAAAGTAAAGATTAAAGGTTTCAAAAGCCTTAATTTTCAAAACAAAGAACCCAATCTCAATTTTTAAAGGAAAACAATGGCATTATAAAGGAGCTTTTAAATGCTTTTAAATTGGAGTTTTTGAAGAAGCTAACTTTCACGTAAATAATGGGTTAAAGGGATTAACCAAGTTTCCAGGGGGAAATGATCTCAAAGATATTAAACCAAAGACGTTGGTATTATTTTTGTATATGCTTCTTCTATAAATGTATTCACTAAGTAATGGACCCATAACTGAATTTTGGGTAGTAAGGACAGAATTTTGGATAAAATATCTCTAGTGGATTTTTTATGGATGTAAAATCTTAATTAAAAGTCGGTTCGAGTATAAGGCAGTTAGGGGTACCGAATTAATTAAGAATAAGAAGAAAACTTGAAATTTTCTACTTTCTAACTAGACCACATTTTTTAAACTTATCCTTTCCAAATAAAACAAATGAGAATCATTACTTCTTAGGAATTAAGAAAAGAATTTTCCTAATAAAAAAACAGTATAATGAATTGCCTAATAAAATAGAATAGTGTAATGACCCGCCTAATAAAAGAAACAGCATAACGATATTCCATGCGGATGGTTGCCATTGGACCAAAATGTGGCCATATCAGGTTATGCCATACGGATGGTTTCCATTGGACCAAAATGTGGTCGAATCAGGTTATGCCATGCAGATGATTGCTATTGGACCAAAATCTGGTCAAACCCGGTTAGGTGTAGGAGGTTAAGTAATTACTAAAATACCCTTCTCTTCACCTATAAATACCCAAGTTCATATCTCATTTTAATTTATTCAAAAACTAAAGAAAGAAACCAAATACCCTCTTCATCTTCAAGGCAACATAGGTTTCCATTTACTTCACCAAATCAAAGGATTTAAAGTTTATGTGGTGAGTATAACTTATTATGTGAATATAATTGTTTGTAGCCAAATTGGTCACAAATACCCAAGAATAGGTTTATGTAGAGAAGTAAGTGAAGAAAGTAAAATTAAAACTGAGGAATAGAATAAACTAATAACAAATAAAGAGCAATAATCAGAAACACAGAGATTTATAGTGGTTCGGCGTTGTATGCCTACGTCCACTTTGAAGATTAACTTTATTCATCACTTTATGAATCTAATTACAACAGTTGAGAATAGAGAACACTTGATTACAATGAAGTCTCAAGTAACCAGCAGCGTAAAGATCCCCAGAATGACCCATTAAGCCAGTATTTATAGGTGAAGACGACCACCAATCTCTCTGAAACTTCGGCTATAGGACCTCCTTACCCAGTTGAGCCCACTAGATGCGTCGCTAGGCCCAAATCCCCATGAAAAGGGATTGGTACCGATCCCTTTATTGTTTGATGTTTGGGTAGTGATCCTTATGGTGGCTTCTGCATGCTTTAACATGTTAGCACTTTAAATCTTATGTCATTCGGACCAAAGGAACTCAAGTTATTGCATGATCTTTGATTCAGTATTGCTTGTGCACTGTCTTCTGTCGATCCCTCTCATAGGGTTTATGCCGATCCCTCCATCTTTGCCCATTTGATGTGCGATCCGTAGTGCATGTTCCCTAGGGTCCATATGACTTGCTCTTCAAATTCCATATGTTTGGACTTACAAATCTTGAGATATTGATTGTTGAATGTACGAAGGCACTTGTAATTGGTTGGATGCCGATCCCTCTTCAACAGAGCCTGTCGATCCATATCTCCTAGCAAAGCATGCCGATCCATCCTCATTCAAATATGCCGAGTCCTTCATTGTGAATTGAAGTATGAAAATCCATACTAGCCAACTATGCCGATCCCTTATTTACTTAACCATGCTGACCCCTTCTTTACTCAATCATGTCGATCCCTTATTTGCTCAACCATGCTGAAGTATGTTGAACCCTCCCTATCAAGTAGCCAAACTATACCGATCCCTTCCTTTGACTAAGCTATATTCCATACCTTAAGCATTTTACATTGTTTATCTACCAATTTCGTTCAATTCTGGCTTCATGTAACCATCTGTACTTAACTTTCGGATCCCACAATCATTGTTCCGGAGTCATCGACCTTGATAGGAGTTGGATCTAACTCATGCAATCATCTATCAATATAGCCGGGCTAGAATGCCAGATGATAATAACAAATTTATTTTAATCATTTTATAGTGAGTTTGTTATTCTTTGGTTTAATAAGGAATTATGATAATGATTCAAGTTACTTTAGCTTACAATAACACCCCAACTTGAATGACTTCATTTCTAACCGATGAAAAGTACTTGTTTAAAATCAAAGAATAGAAATAAGTTTATAGAGTTGGTTTTCTGATTTGTTTTAAATTAGGGATTTCTTGTCTATGCCATTAAATAACATAAAACAAATATGATAAGTAGTGATAAAATGTTGACACATCTATGGAAAGGAAGTCATCTTGTATTTAGCACTAAAAGCCGATGAGTAGACTTTCCTTTATCTGTGAGATCTAGAATCAGAGTGTTTTAACTAAGGCAAGGCCGGGAGCAACCAGTGCCCTGACTTACCTGGCTTCGATTCTGGACGAGGGATAAAGAAGTCGAAATGAAATGTGATAAATATAAAAGGGTTAATTTTTATAAATGGGCCATGACTAATTAATTATATAGGAGGTACTTCATCGTATACTTGACACCAAATCGAGAGATGATCATATTCGGTACTATCCAAGAATTGGTAGGCCAGTAATGTGTAGTAGGGGTGCAAGATGTTCCTGTTGACCTCGGTACATTTTTCTAGAGGTGTACTGTGATAGGCGGTACCCCGGTAGCCTTGTCACTGATGGAACCCATTTTCCAATAAGTGCCGTATGGAATTTGTTATGCCCAAACAAGTTAGAATATGATATACAAGCATTTCAACTATGTTCTATATTTACTTTAAAACCCTAGACATTATTATAATATCACTTGATTTTTCTATAGAAATGTTTTGTTTATTATAAGTTAACAACCCGTCCATGTTTTTGTACAGCGTGGTCTTACGAGATACCTTTATTTTCAAAGGGTTTTATAAGTATAAAAATTCAGTTGTTTGGAGTTTACTGACACCAGACCCATGTCTGACCTGGAGTTTTTCTTTCTTTCCTTAAAACTCTTGGATACTCAAATTTGTATTAGTAGCCAAGTAGTCCAAGTTCTTATGGATGCATTTGAAGGAGCATGGAGCAGGTGGCTTAGACGTTATTTAGTTATCTGTTTTATTTCCATTGTGTGAACATGTTTTGTATCGGCAATTATGGGGGTAGGCAGTTGTAACTGTCCCTGGCTGAAGTTAGTACTTTTAAACTCTATTGTTTCATTTTGGGCAGTGGCCATATGTATTGTACTATGTTCTATTATATATGAATTTCTTTCATTGTATGATTCTGTGTTTCTTTATTCTTGCCTTTTCTTTTATTTTACCCCAGTGGCTTTTCTTCAGATACCTAAATGATTGGCACACGAATACCATGGATGTATTAAGTGTCGTCTTTAGGAGTAAAAAAGATAAATCGTTACACCTTTGATGGCCAGGGGCCTCTTACGGTCATGAGCCTTTGATGGCTAGGGCCTTTGATGGCCAGGGACCTCTTACGGTCATGAGCCTTTGATGGCTAGGGCCTTTGATGGCTATGGATCTCTTTCGATTATGAGCCTTTGATGGCCAGGTCCTTTTTACCTTAGGAGAATCCTACTCCTTTTCACGATTGAACCGGTAAATTCTTGTTATTCATCAATTGTTGGAAAATATGGCCGCAAATGTTCGGCATTCCATGTTCTCACTATGATATTGCCATCCGGTCGGTAGAGTCTATAGGTCCCAAGTGGGATTACTTTGTGTATGATTAAGGGTTCTTCATAATTTGGTCCTAGCAGCCCATCTGTCGGATTCTTAGTATTTGTCGTGACTCTTCCGAGCACTATATCTCCTTTTTGAAATGATTTTCCTCTTACTCCATTGTTATAGTACTTGAATATTCTTTATTGATACTCAGCCATTCATAAGGCTGCTTTATCTCTTAAATCAATGATTAAGTCTAGACATTCTCTCTTTAACCCTTGATTTGGATTGAACGCATATGCAATCCTTCTATGAGAAGATACTTCGACCTTAATTGGGAGCATGGCTTCACATCCATATGTTAGAGAGTAGGGTTATGCCCTATCACGGTTTGTAGAAGTTCTATATGCCCACACGACGAGAGGTAGTTCCTCTACCCAATTCCCTTTTGCTTTGTCCAACTGCTTCTTTAGAATAGTTTTTACAGTTTAATTAGCCGCTTTGGCAGCTCCATTTGCTTTGGAATGAGCTATAGATGAAAAGCTTTTGATGATTCCATTATTGTTACATAATCGGGTAAATTCTTTACTTTCAAATTGAGTTCCATTACTGGATATTATCTGGTATAGAATCCCAGATCTGGTAACGATATTCTTGGTTACAAACTTGAGAACTTTTCTGGATGTAATATTTGTAAGTGGCTCGGCTTCTACCCACATCATGAAGTAATCAATGGCTACTACTGAGTACTTAGCTCCTCCTTTAGATATTGGCAACGACCTAATTAAGTCAATTCCCCATACATCAAAAGGCCATGGGCTTGAAATAGAAGTCAATTGACTTAATGATAGGCGTGGGATCTTAGAGAACCTTTGACATTTTTTGCATCTTCTTACATAATCAATAGTTTGACTAGTCATTTGAGGCAAATAAAAGCCTTGCCTCATAACTTTCTTGGCTAATTTCATTCCATCGGAATGGTCTCCAAAGAATCCTTCGTGGGCATCCTTTAGTAATTTTGCTCCTATTTCTGGATCAACACATCTTAGATAATGAAGCAAATATCCCTTTTTATAATGTATGCCATTTGCTATAACAAAAGTAGAATTCTGGCATTTTATTCTCCTTGCTTTTTTTTTATGATGGCAACCTTTTTTTTGCTATATATTCGACAGTAGGAGTCATCCAATTATTCTCATATTGATTGTTATTTTCCGAATGAGGAAGGTTTTCTTGAACGATTTCAATTCCGTTTTCTTTCTGCTTGTGTGCTAAGGCTTGAGACCTAGTCAACACCAAGGTCTCATTTTCTGGATTGGAGCTTTTCTCCACTATACTAGGATTCTCTTGATAGCCTCTTGGTACTTGATGTATTGAGAAATCTCCAAATTTGGTCAGTATTTTCAATATCTTTTTGACATATAGAATCAGTTTGGCATTCTTCGTCTAATATTTATGGTTTAGTTGATTTACCATTAATTGCGAATCACTGAAAATTTCAATTCTAGGGATTTTCAATTGGAGGGCTAGAGTAAGTCTCGTTGTAACGACCCAGAATTTTATCGATTTGATTTGAGAATATTTAATATATTTAAAATATTCGAATAATGGATTTAATAATTAAATTGACTTTTTAAATTTATAACTAATAATAGAAAGTTTAATTTTAAATTCTGTTTACATAAATAAATAGTTCGATAGAAAACTGGAAGTGTGACAAAAACGCAATTTTTGGATTTTCAGCTTTTATCAAACTACAATTTGTTAAAGAGTTGTAATATCTTTGAAATTGGCTTTAAACAACATTTAAAATATGGAAGGCTTTTAATTTGAAATAAAAAGCATAATAAAATTATAAGCATGTAAAATTGTAAATTTTATTTAAAATTGAAATTGGTAAAATAATATAATAACATTAAGTAGTTAAATGAAAAACATATTTAAAATTTCAAAGCATGAAAAGTGATTTGATGGCTTGAGTGTGTAAATAAACAAGAATTTATAAAACGAGAAATTTAAATTTGAAAATGTGAAAGGGATGGATGGGAAGCTTAAGTGCAAAGGTGGCCAAGAGTACATGGATTAGGCTATTATCCAACATGTAACAAATGCTTAGTACTAAGACCATCCTAATATCCAATGGGTTTTGCAATGGCTGAAAATTTGATTTGAGTGTTGCTTGAAAAGTTTTCATAGCTTGTAAAATTAGTTAGCATAGAATTGAAGCAATAATATGGTTATATAAAGAAATCAAAGCCTTGCCTTCTCATTTACATCTTCCTAGCTTTTCATTGTTTTTCCATTCTCTTTATTTACTTTTCCTCCATTTCTTTTAGTTACTGTTTCATCAAAAAAGAAAAAGTAGTGACAAACAAAAATCAAAATCAAATTGATTAGCTAACCAAAAATCATAAAATAAATTGCATTTAGTTTCTCTTTCCAAGATCTAAATTTTGAAAATGGGTTTAAGTAGTTCGAACATGATCTAGGAAGGATCGGCATCCATGGCCGAATAGGCTCAAGCTAGGGTTAAAATTTTTGAGCAACCTAGAAGGAGTTAGGCGAATCTAGGGTCGGATTCGGGTTAGATGGGTCAAGGCGAAGCTGTGGACATTTTTGAGAAGGTGCAGCAGCGTTTAGGGAATTATGTCATTTGGGTCGAGCAGCAGGTCTGGGTTAGTAGCGTTTTGAGGGAGAGGTGCAAGCTTAGTTTGGTGATGACCAATGTGATGAGGAGGCGAAGGCGGACTCATCGTTGGTGGAGAGACGGCCGCATGCACATGCATGTATACATGCATGGTTCCTGGAATTTGAAAGTCGAAGGAGGAAGAAGTTGGATGGGAAGTGGGTCAGGTTGCAATTGTTTAGGCTCGGCCTAATGGAGTTGGGTGAGAAATATATATGTTAATTTATTTAATTATAATTAGTTTATGTTAACTTGAAAAATTAATAACTAGCTCATATAAAACTTGATTGACATGCGAGTTTTTGCATTGTACTCGTATTGACGGATATAATGTTTTAGTGGAACTTATTGGTAGATTTGGGATGTTTAAAAAAATTATGACATATAAATACAGACAAGATTTAATGAAGTTATTTTAAATAATAACATCGTTAAAGTATTATACCTTAATTGGAGATATCTATTTAGCTAAATAAAACATTGTTAAGTCAAATTAGATTGAATAGATTATTATGGACATCTATTGAGTAGAATAAATCTTAGTTCTGTACTTGCAAAGTATAAAAGTTAATTTGTGGAATTAATTAATAATTGGATTAATTAATATGGATTGGATAGTTAATTAACTATTAATTGTTAATTGTTGAGTGCCAGAAGCTTAGTAGCCTGGCCATATTGAATATGACATTGACATATGAATCCCTTTGTGATCTAAAAATAATTGGTAGCTAGTTTAAGTACCATTGCCGTCGCTAAGCCTTGGATTTAATCAATGTTTGAAGTTTTACTAATTTCTTAATTGAAATTGTTTTAAAGTTAATTTTATTTTATTTTAACAATGTTTAAAGTTAATTATATTTTATTTAAAAATGTTTGAAGTTAATTATTGTTTATTTAATGGAATTTTAGTGTTAATTATATTTAATTAAGAATGCTTTTAAATTTGTTAAATTATTTTAATTAATAAGGTTTAAGTTAATTAAATTATATTATTAATGTTGATTAAAGTTAATTAATTATATATCAAAGATGTTTAAGATTAATTAATTATTCTATTAAAATGTTTTAGTTGACTAATTATTTAAATAACAAGCTTTAAGGTTAATTTATTTACATTAATCAAGTAGTTTAAGTTAATTGATTAATTAATGAGGATTAAGTTGATTATTTTGATTTATGAGGTTAGAGGTAGTTAGTTAATTATTTATTAATGATTTTTTTAGTTAATTAATTATCTAAATTATGATATTTAAAGAAAATTAATCATTGTGATTAATATGATGTTTAAAAGTTAATTAAATGGTTTAATTAATTGTGGTTAAGTTAATAAAGTGATTTGTTTAAAGTGTTTATAAATAATATTTTATAAATAAGGGAGATGAGTTATAAAGGATATTTTATAAATATAATAGAATAGATTTATAAGTGATATTTTATAAGAAAGGAAATGGAGTTTAAAGGCTATTAAATTTTAAACAAGTTTAGAGATGTTGTTCTATATAGCGATAGACGTTATGGATGCAGTTTTGAAATTCTATGATTTCTTTTCATTAGAATGCGGATTTATAGTGGTTCAACCAGAATGTGCCTACGTCCACTTTATATATTATTTCTCCTTTCTTGTTTAGATTACAAGTACAAAGCTTTGATACCAGTAAAAGAAAGTTGCTTGAAAGTTCTATACGTGCTTGAGCTCTCAAACTTGTCCCCCATTGTTGTACCCCTGGCCCTCTATTTATAGAGTGAGGCTGGGGGTAGGGGTCTTGGATGTGTATAGCTGCTGGTGGGCCTGGGCTGATGTGATCTGGCCTGGTACGTCTTGGTCCGGTAGCACTTGGTCCGGTGATGGGTGATCCGGTCGTGTCCCCCTTTGCTTTTGTTTCGGCAGTGGATGGAGGTAGCTGGTTCGGTAGCCTTCTGGTTCGGCTATGCATGGAAGTGGGGTTTGGACCGGTAGTGCTTGGAGATGAGATGGTTCGGTGGTTGATTGGTTCGGTGGGGACGTGGAGAGGAGATAGTTCGGTAGTTGGTTGGCTAGTTCGGTGGTGATGTTGGTTCGGTTTGAGGTGATTTGGTGGCTCGTCCCTTGCTTCCTCGTGTTGGTTCGGTGGTGGTAGAAACGTACACAACATTTGCCCCCCAAAGTAGGGCATATGTTAACATATGTCGTGCTTTGTTTAGTTTGAACAACCATATTCGGCCCGAGAACCGAACCGGCTGGTCCGGCAATCCAACTTTCCTCTATAAGTAGGAGCCCTAGGCCTTCGTTTTTCCTTACTGAACGAGATAGCCGAATCAATCTCTGAACTGTCGAATCAATACGTGCCGAACCAATCTTAGCTGCCGGACCAGGCAAGCTCTCTTTTGCCGAATGACTTCTTAACACTACAACAAAAACACCCTTTAATAGCGTTGAAAAAACGCTATTATAGGCTACTATAGCGTGTTTTGGTACGATGTATATTAACATGTTGTTATAGGTCAGTGACCTATAATAGCAACATAAAAAACGCTATAAGAGACGCTATGGACAAGGACTTTTCATAGCGATTTAAAAGTGTTATAAACATGATTTGTAATAGCCTTGAAAAATCGCTATGAAGTAAAACTATAGCGTTTTTATGAATGCTATATAACAATAAGTTGCCATTAATACGAAATATACAATAGCGTCCAAAAACGCTATACAAAACAAAATTCAACAGCGTTTTGGGCTGCAATCGTAAATTAAATACAACTACTTTTTATAGCGTTTAGCTGTCTTTTATAGCATTGTTTATTTGCTATGAAAACTGTTTATAGCACTATCATAATGCTGTAGTATATTAAAACTGGGAAAACCATCTTTCCATAGCACAATTAAAACGCTATAAGTTTTTATCATTGCTACAACATACATTCCAGCTTACAATTTACAATTCTACGAATATATTATAAAATTTCAAAAAAACACAATTATCACATTGTGATGTCCGTAATCAAATGGAGACATAAGCCAAACCACAATATATATATATATATATATATATATCCATAATATTTCGTAAACAAAGTTTCAAACATTAAATATTTGTGATCTAAAAAACAATAACAACCGTAGCTAACCAAAACGATACATACTAAAAGCAAAGATATACGTCAATACAAAATACATTAATCCAAGCTTTAGACCGATTTGAAAGAGAATGAATGCAGCAAAATAATTTTTCCTCCCATGCAACTTGTAGTAACCCCGGTATCATCATACAGCACCTGTCAAAACGAAGCACATAGGTTATTTTTCAACCTAAACATCATCCGCAAGTTATATAATTTTTCATAACAAAAAAAGATAAGGACTGTATATGAGCTGATTGAGCTCATGAACTCAGCCTACTAAATGAACTAGTATATGAGCTGAGAATACTTTAGTCGAAAAAAAGAAAGAAAAATCAAAATCAAAATTTTGATCATGCAAATAGAAGAATAATATGACTCTCCTAACAAGCAATACAAAACAGGATCGAAAGAAATGTTTGTTTGAACCATAACGAAATATTACTTCAGTAATATGTTTCTATTTTTACTTATGGTTATTTTGGTATTATTAATATTATGAAGTATCTTAGCGGCATGCACAAAATTCCATGCTCCTTGCTCGTACTCCCTACTAGTTCTAAATTAAAATTAAAAAACAAAGTTATTGACATAAAAAATCAAATTTTAATTTTAATTTCCAAGTTAAATATTAATCCAAATATTGTATTCTTACCTATGCAAATGCACCCAATCTTTTTCCATCGCCATATATAATATTGCAACAAGCAAATTTCTAAAAAAACAATAGCACAATATGTGAGGAAGACTATTTTTATCACAGATTAACACTGTCAGATATAAGAGTGGTACAAAATATGGAAAATGGAACCTCTGTCATATTAAGTCAAAAGCTACATGCATACAAAATGTCTACAAAAACAGTGTCAGAGATAACCTTGCTTAGGGTGATAAGAGTGGTACAAATTGGAACCTCTATCAGAGATTAACACCGTTGTATTTTACTTTATTTTTATCTTTTAAGAGAAAACATGCAGTGAAAATGGCTCAAAAGAAAAGAACATTTACGCATATCCGTACCTGCAAACATATGTTATGCGAGCAATTAGAATACTTAGTTGTTCATATCGATTACTGGGAGGAAGAAACATTGCCAAAATGATGGTCTTATTTAGGAATTCATATTCCTCATTCACCCTTTTGGTTTTTAAAATAATTGCTAAATATGATTTCCATACACTTAAATGTTCTCAATTTTGCATAAGAGTGCCAACTTGTGGAGATAGTTGTGTTTGCAGTCCATGCAAACAGCTAATTTTTTTGAGGAAAGTTTCATTACTAAAAGATAACTTGTAAACAGCTAATTTTGCATAAAAGTTATATCTTCTAATCCAAAAGATAACTTGTAAAATATTACATCAAATATTTAACATATATTAATTATACAACTGTAATAGATAGAAAAAAGAAGAGACTTTGTATTGACTATCCAATTTTCAAATTACACACACACTACACTGTCAAACAGATGAATTTTTTAAAAAAAAATTGAAGCATTTTGAAGCATTTTTTATAAAAAATGAATGTTATCTGGACTATGATTCAACTGAAATTTTGAAGCATTTTGAAGGCTATGCTACAGTTTACCTGGACTATGAAACAACTGAATATAAAAAATGCTTCAAAATTTCGGTATGAAATTACTGAAGTAACAAAACACATGAAATTTTTAATAAAAAATGGGCTGATTTCTCAAAGTCAAGGATACAATGCAATGTGTAATACATGTAAAGTATATGAGCTAGAGTTAAAATGCAATGTGTAATAAATAATTACTGTAATTATAGTACACAATTTATCAGTGGGTAAATAGTATTCAACCAAATCAAAAAAGTTTCATATCTAAACAAAGCTTGAATTATACTTACTAGAAATCAATTCCATTATAACATTCGCAGCAGGCTAAGCTATCGTAGTACCAAGTGCGTCTTCAACGACTTCTAAATTGGACGTTGTTCTCCATAGACGTTGTTTTCCATAGACTTTAATATTTTGCTTTCGCAACTCTAAATCACAGTCTACAACATGGCTAAAAAAATACTATAAGCAACTAACTTAACTATGTCAACAATACAAATTGAATACTCAGCTATTTGATTAAAAATAATATAATAGACTTGAGAAAATCCAGTTATTGCTCTGACTGGAAAGTACTCTAAAACTGTGGAAGTAAACAGCTGCATGGTAAAACGTATAGTTTCCAACGAAAAGTTAAGCCTTTATGCCAATCCTAAGCAGTAATATTATATCGCATATGCACAAAGATGTGCTACCTTGTATTGCCACAAGCTGACGAGCCAAATGAATATCAAATAAAGAGGTAAAAAGGGTGAAAACCTTGTTTTTTTTACCTTCCTAATTTTTTGTTTTCATCTTGAGCTGAAAAAACAACAAAGAATATTCGTATTACATATCATCCCATCGAGAAAGTTGGCGTGCCAAATGTGCTATGACTTCATGAACTGTTCTAGCAGCTGCATGCCCACCACCAAGTAGAAGCTCCTGTGACATTTCAGTTATTAAACAAAATGGAATTAAAAATTTCAAACATCAATATTAGAAGGAACCGAAAATTAACAAGATGAACATCTCATCATAAATAACAATAAATTATAAGTACCTGTACTTCTTGGATTCAGATAACGTTTATACATGATGCTGAGCCTTTCATATGCAGTGCAATTATATGAAAGTTCTGAGCCTGCCATGATCGAATGACAAGAGGTATATCATCTTCATCACAAAACGGATCACCAAACGATTGCCCCGGAAGCTCAAACAACAACCCGCCCACCACTCTAACTGGGACCTTAATTAATTAGAACTCTATTATCATACTAACGTTTAAGCTGTATGTTAATAAGATTATTCATGATAATATCTATCTAGGACAAATTTTATTTATAGGCCCAAAAAGAGAAAAAGAAAAACAAATTTCAACTTTAGGTCTCGTTCAATTATATCAGTATTTAATACTTGCGTAATTTGAATCTGTGCAAGCACAAACTAAAAAAGAAATATTATAGCAAGTACAAATTAGGATTTTGTGCTTGCACACTTTAAAATTGCGCAAATACAAATCTTGGTCTGGTGAAAACTAGACCTATTTTTGTAATAAGTTTTGAAAGAGGCCTAAAGTTGAAATAGGTTTTTCCCCAGGCCTATAAATAAAATTTGTCCATCTATCTGTTGAATTTTATATGCAGTTTTGAGAAACAGATTGCAAATATTCACCTATTGCCATTATCTTATTTTTACTGGCCCTATGGCTACTTTATGGCTTCATATGCATTTGAAATCTTTGGACAAATAACAGGTTTCGGCTAACTGGTTTGGTCTAACTATGCGATTTGAAGAAATATCTAAGACTTAGATTCATTTTCAAAGAACAAAGGTCTGTTGAACTAAAATCACATAAATGGTAAACCCAATAGTTCAAAGATTTGATCACGCAATCTTACTATGACAGTGATATAAAATTAGAGATCTACACCTTGTTAGGGGTTGGCAATGATCATTTTTGTAATGTAATTTGATTCATTGGGTAAGCTACTTATCAAAATAGGATAATTTTTGTGTGTTGGCGCCAACTCTTTACTGAATTGATGCAAACTAGGTACTTGCAAGAATCTATCAAACAGCTTTAGATATAATCATACTACAAGAAAAATGAGATTAGTGATGAGCCATTGTCATTTTATTTACCAGTTCTAGAAAAGGACACATACTTTGTAACTATATGTACTTTAAAAGCTAATATAAACTGATTTCATCTTACACTACAAACGAATGTTAATTACAGGAAATAAAGGAACCTCCATTTAATTATTTAAAATATGCTACTTTTAAGTAATGAATCTATTTGCACTAGAATAAAAAAAATATAAATAAAACTGTTCCTATTAGCATATACAAAATATACTACTTCTAACTGACAAGTAGCTTTCCAATAAATATATTTTTTTTAGATGAATTTTAATGTCGACATTGATCAACTCTAACATTTTGAAAATTAGGTTTTATTGTTCAATAATTTGCAAATTGTTATTGATTCTGTTTCAATTACTATTCAGACATCTAGTCACGGTCGTTTGTAACAGTCAAATTAATGAAGCATGATCAAACATAACTGAAGCAATGAGAATTCTTATGTCAGTTATGTCAATTATTGGTCCATTCAACGTTGATTAAGTGGAATCAATTCCTTTTATTATTAGTTCATATATTTATTTCACTCTAACTATAGTAGTTCATAAATGATATGAATATCTATTCTACTCGCTTAACTCGTGGAAATTACTTCTTTGAATGTAAGCGACACATGATTTCTTTGTTTGAATCAAGTGTAAGTTGGGAGCCTAATATCAAGCTAAATAGAACTATTTATCAGATCACGTCTTAAATATCAATAGTGCATCTCTGGCCTAAGTATAACAGATTGCTCACTGATTAATTCAAGTGACACTTATCTAATACATAAAATAATATGGTTGCGCAATGGGGATAGGAAAAAATATATATTGTTCTCCTTGAATTTATTGCAATTTCTATATCACAAAAGGCAAACATGCCGATTTCTGGGTTTATAGGGAAATTAATACATTTAGTCATAAATTAATAGTCTTTTACATTCTTTTAAATGAATCATTGTCAGATTGATTGATTTAAATGTCATGAACAAAAAAATGCAATGTAGTGGTGACACAGATTGAACAATAGCCGTGACTACAACACGATTGACACTGAACAAATTAGGACTGAAAACAAAGCAAGAATGGAAACAAGCACAGGGTACAACACGATTGATTTAAATGTCATTGTACTTAAGAACTATCCTTTTCTTCTCATATTTTTGAAGCAAATGAAAAATAACATGATATATTATTTCTTTCTAGTGAATGCTCTAGATAGTTGCATGAAGTTAAATCAATATTGGTCACGTTTCTTATGAAATAGAAAAGTAAAATTCTTTTTCAAAGGGAAAAATAACAGAAATAATTGAGGATTGAATCTCTTTCAAAGCACAGTCTCAACATACGTATATTATTATTTTTGAGTCCAAATCCAATTTTCTCTGAGTATATACAATAGTCTCCTTGCTAGATAAAAGTATATAACCACTAAAAAAGAATACACATGAAATAAAAGTGATGTACCTCGTATAAAAAGCACTTACATAATAGCAGTAGATTTGAAACCAACACCAAAAATACTAGATTTCTTCCGCGTGGGAGTAGGAATTGATAATTGAGAAAAGAGCCAATTGACCAACAAAATTAAGACAAAGCTTCAAAGTTACGAAATCCAATTCGACCCCAATCGGTAAGAATAAAGGGACCGGATTTAAGGGAAAATATCTTATTTTGACTTCAGATAGGTTAAATATATCAAAGATTACCTAGCTGAAATCTGAAACCAAATTTTCGATGATGAAAACCAAGGACTGGAGAGAAGAAACCGAGGAAGATGGAAGAGGTGAGGGGATTATCAGATGGGAATCAAAACAGCAATGGGAGGAGGATGCAGAGATCCGGAGATGTAAACGTATGCAACGGGTATCAAAGGGGAGGTGGACGTCGATACATGGGCAAAGGCACGATTTAGGAGTAGAAGAATATCTAGGGCTTGGATGGTAAAGGAGGAAGGGCAAAGACGCGGACGAATTGGTTGTAAAGTTTCAGAAAAGAGGGGTTCGTGGGAAAAGGAAAAAGTGAGAGGGAGAGCAAAAATGTACCGCCAACTTTTCATTTTCATTAATAATAGCGCAAACATGAGTGTACTTTTAATCAAAAATGGCTCCTAAGTAGCTAATAATAGCAAGACATGTTACCGTGCTATTGCCCTTTGCAATTAATATACCATTTTCTTGTAGTGTAAAGTCCTTTATTTTACCGAATGAACTTAATACCGAATGGACTTGATACCGAATGGTCTTGATACCGAATGATTTTGATACCGAATGATCCTGAAAAACTTGCTTGTTTTATATTTCTACATCCTTTGTTCTAACAACGTGCCTTTTTTGTGTTTGCAGATAATGTCTCATAAAGTTGAAACCCGATCAGAGAAGAAGAAATCTACGGACAGAAGAGAATCTCCCGTCGTGCCCCCAGTCCAGCCGAATCTAGAACGACATGGGCCCACCCCGAGATCGCTAGTGGACGGGTACGGTCCTCAAGAGCTTCTGAACTCACCTCCTGATTGCTTCCCTAGCTCTCTCAAAGGCGAGCAGCTTGATGTTATCTCCCGCTCCTTTGGGATTGACAGAGCGCGCATGCTATTGCCGAGGGAGGGAGTGATGCCATATAATCCCCCCAAAGGGTATTTCGCCTATAGCTGGTACCATTGTATGTGTGGGGCCATTCCCCCGATCAATGCTTGGATAATCAGCTTCATAACCTACTTGAAGGTAGCTCCGTTTCAGCTTCAGCCTAATTCCTACGCCATCCTGGTGAGCCTGTTTGTCATTTTCCAGAGGAGGTACGGGCGTCCTCCCTCCATCCGGGAGATCCGGTACTTGTACAATTTGAGAGGCTATAAGAAGGGGTCTCCATACATTAGCTTGGAATCAGCCGTATCTTTCAAGCCGGTCCTGGACTTATACTCGAAGTTCAGCATGTTTAAGAAATAATGGTTTTTTATCAAGGATGACTCTGTTTCCATCCGTCGCTTCACTTTTGGCTGTAAGTCTTAAGCTTATTTATAATTTCCGTTCTGACTGCAATACCTCTTCTTATGTGTTTTTATTTCTTGCTAGCGATAGGTGGCTTTGCGGTCGTAGAGAATGATCGCCTGGTTCAGATGGCTGTGGAAATAGAAGCCATTACGGGAAGGGACAGGTCGGCTTCTTACTTGATCAGGAATGCTACACTTCTGGGGCACAACCTGATCCTTCCACATCAGTCCGTGGTTAAGTAGAGAGACACGGCGGAGGAGAGAGCTGCCAAAGCTACAGGAGGGGCCATAGCGAAAAGCAGCAAAAGGAGACCCTTCTCGCCGCATCTAGTCGCCGGGGGGGGAGAAACTCAAGAAGTCCGATGGACCCTCTCCCAGCACACATCCGGATGTTCAGGAGGAGGAGAAAGGTGAGGACGAGGGAGGTGAGGCGGAGAGCGGAAGTGGTAGAGAAGGTGACGGTAATCGTCACGGTGATGATGGTGGCGAAGGATAGGGTGGTGATGGTACCAGGGCTTTGCCTCCCGAGCAGGCGGGCGTGATTCAAGAGTGGACAGATGACGCTCTCCGCCAAGCCTTCGAAGAGTTGGAGGAAACGGAGAAGTCCAAGAAAGCTGGTAAGGTCGGGACCGGCGCCGATTTATCTTCCGGGAGCGCTTCTACTGAGGCAACTTCTGTGATTCAAGGTGAATTTCTCTTTATTCTTTTTAATTCTTGAATGATGGCTCAATACATGCTGGTGACACTTGGTTTTTATTCCAGGAGCGGGCAAAACGGCCAAGACCTCAGATCTTTGGCACAGGCTTGAATAATTCAAACTCCTCAAAGCTTCCGTCAAGCCGAAGCCTCCTACTAACCGTCCTGGAGACGTAGTGGGTTATCGTCCTCTTCTTGGAGTTATTGAAGAAGATATACAAAAGAGGAAGAGGAGTCGATCTACGTTTGAATCTCTTCCTGGTCCCCCGGCCCAACTCACGCCTATTCACGATATTACGGAGGATGATACTGAGTTTATACCTTCCCCACATCCGTCTGAGAATCCAACTGTTACCCCGATAGATCACCCTGTCTAAGTTCACAATCCGTTCGGGTCATCCAGACCTGGACCCGGCCTCTCATGATATCTCCTTCGACGAGGTTACTGGTGAGCATCTTCTCCCTCGCAATCCTATGGTACGGGTGCTTGACGAAGCTAAGTCCCTGGACCTTGATTTGCTTACTACCCGGGTTGTAACTCTGGGTGATGAGGCTAAGGCAAATATTGACCGGGTTGCTGAGGAGACCAGGAAATTGATTGGGCATCATGCCCGACTAGTCAAGGCCGGGGAGGAAATTGGGAGTGCCAACATTCGGCTGCGGTTAATGGTCTCCGACCAAGCTAAATAGCTTGCCGATCAAGCCATCCAAATTTCTCAGCACGAGGCTGCATCCAGGCTACTGAAGAAGACTATGGAAGAGGCCAGCAGGGCAGAGTTGCAAAAAATGGAGGCCGCCTGCAAGGAGCGAATTGACATGGCCATCACAACGGTGGATGAGGTTCGTCAAGCGGACCTTGAGCGGGCGCAGGAATTATCGGGGAGACTTGAGGCCGCGGAGCTTGCTCAGTCCAGGTTGAAGGAGGAGATGGAGGCGATGAGGATATCCCTTCAGTCCGACCGCTCACGATACCGATCGGAGAGGGATGCTGCCGTCGCTAAGCTGCGTGCTTCTGAGGCCCGAATGAGGGAGCTTGAGGAAAACGAGGGGATGATGGATGAGATGCTCCAGGACATGTATTTCCACACTTGAAAGCAGGGTAATTTATCCTGGATGGATGATTACCCCCGAGTTATGGCCAGGATTTATCTCCGGGCTCTGGAGGAGGCTAGGGCTGATGCGGATAAAGAGGGTGGTGCGGTCTTCAGAATAGATGTGGTCACTGCCCAGTTTACCAAGGAGGAGAAGGCAGCAGTGAAGGAGGTATGCGGCTGCTTGCTGCTGAGGAGGCAGGTGTGCAAGTAGAGGATGATGACCAGGATGGTCAGGAAGCAGGTGCTGGTAAGTCTTCCTTTCTAGTCTTTCCGTTAACTTGGTTGCTTATCACTAATGAATTCTTTCTTTGACCGGACAGGTGGGCAACAGGACAAGAACAAAACTCCGACGCAGCCGGCTCCTTGATTTGACCTGGATATCCTTTTTGTGGACTTGACATTGTTGTATATGTTAGTCTCAAAACAGTAACGTAACTCTTAGGCTGTAATTATGCTATTTGTAATAAACAACATTATTCTTGACAGTTAATTTTTTAACTTAAGCCGATTCTATTGTTTTTGAATGTTTTGCTATTTTGACATGTTGTATGAGAAATGTAGCTATGCATATGCTTGTAATTCAATTGTGTTTGATGTCAAGTTCTTCCTTAAAACATAATTTCATGTCTTGCAATGTTAGTTTGATGTGTGAATAAATTATAGCCACATGTTTATACATGAAAGAAGAAAATACCGCCCTTCATATTTTACTTGTAGATGGCAGCTTTGAATGTCTTGCGTGACTGAGTATGGAATGCGGTCCAGTGTCTTGTTGTGAGTATCCGCTTCCATCAGCGAATGTCTCCTATTCTGTGTCCTGTACTTCAGGGATTGTTACAGAGGATAGGAGAAAAGTTTCTTAAATAAAATTGAAATATGTGAAATAGTAAAACTTCCAATCACGGAAGGCCTTCGATGTGCTTAAGTTCGTGGCAAACGGGCTTTGTAGTCACTTTCCCTAGCTGTGGGTCTTGGAGACATTTGTCACCCATCTTACGCCTCCGCGGGGAGTTAATCTTTTTTACCACAGCCGTACTTAAGACACATCGGAGCCGAGATCGCGCACAGTAACTACCCGGGCCATTATGGCCCGTAATCATGGGTATTAGTCGATTTACTGTGGCCGGCTAGCGTGGGTGCCAATCGTCAACCGTGAACTACCCCTGGCTGGCCACAGCTTATGTTGGGGCTTATAGTCGGTTCACAGTTGCCAATGAGCCGAACGCCGTAATGAGTTGCCTCGGCTATAGTCGGCCTTCTCGGTGGCTTATAATCGGCTCATTACAGTTGGCTTTAAGGGCCGTCGCGAGCAATGAGTTAACCCGCAGCAGAGGAATGCTGGAGCAAAAGTGTCTCATTGGCGAGGGCATAGATTCGCATAGTACCTGTTAGGTCTTGTCCAGGTGAAGTTGCGTTGTGGAGTGCCTTGAGTGGAAATGCTATATGCACAGGATTTTGTTCAACAGAAAAGGATAAAGTTAACAAGCAGCCAAGATATAAAGGAACAAGTTAAGAAAGAGACAAGGTTTTTTAAAGTGGTTCGACACGAAAATGCCTACGTCCACTGATTCTCTTTGTTAATTCACTTCATATGGGCAGTACAAGTTAAGTAAAGTATCGACGGAGGTGTTGGATGTTCCATGCCCTCTAGAACACCTCTCTGTCCACTGTTGACAGAATATAAGCTCCATTGTGGAGATCTTTATGAATTACATATGGTCCATCCCAGATTGGGTCTAGTGCTCCGGGGCGAGGGAAGATTCGCTTGAGGACAAGATCTCCTTCTTGTAAGGTACGACGCTTGACTTTGGAGTTGTATTGTGCTGCCACTTTTTGCTTGTGGGCTGCTGCTTTGAGGGTTGCATCATTTCTTCTATCCTCAATTAGATCCAAAGACATGTGAAGGAGTTCTTCGTTCTCTTCTGGGTTATAGTGGATCCTACGGTGGGAAGGCACGATGGTTTCAACTGGGAGCATAGCCTCCGATCCGTATGCCAAAGAGAAAGGAGTATGCCCTGTTGATGTTCTGAAAGATGTGCGATAGGACCACAGTGCCGTAGGGATTTCATCCATCCAAGCGCCCTTTGACTTTTCAAGTTTCTTTTTTATTAGAGTTTTCAGAATTTTGTTGACGGCTTCGACTTGTCCGTTTGCCTGGGGATACGCTACGGATGAGAAGCTTTTGTGAATTCCATGCTCTTGGCACCAGTTGGCGAACTCCTCGCTGTCAAACTGGAGTCCATTGTCTGATATAATTTTGAATGGGACTCCGTACCTGCATAGAACATTTTTGATCAAGAAGTTAATAACTTTTGCTGAAGATACTTTATTTAGGGGTTCTGCCTCCACCCATTTGGTGAAGTAGTCGACTGCCACTATAGCATATTTGGCCCCACCTCGGCCCATTGGCAGTTCGCCGATCAAGTCAATTCCCAATACTGCAAAGGGCCAAGGGCTGGTCATTTGAGTAATCTCTGTTGTTGGTAGCCGTGGCATCTTAGCAAACTTCTGGCATCTGTCACATTTTCTGACGAAATCTAAGGCGTCCTTGCTTAAGGTGGGCCAGAAATATCCATATCGGAGTATCTTTTTTGCCAAAGTCTGCCCTCCAGTGTGATCTCCGCGGCATCCTTGATGAATGTTGGATAAGATTTCCTTGGCTTCCCTTCCAGCGACACACCTTAATAAGGGGTTAGAGAAGCCGCGCCGATAGAGGGTGCCCTCTTGTATTGTGTAGCGGGAAGCTTTCCTCAAGATTTTCTTGACTTCGTTACGCCCGTTGGGCAGTGTGCCACTTTGTAAGTAGCTTCGGAGGGGAGTCATCCAAGTTGCTTCTTCGGTTGCAGCTATCAGATTTACTTGCTCAAAACTTGGGATCAGTTGCTTTGAGATGGCTACTGCTCCGGAAATAGCACTGTCTCTCATGCTAGCTTGCTTCGCCAATTCGTCGGCCTCTTGGTTCTCTTCCCGAGGGATGTGTTTGACTAAATAGTGGTCCAATCGATCGAGAAGTAACTTGGTCTTCTTTAAATTTGCTATGAGTCGTTCTTCTCGAGCCTGGAATTCTCCTAGTATTTGATTTACAATAAGTTGAGAATCGCTATGAAGACATAAAGAATTGGCCCCGATTTCTAAGGCAAGTTCTAATCCAGCTATCACTGCTTCATACTCTGCATCATTGTTAGTGGCAGTGAATTCCAACCTTATAGCATAGTGCAGCTTACTTCCCCTGGGGGTGATTATTACCACACCTGCCCCCGAGCCTTGTTCGTTTGATGCACCATCCACAAAGAGGTTCGACTTGATGTCTTCTGCTATCTTTGATTGCTCCTTACCTTCGTTGGTAGTGAATTCTACAATGAAATCGGCCATGGCTTGTCCCTTGATGGCGGTGCGAGGGTGATAGGTGATATCATACTGACTTAGTTCAATGCACCATTTAAGTAGTCACCCAGAAGTGTCGGGACGATGGAGTACCTGCCTCAGTGGTTGATCGGTCAGAACTTTGATGGAATGGGACTGGAAGTAGTGACGCAGTTTTCGTGATGTGATTAGTAAACAGTATGCTAGCTTCTCAAGTTTAGGATATCTGACTTCTACCCCCGTAAACCTCTTACTTACAAAGTATACTGGCCGCTGCGTGCGGTTGTCTTCTCTTACCAAAGCAGCGCTTAGGGCGTGAGATGACATAGCAAGGTATAGGTATAACTCTTCGCCTTCGCTTGGAGTCGAGAGTACCGGCGGTTTCTGGAGGTGTTCGATTAAGTTAAGGAAAGCGGTTAAGCATTCGTCAGTCCATTCGAACTTTCCTTTGTCTTTCTTTAGAGCTTCGAAGAAGGGGACGCACTTGTCCGTTGCTTTGGAGATGAATCGGCTTAGGGCGGCCACTTTCCCATTCAGGCTTTGCATTTCCTTTCGAGTGGAAGGTATTTTGATATCTTTTAGACCTCGGACTTGTTTAGGGTTTGCTTCAATCCCTCTGGCATGGACGATGAATCCCAAGAACTTTCCTGAAGATACTCCGAAGGAGCATTTTAGAGGATTAAGTTTCATTCCATACCGGCGAAGTACTTGAAACATCTCGCCCAGGTGGCTTACGTGATCGTCGGCTTTCCTTGACTTTACCAGCATGTCATCCACATACACTTCCATAGTTTGTCCAATTAGCCCTACAAACATCTTGTTGACGAGGCGCTGGTAGGTGGCTCCTGCGTTTTTAAGTCCGAAAGGCATTACCTTGTAGCAGTACAATCCCGGTCAGTGATGAAACTAGTGTGGTCTTGATCGGGAGCATGCATGGGAATTTGGTTGTATCCTGAGTATGCATCCATGAAAGATAAGAGTTCGTGCCCGGCTGTGCTGTCTACAAGTTGATCGATTCAGGGAAGTGGGAAGCAATCCTTCGAGCATGCATAATTTAAGTTGGAGAAGTCAATGCATGTTCGCCACTTCCCATTAGCCTTCTTTACCAGCACCGGGTTGGCGATCCACTCTAGGTAGATGGCTTCTCGTATGAAGTCATTGGCAAGTAGATTCCTTACTTCTTCATCGAGGGCTGCTGATCGTTCTGCCCCCATGCTTCTCTTTCTTTGTTTTACGGGCACCTTGGTAGGATCAATGTTTAGTACGTGGCATGCAATGTCAGGGGAGATTCCGGTCATGTCAGCATGTGACCATGCAAATACATCCAAGTTGTGGCGGAGAAAGTCAATGAGTTGTTCCTTCAACTCTTCTTTTAGTTGGGACCCGATTTTCAATAGTCTACTCGAGTCATGCTTGTCTACAGATACAAATTCCATAGCCTCTGCAGGCTCGGCGGTGGCCTCCTCCTCTTTATCCCTAGGGTCTAATTCATTGAAAGGGTCGTTGGTATATCGAAGAGGAGGGGCTTTCTTTAGTTGCTATGCTTCCAAACTTTTTGTGCAGAGGGCAACCTCTACACTCTTCCCTTTATCCTTCCTGTGGTTGTTGCGAAGTTCAGTTACATAGCAGTCTCGAGCAACGTCCTGGTCTCCTTCTACTTCCCCTACTCCATTGTCCATTGGAAATTTCATCTTTAGGCACCATGGGGCCAGGACAATTTGGAAGTCAGACAAGGCTGGCCTTCCTAAGAAGGCGTTGTAGGCCGAGTGGTTTTCTATCAGCACAAATGTCTGTTTCCGCACAACGGAGCGGGGATGACTTCCAATTTCAACAAAGAGGTCCAGTTGCCCGAGGGGCATCTTCTCATCTCCAGTGAATCCGTGTAGTGGTTTATTGCAGGGAGAAATGTCCTTTATTGATAGTTTCATTTTGTCGAATGCATGCTTGAATAAGATATTTACTGAGCTTCCAGTGTCTACTAGAATTCGGAAAACTTCGGCTGGACCGAGCCGGGCAGAGATAACCATGGGGTCCATGTGAGGGTACTGCCTTCCCTCTAGGTCACGCCTATTGAATGTGATGTCATCACTCTCTTTCCGCTTCGGGTGGCATTCTTCTATAACAGAATTAACACAGTCTTCATTGTTTCTAAGCGACTTTCCATATCTTTCCATCTCTGCCCAGCTTCTGTCGGCGATGTGCGGTCCTCCCGAGATGGTATGGACCACTATCTTCTCTTGACTGGAGCCGCTAGTGTTGCGGTTTCTTCTGCCTATCTCTGGTGAGGGCAGCCTTGGGTTCTCATTGGCAGGAGCTGGAGTCTTGTCCTGACCTTTTACATAGCGTTCCAGTTTCTTCCTTCTGATGTGTTCTTCAATCAAGTCCCGGAGATGATGGCATTCATTGGTATCATGCCCATGAGATTCGTGGAAGCGGCAGATCTTTCCAGACTTCTGTGCGTTATCTGATTCCTTCTTGTACGGTGGGCATTTGTATCTAACTTCGCCTTGGGTGGCAAGGAAGATGTTTTCGACGGTTTCATTCAAAGGAGTGTAAGTGTCGAATCTCGGTCCTGGCCGATATAGGCGCTTTTCTCCCTTCTTGCCCCCAGCATTGTCTCTAGAATCATTTCTTCGAACATCCTTTGCTACAGCGGGCGCGTTGCCGTGAGTTGCCTTATTTTATTGCCCTGACTGCCCCTCAGTGGCAGCGTCTTCAAGCCTCATATATTTCCTGGCTTCATGGAAGAAATCGGGTAAAGTAGCTGGTTTTCTTTTGTTAGTCTTCTAGCGAATTTAGTATCTGGATGCACACCACTACAGAGGGCCATTAAGACAAGCTTCTCATCGGCATCTTGAACTGCGGCCGCTGCGGCATTGAATCGGGTTAAATATTGCTGCAGCTTCTCTCCAGGTTTCTGTTTGATATTGGATAAGGAATAAGCGTCCTTGGGTTGTTCCACATGAATGCGGAACTGGCTGATAAACTTTTCTTTCAACATCTCCCACGAGCTGATGGATCCTTGGGGTAGATGGCAGAACTAGGAGGTAGCTAGATCTGCTAAGAATAGTGGAAAGCATTTGCACAGTACTCCCTCTGTTGCCCCGCTCATGAGCATATGCTGTGTGTATCTCTGCAAGTGTACAACGGGGTCAGAGGTTCCTTTGTAAGGTTCCATTGTCGGCATTTTCCATTCTCGGGGGGTGATAGCAATTTCAATATTGCAGGCGAAAGGGCTGGTTACCCTAGCGCCTATCCCTCGATCTCTTTGATCCCGTTGGACGCACTCTATGAACAAGCGTGCCATCCTTTCATCAGAATTTGGAGTAGATAGAAATGAGTTCAGTTCTGTTCTGTGGGATTGATTCCGTCCAGATGACCTGTAGGGATGGTATCGTCTATCATTCCTCATATTTTCCAGTGGTTGCCTTTGGTCTTCTGGGAGCATGCTAGGGTCAGCTACAGTTGGTCCTTGCCTTGATCTTCCCCTGCTGGGTTCTGATCTAAGCACTTCCTCGGGTCCAACTTCGGGCTGGACTCTAGCTCGGCCTCGTTCATTGGTGTTTCCATGGTTAGGCAGTACGACCGGCTCAGCTACAGTTGACCTCCGCCCGGTACCTCCCCCATTGGGTTCGGTTCCAAGCGTTTCCTCAGGCCTAACTTCGGGTTGTGCTCGATCTCGGCTCCTACCATGGTCGCTTCTGTCGTTAGCTCCTTCGAAGAAGGAAGATCTTTGTTGTCTCTGAGATCCTCCAGACTGGGACTCACCCCATGATTCAGTGTTGCGGTTGGACTCTTCAGCATCCCTTAAGCGTGACATGAGATGGTCCACCAAGGCTTCCTGCTGGGATGTGAAGCGGTTAGTCACTTCAGCCACAACCCTGTCTAGATCTGCCCTAGTAATTGCTGCCGGCTGTTCTGCGGCAGGGGTGGTCGGATTTGCCTGACCTTCATTTGGTACTGCTGCTGGAGGGGGACGATTTTCTTGATCTGTGACCACTGGATCTGGAAGACTGCTGGTTGCGATGTTTTTTCCTTTGTTTTCCAAGCGATGAACGATGCTGTTAGGAAGAAGGTTAAGTGGAATAAGCTGAAGCTTCGAGCTTCTAGCTCTCAATGAAAGCACCAAAAATGTTTGCAAAAGAAATGGGCAAACACCTCCAAGTCGTATGATTTAGTTGATTTTATGTTGTTTTTAGTGATTTGGGAGATTTATGCAAATATGTAAAAAGCAAGGACTAAATTGTAAAAGACACGTGGATTTATAGTGGTTCAGCCAGAATGTGCCTACGTCCACTTTATATATTATTTCTCCTTTCTTGTTCAGATTACAAGCACAAAGCTTTGATACTAGTAAAAGAGAGTTGCTTGAAAGTTCTATCCGTGCTTGAGCTCTCAAACTTGTCCCCCATTGTTGTACTCCTGCCCCTCTATTTATAGAGTGAGGCTGGGGGTAGGGGTCTTGGATGTGTATAGCTGCTGGTGGGCCTGGGCCGATGTGATCTGGCCTGGTACGTCTTGGTCCGGTAGCACTTGGTCCGGTGATGGGTGATCCGGTCGTGTCCCCCTTTGCTTTTGTTTCGGCAGTGGATGGAGGTAGCTGGTTCGGTAGCCTTCTGGTTCGGCTATGCATGGAAGTGGGGTTTGGACCGGTAGTGCTTGGAGATGAGATGGTTCGGTGGTTGGTTGGTTCGGTGGGGACGTGGAGAGGAGATGGTTCGGTAGTTGGTTGGCTGGTTCGATGGTGATGTTGGTTCGGTTTGAGGTGATTTGGTGGCTCGTCCCTTGCTTCCTCGTGTTGGTTCGGTGGTGGTAGAAATGTACCCAACACCAATTTTATTTTAAAAAAATGAATTTCAAGTATCTTCTAACCACGCAATACCGTGAGGACTTTTAAATGGGATTAGAGTCAACTCGTCTATTTAATAACCAATTTTGATACGTGTTCCATACATGCATAACCGTGAGGACTTTTAAATGAGCATGAAAGCACATAAACAAATATTCCAAGTAATTCACCCATGCATAACCGAGAGGACTATTAAATGAGAGTGAATACTTTGGATGCTTTTATTGCTAAAAAATAAAATAAAAATGAATAATTTTCCATTTAAAATACCACATTTTGACATACTATATTGGATTTTGATGAGTGATGGTTGTTAGAAATATGATAGAAATAGAGACGGTCATGGAATTTTTACCAACAAAAGTTATTATAAATCTTGTTTAAATTTTTAAACAAATTTACTAAATATACTGTCTCAAGTCATAATATATGATTAATATCAACACTCATCACTTTTTCAATCACTATTTATCTTTACGATAATCAGTATGGAGTCAGATTAGTTAATGTATTCATTTAAGATCAAATCCAAGAATAAATATAAAATCAAATTTCTAAAATGTCTAATCTGAAACGAAGTCAACAAAAACTATTTTCTGGAAGGGGTTTTATGAAAAAAAAATGTCTGCCAATTGAAAATCGGTTAAAATGAAAATTATGCAAATATTTTCTTTGAAAATGTGATGCAACTAATGAATGTCTCTACATAAAACACATTCCACTAGTAATTTTTCTATCAACAAGACTACCAGCATAATCTGCATCTGAATACCTATTTAATTCACAGTTATCATAAATTGGATATCATAGACCAAACCGTGAAGTTGCAACAAATACCTTAAAATCCTTTTTACAGCTTTTAAATGAAATTCTTTTGGATTTTGAATTGAGACTGTGCACATAAACAACTAGTGAACATATTGTCAGATCCAGAAGCAGTAAGATAAACACATATATCCACGTGTACCTAGAGTAATCATCAATCAACACAAGACACTATCTCTTATCATCTAAACTTGCAATATAGTTAGTCCAAGAAAATCTATATGAAATAGTTCAAGAATGAAAAGATGATTGGTCAACATTTTTGCACAAATCAGAATCATAATCAACATTTATTTCCTTATCACATAACTGGCTGAATTAAATTATATTATGGTGCAGATTTTCACATTTGATATATCGTTAAAGATAAATGTACCGTTACCTATTTTACCTTTACGATAATTTTTCGTTGTTACCCATTGTGACTCTAGCACCTTTGTACTAGGCTAAGGAACTTTGATTTGTTGCCCGTCGTATGCCTGGAATAGCCAGAATCTAGGTAACACTGTTGTTGTTCCTTAGCCTGCCACCATACCTACACGAGGCAAGATTTTTGTGACTTATTTGTTTTTATAGGTCTATGATTGTTAGTGACAAAATATTTTGAAGAACAAGTTTGTGTATAACCAAAACACTTTATACTTGTTTCTTTTGGCACCCAAATTTGTTTGACTTTAAGGGATTTTATATTTGTGCCTTTAGGAACCCAAATCGGGATGGTTTTCGTGTGTTTGGATCTAAACTAGCAATTATTGTGATTGTGTCCATTTTTTTCACAAATCATGCACTTGGAATTGACTTGATTAATTTTGCTTCTAACACTTTCAGATTGAGTATACCCAAGTCCTTATCTAACCGTATTGATAGTTTGTTTCCCTAATAGCATATTTAGTGATTTTTCTTTTGTGGAGAATTTCCTTAAAGTTGTAGACAATTGTTGGACTTGTGTTTTGAGAGATTCATTTTCATTCAATAACAAAGTGCACTTTTTAATAGAATTTTCTCTTCTAGTATTTTCACTTTCTTTCAAAATCAGAATTTCATTTTCAAGAGATTTAATTTTAATTTCTGATTTTTTAATTTCTTCTTCGAATGATGGACACTTATCACACTTAGGGCTTTTGTTTCGATAGTTTTTAACTAATTGATCAAGCTGTTTATTTAGTTCTATCAAACTATCTCTTTGTGATTCAATTTTGGCGTACTTCTCCCTAAGTCGTTCAAAGTAGCCATTTACTTCACGAAAATATATAAGTAATTCTGAGTGAGTGAGTTTTGATACCTCGCTTGGCTTGTCATCATCGCTATCAGTTGTATCACCTCGAAGACATGGATCTGCTTTTTCACTCTCACTGCTAGTTCTTTTATTATCATCATCACTTTTATTCCAAGTGGCTGCAAAACTTCTCCTTTTCGATTTCTTTCCTTGGCCGAGTCGATTCTGAGGACAATTAGGCTTGATGTGACCGGGTTTATTGCACTTGTGACAAATGATCTCCTGCTCTTCTGAGTTGTTGAGTACTTTGACTATTCTGCTTTTCAATTGTTGATTTAGAGCTGGATTTCCATACTTGTGATTCCACCTTTTGAATTTCTTTATTATCAGCGCAGTTCTGCTGTACCATCATCATCATCATCTTCACTTTCAGTTGATCCTTTGAAAGCTATTGATTTCTTTCGAGTATCACCTCCTTCACGTTCTTCCTTGAATTTCATTTCTAGCTCATAAGTGGTGAGATTTCCGATGAGTTCTTCAACTTTAACTTGTTTCAAATCTTTTGATTCTTCAATTGCAGTCACTTTTGCTTCAAAATTTCATGGAAGAATTCTGAGGATTTTTCGAACTATTTCCAGCTCTGTGTTTGGCTTTCCAAGTGATTTTGATTTGTATATGAGATTAGAAAGTCGTCCATACATCTCTTTGACATTCTCATCCTTGGCCATTGTGAAGTTATCGTATTCGCTACTAAGCATGGCAAGGCGAGATTCTTTGACGAGAGATGTTCCTTCGTGAGTCACTTCAAGTGTGTGCCAGATTTCTTGCGCAATTAGACAATGTGTGACACGATTAAATTCAATTTGATCTAATGAACATATAATAGAATTCATAGCTTTAACATTAGCATTCTGTAGTTTATTTTCAAGATCTATCCATTGATCTGTCGGTTTTTCAATTTCTTGATTATCTACCAATATAGTCGGTGTCCTATATCCCGTCTCAACAATATTCCAAGCATCAATGGTTTTCAAAAAAAAATTCATTCTATTTTACCAGTAAGCATATTCACTATTGAACATTGGTGGTCTAACTATGGACTATCCCTCAGGAAAAGCATTATTAAAAGAAACCATTTAAAAATCAAAATTTTAAAACAAAGATTTGTTTTTGAAAAATAAAAATTTTAAAACAAAAATTGGTTTTTGTTCCTAGCTCTGATACCACATGTAGGATCGATTTCACCCTAGAGGGGGGTGAATAGGGTGATACTAAAAATAATAAAAATTAATGTGGAAATATATATAATAATTGTAGCACAGATAATAGTAGAATAATAAAAGTAGAAATAGAACAACATAGATTTACCCAGCTTCGGCAAAATCCTACCTACGTACTGCCCCCAAGGTTTCTATTAGAAATTAAATAGTCAGACGCTTACACACATAAACTTGCGACATCCGCTATCGACTAACCTAACTCTACACTCAAAACCCTGCCACAACTCAGCCATTGAGTTGCGAATTCTCGAACTACACCACCGTAGTTCGTCCCTAATCACACGACTAGAATTTTACAAAAGTTTAAAGGAAAATTACAAAATGAAAATAAACACTTAAAACAAAACCCTATATTTAAACCCAATTAACATAAATCAATAGCCGGCCCAAATCAGTAATTAACAAAAAGGTGACTCCCCTCTTCTTTTATTTCGTGAAATATTTTCTTTGAGCACAAAAAGACTTCGGCCGATCTTCTTCAAAAAGGAATTAGGGTTTCTGGAAATTAAAGTCGCTGATTCAAGTTGATCGATTGAAGGGTTGTTTTCGCGTTGACTGCTTTGTCGATCGATCGCCTTGCTTTGAATTCACTTGGCTGCTTCAATTTTTCGAGTTCGAATTGAATAATACCGGTATGTGATTTCCTTTATTTACTCTCGTTGATATGCTTGAACTCGATGCATTTTCTGCCGATGATGATATAGGAATTTATATAGGGATCGATACCCTAAATTATCGTTCGTATTTTCAAGTTGAATTATTCAAATAATTTTGTTCGGCTATTCGTTTCTGCTTGAATGCTTGTGATGTATTCTGACTTGTTCATATCATACGTATACTTTGTGAATTTGAAATTAGCTCCGTTCTTTTCTCTTTTGACTTCGGCCATTTGAAAAATGTGACTATAGTTTTCTGCTATGACTTTAGCGTTGAGATAAACCTGACTTCGTTCCATTCTTTGATGACGTGTTCATCTGAAATCCCTTGCGACATTATTTTGTTTGAACTGCTGCATATCATTTCTCTTTGAATCGTGACTTGACTTTCTCTGTCATTTGAATTTGTGATATTCTGGACTTTGAGATAAAAATTAACTTGTTTTCACTTTCTTCGTTCCGTACTGCATATATGTATACATGTGTATTCACACCTGTATATATGTGTGTTGTGTGTATTGTGTGCTTATGTACTTGATTGCCTTGATGTCCCATGACTGTTCATTGACTTGTGCCTGCGACCTTCTTGTTGCATTGACACTGCTTTGTTTGCATTGAGTTGTTGAGCTTGAGTCATGTTTATGGAACTAGTTTGCAGTGTTGTTTTGCTTTTGAAAGTGCTCCTGCTCATATTGGTATAATGCTTGTATCTGTCCATATGCATATGTATACATATGTCACTTTGTTTCCTGCTTCATTGATCTGGAGGATTGTGTGGCTTTGCATTCATATTGATCTTATTGTATGTTGATGTCTCCTCTAGTGCCTCTGAGCATGTTTGAAACTGTTTGCTCATACGTGCATTTCATGTTTCCTCAAAGTTGCATTCAGTTGTTTATGAACTTGACTTTGCATATGAGCTCGGTTGTCATTTTGGTAGTGGTTTGGGTTCATTGATGTGTTGGGCCTGATCTGGTCTGGTCTCATAAGAGCTGGTCTTATTCATATTCATGTGTGTTGATGTCTCTTGGATGAAATTCAAGATGCTGAGGCAGTGCACATGTGTACGTGTACACATGTGTATATGTAGGCTCTAGTGTATTCGAAACTTTATGACTTGTTTTCGTATTGCACCTGAGTTGAATCCAGCCTCGGCTCGGGTTTGGCCTTGTGCTCACCTGTCCCTAGAATTTTATCAAGTGTATATCGGTGTGCATGGCCTTGTGGCATGTACAGTGATACACTGTGCATGTCACAAGTTGTTCATGTAGATGAATTCAAAATAAAAGATGACGAACAACCCAAATAACTGAGGCAAATAACATTTTCAAAACACACACTTTAATTTGCACTACAAAGTATTTTCTTTTTCAATTTTACCGCGTTAGTGTTTATATTGCAGATAGTTCAGATGCTGGATGCAAACTGGAATAGAGTTGAAGAACCAATACGAGTGAATGAGTGATATGTAGTGAGATGATAAATTGAAAAATGAATTTTGTGATGTAATCGAAATTGTAATGTAACTGAAATTGTGTATATATAGTGAGAGATCAAATTTGTACTGTTTAAAATTGTAATAAAATATTTGTTTGAATTTAAATTCTGTGTTATTTATTTTATTCAACAAATATTTATTTAATTATGTGAAAAATAAAATAGTACAATAACAAACACATTTAAATGATTATATATATGTTTATTATCTTCAAACAAAAATCATATACTAGCATATTCTAAAACATCTACGAATATTGGAAGAAACACCGTTAGGAATCTTAATCCTACCACCCATTTTAAAAGTATTTTAACTTGGTTATTGTCTAGCTCATAGCATGCAATTGGTTTTTTTGTGTAATTTGGCTTGATATGAAGCTCAGGGCGATTACATATTGCTTCAATATCGCGTCTTGATTTCAAATCATCCTTCGTCTTCCCCTTAACAATCAAAATTGTATTAAAAACATTGTCATACACGTTTTTCTTGTTGTGCATCACGTCAATATTGTGACGAGGTAGTATATTTTTCTAGTAAGGCAACTCCCAAAATATACTTTGTTTGCACCAATTATAAATCATTGATTTACCTTGAATTTCAATTTGTTCTCCGGTTTCACGTGTCTTTGGAAAATCCTTTACAATTTCATATATATCTTCGCTTGGCCAAACTGTTGGTGGTTACAAGGGGTCGTGTCTATTAGCTGTAAAGTTTTTTGTCTCTTCGAAAAGGATAATTAATATGGAGAAAACAATGATGACAATCAAACCACGAAATTTTCCTTCTATGCGGTAAAGAAAATGCTCGTGTTTCCTCCATGCAATAAGGACAAGCTAGGAGACCGGCCATACTCCAACCTGAAAGCATTGCATACGTAGGAAAATCGCTAATAGTCTATAACAAAGAAGCAAGCATACAAAAATTCTTTTTTTTAGATGTCGTATGTTTCAACTCCTTCGTACCACAGTGTTTTCAACTCTTTAATTAACGGCTATAAATAAACATTGATTCCTTATGTCAGATCATCAGGGCCGAAGATGACAATTGTGAGAAACATATATGGAGTTTTCATACACATCCACGGAGGTAAGTTATAAGGTGTAATGATTGTAGGCCAAGATGAATATTTAGAACCAAATTGAGAAACTAGTGAAAATCCATCCGTACATAAACCAAGTCTAACATTACGGCTCTCCGCTGCAAAATCGGGATATTTCTGATCAAAATGCTTCCATGCTTCCCTATTAGCCGGGTGTGTTAACGTACCTTCTTCCTGTGTTCTAACACTGTGCCATCTCATATGATGCGCGGTTACAGAAGATGCATATAAAATTTGAAGCCTAGGAGTAATAGGTAAATAATGCATACGTTTATACGGGACTTCTTTTCCCTTCTTCTTTCTTGGTTTGTACCTTTCCTGATTACATATTTTACAATTCCTAAGATTGATATCTTTTTTCCAAAACAACATGCAACCATTTAAACATGTATCTATTTTTTGGTATGGTAAACCAAAAGCTGACATAAGTTTTTTCACTTCATAATGATTTTCGCACATTAAATTATTGGGAGGCATGTGCCGCTTCGTAGCTTGTACAACAGCTGTAAATCTAGCTTCTATGAGGTTGTATTTAGATTTCATCGCAATGTATTCTGTGGTTACTGATAATTGGGTGCCACTTGTACAGCCTTCCCAAAAGGGTGTCTTCGCAGAATCCAATAAATCGTAAAAAGAATTTGCTCCAATATTTGGTTCTTCTTCAACATTAAAATTGTTATCAACAAATCGAGCAGCAGGGAACATTGAACGTCCTGCATCTTCAACCATATGTCCTACGAGATTCGTCGTTACAATTTCATTACTCACTACTTCCTCTGGCTGTACATGATTAGGTGCTACAAGTTCTCTATGACGATCCCATACAAAATAGTTCGGCACGAAACCGTACTGACACAAATGAACTCTAACCATTTCTGGTAACAAATGCTTCAACAATTTGCACCTACTACATGGACAACGGATTTCTTCGTCGCTTTCTTTATTACTTAAAGCGAAATCAATAAATACATGTACACTATTATTAAAATATTCACTTATTGAGCATCCAATTTTTCTTCGTTGTTGATACATCTAGCTTCGATCAATAAAATAACTGATCATCTCTCCTACTAATTCAAAAATATGATATAAATTAAAACCACATTGACAATTTATTTTTCAATACAGTTTTATAGTTTAATGTTTTATATTAATTGATCATTGACACTTTGTTGCTTGGTCATCCTACTTCCCATTACAAACACGGTAACGTAATTAAATCTCGTAAATCATTTCGTTTTAAACGATTCGACAAAATTTCGGTAGCACTTCCCATTTGTTCCCTGAGTCGTACACAATTTCGTGTACACAGGGAACATAAAGGAAGTGCTATCAAAATTTTGCGAACCATTTAAAATGAAATGATTTACTAGATGTAATTACGTTACTGTATTTGTAACTTGTCCAATACAGGGACAAATCCAACAAATATTGTATGTGATGAATATAGATGTCCTTTCTGTGACAAAAAACGAATATCCACATAACGATCATATACAATACTTATCAAACGGGGCCAAAAAACACTCTAAGGGTTTTATGAATAAAGTATATTACATATTTCATATTTTTAAAAAAAATTGGCTTTCGAGGTTTAAATTAAATTGATTAACATTTAACTTAAGTTAAACTACAGTATACGATAGTTTATCATATACACACATGTTTAAAACTTTAATTAACTTATTGTACGTTATATAAAATTAATTATCATTTTCGATATTTTAGAAAATGCATAACCTAAATTATGCTCATCCACACTAAATAACCCAAGTAAGGCGTAAAAGCACTAAATTATTCAACTAATGCACACTAATTTCTTATCACATAAACTAAACAAGTTAGTATTCAACACTTATAGGATAATAACAGTAATTAACATTCAATAAACTATACTACACAATCAATGAGACAATATAAACAATTAAACTAACAAATTAACCCTAAATTAACAAATTCGTGAAATTAGGGTTTATGAATAATACCTAAAATAGAGGAGATTAGAGGTTTGGAGGAGATGAGATTCCGAATTGACGAAGAAGGAGGCGATTTCGGCAGAATTTCCGGCGTTGAAGGTGGAGATGGAAATGGTGGAAGAAGGTTTGGTGATTTTGGAAGAAATTGAAATGTTTATGGTTCGGCCTGCGGAAGAAGATAATCGCGATTTTCCGACGGTTACCAACGGCCGTAAACGGAAAAACTCTAACGGCTTTCGATGGCTAATTATTTTATTCGTAACAAAGTCCAGAATATACTAGCCGTTGGAAGCGTCGGAATTTAGCCGTCGGTACCTATTACCGGAATATACTGTTGTTCTTGTAGTGACTATACCTTAATTGGTGATATCTATTTGGCCAAATAAAACACTGTTAGTTAAATTCGATTAAATAGATTATTATGGACATCTATTGAGCAGAATAAATCCCTATCATGTGTTTGCCAAGTAAAAAGTGAATTTATGGAATTAATTAATAATTGGATTAATTAATGTGGATTGGATAGTTAATTAGCTATTAATTGCTAATTGTTGAGTGCAAAAAGTGTTTGTACCAAAATTGGGCACAACACTCTTCGGATGTGTTTGAAGAGATAAAATGAAGAATATAATTGGAAAATGAGGAAGATCTAACAAACACACCAATCAATAAACAGGAAAATCACACAGAAACACACAGATTTAGAGTGGTACGGTGTATTGCCTACGTCCACTATGGAATGGCTAACTTTTATTGATTTTTGCTTGTTGGTTACAATGAATTACAACAGTACAATCCAAGTACAATAGTGATTTCGGCAGAGCCTGGACATGGAAGAGCCAAAAGTCCATTTTCTGTAGGTCCTGGGCTGCTATTTATAGGCATATGCAGCAAATATCTCGCCCAAATCGCGGAAGACCTCTTCTCTCACGTGGGTGGGCCCACGTGATCGATCCTCGGTCGTTTGGAGTCGATCCGTGATTGATACGAATGAAATTCGTATCGATCAAGATTTGGCCCAATCGAGCCGAGATCGATCATGAAGATTCCTGAGGTTATACGCAAGCTCCTGTGAAAATTTGGAAGCATTTGGACTGGTAGATCTCGAGTTATGATCAATGCAAGTTTGAATTTGTTGAAGGCTGCTAAGTTCGCATCACTTCTGTTTGCATCAATCTTGTTCGTATCGCTTCCGGGCACGTGCTTGCTAGGTGACGTGGTGCCAATCTTTCAGGATTGACCAACTTTTCATGCCAAGTGACCGAGTCTTTTTTATGGATGCACCTCATTCGTATCGACCCAGCTAAGCCTTGTTCGTATCGACTTGGCTTAGCCTTGTTCACATCCACTAATTGCTATGCTGTTCGTATCGATCGTTGTTGCCCCATTTTGTATCGATCAACGAAAGTGTTATTCGTATTGGTCCATCTCGCATTATTCACATCGATCACTGGCCGATCGATACGAACAGGGCGCACCGATGGATCGATAACAAATGATGGGTTTTTATGGATTTGATGGATACGAAATAGATGTTGGTTGATCGATACGAACAAGCTGGGGATGATGGAGGCGAAGTAATATGAAGATGAATGGATACAAACCATGTGTGTTCCATGGATGCGAATGAGTTCGACTCCGATGGATACGATGGAGGCCGCTATGGATGGATGCGAATGAGGATGGATACAAAGAACGTTGCCCTGGATGGATACGAAGGAAGCGATGCGAAAGATGCAAAACGATGGATACGAATGAGTTGACTTCCTTGGTTTGCATCAATCATACCTTGAGCATACGAACTCTGATTGCTTTCATAGCTTTGATCGTCGTGTCATATCAACTGTAGCTTGATCCGGACTCGGGCAAAGTTTATCAGTATTCATAGTAGACCTATGTACAATCGATCTCCAGAATGGACCGTCTTCAGTTTCTGGCAAATTCCTTGGTATCACGGCCTTGCCAAAAGGCGGAATAACGAGTGCAAAAAGCTTCGTAGCCTGATCGTATTGTATATGACATTGACATATGAACCCCTTTGTGATGTGAAATAATTGGTGGCTTGTTTAAGTACCATTGCGGTCGCTAAGCCTCAGATTTAATCAATGTTTGAAGTTTTACTAGTTTCTTAATTGAAATTGTTTTAATGTTAATTATATTTTATTTTAACAATGTTTGAAAGTTAATTATATTTTATCTAAAAATGTTTAAAGTTAATTTTAATTATTTAATCATATTTTAGTTTTAATTATATTTAATTAAGAATGCTTTTAAGTTGGTTAAATTATTTTAATTAATAAGGTTTAAGTTGATTAAATTATATTATTAATGTTGTTTAAAGTTAGTTAAATATTTATCAAAAATGTTTAAGATTAATTAATTATTCTATTAAAATGTTTTAGTTGACTAATTATTTAAATAAAAAGGTTTAACGTTAACTTATTTACATTAACCAAAGTGGTTTAAGTTAATTAATGAATTAATGAAATTTAAGATGGTTATTTTGATTTATGAGGTTAAATTTAGTTAATTAATTATTTATTAATGATATTTTTAGTTAATTAATTATTTAATTTATGGTATTTAAAAAAGAATTAATCATTGTGATTAATGATGTTTAAAAGTTAATTGTATGGTTTAATTAATTGTGGTTAAGTTAATAAAGTGATTTATTTAAAGTGTTTATAAATAATATTTTATAAATAAGGAGGATGATTTATAAATGATATTTTATAAATACAATAGAATGGATTTATAAATGATATTTTATAATAAAGGAATTGGAGTTGAAAGGCTATTTAATTTTGAACATGTTTAGAGATTTTGGTCCATATAACGATAGTCGCTATGGATGCAGTTTTGAAATTCTATGATTTCTTTTCATTGGAAAGTAATCTATCTTAGACATTTGGGAATTCCTTTCATGTACGATTTAGAAAAGATATAAAATCAATTTAAGAAGGGTTTGGAATTATTAATATATTATAATAATTATTTAGTAATTGATTTAAAGAAATATTTGAAATAGAAAAGGATAAGAGTTTTGGGTTTATAATAAACAATGTTTTTAATAACAGTTGTTTTGACCATTTCAATATGTTTTGGAAAATATGATATCATCCTTGGTTTTTGAATATACTTATTCCATTGTGATAAGTATATGGTTCCATTTTCAAAGTATTGAAAATATAGTGTTTTGTGAATATGCTTATTCCGTTGAGATAAGTATATGGAAATGGTTTCCAAGTATTTACAAAGTATTTTAATTAATAAAAATATTAATTAAAGAGGCTTAATGGTTGTTTGTGGGCTTAAACGAATCTAATTTCCTATGGAATTAAATCTGTGATTGTTGTTTTATTTGCTAGTTAAATAATCGACTATCAAATCTTGGCCTAAATAATCCATCTAAATTTTGGTGGTAAGTAAGCAATTTCCTACTTAACACCGAAGGATATAACTTTGGAAATATCTAGGAGCAATAATTGAGTTATATGGCATAGTCATCTTCGATGATATCGTACTGTGCGTATAAATCTCATTATGTTCTCCTAGGGCAAATGATAGGGAGATTCGTCCACTTAAATGGTTAGGGGGTGAACCTCGCTCTTTTGTCTGATTATTTCCAGAAGAACCGGAGTTGAGTTTACTGGAAAGACCATCGATTGGTTGTTGGAACGACCGATAAGTAGGAGGGTGTACTTATATAAGATGACTCGAAACCGTAACCACTCTAAAATCACATACGTATTTGATGCTTTGGAAGAGGTTCAAGTCAGGTACCGGACGATCATGGCGCAGTTCTCTGTAGTGCAAGGGCTACTTGCTACTAATTTTGAGGGTGATTCCAAAATGGATATACTAGAAGTGGTGCCTTTGGTTTGTTCTTATCCTGAACAACTTATATGGATGAATGCTAGCATTACATTGATGCTTGGATGGTAGTGTTAGCATTCCAAGTGGGAATTACTAAGAGTGGAAAAGGTAAAACATGACCTCATAATCCTTACAACCTGGTAATGGATAAAACAAGGATGCAGTAGAGCTATGTGGTTCGCTACCATTAGAAGCATCATTCCTCGGATCTAGAGTCGGTATTTACGGATTTGGTATGCGCGCATGGAGTGGGTCCAAGAAGGGTGCGCATTTTTTTGGGAATTAGTCTCGGGGAATGATGTAATCTAGTATGCCATGTTAAAGGGGCAGCTGGCTCCGTGTAGCAGGGGTGCAAGAAGTTCTTGTTGACCTCCGGTACATTTTACCTATAGGTGTACTTTAGGGAATGGAGTCCCTTACCTCGCTGTGTTGGAATCTAATCTCCAATAAGAGCCCTTACGGTTTTACTTGTGCCCAACTATGTTGAAATGTGAGATGTAAGAATTTCAGCTATTTATATATTTATTTCCTCCTTGGACATTATTATAATTTCACTGGATTTTCTATAAAAATGCTTTTGTTATCGTAAGGTAAAAACACATCTGTGTTTATTTGCGGCGTAGTTTTATGAGATACCTTTATTTCAAAGGGATTTATAACATAGTGTAATCCATTTGAGTGTGTTTCTCACGTTGGTTTTACCAGACTGACTCGGGCATTGTTTTCCTCAAATGCTCGGGTCAGCTCGAGCATATTTTTCAGATTTAGCTGGACACTTTGGAGCTTTCAGGAGATGAGTTGGATCCACCAAGATGTAATTTCATATTTTGGAGTTACTCTTTTGCTATTTGTTCTAGTTGTACTTATCATCAAATTGTAAGGACATGTTGTTATAACTGTCCGGTGGCTGATGATGTGTTAGTGTTGTACTCTGATATATGTATGTATATTAAAGTTTAGTTTTTCTTTTGTAAAGTTCATTTTAATATTATATGTTACTCGTCACGTTTGTGAGATTCTGTTCTTTCCTTTCTTTCTTTACCCAATGATCTATCCTTCCGACACTTGGACGTTCGGCATTTGAATACCATGGATGTATTAATATCAACTTCTGAGGATCGAAAAGGTGAGTCGTTGCACCCGCTATAATGGATTCATATTCTGTTACGTTGGTGGTGGCTGAAAACCCTAACTTCATTTCATAGTGCAAACAATATCCATTAGGAGTTATAACCAAATATCCGGTTATTTGTTCATTTTATGCCCCATCTACGAATAGTTACCACTTTGGTTTTATGTCTTTTTCTTTTTCTGATTGTTCTATAATGAATCTAGTACATTCATTGACAAAATCAACTACTGTCTGTCCCTTAATTGATACTCCGGGCAAGAATTCAATATCGTATTGGCTTTGTTCAATTCCCTACTTAACTAACCATCCTAAAGTTTTTGATTTACTAAAAATCTGCTTGAGAGGGAAAATAGTTTAGACTTTGATTGGATGTGCTTGAAAATAAGCCCTTAAATTTAGTGCAGTGAGCATTAAACAGTGCACCAACTTTTCTATAATCGGATATCTAGTTTCCGCGTCTTTAAATCTCTTGCTGCTATAATATACTAGAAGCGGAATTCCCTTTTCTTCTCTTATTAGAACTAAGCTAACTACATATTCAGAAACGGCCATATAGAGACAAAGACTTTTCCCATCCACAGGACTAGAGAGAATTGGTGGTTTTTCCAAATGATATTTCAACTCTTTAAAAGCTTTCTGACAATCCTCACCCCATTCGAAGTTTTTCTTCTTCTTGATCACATTGAAGAATGGGACGCATTTGTCGATGGCCTTGGAAATGAATCTATTCACTGCTGCCACAATTCCATTCAGGCTTATTACATCTTTGCTTGTTTCAGGTTCTGCTATGTTTCTAATAGCTTGAATTTGGTCAGGGTTAGCTTTGATTCCTCTTACGCTAACGATGTATCTCAAGAATTTGCCAGATTGAATTCCGAAAGAACACTTTTGTGTGTTAAGCTTCATCTGGTATTTTGCAATACACCAAAGATTTCTTCAAGGTCATTTAGATGACTGCCTCTCTCTTGAGACTTGACCAACATTTCATCTACATATACTTCAATGTTTCAACCAATTTGTTCCCTGAACATTCTGTTCACTAGTCTTTGGTATGTTGCTCCTGCATTATTCAATCCAAAGGGCATCACTTTGTAGCAATAAGTTTCCTAATCTGTTATAAAATTGGTGTTTTCCTCATTTGGTTTGAACACTGGAATTTGATTGTATCCCGAATACGCGTCCATTAAAGACAAGAGTTGGCGTCCGCTTCTTACGTCGACTAACGGTCTATCCTTGGGAGTGGATAGCAAACTTTTGGGCATGCTTTATTCAAATCAGTGCAATCAACACACGTTCTCCACTTCCCATTGGATTTCCTGACTAGCACTGGATTACCTAACAATTTTGGATAAAGTACCTCTCTAATGAATCCATTCTCGAGCAATCTTTTGACCTCTTATTTCAAAGCTCTAAAATGAACTTTATCAAACTATCTTTTTTTCTACAGACCATTGTGATATCTATATTTTCATTTAGAGCATGGCACATGATGGTCGGATCTATTCCAATCATATATGAGTGGGTCCAGGTAAATACATCTTTGCTGGACTGAAGGAGCTGAACTACCTCTCCCTTGAGTTTTTAATCTAACTCTCTTCCAATTTTGACTATCATCGTTGTATCGGCTCAATCTATGCATATTTCCTCAAGATCTTCTGTAGGCTTCATTCTTTCTTGTTCATTTCTACAGTCTAATTTAGATACAGTTCCCTGATCTTCTATTTCGTCTTCCACCAGATTTGCTTCCTTTCGTTTTCTTTTCTTCTTTGAGAAGTTAAATTTTCTCAATACATGTTTAGTTTTCCTAGCGGGCTTTTTTTTGCTTTGGGTGATGAGTTTGAAGAATCACCATCCAAAGGCTTTTTAGTATCATGTTAGATTAATTTATTTTTGACCGAATCATAAAAAGAAAGGTAATCTCATTCATATTGTTCAATAGTGGCAAAGTACATCTCGTGAGCACTGAATTGTTCTCCTCTTATGGATCCTCACCCATTTTTAGTCAAGAATTTCACCATCAGATACTTGGGGTGAAAAGGCATCAACTTCATCCAAAGCTGGTGTAACGACCCGTAATTTTATTACTTTGAATCAGAATATTTAATTAATTTTAAATATTTAGATAATTGTTTTAAATGTTGCATAATCCACTTTACTTTTTATTATATAAAGATAATAAGTGATTTATAATGGTTTTTAAAATATATAAACTTACTTTATAAAGGTATATAAACTTTGTCGCATTCAGGCAGTTCGATATCATACTTTTACAATTGGATTTTTATATTAGTAAATATGATTTTATAACTTAAATAATTTTTTTTAATTATTTAAACATGAAAATAAATTTATTTTTAAGTTTTGTATACATAAATAAATAGTTTGATTAAAAACTGAAAATGTGACTAGGATTCAGCTTTCGGATTTTCGACCTTTCGTCGAACAGAAATTATTTCAAATCATTGAAACATTATTTGATACACATACACACATGCATGTACATACATATACATACACATATACCTTCACAATTAGTCGAATCAAAGCTGAAGAAAATATCTAAAATAAAGTATACATATTTATACATAAACTCCTTATATATATAAATGCAAACTTCACCCTTAAGTCTCAAAAGGCAAACTCACCATCACTCAATCAAGAGAAGATAAGCACATGTAGGGGATTGGGTTCGGCCGAATGGGGTATTTTGGTAATTTCATCCACAAGGATTTCTACTCTATAAATACACATGCATATCCTCTTCCTTTCTTAACAAATTCGCTTCATGTCTTGTTTTCTTCTTCTTCTTAAGCTCTCTAATAGCTTTTCTTCAATGGCTTTCTAAATAGTAAAAATATTTCAATAACGCATCGAAGTTCTTCTAAAATTATTTCCATACATGATATCAAACCGCTTCAAAAAGTTAGCCAAACTCCACATCTTCCTCACTAAAGTGCACGACCCACACCACCACCATCTCAAAGTCGAGCTTCCACCTCCACACAAGCTTGGGCGAGTATCACTAAGGTCCAAAGGCAAGTTCCATAAGCTTTGGTGCAGAGAAAAGGATCGTTTCGTCGATTAAAAACACATAGAGTTGGATAGCATGAAAGTGGGAACGCTACTTCCATCTTATTTAAATTTATCTTAAAATTATCTATGATTGGTGCTATGTAAGTATATTTGGCAGATTAGCATAGTTTGGATGTTAAAATGATTAACTATTGGTTGATTGGTTGCTTATGTTAATCATATATTGACTTGGCTGAGTTAAGTAGAATTATATTGATAGTAATGTGAAAATCATATCATTCAGATTTGAAATGATCACTTTAGATAGCCATGGTAAATTCTTGAGAAATAATACCTATTATATTCTGAAATAATGTTGTATAAGGAGTATCAAACTTCTTTTGAATTTTAAATCAAAAGGATACCGTTTTTAGAAAATAGAAATGGTTTTGGAAAAGTAAAGTGGAGTATTTAATTTATTTGCGAAAAAGTAAATCAAATGGTTTGATTATAAAAATAATAGATTAAAAGGTGGAAAATACATGGAAAAATTTCATATGGTTTAATATAAAAGAATTTTGTATTAAAAAGATGGTGAATATTATAATAATATAATATTAAAGTTATGGAATAAAGTGAAAATGATATTTTAATAAAGTAAATAGTGAAAATTTAGTTTAATAAAGTTTAATATGGTACTATAATGATTTAAAAGTCTTTCGGACAAGTTTTGAAAAATTTGACTAAAAAGTGAAAAATAAGTCCTTGCGTTCCGACAGTTTGCTATTTCATGACCTAAAAAGCTAAACGGATATATAGGATAAAATATAAGTAGGAATTCTTTGAAATAAGAATTTTTCGGACCCTTATGATCATAGTTTTCGAATGAAAAAGAAAAATCAAGATTTTGTTTAGTAAAGTTTGAGATATGTCCAATCAGGTTTTTAAAATCGTCACATTTTGGAAGTTGGTAAAATGTTGTTTTCAACACTTTAAAATGGAAGATTTTAAATCTTTAAAAATATGAAATAAATTCCATGAATATGTTAAAATGTTTTAAAAGGAATTTGAATTATAAAAATGGGCATATATGTAATGAAATTGGTGTTTTGATCTGTAAAGCTTTAAAATCACTATTTACCGACAATTTAGCAATGGAATTTGGTAACCGTTGAATAAATGATTTGAACTTGAGTTTTCTTCCCGAATATTTTTGAAAACTTTTTCAAACGGTAAATCAAATACATTTAAAAGTTTAGAGTCGATCAAATAACTCGACTGCCTTATGGGTGACAGAGAGATGATCTCTAGGCTGGTGTTTGGGAAACTAGTTGCCTGCTCCCCCAGCTATCCGGACTGGCCTGGCGGAGGGGATAATTAATTTGATTTACTCCAATCGCATTTTCTTAAGATAAAAGAAAAGAGATGTAGAGTTTTTCGAAAGGTAAACAAAATTTTTAAGTAGGATTTTTACGGTAAAGAAAACATTCTAGTTAAGCTCTATGTTAACCCGCCTTTTGACAAGGCAGTATACATGCGGATTTAACCCAATAGACTTTATGATTACCAAGGCTGGAATATCATAGACTTGGTTTAGATGGATGGATGGATAATCAATTACGGATATGAAGCCAGGGTTAAGCATAGTCTATGGATAAACGACACAAGACTTGGAGAAAGGCGTAGCTCGGGTCGACATAGGGTTCACTTCGGGTTCTACTTTAGGTCGGCATGGTGTTGCTCCGGGTCGGCATAGAGTTGCTTTGGGTTCTACTTTGGGTCAGCATAGGGTTCGCTTTGGGTTCTACTTCGGGTTGGCATGGTGTTGCTCCGGGTCGGCATAGAGTTTCTTCGGGTTCTACTTCGGGTCGGCATAAGGGTCGCTTCGGGTTCTACTTCGGGTCGGCATGGTGTTGCTCCGGGTCGGCATAGAGTTTCTTTGGGTTCTACTACGGGTCGGCATAGGGTTCGCTTCGGGTTCTACTTCGGGTCGGCATGGTGTTGCTCTGGGTCGGCATGGGTTTTCTCCGGGTCGGCATGGTATTGCTCTGCATTAGAATAGAGTTGCTCCAATCGGCATAGAGTTGCTACGGGTTCTACTTCGAGCCGGCATAAGGTTTGCTTCGGGTTCTACTTCGGGTTGGCAAGGAAGCAACTTCGAGTTGGCATTGGTTTCAACTTTGGGTCGACAAGAGATGAGTTGCTCCAGGTCGGCATTGGCTTCACTTCGGGTTGGCACAAGGTAAACTTCGGGTCGGCACAGGCATTGCTTCGGGTCGGCATTGGCTAGAGGTTGTATTACTTCGGGTCGGCATTGAGAACGGGTTTACTTCGGGTCGGCACAGGGTAAACTTCGGGTCGGCACAGGCATTGCTTCAGGTCGGCAAAGTGGGGATCAACTTCGGGTTGGCATGGTGTTCGCTTCGGGTCGTACTTTGGATCGACATGGTGTTTGCTTCGGGTTGGCATAGGATGGACGAGTTGGGCTCGACGATTGTTGTGGTGGGCCTATGTAGGTGAGAAGGCCCTGTAGCCAAGATTTCACCTATAAATACAGTAGGCTTGGCTTCGAAAAAAGGATCTCCATTCTGTTTCTCTTCATCTTCTACCTAGAGGCTACTCTGCCATTTTTATTCTGGAATTCTGGATTGTAACTGTAATCAAATTTCAGATAATAAAAAGGATTGTTCTAGAGTGGACGTATACCGGAGCTAGTCGAACCACTATAAATCTAATCTCTCTTTTACTTGCTTTTATTTTAATTTTGGTTATTCTTCATGTTATATTCTCTACATATATTCTATCTGCGATCTGTGACTGGATATTGGTGCTTTCACTTATAATTGGGTGTTGGTGGCCAATTTTGACGCCAACACTCTATATTAAATTCCAAGGAGGCAACTTGTACTATCTGAGTGAATTTAAAAGGTGATTTCACCATTATTCGACGAATAGTACAGGTTGAATAGAGAAATTAGTATTGAGTATAATTAACTTAAAATCTATGAACCTTTTTTACTCAATACCAAGTGATTTGGGTTTACAGTAAACGATGTCTTAAATAACATTGTTTTTGACCCATTTGAAACATGTTTTGAAAAATGAATCTTTATTAATTATGCTAATAATAGAATTTGGAAATATTTTCCCTGAGTAACTAAAAGGAAATGATAGGGTATTTCAAAAGTTAAAAAGAGGTTTAATAATTCTGTATATCCCGAAATAGGAATGGTTTAAAGATATATATCTCTAAAAGATATTTTATTGGATAAAAAGATATCTTCGAAGTTAAATAATATTTTGAGTAAAAGAAGGAAAGTGGATATAACAAAAGAGGCTCAACATTTCTATATACACATATACACATATTTTTATCCATAATTGGTTCGAAGAGATCGGGATTGGATTTGAGTGATTCCTATCTGAAAACCACTTCAAACCAATATACGTGTTCGAAAGTGAACACATGCTGAAGAAATGATTTTGAAGACTAGAGATCTTCATAATGTAGGGCTTCTTGCCACTAGCCTCTGGGGTGATTCCCATATTATATATATTGTGGCAGTAGTACCTTCAATCTAAAATCTTCGATGCAAGGACTATTTGCTACTAATCCAAGGGGTGATTCCAAAACAGGATGTAGTAGGAGTACCTTTGGTTTGTCCTATTCCTAGACAATTTGTATGGACGAGTGTCTGACATTGCATGTCTAAGACCACGTATATTGGTTTTTACAAATGTACATCTGTTTGGTGGTGTAGGAGGTAACCCATCTTATGCTTAACACCCTTCCCTGAGGCATATGAACTCAGGAGTTGTACTTTTTTGGAAACCAATTAGTGTGTCATCATAAATGGCAATATGTCATTCAAAGTAGGATTTGTTGTTTCAAGAAAGGTAAAACGTTACCTCAAGCTTCACACATCGGTAATGGAAAAAATAGGGTAGATACAACAGAGCTATGTGGGTCACAGCCATTAAGGTATGGTCATCACCTTTCTAGATTACCATCTATATATCAGGTTTGTTGTGCATGTTATGAGATGTCTTAGATAGGTCAGGAACGACCTGGGTGATGTCATATTTAGTACTATCTATGGTAGAGGTAGGCCAGTCTTGTGTTGTTAGAGGGCAGTGGGGCTATGCCTCGCTACATTCCTCTAGAGATGTATAGTCAAAAGGTAGTCCCTTACCTTGTCATTGTTGGAATCCATTCTCCAATACGTACCTTTACGGACTTGATTGTATACCTAAATATGCTGTCAAATTTAACAAATGTAACAATTCTGGCTAATTTATTACGTTATTTGAGAAGTGTTTTTAAAGCAATGTCATTACAAATCATATCAAATGACTTGATAAAAATTGTTTTAGTTATCATAAGGTAAAAACTCGTATGTGTTTATGTGCGGTGTGGACGTATGAGATACTTTTCTTTGCAAAAGGTTTTTTTGGCATCAAAGTCGATCTATGACACTGTCATATATATTTATGATTTGTGTTTCTCATGTTGGTTTGCCAGACTGATCCGAGTTATTTTAATACTCGGGTCAGATCCAAGTAGTTTCAGGATTAGCTGAAGACACTTGGTGTTTCCAAAGGAGAGCTGGAGATCTTCATCAACGTATGGACGTAGTGTACTTTTCCACCGTGTTTGTTGTTTTTCAACATTTGTAAGGACATGTATTTATAACTATCCAGGCTGAGTTTTGGATAGACTTTGATTTATGTATTTAAAAGCTTTTCCACTGTAAAGATTATTGAAATAATATATGTTATTCCATTCATGTGAGATTTTGTTCTGTCTTCATTTTCTTTTACCCTTAACAATCGTTTTTTGGCACTTGAATGCTCGGCACACAATATAGTAGGCATATTAGTGTCAATTTTTTAGGGTCGAAATCCCATTCATTACATTTGGTATCAGAGCTTAGGTGAGCAAACACCTAAACTTGGTAAGGGTAAAGTCTCATCAGAGATAGGGTTAGTAACACCATAGGATGAGTAACTTATTAGAGATAGGGTAAGTGACACCTTAGAATGAGTTAAGACTGTTATATATGAGCATGTATTTGTTAATGCTATATAAAAATGATTTTTGTTTTGGAAAATTGGTAAATGAAATAATTTTACCTAGGATTATATTTTGAATGTAAAAGGGTCATCTTTTCAAAAGATGTAGTTAGTTATGGAATAATAATATTCATTTATTATCATAGGTTGGTTAAAAGACATAAATTGGTATAAGAACATCTTATGATTAGAATTTCATAGTTTGATGTTTCGTAAAGATGATAATTTAAGAAGTTAAGTTAGTAAGAAACTTGTTAAGGTATGATATTAGATTCAGCTTAGAATATTTAAAAAGCTTAGTATACATTTCTAAGTACTTTATTCTCTATTATAGAAGCCTTCTAATTATGGTAGAAATTATTCCAAAGGGGAATCCTCAAGAGCATATTGGGGAGAAAATGATGACTTAATAATCCTTTCTAGTAATGATAAGAGAATAGAAAAAGGGTCACCTAAAATCCATATGCCATAGGTAAAGGAAAAGTTTGATGAATATCCCCATTACAAGGAGGATGGGTATCCCATAGCTACGATGATAGTAGAACCCAAGACTCTGGAATTAGTATTATTATACAATGACCAAGAAGTGATCTAGATAACAAATAATATAGAACTAAGTCTAGGATTGCAACGAAAAAATGATGTGGATAACAGATCCAAAAGGATCAGAACCTAAAGAAGTTCCAAAAGAAAAACCCAATATGATTATAGAAAGGAATATCCTAGATGCAGTAGCATATGATGCATGGAGGGACGACATCCCTAACGAATCAGAAGACAGCAACGACGTTCACATTATCTGGGATATGGGCGTTCCCATATCTGAGGGAGAGTCGCACGTTTCTGGTATTGATTGGGAAGGAATGATAGAGAATGAGGAAGAAGAAGAGGTTTCGAAAATCCTTCTGGGAAACCCTATTGCTTAACCTTAGGTTTTCCAGGGACAACCCTGACATCTTATAAAATGCAATCTTGAGAATGAAGAAGATGACGGAAATAAAGCACATGATGAACAGGAGGAGGAAGAGTTTGAAGTGGTAGTGTTCTCAGATTCGGATGGTCTGTTGACCTTCGAATCCATATGATTTGATATGCATTTGGTAGGGTTGGAATTTGCTAGGGAGAAACAGTATTTTGGATATCCTAAGTATATTAGGAATATATTAACGTAATTATCATAGGTATGTAAAACAACTAATTATAGTTTAAGTATGGTTGATTGGCAAATGTAATAGTTCGAATTATGATATATAACTATGCATGATCCTTATTATGGCTTCTCTTATCTATGGCTTCTCTTATCTCATGTTTAAATAACTTCGGAAAAAGTTTATACGAATTTTACTTCTTTGATAATTTTCTTTATGAATTAAAGCTATATCTTTATAAAAATGTTTGAATAAAAGATATATAGTGATATTTTGAAATAATAAAATTGGTATTTGAATTCTTAAGAAAATTGATTCAAAATAAAAGTTATTTTGAAAAATGAGCATTTTAACAAATAAGTGTTTTGATAATTAAGATGTAATGACCCATAAATTTTGATTGGTTTTAATAATGTATTTAACTGAATTTTGTGAAAATTTTAAATAATTGAATTTTGAAATAAAAATTTAATATTTGGATTACGTATAATTAAATATAGCAAATGGTAAATTTTCAATTTGTAATATTGAAGTTTATTTTATTTTATAATTTTATTCAAACTCAAATAAGTTAATAATTGTCGGTAATAAAATGTTTTCCAAAATTGAATATTTTATACAGTAAATTTCTAAATCTTCTTCTGAGTGAGATGCCATCTTTCGTTTTTCCAGATTTGAACTTCTACTGCTCCGTTTATCTTATTTTCTGCAAAATAGCAGCATTTCGGTACCGATTATCGACTTTTAATCGGATGATCGTACCACTGATATCTGGATATCGTTTTGATCGTCTCGTCGTGCTGATCTCAGCAGTATATTCGTTTCTGTATTTTGAGGTCGGGTATGCAACGGTAACGATGAAACAATTCACCGTAGCGGTACCACATTTTGACTTTACATTCTCTCTTGATTTTCAAAAAACTATTGCGTGCAGCCCAAACAAGAAATTTATTGCTTAAATAAATTTTCATCAAATAAAAGGAACCGTTACAATTCCTTTTATTCATTCGACCATTTGAATTTTTCCACTTGTTGATTTCAACCGTCATCTGCCTTTAATACATCCGGAAATCACGTGTGTGACTTTCAATATCCTACCGTTCATTTTATTTCAGCCTTAACTTCTCTCTATTGATTGCCGAGCTTCTTCCTAATTTCTCTGTCCTTTGCCCCCCTCATTTCTTCTTCTGCAATAGAAAAAAAACAACAAAAAAACAAATGGAGCATTCATTCTTTAATGGTCCGTGAGCACGTTTTGCCTTCCTCCCCTCCCTCTTCTCTCCGCTCTCGTCTGCCTAGTTCTCCCCTCCCTCCGCTCTCCTCGCCCACGTCATCAAACCTCCTCATCGACCACCCACTGCTTCGCCTCCACCTCGACCCCATCCCACAACACCGACTGACCACACTCCCTGCTGCAACCATGCCGATTACCAACCCATCACCACAAGACCCACCTCCTTGCCGTCCCCTCCAACACTCCATTTTGCCTCACCCAGGCGCAGCCGATACACCCATCGCCATCACCACAGGCTGGCCGAGCACCGTACCGGCCCTGCGCCCTGTATTGCACTTCCCAGACTTTGCTATGTTCACCTCCTTTCTCTTCTTTGTCTCTAGCTAGCCTACTCGATTGCAATATATATATATAAACAGGTTTGTTTATATGAGCTTTTCGTTGTAATAATATTGAGGTTTAAACATACGTGTATATTAGTATTGATTTTAAAAATATATTCACATATATGTTTTGTTTTGGTTCTTTGGTATAGAGATATAGGTTTATTTCTGTATAGGTTTGATAATAAATATTGTTAAGAGTATACAATTTGAATATGAGTTGAGTGGTCTGTAGTTATAAAATATAGTTTATACAGTGTAAAGTATATTTAGTTATAAAGGTCTACTTAAGTTACAATAATAATAATAGCAATGTTAAAGTGGTTATATATATACATGTTTGTAAAGCATTTATAACTATACATTGTATTATGGAGTTCGGCCTCTTGCTATATATACTATATTTTTAAAGTTCTGGAAATTTTATGTATATATTCTTTCAGTAAGATGTTTTATAAGTTACATATATATTTGTTTACATTATATGATATGATGTATTGAAACAGATTTCTGGTATTGATTTATGTGTAAAGTATAGTCTTATATATATCAGTTATGTATGTTGATAGATTTAGTCTATATATTATATATATAGTTTGCATTTTTCTACATAAGTTTATATCATGTGTTATTTATCTATGTATAAGCCTATACACATACTGTGAACTTTTCATATGTGTAATACAAATTTTGCTTAAAGTATTTAGATTAAAAGGCTATAGAACATGTCTGTTAGTCATTTATGTGGTTACAGCCTATATACCGGTTATACATGTATTGTATCCGTTTTTTTCGAAGGTAAAGTAATTTTATAAAGGGTATATAATCATATAATGAGTTATATATACTTTTACAGTATATTAATTCATTTAAAACGTAGATTTCAATATTGTATATATACTTTTAGTCACACTTATTCTTTTAACCCGAGGCTGTTTGTTTCTTTGTTCCTTTGTTTCTTTATTTACAGTTTATATTATGAAAAGAATTTGGTATATATATACATATATAGATTTTGAATTTAAGTCTGTAATGATTTTATGTAAGTATTATTTTGGCTATAGTCTATATATATATGTTATAATATGGAAGTTTTGATATTTTGGCAATATATAGTCTTGGCTATAGTCTGAGTACATTTTTTTTCTTTTTCTTTTTTCTGTTCATCTATCTTGTTTTGTTCCATTTTTGTCTGCATAGTATATTAATTTAAAAAAAAAACCAATTACATATATAGTTATTTACGGTTTTATATAAATTCACTTATACCATTTATCTGCATCAATCCAGTTTGATTTAATTTCGTCTATTCCAAGCTTTTAGCTCTGTTCGTCGAATTCGTACCAATCCAGCCTTGCTTTGGGGTTCTTAGCCCATTTCTTTGTCAAACTTCTCTAGCCTCGAAAGGTGAGCAATCACTCACGATTAACTTTCTTTTATTTAATAAATTTGATTTCAATTGAAACGATAATTGAAATATGCTGCTGTAGTTATTTAAATTGTTATATATGCTATTATTTGTAACTGTTCACCTGTGGGATATGACCCCATATCCTGATGTTTATATTATTTTGTTATTGATGATATATCTATGCTTGTTATATTATTTCTATATCTGTTATCACTCTGCAAGTTCCCTGTTAGTATAGAAATCACTATGGGTTGAAATGATACATACCCGAACGGACTTTAGAATAAGAGAAAATCGTTATGGGTTGAAATGATAAACCCAAGCGATTTTCATTTGAATTGAAATTGGGATTATGGGTTGAAATGATATCTACCCGTATATATGTAAATTACGGATTGAAATGATAAATATCCGTATCACTTAATCATATGATAGATATATATACAGACACCGTTGGTCCATATATATAAATATTTTGAAAATAAATTCTATGGATTTGGGAAGAAATATATGGGTTAAATAAATGTTGATTCTTAAATTATTATATATAAATGGTAATGATATATATATATATAGATTTAATTATAATATTAAATTTAATTAAGATTGATTGAATACATATAATATGGTTAAGTACTTATATCTATATTTCAAAATAGATTTTGGTAAAAATTTGAATAAGTTAAGGTTAGGAAGATAATTTGAATTTAGTTGAAATTGATTCAATAAAGAGTTTTATTTAATTAAACCGATTAGAAACTTATTGAAATTGAGATGTAAGATATGATTTATAACTTGGGTTTGATTTATAAGTAATTTAATGAATATTTCTTGTTTAAATAAATTTAAGGAAATATTTAGTAGAATGTAATTTAAGGCTAGTAAAATGATATTGAATTTATTAAGTGAATATTTCCTAATTAAATAATAATGAAGTTAAATCAAGAGCTATATGAAACTGTTAAATTTAACTTTGAAAAGTTGAATAATAAAGCTTTGAAATATATTGAAATTTAAATGGTCTATTTAGAACTGAATCGAATTGATGAATTGAGCTTTGAATAAATTTGAATTGGAATTTGAGTTGATTTGAATCGATTTGTGAGACTTGAGGAAATTTAATACTTTACTTTATAAATTATTTAACCTATATATAATATTTTGGGAAATAGATATCTTGAAATGAAATGATATTTGGGTTTGAAGTATAAAAAAAATTGAAATGACCACGGTGTTATAGTGTATATTTCTATATTGTAGATAGTTCTGCAGATCCTTAGAGGATGGTTATCCCAAACATCCTTTAAGTTACTTATATTTCAATTGATATTTCACTTCAGTTGGATTTATTGATATAAGAATGTTAATCCTGACTCGAGTGTTTTGTGTTTTGCTTTACGCTCGGGTCAGACTGAGTGATACAGCATTTGAGACTCACCTTTGGAGTTTGGAGCTTCATTTGGAGATCCAACTATCGATTCAGCTTTCAGCTTTTCCAGTTGATTTGTTCAGAGAGGTCATCTATTCGTACTGAAGAATTCACTGTATTTGAGATATTCTGTTGTATTTTATTTTAACTCTGATGTTTATATAGTAGCTTCATGAACTACTATTTTATCTATTCCGCTGCGTATTATTGTATTACTCTGTGTCTGTGATTCTGTGATTGATTTATTTACTGTATATGCTGAGTTTTGCCAAATTTAAATTAACAATCTGATATTTCGAATTATTCAAGTCAGACATGTGTGGATTTATTGTCGATTTGAATGGTCCAAAATAGCGGGTCGTTACAGTTTGTATCAGAGCCAGGTTCTAGGCGAAACTTAGCATATATTGTAAATTTATTTACAGAATCACTTTCGTTTGATTTTAATCTCTTCCTTTTGACTCGATTTCCTTTGAACTTTGGAACGTTCCCTACGGTTCCAAAATTCATTCTTGTCTCTCTCTATTGGTATTCTTTTGATTCTGGAGTATCACATAACTCCACTTCGAATAATCTCTATAAGAATAGGCGATCCCGCCGATCTTTGAATGTTTTGTAAAGGGGTGAAACTCCTTTACAATTGGCATTGATTCACCGAAGATTTATATATCACTCGGTTTAGATGCTGCTATCTCTTGTTATGCCGAATTCTATCTCTGACGATCGAATGACGATTTGCCTTGGAATTCTACATCAATCATATTCCTAAAGTCATGGTTGACCCGGTTAAGGTCGTCCGCGATTTATATAAGTATATTCATCTTCTATTTTGAAATTTAATTATCTCATCTTCGTTCGAACTTATCTTCGAATCACAATTCTATTTGATTAAGAGTTCCTCTAATTTGAATCTCTATCTTTGTTAAAATCCATTCCTAAATCATCCTTTGAAAATCGGGTTTATTCGTATTTTGGAAATTGTTTTATATATCGAATTTTTATAAGTATGATTATATTCTATATATAAAAGTGAAAATGTTTTCGATAAGGATTATATATACCTTTTAAAAATAAGAATTTGAATTTTTGAAAGGATTTGAAATTTTGAAGTTATATAAGAAATTGATTTATAAAAAAAATGATTTGTAACTAAAAGATTTTAAATGTTAAATTCAAAAATTGAACTCCGGTATTTTGAATTTGGTTTTTAGATTTGGAAATATATAATAATAGTATGATTTAAAAGTATTTTTTTTTTCTCGAATAAGAAATGTTCCAATGATTTTAATGAGTTTCGAATGATTTCGAAGAAATTCCAAAAGAAGTTTGAGAAAATAGAAGTCCAGAACTCACTTATGTCGTTGGAAAATAATTTCGGTGATGAGTGCACGCATCATCGACATTGATTTTCGAGTTTCAGAGTGAGGGAAAGGCCACTTTAGTAGCATTGCTACGCGAGTGATTTTTTTTGCGAAACCGATTTTGATTTCAAATTCCAAAGTATGATTTGATATTCGAAAGATATATGTATATATATATATATATTTGAAATGATTTGAAGTAAGCCGGTGTTCAGTCCTCGAGTTTTGGATTTGATATAACCCTATCTATTAAAATTGATTTACTGATTTGTTGTTGATTTCCAACTCCTGAATTTGAAAATATGATTTCTTCAACTATTTTGAAGGTTCGAGCACTTCCAAATCAAGGTTAACTTTTCAAAGCTAAGAAATTTCGAAAAGTATAAAATATATAAGATTGGTATGTATGTTATGTAGTAATATGGTTTAAATAGGTTGGAACTGTTTTGTTAAGTAAATGAATAAGGCAATTTTAAATTTTTCTAAGATGAAATTTATATTTGAAATGTGTTGAAAAGAATTTGGTCTTCAAAATATTTTGAATAAAGTTTAGTTAAATGTTTTAACTTAGTAACATCTTTATGAAACTATATATTTAACAAGTTGGAATAAATATATAAGTTGTACGTATGCTGTTTTATTCGCATAATTAATTTGATCCAAGTTTGAGTACACAAGTTCGAGGTGAATTACACCATTTCATGTTAGGATTTTTCATTCGATTCTTGATGGCGAATATTTGATATGGATTTTGGGCTTGATTCTAGAATTCTCTATCATAGTATATGTCTATGCAAGGAGACTGAGGGCTTCTAGTCGAGAAACCATATTGAAATCCGCATTAGGGAAGTCGAATGGACAATACTAGTTCGAAAGCGAACTTGTGTGATCGAGCGAGCGATCAAATGTGATTTTGCGAAATGATGACGTATGTACATCTTATATTCTAATATCATTGATATATTTTGACGCTGAAATTGAAAGCTGTCATGTTAGAATATCTTGGCTTACTAAAAGAAAATTTCCAATTTAAATTACAAAGATATATAACCCATAAAAGCAAAGATATTCAATCCCATATGGCTCTTCATACAGCGAAATTTATTTTGAAAAATTTGATCCTTATATAAGATGGACCTTACGTAAGTATAAGATGATTTTGAAAACATATGATTTTGGAAATGAATTGGTTGACTTAAATTATATTGATTTGGAAATTTGGATTTATTTTCTAAATCTATTATTTTGGAAACTTTGAAACTAAAGATATTTAATTTGAGAAGAAATAATTTGGTGAAATTGTATATGATTTTGAAATTGAACTGATATTGAAACAAATTGAAATTTGAGAACCTTGTGTTACTAAATACTTGATTTGGGAGTTGTCGAACTTATATAAAATTGATTTGTATGAGTATGAAATTGATTCGAAAACTATGGATTTGAAAAGGGTACTCAATTTGAAAAGTGAAATCTTATATAATTGAAGTCTATATAAGTATGATTTGATATACTATTGATTTTGGAAAGTATTTGATTTGAAAATTAAATCTTATATATAATGGATTATATATAAGCACGATATTTGAAAGTGATTTGAAAAGGTACTATATGATACATATTTTCGAAGTAAAGATATGGAAAGTGCCTTCTGCTTGATATCCGATTTGTGGCCACATCTTGGATTCATTCTATCGATATTATTCTCTCTGATTTTTGGTTTTCCGGATATGATACTCGAGTGTCCTTCGAATTCCATGGCGTTACCCATGGTCTTACGAGTGTGACTGCATAGCGCAACTGCCTGGCTGAGTCTTGCCTAGGGGTACGGATTGTTTCCTGGGGGATCCAGGCGTAACCATTGTGTATCCTGCAATCTGTGTAAGTCGCGAATAGTAGCGCAACTGCTTGGCTGAGTCTTGCCTGGGGGTACGGATTGTTTCCTGGGGGATCCAGGCGTAACCATTGTGTATCCTGCATTCTACTAGTCATCATGGCATAACTCGCAGGGCTGAGAAAGCTTACGGATATGGATTGTTTCCTGGGGGAACCAGGCGTAACCATTGTGTATCTGCGAACCATGGTTAGACAAAGGTTTTGTTTGTTTTTTTGGATTGTACTTTCCATATCTGTTTTTAAAAGTTTTTCCAGTATTTTCACTGGGTGTTGAAACAAGTCTACTAAGTACTTGGAGAATTCTGGCTTTGCGCCTGATCAACGCACTGCCAGAGTCTACAGGAACGAGGATAAACTTGTTAAGACATCGAGTTATAAAAGTATTTTCGAAAGGAAATTTGTTTCGACTATAAAGGTATTTTATTATAACAGTATTTCCAACAAAGAAATTTTGTATTAATATTTGAAATTGAAATTCTTATGGTTCTAATTAATTATTCGTGCCCGATACTATTCTTTTGAATCTATCTTATCTGCTCAGCTTATTTATTCACCTATATTCTGTTTTTCGAATCCTCCTTCTTTTCCTTGTTGACTATATCCTTTTTAAATATTGTTTTTTTGGATACCATATGGTTTAATAGAAATTTTAGAGTTATAAATATTTTAGAGTTATTAATAAATTAAAACATATTTAAAGAAATGATTATTGATTTATTAATAATGTTTGGAAAGTATCGGGTGATAAATTAATAAATTTATGAATCATAGATTTAATGTTTTTCCTTGTAAATATAACTAAGGATGTAAATAATTGTTTTAAATAGTTTACATATATTTATAAGGGTGTTATTTAAACATATAAATGGTATTTATAAAGGAAGCAAGAAATTTTACAAATGGGTTCTGGAAAGTATTAAAGTATTAAAGATAATTGAATTGCAAATGAAGTTTGCAAATGAATATTTCAAGTAAAATTTATATAGTTTAAATTAATTGTTTATCCTTGTCTTTTAATCTTTTCTGTTTGGTTGTTTCTATTCTCCTACCTCCTTCCTTTTCGGGGACGAAAAGTTTTAAGTGAGGGAGAGTGTAACGACCCATAAATTTTGATTGGATTTAATAATGTATTTAACTGAATTTTGTGAAAATTTTAAATAATTGAATTTTGAAATAAAAATTTAATATTTGGATTACGTATAATTAAATATAGCAAATGATAAATTTTCAATTTGTAATATTGAAGTTTATTTTATTTTATAATTTTATTCAAACTCAAATAAGTTAATAACTGTCGATAATAAAATGTATTCCAAAATTGAATATTTTATACAGTAAATTTCTAAATCTTCTTCTGAGTGAGATGCCATCTTTCGTTTTTCCAGATTTGAACTTCTACTGCTCCGTTTATCTTATTTTCTGCAAAATAGCAGCATTTCGGTACCGATTATCGACTTTTAATCGGATGATCGTACCACTGATATCTGGATACCGTTTTGATCGTCTTGTCGTGCTGATCTCAGCAGTATATTCGTTTCTGTATTTTGAGGTCGGGTATGCAACGGTAACGATGAAACAATTCACCGTAGCGGTACCACATTTTGACTTTACATTCTCTCTTGATTTTCAAAAAACTATTGCGTGTAGCCCAAACAAGAAATTTATTGCTTAAATAAATTTTCATCAAATAAAAGGAACCGTTACAATTCCTTTTATTCATTCGACCATTTGAATTTTTCCACTTGTTGATTTCAACCGTCATCTGCCTTTAATACATCCGGAAATCACGTGTGTGACTTTCAATATCCTACCGTTCATTTTATTTCAACCTTACCTTCTCTCTATTGATTGCCGAGCTTCTTCCTAATTTCTCTGTCCTTCGCCCCCCTCATTTCTTCTTCTGCAATAGAAAAAAAACAACAAAAAAACAAATGGAGCATTCATTCTTTAATGGTCCGTGAGCACGTTTTGCCTTCCTCCCCTCCCTCTTCTCTCCGCTCTCGTCTGCCTAGTTCTCCCCTCCCTCCGCTCTCCTCGCCCACGTCATCAAACCTCCTCATCGACCACCCACTGCTTCGCCTCCACCTCGACCCCATCCCACAACACCGACCGACCACACTCCCTGCTGCAACCATGCCGATTACCAACTCATCACCACAAGACCCACCTCCTTGCCGTCCCCTCCAACACTCCATTTTGCCTCACCCAGGCGCAGCCGATACACCCATCGCCATCACCACAGGCTGGCCGAGCACCGTACCGGCCCTGCGCCCTGTATTGCACTTCCCAGACTTTGCTATGTTCACCTCCTTTCTCTTCTTTGTCTCTAGCTAGCCTACTCGATTGCAATGTATATATATATAAACAGGTTTGTTTATATGAGCTTTTCGTTGTAATAATATTGAGGTTTAAACATACGTGTATATTAGTATTGATTTTAAAAATATATTCGCATATATGTTTTGTTTTGGTTCTTTGGTATAGAGATATAGGTTTATTTCTGTATAGGTTTGATAATAAATATTGTTAAGAGTATACAATTTGAATATGAGTTGAGTGGTCTGTAGTTATAAAATATAGTTTATACAGTGTAAAGTATATTTAGTTATAAAGGTCTACTTAAGTTACAATAATAATAATAGCAATGTTAAAGTGGTTATATATATACATGTTTGTAAAGCATTTATAACTATACATTGTATTATGGAGTTCGGCCTCTTGCTATATATACTATATTTTTAAAGTTCTTGAAATTTTATGTATATATTCTTTCAGTAAGATGTTTTATAAGTTACATATATATTTGTTTACATTATATGATATGATGTATTGAAATAGATTTCTGGTATTGATTTATGTGTAAAGTATAGTCTTATATATATCAGTTATGTATGCTGATAGATTTAGTCTATATATTATATATATAGTTTGCATTTTTCTACATAAGTTTATATCATGTGTTATTTATCTATGTATAAGCCTATACACATACTGTGAACTTTTCATATGTGTAATACAAATTTTGCTTAAAGTATTTAGATTAAAAGGCTATAGAACATGTCTGTTAGTCATTTATGTGGTTACAGCCTATATACCGGTTATACATGTATTGTATCCATTTTTTTTTCGAAGGTAAAGTAATTTTATAAAGGGTATATAATCATATAATGAGTTATATATACTTTTACAGTATATTAATTCATTTAAAACGTAGATTTCAATATTGTATATATATACTTTTAGTCACACTTATTCTTTTAACCCGAGGCTGTTTGTTTCTTTGTTCCTTTGTTTCTTTGTTTACAGTTTATATTGTGAAAAGAATTTGGTATATATATACATATATAGATTTTGAATTTAAGTCTGTAATGATTTTATGTAAGTATTATTTTGGCTATAGTCTATATATATATGTTATAATATGGAAGTTTTGATATTTTGGCAATATATAGTCTTGGCTATAGTCTGAGTACATTTTTTTTTCTTTTTCTTTTTTCTGTTCATCTATCTTGTTTTGTTCCATTTTTGTCTGCATAGTATATTAATTTAAAAAAAAACCAATTACATATATAGTTATTTACAGTTTTATATAAATTCACTTATACCATTTATCTGCATCAATCCAGTTTGATTTAATTTCGTCTATTCCAAGCTTTTAGCTCTGTTCGTCGAATTCGTACCAATCCAGCCTTGCTTTGGGGTTCTTAGCCCATTTCTTTGTCAAACTTCTCTAGCCTCGAAAGGTGAGCAATCACTCACGATTAACTTTCTTTTATTTAATAAATTTGATTTCAATTGAAACGACAATTGAAATATGCTGCTGTAGTTATTTAAATTGTTATATATGCTATTATTTGTAATTGTTCACCTGTGGGAAATGACACCATATCCTGCTGTTTATATTATATTGTTATTGATGATATATCTATGCTTGTTATATTATTTCTATATCTGTTATCACTCTGCAAGTTCCCTTTTAGTATAGAAATCACTATGGGTTGAAATGATACATACCCGAACGGACTTTAGAATAGGAGAAAATCGTTATGGGTTGAAATGATAAACCCAAGCGATTTTCATTTGAATTGAAATTGGGATTACGGGTTGAAATGATATCTACCCGTATATATGTAAATTACGGATTGATATGATAAATATCCGTATCACTTAATCATATGATAGATATATATACAGACACCGTTGGTCCATATATATAAATATTTTGAAAATAAATTCTATGGATTTGGGAAGAAATATATGGGTTAAATAAATGTTGATTCTTAAATTATTATATATAAATGGTAATGATATATATATATATATATAGTTATAATATTAAATTTAATTAAGATTGATTGAATACATATAATATGGTTAAGTACTTATATCTATATTTCAAAATAGATTTTGGTAAAAATTTGAATAAGTTAAGGTTAGGAAGATAATTTGAATTTAGTTGAAATTGATTCAATAAAGAGTTTTATTTAATTAAACCGATTAGAAACTTATTGAAATTGAGATGTAAGATATGATTTATAACTTGGGTTTGATTTATAAGTAATTTAATGAATATTTCTTGTTTAAATAAATTTAAGGAAATATTTAGTAGAATGTAATTTAAGGCTAGTAAAATGATATTGAATTTATTAAGTGAATATTTCCTGATTAAATAATAATGAAGTTAAATCAAGAGCTATATGAAACTGTTAAATTTAACTTTGAAAAGTTGAATAATAAAGCTTTGAAATATATTGAAATTTAAATGGTCTATTTAGAACTGAATCGAATTGATGAATTGAGCTTTGAATAAATTTGAATTGGAATTTGAGTTGATTTGAATCGATTTGTGAGACTTGAGGAAATTTAATACTTTACTTTATAAATTATTTAACCTATATATAATATTTTGGGAAATAGATATCTTGAAATGAAATGATATTTGGGTTTGAAGTATAAAAAAAATTGAAATGACCACGGTGTTATAGTGTATATTTCTATATTGTAGATAGTTCTGCAGATCCTTAGAGGATGGTTATCCCAAACATCCTTTAAGTTACTTATATTTCAATTGATATTTCACTTCAGTTGGATTTATTGATATAAGAATGTTAATCCTGACTCGAGTGTTTTGTGTTTTGCTTTACGCTCGGGTCAGACTGAGTGATACAGCATTTGAGACTCACCTTTGGAGTTTGGAGCTTCATTTGGAGATCCAACTATCGATTCAGCTTTCAGCTTTTCCAGTTGATTTGTTTAGAGAGGTCATCTATTCGTACTGAAGACTTCACTGTATTTGAGATATTCTGTTGTATTTTATTTTAACTCTGATGTTTATATAGTAGCTTCATGAACTACTATTTTATTTATTCCGCTGCGTATTATTGTATTACTCTGTGTCTGTGATTCTGTGATTGATTTATTTACTGTATATTGCCAAATTTAAATTAACAATCTGATATTTTGAGTTATTCAAGTCAGACATGTGTGGATTTATTGTCGATTTGAATGGTCCAAAATAGCGGGTCGTTACAGTTGGTATCAGAGCCAGGTTCTAGGCAAAACTTAGCATATATTGTAAATTTATTTAAAGAATCACTTTCGTTTGATTTTAATCTCTTCCTTTTGACTCGATTTCCTTTGAACTTTGGAACGTTCCCTACGGTTCCAAAATTCATTCTTGTCTCTCTCTATTGGTATTCTTTTGATTCTGGAGTATCACATAACTCCACTTCGAATAATCTCTATAAGAATAGGCGATCCCGCCGATCTTTGAATGTTTTGTAAAGGGGTGAAACTCCTTTACAATTGGCATTGATTCACCGAAGAATTATATATCACTCGGTTTAGATGCTGCTATCTCTTGTTATGCCGAATTCTATCTCTGACGATCGAATGACGATTTGCCTTGGAATTCTACATCGATCATATTCCTAAAGTCATGGTTGACTCGGTTAAGGTCGTCCGCGATTTATATAAGTATATTCATCTTCTATTTTGAAATTTAATTATCTCATCTTCGTTCGAACTTATCTTCGAATCACAATTCTATTTGATTAAGAGTTCCTCTAATTTGAATCTCTATCTTTGTTAAAATCCATTCCTAAATCATCCTTTGAAAATCGGGTTTATTCGTATTTTGGAAATTGTTTTATATATCGAATTTTTATAAGTATGATTATATTCTATATATAAAAGTGAAAATGTTTTCGATAAGGATTATATATACCTTTTAAAAATAAGAATTTGAATTTTTGAAAGGATTTGAAATTTTGAAGTTATATAAGAAATTGATTTATAAAAAAAATGATTTGTAACTAAAAGATTTTAAATTTGAAATTCAAAAATTGAACTCCGGTATTTTGAATTTTGTTTTTAGATTTGGAAATATATAATAATAGTATGATTTAAAAGTATTTTTTTTCTCGAATAAGAAATGTTCCAATGATTTTAATGAGTTTCGAATGATTTCGAAGAAATTCCAAAAGAAGTTTGAGAAAATAGAAGTCCAGAACTCACTTATGTCGCTGGAAAATAATTTCGGTGATGAGTGCACGCATCATCGACATTGATTTTCGAGTTTCAGAGTGAGGGAAAGGCCACTTTAGTAGCATTGCTACGCGAGTGATTTTTTTTGCGAAACTGATTTTGATTTCAAATTCCAAAGTATGATTTGATATTCGAAAGATATATGTATATATATATTTGAAATGATTTGAAGTAAGCCGGTGTTCAGTCCTCGAGTTTTGGATTTGATATAACCCTATCTATTAAAATTGATTTACTGATTTGTTGTTGATTTCCAACTCCTGAATTTGAAAATATGATTTCTTCAACTATTTTGAAGGTTCGAGCACTTCCAAATCAAGGTTAACTTTTCAAAGCTAAGAAATTTCGAAAAGTATAAAATATATAAGTTTGGTATGTATGTTAAAGTATGTAGTAATATGGTTTAAATAGGCTGGAACTGTTTTGTTAAGTAAATGAATAAGGCAATTTTAAATTTTTCTAATATGAAATTTATATTTGAAATGTGTTGAAAAGAATTTGGTCTTCAAAATATTTTGAATAAAGTTTAGTTAAATGTTTTAACTTAGTAACATCTTTATGAAACTATATATTTAACAAGTTGGAATAAATATATAAGTTGTACGTATGCTGTTTTATTTGCATAATTAATTTGATCCAAGTTTGAGTACACAAGTTCGAGGTGAATTACACCATTTCATGTTAGGATTTTTCATTCGATTCTTGATGGCAAATATTTGATATGGATTTTGGGCTTGATTCTAGAATTCTCTATCATAGTATATGGCTATGCAAGGAGACTGAGGGCTTCTAGTCAAGTAGACTTGGTTAAATAGCATAGTTTGGAAACTAAAATGATTGATTATTGGTTGATTGGTTGCTTATGTTGATCATATATTGACTTGGCTGACTTAAGTAGAATTATTTCGATAATAATGTGAAAATCAAATCCATCAAATTTGAAATGATCACTTTAGATAGCCATGTTAAATTCATGAGAAATAATCCCGATTATATTCTGAAATAATGTGTGAATAAGGAGTATTAAGTCTCATTTGAATTTTAAATCAAAAGGATATTGTTTTTGGAAAATAGAATTTTGAAAAAGTAAAGAGTATTTAATTTATTTGTAAAAAAGTAAATCAATGGTTTGATTTGAAAATAACTGTTTAAAAGGTGGAAAATACATGTAAAAATATCATATGGTTTAATATAGAAGAATTTTGAATTAAAAAGATGGAAATTGAATATTATAATAATATAATATTAAAGTTATGGAATAAAGTGAAAATGAGATTTTAATAAAGTAAAATAGTGAAAAATTGGTTTAATAAATTTTAATATGGTACTAAATGATTTGAAAGTGTTTCGGACAAGTTTTGAAAATTTGAGTAAAATGTGAAAAATAAGTCGTCGTGTTTTGGCAGGTCGTGATTTCGTAACATGAAAAGTTAAACGGTTGTGTTGGATAAAATATGAGTTGGAATTCTTTGAAATAAGAATTTCTGGATCCTTATGAGCATAGTCTTGAAATGAAAAAGAAAAATCAAGATTTCATTTAGTAAAGTTAGAGATATGTCCAAATCAAGTTTTTAAAATCGTCGTGTTTTGGTAGTTCGTAAAATATTGTTTTCAACTCTTTAAAATGGATGTTTTTAAACCTTTAAAGATATAAAATAAATTCCATAAATATGTTAAAATGTTTTAAAAGGAATTTGAACTATAAAAATGGGCATATATGTAACGAAATTAGTGTTTTAATTTGTAAAGCTTTAAAATCAATATTTACCAACAATTTAGTAATGGAATTTGGTAACCATTGAATAAATGACTTGAACTTGGGTTTTCTTTCCAAATCTTTTTGAAATGTTTTTCAAATGATATATCAAATACTTTTAAAAGTTTAGAGCCGATCAAATAACTTGACTACTTTATGGGTGACAGAGAGATAGTCTCTAGGCTGTAGTATGGGAAACTAGTTGCCTGCTCCCCCTAGCTATCCAAACTGACCCGACGGAGGGGATAGTTAATTGATTTACTCGGATCACATTTTCTTAAGATAAAAGAAAAGAGATCTAGAGTTTTCCAAAAGGTAAAAAAGATTTTTAAATAGGATTTTTATAGTAAAGAGAGCATTCTAGTTAAACTCTATATTAAATTCAGAGAAGGAAACTTGTACCATTTGCATGAATTTAAAAGATGATTTCACCATTATTCGTCGAATAGTAACGGTTGAATACAGAAATTAGTATTGAGTATAACTAATATAAAATCTATGAATCCTTTATACTCAATACTAATTGATTTGGGTTTACCGTAAATGATGTCTTAAATAACATTGTTTTTGACTCATTTGAAACATGTTTCGGAAAAATGAAATATTTATTAATTATGCTAGTAGTAAAATATGGAAATATTTTCCCTAAATAATTAAAAGGAAATGATTTGGTATTTCCAAAGTTAAAAGGAGGTTTAATAATTCCGTATATCCCGAAACAGAAATGGTTTAAAGATATATATATATATATATATATATCTAAAAGATATTTTATTGGATAAAAGATATCTTCAAATTTAAATAATATTTTGAGTAAAAGAAGAATAGAGGATTTAACAAAAGAGGCTTAACATTTCTGTATACACATATACATATCTTTTTATTGATAATTGGTTCGGAGAGACCGGGATTAGATTTGGATGATTCATATCCGAAAACCACTTCGAACCAATATATGCATTCGAAAGTGAAGACATGTTGAAGAAATGATTTTGAAGACTGGAGATCTTCATAATGTAGGGCTGCTTGCCACTAACCTATGGGGTGATTCCCATATTATATATATGGTGGCGGTACTACCTTCATTCTAAAATCCTCGATACAAGGACTATTTGCTACTAATCCAAGGGGTGATTCCTAAACAGGATGTAGTAGGAGTACCTACGGTTTGTCCTATTCCTGGACAATTTGTATGGACGAGTGTCTGACATTGCATGTCTAAGACCACGTACATTGGTTTTTACAAATGTAAATCTGTTTGGTGGGGTAGGAGGTAACCCCTCTTATACTTAACACCCTTCCCTGAGGGGTATGGACTCGGGATTTGTACTTTTGTGGAAACCAATTAGTGTGTCATCAAAAATGGTAATGTGGTATTCAAAGTGGGATTTGTTGTTTCAAGAAAGGTAAAACATTACTTCAAGCCTTATACATCGGCAATGGCAGAAATAGGGTAGATGCGGCAGGGCTATTTAGGTCCCACCTATTTGGATATGGTCATCACCTTCTAGATTACCCTCTATATATCGAGTTTTTTATGTATGTAATGAGATGTCTCAGATAGGTCAAGAATGACTGGGGTAATGTCATATTCGGTACTATATATGGTAGAGGTAGGCCAATCTTGTGTGGATTGAGGGCAGCGGGGCTGTGCCTCGCTACATTCCTCTAGTGATGTACTGTCGGAAGGTAGTCCCTTGCCTTGTCATTGTTAGAATCCGTTCTCCAATACGTACCTTTACGAACTTTATTGTATACCTAAATATGCTATCGAATTTAACAAATGTAACAATTCTAGCTATTTTAATATGTTATTTGAAAAGTGTTTTCAAGCAGTGTCATTAGAAATAATATTAAGTGATTTGATAAAAAATGTTCTGGTTATCATAAGGTAAAAAACCATCCGTGTTTATGTGCTATGTGATCTTATTAGATACTCTTCTTTTCAAAAGATTTTTTTTGGCATCAAAGTCGATCTATGACACTGTCATATGTATTAATGATTTGTGTTTCTCACGCTGGTTTGCTAGATTTATCTGGGTATATTTAATACTCGGGTCAGATCCTAGTAGTTTCAGGATTACCGAAGAAGCTTGGAGTTTCCAGAGGAGAGCTGGAGATCTTCATCAATGCACTTTTCCACTGTGTTTGTTTTTTTAGCATTTGTAAGGACATGTATTTATAACTGTCCTTGCTGAGTTTAGAATAGACTCTGATATATGTATTTAAAAGTTTTTCCACTATAAAGATTATTGAAATAAGATATGGTATTCCATTCGTGTGAGATTATATCTGTCTTCTTTTTCTTTTTACCCTTAACAATCGGTTTTTTCGGCACTTAAATGCTCGGCACGCAATATAGTGGGCGTATAGTCTCGATTTTCGAGGGTCGAAAATCCCGTTCGTTACAGCTGGTCTTTCGAAAAATGCATTATAATACGAAGGTTCATACACGATGATGAAGAGAGTTTCAATGGTCCAAGAGTGCGGTGGAACTCCCATTTGCATGAGAAGTCTTATCTGTCCAACAAGAGTTTACCCTTTATTATTGAACCTAAAAATGGGCTCAAAACTTGGTTCAAGCTTTTCTTCTGGAATCCCCATCTGGTCAAATGCATGCTTGAAAATTACGCTGACAACACTTTTGGTACCTACGAAAATTTTGGTAACCACAGAATGTCCAATTTGCGCAGATATCATTAGCGAGTCATTGTACGCGTTGTGGGCCCCTCTTAGATCATGTGGTGTGATGGTCAAATTATGTATCTGGGTTTGGAATCTTGGAATCTTGAGCAACGGGTCCTCTTGAATAAAGAAAATCTCTTCCTTTGCTTCCCTAACATAAGGACTCCTAGCTCCTTTGTTATTTCCTACTAGGTATGCGCCATCATGGATTATGTCAATTTCGTTGAGAGGTGGAATAAAATCTGGCTGAACATCATCCTCTATCAGATTCACGGTGTTGCTAGATGACCTTTTGTTTCCATTTTTAGAATGGACAGCTTTCCGATTGTCCTTAACAAATTCCTTCAGATGTCCGGATCGAATAATTCGTTGGATCATGCCTGCCAGTACTCGGCATTCATTTGCTTTATGCCTATTCGATTTATGATAAGCACGGTAATCTCCCCTTTTCTTGGTTTGGGATTAGCTTTAGCTTTGTAAGAAATCGAAAAGTCATCACTTTCCTTCATTGCAGCATATATGTGAGATATGGGCTTGTTCAAAGCAACACGGTTGGTGCTTGAGTCTTCTTTCCATCTTGATTTCTTATGCTTGTGGTAGTTGTTAATCTTTCTAGTTTCCTTTTTAACTTGGGCCTTCTTTTGGGCGTGATACATTTCACCCATTTGAATGAATTTATCGATTTGAAAAAGGAAATCTTGCAAATCTTTACATCCGTGTATGTAGAGTTCTTGCCAAAACGGAGTTTGCTTAATTAGCTTAGAATGTACTGCCACTAGCTGGTCTCTATCGGTCATACTTTTCGGCTTTTAGGCTTCAGTATTGAATCCCTTAAGATAATTGCCCAACAACTCTTTTGGTCTATGTTTGATATTGGCTACCATGGTGTAGTCGACGGTGGGATCTTTTCAGATACAGAACTACACTAAAAATTCATAAGAAAACTGTTTCCAAGAATAGATGGTCCTTTCCCAGTACTGTCGGTACCATTTAGCTACTACTCCCTAAAAAGTAGTTGGGAAAAGCCTACAACGCACAGCTCTGGATGCATTGTATAGGTCCATCTAACTTTCAAAAGCCAATAAGTGATTGTCTGGATCGGTCATTCCATTATACCTAATGGATGGGATCTTGATATGAGAAGGAATTTTTGTGGTTATAATCTCATCTGTGAAGTGAGCTTTTCGATAATTATCATTGACTCTATCGTGTAGATTTCTTTTTCCCTCGAGATTAAGCATATCTTTTGCCCTTTTTTCGCCAAGTCTTTCAACTAAGATTCATCATTATGGTAGTTGCTTCTTTCAAGTTTGTACCCTTTAGATGTTAAGCTTCCAAATTGTTCATTGGGTTTTCTTCCAATCTTCCCTGGTAGTTAGCCTTAGTTTATTGGTCACCTCCCCTCTTTTGTGGAGTTAGGGTAAGTTTGTCTTTGCTTTTGCTTTTAAGCAAAAGTGCATTCAAATCCCTCCTTGGAGATTATGCTTCATCTCCTTCTATGGGTCTGGTAGTTTTAGAGGATTTTTGGGCAAGTATTCCTTCCAAAAGTCCTTTCACCTCTAGCAATTATTGTTCTAGGCTTTTAATCTTGGCTTCATTGCTAGTAGGTCGTGTCGGCTCTAATGGCTATCCAAGCTCTGCATTTCCTAAGTTGAAGTTTGGAACTACATTCTCTTCTAATGTTGTTGTTAGAATAACCTCTTTATTTAGAGCATTAAGTCGTCCTGACCTCATTTTCCTAAAACAACAATTTGCTTCATTTGCTCGTGGAAAGAATTAAATAGGATCGACGGTTCATGGCCTTCTTCTAGAGCCAAAATGTTAGACCAAAAACTAGTATCATATCCATGATTCCAATAGTGATGAATTAATCCTTAAATAAATACGGTGACATGATTAAATATAACTCAATCAGTGTCAACTTAGTTGTATCATCAAGGACCAAATGGTCACTTGAGACTTAGTACATAATGGAATCATTAAAGGATGGATTGGTGATGGCAATAGGCCCTTGAGGAGAAATATACAGAAGTCCATGTGTTTTCATTATGCTTGAGATCTCATAAGGTCATTTGGAGTTGTCATATTCAAGAGTCCATATAGGCTTTCAAGAGTAATATTCCAAAAAGGTCCCATGTCATGTCATATGTTCAATGAGATAAGAATATAAGTCACAAATTTGGGCAATAGTCAATTAGGTATGATAATGGGCTATGAAATTCATTCTTATGTTCGAAGTCTAATGTTCATATATTGTGCATATATTCGCTTGTCATAGTCCTAAGTTCATCTTAAACAACCATGTCATGTTTTGAATTCAAGATGTTTGAATATATGCACATCCAAGTCAATATTGTTCGAAAAGGCATAGTAATAAGCAATAGGTAGGTTCAAGTCCTTATTCATATAAATTATGCATGATTACAGTCAAATAGAATTAGTCCCAAATTCAATTTATGGTTTACAAGGGTTTGATTTCAAGAATAGGGAGAGAGGAAAGAAAATCTTCCCCTAAAATGGTAACCCTAGGTCCATATTTATAGAGGTAGTGTGGCTTTAGTGTCTTCGGCATGCATCAATACCGGCTTCGACAATAGCATTGGCTACAACGTCGGCGACCCCAATGTTGCTTTGTATTTGGCTTGCTTGACGATGACACTCAATACCCCTTGATGAGCAGAGGAACCTCGACGCTTGTATTCTTATGCTTGGTTACACTTTCAATTGGTTATTGGCAGCACTAATTGGAAGCAGCATTAAGTATTGATGAAGAGCGACAACATTCCGTATGGTGTCGGCACTGATGGTTTCAATAGATGTTGATGAGTCTCGATGACAGTATCGCACATTTATATGCTTGTTCATAGCACTATTTTTTATATTGAAATTGTATGAATAACATTATAAGTAGAAATTTAGGAGTTGTGTATTCGCCTTTTGAGCTTTGTGTAGACTCTTAATTTATATCTTTGTTTATATTGCGTACATTGTTTTCTCTTGTCCTTTTCCATAGCTTTTAACTTTTAATGTGATATTTTCCTTCCCCATTCCATGGCTTCTGAACTTTGTTTTAAGCATCTATATTTTGACATGCACTTGGCATGATCTGCTTCATTTGTGATGCAGATTATCTGAATTTTGCTTTGAATGAGATGTTGGGTTGTGTATTTACATTCCTTTTATCCATACTGATGTGCACGTTAATGTGCATATTTTTACCACCATATTTAATCTATTTAAATTAAATAAATGATCATATCGGGCATTTTAACTTGTTTAAACCAAAATTCATATTATTTTCAAATCGTCACATATTCATCTTCAACCAAGGGCAAAATGGTCATTTTTGTGCATATATTAATTTGAGAAAATTTAATTGGAAATTTATATATTTTTTTATAGGAATTTGGCTTCATATACTAGTGGTTTCATGATCACATATGCATGCACAAGAGTGAAGAGAACAAATGAAGATAGAAATAATTCAAAGTGAAGATCATGGAGGACTCCACCTACCCACCTTCATTCATGTACAAATTAGAAGCTAGTCCACATGCTAATGGCCATCAAATCTTCATGCACACTTAAATGGATGATTATGGGAGGCTAATGATTACTTAGCCACCACACTAAGTCAAGGGCAATTTGGGCATTCCCCAAAAATATGAATTAGGGTTTCATACAAGTATAAAGACCCCTTATGTTTCATGTAACCCTCTTCTTCCTTAGTCTCTCTTAGTTTAGTTTAGGCTCACAAATAAACAAGCTCTTCTCTTTCTCTTTTCATGGCTATTAGCCATTTTTCTTCTTCATCTAATTTTTCTTTTTTATGCAATTTAATATATGATCTTTTCCCTTTCTTGTTTATTTCCTTTCATGTTGTAGTGTAGATTTACTTTCATGCAAGTAGAATAGTTCTAATTCTTGTTAATTAGCTCTCTTTTTCATTTTGCTCTCTTTTTCCTTTCTTTTTAGTTTCATGTTGCTAGCTACATTTGTTAATCAAATGACAAATATGAGAGGCTAAACCCCTTCAATTTAGGGGTAATGAAGCTCTCTAATTATGTAGCGTCAACTATTTGTTAATTCATGCTCTCTTTTTGTGCTTAATGATGATCAATGAAGTGTTTTATTTGTTGTTCTTGCTTTGAATTTGATAGCCTATAATGTTGACACCAAATAGGCTATGCTTAAACAATTACTAACACAAATGACTCTTCATCAAAATATGATTATGGCATAAGAAAGTGATTTGAAATTAAAATTTGATGGTCTATATTTCTAATCAATAGTTAATAGGCCATACTTAAAATAGATTTCATTTTTATTGTCAAATTTCATGAAAGTTAGTAAGTGGTTTAAGGGGTGTGTTATAGTTTGATGGCTTATGTTGGCTAATCAATAGCACAAATATGCCATACTTATGATAAACACATCAATTAAAGCACTAATGACCAAAAAAGAGAGATTATGATTTCATATGTGTTGAACTACATGATCTAGAGAGTGGATTTATTCTCTAAATTGTCATTTAACTCTTATATTTGCATCTCTTTTCTTTTAGTTAGTTAGCTATTTTTTTAATTCTCTAGCTTAACTTTCACTCGACTTTGGTTTAATTTGATTGAATAGATTTTTAAAATCATCAATTCCCTACGAATCGACCCGTATTCGCCACGTACTACAAGTGTACGCCGTGCGCTTGCGGTTATAATTTTATTTCTAAATTCGTTCGACGGTTTTCTAAACCGATAGAAAATCCATCGTCGAACACATACATATGGTTTTTTATAATGGTTCAGGCCATCTATAATCCCTACGTCCAATGCAGTAGTTAAAAAGACGAGCTACATGTTTATAAGTCAAATTTTGTGTGTAATTAAATAACATTGACACATAGATTTTTATGCTAGTTCAAGGCATCTAATATCCTTATGTCCAGTCTATCATCTTATTAGTCTTTCGGTACTATAAATTTGTATATTACATTTTGTTATAGAAGAACTATTAAACAAAGTATGGTCGGATGTGCTCCAAATTCCATGTTCTTGGAACGAGATTCCTATTTAGCCTGGATAGGTAATATGCATCGGTTGTAAGTTTCTCTATGACCATTAAGGGTCCTTACTAGCTTGGTCCTAGTGCGCCGTCAGCTAGGTCCATTTTGTTAGCCATCACTTTTCTTAGTATTTAGTCCCTTTTGTGAAACTTCCTTCTTTAGACCTTAAGTTATAAACTTTTTCCATTCTCTATCAAAAAACAGTAGACATAACTACTACTTTATCCCTTTTATTTTGTATGAAATCTAACATGGCTTCTTTAAGGTGTAGGTTCTGTTTGGTCACATATGATAAACGTCAGCGCGGTTTTACGTCTACCTCGACCGGGAGCATGGCTTCATAGCGGTATGTTAAGGAGAACATGGTATGGCCTATAGGTGACCTAGTGGAGGTTCTATATGCCCATAAGACTAAACGTAGTTCCACAACCCACTTCTCTTCGGCCTCTTTTTGAGCAGTTTCTTAATTGTTTTGGTTGTTGCTTTGACTTGACCATTTTTATGATGGTGAACCACTAGAAAAGCTTTTGACTATGTCATTTTTCTCAAAAAGGTCGATGAACTCCGTACTTTCAAACCGTGTGCCATTAAAGGTTATCTTATGAGGCATCTTAAACCTAGTAATAATATTTCTTACCATAAAGCTAACTATCTTGTTTGAAGTTATGTTTGCTAGAGGTACAACATCTACCCACTCGGTGACATAATCTATTAGGATAACTGCGTATCGTGCCCTCTTTAGACATTGGAGATAGCCTTATTAGGTCAATGCCCTATATGTCAAATGGCTAAGGGATAATCATGGAGGTAAGCTCGTGCTATAGTAATCTTAGGACACTGTGGAATATTTGGCATCTATCACACCTACAGACGAATTCATGTGCGTCATATAGCAAAATTAGCCAGTAATAACCATGTCTCAGTATTTTCTTAGCTAATTTTTCCCTTCTTGAGTGATCTTCATGCTATCCCTCATGGTGTTCCCTCATAACTCTGACTTCCTCTTAATTAGTGACACATCTAAGATAAGGGGTTGAGTATCCCCATTTGTAAAGTATTCCATCAATGAATGTGAAGTATGGTGGTTCGTATCTAATTTTTCTTACTACGTTCTCGTTTGCTTGTGAGGTCCCCTCTAGTAAGAAACACTTAATGGGGTCCACCAAGTATCCTTATTACCTCATTGCACTCATGATGCAGTTTGGTTATCCCGAGTTGTATCTGGCTCGATCTGGTTTGTCATGGTATGGTCTCTTGGATGTTGGGCTCATGTTAGAACTAAGATTTGAGTTGTTTTTGAAATTTTGGGTTCAACAAGGTTTCCAATAGGAATTTCCTTCATTACTTGTGCAACCTGGGAGCTTGAAAGCTTGGTTAAACTATTTGTAGATGAATTTTGTTCTCTAGGAATTTCCTTTATATCAGACTGTTCGAATTGAGCTAATAATCCTTTGGACGACTTTATATACTTGGCTAAGGTGGGTTCTTTGGTTTGGTAAATGCCATACACTTGATTTACAACAAGTTGGGAATCACCATGAATTTAATATGTATCATCTTCATTACCTATGCCATTTAAGCCCAGTAATGGGCGCTTCATAATCTACGACATTATTCATTGTTTTGAAACCAAGTTGAATCGCACCGTACAATTTCTACCGGTCTGGAATAACAAGCACGTACTTAATACTTATCCGCTATCTATTTGATGATCCATCCATATATAATAGCCAGAACTGTAGAGGTTTTATTGTCTCTTTGCTTTGTTGTTCTACTGGTGCAATGCATTCCACTATGAAATCAACCAAGGTTTGACCTTTTATTGCATTTTGTAGGCACTATAATATGTCAAATTGGCCGAGCTCCTATTTATAGAAGTGGCCTACAGTCTTTTATTTTTGTAGCATTTGCTTAAGTTGTTTCGTTTGTCAATATTTTAATGGGATGTACTTGGAATCAGGGTCACAATTTTTAGGCCCTGAATAATAAATTAGAGGCTAGCTTTTCTATCAAGAAATTATTTAATTCTTCTCTAAATAGGCATTTACTTATGAAATATATTAGTTTCTACACCCCTTCATTTTCTCGGACAATGGGTGCTCTAGTAGCTTGATTAGTTATTATGAAATATACAAATAAATCCTCACCTAGGATTAGTTTTGACAATATAAGTGGACTGACTAAGTAGACCTTCAATGTTTGGAGCACAACTTTACATTCTTCTATCCATTTGAAGTTTCGATGTAACGACCTAGAACACTTCATTTTTAAATATATAAATTATTCAAATAATTGAATCTTGAATTTACTATGAATAAATGTGATTAAATTGATTTAATAACCTTTTTAACCCCCTTTTAAATAATATCTAATGATAAAAAAAAATTTCGAAATTTGTTTACAAAAATAAATAGTTCGAATAAATATCGATAATGTGATCGAAAAACGTTTTATCGATAAATGGTCCCAAAACACGTGAAATTATTATTCCAAGGTACTATCTCGGATTTCGACGAAACTAGTGCCATTAAAACCAAAATAATGAGGTGATGTGCGTTGATGAGTATCGTAGCAATCCAACGTCCCGGGTGATCGTACGAGCTCAAATGCGTTATGATTTTTTTAGAAATTAAATATAATATATATTATTATCTATGCACTACCCACACATATTCATCACTCCCTCTCACTTCGCACTCTCTCCTCCTTCTATAAATCAAGAAAACACAGTCGCAACATTGAAATAATTAAATCTGGAGCTGTAGTTAACCAAAATCGTCGATGTTGGATCCGTTGCGCTCGGGGAAGAGATATCTTCATATTGATGTAGGCAATTGTTGGTGCAGCGGTGACAAGGTGTGGTTGATGTTTTCACGGCCAAACTAGAGTTAGTGCTTGTGGACGCTAGAGGAAGAATGACGCAAAATTGAATGTGGCGTTAAACTCATGATGCAAGAGAAGTCGGTGTGGTAGTTTGGAGAGGTGCAGCTGCCTATTGCAAAACGCGACATTTTGCTTTTCGCCTATCGGAGCTACAAGTTGAACTTTGAGGAGAGTAGCCAAGCATGAAGTGGAGTGGTAGGATGCGTGGAGAATGAGAAGGGGAGCGTGTTGCAATTTTCAGGTCGTCGAATCGTGAAGTGAGGAGGGAGAAAAGAGGAGAGAGGTGCACGACTTGGTGGGTTTATGTTGTGTGCTTGTATAGGCAAGGGAAGATTGGAAGTGGGGAAGATGAGTTAGTGGAGGAAACTAACACTAATTAAGTTGCTTAAGTTAATTAATTAAATTATATAATCCAAACTCTTATAAAATTAATAATTTTTGCATATGAGGTCCAATCGAGACGTCGTCTTCGCCGTTGCACTCATAGTGAGATTATCTATAAATTAGTTTGGCTTAGGCTCGGTTGAGTTAACTCACCATTTAATTTGTATTTGTTGTGTATATAATTATTGTGTTAAAATATAAGTTAAACTAAATAACAATGCAAGTTATTACTTTTGGACCTCTCCTTGCTTTGAAAAGCAAGTGACAACATTATATGCTGTATAATTTCTCTTATAATGCACTAAAATAAGTATCGTGACCAAGGCATATTGTCTACAGGTTTGATAGTGTGTTGTGAATGTTTGAAGCGAAATGGTCGCTATAGACGCACTTTGAAATCCCTTGTATTTTACATATATTAAACATATTGTAGAAATATATATTTGGTTGTTCTTTACACACATTTTTGTGTGTTTGACATCAGGGAATTGGTTTGGAAAGTTATAGAAATTAAGAAACAACATTGTGATAGTTAGAAGCGAAAAGGTCACTATGGATGCACTTTGAAAATGCCTTGTGTTCAACGATTTTCAAAGTCAACTTCAATAGGCATCCTAGGGCTTCTTCGTATTTTTAATAAGTTCTATAAGTGTATTTATTACTGGAAAAACATCAAAGTTTAAAAATATTTTTTAATAATTATATTTTAATTTTCAAAAGTAAAGTGGCTTAAATTATTAAATATGTTTTAATGGTTTTTTTGGCATAGCCAGTAGGGTTGACTAGACCCCTACCATTTTATTGAAATGCAAAGAAATACAAAGAGAACAACATGAAAGAAAAGAAAACAAAGCCAACTAAAATAGCCTTTGGAGGCAGTGAAAAAACACAATAGAAGAAAACATATGGAACAAAGCATTTCAACACACTAAGATGAAAACAAACACAACAGGAAATAAGACAAAGGTTGGCTAAAGGTGGCTAAGACATCAGGATCAAAAATAAAAGAAGACCGTTGCATCCCTGAAACAATTTCATGAACTAAAACATGCATCATCTGTGTCACTGAGCTTCTTATTGACTTGAAAATGATTTGATTCTCTTCTTCCATATTACCCTATTGAAAAATTTCAGAACAAAAGGCAGTGAATAAGTATCCATACTTCTCCACCTTGTAGCCTTGTAGATTAATGACCATTCTCTCTCACTAATTATAGAACTATCATTCCTTCTAATCTTTGGCATAATATATTCCTAGATATTAAATACATAAGGGTAGTTGAAAAATATGTGCATGTTGTCTTCAGGTTACTTACAGCAAAATGAACGTAGAGGATCAAGACTGATCCCTCCAAGGTACAATTTTTCTTTAGTATGGAGAGCATTCTTTAAGACCTTCCATGAAAGTAGATTCTCTTTAGCACTATTGTGTTTCAACCAAACTCTTTTGTACCAACTAAAATAAAAAAAGAAGCATCATGCCTTGCAATGGAATTATATATGTCTTTAGTAGTGTACCTGTCCCTTTGCTTGTCCATTTAACCCCATCTAAATCAGCACAATGCTTTTGAATTCCTTGTAATGAAGACCATACCTTCCTAATGACCTGGTTGCTTGTGTAAGGAAGTACAATATGACCTTCATGAATATATTCATGTGCTTTAGCCTTGATGTTAATACCTGTTTTATGAATTTGTTGAAAAGAGAGGAGCTGACATAAGATAAGCCCTGGCTTAATCAAAGGATCATGCCAAAAACTCACCTCTCCACCATATGCTACCTTATAAGATATATCATTGAGCATGATCCCTCTAAGTTTTGATAAACTTCTCCATATCCAACTAGCATTATGAGGAATAGGCATTTTCCATAAATGTTTGCCATTTAGAACATGTTTATTCGACCAGTTAACCCATATATTGTTACTTCTGTTTAAGAGATCATCAAGGTGCTTTGCAAAGGCTGCTTTGTTCCATAATACCATATTTAAGATGCCTAATCCCCCCTTAGCAAGTGGCAATTCAAGCTTGGCATGTGAACATGGAATTAATTTCTTAGTATGAATGGAATGTTTTTATGGTTATTAAATAAATTATAAAATAAGTATTATTAAGTAATATTTAAAATAATTTTTTAAACCATAGTATAAGTATTTTTAAATTATTTTAAATTATTTTTAAAGTATTTTTAAATATATTTAGTTCTATAAAAAAAATTATTTAAAGTGTTTTTATTAAAGTATTAAAAAGGTTATGTAGTATAATATCTTTTAAATTTAGAATTTTACTAATTATATTAGCTTATAAGTAAATTAGTATACATATATATATATATATACACACATCATTTTAAAAAGGTTTTAAATAAATATATAAGTTTTAAAAAGTAGGCTAAGTATTTATAAATATAGCAAAGGAAGTTTGGATTTTAGCATTTAAGTTAAAATAACTTATTGTGAGAAGTACAATTAAAAGCGTATTACATTAACCAATAAATGTAGATACGCTTAGATCTTTAATAATGAATATTTTAAAGATAACTATAAATAACTGGTTTTGTGTTGTAGTAAAGGATGCATTAGTAACATTTGTTTTTAACCCTTATAAACTATACCTAGGAATATAATTAGATATTTAATAAGAAATATTTTACAGATAATTATAAGTGACAGTTTTGGGTTGTTGCGACAATGTTTAAGTAACACTTGTCTTAAACCCTTATAAAAGTGTTTAGATCTTTTAAGAGAATGTTTTAAAGGTCATTATAAATGAAGTGTTTTGGGTTTGTAGTAAACAATGTTTTAGTAACAACTGTTTTTTAACCCTTGTATTATATTTTAAACTGGAAAAATATTATTAAATGATTATGAATATACTTAGATCTTTAATAATGGAATTTAAAAAATAATAACAGGTATGGAATCTTTTGAAATAAAGATAGAAAATTTATATGTTTGATTTATAAAAGAGAAGGGGTTTGTAGTAACAATGTTATGGTAACATTTGTTTTTAACCTCTTTGACTATATTTTAAAGTAAGTAAATCTTGTTAATGATTTGTGAATATACTTATAGCATTTGAGTTAAGTATATTAATACTTTTGAAGTATAGAAAAGAATATAAATGAATAGTAGAATACGTAAATAGTAGCATGAATAGTAAAATAAGTGAATAGTAGAATACGAGAATAGTAGAATACAAGTATATATCTTTTATAAAGGGAAATTAATTCTATATACAAGTTTAATTAGTTAGGTTTATTTAATTAAAATAAGAAGTTTTAATTAATAAGTTGTAACACCCGACCTCTATACCCATACTATCCAAGAATACTACGGAGTAATTCTATCGGATAATACGAAGTGATGAGGCTATATGGGGTACACACGTGAATATTCCCTTGGGCTAAACCTGGTATATATTTAAACATCAAATAATTAACTCACCTATACGTACACATATCGGCAAAAAGCAATAAACACATATGCCTCCAGGATAGGACAATATATAATATAGAGTACGTAACAGAAAACATAGAATTAGAATCATAGCGATAAGATATAATACAAAATATACAATGTATATCTTATATACATTACATGGATTTACATACATGTAATAATATAATACAAGATAATGAAATCTATACTGAATTCCTAATCTCCTTTATGCCCAATAAACACAAGCTTGTCTCACTATCCCTGAACTTGTAAAGTCTCGGGCTGACCTAAGTACTATAAATAACACTCAGATCAGACTATGTCTATAATGATAGGTGTTATTATAACATTCAATGATAATATGTAAAGTATAATGATGATGGTATAACAGCCTCAAGATATCTTAAAAACATATCCATAAGAAACCCATATCGAAAAGTTTCACCACCCATATAAATAAAATCAATAGTAATCAAGAAAAATATATCTAATGGATGAATCATCATTACAATAAAAACATCATCATAGAAAAATTAAATCATTAAGTAAATCGAGCTAGCACAAAGCAACGTCCTATGATGAATACATACATAATGGACATTTCTGGGTCTGCTATAATCAAAGTAATAAAATGAGCCATCACCTAAATAGATGGATGACAACACTTGTCAAAGAAGGATAACAGGTTGACCATACTCTGGATACAATCAAGTATAATCTCATCTCATATATGCATATCTACCACATGCGAACCAAAACCAGATGGGAGACTGATGGCCGCATGTCCGCTCTAGGAACCCCGGTCTACTAGCCGCACGTCATGTAGCTGGATCTGTTCCTACAGCCATAGTTACCCCGATAGAAATTGGGACTCATATCCATCAATGGCTCGTCTACTTGTAGCCTCAGCCACAACCCTGCACTGCCCTTATAGGTAATAGACAACTGGCCTAAGCGATACAAGGGGCTAAACTACAACTACCTTACCGAAACCTGTAATGGGCATCAAATATAATATATAATAACGGTGTCACAGATCTGGAGCGCGACCCCACGATTAGGCAACCAAGGTGGATGCCGGTCAATCTGGTTCACTTCAAGAAATAAAAATGAAGTAAGACAAAGGTAGACGAACACATAGTATATATATAATGGCCGACACACGACTCTACTTATAGGCTAACATATGGCCTAAGGATACTCAACACAGCGAGTATCACACACTACATGCTCTATATGAGTGTCATCCACCAACAAAGAATAACTGAATAAATAACACAAGGCGTCCCATACTGCCGCGTGTTTCTAGTCCATTTATTCAGTGCTCACACATCACACTTGCTCCTTCAATATTCTATATAACTAGTCCAAAGAATAACCAGAAAGTATTATCGAATGCCCCATCCCAAACGGTATTACTAATCCGCTTATTCAGATTTCTCGCTATAGAGTTTAAAATCATCACAAAATCACATAGAAGGATGTCATCACCTTATCGTACCAAATCACTAACAAAATCCACATCAACGGTGAATAGCCCATATAGTTTAGTTTAATATACGAGGAAAGAATGAATAGAAAAGTAATATGAAATAGATTATTCAAATGAATATATATATATATAACAACAAACAAATCAATATTAAAATTAAATCATTCGCAACATGTAAGCAAAATAAGCACTTAGAGATGAATAACTATTTAAATCCATATATTATATGACTTTAAAATAAATAAATAATTTTCTCAATCTTGTATAAATTAAATAATATTTTTGTATTCACAAACGGTATTAGAAAATCCCTTTTTCTTTCATTTGATAACCCAAAATAGATTGTAAAGCTACATATCAAGCTTAAGAATAATTCCATAACTTTCTATAACTAAATATTACTTATAAATAAATATAAAACATCTAAATCAATTATATTTATATATAATAAATTAATTACATTTTCAAAACTTGGTTTATATATTAAGATTATCATAAAACATACTTTGATAACCATAAAATATAAGTTAAGAAATATTTCATAATTTCTTATGAAATAATATTTTAAAATTCACATTAGTGACTTGATAAACTTTAAACTATAACTGCATTCATATATATAACATCAAAGTGTGTGTGTGTGTACGTATTAAAATTTAAGTATATTTATTTTATTTTAAATTATAATATATGAATATATACATATATTACTTATAATTTACCATTGCTTGCACATCTACAAGATTGTACACACGCACAACAACAAAATTGCATATACATACGCAGGCTAACACACTTATACAAAAGTGCACACATAATTTTGCACATGCATAACACATACACATACAAAAACCCTCACAAACATGTCTCGTGTACACATATTGCACCTACACAAAAACACAGCAACAACCTTCATGAAAACACAGTTGCATTCACATATACACACACAAATGCACACACGCACACATAAAGCTACATATATACACATCACATACACACACACACACACTAATACATACACACATGGCCTGGGTTATACATGCAAACAACCATTGGTGCACCAGTCGTCTCTGACTAGTGGACTGGTTGGCCATTCAATATGCTAGGATCGATCACTTCGATCGATCTTTGGTCCTCCATCCATCACTAATCTGCCTTCAGTTCGATGCACACATACCATAATACCCAAACGTTAACGTGAAGGTCTAATTAAACGTGAAGGTCTAATTTATATTTGGAGAAGAAACATTAGAGGAGAAGAAAGCTCAGGAGATAGAAGAATCATGTAATTTAATTTGGGTTCGGGCTTGTGATATTGGGCTTTGGTTTTGTTTATTTTATTTTCTTTCTTTCCTTTTATTTGGTTTGTAAAATAATTCTAATTCAAGTCCAAACACAAAATCCATTCTCTCATAAAATTACTTCCTAAATAATTACAACACTACTTATTTTACAAAATTATCTTATATGATTTTATTTATTTGATTAACTATGTTATTTAAATCATTTACTAATTAATTTCAAACTATATTAATAACTTTATTTCCTTTATCTAATAAACTTTCTATTTTACATAATTTCAATTTATCATTATTTCCAAAATAATTCATTCATAATTTCTTATTCCAAAGTAATTAAATCATATAACCACACTTAATTATTTATACAATATTATAATTTTTTTTAGAATTTATTAAATTTAATTACTCAAAAGTTCATATCTTAAACCCAATATTAAATCACTTTTAAATTAATTTATTTTAAAAATTTTAAAACACATATTTATTCCTAAAACTATTTAACCCTATTACTAATCACCTTGTTTTGAAATTCCGATAAATTCAAATTATTTATTTTAAACTCCGAATTCCATTTTTAATTATAATTACCTCTAAAAACTAGGTTATTACATAAGTGGAGTTTTAAATTAATAAGAAGTTTAATTAAATTAGTTAAGTTTTAATTAATAAAGGAATATTGATTAATAAAGGAAGTTTTAATTAATAAAGGAATATTGATTAATAAAGGAAGTTTTAATTAATAAAGGAATATTAATTAATAAAGGAAGTTTTAATTAATTAGGAGTTTAATTAATTATGAGTTTAGTTTAGTTAGTTTAATAAACTAGAATTTTTGATTTATGAAAGAAGTTTTATAAGATAAAAAGGAGTTTTGCTAATAAAAGAGGTTTTAATTGGTGAAAGGTTAATTAAATAAAAAAGGGAATAAAAGTCGTTTATGTGACTTAATCGTGCTTTATGTATGTTAATCATGCTTAGTCTATTACTTGTTTATGGAAAATATTTAGTCGTGTCCTTAGCACTAAATCTTTCAAAGTAGATTTGTTTCTATCCGTGAGAGTGTTAAGAATAATGATTCGAATAGGGTGTAGAAGTAATAGTGCTCTAATGACCTAGAGTGGAGCAGTAATTAATTTAAGATAATAATGGTGATTGATTAATTAAAATGAATTTTTAAAGGTTAATTAAGGATGATTTGTGCTTATTTGTTTATCTATGAATTTAAAATGATTTGAGATAATAAAGGTGATTATATATTTTATAAAATCCAGTATTATTATTAAATGTGATTAGAAATATATTTTAAAGGAAAATAAGGTTTATTTTATTTAAATGAATGGTTTGAAAATTATTTAATAATTGAGTTTTAAATGTAATTGGGAAATGATTTAAAATAAAAATTAGTTAAAATATGAAAATAATATTCTATAAACTTGTATATGGATAAGAAATGAAGTTTTATGTTAGTAATAATTTCTATTTAAAGGTTTGAATTGATTTTTGGTTAATAAAAGGACTTTTATTAAGTGGGATTAAGGTAATAGTTTGATTTTATTAAATAAATAAAGGAATTTAGGAAATGTAAATTCTATGAAAAATTATAATGTAGAGTAAACATTTTAGTAACATGAATATGATTTTGTTTGTGGTATAATATTGTTTTGAATTGATTATTAAAGGATTTATAAAAGAAATAGAAAAGAAAAGAAGAAGAAAGAAATGAAAACAAATGGGCCTTGAATTGTGTAAAGCCCAAATTGCTTCATGAACAAAAGAGTCTAGATATTTCTTTCTAGACTTGTCTTCATTTTACTATTGTATTCAAGCTATCTTCATTTTACATCAATACAATTTATGTTTATTCATTCTCAAGCTTCTCTTTTATCTTCATGAGAGAAAATAATGTAAACCATCTTCTCTTTTTCATCAAAATAAAATTCAATAAAATCCAATAAATTCCAAAATAAATATATGATGCTCTCAACACCAAGCTACACGAATATTCATGAAGAAATTGAAGTTTTGATCAAGTTTTAGAGTTTGAAGATTTCCAAGTTTGAGCAAATAAATGGGAGGAAAGCAAATTTGGCTAAGGAGAGTGTTATTTACACTCAAAATTATGTTTATATACTTAATTTCTTCCCATATGCATGTTGTTGTGAATGGATTTCATATATGATCACTCTTCTTAAGCTTATATGAGTTTATTTTGGTTGAATTTGAATTATAATGAAGTGTGAATAGAATTTGAATCAATTTACAAATGTCATTTTCTGTATTTTAGGAATTTAGTCGACTAATCCATATCTTCAGTCGACTGGACTAGTGTAAATTTCCAACCCCAATGCAACATCCAAATTCGGTCAACTTAATTTATTAGATTTAGACGACTAGCTTCAATAGACTGAGAGCATTTTTAGTCGACTAAACTAATACAAAATTTAATGTAGAGAGCAAAACCTTCTGCAGTCGATTTCTTATATAATTTCTATTGAGGTTAGTCGATTAAGTGCATCATTCACTTGACTGAACCTGACTATTTTGATTTTTTTTTTGAGTTGTATGTTCTTATGATTTTCTTATCTTCTTAATTATATTTCTATTGGATTTAAAATCATGATTATTAATGTTTATTTAACAATGTACATTGTATTAGTACTTTCAGAAAATATTTATAATGTTGGAAATTTGTTTATTATAGTTGAAATGTTATTATAACTTTTATTTTGATCTCCACATAGTTTTTCCTACCTTAGACCATTTCTCTGCCAAGGTAGGATGCCCCCTCATCAACTTATATGGGTCCGTACAACTCCAAGTCTTGGATCGGTACGACTCCGTAAGATTGTTAATTTGATTATCATGACTCTTCGCGTTGGCTCGCCTTATGGTTAGCTTCACAATTCCAAAGTTGTTTGCACCAATGTTAGCTTGTTTCGGAGTCCAAATGACGGAGTCGTGGAAGTACAGAGTTACTGATTCAAGAATTCATGGAGATCGATAGAGAATTGCATTGAACCAACAAAACAACACTTGGAGTAGGCTTCAGCATCGAGTAAAGTGCATAAGCAGAAGATGAGACCCATTAGTGGAGGAAAGTTGGATCAGTGCTACTCCTGGGAGTTGGACCGCTACAACTCCAATGAGTTAGACCGGTGCCGACCCATCACTTAGGCGGGTTCACGTACTTTTTGGCTTAGGTTGGCTTCGTGTTTGGTTTCTGGATTCTTGGGCTGTCTCTCGGGGCTTCCAGCCTTAATCCAAGTTCGACTGGTCCGGTTTGCCTGAATATTGCCTAGTCAAAAGGCATGATAACTTGCCCCCCAAAGCATGCCTTGAGAATGGAAGGTGTGCTTTGCTCAAGAACAAATGTAATGTCAATCTTCGATAATTGAGCTCTCTGGCTACTTTAATCTTGATGAATTGTCCAGTTCCTTCGGACTCTCTTGTAAATCAAAGGTCTTTCCAAACTTGTTACAGCTTAAGACTCTAGACTCTGCCCAAGTGTAGTCTATACATTATCATCATTTCGATTACTTTCATAGTTATTGCATCATACATCAAAATCGCCTCGCATTCATTTGGGATTTATCGATTCTAGTCTAATTACATGGCGTTCAAATTATTTTATCAAATCTTTATCTATCCTAAGGTTTGATGTCTCTAAATCATTTTATATTCTATTTAATGCATGAACTTTCCGGGTCAGTTTATATTTTAGTTTAATGGGTGATCTATCCAGATTATTTATTGAGGTCGTGGCCCTTTGGGACCGATAATCAAATCCATGGTCTCTCCAAAACGTTAATCAAATCCTTGGCCGTTCGGGGTCGATAATCAAATTCAAGGCTGTTCGGGGCCGATAATCAAATCCAGATCTCTTCGGATCGTTTAATCAAATCTATAGTCCCTCCGAATCCTTGCTGAGCCTAAACCCTTCGCTCTCCGGCAGGGGGACTCAATGATAAGCAATCCCATCCTCTCATGCTCCAGCGAGGTGACTTGCTTCTTGCAATTCGGTCCCATCTTTCAAAACGGGATAAAGCGATTAATATCTTACAAGTCCATTCACTCATGCTCCGGCGAGGGGACTTGCACCTAGCACTCCGGTCCTGTTTCTCCAGATAGGACTTTAAAGTGATCAATATTAATCATCACATTCAATGTGGATTTCCATAATCAAATTCAAATATCAAAAACAAAATAAAGTCAAACATCAAGAAAACTGCCTCGCCGAATATTATAGTCTAGTATCTAGCTCAAAGCATGCCTAGGGACCGTTCGGGATCCTATACACAAGTAAATCGCTAGACTATATTATTGCATGGTTTATTGAAAAGAGGAAATAGAGTGTGAGAACCAAACCTGATTCCCTGTCATCTCGATCAGGAGATGACTATCCATGACCTTGATCCATTTCCATTCACTGCGCTTGATGGCTTCTCTTGTTCCACCACCGCAGTTCGGCTTCTCACATATTGTTGTAATAGGTAATCTCTAACCTGTTCCTCGATCAGATCCCAAAAGTGCCTGCAATCGTTTGTGTTATGCCCATTCAGCTCATGGAATAGGCAGTATTTTCCAGATGCCCTTTCACACTCCGTGGGTTCTCTTCTTGCCGGCTTTCGATAGGGAATCTATCCCCTAGTATCCAGATAAATCTGCTCCAAGTTCTCAATTAAATCTATGTAAGAATAGAATTTCAGTTCCATTCTTTGCTGCTTCGACCCTTCAAAGCCATTATCCATCTTCTATTTTCCTTTATACTTGCTAGATCCTGCTTCGAGCAATACTCCGCCATCTAGAGCATTAACCTCTTCCTCGTCGGCTTCAGCATCCTTTTGGCGCAAAAAAAATTCAGCCTTGTGATAAAACCTTGCAAGATCCCTTAAAGGATCCCATTCCAATGCAACCTTGAAATCCGTCTTTGCACCTATTCCTTAGACCGTTGCCATCAAAACCATCCAAGGGTCTGGCTTCTCCACCGTAGCTATCGTCGCATTGAACCTTATTAGAAAACTCCTAAGGGTCTCTACGGCCCTCTGCTTCATTCTTGCTAACGTCATTACATTTTTGGGTCATGAAATATGAACCCGGAACTACTTCCTGAACTTATTTGCTAAATCGGTCCATGTGTTGATGGAACCGTTTTCTAGCTGTCTAAACAATAATGCCGCCAAACCTATCAAATATAAAGGGAAACACCATCCCATAACCTCTTCAGACGCAGCCGGCACTTCCTTGTGCTAGATGTACCTCATCATATTAACTGTTATCGATATTTCCATCTTACGTCTCTAACGTTGGCAGCTTGAAATCAAGCGGATTCCTAGCGTACCGAACAGTCGGAGTGATTGGACTCTTATTCACATCTTTCATGCTTTGGTTAGGCAGTCCACTCCTTATAGCTCATCTCACCATCTCAACAAATCTGTCATCGTCATTCAAAGGAATTCCCAAGTTAGCATTCTCAGCTTGCCCCCCGACTCTACGAGGGAATCTAGCACTTACTCCTCCGGTCGTGTTTCTGCATTCTAATTCGCATTCACACACTTTGCATCATCTCCAGAATGCACATCATTCTTTCCTAGGTTAGGATGACCCATGCCCCCGAGCCCTTGTGGGTTGGTACCGACCCGGGCTTGTGGATCAATACCGACCCGTATGCTTGGCTCGGAGTTTGTCCTGGGTCGTTCTACTCCTCTTCTAATTACCTACGCTCCAGCTTCTGGTCTTTGATTCAGATTTACAGCAACTTCGTCTATTCCCATCTATCCCATTCTTCTAAGGAAATTCTCCATTATCACTTCCCGCCGAGATATCATCCTATCCTGCAATTCATTCATCATGGTCTCCATCTCATCCCTGGTTATGTAGATTGATGGGAGGTTATCTCTTGAGGATGCATATTGGCTACCCCTTCTTGATTTCCTCCAACATCAGTCCTCCTAATTGATTGTCTAGTCATTATGATCCTTTTCAAATCCCAAATTAATGAATTATACTAATCTCTTAGTGAAATTACCAAAATGTTTGAACCAAAAATGGTATAAACACCCAAGTGAAGTAAGTAGAGACATGAAAGTGAAGATAACAAATGAAAAATGAGTAAGAAATAGAACTCACAAGATTTATAGTGGTTTGGCATACTCCGGCCTACGTCCACTTAATGATTTTTATTGCTTATATTTTGACTTGGGGGCAAAAGTTCTTACAGGTCTGTATAACTCCGACAGAGATTATAATAAATTAGAGAAAGGAGTGTAAGAGCCAAACGATCCTAAAAATGAGCCCTATACCTTTATTTATAGAGGTAGGAAGCCTAAAATCTCGCTCAGAAGATCTTCACATATATAGTTTTCCATGCCTTAGACTATTTCTCCAGTAAAGTAGGACCCTACCTCATCAACTTATATGGGTCGGTATGACTCCAAGGGCTTGGGTCGGTACGACTCTAAGGGCTTGGGTCGGTACAACTACGTAATATTGCAAATCTGGTTATCTTGAACTCTTTGTTTTGGCTCGTCTTATGGTTAGCTTCGTGATTCCATAGTTTTTTGCACTAATGTTAGCTTGTTTCGAAGTCCAAATGATGAAGAACAGAGTTGTCAATTCAAGAGTTCGTGGAGATCGATAGAGAATTGCATTGGACTACCAAAAAACACTTGATGTAGCCTTCAAGCATCGAGTAGAGTGTGTAGGCAAAAGATGGGACCTATTGGTGGAGGAAAGTTGGATTAGTGCAACTCCAAGGAGTTAGACCAGTGCCGACCCACCACTTTAGTGGATCCATGTATTTTTAGGCTTGCGTTGGCTTCATGTTTGGTTTCTGGATTCTTAGGCTATCTCTTTGGGCTTCGTTCCTTAACCCAAGTTCAACTCGTCTAGTTTGTTCGAATATTGTCTGGTCAAAAAGTGGGATAACACTTGCTCCCCAAAGCATGCCTTGAGAATGGAAGGTGTGCTTTACTTAAGAACAAATGTGATGTCAATCTTTGACAATTGAGCTCTCTGGCTACTTCAATCTTGATAAATCGTCTAGTTCCTTCGTACTCCCTTGTAAATCAAAGGTCTTTCCAAACTTGTCAAAGCCTAAGACTCTAGACTCTTCCCGAGTATAGTCTATACATCGTCATCATTCCGATTTCATTTGGAGTTATTACATCACATATCAAAATCGTCCCACGTTCATCCGAGATTTATCAAATCTGTATCTATCCAAAGGCTCGATCTCTCTAGATCATTTTATATTCAGTTTAATGCACGACCTTTCTAGATCGTTTTATATTTTAGTTTAAGGGGTGATTAATCCGGATCGTTTATTGAGGTTGTGGCTGTTCGGGATGGATAATCCTATCCATGATCTCGCTGGACCGTTAATAAAATCCATGGTCATTCGTGGTCGATAATCAAATTCATGGCCATTTAGGGCCGATAATCAAATCTGTGATCTCTTCGGATCATTTAACCAAATCCATGGTCTCTTTAGATCCCTATTAAGCGCAATCTGCTCGCTCTTCGGCAAGGGGACTCAATGACGAGTAAGCCCATCTACTCATGCTCCGGCAAGGTGACTTACTTCTTGCACTCTGGTCCCATCTTTTAAAATAGAGCTTAAAGCGATTAATATCGTACAAGTCCATCCACTCACACTATGAAGAGGGGACTTGCACCTTACACTCCAGTCCCATCTCTTCGGACTGGACTTTAAAATGATTAATATCAGTCATTACATTTAATGTGGATTTCCATAATCAAATTCAAATATCAAAAACAACATAAAGTCTAACATCAAGATAACTGTCTCGTAGGGCATTATAGCCCAGCATCCATCGTAGAGCGTGCTTACAGACCATTCGGGATCGCATACATGAGTAAGTGGCTAGACTATATTATTGCATGCTTTATTGAAAAGGGGAATAGAGTGCGAGAACCAAACCTGATTCTCTGCCATCCTGATCAAGAGATGACTATCCTTGACCTTGATCCAGGGCCATTTCCATTCGCTACAGTGTTCCACCACCGTAGCTTGGCTTCACACATACTACTGTAATCGGTTATCTCTGTCATATTCCTTGATCTGATCCTGCATGTGCTTGTAATCATTTGTGTTATGCCCATCCAGCTCATGGAATATGAAGAATTTTCTAGATGCCCTTTCATGCTCAACGGGTTCTCTTCTTGCCGACTTCCAATAGGGGATCTGTCCCCAAGTATCTAGAAAAATCAGCTCTGGAGTCTCATTTAAATCTATGTAAGAAGAGAAGTGTGATTCCCTTCTTTGCCGCTTCGTTCCTTCAAAGCCATCATCCATCTTTCATTTTCCTTTATCCGTCCTAGATACTGCTCCAAGCGATCCTCGGCCATCCAGAGCATTAACCTCTTTCTCAACGCCTTCAACGTCCTGCTGGCGTAGAAACCTTTCAACCTTATGATAAAACTCTACAAGATCCCTTCGAAGATCCCATTTAAATGCAACCTTGAAATCCGTCTTTGCGGCTATTCCTGAGACCTCTACCATCAAAACCATCAAACTGTATGGCTCCTCGACCACGGCCGTCGTCGTATTGAACCTTTTCAGAAAACTCTTGAGGATCTTTCCGGCTCTCTACTTCATACTTGCTAACGTCATTACATTTTTGGGTCGTGAAATATGAACCCGGAACTGCTTCATGAACCTGTTCATCAACTTAGCCCATGTGTTTATGGAACCGTTCTACAGCTGTCTAAACCATAACACCGCCAAACCTATTAAATATAAAGGGAAACACCATCCCTTAACCTCTTCAGATGCACCTAGTACTTCCATGTGTCGGATGTACCTCATCAGATGAACTATTATCAGTCTTTCCATCATATTTCTCTAACATTAGCAACTTGAAATAGTGTACCGAGTATTCGAAGTCAAAGAACTTTTGTTCACAACTTCCATGATCTGGTTAGGCAATCCACCCCTTATAGCTCCTCTCACCATCTTGGCAAGTCTGTCATCGTCATTAAAAGGAATTCTTAAGTTAGCATTCTCAGCCTGCTCCCCAACCGCATAAGGGAATTCTGGCACATACTCCTCCAGTCATGCTTTTGCATTCTGATTCACATTCATACGCTCCACATCATCTCCAAGACACACATCATTCCTTCCTAGGTTAGGATGACCCATGCCCCCGAGCCCTCACAGTTCGGTACCGACCCATGCTTGTGGGTCGATATCGACCCATATGTTTGGCTTAGGGTTTGTCCGGGTCATTCTACTCCACTTCTAGTTACCTACGCTCCGGCTTCTGGTCTTTGATTCTGATTTGCAGCAACTCCGACTGTTCCTAACTGTCCCATTCTCCTAAAGAAATTCTCCATCATCTCTTTCTGAAGAGTAATCATCCTATCCTATAATCTGTTCATCATGGTTTTCATCTCATTCCTGGTTGTGTAGATTGATAGGGGGTTAGCTCCTGAGGACGACTCTTGGCTACAACCTTGTTGATTTCATCTAATAACAGTGCTCCTTATCGATTATCTAGTCATTATGATCCTTTTCAAGTCCCAAATCAATGAATTCTAGTGATCTCTCAGTGAAAGCGGCAAAATGTTTGAACCAAAAATGGGACAAACACCCAAGTGAAGTAAGTGGAGAAATAGAAGTGAAGATAAAAAATGAAAAATGAGCAAGAAATAGAACACGCAATATTTATAGTGGTTTGGCGTACTCCGGCTTATGTCCAATTAATGATTTTTATTGCTTATATTCTGACATAAGGCAGAAGTTCTTACGGGTTGGTACGACTCCGACATAGATTACAAGAAATTAGAGAAAGGATTGCAAGTGCCAAAAGATCCTGAAAATTGAGCCTTACCCCTCTATTTATAAAGGTAGAAAAGCCTAAAATCTTACCCAGAAGATCTCCACGTAGCTTTCCATACCTTAGACTGTTTCTCCACCAAAGTAGGACACCATCTTATCAACTTATACGGGTCGGTATGACTCCAAGGGCTTGGGTCGGTACAACTCCTTAAGATTGCCAATATGGTCATCTTGAACTCTTCACTTTGGCTAGCTTGTGGTTAGCTTCATGATTCCATAGTTATTCGCACCAATGTTAGCTTGTTTTGGAGTCCCTGTAATGGAGTCATGGAAGAACAGAGTTGTTGATTGAAGAGTTTGTGAAGATCGATAGAGAATTGCATTGGACCAATAAAACAACACTTAGAGTAGGCTTCTAGCATGAGTAGAGTGCGTAGGTAGAAGATGGGACCTATTAGTGGAGGAAAGTGGATCGGTGCAACTCCAGGGAGCTGGATCGGTACAACTCCTGGGAGTTGGACCGGTGTCGATCCATCACTTAGGTGGATCCATGTACTTTTTGGCTTGGGTTGGCTTAATGTTTTGTTTTTGCATTCTTGGGCTATCTCTCCAGGCTTCCTGCCTGGGTCCAAGTTCAAATCATGCAGTTTATCCGAATATTGCATAGTTAAAAGGCAGGATAACATGAATAGATTATAAAATAATTTCTTGATGTTATCTAATGGTTTTAATATATTATTTAATGATCTTGAACATTTATATAAAGAGATTTGTAATATATTAGTGATTTCAAAGGTAAGGAAATTATATGCGAAATTGTTTAATTTATTTAAATAAGAATTTAATTGTAGGAAATTTGAGAAATGGTTTCTATGTTTATATTTGACTTATAAAGTGATTTGGAAGTTAAGGTATGTATTTAATATATCTATATTAGTTTAAGTAATATTTTGTTTGTAGCGACCTTGAAATTCGAACACTTCATCTTCGAATATCAAAATATAATTAGGTGTTATAAATATAATTTTATAACCTTATTAGACATCATTTAATTAATGAATAATTATAAGAAACTTGTTTTTGAAAATTGTTTACAAAAATAAATTCTTCGATGGAAAATCGATAGTGTAACCGAAAATCGGTTTATCAGCAAACAACTTTTCGATCGACATAAGTTGTTCGAACTCTTGTGCACTTGTCTAGTGATTAAATGAACACGTTAGCAACTAATTAACACACACACCTCTTCATAAAGCTTGGAATATTCTAGAAGCTTCCATATGGATAAAAGATATTATGAGAAGGGTATAAGAGTAATGTGCATAAAGGAGAAGTGATGGGAGGTGAAGCTTCCATCGCATGGTGGGGGGATGATTGGGAGCTTAAGAAAAACCATTCATAAATCTATATGAGGAGGGGCATACCCTTAGTTATCATTCATAAAATTTACAAAGCTTAGATTTGAAAATCAATGGCTTCATCTTCTTCTTCCTCTCTGATGTCATAAAGAAAATTATTGTAAATCAAATTCAATTCACCTCAAAATTGGAGGAAAGCCTTACCATCAAACCACAAAAATTTCTACCTAGTTAGAATTGAAAAAGTGAAGCATGCATCTCTCCCCATTGATAAACCGTGAGCTTAAGTGAGAGGAAGGAGGCCAAGGCAAGGAGGAAAAGCAAAGGAGTAAGGAAATAAAGGTGTTGCTAGCTTGGGTTTAGGCTTGGATTCATGGATCTTGGTTCTTCGTTGAATTAAAGGTGAGTTAACACCTCACTTTTAATGAAAATATAACACATATATGTCTATGTTTGATTGTGTTTAAGTTATTTGATTTGTGGTTAACTTATGTTAAAACATTGGTTCGATTCTTACTTTAAAAGTAAGTGACATATGTAATCCATGTATATGGACTTGAACAAACTTGAAATAGACATGTATGACATGTTACAAGACCTTGAACAAAGCACATAGGTTATAAATGGACTTTGGTTTAGATTCGACTCATATTTGAAAGTGCACTTATAGAAATAGTCGTTATAAATGCAGTTGTGAATTACTTTGTTTTTGGCAATAGCTATGGAACTTTGTAGAGAGATACTTAGGGGTTTCTTTCCATATTTATAATGTCTTATATATATGTTTCTTGGTATTGAAATCTTGAATAGTAAAAGGTTAAGTAACATCTCTAAAAGTTACCAAAATATCACTATTGCAAAACTGCCCAGTGTAGCCTTGATTTTGGTCTTTAAATGTTTGAAATGATATTTAAATTTAAGTATTTTGTTTCATTCTTTTACCATGTGTTTACTAACTCATATCATAGTATTTAAAAAGTGGTTTGAGATCTTTATGAATTTTTAAGAATTAGTTGCGAATTTTTAAAGAAGAGATATTTTATTAAAAATATATGGAAAACATGCCGTTTTCAATTTTTAAGAAAAATTGTAATGTTGTTATTTTCAACTAATATTTTGGATAAATGTTTTAAAACCTATTAAAAGTATTTTAAAGTATTTTAAAAGTATATAAAAATGTTTTTGAAAAGGGTTTAGAATTACTTTGTGGCCAAATGGTTAATTTTTTAATTACTTGTTTGAAAAGTAATTAACTATACTTAACACTAAAAGCCGACGAACTAAGGCTTATCCCTTTGTGAGAGTTAAGGTTGATGTCGAGTAGGGATGGAGCAATAGAGCTCTAACCTACCGGGCTTCCCATTTGACCGATGAATAGTAAGCTGGAAAATGTTGAAAACGTATTAATCGTGTTATTTCTTCTTGTTTATGAAAATCATTAATACTATACTTAACACTAAAAGTCAATGAGGTAGACCTATCTATTTGTGAGATTCAAGAATGAAGTATCTAAGCAAGGCTTTGATGCAACCAGTGCTCTAACTTACTTGCCTACACCCTTAGACGAGGAATAGTTGAGTAGGTATGTCGAAAATGAGTTAAGCATACAAATCGTGATTTGTATAAGCAATTGTTTTGACTAGATAATCGATTATTGAACTTGACCAAATATTGACTTAAGAAGTTATCAAAAGACTTCATACTAATGAGAACCCCTAGGGAGGAGTATTGGTACGAAACGTCTTTAGATTTTGCTTACTTATGAGAGAACTAGAATTGAGTTAACCAGGAATTCATCGACTGGTTTTAGAGAGTCCAATAAGCGAGAAGGGTATATTTATATGAGATGACTCAAAACCCATAATCACTTCAAAACCATATATGCAATCTATGTTCTCTAAGTGGTTGTGAAGTGATATGTTATAGAGTTGAACTGTCAATCCTAAGGTTAAGTCCAAGGGAAAAGTCGGTATTAACATTTTAAACGATGCTATCATATGGGAATGTCTATCTTGAGGAGTACTCCAAGAGAGAGGACAGCGTTAGCATTCATCGGAGGACTTGTGTAGGGAACCTATATTAAGGTTCGAGATCTGTTCGAGATGCTCAAATCCATTTAGTGATTCATGATCTATTTGAGATGATGGAATCCATGTAGTGATTCTTGATCTGTTCAAGATGAAGGAATCCATTTGGGGATTTATGTTCTGTGCGAGTAATGAAGACTCGTGTGAGAGATGTCGATCGTAGCCTCGATATTGGGAAAATGACAGAAAACGAAGAAGGGGCATAGCCAGTGAGGTTTAGCAAACCTTAAGGGTATATCAACTCTGTATCTAGAGATGTTTATCAATATGTTGGTACTGGGAGTTGATATGGCTCGGACCACACACCGAGGTTGGTCCAGTTATGTTTATCTTAGAGTATATCCTATCTAAAGATATATGATGCTTGGAAGTTAGTTTCTGATCCTTGTTATGAAGTTCGAATGTGGTCAGACCGAGGAGATCTCCATGAAAAAATCCATTATGAGAACGCACCTTAGCAGTATTGACTGTATACTTATTATTGTTGTGGCATTCACATAGCAGCTATTTGATATGATTTTTGTGCTACACTCTAGACATTATCTATTATATCACTATATGTTAAACTTAACGAACGGTTGGTTTCTTTGAGGGGAAAACCATTATGGGAATCTGTACGATCTTAATGGTTACTATTACTTGTGGCATATTTCTTGAGTTTCTCACGTTAGTTTATCAAACTAATCCAGGTGTTATTTACTTATAATGCTTGGGTCAGCCCTGTGTATGTTTTTAGATTTAACTTTGGATGCTTGGAGCTTACGAAGAAGGGATGGATGATTATCTTCCATAGTATTCTTATTTCCGCTGCATTTCTGTATTGTATATATCAGCATTATGAGGACTTGCATTTATAACTGTCCAGGCTGATGATAGTACTTAGGTTTTAGTAACTCTAATATTTCTATATTCAGAGTATACCTTTGTACTATTCCTTTGATATTATATATTACTTTTCCGTTATGAGATTTTGATATTGTGTTCTTCTTTTCTTATTCTATTCTTTTTGTTTTATTTTACCCTAACTTTCTGTCCTTCTGGCACTTGGGTGCTAGACACATGAATACCGTAGATGAATTTAGTGTCGACATTCGAGGGTCGAAAAGGCAGGTCGTTACATTTGGTACCAAAGCTCAACGTTGAGCTAACACCTAGGCTTTGGTTGGGTATGGTGCATTAGAGATAGGGTAAGTGACACCATAGAATGAGTCGAGTGTGTTATACATATGAGAGAGCACTTGTATTTTGAAAACTAGACTTTTAAATTATCCTTAGTGATATCTCCTTATAGTAACTCCTTCTTTGAAATAACTATATCCTTTAGTTTCCTAAATCTATTTCACTTTGATTAGGTAGAAAGAACCATGAATACTAAAGCTATCAATGCTTGAGGAGGTAAAGGTAGAGGTGGTCGTGGTAGTACCTTGGTGGAGATCAAGCACCAAGGAATGTTGCTCCAATCGAAGAACTAAGGGTGGATATTATAGAGGAGGTCATGCAGGTCAGGCCTCAAGTGAATTTTGCTTCGCTCTACCATGATTATGAGAGGCTAGGAGGTTTGGTGGTACAGAGGCAATTATAGAAGTTCAGTCGTGGCTCAGATTATGCGACCAGAAATTTGTAGATACGGAGCTAGATGATACAATAAAGCGTAGATTGGCGTCGTGGCATTTGACAGATGCAGCCATGGATTGGTATAGTTCTATTACAGTTGATGTCCAAGAGAACCTCTTCTCTTAGGCCCAATTTAATGATGAGTTTGAGATGAAGTTTTTTTGGAAGTCGGAAAGACTTTGTTATTTAGGAGCTTCTTAGATCTTAAGCAGGGGCCATAACAATGGCGGAGTATGAGACTTGGTTCATTACATAGTCTTAGTTCAGGTTAGGATTGGTTGACATGCCTCTGAAAAAGAACAAGATGTTCATTACGGGTATGCGCCCTGAGGTCCAAAAGGATATGACTAATCACCTTTTGGGGTCTTTTGTGAGTTTGGTGACTATGGGTTTGAGGTTCGAGAGTTTGGCACTAAAGCTTGTTGTTTCTGCACCAAAGCCTCTTGCTTCTTTACCAGCTGGGATCAATAGGCAGAAGTTTCAGTAGTTGAAGTATACGTCCAACCTTGTTTGCCATCGGTGTAGGCATAAAGGCCACTTTGCTAAAAACTGTAAGAATGGAGGAGGAGAACAGATGGTAAAGGCATCAGCAGGGAAGGTACCGTAGTTTGCTCCGAAGATTTGCTACAGCTGCCATCAACCCAACCATTTTGTTAAAGCTTGTCCCATGCTCAAGAAAGAGAAATAGCTTAGGGTCTTCCCTATTTCTGCAGCTGAGAAGGGAAGCAGATTCTTGAGGGTATACTATTTGGCTTTCCTATTCGTGTTTGTTTGACTCTAATAGTATCTTATCCCATAACCTTGATGATTGTTTAAATCATGCTCGGTCAGTTAAGGAACATTGACTGTTGTTTGTTGTTGATTTGCGCTCAACCAGCTTATAAGCATTTTTACCTTTCTACATCAGGAGTTGGGTAGAAGTAATTATGGGTACATTGAAATGAATACCTTGTGAATTAAGTTTCACAGTTTGATTAAAAGGCATTCAGTGATAATGTTGGGTTAGAAGTTAAAATTTAGTAAAAAAGTGTTTACTATAATCCAACGGAAAGACGTAATATTTTAGGAATAAATATTTGTGAAAAAGATTTATATAAGAAAGTAATTCTATATAAGTATGGTTTATAAAATGTGGTTTATAATCGAAAAGGATTTAAATAGAGATTTTGAGAACTTAAATCCTAGTGTCTTTGAAAAAATTTTCAAGGTTTTAGAGGAAATAATATTAGTGTTATTTGAAAATAAATATTTATGGAGGTTGGTTTAGAAAATTAAGATCATGATACTTAGTATTATTATATGAAGTATTGGATATGGCTTTGGAATGATTTTGGTTAAGTACCAAAAGTATTGTTTAGATATACTGAACTCACTTCTATTGCTTGAAAATAATTTCGACGATGACTGCAGCATCATCGTCTTTCATTTTCGGGTTTCCAAGTTTTGGATGCTATAAGTTATTTTGGTAAATTGAATTTTGATTTAAATCTTGAAAGTATGTTTGATATACAAAGGTTATATGCATATATTATTTCAAAATGATTTGAAATGAAAACTTGGTGTTTGGTTATTATTTATGTAAAGAAATCAGAACTTTGTTAGGTAATGATATGTTGTTTGATAGTTTTTATTTGTTAAAATAAAATAGAATTCTTGACGATTTTGGATAGGTGGGAACTTCCGAATTGTTATAGAGCCTGAAACCAAGTGTTTTAAGTTGAGTTTATATAACAGTTGAATTGAGAAGATAGTATGTTGAAACAATTTTAAATTAAAGATCATCCTTATTAAGTAGAACAAGATGTAGTGGAGTATTATACGAGTATGAACTTAAGTTAAAAAATATGGATAAACTTGAAGTTTTGTTTTATGAAATAATTCATAACTGGTTTTAGTATTAACGACATGATAATTGAATAAATAAATGTGATTAAACAGGAATTGGTGTAGTTAAGAAACCAATAGGATAAATATGTAAGTTGTACGTAGATTTTTTTATTCGCATGACTATTCTTGATCCAGTATTCGAGTACATGTTTTCAAGGTGGTTTACACCGGTCTGAGCAAGGATTTTTCACTCAATTCTTGTCGGCGAACACTTGATATGAGTTATTAATATAATTTCGATGTTTTCTATCATAGTATATGGCTATGCAAGGAGAATGGAGGTTTCTAATCAAGGAACCAAATCAGAGTCCACACTAGAGAGGTCAAGTAATCTGTACTAGTTGGGAGGTGAAATCTATGTGATCAAGCAATTGATCAGATCAGATATTGCAAACGGATGGTCCATATACATCGTACCGTACGGGCTTTAGTACATTTGTAGGATGTATTATGTTGGCTTATGAAGAGTTTGGGGAACGACTCTTCTTTTCTTGTTCTATTCTTTTTCTTTTATTTAACTTAACTTTCGGTCTTTCCGGCACTTGGGTACTCGGCACATGAATACCGTGGATGTATTTAGTATCGACATTCGAGGGTCAAAAATTCGGGTCGCTACACTATTATAGTATTATTATTATTTCTTACTCGTTTCACATTGAAATACTTTCTATGAATGGTTCATCGTTGATATTGATTTGTGATAAAATTTAAGATGATATGGTGATGACATCTTTCTGTTGGATTTGTTGATATTTATTCTGTGTGATGAGACATCTGAATAAACGGATTAGTGATGCCATCTAGTAAGGGACTTTCGATAACAATTTTTTGATTATACTTTGGACTTATTATATAGAATAAAGAAGGGCGAGTGTGATGTATGAGCACTGAATAAACGGACTAGCAACATGCGATGATATGGGACGTCACTGTGTTATTTATTTGGTTATTGTTTTCTCATGGGTGACACTTAATACGGGGGTATGTTGTATGTGATACTCGCTGTGTTGAGTATTTGATAATCACGTGGTAACTTATATGTAGAGCCATGTGACGATCATTGTATATATTCTATGTGTCTATCTACCTTTCTTCGGCTCCCCTTCATGATTCCAGAGTAAACCAGATTGGCCAGTATCCACCCTGGCGGCCTAATCATGGGGACATGCTGTAGATCCACGACACCATTGTTATATATTATATCGGATGCGCTTCATAGTATATGGGTAGGTGCCCATAGCATCTTGTGTCGCTTAGGCTAGTAGTCTGTTACGTATAGGGGCAAAGTAGGGTCGTGACCGTGGCTACGCATTGACGAGCCATTGGTGGATATTTGTCACGATGTCCATCAAGGTAACAAAAGGCTATAGGAAAAGATTTGGCTACATAGCATACAGCTAGTAGACCCTAGGTTCCTGGAGCGAGCATACGGCATCCGTCTTACGTCTGGTTTCGGTTTGCATGTGGTAGATGGGCGTATACGAGATGAGATTATACCTGAGACAGTGACTAGAGTAGGTCAACCCCGTATCCTTCTTTTGTAGACAACCTACTTATTATTGATTATATTCAGGCATTGTTATGAGTGGGCTCAAATCGTTCTTATTGATTTTAGTGATTTGATTATGGTATTTTATAATATGAGATTGAGAGATATTATAGGCATTGCTTTGTTATTGCTTGAATTTACTTGAGGATATCTCACTATTGATGGTTTATGGATTTGATCGTGATTTCAAGATATGGATGATTCACCCATTCTGTAACAACCTGCCCTTCAGAATACCTAGAAAGATAAATTGTTGGGGTAAAATTAAAGCAAAAACTAAACCAAGATGTCGGTAATTTCTCACAACGGAATGACAACATATAATATGCTGAATATACATGAACAAAATTTGATGACAATATATAAGAGACCGCACTAGTGGAAACAACTGATAAATAAATATCAATACAGGAAGTCAGGATACATCGACTCCTAATAAAATAGAGTTCTGAATAAATATATGATACAATGAGTCCCATATATAAATTCAAGTCTGTCATGCTACTATAATATCAAGTATACATATCACAAAATATCAATGCCTCACCTCCAAAGAGCACCAGTTGCACATCCTGATAGCGTACCGTCAAAAGAACTTGACTGTCAAACAACTCAATCGAGCACCCAAGAGTTGTTATGACATAAGCAAAAAGAGACAAAATGCAGACATAAAGCCTCGTGCGAGTGGAACTATCTCAAAATATTGCATATTAAAACTATATGCATATAAACAGGAAATACTAACTCACATCTAGCCCTCTCCACAAATGTGGCTTAGGAGTAATCCAGACTGCATATAAACAAGTATAGTAAACCCATCTCAAAATAGGGAATCATACCATAACCTGCTCTTCTCCTGTAATCAACGAGTCAGCGCAACTAATATAACGTGACTGAAACGCAACAATCTTACAGTGATAATGAAATCATAGTATACAAGTGTAGAAGTGATAAAAGTGTGGTAATATAAGTCTAGACTATGCTACAAACAATGATAATATAATTCAATTAATATAGCACAAGCACACCACAACAATGTAAGATAACTAAGGAATATAAATCAATACTTGTCATTACTGACAGGTAGGGTTAGTGATGGATGCTTATTGCGATCCAACAATTCATATAAGTAGAGTCAGTATACTAACGTACCCGGATTTCTAACATGATCAAATGATTCATATAAGTAGAGTCAATACACTAACGTACCCGGACTTCTAACGTGATCAAATGATTCCCTTCGAGACTTCAAGATATATAGAGTCAGTATCTGAATATACCATAGACCCCGAGCCACAAGTCTCGTGTAGATCTCACCATACCCCTTTAATGAGCATAAGTTATGATCTACTCTACATACTCGAAACCTAATCTCAATAGTAAATACAATCATTGTACGCCTATAATGAGAATAAGTGTTGTCTGAGATATTTTAAATACCTAGGACCTTTGCATATCCCATGTAACCCTATAATGAGCATAAGTATTCTAGGATCCTGTAGTAGATGAATTTCATCATCCTTCTTTAGGACATCAAGGATTACAAATAATAAATGTACATCTCTCATCAAAAAGGAAATGAAGGTCATGTCTCGCGTAATACGATGTCGGGGCCATGAAGGAACACCGATGCCACGTACATTTACACACATCAATTATAACATTGCGCAATCAAATACGCTTATTGCAAACGAAGATCGAATCGCATCATCATCTATCCATATGGATGGCCCATAATATAAGGTCAAGACAAAGTATGGTCTCAATCATAAGACCGATGCAATTTATCAAACTATGCATACCAAAGTTTCACTTCATTCGATAATATACGCTCGTTGGACGTAGTTGTGTGACCAATAACCATGCCGACTCCATGTGTGGTCGTGTCAATTATCAATACACATACACAAATGAAATAGCAATAGCGTCCGGATCTCGAACTTCGTCGTATTTTTGACTTCACCGGGTAGTCAAACATTTTTCACAAGTCAAGCTGAACTTATATAAAAACTCGCACCCGAAACCAGTGAAAAATCCCTAACATAATGCACCTGACCTGGGCTTTACTGCCTAGGTCTGTCCACCACCGATCGATCGATGGAGGCATTTTCTAGGCAGTAAAGCCCAGGTCTTGCACAATATGCCACTGATTCGAGCTCTGCTCTATCGCTTCGGGTGGTGTGTCACTTAGCTCCCATAGTCTACCTTTGTCGCAACAGACCTCTTTCGGAGTTTGCTGGTTGAAGTTTTGGAAGTGGTTTCTTAATTAATCGAAAAATGATTTCGATATGGGAAACCGCTCTTTTTTGTACAGCACTTCTCAGGATGATTTCGATGACCCGTGCTCCTATAACATGCCAAATTGGACTCAACCAACTCTCTTGTCTTTTGCATAGCTTATACGTGTGTCGATACACTCCTTCATGCATGCTTATGCACACACGCTCACACAACGCACAACCACTACACAAATCACATTTGGACTTCACCGGGGCTGTTACTCAGCCCGGTATGCTCTCACGCAACTTAGCGCACACGATAGTCGCTATAGCTACATGAAATGCCCGCAGTGGACTTGTAGTCAATTATATTTCTGTATAATCAAACAATTGCATATCTATATAAACTAATAAATACACAATGAATCTAACTAGAATTCACACCTCATTTTGATTGTTATATATATATTCAAATACAAGTATACATATGCTTGCCTATACTCATATACATACCCATATATTTGAATAAGTAATTCATTTATTACTTAATTCATTATTACTTTTACTTACTATTCTTTTCAATAAAAGTAAAGATATCTCTTTATACTATGTTATAAAATCTTCAAACCACTTTATAAAATACAATACTAGCTTATAAATCAATTTATCTATTTAAAACACTTTATTCGCTTCATTGAAAATCAAGTATTCATCACTTTATTATTTATGAAATCTTATATCCATTTTATAAAATATGTTCTTCATTTATAAAATATTCAAACCATTTTATAAGTACTAATTAAGCACCATTTGCTATCTTATAAAATATCATATCATATTATAAAATACCTTTATTACTTATAAAAAATCATTCTTCTATTTAAATAATGTTTATAAATACTAATTTAGCTTCATTAGCCCTCTAATCACTTTAATAATAAGTCTAGAGTTCAAAACATGCTAAATTAGCTTACTAACTACTTTAAAAATTTAATTAATTAGTTCAATTATAAGTAGCTAATGACATGCTCTTAGTTATAACATGTAATTAGTTTATAATCTATCACTATATCACCTATTCCTATCAATTAACCTAAAAATCAATTTCTTTGGTTACTAACTATTTTCAAAAATAGTTATTAATGTATTATACCAAAATGAGCTAATGCAATCATGTTTATAACCCAAACATAAACCCAAATCAACTCAAACAATCTCCAAATCTCTTCATGTAATAATATAATCATCAATAGTCAAAAACATGAAGTATAACACATAAATTAGTAAGGAGAATCATCCCATGCACTTTTTTGTTTCCTTAACCAATCTCTAATCACCAAAATCCATTCCAAAGCTCACTTGAAATTTCAAAGTGAGCATCCAAACTCCTATTCAAGCTACTTTCTTTATGGGTTTTGTGAGGAATAGGTAGAGATGAATTATAAAGATTTTAGTTTGAATTTAGGAATTTTATTTAGGCAAAATTAGTGGATCTAGGGTTTAGGCTTAAGGTGAGAATAGGAAAGTGATTAGGAGATGGAAAAAGAAATTAATGTGGAATGAGAAATGAATGAAGAGCTTTGCCAAATGTATGCTAAGTTAGGGGCAAGCGAGTGGGCTTAGCCCAAATCTCTTCATTCGGCACTATTCATCCCCAAAATTCATCTAGAATTATTCATCCTCGAAATCTCTTTATCCGTCAAGCTAGGGGTGTTACACATTCGATGTTTATTTTGTAGACTTTGACTTAATGTGTTTTATATGGACGGCGATGCTTTCCTATTTGGGTTTGTTTTGAGAGTTGTTTAATGTTATTCTTAATATACTTTTTATACTGTCACTGTATGTTATTGTTATTATTTATAATACTAGGATCAGTTCGAGACATTTCGGGTTAAGGGACAAGATGACTGATTTATGGATGTAAGTCATAAATGGAGACTAAGGTGTTATCATATGTAGTCTATTATATACACTATATATGTTATTTGATTCATGTATTAGATGTTTTGATATTAGTGTATATTTGATATATAGTTTGGATTTATGTATACATTTTTATTGTATATTATTGATGTGTTTTGACTCTATGTTCTTTTTACTATTACGATATATATTGTATGTTGTTCTGTTCGAGAGGCGCATGTGTTTATTGCTTTGTACTCGGACTCTGTACATCTATGGTGAGTTTTATTTGACATGGGAGATGTACTGGTGTTAGTCTAAGAGAATATTCACTTGTGTACTCAATATCGCGACTCATTCTTCATATTATCTAACAGTATTACTCCGTAATACTCTTGGATAGTATGGGTATAGAGATGGGGGTGTTACATCCAACCTACCAGGCTTCACTCTTGACTGATTGATAGCGGAAGTTGAGAAGGTTGGATATGTAATAAGTATACGAGACTTAATTTCCATATGTTATCATTCTCATTGTTGTTGAATTTGACAAAATTAACTTGGGAAATATCTAAAAGAAACACAGAAATTATACGGCACGGTTATTCACTTGGTGATGACATAACCTACGTATAAATTCATCTTGCTCTTCTAGGACAAATGATAAGGAAATTCGTCTGGTAAGAGAGGATCTCTACCCTTACGTACTGTCTGTTTATTTCTGAATGAACCAGAGTTGAGTAAGCCAGAAATCTATAGATTGGTTTGGGAGCACCTGGTAAGCGAAGGAGTGTACTTATATGAGATGACTCAAAACCGCAACCACTTCAAAACCATATACATGTTCTATCTCTTGGAAGTGGATATGTTTGAGATGCTGGAATATATGTGGAGATTCGAGATTTTTTTTAGATGCTCGAACCCATGTAGAGGTTCATGACCTATTTAAGATGATGAAATCTATTTGGGGATTCGTGATGTGTTCAAGTTGTGGCTCGTGTGTTGAGATGCCGAACGTGACTTCACTATCGGTATATGACTAAAGATAGAGTAGAATGCATGATCTTGGGTTTAGCTAACCCATGGGGGTATATCAACTTAGAGTATGCTTTTGATATGCTATGTGCGAGGAGTTATTGATATTCGGTTCACGTCGTTCATGAAAGTGTTCGGACATTTGGGCCTATTGTGTTTACCTTATGGTTTATTCTATCCAGAGATATGCGGTGCTCATAAGGTATATCGCGGTATATGTTTTTAATATAATAACCTCCGCTTAATATGCGGCATATAGGGTCTATTTCAACACAATAAATAACAACCATCATCCAAACACACAATCAACACTATCAACAATTTAAAATCTAACTATTTAAAATTTAAATCGAAAGACAATTCGATTGAGTGAGGAGTTCTCACCTTGCTTCCAAAATAGTTGCAGTATTTTATTTCAAATAAAATTAAACGCACGTTTAATTTTACTCAAAATTATCACTAGCTCCTATCGACTCCAATCCAGTTCCATTGCGAAGTGCTCGTCAAAGCGAACCCGAAGCAATTCGTTTCGTGCGAAACGGACCTCGTATCAAAAAGTTATGATAGTTTAAAGTTTATACGAATTTATAAAAATAAAATTACAATTTCTTTTTTATTTAATTTAACCTAGAAGTGATCTGAGCCATTCGTTTCTTCCATCATCATCTGGCCGCCCGTGTTCTTCTTCCCCAGGCTTTCAAAAATCACGTACGCATTTACCCACTCGGCCGCCCTTCTTCACGAATTTTCGTGCCAAACTCCTCCACTTCGACGATGATCGGAGAATAACACAACGTAGCCCCCACGTCCTCCACCCTCGCCCACGATATGACGAAGCTTGGTGCCTCAATTCCACTGGAAAACGCACGTTAGCACCCTCCGAATGCGGCCCCCATACTCCTCTAGTCGACGAAACAAGATCGCAACCGTATGGATGTGAAGCCCTCGTCGAGTCCTCTGATTCTCTAGTTGATGGTTTTTCAAAATGATGCGTGGATTGGAAGAGATTAAGAGGAGAAGTTTCGATGATTTCTGGCCGTAGAAACGTTAATGGTGGCCTGACCTATCTCAGCTAGGGTTTAGTGAAAAGGTGAATAATGTTGTCCTTTTATAGAAAATTCCAAATCACTATTCATCCCGAAAATTTTCGAACTCGAAATCAAACGTGCCGACAAACATTCATAAGGTTTTACCCGCGTTCCGAACACAATGGAACGTGTTTCGGGAGCTAATTTGATCATATATGCGAGTTACGGAAATAAACGATCAATTTAAAATTAAATCGATTAAAACGATTTCCATGCGTTTTGGCTTGCCTCGGACAAACCGTAAATCCGATTGACATGAAATTTGAAACCTTACAATAATTTAACATTACAGATCCGATGAAACTAGTTTCGTCGAAATCCGAGATTGTTTGAAAAATGACTATTTTTAATCGTCAATTAAATATTAAAATAATCAATTATCACAAATTAACTTTTAATTCAATTTTAAAAGTTTACAAACATCATTCTAACTCCAATATGATTTATTATAACTTTATAAATCATTTTTATACACATTAAACCCAATTTCCAATGATTTCTGGAATTTCAAATATTAAATTATCGATTTAATTATCCAATTAAATCTCTATATTCGAAATTAAATTTATTCAGCTTATAAAACTTACTTGTTAATATTTAAAATCAATTAAATATACGAATTTCAAATGACGGAAATTCTGGGTCGTTATAGTGGAGACACACGATAATGTTTTGCTTAAGCTAGAGGAGGAGTAAACTTAAATGGTTTAGTCAGCGACATGGTCGATGTTCGAGAAATGGATGGTGAGGATTCATGGGCAGCGATTGGAGCAAGTGCAGCGAGGCTCTAGGCTGGTATGGGACAGAAGAGCAACTGGTGGAATCAAAGTTGTGGCAGTGGTATTGACGTCAATCAGTCACTGTTTTGAAGCTTGAGAATTATATCGGTGAGTACTTCTCACTCACAACTATATTTAAATCCATTCGTACCTTTATATATAACATTATCCCGATTATTATAGAATTGTTTGGTTGAATTGGATCTTTGAGATTAGATTACTTATGAATAATGAATTGATTGCTTGGATAAATTATTTAGTTTGGATAATCGTTTGGTAGTTGTGAAATTAGATGTCATTTGGTATTTGATAGTAGAGTTATGTGTCTGTTGCATATCCAAAATGCAAATGAGATGCTGTCTGTTTGCATTTAATGTTTGGAATTTATTTATATTGTGTGTAAATTATATGAATGACCGAAATTCGATGGAATTCGACTCGACCGCATGATAAATTTATATTGATAATTGTTAATGATTTTGGAGGATTTTGTTCTATAATTCGTATTTTTAGACGTTGAATAGATTTTTGGTTTTAAAATATATTTGATAGCTTCGATAAATCACTTTTGATATTTTAAAATTAAACTGAAGTGTATTTATAAATAAATAAAATAACTTATAAAATATATTGGTTTCTTGGAAATTATTTTAGATATAAAAGTTATTTTGGAATTTATTTATTTTTAACTGCTTAAGTTTCAGACCAACTTGGTAAATGTTTGTGTCTTTTCTAGTTTTGTCTTGGAAGCTCAACTATTATATTCTTTTCAAACTGCGGCTTTCAAACATCGGGTTAATAGAATGGTACCATTGCATATGAGTTTTAGTTGATTTAGAGAGTATACGCAGATTTATATGTGAGTAAGTTTAATGAGCCGTGAATTGAATATAATTATATCTTTGTATTTGACTTCAAAATAAATTAAACTAATATGAATATTTATGTTTATTTGAAATAATATTTAATTAAAGTAAATTATAAAATAATTTCTATATGTAAAAACTAGCTTTACAAATTACTTTATTAAATGTAAAAAAATGAATATTCTATTGCTATTTGTGAATGTCAAATTATTATTATTTTATAAAAGATTTTGAAACTAGTTATTATTATTTAGAATATCTTGTATTTGTGTTTAGTCGATCATCAAATTAATTCTAGAGTATATATTTATTATTTAATTATTCAATTCTATGTGTAAATTTTTGTCAAATAAAATTGTATAATGTGAATGTTTCATTATTAAAAATTGATTTATTTATCTATATTTATTTGTATAATCTATTTTTATATTAGTTTCTAATTTTTGCTTTCTTATCTGCTTTATATTAATTCTGATAATATGAAGGATTTACTAATGAGTTGGACTCGCTTAGTATTTTATCATATACGGTGATGACATCATTAATATTATTTTATTTTATTCTTTGTAATGAGAAATCTGAATAAACAGAGTTATAATACCGTTTGGGATGGGGCATTCGGTAATATTTCTTCGGTTATTCTTTGGACTCGTTGTATATAATATCGAAGGAGCGAGTGTAATGTATGAGCATTGAATAAATGGACTAGTAACACACGGTGATATGGGACACCGTTGTGTTATTTATTCAGTTATTCTTTTGCTCATGGTTGACACTCAATACAGGGAATGTTGTGGGTGGCTCGCTGTGTGAGTACGTATGGAGTCTACTAGTTAGCCGCATAGATTGTGTACATTATATGTTTGTCTACCTTAGACCGACTCCCTTTATGTTTCCGAAATGAACCAGATTGGCCAGTATCCACCCTGGCGGCCTGATCATGGGGTCGCACCCCCGATCCGTGACACCATTACTGTTTATGATATTTGATGCGCTTCACGAGATAGGTAGTTGGATGTCCCTGCGTCGCATAGGCCAGCAGTCAGTTACCATAGAGGAATATGTCGGTAGTCGTGACTGAAGAGGCTATGCGTTGTCAAGCCTATGGTGGATCATTGTCACGATACCGAGAGGGGAGAGGTAATGGTAACCAATGACTGTAGGAGTCGTGTCTTATGGACCACGTGTGGCTCCTCGAGCAAGCAGACGTGATGTCTGTCTCCCGTCTGGTTCTGGTATATGTGGTGTATATGTATGTATATGGGTAGTAGATAGACATATATTATGTATAGATGAGATTATACCTGAAACTGTGTCAAGAGTATAGTTAACCCCGTATACTTCTTAGGCAGGCGACCTATCTTTTACAAGCAACGACCTACCTTTTACAGGCAAAAGACCTACCTTTTACAGGCAGACGACCTACTCATTATTGATTATATTTGGATACTGTTATGAGCTAGTTTAGATCTTCCTTATTAATTTTATTGATTTGATATTGGTATTTTATATATGAGATTGAGAGAGATAGTGGGCATTGTTTTATTGCTACCCGACTTCCCTTGAGGATGTCTTATTACCGATAATTTTGGATTGGACGTTGATTTCTAGATATGTATAATTCACTCGTTCTATATTGATTTTGTGATTACGATTTGATCTGTTTTACACGGGTGATGACATCTTTATGCTGGGTTTGTGGAGTTATGTTTATGATATCTGAATTGGTGAGATGACATTATTGTAATTATTTATACCCACATATATGGGGATCTATATGTTTATTGACCTTGGATTTAGATATAGTCTGGCCCGTTTATTATTTATATAATACTTGCATCAGTCCGAGACATTTCAGGTATAGGAACGACTCAACCAACATTTGTTTACTTTGGGCTTAGAGGAGTTCTATGTTAGGATTATTTCATGATACTTGTTTAACATTGTTTCATTATATGCGTATATATATATGTATGATTGACATATAAATTGTATTGTATAACATTAATGTATTTATATTATATATTATCGTTGTGATTGACTCTGTGTTCTCTGTGTTGTACTATAAATTATGTATTGTTCTGTCCTGGAGGCATACGTGTTTATTGCTTTGTACAGATACTGTGTACGTATAGGAGAGTTTTATATTAGATGTTTGAATACGTACCAGTGTTTGTCCAAGCAGATATTCACGTGTGTACCCCATATAGCCTCATTCTCCGTATCATCTTATAGTATTACTCTGTAATGCTCTTGGATAGTATGAGTATAGAGGTGAGGTGTTACAAATGGTATCAGAGCAGGGTTAATCATATATAAGAGACACGAGTCAAGACCATAAAAAGACTTAGAGTCTCTGTTCCTATGAGTGTATTGGGTAGTTATATTATACTAAAGTGATTGTAGGAGTATACGATGATCATTGGGATAATCGTCTGGGACGTACTTTGTTATTTTTTTTCCTTACTATTTATATATTAATTATATTCCTTTCACTTTGGGTTGATTGTTTCCGAGTGGAATTTAAGTCATCGATGAGGTAGTGAAGTGAGTAGTAGTTAGCCCAACGAATGGTTTTAGAATTGATGGTGGTGAATAAATCTCTATGTGGATTTAAATAGAGTAAGTCTGATCCGGTAGTGATCAGAATTACGCAGTGAAAACTAATAGATAGGTTTTCGCTAATGGTTTGTCTGTTTGTTTGAAATGTGTGTTGTTGTTTTGATGTTTTTATTTATTTTAATTGTTGACAAATTGGCAATATATACAAATATTTAAAATATATATAATAACATAAGAAAGAATAAATTAAATTAATTGCTTGGTTGTGTGTCAATAGTGATAGATTATTTAAGCATTAATGAATCACCTTCAAAGCATGGATCTATAAAAAACAAATATATAATTTTGACAAAGTAAGAAAATTATTTATATAAATTAAAATGCTTGGAAAAGTTTGTGTGATTAAATTTGTGTTAATTTGTCTATTTAGTGGTTTAAGAATTCTGGTCGATGTGTCTGGCCAACGTTACCGATAGGGATTCTTAAACACTAAGACGAGGCATTTAGACACATCGTTTTGGAAAAGATTATAATGGTATGGAAAAATAGAAATGCTTTAAAGGATTAAATATTTTAAATAATGCTAAAGACAAAGTTTTGAGAAAAGTTACTTATTCTTAAAAGTGAATGATTTACAGACAATATTCGTTGGGATTATATAAATAAAGAGAAACATTCCAATTAATATATTAAGTATTTCTAAGTATATTTTAAATTAAATATGTTTAATTAAAATTATAAAAGAATATTTATATAACTAAGTAAAAAAATGATGATGATAATCACATATATAAAGATAAAATAATGAAGCAATTATTCATGTATCAAAATGGAAGATCGATTTTAATACTAATGAATTGATTGCTTCAATGGTTTGTAATAAATTAAATTATGGTTCTAATATGCGAGGAATAAGAAAAATCTAAGTAAGGTGATAACAGAATGCAAAATAAGGAATGTAGGAATAAAATGAAAATAGATAACAGTATTATTAGATAACAGGATTAAAAAATTAAAAAATAAATAAATAAATAAATTATGTTGATGTGCAGGCTTCTCATCTCTATAACATGAAGCTGAAAACGTGGAATGTAGCAACTGATTGCTATAAATATAGCTTACTTTTAATAACCAGTTATATCAAATTATAAGGTGGACTGCGAATTAAACTGCTCGAAACATAGAGTACTACTAGCTAATCTCTTCATATAGAAGAGTGTAGAGAAAATTTTCACCTCACTAGTGGAAGGTGTAGGTTCGCTAATTATTATCAACTACACTTTAACCGTGATTGCCTACAGTACCCTTTAATGTGGAAAAATACACTCTCTCTTAAGTTGTGATTGCACCTAGCAATGCTTTAGAAAATATACCCTCCAAACCATCAAGGCTGTCTTCAATGCAAGTACTTGTAAAAAATTCAGGGATGGAATTCTATATAAATCACCAAGGCTTTTAGGCAGAGTTCAGTTTTCCCAAAACCTGACTAAAGTGTTAACAACATAAACTATTCATAGTGTTTATGAAGTATTGATCCAAACATATTGATTACAATTCACATTGATAGTCTATGGAAAATTGTTTCTATTAGAGATGATACCTGAATTCGAGAAAAGGCCATTGGAGAAGCATCGACGAGGAAGGAGGAAGCCCTATACTTTGTTCGATGAAGGGCTTGTCGAACCAAACTTTTGGTTCGGCGGTGCTGGAGCAGCTGCCGCTCCAAATCTGGAGCGGTGGAGTGGAGGATCGGACGAGATTTCTTGTCCGATGGTGGCGAGCTCGGTCGGTGGAGTCATGATGAAGCTAGGGCTTTGGAGCAGTGAAGTTGAAGAGCATGCCGAACCATATCTTTGGTTCAGTGAAAAGCATGGAGCACTGCTCCAGTTTTGTCATTTGGTGGAATGTTTGTCGGACAAGAATTTTGGTTCATTAAAGGAATGCCGAACCAAATTACTCGCTTGGTGTTGATGCCGGTCCAGATGCAACGTTCAGTATTTAAGCATGCTGCTCCAATAGGGAGATGCCGGTCCAGATTGAGTTTTGTCGAACCAAAGTGATGTCAAGCTAGATGCACCGAACCAGATGATGCCGAACCAAACCGAGGGCTGCATATAGCAGCTACCCCTCCTTATATCTTCACTCTATAAATAGTGGATCTTCTGGACAACAATGGAAGCCATCCTAGAGAGCTGAAACTCTACAGAATTTTGCCTGTATTGTTGGTTCTTCTTATGTATAGCCTCCAAAAGTGAATCAATCTTGTAACTCTAATCTTTCAGTGATTAATAAAATCTCCTCTCCCCAAGTGGACGTACACTGCCTCGCGGTAGTGGAACCACTATAAATACTGGTGTTATTTATTTTTCTACATTGTATAGATCTGTGACTGTTTGTTCTAGTGTTTATCTCTATTTGTATCGTCTCACTACAATCATGATACAGTTCATTGTTTTTCCACTGCGTTGGGTTTTTTATTCCCTTAGACTAATCATCTAAAGGGATTTTCCCCAATAGTCTGGTATCATAGCTGCAAGGTTGATTGAGGAGTGTTAAACACTATGGCAGGAGATGAAGCGACTCCAGTTGTTACAAGACCCTATACTAAAAGGATGTATATCACGTCAGGATTATAGTTGGCAATTGAGAAATGGAATGGGGATAAAGACTTCGAGAAGTGGCAATGGAGGATGAAGGCTGTTCTAATAAGGAATGAAGTCCATCCAGTAGTGTTTCCCTGAGGAGTTGACGGTTGACATCTCAGTCGTGGAAAAGAAGGAGATGGAGAAACGGGCGTTTACTACTTTACAACTAGCTATAGGAGAGAATGTTATCTCAGAGATTAGCAGTGAGACCACTGCTAGGGGAATTTGAACCAAGCTAGAAAATCTTTACTTGAAGAAATCTCTTACTAACCGTTTGATATTACTAAAGACATTTTTCACCATGCGGATGAGAGAGGGTACTTCAGTGTAGGAACATCTTAATTTCTTTGATGATCTCGTGATGAAGATGAAGACTGTTGACTTAAAGATGGACAAGGAGCAAATGGCAATGATTCTTTTGTGTTCTCTTCCGGAGCGATACACGGGTTTCGCTAACAGCCTTATCTTCGCTAAAGACACATTGATAGTGGAAGATATGAAGTCAGGCCTTTTATCTGAGGGCATGAGAGATCAGATGAAGGAGATAAGTGAAGGAAGTAGAGGTGGAAGTAGTAGTCATGACCTGTTTGTTGAAAGAGGTAGAGAAGATAAGAAGAATTGGCACCCTAGAGGGCGTTCCAAGTCCGGGAAGCCTGGTAATGGCAGGAGAGGAAAGTCTAAGGACGGGAAGTGCTTTATCTGCAAGAAACCTGGTCATTGGAAAAGGGATTGTCCAGATTTAAAGAAGAAGGAAGAAGACGGATCTTCATCATTTGCGGTGGAGAAGTCTGTATCTAACGATGTGTTGTCTGCGGCAGTGTCGGATGTCTCAGACCATTGGGTGCTGGACTCGGGGGCATCTTTCCATATGAAACCTAATAAGGATTACTTCAGTTCTTTCATTGGACGAGAGGGGAGCTCTATTCTTATGGGTAACGATGCTAGCTGTAGAGCAATGGGTGAAGGTACAGTGAGGATCAGGATATTTGACGGAGTGATACGCACTTTGACAGGTGTCCGGTATGTTCCAGGTCTTCGGAAGTCCTTAATTTCTTTAGGACAATTGGCTTCTTTGGGATGCAAGGTAACTATCGAGAAGGATAGTCTGAAGGTTTGGAGAGGTGCACTAGTTCTTATGAAAGGAGATGTGTTCTGAAATCTGTATTTTCTTAAAGGAACCACAGTTCTTGGAGAGTCGTGTGTTGGAGTAGATAGTTCTCGTGCATTGGATGCCACAAAGCTTTAACATCTCAGGTTGGGTCATATTTCAGAGAAGGACTTAGAGTTGCTTCAAAGACGGAAGATGATCAAAGGAGAAAACTTTGACAAGATGGACTTTTGCTAGGAGTGTGTGTTAGGCAAGCAAACTAAAGTATCTTTTAGAGTTGGACTCCATAGATCGAGGCGAGTACTTGAGTACGTGCATACAAATGTTTGGGGACCGATTACTACTCCTTCTCTTGGAGGAGCAAAGTATTTTATCTCTTTCATTGATGACTTTTCTCAAAAAGTATGGGTGTATGTGATGAAGGACAAATCAGAGAGTTTTGAGAAGTTCAAAGACAGGAAAGCGCTTGTTGAGAACCAATCTGGTTCTAGGTTGAAGGTGCTGAGATCTGATAATGGCGGTGAATTTGTCTTTAGGGAGTTCCTTGATTTTTGTAGACCGCATGGCATTCAGAGACATTTCACTACACCCGGAGATCCGCAATCCAATGGGTTGCAAAAAGGATGAACGGGACTCTACTGGAGAAAGCTCGTTGCTTGAGATTGACGGCGGGCTTGTCTAGAGGCTTTTGGGCTGAGGCATTATCAACTACGACGCATAT